>JARCIV010000005.1:12602500-13946250 GCA_029618585.1 Citrus australasica | reverse complement strand
ATTTGTCCACCAAGTATTTAAACCCATAAAAATTCAGAGAGGAAATGACAAGGAAGAGGGTGAGCTCAATAGACAGTCACTACCTCAGACCCTATGTTTATTTTCAGCTGCCGCTAAGTGCTAAACACGGTTAAGAAACTTGCACACCAATCTGGACAGCTCATCAATGCCACGTAACTACCCCTTAAACTGATTTTTAACAGATTTTTCAATAAATAGAATGCAAATGAAATAACATTTGAATGCATGCTTAGTGACAATTTCAGATAATAGTAAGTATGTATTTGAGTTCATCTTTGAGGTTGTGGTTCCTCATCACCGCAGCAGCCATTCCACTGGCTTCTGTCCCAAAAACATATTTAATTTATTTATATTAATAATATATTTATATTGATTTTTAAAATATAATATCAATAAATAACAGTTCACCAACAAGGAGTAACCATAAATAAGGAAATAGAGATAAGTCTAACTACTGGAACAATTAGGTTTCTCAACCAAACATTAGTTTACTCATAGATCCAAGGATGAAGGTTGCTCTACCAGTTAATAGGGCCATCAGGGAACCACAAGGCAATTTCTTTCTGGGCACTCTCAACTGAGTCACTTCCATGGATGATATTCATGCCCATCACAATAGTGAAATCACCACGGATGGTTCCAGGAGCAGACTGCACAGGGTTGGTGGCTCCAATAATAGTGCGGCCAGTCTTAACAACGCCTTCACCCTCCCAAATCATAGCAATGACAGGACTAGAGGTTATGTACCCAATAAGAGCACCAAAGAAAGTTCACAGTGACACCAAATCCTCATAGTGCTTCTCAGCAAAAGGGCGGTCCACAGTCATAAGCTTCAAACCCTTCAAAGATAAACCCTTCTTCTCAAATATGCTGATGATTTCACCAACAAGGCCTATTTGGACCCCATCGGGCTTGATCATGATGAAAGTTTGTTCCATTTCTTTGAGATTCAGAGAAACCAACTTGCCTGAGAATTGAGTGAAATAGCACAACACATAGGTGAGAGAATAATGCATGCTCTATATATATACATATTTGCTATGTCTTGGTCAAAATAATGCAAATTCGGTAGAGGAGAATCAGTGAAGAATGACGAACCTAGCCCGGTTCTCCTCTTGACTCCCGACGCCGAGTCGTTATCGTCGGACCGATACCACTTCACGAACACGAACCCAGCCGCTTCACCAACACGAACCGTTGTAGAGCTTCTTCTTTCTTGCTTCTTTTTGGCTTCAAACAGTTTTCAAAGCGAGGATTGCAGTAAAAGAGGAACGATCGAGGAAACAAAATTCGGGTTAGCCAGCAAACCCGATTGCTTCGAAGATACAAAATCCGGCGTGCTGCAATTTTTAGATTCGATTCCGAGACCTTCGAATTATGACCAGACTTTGATTCTATTTGGACTTTCTTAGATTTCAATTTTAAAATATATATAATTTCGAAATTTTAACCGGTTAATTTTTTAAAATAAATGTTTAACCGGTTGTAATCCTGTTAACGAAATTTTTTTAAATACTTTTATTATATTATAATTATTAGGTACCATTGATCTAATCCAATGGTCCACGTTTATTACGGTATCAATGCCGTAAATTTATTTACGGCATTATAGAATTTTCCGTTATGAACAATATAGTTAAACTAAATTAGGATGTAATTTCCGCTTTCAAAAGTTGAAAGAAATAAAAGGCCCAAAACAAATAATAATGAAATTTTTAAGCAATACTTTGAATCTTAACAAAAAAAATTAATTGTTTGCTATTAAAAAGACAACTTTAAGGGCTGAGAGTAAAATTTGAAATAAAAATACACAAATAAATTATAATGATAAAATAATTAAGCAGTACTTAAAGTAGGAGTGTAAGAATCAACTTGACACAATTTTTCAACAACCTTTCATCATCTTTATGTGAGTATTTTTTTTTAATAACTTCAAACCCTAGTTATTTTTCGTACAATTCACAGAACTACATTAGCAAGCATCATAAATTAAAATAACCTTAGAATTCTGCTCGTTGAATAAGTCTAGAGGAATTGTGCTAGGTTTTGTGGAAATATTAGAGATACGGTAAGCAAGATTCCACTGGGGCTTATAGGAGCTCAAAATAAAATTCATATAATAGAGGGGTAAAATAATAATTAACCTTAAGCTAATATATATTAATGATCCAACCAGATTTAAATAGAGGTTCAAATGGTGAGATCTCTATCATTATTGATTAAAAAATGAATTTTGAAGGGTGTGAGAGTATTAACAACCTTAAATTTAGCCCAGCCCACATACCCAATGTTCATTCAGTAGGCCCAAAAAATTTGCAGGGAGACGAGCTTATGGTAATTTCTCTTTCTTATGGGTTCTGCCCCAGCCGTCGACGAATTCAACAAAAAAAAGGAAAATGGGGCAGGCTCTCAATGAATTTAGGAGTGGGCAAAATATCCGAACCGATCCTGATGGAGGTTATTGGATTCGGATTCGGAGCAGAATTTGAAATTAGAAGGAAGAAGAAAGGAATCCGAATGAAGCAGAACCCAACACTCGGATCAGATCTGAAGATCGAATGCCTTTTATGGAAATTCGAACAATCCGAAACCCTATCGGATTGATCCGATCCGAGTCTCCCCCAATAACCAAACTCAAGCAGTCAAAGCTGTCTTTTATTTAACAGTTCACATTCGTTTAGAACAACTACTCGTATCATTCAAAGTGCTCTGCCCTGAAAGGTAAGACCAAAGAGCCAGACAGCACCCCCTCTTTTCTTCTTTTTGAGATTTAACCAATAACAAGTCTCTTTCTCTCTCTCTCTCTCTCTTGCTTGCTTTGATCGATAATATCAGATCTATATTTTTTTCTTTTTTTCAAAATCACTCTATTAAATTTTGTTTAGGGTTTTATATCTTTTTTCAGATTTACTATTTTTGATATTTGTATTTCTAATTCTTTTATTTAATATGTGTCAGGTGATCCAGCCATCTCTCTTGACATTTACTTGCCCTTCATTTGCAATGTAAGCATATGATTGATTTGTCTTCTTACTTTTGTGCTTGTGCTGATTTGAATAATTGGAGAAACATAATTGGAATTTTTGAAATACAAATGCTGGGGTAGATTCTTTTTCCCATATATTTGTGTCTGGGTCTGTACCCAACTTAAAATATGTAGTCATGTTGATTTTCAATGCTTTTTCAAACTTTATATATTATGCTTCTTGTACACACTTATATTTTGCTTCATTTATTTATTTATCTATTCTATAAAGGGCGGATGAGGAACTTGTTGATCAGAAGAAGTATTTTGAAGAAGCTTGCAAACCAAAGTGTGTGAAACCGTTGCTTGAATATCAGGTTTGTAGTAACATTATGGAAGATTTAAATCATGACATTCTGATTAAGTAATTGGCTATCTGGTGGGTGTTGGAATATGATATTGGTAAGAAGTGCAAGTTATGGATGAGAATTATTTATTAACGAATTTATATTAATGACCTCTGTACTGAGTGAGATATGATTTGAAATGAATTGGTTTTTCTGATACCATGTAACAATGCTTTTTTAGGTTCTCTGTGTTTGTTTTTTAGGTTTTGGTCTCCAAAGGCACTCCTCCGTAACAGGAGGTTGGTTTCTCTTTGGTTTTGTCCTTACTTTTTTGACAATAGAAAATAATCAGGGTCATTTCCTCTCTTGCTCTCTCCATTGCCTTTTTGGAAGGTTTGGAATAGATGGGTATATGAAGGAAACTATTCTAGATTGTGGCTGATGTTGGCAAATAATGTAGAGTAATCAAATAAAGAACCATTTTAGTGAATAGTTAATCTCCAATAGTTCTGAGAGGAATTTTTAATAGACTGTCTCAAGTTTTACAGAGTTTCTAATAAGGTCTTTTTTTGTTGCTCTTTGCCCGGTTCTTTGGCAATTTGATGGCCAGGGCCCTCTTCTATACATCTGGCAGGGCATTCATCAGTTAAGTTTATAAGTGGGATTATGTGTGTTTTGCCGATTCAAACATAAAGGCGTTTTTCTAATTAGCTTCTCCTGTACAAGAGATGCAACAAAATTATTATTGTAATTGTAAAGGAGTAAATGAGAACAAGACCTATATTCTCTTTACTGTGCTCAAGCATAACTTTATTTTGTGTGTGAATTTATTTCCACTGTGGGCTTTTCTCTGAAATTCTAACCCACCCTGGCTGGCTACTTGTATTTATTTCTACTAATTAGTCTTCTTGATATTGTAATCTTGTCTACTAAAATGGAATCACCCTCATTCACTTTCAGGAGGTTGGGTAAATGAGTGTCCTTGCTTGGATGTTTCATATTATTATTTGCATTTTCTATTCTTGTTTCATATGATTAGTACTATGGGAATAACATTTTATGAGTAATATGGTTGCACATGAGTGAACAAGAACCTTTGATGTTATTTGACTGATGGTCCACCTTGTGGGTATCTGAAGAGAAATTTGACCTTTGGGGTTTAAGTTTCTAAAATCTCTGTACATATTATGCATTAGAAGGTATCAAATCCATGACTGTTATCATGTGGATTTTAGTGTGCCTTTGCATTCTTCATTGTTCTCATATATCGGGGGTTGCACAATCCTTTTGGTGTTCTCTTCATACACTTATTGAAAGTTGCTCATTATTTATCGTCATTTACAAGTCCCTGCTTGTAGTCAAGTTCATTCTGCGATGTAGTTAGACTTCGATATTAGAATTGTTAAAATTGCTCATGTTAAATAGAAACCAACAAGGCAATTATAAAGGTGTGAAAGCTGAAGTTCAAAAAAGAAAAAAAGCAGACGGGTTTTTATTGAACTTATAGAGCTTTATTAATTGTCTATTGCATCAGCGGTGAAAGCTAGATTCAGTCAATGTTGTTTAAAAATGGGAATTTCCTGTTTGTTTGAAACCTTGATTTACTGGCAGCTCTGTCATTAAACTCGATGTTGTAGCTGTCCAAAATATTCTTCTTTTGAGAAGTTTACTTATCTGAATATTTGATGAGCTTGTCTGGTAAATGGTGCTGAACATCCCGTTGCTAACATTTTAATTTTAGTTTGAGAATGGAGATGTCATCATGGTAACTTATAATGTTGCTTCAGGCATGCGTTAAGAGGATACAAGGTGATGAAAGTGGGCACAAGCACTGCACCGGGCAATATTTTGATTATTGGTCATGTATTGACAAATGCGTAAGTGTTTATTCTTTAATGCAAGAGTTATTTTCTCGGCCCGCAAGATGGGGAAAAAATTATTGTATATTTGCCTGAGTTTATTTATACTGGAATGCAGGTTGCAGTAAAGCTATTTCAGAAACTGAAGTGATGGGGAGTAAAATTTTGTTATTCATTGTACTATGCTTTTTTGTTTTAGATTCAAAAACCCTTGTGTACCCTCAATTAGTCATTCCTTTATGGTTGAGACCCTGATATTGTTGCATACGGGAGGGATAGGGAAAAGATTCCTAAGGTTTTGTACTATGAAAGCATTGGTTTATGATTAATAAAGGATCCTGTGATTTATGTTTGACCAATTGATTTTTAGATTGTTGTTTTGAGCTTCTGTTTTCCGAAGTGTTTGCGGTGAGATTGACTTATGAAAATGTGAAAACAACTATGCTTTACTTGTTTAAATTAACATTACTCTGTGCTTGCTGATCTAGAATGCTTGGTAACAGTGACTTTACTTTGCTTAGTAATAAATTGTCAAAATGAGAATGTTATTTGGATGCAAAATGTTATTTGGGAACTTTAACTTCTGATGACATGTGCAGCTTTTTTAACTTAGGGCTGAGTTCAATTTTTTTAGGTTCATATATTTGACAAGATAGAATAGAATTTAATCCAACCATCTCAACTAGGGCATCATAATTCCTAGAGAACTAAATTGCTCACCCTCAATCTTTTAGTCCTCGAGGCATAGGACATCTATGAGCTTATGTGGATTGAAGAGCAAAGGCGTATGTGCAAATGAGCCGAATGATGCACTCCTTCAATACTGTTAATGGTGGGGAGATTGACTTGTATCTTTAAAATCTTGAGCAAATGCAGATCCAATTCTGTATACTCGTGTACTTGTTCCTGCAGCTAATTATCTTGAGCAAATGCGTCAAACTTTGTAATGACTGTTGCTAGTCTTGGTCCAACTACAATTCCAAAGCATTCATATGCTTAAACCGTATTATATTATTAAAGTTGTAATCTTGCACATATATATATTTATATGCTTAAGTGTGTGTAGACCTAAAAGCAAGCATGCATGCATATGCATTCATCATTTTGTGCGATGAGTTGGTCACTTACATCCAGTCTTACCAGTGTCAATAGGCCTTTTCTTTCTTGATAAATGTAAACGGCGGCAAAATGCCAGTATTGTGACTGGAACTGCATGCAGAGCTTCGTCGAAAATGGCATATGAAAATGACTGAGACAAACAATTTCTATAGGGAGCTCTTTCATTGAGTATAGATAATGCGAGTTTTGATGAAGTTAAAAGAGCTTACAGAACGGTGGCTCTTTGATATCACCCCGATGTAATTTGCGCTTCTTGGAAGAAGGCTGAAGCGACGAGGATTTTTGTTAAACTACATGCTGCTTACAAGACTATCGTATCCTGTTTTGCGTGAAAAGTATGACTATCAATTACGACTTTCCAGAAATAATTATGGGGACTTTTGTGTTGATAATCATGATAAAGCTGCCATGAGAAAGATGTGGCAAGACCAAATTGTTGAGTTAAAGAAGAGGGCAGAAAAAAATTGCTCCTGGGGAAGCAAAATGAGGGCTCAAAACACACACAAGAGATGAAAATCAAGTAGTTTCGATTTGGTTGACTACATTAGCATGCAATTCTTATTAATTTCAAGGGAATTTTGTTGATTCTGTAATACGTAGGCAAAGTTGTAAAGTAAATTTTATATCCTCAACTTTGTAAGTCCACAGTTGCTATTCTTTAATTAGGTTCAGTTAACAACTTTTATCTCTAATTATTTTTTATTGGGAAATTATCAAATTGAACACACTTAAAAGTGTTGTGCTAGATGGCACCTATATATATATATATATATATATATATATATATATATATATATATATATATATATATATATATATATATATATATATATATATATATATTTATTTATTTATTTATAAATTTATGCACTCATTAAATCTCAAACCTATGGCCCCTTGGACTTAAGATTGAAGCTATACTTGGGACTTAGTATCGGAGCTATGCCTTGGCTCTATGATAAATTCATGTGATATAAATCATAACTATAAAATTTCAAGGGTCTAATTGATATTCAAAAATTAGCTTAAGAGTTGAAAATTACTTCAAATTTTACTGAGCCCAAGATTTAATCTAGGCCAATGTGGAATTGTTTCCTTAACACCTCTATCACGTGCTATTCTTGTCACATGATAAGGTAGTGTGGCACACTCTTGCATGAGTTTAGGTGTGACAAAAAAAATTGCGAAAAATGATGATATTGGGCCACACCCAAAGGTGGTTGACAAAATGCTTCCGAGGAAATCAACTATTTTGAAACACTGTTTGATTTCTAAACACCATTGAGTCAACTTAGCAAGATTAAAAAAAAGACACCAATAGTTCATTTTATCGCATCGGTCAAAATCCCTTTAGGGATTGTAAAATATTAGTCTTGAGCCGTGTCTTAACATATCATTTAAGGGTTATTTTTAGGAACTCCCCTGAGATTTGGCGTATTAATACTCAGAGAGAATGTATCCACGTAATTACAAACACTTTCCTTGTCGTTAGTATCTAAATACGTATGGAATCAGCATATAAGGGTAAATGTGTAAAAAAAAATTAAAATTCAAAAGTGAAGCTTTGTGTTTCTTGATGTCTGATATATATGTAAGAGTTTACTCTATTAACCAGAATTTTATAATAACCACTGGACAAAAGAAGACAAAAGAAAACAAAAGAAAACATAATCATTCCAATCTGCATTCTCTTTCACGTGAACAACACTCAACACCATTTTCATCTTTAAAATACTTAAAATTAATTAACCATAAAAACACAAATAACTCCGATCATCTTGGTCAAAACCTCCCCAAAATCATTCAGTTTCTTTTCAACGGGGTATCCTCTTCGCTCTGCGAAGCAACATAAATTTGCCTATGCACTTTCCCAATCTCAGTCTCCATTCTAATTTGTATAACCAGACATACAGTTCCCATTCACAATAGTGATCCCAGCAAAAAGCATACATTTTTTCCCTTGAATATATGTATCTAAAGGAACGATTTTGTTTGTTTTGTTAACTGTCTCACTCTCTCTGGTCAATGACCCTTGTTCCACTCTTAGAACGAGTGTGTCGTTGAATGGTTCCAGGATTAAGCTCTAGATTGATGGCCCATCATTTCTCGAGTTCATTTAACCCATAGATCTTACGGCGTCGTTCCACCTCCACAGATTTGAAACCAACTCTTTTTCTCACTCCATAGTGCTTTTTCGCATTCGTCAACTGATTGCGCCCAAGTCAGGAGGATCTCGTGATCCTCGCTTGTTTTTGTTTCACTTATAATTTTCTGTACCCGTAATCTTCGCCTCCTTTCCCCATGCCAAAATCTAACAAAGTCAAATATGTTTTGTTTGGAGATCAAGAAAAAACGAGAGGAAGCGAGAGAAAATTTCAATGAAAACGGAGAACCAATCTAAAAAATAATTTATTATTTTGAGGGGAAAGGTACTTTTGTAATTTTAACGGTCTACTAACAGTCAAACTAACTGAATACTAATAACAGAGGAGGTGCTTATAATTACGTGAATACATTCTTTTTTAATATTAATACGCCAAACCTTAGAGGAGGTCCCTAAAAATAACCCTATCTTTTAATGGGCTAGCCTGAGCTTAACCTTATTCAAGTCAAGATATTTACAGACCGGGGCAAAAAGTTCCAATTTTACATTATATATTTTTTTAAAACGTTTTCATTGTGTTTTACAAATTTATTATTTATACATTTTTTTGTTGGATTCAACTTTAAAAGTTGGGTTTATAGAATTTAAAACTATAAATATATGTTATAGGTGGGTTAAATATATTTGAAAAGATATATTTTAATTAAAATAGTATATATTTTTTAACTTTAAACATTTCTTGAACTTTTAGGCCAGTCTCAAGTTTTTCAAGTGAAACTCGAGCCCGGCCCAAATATATAAAATATGCTTAAATTTGATTAAATATAACTCAAAATAATTGAATTCAAGTCGGATGAACTTTCTACTATTCCTAAAAATTTTTATGTAAAAATCTTTATTTATAAAAACTCTATTAACAAAATTTCTATTTAAATAAAATTTATTTAAAAAGATATACTAAACACAGTCTAAATCCTTTCCTTATTGCACTCTTAATCCACCCCATTTTTCATCTACAATATTTATTTTAGTCCAGAAATTTTGGTAAGGTAGTTAGCGTAGAAAAAAATATTAAAGCGCAGTGATAATAATAATAAGGTAAACACTACCTTACAATCAATGTATGGTACATTCCTCACTCATGAACAGTGTATGAGTGGGATCCACTCACTGTTCATGTGAGAGATGTACTATACATTGATTGTAAGATAATGAGATCCTAATAATAATAATAATCTACCCTATTGTAAGATAATGGGATCCTAATAATAATAATAATCTACCCTACAGAATCGGACGAGACTGTGAATTATATACATGTGATGTAGAAAAATAAATAAAAATTAGCTCGCATCATTCATTAAAAAGTAGCCATCACAATCAATACTGCTACTATTCTCATGATCAATTTCCCACTCTTTCTTAAATTTAACTAGTCTATTTCTTGCTTTTTATTTTTTATTTTTGCAGCAAGTAGCAATTAAAACCAAATAAAACGTACAATCACTTAATGTGAGGTAAAGATTAGACACGCATGATGATTGCAATTAAGCTTAATTTTGCTGATAAGTGTCTCAGGCATCAGCACTGCAGCACATTCACATTCAACAAGGCCAAAACTCAGCCCGTTTCACCTTTGAAATGCTCTCAAGTACTCCAGTTGGTGATATATGTCCCATCACTGTCACCCTCTTCGTCTCTAGATCTATACTGAACGATGTAACGCCTGTAAATTGATATGATCCCTTATTTATTAATTTACAGTTTATTTTGTGATATTTACATTACATGCATGTAAACTTTCTGAATATAATTCATTGTAACAATTGATAGATGAGTCAAATATATATGTACCTTCCATTTTAGATAAATGTTTCTTCAGTTTGCCAGCACAACCTTGACAATGAAGCGAGACCCTCATCACAACTACCTGTATGTATATTATGCAATTGACGTAATTAAACAAATATACTCATTAATCTATAAAAATGAATTGGAGAATAAGAAATCTGACCTGAAAGACCTGGTCTGATGAAGCAAGAGGAAGTTTAATGAGGGGCATTGGCTTTGGATTCGGCTTTGGTTTTGGGTCATGGTGGCTATGAATATCATCTTGTGCTTGTCTTTTGATAGAAGAAGTGGAAGGAACAAAATGAAGAGACCTTTTGTAATTGCTACTAGGAGGATGATGAAAGTTATCAATCAACCTAGAATATTTGATTAATCTTGTATGATCATCATCAATAGGAGTATTTCTATAATGATCATCAGCTGGTGGCCTCCTTGATCTGGGTACAATGACTGAACTAGCTGAATCATTTGGCATGCAAACTGCAGTTGCTGCTGCTGTTGATTGACACATCAAACCCCTCACCCTCATCTTCTTCTTCTTCTTCTTCTTTTCAGACAGAGAAACAAATTAATATATTTTCTTTTATAAGAGCTTTTGTGAAATGTTGAAGATATAGACAGAGCTACGTGTCTATAAATTGAAGAGGAAGAAAGAAAATAAAATGATAACGATAATAGAACATTGCATTTTCATGCTATATTTATGACTTAGCTAACAAAGGTGGTAGCCTAAGCTGGCACTGCCAGTTTCTTCCTGTACACCATGTCCATCCTTTGAATGCTTTCACCTTCTGTCTTTGTCTTGGATTAATGCTGTGAAATCGACTGCTTCATGCCACATCTTTTTATATATTTGTTTGACTCTTCACTTTTTTGTGATGATCAATCTTTCCTTTTCAATTAAATGATTATTAGAATATTATTTAAAATGAAAGTTAATTATAAGCTTAATGCTTTACATATTCAACAAATTAAATTAAATGTCTATATTTCACGATATAAAAGTTTCACTTGTAGTCATTTTATTATTATATTTATTGGTAAAATAAAACAACCTAACTATATATCAAATTCGCTTGTAGTCATTCCACATAAACACTTAATTTCTTTTTTGTTGAGTGGTAATTTAAGAAATTGTAAATGACGATGTAAATACCTTAATTGAAATTGCTTTGCTGAATCAATAATTGTGACCGAAATTTTTCCCATAAGATTCGGTATAAATTAGCTTCGAAATTCTGTTGATTCAAAACAAAGTCAAATAATGTAGTAATACACTGGATGCTTAATTAATTGAGTAAGTAGATAGGAAGGAACTGAAGCTGTGTTTATAATTTTACATGGAAAGAAAAGGATGGTCAAAATGAAGGCTACTGTAAATAGAAATAATTCAGTTAAAGTAGCAGAGGCAGTGCAATAAATGAGGTAAAATGGATGTAAGACTGTCAACAGTCTCAGCTCACATAAAAGACAAGATTTGGTAACAACACAACACAACTCATAATTCTGACTTGTTCTTTTCTCAAGACAAATTTTAATTTTCACTGTTGTTGAGAAGCCCGCCTCATGATCATCAATTGTAGTGGAGCAAAATTAGACTTCCTGACAACTTACTGTTGTAAATTCTGTTTGGACAGCTTTTTATATTAAGGTATTGCAAGAGCCCATCAATGCGAATAAGAGGAACAGAGAAGAGCGGGGATGAAAACAAAAGTAATTCGTCCTTCAAGATTTCTAATAACTGGTTTTGAAAGCACCTTTTCAAAACCACGATTCAAAACCTCACGCTCTAAAAACCTTCAATTGAACCGTGTTTTAACTTCAAATTTACCAAGTGGTTTAACTTTAAGGATCAAGATTTTCTCATAATTTAATCATGTTCTGAGTAAATAACTCAATCACTGATTGTGTGTTAATAAATAAAAAATAAAATAAAATAAATCTTACCCATACACTACCACTAAAAGATACATGATAAAAAATTATTAAAAACTCAGTAATACTCAGATCAGAAGAGAATCATGTTCCTTAACTTTAAACCACTTGGTAAGCTAGTGAATTGTACCGTGTTTTAAAAGAGATTTTTATAAAAATAATTGAAATCACTATTGAGTTTTTATTATTTTTGTAACAATACTTTTTCTTTGCTTTTAGAACATTTAAGCCCACTCTTTTTCACTTAAATAATAATTAAGAATTGCCTTTTATTAATATTTTAAATATATATCATACTTTTTGTTTAGAGGCAAAGTAAAAGACCAAAGAAAAATGTCACGTGTCGATATGGAGTTTTATACCTAAAGTTATCACAAGAATGTTGGCTTACATCGGGTATCCCAGGTGTTTTGTGAGGTACCCGGGGTACACCAATTAAGGATAAAAAGATAAGAAAAATATTTAAAAAATTATCAAAGGATGAAAGAAACATAATCTCAAAAATGATTAGCTGAGTTTCTAATAAAAAAAAAGAATTAACGAGAAAATCTAATACTACAAAAAGAGAAGACAACCACTTATCACGCCAACAAATAAGCTAAAAAGGTTGAGTTTCTAACGCTAGGTGGCACGGCAGCCGCGGTACACCTTATAAATACTTAAGTTTAATTTTTTTTCAAACATCTAACACACACATCAATTTTTTTTCAAACATCTAACACACACATCACAAGAGTTGAGGTTTCTTCAACCTCTAATCTTCATTATTGAGAGTTTACAAGCTCTCTAACCTGAGAAAACTCAACTCTGACTTGAGCGTCGGAGTGTAGGTTTCGGCCACCCCCAACTCCACCTCTGACCTCTTTCTCGTTGTTTTGCAAGTTTAAGTTGACTTTTGGAAGCTCTTCGCACCCGAAGTCGAATCTCGCGCCATATCAACCACCATCTCAATCCCCCTTCACTCCATAAAAAGCTGAAACAGTCCCGTAAACTCCGAACAAACGAGGCACCCCGTTCCCCGATAAAAATAAATTTATTGTTCTTAACTTGATTTTGTGGTGTTCATACATGCATCCAAAATCTACTAAAAATACTTTTATTAATTTGGCTAAACTTCTTTATCACGAAAGATTAATAAAATAAATAAAGAAAAGTAAAAGAACTTATTAATCACTTGTCCAATAAGATATCTAAACTGCTGAGTTCTTTTGCATGATTAACACAATTGTAAAAAATCAAATGAATTTAAAAAAAAAAATACACGGATAGAACGAATCGTCAATTTATTTGGCAAACATGCTGTGAAACATGCTCTTTCAAATTATACCATACACTACTTTGAAAAAAAATAAAATAAAATTTCTAACCCCAAACCACAAGTGGGAAATTTGGACCACTTTGGTAAAAACGACAATGTAGTCCACCTAGCTGTTTTTTCTGCCCCTTGAAAAGGGGAAATAAAAGACTTAATCATTTATCATAAAAATGAAATTAAAAAAACAGTTTTTTTAATTTTTTTTTATTATTAAATTTCTTCTACTATCCCAAAAAATCTTATCAATAATTACTGCTATTGTGTGCTTGATCAAATCGTTAGGAAATCTTAGTTCATCTTTTCAAATAAAAAGAAAAAAACAATTGTCAAGAGTTTCTCTGTTCTTTCATCATAAAAAGAAAATGTGTACATGTATGAGATGTTTACAAAATGAGACAAAAAATGAATATTAAACGTGTCGTGACAAATAAAATTATAAATAGTGGCATGCTAAGGAGAGTATAATGTATAAATGCAGACCTTTTGGTGGGTTATCTTTGAAAAATAGATGTGATCTAGAACCCATAACTTATGATCAGTTAAATTTCATTTAAAGTAAAAGGAAATTTATCAATGAAATTATTATTGTTATTACAATATTATTATTGTTTTATTCCATCTTTGTTTCTGTAAATTGGGGATTCTATCGTATTAAAGTACTATAATTTTAAGTTATAATTATTCTGATAAGAAAAAAATATTGTAATTATAAAATAAAAGTTAATAATGTAGGGTAAATATTAAATTTGAATAATAATTCTAATAAAAATAGTAACAGTATTATAATTTTTCACCATAAAAGTCTGTTAAATTAAAATTAACTTAGTTTCAATATTAAAGCAACAAATGTTTACTAAACACTTTAAAATTGTCCAACTATAATGCCAAACAAGCTCTTAACTTTCAACATATTTATTTATATTGAAAATGTCAACATGAGGTCTTGAAACCTCTTTTTTTTTTTTTAATAAATAATGAATGGCAAACTACTTCCCTTTTATGGTGCGTTTACTTATTAATAATTGGAATGAAAATGAAGAATGAGAATCAGAATAAATTGTTTACTTGAACTGTAGAAATCGAAATCAGAATGAGCAGAAATCCCATTGATGTGTTTATTTTATCTTGGAATTGAAATCAGAATAAGCTGAATTGTTTTAAGTTGCTAAAATACCCTTAGTTAATTATTAATAATATTATTATTATTTGTGATTTTTATTATTATAAAAATAATTGTTAATAATAATAATATTAAAAATAATATCCTTAATAATTTATTAAAATAACCTTTGTTAATTATTGTCATTTGAAGATGATGATGATGATAATAATAATTAAAATAAAAATAACAATTAAAATAATAATAATAACAACATTAATAAATTTGAATAATAACATTAAGAATAATAATTAACAATAATAACATTAATAACAAATAAGCAAACAATGGGAGGCAATGCTTTAGAAAAAAAAAGATAAGTATAGACATTAAGAATTTCAGTTCAAAAAAATAAAAATAAAAATAAGCAAAAAATGAAATCAGGCCAAGTAATACAATCACCAATCTATATAATTTTAATATACAATCAGTGGCCAAACAATATAAGAAATTAATGTATATAATTGTGCTCATCTTTTCACCGGTGGTAACAGATCACCACGACAGATCGATAGCGAGCATGGTGGCAGATCGCGACGAATCGCAGCAGCAGATCATGATAGCAACAAGCCAAACGGCGTGACGGCAGCAGGAAAAACGACGTGACAACGAGTAGGACGAACGGCGAGTAGCAAATCTGATCATGAGCTTCATTTTGCCTGTTTTTCTTTTACTTCCGTTTATATTTTTCAATTTCAAAGAAGGTATTTTTGGAATATTAAAAATGTAGCGGGGACAATTTCGGTATTCTAAGGAATGGAGTTCAGATTCCCAACCCCTTCCCCGGTAGGGTTGGCAAAAGTCCGGGTCGGGTCCGCGTTTGGGGCTGCCCGGGACCAGTCGACATGACACACATAACTCCTAGGACTTAAACCGTACTCGAATTTTTTCTATGCGGGCACGAGCTTTTTTTTGGGGTTTTTTTCTGCCTGCATTTTCAAAGTACTAGGCAGAGGCATCCCTCATGCTTCAACTTATTTTTTTTTTATTTTGACCACGAGGTATCCTGGGGAGAGCCCCAACTGTGGGAGACACCTTTAAGCCCGTACCACAACCCATACTAGAAATCCCCACTCGAACCGAGAGGCACAGGTTCTCCCAACAAAGGCGACTTCCCTGCGACTCAAACTGGAGAGCAAACCCAGTCAAGCCACTTAAGAGGACTCCATTGCCAGTGAAGCCAACACTTTGTTGGTTGCTTCAACTTCAAGTATACATAAAAGTTTACTTTTAACTAACAAACCAAAATCAACATCTTTGTCCGCATTCAAGTCTTTACTTTTATAAAATCCAAAATGAGCAACCATCTTATGGAATTATTAAAATTAAAAAAGGAAAAAAATTCATGAAAAATTGTAAATTCTAAAATCGTACTTGATAGAAAGTTTTTCTCTCCTTCTAGACAATTCTCTCTTAATGGGAACCTAGAATGGAGAAAGTAAAGGATCCATAGTGATCCAAGTCTGTCACTCACAGGTTGGGTGGGGAGCATCGCTCTAAGAGTGGGTGGAAAACAATTAAAGGAATAGAAAGGGAGAACTGGTACGAGGTTTAAACACAGACAAGATATAGTTAAGGAGGTTGGTAAGAAGTTGGTGAGTGCTTTTAGTGCAACTGATTCTAAGAAGAGAGATGGATGCAGAGGAGTTAATATGTAAATGTGAAGCCATAGGCTTAAAATCAAAGGAAGACGATATAATAAATTTTGAGGGAAGAATGAAAGTTAGAGGAGAGAAAGTTGCAGCACACTACCTTGTTGGGAAAATATTGCATACACGTGGAGTCTCCCGTGAAGGACTCAGGGCAGCGATGCAACAAGTGTGAAGATCCATAAAGGAAGTTAAAGTAGAGAGTTTAGGCGAAAACATTTTCATCTTTAGATTTGCCTTAGAAGGTGAAAAGAAGAGGATATTGCACGGGGGACCATGGCACTTCAACAACTCGCTAATGGTGCTCACAAAACCAACTGGGGTTAAAATCAAAGGAAGACGATATAATAAACTTTGAGGGAAGAATGAAAGATAGAGGAGAGAAAGTTGCAGCACACTACCTTATTGGGAAAATATTGCATACACGTGGAGTCTCCCGTGAAGGACTCAGGGCAGCGATGCAACAAGTGTGGAGATCCATAAAGGAAGTTAAAGTAGAGAGTTTAGGCGAAAACATTTTCATCTTTAGATTTGCCTTAGAAGGTGAAAAGAAGAGGATATTGCACGGGGGACCATGGCACTTTAACAACTCGCTAATGGTGCTCACAAAACCAACTGGGGTTAAAATCAAAGGAAGACGATATAATAAACTTTGAGGGAAGAATGAAAGTTAGAGGAGAGAAAGTTGCAGCACACTACCTTGTTAGGAAAATATTGCATACACGTGGAGTCTCCCGTGAAGGACTCAGGGCAGCGATGCAACAAGTGTGGAGATCCATAAAGGAAGTTAAAGTAGAGAGTTTAGGCGAAAACATTTTCATCATTAGATTTGCCTTAGAAGGTGAAAAGAAGAGGATATTGCACGGGGGACCATGGCACTTCAACAACTCGCTAATGGTGCTCACAAAACCAACTGGGGTGGGTAATATTAAGCAACAGAACTTCACCCATATATTGTTTTGGGTGCAACTGTACAATGCACCTATTATGTGTATGGATAAAGACATAATGAGAGAGATAGGTGAGAAGATTGGTAAGGTTGAGGAGGTGGAAATGGATGAAACAGGGGAATGTCTCGGGTCTTTTGCTCGATTAAGGATCTTGATAGACATAACACAACCATTGAAGAAGAGAGTGCTATTAAAACTAGAAGATGAAGAGAGGATTTCAATCAGAATTGCCTACAAAAAATTGCCTACTTCTGTTTTTGTTGCGGGATAATCGAGCATTAATATAAGGAGTGCGTCGAGTATAAAGGGCAACCGAAGGATGAATTTATATATGGAACATGGATGAAAGCACAAACAAAAGTAGAAAGCAAAGTAGAAAACAAATCAAGAATTTTGGTATAGGAAGCAAAAGGCATCACAATCAGTATTGGGAAACCATAAACAACAAGAACAAACCCAATAAAAAACGGGTCAAGAGAGACAAAGCATGATAGATGGATTTGGGGCAACCCAGAGCCAAGATGACAGCAACACATGGCCAATAAAGATCAGCCACGTGGAAGGACTAGCTGAAGGCTCATTAATGAAACAGGGCAGGGCTAATAAGCAGTAGACTATAGGTTGTAGTAATGTTGCAGAGATAGCTGATGGGGAGTTAATGTTTAGAGATATGAGCATCTTAGCGGGAAACAATGAAAGGAAAGAGCGGGAGAATGCAATGGAGATTGAAAAAAAGAATACGGACTTAATGGGCCTTAACACACAAGGAGATGATTTGGGCTTAACATAGAAATTTAGCGAGGACGAAGCAGCTGGAGCATGCACAAATGTGAAAGACAAAAAGAAAAAATGGAAATCTCAAGCACGGGAAAGAGTTATCAAAGGAAATGGAAATCTCAAGCGCGGGAAAGAGTTATCAAAGGAAATGGAAATGGTGGGCCAACTTCACTCAAGCGGCCTAGGGAGGGACAACTGAGAGCGAGCCTAGAGTGTGTAAAAAAATGAAAAAAAGAAGGTCGGGTGTTTTACAAGCCGAGCTAAATCAGCTTTCACTTTCCCCAACAAAACTTGATTGTTTGAGGGTGAAGGGAGAAGGAAGTTTTGAGCTTAGACAAGGGAATGCTATAGAGAATGCAATGACAGATGCTGAAAACCAGCCCCGCAGACATCCATGAAAATAATAAGTTGGAACGTTTGGGGTTTGGGGAATCCCCAAACGTGCCTAGCCTTGAAGAAAATTCTCCAAGCGCACAAACCTCAATTGGTTTTTCTTTGTGAAACCAAGTTGAAGAATGTACAAGTTAAAAAAGAGTGTGAAAGGCTGATGATAGATAGTTATTTTTGCAATTGATAGAGTTGGGAAAAGTGGTGGTTTAGCCTTAATATAGACATGTATGTTAAAAATACAAACAGGAAATGTTGGAGATGCACAAGAGTATACGGGCACCCCAAAGCAAATGAGAAAAAGCACATATGGACCCTTTTAAGAAGATTGGCAGGTTTGTCCTCTCTCCTATGGCTTTGTTTTGGTGATTTCAATGAGATCCTGAATCCAAATGAAAAAATCGGGGGTGTAGATAGAAATACCAATTTGATAGCCGAATTTAGAGATGCTGTGCTAGATTGTAAGTTGATAGATTTGGGGAGCAAAGGACACCCATTTACTTGGTGCAACAGAAAATTTGGGCCATTTTGCATAGAGGAAAAAATAGATAGGTTTTTCTGCAATGAAGAGTGGAGAACGGAGTTTCACGATGACGCAGCCACAAACTTGATCCATTGTGAGTCTGATTACTGCCCAGTTATGATGGACGTTCGAGAACGGCAGCGAAGTCTAGTGTATGAAAGAAGAAACTTTAATAGAATTTATTGTGAGGATATATGGAGTCGCTATGAGGAATGCCAAAATATTGTGAAATATGAGTGGCTGCAGTGGCATATAACTACATAAATTAATCCTTTGCTGAGGTTTAAAACGATTGCGAAGAGATCTTTGGCCCAACTGAAATGGTGGAGTAAAGAGGAGTTCGGTGGTAGAGATAAAAAGCTGAAGGAGTTAATGAGGAAGCTGAAGAGGGCAAAAGAGGGCAAAAGAGAGCAATCTCCAATATGAAAGTGGGAATGAGATTAGACATATTGAGCGGCATATACAAAATTTCTTGTTAGAAGAAGAGATGTACTGGAAACAGAGATCAAGGGCAGACTGACTGAAAGGAGAGGACAAGAACACGAAGTTTTTTCATGCCAAAGCTTCAGCGAGAAGAAGGAAAAACAGAATTGAAGGCATTGAAGACAGGATGGGGAATTGGCTTAATGACAAAGAGGACGTGGAGAAAATTTTTTGTGAATGCTTTCAAGACTTGTTCACGACTTCAAATCCAGGAGAGGCTTAGATCAAGGCAGCGTTACAAACGATGGCTCCAAAAGTTACTTTGGAGATGAATCTTTTCTTGGAGCAGCCATTCACAGTAGAGGAGATCACAACAACTCTTTCTCAGATGTGTCCAATAAAAGCTCCAGGGCCGGACGGATTGCAAGCGATTTTCTTCCAAAAGCATTAGGAAGCAGTTAAAGACGGAGTCCTTGCAACACGCTTTTACGTCTTAAACGAGCAAGGTACTATAGCGCCACTCAATCACACATGTATTGCTCTAATTCCCAAGACTGCCAAGCCTAGGAAAGTAACATAATTTAGACCTATTAGCTTATGCAATGTAATATATAGATTAATAGCTAAAGTGATTGCTAATAGGCTGAAGCAGATTCTTCATAAGATAATCTCCCCAACACAAAGCGCTTTTGTACCAAATAGATTGATCACTGATAACATCATCATTGGTTACGAATGATTGCACAATATTCGACACAACCAAGGAGAAAAAAAGGGATTAGTAGCTTTGAAACTAGACATAAGTAAAGCATATAATAGAGTAGAGTTGTCCCTTTTTAAGCACGCTATGGAAAAACTTGGCTTTTCGGATAAATGGATACATCTTATCATGCACTGTATAACTACCCCTTTATTTTCGATTATTATAAACGGGGTTGCTAAAGGGTTGATATAGTCACAAAGAGGGCTTAGGCAAGGATGCCCTTTATCCCCTTATCTATTTTTAATGTGTGCAGAGGTGTTCTCCAATTTGTTGATATGTGCAGAAAGACAAAGCTTGATTCATGGCTTGAGATTCGATAAGAATGTCACGATCTCCCACTTACTTTTTGCGGATGATAGGTTGGTATTCACGAGAGCTTCAACTGAAGATTGCAGTCACTTGAAAGCGATTTTTGACTGGCATGCGACAACCTCTGGACAGTTGTTCAACTATGACAAATCTTCAATGTGTTTTAGCCGAAAAATCTCAAATCAGAAGGTTGTTGTAATAAAAGGCATTTTTCAGCTTAATGTGGTTTCAAGACATGAGAAGTACTTGGGTTTGCATTCGATGGTGGGGAGGAATAGGAACAACTTCTTCAATGACATTAAACTCAAAGTGCTAAGCAAGATATCCAATTGGCAACATAGAGTTTTTTCAAGTGGAGGCAAAGTTCTCATTAAGACAGTGGCTCAAGCGATACCTGCATATGCTATGAGTGTGTTCAAAATACCTCTAGCTTTATGCAATCATATCCAAAGAGCAATTGCAAGGTTTTGGTGGGGGTCAAAAGAAGACAAAAAATAAATCCATTGGACAAGATGGGAGAATATCAATCAAGCAAAAATCAGAGGGGGTTTAGGATTCAAAGACCTGTCAAGCTTCAACCTGGCTCTAGTGGCAAAGCAAGGATGGAGATTAAGCCAGCAACCTGATTCATTGGTGGCTAAAGTGCTAAAAGCTCGACATTTTAAAGAAACTGATTTTATGGAGGCAAAAATTGGCTCTAAACCATCTTTTATATGGAGGAGCATCTTGTGGGGGAGGCAAATTCTTCAAAAGGGAGCAAGATGGAGAATTGGAAAAGGAGACAAAGTTCTGATTACAACAAGTAATTGGATCCCCAGGCCAACATCATTTAGGCCAATATTAGCGCCATCTTTGCCAACAGATGCGAAAGTTTCAAAGCTGAGTTATGCAAATCACCAGTGGAACAATACCCTGATTGAGAAATATTTTGCAAAGGAGGATGCAGAGGTAATCAAAAGAATTCCATTATCAAGGCAACCCCAAAATGATGAGCTGTTATGGCACTATGATAAAAAAGGGAATTACACCGTAAAGAGTGGCTACCAATTAGCTCTCTAACTCAAGTCTGGTGACTCTCCAACAAGCTCTACAGGTGGCTCTCAGGGCTGGCGGGCAATATGGGATCTCAATCTCCCAAGGAAATTAAATTTTTTCTTTGGAGAGCAACCAAGAACTTGCTGCCAACATCAAAAAACTTGTGGAAAAGGAAAAGTTTACAGTTTTCATGCACTCATGGAGTGTAAGATGGCCAAAAAACTTTGGAAGAACACGTGTATATGTTGAAATATAGGGAGTAATCCGAGAAGATACGCTAAGTGTTTTGTAGAATTTGAAGAGAAAGATGACCAAAAGTGATTTGGAATTTGTGGTGGCAATCTGGTGGGTTATATGACATGCGCGGAATAAACTTATCTTTGAGGGAAAACAACCAGCCCCCTACTCCTTATTGCTAAAGCTACAACACTTGTGGAGGCTTTCCAAAGAATACAGGGTGAGGATCAGATGAAGGATAAAACCAGGGAAGTCAGCAAGCAAGAGCAATGGTGTCCACCACCCGTAGGCCTCTATAAAGTTAATGTAGATGCAGCTGTCCACAAAGAGCAGCAGTTTATGAGATTAGGAGCTATCATTAGAGACTCTCATGGTCAAGTGATAGCTGCAGCAATCCAAAACTTAGAGTTCCAAGGAGATGTATCAGTAGCAAAAGCTCAGGCTGTCAAATGGGGAATGGAGCTGGCATTAGAGGCAAAGGTAACATCTGTGATCATTGAAACCGATTGTTTAGAGGTGGCCCATTTAGCAAATGACAGAAGCAGCAGCAAGAAAGAGATCCCTTGGACAATTGCAGAGATCCAAGGTAGCAAGTCCAACTTCCAATCAAAAGAAGTGCAACATGTTCCAAGATTGTGTAATAATTTTGCTCATTTTCTTGCTAAAAAGGCCCTGAATGATGCGAATACTACTTATATGGCTGGGCAACTTTCCAGTGGATGTAATGTCTTTTCCTTGTTGTTTCTAATGAAAGAATCTTTTCTTCTAAAAAAAAAGGAAAAAATTCTATAATAAATTGTTACAACATCTTAAATATTTCAATCTACTTTATAAATTTTAAGTAATAACAAATAAAAATTATTTCAATCTATTATCTACTATCTAAATTCATTCAATCCCTATCAAAATTTAAATTCAACATGACAATAATCACCAAAGAAATCTAAATAAATGTAGCATACTAACACCCAACATATTACATAATACATATAATAACTCTAATATCAATAACCAACATAACATATAAAAATCCCAAAATATCAAACACAAATAATTCATAAAAGAGTCTAAAATATAGTAATATAACAAATGTAAATAATAACTTCATGTCAAGTAGCTCAACAATTGTGCCCCATCATCATCATCATCTGAAATTACCTCCTCCCAAGGAAAAATCTCATTTTCCGGAACTCTACCTAATAACAAAAATAACATATTAAGATTTAAAAGCATTTTGAACAAATAAATAATACTACAACATAATTCAAATAACTTTATACCTCGAGAAGAAGCCCAAATTCAATTTTGAGCACACATCAAGGATTTTAAAGTGTTAAAATGAAATTTACTACGATGCGGACTCAAAAATCTGCCCTTAGTGCTAAAAGCAAACTTAGAGGCAACAATGGATACATGAATGGCTAAGATATCCTTAGCCAACTCACCCAAAATAGGATATTGGCCTGTGTACATCTTCTAACAATTCATCATCTAAATACCTATCCAACTCCGACTTAGTCACCTTAACACGATTATTTCGACTCTGAAATGTTTCAAACTCATCTACATCCCAATAGTTATTCGGATTTGAAGAAGATTCCGAAGGAACATCTTCCAACCCAACATCCTGCCTATCACTCAAAACCACAGCTTTCATTTCATATTCTTTCACTAAATCATGACAAAGCTTACGTGCACACTCAATATGCTCATCCGCTGTATCACCATAGATCTTTGGGAAATAAAAATCAATCAACAACAACTTATATCTCGGGTCAAGTACTACAACCAAAACTAACGTTGGATGAATTTCATTTCAATATGTTTCAAATTTATCAACCATTTTATCAGCCATAACTCTAATAGCAGGATTATTGGAAGTGCGCCACCCATTAATTGGCATTTTTATTTTACATATTAACGGAAAGAACAAATTAGCAATAGGGTATTTTGTACTTGAAAACATCTTCGTTAACATGTAAAATGATTTCAAATGCTCCACCATTGTGGCTGCCAAATCCCACTCATTGTCACTAGGCAAGCTCTTATATTGAGGCTCACGCTGTTGTCCCACATCGCTTGGGTGCGCTGGGTCCTGGCCAGTTTATAAGTGCTGGGCAGTCCTCAACTCTTGAGATGTCTTTTGAGGCTGAGTTAGGCTTTGGCCCAAAGTTGGTATTAGAGCCTAACACTGTCTGGCGGGTGGGTGGGTAGGTAGTTGTTGTAAATCCCACATCGCTTAGGTGCACTGGGTCCTGGCTAGTTTATAAGTGTTGGGCAGTCCTCAACTCTTGAGACGTTTTTGAGGCTGTGAGGTTTTATTTGCCTTTTATGTGTTGGACAGTAAAATCATATTTAGCAAACCAGTTTTTGAGGTTGAGCAACTATTTGTTAGAGAGCAACTTATTTTTGAAGTCAAAGATTCGAGGAAAAGAAGAGTTGTTCATGTTGATAAGGAAAGTTTGGGCCGAAGCCTCAAAAGACGTCTCAAGAGTTGAGGATTGCCCAGCACTTATAAACTGGCCAGGACCAAGCGCACCTAAGCGATGTGGGATTTACAACAACTACCTGCCCACCCTCCCGCCAAACAGTGTTAGGCTCTGATACCAAATTTGGGCCGAAGCCTAACTCAGCCTCGAAAGACGTCTCAAGAGTTGAGGACTGCCCAACACTTATAAATTGGCCAGGACCCAACGCACCCAAGCGATGTGGGATTTACAACAACTACCTGAAGTGAGCGTATCATTATTAACCCCAGATAATTTCTTTGATTCCTAGAAGAGAGAAAAAGGTTTAGAGAAACATGTTCATCTTCAATCTCAACTCCTTCATCATCTTCCTCTCATAGTTCTCTTTCCTCTACTCTATCTCTTCCAAAGTCATGTTCTAAACACATAGCCTCCAAAATTGAAAACCTTGTTGAATATTCCTATATCCCCGAGTCTGCCCAAATTAATGAATCTCAGTTCCCCATTATGAGTCCTTATAATCTATACAAACAAAAAACTTCTTTCACCAGAAGTATCCGAACCCTGATCTCCACTAAAAGACCACTCCCAAAAGAATATATTCAGTCTTCTAGACTGGATCAGTGTGCTTTACAAGCCTCTCACAGTGAGCAGTATGTCACTTTAGAAATACCTCAAGATCTCGTCGTCAACTGGAAACGAGAATGGTATACACATCTCCACCTTGGCGGTGTAAGATTGATCCTCACCCTCCATGGCAGAAAAGGTTTACCTGTTATGGCCAGGATTGCTCTGTTAGACACCAGGTTCAAACAGTACCAACATGCTGACAGTGTCTTGTTAACCTTTTACCCAAATTTCAACCTCTCTCTTGAGGATCCCAACCTTCCCACTACCCTTAAGGTCCAAATCCAGCTCCAAGAAGCAGAACAAACACCCACATCAAAAATAGCAACTCTTCATCACCAAATAGTGTATCGATTACATAATCATGCACTCAATCTTCCCACACCACACACTACATCCGATGCCTTAATGATACTAGCAGACACAGACACAGACACAATTCCAACCATCATCCAAATTCCCAAACAAATCCAGAAACAAGAATTGCTCAAACTTATGCCCTCTTGAATGGTTAACCAACTATGAGCATTTCCACCAAAACTCTGAACCAGTTCAAACAACATAAGCCACATTTGAAAGACGACAAAATGGTCAAGTCAAACTATCTTTTCAAACACCTGAAACCAAGCTTCTTTCAGACACTTCATAGCTTTCCTACACTGCTATGATAACAGCAGTTCAAACTGGTCAAGAAAATAAACTTCATATTCATGGTTTCTCATCAGAAGGGTATCCGGTATATCTTGACAAAATCAATGGTCATTTTCTATGGGATGTTCCTGAAGCCCATATGTGCAATCCAGATTGTCCTTGCTTGGATGATACGGATGTTGATGAAGAATTGCAAGTTATGAGGAGAAAGAAAAAGAAGAAGAAAAAATCATCTCATCCAATAACATCTTGCAAATCCTTTCCTCCACAACCTCCACCAGATCCCAAACCTCATGTCCATCCAATAAGATCATGCCTTATGTTTTCGAGTCAATCTTATGAGGAATCATTCCCTCCACTTGAAAAACAGATAGACACACAAACCAGAGTTATCTCAAAACCTTTTGTCCAATCCCCAGTTACGGCCTCTGGGCAACCTGAAGATCCAAAACAGTATGAAGCTGTTTTAAACTGGCAAACAAAAAATGCCAGTGCTCAGAATCAAACTCTTCAACAATTCAGTAAGAAAATAGATCGAGTTGCTAGTCAAGCCTCCCAGATAGAAACTAAAGTTGATTCCATCAGCAATCGTCTTGATCAGACGTACATACATCTACAAGATCGTATTTCTGAGCTAGATATTGATCTCAGATGAATAATCAACAACCACATCTGGGTTCCAGAATTTAATAAAAAAGAAGCAGAGATCAGAAAGCTCAAAGCTGAATTGACAAGAATTGATGCTGAAAAGACTCGACCTTCCTTTTTTACTCAAACACAAACCCCACCAGTACCTCCTCCAATCTTTGAAACTTATGCACCTTTCTACACACCATCCAGACCTCAACAACCTATTTACAATCAATTCTTTGGATTCTCACACCTTCAACCAACTCCTCAACCAAAACCATGTTCACCCAAAAAATCAAAATCCAAAGTCAAGATCTTATAACCAAAGTCAAAGGCCACTTCATCTTCATCTGTTCCTCCGGTACCACCAGAAGATTCACCAAAAACCACTCCTGAACCTCCCAAAAAAGACAAAGGTCCAATGGATCAGTATCATTATCATATTGTCCAAAACACATTTTCTGACTCCTCTGAGCCAGAAACAGTCTATGAGTCAAACCATCAGAGTCCAACCCGTCTTCCTCTTCTTCATCCACAAACTCAGACGGTACCTCCACTGACTCTGAATCCGAATATGCTGACATTACAAGCATATTAATGGCCACCAAAACTCAAGATCCAAGCATTTCAACTGCCACACCTATTGTTGAAGACAATTCTTCTGATGCTGAAAATAAAGCATCTCCCACAGAAACAGAGCCATCAATGCCTCCACCAGTTCCTAACTTCAATTTTTTTTACAATTAATTTTTTGGTGTTTGTGTCCAGTAACTCACACTCTCCCTAATCTTCCGTTTTCTATAACTTTCAACTCATCTCGCACAACCAAGTTCAATATATGAGCAGTACATCTTTTTTGAAAAAATAGAAAATCCTTCTTGGTTTGAAAGACGACAAAATGGCCAAGTCAAACTGTCTTTTCAAACTCCCAATCAAGTTTCAGAAACTCCAAGGCTTTCCTACACTACAATGATTACTGTAGTTCAGATTGGTCAGGAAAAGAACCTTCCAATCCATGGTTTTTCTTCTGAAGGGTATCTTGTGTACCCTGACAAACTCAATGGTCACTTTCTATGGGATGTTCCTGAAGCCCGTATGTGCAATCCGGATTGTCCTTGCTTAGATGAAACGACCATGTGGTGAAGAAAAAAGAAAAAGAAAAAACCTTCTTTCGCAAGACATCTTGTAAACCTTTTCTTCAACAACCTCCACCAAACCCAAAACCTCCTGTACAACCAATCAGATCATGCCTAATATTTTCAAGGCAATCTTATGAAGAATTTTTTCATCCGCTTGAAAGATAGGCAGATACACAAACCATAGTCATCTCAAAACCTTATGTCCAATCTCCAGTTACTGCTTCTGGCCAACCTGAAGAGCCAAAACAATATGAAGCTGTTCTCAACTGGCAAACCAAAAACGCCAGTGCTCAGAATCAAACCCTCCACCAACTTGGAAAGAAAATTGACCAAGTAGCCAGTCAAGTCTCCCAGACTGAAAAACAAGGTGGATTCAATCAGCAATCGTCTTGATCAGATGTACATACATCTCCGAGCTAGATACAGATCTCAGACGAATGATAAACAATCACATCTGGGGTCCAGAATTCAACAAAAAAGAAGCAGAGATAAGAAGACTCAAAGTTGAGCTAGCCAGAATTGATATTGAAAAAACCCGGCCATCACTTTTCACCCACACAACGTCCACACCAGCGCCCACTCTGATATTTGACACTTATGCACCTTTCTACACACCATCTAGGCCTCAACCGCTTGTTTACAACCAGTTCTTTAGATTCTCACATCTCCAACCAACTCCTCAACCTAAACCATCTTCACCCAAAAAATCAAAATCCAAGGTCAAAATCTCATAACCACAGTAAAAAACTTCTCCTTCTTCCCCAGTACCTCCAGACGATTCACCAAAAGCCACTCCAGAACCTCCTAAAAAGGACAAAGGTCCAATGGATCAATATCATTACCATACAGTTTAGACCCAAGACTCCTTTTCTTCTGCATCTGAGTCCAAACTAATATATGACTCTAATCCTTCAGACTCCACTTCATCTTCCTCCTCCTTGAACATAGACCATACTTCTACTGATTCTGAATCTGAATATGCTGAACTTACAAGTATACTGATGGCAACCAAAACTGAAGATCCAAGTGCCTCAACTACAACGCCTATTGTAGAAGACAGTTCTTCTGATGATCAAAAGGAAGCTACAACAGAACCAGTTCCACAAATGCCTCTGCCGGTTACTGACCATTCCTCCAAATCTTCCTCAGCATCTTGGTTTACATTTGATGACATTCCAAGTAAAAATGGCCTTCTCGTCTTCAAGAATTTGCTGCATGGATTGATCTCCAACCAATGTTGGATGGGCGTTGAGTTTGGTTGAAGATCAATCCATGCAGCAAATTCTTGAAGACGAGAAGGCCATTTTTACTTGGAATGTCATCAAATGTAAACCAAGATGCTAAGGAAGATTTGGAGGAATGGTCAGTAACCGGCAGAGGCATTTGTGGAACTGGTTCTGTTGTAGCTTCCTTTTGATCATCAGAAGAACTGTCTTCTACAATAGGCGTTGTAGTTGAGGCACTTGGATCTTCAGTTTTGGTTGCCATCAGTATACTTGTAAGATCAGCATATTCAGATTCAGAATCAGTAGAAGTATGGTCTATGTTCAAGGAGGAGGAAGATGAAGTGGAGTCTGAAGGATTAGAGTCATATATTAGTTTGGACTCAGATGCAGAAGAAAATGAGTCTTGGGTCTAAACTGTATGGTAATGATATTGATCCATTGGACCTTTGTCCTTTTTAGGAGGTTCTGGAGTGGCTTTTGGTGAATCGTCTGGAGGTACTGGGGAAGAAGGAGAAGTTTTTTACTGTGGTTATGAGATTTTGACCTTGGATTTTGATTTTTTGGGTGAAGATGGTTTAGGTTGAGGAGTTGGTTGGAGATGTGAGAATCTAAAGAACTGGTTGTAAACAAGCGGTTGAGGCCTAGATGGTGTGTAGAAAGGTGCATAAGTGTCAAATATCGGAGTGGGCGCTGGTGTGGACGTTGTGTGGGTGAAAAGTGATGGCCGGGTTTTTTCAATATCAATTCTGGCTAGCTCAACTTTGAGTCTTCTTATCTCTGCTTCTTTTTTGTTGAATTCTGGACCCCAGATGTGATTGTTTATCATTCGTCTGAGATCTGTATCTAGCTCGGAGATGTATGTACATCTGATCAAGACGATTGCTGATTGAATCCACCTTGTTTTTCAGTCTGGGAGACTTGACTGGCTACTTGGTCAATTTTCTTTCCAAGTTGGTGGAGGGTTTGATTCTGAGCACTGGCGTTTTTGGTTTGCCAGTTGAGAACAGCTTCATATTGTTTTGGCTCTTCAGGTTGGCCAGAAGCAGTAACTGGAGATTTGACATAAGGTTTTGAGATGACTATGGTTTGTGTATCTGCCTATCTTTCAAGCGGATGAAAAAATTCTTCATAAGATTGCCTTGAAAATATTAGGCATGATCTGATTGGTTGTACAGGAGGTTTTGGGTTTGGTGGAGGTTGTTGAAGAAAAGGTTTACAAGATGTCTTGCGAAAGAAGGTTTTTTCTTTTTCTTTTTTCTTCACCACATGGCCTCTAGTTCATCTTCAATATCCGTTTCATCTAAGCAAGGACAATCCGGATTGCACATACGGGCTTCAGGAACATCCCATAGAAAGTGACCATTGAGTTTGTCAGGGTACACAAGATACCCTTCATAAGAAAAACCATGGATTGGAAGGTTCTTTTTCTGACCAATCTGAACTACAGTAATCATTGTAGTGTAGGAAAGCCTTGGAGTTTCTGAAACTTGATTGGGAGTTTGAAAAGACAGTTTGACTTGGCCATTTTGTCGTCTTTCAAACCAAGAAGGATTTTCTATTTTTTCAAAAAAGATATACTGCTCATATATTGAACTTGGTTGTGCGAGATTAGTTGAAAGTTATAGAAAACGGAAGATTAGGGAGAGTGTGAGTTACTGGACACAAACACCAAAAAATTAATTGTAAAAAAAATTGAAGTTAGGAACTGGTGGAGGCATTGATGACTCTGTTTCTGTGGGAGATGCTTTATTTTCAGCATCAGAAGAATTGTCTTCAACAATAGGTGTGGCAGTTGAAATGCTTGGATCTTGAGTTTTGGTGGCCATTAATATGCTTGTAATGTCAGCATATTCGGATTCAGAGTCAGTGGAGGTACCGTCTGAGTTTGTGGATGAAGAAGAGGAAGACGGGTTGGACTCTGATGGTTTGACTCATAGACTGTTTCTGGCTCAGAGGAGTCAGAAAATGTGTTTTGGACAATATGATAATGATACTGATCCATTGGACCTTTGTCTTTTTTAGGAGGTTCAGGAGTGGTTTTTGGTGAATCTTCTGGTGGTACCGGAGGAACAGATGAAGATGAAGTGGCCTTTGACTTTGGTTATAAGATCTTGACTTTGGATTTTGATTTTTTGGGTGAAGATGGTTTTGGTTGAGGAGTTGGTTGAAGGTGTGAGAATCCAAAGAATTGATTGTAAATAGGTTGTTGAGGTCTGGATGGTGTGTAGAAAGGTGCATAAGTTTCAAAGATTGGAGGAGGTACTGGTGGGGTTTGTGTTTGAGTAAAAAAGGAAGGTCGAGTCTTTTCAGCATCAATTCTTGTCAATTCAGCTTTGAGCTTTCTGATCTCTGCTTCTTTTTTATTAAATTCTGGAACCCAGATGTGGTTGTTGATTATTCGTCTGAGATCAATATCTAGCTCAGAAATACGATCTTGTAGATGTATGTACGTCTGATCAAGACGATTGCTGATGGAATCAACTTTAGTTTCTATCTGGGAGGCTTGACTAGCAACTCGATCTATTTTCTTACTGAATTGTTGAAGAGTTTGATTCTGAGCACTGGCATTTTTTGTTTGCCAGTTTAAAACAGCTTCATACTGTTTTGGATCTTCAGGTTGCCCAGAGGCCGTAACTGGGGATTGGACAAAAGGTTTTGAGATAACTCTGGTTTGTGTGTCTATCTGTTTTTCAAGTGGAGGGAATGATTCCTCATAAGATTGACTCGAAAACATAAGGCATGATCTTATTGGATGGACATGAGGTTTGGGATCTGGTGGAGGTTGTGGAGGAAAGGATTTGCAAGATGTTATTGGATGAGATGATTTTTTCTTCTTCTTTTTCTTTCTCCTCATAACTTGCAATTCTTCATCAACATCCGTATCATCCAAGCAAGGACAATCTGGATTGCACATATGGGCTTCAGGAACATCCCATAGAAAATGACCATTGATTTTGTCAAGATATACCGGATACCCTTCTGATGAGAAACCATGAATATGAAGTTTATTTTCTTGACCAGTTTGAACTGCTGTTATCATAGCAGTGTAGGAAAGCTATGAAGTGTCTGAAAGAAGCTTGGTTTCAGGTGTTTGAAAAGATAGTTTGACTTGACCATTTTGTCGTCTTTCAAATGTGGCTTATGTTGTTTGAACTGGTTCAGAGTTTTGGTGGAAATGCTCATAGTTGGTTAACCATTCAAGAGGGCATAAGTTTGAGCAATTCTTGTTTCTGGATTTGTTTGGGAATTTGGATGATGGTTGGAATTGTGTCTGTGTCTGTGTCTGCTAGTATCATTAAGGCATCAGATGTAGTGTGTGGTGTGGGAAGATTGAGTGCATGATTATGTAATCGATACACTATTTGGTGATGAAGAGTTGCTATTTTTGATGTGGGTGTTTGTTCTGCTTCTTGGAGCTGGATTTGGACCTTAAGGGTAGTGGGAAGGTTGGGATCCTCAAGAGAGAGGTTGAAATTTGGGTAAAAGGTTAACAAGACACTGTCAGCATGTTGGTACTGTTTGAACCTGGTGTCTAACAGAGCAATCCTGGCCATAACAGGTAAACCTTTTCTGCCATGGAGGGTGAGGATCAATCTTACACTGCCAAGGTGGAGATGTGTATACCATTCTCGTTTCCAGTTGACGACGAGATCTTGAGGTATTTCTAAAGTGACATACTGAATATATTCTTTTGGGAGTGGTCTTTTAGTGGAGGTCAGGGTTCAGATACTTTTTTTACTCATTTTCATTTTTTTATCTTTTTTATTCATTTTTTTTTATTTTTTATTTATTTACATCTCCTCAATAATGCTTCCAAATTGCTCCAGCAGACCTTCTTTGTTCCCGCTTTAAATTCCAATTTATTCCTGAAAAATATTTATAAGATAAAAATTAACATATTGCGAATTAATTTAACAAAGATTTATTTGGGGAGCATTTGTATAATTTATAAGTAATGAACACATTAATCGACACAATAATTGAAAAACTAATAATTTTATCCTTATTAAATGTACACTTTTTATTGTCAATCACTTACACTGCCTGATTAAGTGCTTGAAGCATATTCTCGATCCCTGTAGCTTGTTCTATCCTTGCTGTAGGCGGGTATTTTAGGGCTGCTACAACTATAGATTCTCCTGCAATTCTCTCCACTATCCTTATAGTAATGGCTCCTTCATTCTTTATTTGCTAATCACTGTCCTCAAATTGCACTCCTGAGGCTTCACAAATTCCAGTGATAAGAGAAGGGAATATTAATGCAACAAATTTTTGCTTTGTCATAGCACAATCCCTAATTTCCCTCTTAATGATTTTGCCTACATTTATTACTAAGCCCTTAACTATGCCAATAGAGGAGGCCGAGTCTGTCTTAAGAGACTATTGTCGTGTAGGTAGTTGGCGTTAATTGAGATTTCAAAATCTTGACCCAAACTTTGGCTATATGTTTCAATCTTCATTCATCCACTCGCTACCAGGAACAATCAATGTTTTGAAAACTTCCCCCCATTTTTTCACTGTCATGTTCTAAGCAAATTGCTTGTATTCACAGTCTACGGTAGTGGATTAATCATAAAAGGCGTTAATAATTCTAGAGTCTAAAGGGACTTGTACTTGCCTTACAAAAATATTGCGCTGATCCTACTGCAGCATGTTGAAGTAGAATTCTTTGACAACCAGGACAATTAGGTCTTGAGGGTAAGAGCAAAATTTTAGACATCTTCACCTTCCTACAACGTTATAAATGTTGCCTATTAGACCCGTGGCTCTATAAATTCCTCAAATTTGTCTTCAGCCTTGTAGCTATGAAAGCGTGAATGGTCCTTTAATCGAGCAGCTCTCGTCTTGAGCTTTGGCATTACTAAAGCATACTAGACAGAATTGTATGGTGCCTAAAAGAGAAGTAAATTGTAAAAGAAATTGAAAATAATAATGAGAGTTATCGATGAGAAGAGAAAGAATTATGGTGAGTGTGAAAGACGCCACAATGAATCCCTAATTTATAGCTGGCGATAAAATAGAAAGAAAAGGTAATTAAGAAGATAAATTGAAAAGAAGATTTGAAATTTAAAACAAATCTAATTTAGAAAGGAAATGATATTTGTCACAATAATTTAGGGATTGTACAATCCTTCTTTATCTGCAACTCTGGTCTACTGACGCCAGCCTGACATATTCCCAACAGTAAAAATTTCCTCAGTTTCGCCAATGCAATTGTAAATATCACTGCTGCAGCAATTAATTCGATGCTGCAGTAATTGCGATAAATTCCCCTGTTGGATGAGAACCACTTTCAAACTGTAATGTGGCATGTGATGCTGCAACAACTTTATGTCAGTTTATTTGCCCCCTTTTTTAATTTATAAAAATATGTTGCAACAATCTATTTAAAATGATAAAAACTGTAAATTAAAGCATGTAAAACTAAACTTAATTTTTCAAGAAAAATTGAAACAACACCCCTCATTATTGGGTTGCCTCCCAATTAACTCTTGATTTTAGGTCCTTTAGACTGACCATCTTGATTGCTCATGTTGGGTCCCTCAGGGACAAGTCCTTCCTTGGGTGATTCACAGCAGCTCCCATGTAATGCTTCACTCTGTGCCAATAAACCTTGAATTCTTGACCTGTTCTCTCATTTAAGAGCTTAACAGCCCCATGAGAATATACTTTGAAAGGTCCTAACCATCTAGATTTCATTTTTCTAGGAAAGAGCTTTAATCTTGAGTTATAAAGAAAGACTTGAGTGCTTGGAATGAGTTACCTTTGCTAGATTCTCTGATCATGAATGAGTTATAAAGAAACACGAGACTACTGGACACAAGACATGGCATATGAATGGAAAACTTACCCTCATCTCTATACCTTCATCCATGATACAGCGGTCACCTCCATTTTCAAAGCCTATCTCATGGAACTTATAAATTCTTGCATTTTTATAAGAGAATAACTTGAACTCCTCTAGCTCACAAAGTTGTAATTTTCTTTGCTCTGATGCAATAGTCATTTCCATTTTCAGTTCCTTGACTGCCTAATATGCTTTGTGCTTTAGCTGTAATGGCAAGTGACACACTTTTCCATAAATAATTTTGTACGGTGACATGCCAATTGGAGTTTTATATGTTCTTCTATAAGCCCATAAGGAGTCATTTAATCTAAGTGACCAATCCTTTCTGTTGGGACACAAATTTCTCCAAAATCTTCTTTATCTCCCTGTTGGATACCTCTGCATGTCCACTTGTGTCCATTTGTTTGTGGATGATATGTTGTAGCAATCTTATGCTTTATTCCATACTTGGTCAATGCTGTAGCAAATGTTCTGCTGCAAAAATGTGTTCTTTCATCACTAATAATGGCTCTTGGAGTGCCAAATCTTGAGAAGATGTTTTCTAAAGGAACTTCACTAAAACCTTGGCATCATTGGTTGATAATGCTACAGCTTCCACACATTTGGAGGCATAGTCTACAGCCACTAAGATGTATAGGTTGCCAAAAGAGGGTGGGAATGGTCCCATAAAATCTATCTCCCATACATTAAAAAGTTCCACTTTCAAAATGTTAATGAGCGATGTTCCCTGCCCTTTGACATATGTCACAACATTTAACAAACTTATAAGCATCTTTAAAAATAGAGGGCAATAAGTAACCTGATTGTAGGACTTAAAGTGGCATCCATATACTGTAGCATGACAGGCCTGCAAGATGTTTGAAATTTCTATATCTAGTACACATCTTCTAATCACATGGCCTAAACACATCTTGTACAGGTAAAGCTCATCCCACTAGTAACTCTTTACATCATGAACAAACCTCTTTTTCTGCTGGTAACTCAAATCTAGTGGTAATAGTCCACTCACCAAATAGTTAGCAAAATCTGCATACCATGGGAATCCCGCTTGTTGTAGCATCTGAGAGTGTTGTAGCATTAACAATTGCTCATTAGGAAATATTTCTGTTATATCTTGCTTTGTCATAATGCTTTCATCTACTTGCAGCCTTGAAAATGGCCTACTGCTTGATTCTCAATGCCTTTTTTGTCCTTGATCTCCAAGTCAAACTCTTGTAGCAACAAGATCCATCAATCAACCTTGGTTTGGCATCCTTCTTTGAAATTACGTAATTTATACCATAAACAGCTACTTTGATGCCAACCAAATAAGCTTTGAATTTATCAAATGTAAAAACAACTGCCAGCAACTCTTTTTCAGTGGTAGTATAATTTAGTTGTGCATTAACTAAAGTCTTGTTGGCATAATAAATGGAATGAAAAATCATGCCTTTCCTTTGTCCTAGCACTACTTCTAAGGTGTCAAAAAAACCTGCCCGGAGCGGATCCGGCCCGGACCCAGCCAATCTGATTTGGGTTTGTACTAAAAAAAGGGATTCGGGCATGAGATTCTCAAACTCGTGCATTTCTGGGCACAGTTTCGAGCTTAGCATCAAAAACTTGAAACCCAGACCAGTTTCTTAATAAATTAAAAAAAGAAAATATAAATACAAAAATCAAAACCTAAATACCCAACCCAAATCGCCAAATGGCCAATTCCCTAATTTCCTCTAACACTCTAAGTCAACAGTAGCCACCACCCATTGTCGCCCGTCGCATCATCTCTTCTTAGTTGCTGACTTGGCTTGGCACGTAGCTTTGCTTAGTTGCTTAATCTCTAATGCGGTTGTGATAGTGAGTCGTTCGTGCAGCCCCTTCTGGTGCTCGTCACAACCATCGTCTCAAACTCTCCATCGCCACTTTCTCAACCACCATCACTCTGCCATCACAACCAGTCAGTCTCAACCACCACTACCAGCCCCAAGTATTGATTTTTTACTTCTTAATTTTTCCTTTCATATAATTTTTCTGACTTAGTTAAAAAAATGATGAAATTATTATGATTATTTGATGTTATATTGTTTTATTTATGCTTTGTATTTTTTTGGATGCTAATATGTTATGCTCAAGCTGATTTTTGATAATAATAAACATAAGTAATACAATAATATAAGCTGATTTTTATGATATTAAACATTTGAATTTTGATAGTAATAAACTTATGTAATAGGTGTTATATTACATTTGATTGCTAATTAAACACAAAAATATAGCCGCAACACGTATGATTGCTAATTTATGGGAAAAAATCATTAATCGTGCAGTCAAATTATAGAGAGAAATATGAAAACTGACTTGCACAAGTTTTTCGCACACGTGTTTTGACAGTCTCCTTAATTTCTTTGCTATTGTAACAACATAGTACTGCAATGTTAAACTAATAGTGAGGTTGAGGATATTTCAGTGTCAACTGTGAATGATAGGAAAAAAAAGGAAGAAAGTCTCTGATGCTTGGAAGCACTTTATAAAAATAATGGTTAATGGAGAACAAAAGGCATTGTAGTGCAATTTTAAAAGCAAGATACCAATCAGGGACTTCGACTTTGAATAAACACAAGCATTTTTTTTTAAGAAGCGTCAACCAAAAATAGATGAAGCACTTCAGGGAAGTCTCAAAGTGATTAAAAGAGAGGATGGAACTTGTGGCATTAGTTATGGTAGTTTTGATCAAAATGTTTTACGGAGTTTGATAGCAAGAATGGTTATAATGCATGAGCTTCCACTTAGATTCGTGGAATATATAGGCTTTTGAGAAATGATGGCACATGCTAACCCCGTGGTTATATGAAATCGAGGAGGTTAAGACTTTGCATTTATTGGGAAAAAATTATGGTAGAGTGGCCATTACTATGAATTTATGGACAACTAGTAATAAAAAAAGGGATATATGGTTGTGACAGCCCATTTCATTGACAACACCTGTCGAATCTTAAGGTAATTTGTCTATAATTTTTATTTGCTTAATTTTTCTTTTAATTTTTTTATTACTTATATTGGATTTGTTTTTCAAGTTTAAATTGTTTTATACTTGAATGTTTGTGTATTTATTTATATTCCAAGCCCCCATACTGCTAATGCCCTTTCTAATGAATTAGTACAATGCCTATTGGATTAGAACGTGGATACAAAGTTATCTTCAGTGACATTGGATAATTATACCACTACTGACGCAATGGTGGAGAAATTACTATTAAGGTTTGATACTGAAACCTTAATTTCTAGTGGTAAATTTTTTCATATGAGATGTACTGCTCATATATTGAACTTGGTTGTGCAGGATGGGTTGAAAGTTATAAAAAGTGGGGTTGGAAAGATTGAAGAGAGTGTGAGTTACTGGACACAAGCACCAAAAAGATATGATACTTTTGAGCTAGCTGCTAGACAAATAAAAATTAATTGTAAAAAAATTTGAAATTGGATTATCCTACTCGTTGGAACTTTACTTTTGCCATGCTTAAAGTAGCATTGATGTATAGAAGTGTTTTTTCTTGGTTGCAACAACGTAAGCCGAGTATAAGAGCTTGCCAAGTGATGAGCATTTGAAATCATTTTACATGTTAACGGAGATTTTTTCGGGTAAAAAATACCCAACTGCTAATTTATTTTTTCCGTTGATATGTAAAATAAAATTGTCAATTAATAGCTGCTAGGCAATTAGGATTATGGTTGGTAAAATGGCTGACAAATTTGATAAATATTGGAATGACATTCATCCGATGTTAGTTGTGGCTGTTGTACTTGACCCAAGATATAAGATGATATTAATTCATTAAACATGCACATAAGCTTCATCATGCATTAGTGAAAAAATATGAATCGAAGGCAGCGATTGTGAGTGGTGGGCAAAATGTTGGATTGGAAATTTTTTGTTCTGAATCATGTTCGAATTTGAATAAGTATTGGGATGTAGATGAGTTTGAAACATGTCGAAGGCAAAATAAGCGTGCTAACGTAATTAAGCGGAGTTGGATAGGTATTTAGATGAGGAATTGTTGGATTCCACTCTAAACTTTGATATTTTAGCCCTTTGGAAGATTCACACAGGCCAATATCCTATTTTGGCTGAGTTAGCTATGGATATCTTAGCCATTCATGTATCCACCGTTGCCTCTAAGTCAGCTTTTAGTACCAGGGACTGAATTTTGAGTCTGCATCGTAGTAAACTTCTTCTTGACACTTTGGAAGCTCTAATGTGTGCTCGAAATTGGATTTGGGCTTTTGCTTCTCGAGGTATAAATTTATTTGAATTATATTTTAATAGTATTTGTTTGCTTAAATTGTTGCTACAACATCTACTACAACACTATACAGAATCCCTCATGCATCCTTAATTGTTACCTATTGGATATCTTATACCTAATGCAACCTAATAGTGACCTATTGGATATAGCCTTAAACGTTCTAGGTTCCATTTACCCTAAAAGGTGAATCCCTATGTCTAGTTCTTCACTAATTTTAGATCAAGTATGACCTTATTCAAATTGAGATTTACTCAATTTAGGAAACTCAATCTAAAACCAAGTATTGTCTTAATTGGATCTACTAAGTTAGACCTTTGTGGGGCTCTTTCTTAGCCAATATCCACTAAATAGGTGGTCAAGCGAAAAAGTGCCAAAATACTCTGCCAACACAATTAAGAAAAAATACTTCAGCAAACACAGAGCAACACACATATCAGCCAAACATCCATTAAGATCGTTTATCACTCAACCACAATAGAATTTAGTTGACAATTTATGATAGAACAGTAAATAAAATTGTCTCAACCATCAAATACATCCCTATAAATAAATAGAAAACAAGAAAACAAGATAAAAAGTTGAAGTCTACTTAATCCTGCGATTTCTCCTTTTTGTTCACTGAGATTCCTCTTTTGCAGGCCTCAAATCCCTCTTATTTTTTATTTTTCTCTCTAATTTTTCCTTGAATGAGGGCTTTCTCTTTTTCTTTTCATGCGTGCTCCTTTTATAACTCAAAATTAGGGCAATCGAAAGCATGTGACATGTATCCTCCATTTTTAGAAACTTTAGATTGCAATCTTTTAGTTGTTGCACGCGAAATCTAGTCTATCATTGCTCTATGATTGCTATAGCAATGGCCATAACATCTTCACTGTTTCAGACATGTTTAAATTCTTCTTTCATTATCTCTGCAAGTCTGTTACAACAACATTCCTTCCTTAAAACTTGAGCTTCGGTCACCTACAATTATGCATATAATCTAAGCACAAATTATTCTAAAACAATTCAATTTATTGAAAATAAACTAAAATGATTGTTCATGCAAAATATAACTAAAATGCAATAAAAGCACATCATTTACTCTCCAAGTATTACTGATTTAAATCTAAAAGTGTCATGATAACTCTTATTTTATAGACTTATCAAACTCCATCAAACTCCATCATACCCAGTCCAATTCCTTCCATCAAACTCCAAATCTTACCTTCAAAGTTTCAACGACCCATACCAGCAATAGGATTTCTAGATACTGGTGCCCAAAAAAGCATGATGAATTCAAACATTCTTCCAGCTCAAAACTGGAAACCTTATACAGAACATTTTAGAGTAGCAGATGGAAAAATGTTCACCACAGAATTAATTACTGAAAATCTCATTGGTATTCAAATTTTCCCAAATTGTGTTATCTGGACAAAAATCATTGGTTCAAAACTCCCTAATAAGGATATTTTATTAGGATTTGACATCATCCACTAGATAAAACATCTTCAAATTCTTTCCAATGGAATCAGGGTCAGAACCAGGTTCAAATCTTCCACAAAAATCCTTAAACTCTACAGTTTGTCTGAATCTCCACCATCTTACCAAGATTTTTCAACCAAGCTCCTAAAATACTGTCCAGAATTTCATTCTGATTTCATCCACCCAAATCCTTTGTGGAAGAACAAATCTTTCTTTATTCAGTTACCTTTCAAACTGAATGAAGACATCAATCCTACTAAGGCTACTCATCCAGGAATGAGCCCATTTGACTTAGCCTTAGCCCAAAAGGAATGTTCACAACTCTTGGCCCAAGGACTTATTGAACCAACAAATTCTCAATGGGTTTGCCAAGCGTTTTATGTCGAAAAACGTTCGGAACTTGTTAGCAGAAAAAAACGATTAGTCATTGACTATCAACCCTTAAACATGTTCTTACAAGATGACAAGTTTCCTTTACCAAAGAGACAAAGCATCTTCACTTATCTAAAAAATGGCCAGATCTTTTCAAAATTTGACCTCAAGTCAGGTTTTTGGCAAATTGGCATTGAACCCTTAGAAAGATACAAAATCGCTTTTTGCATTCCTAATGCTCATTATCAGTGGACAGTTTTACCCTTCGGCTTGAAAATTGCCCCCTCCATTTTTCAAAAAGCCATGGTCAAAATCTTTCAACCCATCCTGCATCATGCATTGATTTATATTGACGATATTTTATTGTTTTCAGGCACAGATGAAGAACATCACCAATTATTAAATCAATTTTATGATTTCATCCAGACTTACGAAATTATGTTATCAGCCAAGAAAAGCATCATTGCAACAGATAATATTGAATTCCTTGGAATGATTATCAAAGACGGACACTACCAACAAGGAAAGCACATTGCCCAAGAATTGCTCCACTTTCCAGATCAACAACTCACCAGGAAATAGATACAGCAATTCCTTGGCATCATCAATTACATCAGAGACTTCATTCCTCATGTCGATCACCATACCAATAAGCTTTCGGCTTTATTAAAGAAAAAGCCACCAGAATGGAATGATAACCACACACTTGCTGTCACTACTTTAAAAATGATTGCTCAAAATCTGCCGCCATTAAAGCTCATCACAGATGGCAAACAGATACTCCAGATAGATGCAAGTGACGAATCATAGGGTGTTATTCTTATGCTAGCGGACATTTCTCTGACACACAACAGCACTACCACAGTGTGTACAAAGTAATCTTAGCTGTAAAGAATGGTATCAAGAAATTTGAATACTATCTTATCGGCTATCATTTTCTTATCCGAATAGACAGCTCGACATTTCCCAACATCATGAACTTCAAAGGGAAAATAGTTCCAAAAAAGATATTGCTCAGACTCAAAGATTGGTTCTCAAAATATGACTTCTCTGTGAAGCATATAAAAGGAACCCAGAACCTCATTCCAGATCTACTCTCAAGACTTGCAAAACAAATATCACCTTTGCTTTGCATATCCACAGGATATCATTTTCCCATCATTTTCATGGCTACCTCTCTACCAAACCAAGCCTTAACCCACAAGACTTTCCCTCTCGGGAAAACCTTTTCCACAGTTTTTGACATCCAAGAATTTGCAAAAAGATATGTTTTTAGGTTTTTCATGAAAGCCTACATGTTAGCAGATTCATTTCCTTTTTCAACTTTCCACTCTGAAAACTTGTTTCTCACAGGTCTAAGATGAGTTATGGTACATCTGGTGCCTAACTGTTTTTTACGCCACAAAGTTAATTATCCCTATCAAAATTACCCTGAATCATCTCATGAATCCTGACAAATCAACCTCATTGACCTGGACCCTTCTTAAGTGGTTCTCTCCACTTCCTTGGTGGAGAAGAAAGTTACAGCAACTATCCACAGTCTACAACCTTGATCCAATGCCTGAATCAGAACCAAATGTGTTCACCTCAATGTTCATTATCCACAGGCCATATTTCCAGCATCCAAACACCAACTCTTTTTGGTCAAACTCAGGGCCATAGTATCTTTGACTAAGCATGACTCTTAAGTCTGCATCCAGTTGGGAGGTTATTGAATCAACCTTGGTTTCGATCTGGTCAGTTCGTAAACTAATCTTATCAATCCTTTTGTGGATGTCTACCAACGTATCATTTTGTGCTCTGACATTCTGTGTTTGCCAGTTGAGGACTAATTCAAATGGTTTAGGTTCTTCTAGGTGACCAGCAGAGGTTATGACTGAAGGAATGAAAGGTTTTGTCACGACCTTTTTTTGTGAATCAGATTGGGCTTCTAAGGATGGGAAATTCAAATAATAGTCTTTGGATGATGAAGAAAACATCATACATGCAACAGGTTGAGGAGTAGAAGTTTGGCTTAGGTTTGGTGAAAAGGTTTCAGGTTTGCAATGTTTTGCAATCCATTTGAGTTCTTTTTGTATATGGGTAACGTAGCTAGTGGAGGTGGAGGTTCATATGGCAGTTTTGCTTTTGTGTGGTTACAAGGAGAATGAGTTTTCTTTTTTGGTTTTCTTTTCCTTTTGGAGTCTTGATTGTCCTCTTCCCAATCATCCCAACATGGACAATTTGGGTCGCACCTTCCAGATCCTAGAGCATCCCCATAAAAAGTGTCTGTTTAACTTCGCAGGGTATACTGGGTACCCTTCTGAGTTAAATCCTGTGATTGGCATATCTTTTTGGGATGTTTGAACAACCGTAATCATTGAAGAATAAGTGAATGATAACCTTGGAGGCTCTTAAGGAGCACTAGGTTTTGGCTGAGAGGTACTTGGTGGAGGCCGAAAAGTCATTATGACAGTACTATCTGGCCTTCTTTCAAACATACTTTCTGATGTCTGAATTGGGGCTGTATTGTTATGGAACTTCTCATAATTTGAAATCCATTCCAGAGGCATGAGTTTTATAAGTTCATGGTGAGGGATCTGTCTGGGGATTTGGATGATGGTTGGAATTTGGTTTGATTATGCTAACACCATAAGAGCATTAGAGTGATTGTCAGGTGTGGGAAGATCTAAGGCAAGATTTTTAAGCCTATAGACCAACCGATCGTGTAAGGTAGCCATTTTCGCTGAGGAGATTTGTTCTGCTCCTTGAATTTGAACTTGAACTTTCAAGGCAATTGACAGGTTGATGTCTTGGAGAGATAGATTGAAATTGGAGTAGAAAGTGAGAACACTTCCTACATGTAAAGTTGTCAGGACAGTACCAACTACTGCATCTTGATACTTTTTGAATCTGGTGTCGAGCATAGCAATTCTAGCTGTAACAAGTAATCCTTTTCTTCCATGCAAGGTAAGGATTAATCTTACTCCCTCAAGATGGAGATAAGTATAACCCTCCCTTTTCCAGTTGGAAATCAATTCTGGAGGTATTTCCAAAGTAACATATTGCTCAGCTGTGGTAGCTTGAAGAGTGCACTAATCTAGTCTAGAGGACTGGATGTATTCTTTTGGATGAGGTCTTTTAGTAGAGATAAGGGTTCTTATACTTCTAGTAAAAGAGTTTCCTCTCTTATAGAGCTGATAAGGACTAAAAGATGGAATGAAGATTCATTGATCTAGGCTGATTTAGGGATATATGAGTATTCAACAAGGTTTTCTATTTTATTAGCAGTTTGTTTGGTGCAAGATTTGGGTAAGGACAGAGTAGAAGAAATGGAGATTGGAGTGATCGTAGAAGTAGAAGCGTCATTAGATGAAGTAGATGCCATGAGTGTAAATTTCTCTCTGTTTCTGAAGCTTTACTATTTTTCAAAGAAATAGGGAAGACTCTTATCATACCACTTTGGTAAGTTTGGGGCTCTAATACCATATTAGGCAACGAAGTACGTGGTGTTGTGAGACCAAAGCAATGATGAAAAGATCATCCTTTGGACTAGTAGTCCGCATGCTTGGGTTTCCCGCCTATATACTTAGATGGAAAAATAGAAAACTTAAAACATTTTCATTTGAGGTTATTCAACCCAAAACAGACTCTTTTGTCTTAAAACATGGTACTAAACTAGATAAAAATCTTTAAAAGTTTTCTGATGCACAGGATCCTTATGAAAGGCAAGTGCAGAGCATACTTCCTTAATTTCAAAATGAACAAATTTAAATCATCCCATTTACTTTTAGAATGTTAAAACTTCATTAACAGAGAGAAGAAAGAAAGTTTAGAACTTCATGTTTAGGAAACACACGCTTTTATTTCTTGATCTCCGATTATGATTTACAAAGGAAGAGATCATCCTATATATAGGAGGAGGAGGAGACAAGCTTGATAAGACAAGACCCTTATCAAGATGCTTTACTTTTTTTAAAAAAGCAAATAAAAGCAAACTTTAATAATTAAAGCATGACTCAGCATACTTTAGTAGTTACACACGACAAACTTATAGCTATGGGGACGAAAGATTCATGTAATCTTCGTCAGATGAGCTATCTGTGTCATCTTTTGCTAACTTTTTCTTTGGATGCTTGCAGGTGGGACCACATGGTGGCCATGGGCAATATTGTGTTTTTGGACAATGAGAGGGGAATGTCACCATCTGATTGGTTGGCTAAACTTTAGGTGGACAAGTACTGGTACTAGCTCTGGATGATGAAGGTTCTTCCAGTTGCGATGGATCTTGGAGCTGTTGGAGATGCTGGCTTAAGGGTAGGAAGTCAGCCCAAGGGTCTTGAGCGTCTTGGAATAAGAAATATGTGAAATCCTACTTTTCTTCTTTGATGATGATACATGTGGGTTTTGGTTTTGAAATGGACAAAGGAGTTGGAATCATAATGATGTCATGTTGTGGACCTAAAGACGTATGGAATATGTCTTTATGTGGTTCAGGTTGGTGATTGAGGTGGCAAAGGAAATTCTGAAGGTTCAGGTTCAGGTTGGTTATTGTCTTATTCAAGGATTGCTGGGTGTGGTGTTGTGAACCATTTGAACACTTGATCTTGAGTCCAAAAAGAGTTGGTGTTTGGATGCTGGAAATATGGCCTGTAGATAATGAACACTGAGGTGAACATATTTGCTTATGATTCAGGCATTGGAGGGACTGTCGCGTTTCGAGCCGAGTTTTTGCACAGAGGTAGGAAAAAATGTAAGGACATGGGAAAGGTGAATCAATTCTCGAATCAGGCCCCGCAACTATTGTTTTAATAATTTTTACCCCCAAAAATTGCAAAAATCAAAATAAATATGCAAAAAAGTCAGAATGAGTTCAATCTTTTTGGAGGGGCATTGGAAGGCCTAATATGAATTTATGACCCATAAAACAAGAAATGGCACTGTAAAAAATTGAAGAGCTTTTGTAAACTGTACTTTTCCGCAAAAAATAGCCTATGTCCGCAGGCTGCGTGGCCAAGCCCTAGGCGCATACCGGAGTGACCGTCATGTTTCGAGTCGGGTTTTTACATAGAGGTCGGAAAAAATGTAAGGACACGGGAAAGTTGAGTTGGTTTTTAAATTGGGCCCTGAAAGTATTTTTTTATCCTCGGAAATTGTGAAAATAAATATGCAAACAGTTCCAGTCAATTGTGCTTTTAATAATGGTACGTGATTAAAAGTTCTCAAAATTCATACATTAATAATTGTATTGTTCCAAAATTCATACATTATCAATCGTATGCGATTACAAGTTGCAAAAACAAAACAAGTAATTAGTTAATGGCCCCACAAGAACAAATCAAAGACTAATGTTGATTCGCCAAAATAGGATTCTTACATATGTTGTTGTTATGGCCACATTCCCCACATCGATGAAAAATTACAGTTTTTTTATACGCATCCTCGCCTCTGGATGTTATTCTTCTTGTTTTTTTATGACCAGGGCAAGATGGTACATTTGGTAGATTTAGTTGCTGAAGATGGTTTTGTTGAATGATCAGGAACTGGCAACTCGATCAATTTTCTTACCGAGTTGATTCCGTGTTCTTGCACAATATGAAAGAAATCCAAAAGGAGCTTATGGTCTCCATCACACTACCCATCCACTCCATGATTGCCGACACACATGGGAATCTTTAGCTATTTAGTAAACCAGTTTTTGAGGTTGAGCAACTGTTTGTCAGGGAGCAACTTATTTTTGAAGTCAAAGATTCGAGGAAACATGCTTTCTGAAAAGAAAAGCAGCATAGCAAAGGAATCAATTGACTTTCTTGTCCCATTCACGGTTTCTCATCAGAAGGGTATCCTGTATATCCGGGACCAATACAGACAGAAGCTATCAAGTAGAAACAATCTATGAGTCAAACCCATCAGAGTCCAACCCGTCTTCCTTTTCCTCATCCACAAACTCAGTTTTGACATCTCATCAAGGGGAATAACGGGTTCTGAATATGCCATCAGCAATGCTTTAGTTGTGTAGTAATGAGAACAAAGACTTATTAGATCAACTCAAAGGTATAGGCAAACAGTAATTTCATGAGCACAAACAAATTCATCGAGTTGAAATACTCTAAAACTACACGTCTTCTCCATTATGTTAACAAGTCCCTCCTTCATACCACCTTCTTTAACCTAAAATTGATGGTCAGAGACATTGAAAACATGCACTTTACTGGCAATATTTTTTCTATGATCGTATATTTTTTGTGCCCATGTTGGAAAGCGAGTTGTCATCGACTCGATATCTTTCTTTCTATCATAAAACCATTGTTGCATTGTAATTCTAAAGTGTCAACCAACTAAGTAATAGGAAATTTTCTCGATTCCTTCATTAAAGCATTCATGCTCTTTGCAATGTTTGTGGTCAGAATGCTATACCTTTGACCTTCGAAATGGGATTGATCCCAATAATTAAAGCCTATGTCCTAACTAAATACTTTGCTGCACCTGCATGCATACTCCACAACCCCTCAATTTTCTTTTTAAACTCTACGGGATCACACATTTTCACTGCTTATAGAAAGGTTGGTTTAAAAGAGTACTTCCATAGTTTCCCAAGATTCTTGAAATGTGACTTTAGATTACCTTCCAAATGATAAAAACAAAGGCCGTGTAGTGCAGTAGGAAATGATTGGATATAAATACCAACTCTAGCATGTCTCCAATGACTTTACCAACCTCATCATAAACCATTCCCAAGAGTCATTGTTTTCTAAATCTACAATCCCAATAACTATAAGATACATTTGGTTATTCTCATCCAAGCATGTTGTAATCAATAAGGTTACTCTATATTTATCTTTTAGATGAGACATGTCCATTGTGATCACTCACCTGATTGACTACATAAAACCTTTTATACAAGATCCAAGAGCAAGAAAATAATAAAAAAATATTATCATCATCTAGAGAAAGCCGAATTATTGTACCACCATTTAGCTCTTGCAAGACACGATAATATTCGGGAAGTAAATTATATGACTCTCCCAGGTCTCCTCTTATTGACTTCAAAGCCTTTTCCTTACTTTGATATGCTTGCTTGTATAATAAAGTAATTCTATAATCATTCTTCATATCCGAAATGATATCCTTTGGAGTGTATATTCGCTTGGTATCAACAAACGTTTGCTTGATTATGGAAAATATCATTTTGACAAGCATGCACTATGTCATATCTCTTCACTAACCACAGCACATTCTCTTTATCATTTGCCCACGTTGCTTGAAGTCACCATTTACATGTCTTCACAACACAACAAGCCTCCCAACGTATGTTTGTGGACTTATCCACCTGGAACTCAAACTTGTCTCTAATGGCAATAATGCTAAGGTCCGTGTATAATCGTTCCTTCGTGTTGAATAGCTGCCCAACATAAAAACCACTTGAATTACAACTTTCAGCTATCAAGTGTAAAAGGAGAAACAAAATTATGAAAGCAATAAAGCAGAAAAGCACACCACGCCAAACTGAATATTGCAGACTGATGCAAGTGACGAATCATGGGGGGCCATCCTCCTTGAAGAGACAGATGGCAAAGAACACTTTATTGCCTATGCCAGTGGACACTTCTCTGACACACAAATCCATTACCATAGTGTGTTCAAAGAAATTTTAGCTGTCAAGCATGCTATTCAAAAGTTCGAGTATCATCTTATCGGCTATCACTTTCTTGTCAGAATTTCAAAGGAAAAAATGTTTCAGAAAAGATGTTGCTCAGGCTAAAAGACTGGTTTTCAAAATATGATTTCTCTGTGAAGCATATAAAAGGAGACCACAACCTTATTCCTGATATGCTTTCACGCCTGGCTAAACCAGATAAATCCTTGTTTTTCATATCCTCATATCATCATTTTCCTGTCATCTTCATGGCCACTTCACTCCCCTCACAAGCCCTTACCAAAAAACCCTTTCCCCTTGGCAAAACTTTCACCACAGTCTTTGCCAAACAAGAGTTTGCAAAGAAAGATGTATTTAGGTTTTTCATGAAAGCCTATCTCTTATCAGACTCATTTCCATTTTCCACTGTCCATCCAGAAAAACTTGTTTCTTACAGGTTCAACCCTGGATCCTTCCAGAGACATTTCAGACGACAAATTATGGTACATTTGGTGCCTAACTATCCTCTATGCCACCAAACTAATTGTTCCAGTAACAGCCACCTTAGAACATTTGTTCAATCTAGACAAATCAACCTCACTCATATGGACGCTTCTTTAATAGTTTTCTCCAATTCCATAGTGGAGAATGAAACTTCAACAATTGTCACAATTTCATTACTTAGAACGTATGCCAGCATCAGAAGCAAAAATGTTCACATCTGTGTTCATTATTCATAGACCATACTTCCAACATCCAGATACACACTTCTTCTGGACTCAAGATAAGGTTTTTGAATGGTTCACCACACCTCATCCATCCATCCTTAAACAAGACGGTAAAGTTCAAAAGGAACTCTATAATTTCCTTTGTGAACTGAACCACCAACCTGCTCCACACAGAGACATTTCTCACACCTCCCTCGGTCCACAGCATGATATCATCATGATCCCCACTCCTTCGGTAATTTCAAAACCTAAATCCACGGGCATTATCATCAAGGAAGAAAAACCAGACTTCACTAATTTTCTATACCAAGATACACAAGACCCATGGGAAGCATTCTTGTCCTTAAGCCAACATCTCCAAAACCTCCAACAAACTCCACCAACACAAGCCACAGATGATCCAACAACTAAAGCCAGTTCTAGCACACCAATCGGCTCCAAGGAACACCCATCCTCTTCTTCGCACAAAATATTTTGCCCTTGGCCACTCTGTCGCCCAGATCATCAACATCCACCAGAAACTCCATGTCCATCACTCAAAGTCCTCTTTTCAAAAGATAAAGATGAGACCGACAACTCATCTGATGAAGACTACATGAATCTCTCATCTCCGTGATTCATGCAAGTTTCATTTGCTTTTTCAAAAGTTTGTGATAATTAAATCATGAGTCATGCCTTAATTTGTCTTTATTACTTTTGCTTTTTAAAGTTTGTAATAATTAAAGCATGAATCATGTTTTAATTTTGTCTTTATTGCTTTTGCTTTTACAAAAGCTTGTCGCTTGTAATTATGTCTTTGCTTTTAGAAAAGTGATAGGGGCCCTGTCCTATCCTTTTCCTTGGTTTTCCTTCTATATAAGCTCAGCTTCTCTTTGTTAGAAGCATAGCAAAAAATAATAAAATCTCTAACCTTCTATAATCATGAGTTTCTCATTTTTCTTTTTCTCTCTGTCAATGAAGCTCTAAAGTTTTAAAAAATAAGAAGAAAACTTACTTCTGTTCATTTTGAAACTTAAGGAAGTATGCTCTGCACTTGCCTCTTGAAAGGATCCTGTGTATAGAAAACTTTTGATCATTTCTTATCTGGTTTGGTACCTTGTTTTAGACTGAAGGAATGTCTCTTTTGGTTTATATAACCCGAGATGAAAATGTTTTAAAGTTTTTTGATCTCAGAGATATATCGGCTGGAACAGTATTAGTTGTTATAGTTCTGGTATAACAACGCCACGTATTCTCGCTGATCTTATGGTATCAAAGCCTTCAACATTTTGTTCTTCACTTCTCAAAATGGTATGATAAAAGTTTGCTTTTTGTTTTTTTGTTAGAGCCTTCAACGACAGAGAGAATTTCATACTTATGGCATCAACTTCCTCCAACAACGCTTCTGTTTCTTCTATCATTACTCCCGTTTCCCTTTCTTCCGCCCTCTCCTAACCCAAATCTTGCTCCAAACACACTGCTAGTAAGATAGAAAATTTAGTTGAATATTCCTATATCCCTGAGTCTGCTCAGATCAATGAATCTTCTTTTCCTCTTCTTAGTCCTTATCACCTCTATAAACATCCTTATTCCTTTACTCGCAGTATCCGAACCCTTATTTCCACCAAAAGACAACATCCAAAAGAATATATCCAGTCATCCAGATTGGATCAATGTTCCCTTCAGGCTACCACAGCTGAACAATATGTCACTCTAGAAATTCCCCCAGAATTGATTTCCAATTGGCAGAGAGAAGGTTATACTCATCTCCATCTCGGAGGAGTTAGACTAATCCTAACCTTACATGGAAGGAAAGGATTACCAGTCACAGCCAGAATTGCTATTCTGCATACTAGGTTCACACATTACCAAGATGCTGTTATTGGTATTGTCTTAACCACTCTTCATGCTGGAAGTGTTTTACTCACTTTCTATCCAAATTTCAACCTTTCTTTTCAAGACACTAATCTATCCACTGCCTTGAAAGTCCAAGTGCAACTTCAAGGTGCAGAACAAATCTCTTCTGCAAAACTTGCTACTCTTCACCATCAATTGGTCTATAGGCTCCAGAACCATGCCTTAGATCTTCCTTCACCTGAGCACCACTCTAACGCCCTCATGGTGTTAGCAGAATCAGATCTGATACCAACCATCATTCAAATTCCAAGACAGATCCCTGGACATGAACTCATAAAACTCATGCCCTTGGAATGGATTTCAAATTATGAGAAGTTTCACACCAACACTTCTCCTATCCAGACAACAGAAAGTATGTTTGAAAGGCGATCTGATGGAACTGTCCGAATGACTTTTCGACCTCCACCAACAGCACCAGAGGAGCCTCCACGGCTCTCATTCACTTATTCAGCCATGGTTACAGCTGTTCAGACCGCTTAAGAAAAGCTGCCAATTACAGGATTCAATTCAGAAGGATATCCTGTCTACCCTGCCAAACTTAATGGCCACTTTCTTTGGGATTCACCAGGATCAGGAAATTGTGACCCAGATTGTCCCTGTTGGGATGATTGGGAAGAAGATGATGTTGAACCGCAGCGGAGAAGAAAACCAAAAAAGAAAATACCTAAAACTTCGTGCTCACACAACCAACCTAAACCACTTCATATTCCTCCACCACCACCAACTCCATTACCCATCTACCAAAAAGAACTTAGATGGATTGCAAAAAATTGCAAGACTGCAGTTCTTCCCAATATCCAGAATTCCAAACCACCCATACAGCGTATGGCTTGTATGATGTTTTCATCCACCTCGCAAGATTATTCCTCCAATTTCCCTGCTCTAGAAACCCAGACCGGTCCACAACGAAAGGTCATAACCAAACCCTTTATTCTTTCAGCCATAACTCCCACATGTCACTTAGAAGACCCCAAGCCTTTTGAGGCTGTTCTCAACTAGCAAACCCAAAATGCCAGAGCTCAAAATGAAATCTTGGTTGATATCCATAAGAAGGTTAATCATATCAGTTTATAAATTGATCATATTAAGTCTAAGATAGACTCTATCACTTCCCAGATGCAGCAAATTTACCAAAATCTTCAATCCAGAATTTCTCAACTAGATTCAGAATTAAGAACCATACTGAGTCATTGATACTATGGCCTAGAATTTGATAAAAAAGAAAAGGAAATCAGAAAATTGAAAGCAAAACTTGAACAGATTGAGTCAGAAAGGCAAAGGCCAACATTATTTACCACCTCGCCATCGTTACCTACCATCAGCCCAGCCTTCCATCCCTTTGCACCTATGCTTTCTCCCATTAAAAGACAAAGAGCCTTTCCAAAGTGTGTGCAAAAAGCCTTACTTACAGATCAAATGTCAGAGAAGTGTCCACTGGCATAGGCAATAAAGTGTTCTTTGCCATCTGTCTATTTTCAATGAGGTCTTTAAAGAAATCTTTTTGCTCACATATCTTGTCGAGACACAACATAGTCAATTGAAAAATATTTCTGAGAGAGATATTGGCTATGTCCAAGTTGAAAGCTGCTATTTGCCTTTGAAGTTCTGGTTGGAGTTCTGGAGGAAGTGAAGCAATGAAAACATGCTTTAAAGTTGGATAATTAAATCCATTGAGTTTGTAATAAGCATGCTCATTCGCTTGTAATGCATCTCCAGATGGTTGCGTTTGAGGGAGCAACATTTCATCTGATGGAATTCTTTTCTAGCTGCTTCATTTGCTGCTGCTGGTTCTCTAATAAATTGTTCATGAATGACTGCAAGAGCTATGGCTGGTGTAGTTTGGATTAGTTGAAGCTGTCTGTATTCTCCCAAACTTTCAAACCAATCTCTTAGTGAACCTGTAAATCTGGAACAGAATTCTCGAAGAACTGTTGAGGACTGAACATTTGGTCTTGTCATTTACATATCAATCCAAGCAGAAAACTCTTGATATCTGGCTGGCCATTTGTGTCAGGGAATATCATCAAAAGTGAACCATGATGTTGGAGATGGTTTGGGAGACGACTCAGGAGTTGAGGAAGGAGGAACTGGTTCAATTTGTTAACTGTCTTGGTCTTTATTCTCGCTTTCTTCATCTGACTCATGCACACCTGGTGTAGATGTACTTGGTTCCTCTGTTTTTGTCGATGGTTGGACCATGAGTAATCCAGAGATGTCTACATATTGAGATTCTGAGTCTGAAGATGATTGTTCATAGGAACTGGGACTATCATTGGAAGATGAGTCTGGATCAGTACCATTGTCTTGTAAACCAACACTTTGGTAATAGTATTGGTGAACAGGAGCCTTATCTTTCTTTGATGGCTCTGGAGTTGCTTTTAGGGAGTCTTCTGGTACAAGCGAGGTTTCTTTCGATTTTGGTTCTGAGATTTTGACTTTTGTGGCTGGCTTCTTTAGAGTAGATTTAGTGGGTTCCTGGTTCCTGGTTTCTGTAGAGAAGACTAGAGAGACCAAAGAACTTGTTATAGTCCATCGGTGGTTTAGAAGGATGATTAAAGGGTTGGTATGTATCAAAGAACGGGGTAGGAATGGGTAAAGGTTGACTTTTTGTGAAAATGGATGGTTGTTCTTTATCTACATCAATTCTGGCTAATTCTGCTTTGAGCTTCCTAATCTATGCTTCTTTTTTGTTGAATTCTGGACCCCAAATAAGATTATTGATCATCATTTTGAGATCAGTATCTAACTCAGAGATTCTGCTTTGGAGATTTAGATAAATATGTTCAAGCTGAGCACTGATTGAATCCACCTTTGTTTTAGTTTTTGACATCTGCGTTGCAACTTTATCAATTTTTCCGCCAAGGTTATAAAGTGCCTGATTTTGAGCATTGGCATTTTGAGTTTGCCAATTTAGGACCGCCTCATATTGTTTTGGAGGTTTTGGTTGACCAGAGGAAGTTATTGGTGATTATACAAAAGGTTGAGAAATAACCTTTGTTTATGGATTTGTTTGTTTTTCCAGAGGGGGAAAAGATTCTTGGTAAGATTGGCTGGAGGAAGAAAACATCAGGCATGACCTGAGCTTTGTTGGAGAAGGAATAGGTTCTTGTTGAATGGCCTTTTTGTCCTCTTTTTCTATCCATTTGAGAGCTTTTTTGTAGATTGGTAAAGGCTGGCTTGAGCTTAGATCATCTGGTGGTTTTGGAGAATACGATTTGCAAGGAGTTTTTGAATGGGAAGGCTTATTCTTTCTCCTTCATCTTCTCCTCATAAGTTCAAGGTCTTCATCACCATCATATGGATCGTCCAGACAAGGGTAATCTGGGTTGCACATATGAGCTTCTGGAACATCCTATAAAAAGTGACCATTGACTTTGTCATGATAAACTGGATATCCTTTTGAAGAAAATCCGTAAACTAGAAGATTTTCCTCCTGTGTCGAGGATACTGCTGTGATCATAGCAGTATAAGAGAGCCTCGAAGCTTCTGGAGCTGAAGATTTTCCTGGTTGCTGAAAAGGCAGTTTAACTTGGCAATCAGATATTCTTTGAAAGATAGTCTCAGAGGTCTGGATTGGTTCTGAATTCTGATGAAATTGCTCATAATTGGAGAGCCATTCTAGTGGAATTAATTTGAGCAATTCTTGTTTTTTAATCTGCTTTGGGATCTGGATGATGGTTGTATCTGCAAGGATCATTAATGCATATGTGGTTGTTTATGAAGTGGGGAGATCTAGTGTATGATTCTGTAATCAATACACTATTTGGTGATGAAGTGTATATATTTTTTAAGTAGCTATTTGTTCTGCTCCTTGGAGCTGAACATGAACTTTTATGGTTGTTGGCAGATTTGGGTCTTTAAGGGACATGTTGAAATTAGGATAAAAGGTTAACAATACACTTCCAGCATGGAGTGTTGTTAATACAGTACCGATGACAGCATGTTGGTATTCCTTGAATCGGGTATCTAACAAGGCAACTTTGGATGAAACTGGCAAACCTTTTCTTCCATGCAAAGTGAGGATTAATCTTACACCTCCTAAATGAAGGTGTGTATACCCTTCTCGTTTCCAACTGGTAACGAGGTCGGTAGGTATCTCAAGTGTAACATATTGTTCACTTTGGGAGGCTTGAAGAGCACATTGGTCCAGTTTGGAGGACTGTATATACTCTTTAAGAAGAGGTCTTTTGTAGAAATTAAAGTTCGAATGCTTATGGTGAAGGAGGTTTTTTGTTTATAAAGTTGGTAAGGGCTCATTACTAGGAACTGTGACTCATTAATCTGTGCTGACTCAGGGATGTAAGAGTATTCAACAAGATTTTTAATTTTTGAAGCAACATGTTTTTGGCTAGAGCGAGGGAGGGAAAGAGAAGAAGAAAGAGAGATATGAGAAGATTGAGAAGCTCGATTTGTAGATGAGGATGCCATATGAATGAAGTTTCTCCTAGGTTTACAAGTAACACTTGAGCACATTAAACTATGATACCACCTCTGCTTGAGTTCGTTTGGCTTTGATACCAGTCAAGGGATATCTAGTGTGTGGAATATGTTTATACTAGTTTTCTAAGTGTTCGATGTTACAACTAATTTTTATTCTTTCTGTCAAATTTAATTTTTGCTTTTTATGATGACTAAATAGTCTAATCGCTGAAAATTCATAAACTAATTTACTAAATCTTCTAAACTATTCCTAATTTTAATGCTAACATCTCGTATTTGTCTAATAATCTATTATGTTTATTTATATTATAATATTGCAAATTATGTCTTCTAAAATTAAATGCTGGTAAATTTGTAAATGCGTAGTGTTTAATATTTATTCTTCTTTCTATTTCAGGTGGTAAAGGAGATGTGTAATCTACTGGGAGCTTTAAATTGCCTAACCTTTCTTCTATTAAAGTGACTAAAAATACTTATTTAATATTAATTCTGTTTAATTCTATTTCTACAATCTCTAAAGAACTTTCTAAAATTTCTACGTAGGGGTTATTTTTAATCCAACTATCAAAATCTTTTTCTAAAACAGCACAAGGATTTTTATAATAACTATCAAGAGTTTGGTCAAAATGAGCAATCGTGGAAAAATATCATATAACAAATGAAGTTTGCCTTGTAAGAGGTGGTTTGGTAATTTGTAGGTAAAATAGGTGAAAAATTACACAGTGAATTAATTAATTGGTTTAAGACAAAAAGAACACAAGGAATTAATTATTATGCTACATTATTACCAATAATAGAATACGTTAGAGGTAGGATTAGAGAATATTGTGAGGAAAAAAAATAGACATCAAATAAAATTACAGTTTAGAAAAATGTGTATAGATATGACAGAAGTACTAATGTTAGGTTGTAATTACCCTAGTTACGTTAAACATAAGACATAATAGTAGAAAATTTAGTCAACATAAAACACCTTATAGACATAATAGTAGAAAATTTTATAAAAAGAAATTTTTTAAATATAATAATAATAAACAAAAAGTCAAGAAGGCATTTAAAAAAGGAAAACGTGTATATAAAACAAATAAAACTTATAAATGTTACTTATGTGGAAAGGAAGGACATATTAAACCAAACTGTCCAAAAAATAAAAAAGTCAATCAATTAGAATTTGACAATTATAATATAGAAGAAGAGATATAGATCAATTATCCGATAGCGATAGCATATGTATAGTTAAGACACTAGTAGTAATTCAAGCTTAGAATTAGAATCAGATATAGAATTAGATATAGACGTAAATGTTCTAGAAACTTATACTTCATTTTTTTGGAAAAACTTGTACACATTGTAATAAAAAATTTGAAATAGGACATAGAGACACAAACAAAGGAAAATTGTTCTCATCAGATCTTCTCTGGACTCTCCTTGAATGGTATTCACCACTCACGTGGTGGCGAAAACAACTCAAAAATCTTTGTACATTTCACGGATTAGACAGAATGCTAGAACAAGAAACCAACATGTTCACTACAGTCTTCATCGTTCATAAACATTACTGCCAGCACCCAGAAACAAGAGACTTCTAGTGCAAACTGTCCAAAACACACAAAGGCCCAATGGATCGGTACGTGGCGTTGTTACACCAGATCTATAACAGAACAAAGTCTGTCCTTAGGGCCAATAGCCCGCAAGTTCTGGTTTCCAGCCAATATACACTTATCCATCAAATACCAAATCCGAAAATCATATTTTGAAAACACTGCACTCTTGGCCTTCAAAGAGGGTGAACGTTGTGAGAAAAAAATTTTATTTTACAAAAATCAGTTTTGGAGGATAAAACAAGACTTTTCTGATGCACAGGATCCTTAGGGTTAAGGCAAGTGCAGAGCATACTCAATTTAGAAAATTAGAGGTGAGCGTATCATTATTAACCCAAATAATTTCTTTGATTCCAAGAAGAGAGAAATTTTTTTAGAGAAACATGATGTGAAGAAAAACTGAATTTTATTTCTGATTAACTCCTGCCTTACAAAGGGGTAAGGGGTAGAGAGATCCTTATCTAGAGATCTCGAGGAATGAGAGATAAGGTGGGACCCTTATCTTTTACAAAAGTATAATTATTAAAGCATACCACGCCAAACTAGAAAAAATAGAAAACATACTTTAGACAAGACAGGACCCTTGTCTAATTATTAAAGTAAACTTTAAAAAAGCAAAAGTTAAAGATTCCCATCCCATGCGTGTCTGCAATCATGGAGTGGATGGGTAATTTAATGGAGACACATCACCAGTTTCTTTTTCATACTGGTGTTTGGCACGACAGATTTTTTGTTGATCAAGATAAGCTTCAGCTTGCAGATAGGCTTCTTCATCAGCATCAGGCATGTCTTTTGGGGCTGATGTAGCAGGAGGCTCTGGGTTTGTGACAGTGTAATGGGGATTTTCAGTATGGAGGAGAGACTAAAAATCTTCCCATGGATCCTAAGCATCTTAAAATAAGACGTTAGTGTAGTCAGGACATTGTTCCATGACAAGGATTCCTTGAGGACTTGAACTGGAACCTGGAGTACAAGTTTGCGTCTTTGGGACAATTTCCAAGGTGTGTGATTGTCCAACAGAGGTGTGGTGGATGTTTGTGGTAGGTGGCTGAACATTGTTGAGTTCCATGAGGTATGACTTGAGAGCAGAGGTAACAGATGTATCATGGATGAGGGTATAAGGATGGGGATAAGTTTTTCATTCCTAGGCCATATCTTGTGTCCAAAAGTCTCTTGTTTCTGGGTGCTGGAAGTAAGGTCTATGAATGATGAAGACTATAGTGAACATGTTGGCGTCTTGTTCTGGCATTCTGTCTAACCCGTGAAAAGCACACATATTTTTTAGTTGTTTTCGCCACCATGTGAGTGGTGAATACCATTCAAGGAAAGTCCAGAGAAGATCTGATGAGAACTCAGGAGTGGTGATGTGTGTGAGGACTGGTTTAACAGGAAATATCAGTTTGGTAGCATACATGGTAGTGAGACACCACATGTACCATAACTCATCTTCGCAGATGGTTAGGGAAGACAGGGTAAGACTTGTGAGAAACAGGTTTTCCAAACAGAGGCTGGGAAAACGATCAGGCTTTTTGCTTTGAGCATTGAAGAAATACCGGTAAAGGAATTTTTTTGCAAAGTCTTGGATCTGGTAGGCTGAATGAAAAGGAATGTTCATGGGGAAAGTTCTCTGGTTGAGAGCTTTGAAAGGAAGTTGACGGTCCATGGCTATAACTGGGATGGTGTGAATGGAGGAAATAAGTGAGGGCTTATTTATAGCCGATCGAGTAAGGAAGTCTAGGATGAGTATTTCTGTTTGCCTTATATGTGTTGGACAGTAAAATCATATTTAGCAAACCAGTTTTTGAGGTTGAGCAACTGTTTTTTAGGGAGCAACTTATTTTTGAAGTTAAAGATTCTAGGAAAAGAGGAGTTGTCCATGTTGATAAGGAATTTATGGCTGATTAAATGAAATTCAAATTTTTTGATTCCATACTTGACCGCCAAAATCTCTTTGTAGATCACATAGTAATTCTTTTCAGATTCTTTGAATTGTCAGCTTGCATGTGCACAGAAGTGACGTACACTATTTATCTCTTCAAGAAGGATGGCACTCCAGTAATCATCACTGGCATCGGTCTGTAGAATGCGTTGTCCAGTTGTGGGAATTCTGAGAGGAGGAGGTGACTGGGCTATCTCCTTTAGTTGCTGGACAACTTTTGTTTGTGCTGGTCCCCATGGAGGGTACTGTTTTCTGAGCATGCGGGACAACTGGCTTGTGTGGATTGCAACTTTAAGGATGAAATCACAGACATAATTAATAATCCTGTGGAATTGTTGGATCTGCTTTTTGTTGAGATGTGTGTCCAAAAACTTTAATATTTCAGTTGCAATGTGTGGACCAAGTTGATAATGGCCATCTTTAATCACCATGCCAAGAAAGTCAATTGATTCTTTCGTTATGCTGCTTTTCTTTTCAGAGAGCATGATTTCGTGTTCATGCACAATATGAAAGAAATCCAAAAGGAGCTTCTGGTGGCTCTCATGGTCAGAGGAAAATAATAAGATATCATCAATGTATACCAAAGCATGATGACGGATAGGATTGAAGATTTTTGTCATGGCTTTTTGAAATAATGAAGGAGCAACCTTAAGACCAAAAGGCATAACAGTCCACTAATAATGGGCATCAGGGATTCAGAAGGCAGTTTTGTGATGGTCAACTGGTGAAATACCAAGTTGCCAAAAACCATCTTTTAAATCAAACTTAGAGAAGATACGAGTCCCTTGAAGATGGACAAACAGGGTCTGGATTTTTGGAAGGGGGAACTTATCATCTTTAAGGAAAGAATTAAGCGGCTGGTAATCAATAACTAACCTCTTTTTACCACGAACTAATTCAGATCGTTTTTCAACATAGAAGGCTTGACAAGCCCAATTTGAATCAGTAGGTTCAATAATACCTTACTGAAGCAACTGAGAACATTCTTGCTTAGCAAGTAAGAGGTCGGAAGGAGACATACCCAGGTGTGATGCTTTTGTGGGGTTTATGTCTTCGTTAAGCTTGAAAGGAAGGTGAATGAAGAATTGATCATTCTTCTAAAGAGGTGAACGATGGTGGAATTATTAATGGTTTTCTAGATAAAACTCTAGGAACTTCTGTGAAATATGATTGTATGGAGATGGTGTTTCGAAAAGTGCTTATAGACGTAATGTATCTGCATAAGGCAAGAACATTTGCTTGTAGCGAACTCCAGAATTGGTGAGGAATAGGTTTTTAACCAAATGAAGAATGTCAAACCCTATAAGTAAATCTTTATCGAGGAGTTTGGATGGTACAATCTTTTTGCAATACTAATGGGTTTTTTGGTAATCAAAGTGGTTTCAAAAGTTTCTCCATTAACTGCTCGGAAAAGTTTCGAGCGTTTCTCCCAATAATCAGAGGGAAGGACAGAAGGATCAATCATACTGGTATCTACACCAGTGTCAATAAATTGGATGACAGGAACAGGTTTATGAAATTGTGAAGGAAGGATTGACATTTTTAGAGAAGGTCTAGGAATGGTTGAAACATGGTTGACAGTTTGAACTGTAGAAATGACTGAAATATCATCCGAATCAGAAGATCCTGCGATAATAAAGGCAGTTTGATCATCTTGTTTTGACTGTTCTGAAAAATTTAATTCGACATCTTCATTCTCAGATAACATGGAAGAATGTTGAAGATCTTGTATGAGACAAATAGCTTTGGCAGATTTGTGAGGACAATATCGAGTAAAGTGACCTCATTTCTTGCAAATGAAACATCGGTTGTGCTTTTTCTTTTTGTATTGAGAAACATCCTCTTTTCTGAAATACCGAAAAGGTTTTTTGGAGGATGATTTTTTGTGGAAGTGTTTCTGAAAATGTCTTTTCTTTTTGGTTGGACAAACACACTTCGTTTCATCTTTGCATTCTATCTTGAGATAGGGTTTTTTGCAAGCTTGAGAAAATGATTTTTTGTCTTCCATGAGGTCCTTGAAGAATTCTTTTTGCTCACAGATCTTGTCGAGACATAGCATTGCCATTTGGAAAATCTTTCCCAGAGAGATATCAACTATGCTGAGATTAGTGGCTGTGAGTTTTCTTTGAAGATTAGGTTGTAACTCAGAAGGAAGTGAGGCTATGAAGACATGTTTGAGAGATGGCTCATTGAACCCATTCAGCTTGTAAAACAGAATACTCATCCTTTTGTAATGAGATTCCAAAAGATGTCTTTTGAGAGAACAACAATTCATCTGATGATACTCTTTTCTGTCTGCATCGGTAGACGCTGTTTTTTCACCGATGAATTGTTCATGGATGATATTGAGTTCTGTGCCAATTGGAGATTGCATGAATTGGAGCTGACGGTATTCTCCCAAGCTTTCTAACCAATCACGTAAAGAACCCATTGATCAGGCCATGAATTCACGGAGAACAGCTTGAGGTTGAGCATTAGGTTTGGTTCCTTGGAGGTCAATCCATGCGGTAAATTCTTGAAGTCGAGCAGGCCATTTATGACGGGGAATGTCATCAAATGTGAACCAAGATGCTGAAGATGGTTTTGTTGAGTGATCAAGGACTGGTAGAGGCATTGATGGCTCTAGTTCTGTTAGAGATGCTTTATTTTCAGCATCAAAAGAACTGTCTTCAACAATAGGTGTGGCAGTTGAAGTGCTTGGATCTTTAGTTTTGGTGGCCATTAATATGCTTGTAATATCAACATATTCGAATTCAAAGTCAATGGAGGTACCGTCTGAGTTTGTGGATGAGGAAGAGGAAGACGGGTTGGACTCTGATGGGTTTGACTCATAGACTGTTTCTGGCGTTGTTACAGAGCCACAAACCCCAACGCAGAGGTGGTATCATTAGTAATTCCCAATAATATTATTTGATCTCCTAGAAGAAGATTAACCAAACATGGAAGCAACTCCATCTTCAATCTCAACTCCATTATCTTCTTCTCATATTTCTCTTTCCTTTACTTTTTCTCTTCCAAAATCATGTTCCAAACACATAGCCTCCAAAATTGAAAACCTTGTTGAATATTCTTATATCCCTGAGTCTGCCCAAATCAGTGAATCTCAATTTCCCATCATGAGCCCTTACAATCTCTACAGACAAAAAACTTCTTTTACCAAAAGTATCCGAACCCTGATCTCCACCAAAAGACCGCTACCAAAAGAATACATCCAATCTTCTAGACTAGATCAATGTGCTTTACAAGCCTCTCAAAGTGAGCAGTATGTCACTTTAGAAATACCCCCAGATCTCATAGCAAATTGGAAACGAGAATGGTATACGCATCTCCATCTTGGCGGTGTAAGATTGATCCTCACCCTCCATGGCAGAAAAGGTTTACCTGTTACGGCCAGGATTGCTCTCCTAGACACCAGGTTCAAACAGTACCAACATGCTGTTATAGGAACCATCCTGACCATACTCCATGCTGGCAGTGTCTTATTAACCTTTTACCCAAATTTCAACCTCTCTCTTGAAGATCCCAACCTTCCCACAACTCTTAAAGTTCAGATCCAGTTCCAAGGAGCAGAACAAACACCCGCATCAAAGATTGCAACTCTCCATCACCAAATATTATATCGATTACAGAATCATGCACTTGATCTTCCCACACCACATACTACATCAGATGCCTTAATGATCCTTGCAGACACAGACACCATTCCCACTATCATCCAAATTCCCAAACATATTTAGAAACAAGAATTGCTCCAACTTATGCCTCTTGAATGGTTGACCAACTATGAGCATTTCCACCAAAATTTTGAACCAGTTCAAACAACGGAAGCCACGTTTGAAAGGCAACAAAATGGTCAAGTCAAACTATCTTTTCAAACACCTGACACCAAGCCTGTTTCAGACACTCCACAGCTTTCCTACACTGCTATGATAACAGCAGTTCAAACTGGTCAAGAAAAGAAACTCCCCCATTCATGGTTTCTCATCAGAAGGGTATCCAGTATATCCTGACAAAATCAATGGTCATTTTCTATGGGATGTTCCTGAAGCCCATATGTGCAATCCAGATTGTCCTTGCTTGGATGATACAGATATTGATGACGAACTAGAAGTTATGAGGAGAAAGAAAAAGAAAAAGAAAAAACCTTCTCATCCAAAAACATCTTGCAAATCCTTTCCTCCACAACCTCCACCAGATCCTGAACCTTCTATTCTCACCAAATAAGATCATGCCTAATGTTTTCAAGTCAATCTTATGAGGAATCTTTTCCTCCGCTTGAAAAACAGACAGACACACAAACTAGAGTTATCTCAAAACCTTTTGTCCAATCCCCAGTTATGGCCTCTGGGCAACCTGAAGAGCCAAAATAGTATGAAGCTGTTTTAAATTGGCAAACCAAAAATGCCAATGCTCAGAATCAAACTCTTCAACAACTCGGAAAGAAAATTGATCGAGTTGCCAGCCAAGTCTCTCAGACTGAAATTAAAGTTGTACATACATCTACAAGATCGTATCTCTGAGCTAGACACCGATCTCAGACGAATGATCAAAAACCACATCTGGGGTCCAGAGTTTAATAAAAAAGAAGCAGAGATCAGAAAGCTCAAAGCTGAATTGGCAAGAATTGATAATGAAAAGGCTCGTCCATCACAAACCCCACCAGTACCCTCTCTAATCTTTAAAACTTATGCACCTTTCTACACACCATCCAGACCTCAACAACCTGTTTACAATCAGTTATTTGGATTCTCACACCTTCAACCAACTCCTCAACCAAAGCCATCTTCACCCAAAAAATCAAAATCCAAAGTCAAGATCTCAGAACCAAAGTCAAAGGCCACTTTATCTTCATTTGTTCCTCCGATTCCACCAGAAGATTCACCCAAAGCCACTCCTGAACCTCCCAAAAAAGACAAAGGCCCAATGGATCAGTATCATACTGTCCAAAACACATCTTCTGACACCTCTGAGCCAGAAACAGTCTATGAGTCAAACCCATTAGAGTCCAACCCGTCTTCCTCTTCCTCATCCACAAACTCAATCGGTACCTCCACTGATTCTGAATTCGAATATACTGACATTACAAGCATATTAATGGCCACAAAAACTGAAGATCCAAGCACTTCAACTGCCACACCTATTGTTGAAGACAATTCTTCTGATGCTGAAAATAAAACATCTCCAACAGAACCAGAGCCATCAATGCATCCACCAGTTCCTGATCACTCAACGAAACCATCTTCAGCATCTTGGTTCACATTTGATGACATTCCCCGTTACAAATGGCCTGCTCAACTTCAAGAATTTGCTGCGTGGATTAATCTCCAAGGAACCAAACCTAATGCTCAACCTCAAGCTGTTCTCCGTGAATTCATGGCCCGATCAATGGGTTCTTTACGTGATTGGTTAGAAAGCTTGGGAGAATACCGGCAGCTCCAATTCATGCAATCTCCAATTGGCACAGCACTCAATATTAGTCATGAACAATTCATCGGTGAAAAAACAGCGTCTACTGATGCAGACAGAAAAGAGTTTCATCAGATGAAATGTTGTTCTCTCAAAAGACATCTTTTGGAATCTCATTACAAAAGAATGAGTATTTTTTTTACAACCTGAATGGGTTCAATAAACCTTCTCTCAAACATGTCTTCATAGCCTCTCTTCCTTTTGAGTTACAACGTGATCTTCAAAGGAAACTCACAGCCACTAATCTCAACATAGCTGATATCTCTCTGGGAAAAATTTTGCAAATGGCAATGCTATGTCTCGACAAGATCTGTGAGCAAAACAAATTTTTCAAAGATCTCATGGAAGACAAAAAATCCTTTTCTGAAGCTTGTAAAAAACCCTATCTCAAGATCAAGTGTAAGGATGAAAAGAAGTGTGTTTGTCTGACCAAGCAGAAAAGACATTTTCAGAAACACTTCCATAAAAAATCATCCTCCAAAAAACCTCTCCGATATTTCAGGAAAAAGGATGCTTCCTAGTACAGAAAGAAAAAGCACAACCGTTGTTTCATCTGCAAGAAACGCGGTCACTTTGCTCGAAACTGTCCTCACAAGTCTGCCAAAGCTGTTTGTCTCATACAGCATCTTCAACATTCTTTACTGTTATCTGAGAATGAAGATGTTGAATCAAACTTTTCTGAACAGTCAGAACAAGATGAACAAACTGCTTTCATCATCGTGGAATCCTCTGATTCTGATGATAGTTCAGTCATTTATACAGTTCAAACTATCAACCATGTCTCCACCATTCCTAGACCTTCTCTTAGAATGTCCATCCTTCCTTCAAAGTTCCATAAACATGTTCCTGTCATCGGGTTCATTGACACTGGTGCAGATACCAGTATGATTGATCCTTCTGTTCTTCCCCCGAATTTTTGGGAAAATCATTCGAAACTTTTTAGAGCAATTAATGGTGAAACTTTTGAAACCACTTTGATTACCAAAAAACCCATTGGTATTCAATTCTTTCCGAATTGCATAATTTGGAAAAAGATCGTAGCATCCAAACTCCCAGATAAAGATTTACTTATAGGTTTTGACATTCTTCATTTGGTTAAAAACCTATTCCTCACCAGTTCTGGAGTTCGCTACAAACAAATGTTCTTGCCTTATACAGATACATTACATCTGTATGCACTTTCCGATTCTTCCCTGTTATCTGAGAATGAAGATGTCGAATCAAATTTTTTAGAACAGTCAGAATAAGATGATCAAACTGCCTTCATTATCGCAGAATCTTCTGATTCTGATGATATTTCAGTCATTTCTATAGTTCAAACTGTCAACCATGTTTCAACCATTCCTAGACCTTCTCTAAAAATTTCATAAACCTATTCCTGTCATCGGGTTTATTGACACTGGTGTAGATACCAGTATGATTGATCCTTTTGTCCTTCTCTCTGATTATTGGGAGAAACACTAGAAACGTTTCCGAGGAGTTAATGGAGAAACTTTTGAAACCACTTTGATTACCAAAAAACCCATTGGTATTCAATTCTTTCCAAATTGCATAATTTGGAAAAAGATTGTAGCATCCAAACTCCCCGATAAAGATTTACTTATAGGTTTTGACATTCTTCATTTGGTTAAAAACCTATTCCTCACTAGTTCTGGAGTTCGCTACAAGCAAATGTTCTTGCCTTATACAGATATATTACGTCTGTATGCACTTTCTGAAACACCATCTCCGTACAGTCATATTTCATAGAAGTTCCTAGAGTTTTATCCAGAAAACCATTCACAATCCCACCATCCTTCACCTCTTTGGAAGAATGATCAATTCTTCATTCACCTTCCTTTCAAGCTTAACGAAGACATAAACCCCACAAAAGCATCACACCCGGGTATGTCTCCTTCCGACCTCTTACTTACTAAGCAAGAATGTTCTCAGTTGCTTCAGCAAGGTCTTACTAAACCTACTGATTCAGATTGGGCTTGTCAAGTCTTCTATGTTGAAAAACGATCTGAATTAGTTCGTGGTAAAAAGAGGTTAGTTATTGATTACCAGCCGCTTAATTCTTTCCTTAAAGATGATAAGTTTCCCCTTCCAAAAATCCAAACCCTGTTTGTCCATCTTCAAGGGGCTCGTATCTTCTCTAAGTTTGATTTAAAAGCTGGTTTTTGGCAACTTGGTATTTCACTAGGTGACCGTCACAAAACGGCCTTCTGCATCCCTGATGCCCATTATCAATGGACTGTTATGCCTTCAAAAAGCCATGACAAAAATCTTCAATCCTATCCTTCATCATGCTTTGGTACACATTGATGATACCTTATTATTTTTCTCTAACCATGAGAGCCACCAGAAGTTCCTTTTGGATTTCTTTCATATTGTGCAGGAACACGGAATCATGCTCTCTGAAAAGAAAAGCAGCATAGCGAAAGAATCAATTGACTTTCTTGGCATGGTGATTAAAGATGGCCATTATCACCCTGGTCCACACATTGCAATCGAATTATTAAAGTTTCCGGACACACATCTCAATAAAAAGCAGATCCAACAATTCCTCAGGATTGTTAATTATGTCCGTGATTTCATCCCTAAAGTTGCAATCCACACAAGGCAGCTGTCCCGCATGCTCAGAAAGCAGTGCCCTCCATGGGGACCAGCACAAACAAAAAGCTGTCCAGCAACAAAAGGAGATAGCCCAGTCACATCCTCCTCTTAGAATTCCCACAACTGGACAACACATTCTACAGACCGATGCCAGTGATCATTACTGGAGTGCCATCCTTCTTGAAGAGATAAATGGTGTACCTCACTTCTGTGCACATGCAAGCAGACAATTCAAAGAATCTAAAAAGAAATACCACGTGATCTACAAAGAGATTTTGGCGGTCAAGTACGGAATCAAAAAATTTGAATTTCATCTAATCAACCATAAATTCCTTATCAACATGGATAACTCCTCTTTTCCTCGAATATTTGACTTCAAAAATAAGTTGCTCCCTGACAAACAGTTGCTCAACCTCAAAAACTGGTTTGTTAAATATGATTTTACTATCCAACACATAAAAGGCAAACAGAACCTCATCCTAGACTTCCTTACACGACCGGCTATAAATAAACCCTCACTTATTTCCTCCATTCACACCATCCCAGTTATAGCCATGAACCGTCAACTTCCTTTCAAAGCTCTCAACTAGAGAACTTTCCCCAAGAACATTCCTTTTCATTCAGCCTACCAGATCCAAGACTTTGCAAAGAAATTCCTTTACCGGTATTTCTTCAATGTTCAAAGCAAAAAGCCTGATCGTTTTCCCAGCCTCTGTTTGGAAAACTTATTTCTCACAAGTCTTACCCTGTCTTCCCTAACCATCTGCGAAGATGAGTTATGGTACATGTGGTGTCTCACTACCATGTATGCTACCAAACTGATATTTCCTGTTAAACCAGTCCTCATACACATCACCACTCCTGAGTTCTCATCAGATCTTCTCTGGACTCTCCTTGAATGGTATTCACCACTCACGTGGTGGCAAAAACAACTAACAAATTTGTGTACTTTTCACGGATTAGACAGAATGCCAGAACAAGAAGCCAACATGTTCACTATAGTCTTCATCATTCATAGACCTTACATCTTGTTCAGAGAAATAGAATTCCAGTTCGTCCTTTTCTGGGGAGTAATCTGTAATGGCTTGAAGATGCTCAACTAGCCGAATAGATTTTTCCCTTTTATTGGGACAATCTTTGGCATAATGACCTTTTCTCTTGCAGATGAAACATCTGCTTGATTTTCTCCATTTAAATTCTCTAGAAGAAGATGACTTCTTTCTGAAGAATCTGTAAGGCTTGCTGGATCTGTGAGGTCTGGATGAAAAGTCTGGAGTTTTGAATTTTTGAAAATGCCTTTTCTTTTTAGGACTGCAATCACAATCCTTTTTCTGTTTGCATTTGATCTGCAAGTAAGGCTTTTTGCAGGCACTCCTGAATGGTTCTTTATCTTTCAATAGTTCTTTGAAAAACTGTTTCTACTCGCAAAGTTTGTCAAGACATGTTTTGCAAGCTGGAAGATTTTGCTAAGAGAGATGTTGTCAAGGACAAGATTGGATGCGGTGAGTTACCTCTGTATGTCTGGTTGAAGTTCTTCTGGAAGGGAAACCAGAAAGACATGCTTTAATGTCGGCTCATTGAATCCATTAAGCTTATAGAATAGCAGGGACATTCGTTTGTAATGGAAATCAAGATCCTTAGGATTAAGTGAGCAGCATTTCATGCTAAGATAGTCTCGTCGTGCAGCTTCAAAAACTACAGCTGGGTCTCCTAGGAATTGATCATGAAGAACCGCAAGGGCACTTGAGACTTCTGGTAATTGGACAAACTGTAATTGGCGATATTGGCCTAAAGAATCAAACCAATCTCTTAAAGCACCCGTAAAACAAGTAGAAAATTCTCTAAGGACTGATTGAGTTGTTGCTCTGGGCCGTAGCATTTGGAGGTCAATCCAGGCAGACATTTCATTAAGTCAGTCATGCCATTTAGAAGATGGGATATCATCAAAGGTGAACCATGGACCATTTGACGATTTTTGACGGTGTGGACCGGTTTGGGCTTGAGCTGGAGGAGGTTGATTAGTTGCAGAAGATTCAGGCATCTCTTTTTCAACTTCTGAGGGAATATCAACATATGGTTCTGTATGAGAGGTTTGGCCGTGGGCAGGTTGATAAGGTTGAGCCATCAAGATTTTGGTGATATCAGCATAGGACTTTTCAGAGTCACTAGTGGATGCTGAAGATTCTGTGTCGGTCTCGGTATGACTATCTGAAACAACTAGATTTAAATCAAAAGTTTGATCATCTATAGTAGATGAGTGGTCGACTGTGTGGACACTAAACTGGTGCATGGGTTCTTTATCCTTTGATTGAGTAGGAGGTTGGGATAAAGTTGGTGGTGGAGGTACCGGCAGTGATGCCGGTGTAGAACCAGGGGATTGGTGTCCAGGAATGGAAATGGATTATTGATGAATTGTGACGGGTCGTGGTTGAGGTTTAGGCTTTGGTTTAGGTTTAGGTGGTGGTGGATGAGTATGAGTCATACCAAATAACTTGGAAGGATCATACTGTCGGATAGGGGAAAGCGTAGAGGCAAATGGATGATAAGTTTGACCGATGGAAGGGATAGGAGGTGATGCGGTAAAAAGGGTAGGTCTTTGTTTGTCAGATTCAATCTGATCAAGCTCAGCTTTTAAGCGTCTGATTTCCCTTTCTTTTTGGTCAAATTTTGGGCCATAGTAACGCTGGGCAAGCATGGTTCGTAACTCGGAGTCGAGTTGAGTAATTCTGGACTGGAGATTTTGGTGGATCTGCTGCATCTGTGCAGTGATGGAGTCAACTTTCGTCTCAAGTTGTTAAGTTCGTAAACTGATTTTCTCAACTTTTGAATTGATATTCAACAAAGTATCATTCTGTGCTCTGGCATTTTGGGTTTGCCAGTTGAGGACTGATTCAAAAGGTTTGGGTGGTTCAAGGTGACCAATTGAGGTTATAGCTGAAGGGATAAAGGGTTTGGACACAACATTTCGTTGTGAATCTGTGTGGGTGTCTAAAGGAGGAAAGGAAGAAGAGTAGTTTGAAGAAGTAGATGAAAACATCATACAAGTCAGTGGTGGTGTTGGATTTGGGATTGGTGATGGAATCTCAGATTTACAATACTTTGCAATCCATTTGAGTTCTTTTTTGTAAAAAGGTAATGGAGCTGGTGGAGGTGGAGGATCTTGAGGTGGTTTGGGGTCACAGTGGTGACATGAGACTAGAGGTTTTTTCTTTTTAGATTTCTTTTTCCTTGTGGTGGCATAATCATCGTCCTCTTCCCAATCATCCCAGCAGGGACTCAAAATTTTTATGTTAAGATAAACAAATAGAAGATGAAACAATAAATAGAGCAGGTAGAGAATTAATAAACGTAGATGTAGAATTATTATTTAAAAAAGAAACTGTTTATACAAAAGCAATGATAGACACAGGCGCAAATAAATGTATTATACATGATAGCTTAGTACCTAAAGAAAATAGGAATAAATTTAGAAACCCCGTAAATATCAGACAATTTAATGGAGAATTAATGCAAATTACAGAATGTGTAAATAATATACCAATCTATATCTATATATATATATAAAGCTAGGACTTGAGGAGGTGATGTGGCATCACCATTTTGCTTCTTTGTATATTCTCTATTATCTAATAAATAGAGATTTTTTTTTTAGATTTGGCTTTTCATCTTCTCATAATTAATTTGATTGTATTTAACTCATTTAATAAATAGTAACTTTATTAATATATATCATTCCTCATCTTTTTATATTTTCTATTATCTAAAATATTGGTGGATATTCTTTGTAATTTTTTTCTCTTTCTATTTAAATTTAACAATATGTAATCATTAATAATATTAATTATAAGTCTTTTGAAACATTTATTTATTTTATTATGCTAGCAATTAAACTTTAGTGGCATAAAATACATGAATTAACAATTAAACTTTAGTGACTTAAATACATCGAAGAAAGGTTTCTTCATCTTCCCTCAACAATGCCACTAGGGTCTAATTTTAATGTCATAATCCCATATTTAATTATGCAACCTTTTGTTTAGTGCCTTTAGCCTTCTTCAAACTCTATAAATATTAAGTAGTTAAAATTTTGGCATCATTATTTCCCATCTTTTTATATTCTTTATTATCTAATATATTGGTTGAGATAAAAAAATAATTACATTACAAAATATTAAAAATAGAAAATAATTATTAGATTACAAAAGATTACATGTCTCTTTCTCTTTCTATTTAAATTCAATAATATGTAACCATTAATAATAATTAACTATAAGTTTTGAAACATTCATTTATTTTATTAAGCCAACAACTAAACTTTAGTGGTTTAAAATACATCAACTAATTAATATAGGAAGGAAGGTTCCTTCATTTTCCCTCACCAATGCCACTAGGGCCTAATTTTAATGTCATAATCTCATATTTAATTATGCAACCTTTTGTTTAGTGTCTTTTGGCTTATTCAAATCTATAAACATTAAGTATTTAAGATTTGTTATGTTTGGGTTTTTTTTATTATTTAACCAACATCCTCTTTAGAAATGTTCTTATATTTTTATTTTTTGACTTATTAAACAATAATAAAGATAGTTGGATGGTAAGAGTTAGGCTTTGTAGGATGTGAGAGTCTGTTAATATCAAGAAGAATGGAGAATTAAAAAATTATCATGTTAGTCAGTTAATAAATTGATGCAAAGCAAGAAATTAAAGAAATCCTAATTAGATTTAAATGAATAATATTTAGGAATATTTTAATTAATTTGTATTCTAGTTTAATTTGGTTTCCTATTTAGAGTCTTATTGTTTAGGTGTTGTTTATTTGGGTAATATTCCTAATTTAGGCATAAGTCTTATTAAAATAGGTTTTCTAATCATATTAGGATAAGTCTTACTTAGTATAAATAAGTGTCTATTGTAGTTTTTACAAGCAGATGCTTGATTTCACTAATATTTTTAATTTTCAAATCTCTTTGTGAGTATTTGAGTTTAGTTAATTCTCGGTATTCTGCGGAATCAATGAGTCTTAACCCTTAAATTCACGGCATTCTTTTAAATCAACATGAGTTTAGTTATTCTTTTATTCCGGCATTCTCTATAATCAACGAAATATTTTGAACTTTAAGTTTCCGCTGCATCATAAATCCTTTAAACAATGCATCAACATCATCATCTAGACAGTCAGATAATCCTTTAGACAATGCATCAATAGCATCATCATCATCATCTTCCATACAATTTTGTAATCATTGTGAAGTTATGGCACGAACCATTATCATTTAGACAATATATTACAAGCATGTAGACAAAAAATACTTGCATTAGAAAATACTAAAGAAGAGTTAATTCGACAGAATATTATATTACAAAATAAATATCAAATTATGTTATTGACCAACAAAAACCCCAGAATATCCAAAAAAAACCCAAAAAATGCTTACACCAAAACAACCATTAGACAAATTGTTTGATCACACCCCAATCGGACAATTAAACAAAATACAGAAACTTTCACCTTTCCTTGGTGATACCATAGACACAGTAAAAAAAACAAATTACAGAGAACCTTTACACAAATTTCGTTTCTTTTGCCAACCAATTATTCGATAGCCAGTTAAATTTTTTACTTGAATTTGGACCAAGCTGGTCAGAGTTAAACAATATTACTGCACTTGGACATAATTTTCCTACAATTGCTTTTGATTACTCCCTAGCTAAAACCATAGACAATGAAGACATTTTGTACAAAGCCCTTAGCTTTGGAATGATACGAACCATTTACATTTTTAGCCAAGATAGGTTTAAATTCTTTCCACCAACCTTAAATAGAGATTTAGCCACTATAAGAGAAGAACCCTTAGTAATCAATTTTAATTCTATACCACCTAGGCCTCAAGTAATCAATAAAACCAAAACCAGTGTCATATTACCAGCCTACCATGTCATTTTTATTTGCGAATGAGCCAAGAAGTACAAAAGAAGATTTTATCATGATAGGCCTAATTTCTCCACGAAGGATTTATATCGAAGAACTCATGAAATGGCAGCCTTCTATGAATGGTTACATACTCATGACAAGATCATCGCACACGCAGAGCACTACACAATCATAGCCTAGAAGCATCTTGTCCAAGAGGAGTTACTCATTCCTTCACTACAAATTAAAGTTGACAATCTACAGAAACGTGAAGAGTATTTGGAGGCACTAGATGAAAAAAATGACATGCCATCATCAGGACATGAATCAGAAGCTATCAGTCATCAGTCTTTGGATGAGGACATAGCTGAAGCCGTTGAAGAAATGATGGATCGATAGGAGACACCACTAAAAACAAATTAGTCAGAGTCAGTGTAAAGATAAAATTGACAGAGTCACGTGGTTTTACAGATAACCTTTACTCGCTACTCGATAAAGGAAAAACTGTAGAAACACCTTTTTCATTTTGTCTTTTCTTATCGACAGTGAGTCATCACTCAAAATAGTAGCCAGTTACTGTTTATAGATAGTGAGTCACTATAAATGTACTAGTTAGCCAGTTTGTACTTTTCAAATTAATCATTGGCTTTTCGCCACATGTAAAGAGTCATTTTCTACTTTTGTCTTTTGTAATCAATGTCAATAATGGTCCAAAGTCTTGACCAGAGTTTTGAGTTGTCAATAAAGAGTCTTAAGTCAATGTAAAGAGCATGCATGTGTGAAATAGTGTATGCACGAACAAGCAAGCACTCAACTTGTACTCAAAATCAATACCAATAAAATTTTCTTTTCATAAACACTTTGCAATTTCTTTAGATATCAACCAGCAAGCAAGTAAGTAGTTTTACTTTTTATTTTTAGGGGGAAAGCCACTTTCCCCCCTACAGAAATCAATATATACCATTTACCTCCCTGTTATTTTTATAATGGCCAAAAACTCCCCTGACAGCATAAGTTTACAATATTACCCTTATTTTTAACTACTCTTTTATTTACATTTATTATAAATTAAATAAATTACATGAATAGAAACTAAATAAAAAAATTAAGTATTAAAAACAAGAAATATATGTTTTGATATCAGAAAAAATTAATAATAATTTTTTTTTCTTGTAATTATTTATTTTGTGAATATTTTCTTATAATAAACTTAGTCTTTCCAATCAAAATGGTATAATTTAAGTATTTTTTGTTTTGATCTATAGACTTCAGGAGCAGAGAGAACTTCTCAATCATGGCTTCAACTTCATCTTCGAATCCTTCCAATCTTGTCACTCTTTCTTCTACTCTTTCTCTCCCTAAATCTTGCACTTCTCATACTACCAATAAAATTGAAAACCTTGTCGAATACTCCTACATCCCTGAATCAGCCCAAATCAGTGAATCATCCTACCTTCTCATCAGTCCTTACCAACTGTACAAACGACCCAGTTCCTTTACCCGCAGTATTCGTACCCTCATCTCTACTAGAAGGCCTCATCCAAAATAATCTATTCAGTCTTCTTGGCTGGATCAATGTGCTCTTCAAGCAACCTCTGCTGAGCAATATGTCACTCTAGAAATACCCTCAGAGTTAATTTCCAACTGGAAATGAGAAGGTTATACCCATCTCCATCTTGGAGGAATCCGATTAATCCTAACCCTTCATGGGAGAAAAGGATTACCAGTCACAGCTCGCCTTGCCCTCCTTGATACTCGATTCAAACAATACCAAGATGCTGTTATCAGCACCGTTCTTACAACCCTTCATGCAGGAAGTGTTTTACTCACTTTCTATCCAAACTTCAACCTTTCTCTCCAAGACACCAATTTGCCCACAACCTTGAAAGTCCAAGTCCAAATTCAAGGTGCAGAACAAATCTCCTCTGCCAAAATTGCCACTCTCCATCACCAATTGGTCTATAGGCTTCAAAATCATGCCTTAGATCTACCCACTCCTGACCATCACTCTGATACCCTCATGGTCTTAGCTTAATCTAACCAGATCCCCACAATTATCCAGATCCCAAGACAAATTCCTCGTCATGAGCTCATAAAGCTTATGCCTCTTGAGTGGATCTCTAACTATGAATAGCTCCATAACAATACTGCTCTGATTCAGACATCAGAAAGCATGTTTGAAAGATGGCCAGATGGAACAGTCAGACTGACTTTCAAACCACCTCCCAGTGCTCCACAAGAGCCTTCTCGACTCTCTTTCACCTACTCTTCCATGATCACAGCTGTACAAACAGCTCAAGAAGATCTGCCCATTACAGGGTTCACCTCTGAAGGCTACCCTGTTTATCCAGCAAAGCTAAATGGTCATTTCCTATGGGATGCCCCTGGCTCAGGCATGTGTGACCCCAGTTGTCCCTGCTGGGATGATTGGGAAGAGGACGAAGATTATTCAACCAGACGAAAAAAGAAATCCAAAAAGAAAACCCCTTCAGTCTCATGCCATCATAATAACCCTGAACCACCACAAGATCCTCCACCTCCACCAGCTCCATTACCCTTTTACAAAAAGGAACTCAAATGGATTGCACAACATTGCAAATCCGAGATTCCCTCACCAATCCCAACTCCAACACCACCACTGAGTTGTATGATGTTTTCATCTACTTCTTCAGACTACTCTTCTTCCTTCCCTCCTTTAGAAACCCACACAGATTCCCAACGGAATGTTGTGTCTAAACCTTTTATCCCTTCAGCCATAACCTCTACAGGACACCTTGAACCACCTAAACCTTTTGAATCAGTCCTCAACTGGCAAACCCAAAATGCCGGAGCACAGAATGATACTTTATTAAATATCAATTCAAAAGTTGAGAAAATCAGTTTACGAACTGAAAAGCTTGAGACACAGGTCGACTCCATTACTGCACAAATGCAGCAGATCCATCAAAATCTCCAGTCCAGAGTTACTCAACTTGATTCTGAGTTACGGACCATGCTTACTCAACGCTATTATGGCCCAGAATTTGACCAGAAGGAAAGAGAAATCAGAAGCTTAAAAGCTGAGCTTCATCAGATAGAATCAGAAAAACAAAGGCCTACCCTTTTTACTTCATCACCTCCGATCCCTTCCATCGGTCCAACTTATCATCCTTTTGCCTCTATGCTTTCCCCTATCCGACAGTATGAACCTTCCAAGTTATTTGGTATGACTCATACTCTTTTTAGAGACAATCCATTGCCACCACAACCTAAACCTAAACCTAAACAAAAGCCTAAACCTCAACCACGACCAGTCACCATTCACCAACCTGTTGTTTCTACTCCTGACCAACAATCCCCTAGTTATACACCAGCATCACCATCAGCACCTCCACCACCAGCTCCTTCTCAACCTCCTACCCAATCCAAGGATAAACAACCCATGCACCAGTTCAGTACCCACACAATTGACCACACATCCACTACAGATGATCAAACTTCTGATTCAAATCTAGTTGTTTCAGATAGCCATACTGAGACAGATACAGAATCCTCAGCATCCACCAGTGACTCTGAAAAGTCCTATGCTGATATCAACAAAATCCTGATGGCTCAACCTGCTCAACCTGATCAACCCGATCAAGGCCAAACCTCTCACACAGAACCATATGTTGACATTCCTTCTGAAGTTGACGAAGAAATGCCTGAATTCTTTGCCTCAAACCAACCTCCTCCAGCCCAATCCCAGACCGGTCCAACAGGTCCAAAATCGTCAAATGGTCCATGGTTCACATTTGATGATCTTCCCTGTTCTAAATGGCGTGATCGCCTCAATGAAATGTCTGCCTGGCTTGATTTACAAATGCTACGGCCAGGAGCCACAACTCAATCAGTCCTTAGAGAATTTGCCACTCGTTTTACGGGTGCTCTAAGAGATTGGTTTGATTATTTAGGCCAATACAGACAATTATAGTTTGTTCAATTGCCAGAAGTCTCAAGTGCCCTTGCGGTTATCCATGATCAATTCCTTGGAGACCCTTCTGCAGTTTTTGAAGCTGCACGATGAGACTATCTCAACATGAAATGCTGTTCACTCAATGCTAAGGATCTTGACTTCCATTATAAAAGAATGTCCCTGTTGTTTTATAAGCTTAACGGATTCAATGAGCCAACATTAAAGCATGTTTTTCTGGCTTCCCTTCCTAATGAACTCCAACCAGACATACAGAGGCAACTTCGTGCGTCCAATCTTGTCCTTGACAACATTTCTCTTGGCAAAATCTTCAAACTTGCCAAAACTTGTCTTGACAAACTCTGTGAGCAAAAACAGTTTTTTAAAGAACTGTTGAAAGATAGAGAACCATTTCGGAGTGCCTGCAAGAAGCCTTATTTGCAGATCAAATGCAAACAGAAGAAGGATTGTGATTGCAGTCCTAAAAAGAAAAGGCATTTTCGGAAATTCAAACATCCGGAATTCTCATCTAGGCCTCGTAAATCCAAACGGCCCTACAGATTCTTCAGAAAGAAGTCATCTTCATCCATAGAATTTAAAAGGAGAAAGTCCAGCAGATGTTTTATCTGCAAGAAGAAAGGTCATTATGCCAAGGATTGTCCCAACAAAAGGGAAAAATCTATTCGGCTACTTGAACATCTTCAGGCCACCACAGATTACTCTCTAGAAAAAGATGAACTGGAATTCTATTTTTCAGAACAAGATGAACCCAATGATGAAACAGTGTTCGCACTACAAAATTCCTCTGATGCCTCAGACAGTGCTCAGTTCCAAGTAATTTTTCACCAACAATTGCTGTCCCTTGCTACTACTGTACCAATACCTTCCATCAAACTCCAGATCTTGCCCTCCAAATTCCAAAGGCCCATTCCAGCAATTGGTCTTATAGACACTGGAGCCCAACGCAGCATGCTAAACCCGCATATTCTTCCACCAGAATATTGGACAGAATATGAGGAACATTTCAAAGCTGTCAATGGCAAACTATTCACCACCTCTTTGATTACCAAAAAACCCATTGGTATTCAAATCTTCCCCAATTGTGTCATCTGGACCAAGGTCATTGGTTCAACTCTTCCTAATAAGGATATCTTGTTAGGTTTTGACATCCTCCACCAGATCAAACACCTCCAAATCATTCCCACTGGAATTCGAGTCAAATCCATGTTCAAACCTTTCACAGACATTCTGAAACTCTACAATCTGTCTGAAACCCCCCAGTCCTATCAAGATATTTCAGACAAGCTTTTGAGTCTTTGTCCAGAATCCCATGCTGAGTTTACCCATCCAAACCCGTTGTGGAAAAATAAGTCTTTCTTCATTAAGTTACCTTTCAAACTCAATGAAGACACTAACCCAACCAAAGCTACCCATCCAGGAATGAGTCCTTCTGACTTACTCCTAGCCCAACAGGAATGTTCACAATTGTTAGCCCAAGGTCTAATTGAGCCCACGAATTCTCAATGGGCTTGCCAAGCCTTTTATGTTGAAAAGCATTCTGAGATTGTTCGAGGAAAGAAACGCTTAGTCATTGACTATCAACCATTAAACATGTTTTTACAAGATGACAAGTTTCCTTTGCCCCGACGACAAAGCATGTTTACTTTTCTCAAAAATGCCCAGATCTTTTCAAAATTTGATTTAAAATCTGGTTTTTGGCAATTAGGCATTGGACCTTCTGAAGGATACAAAACTGCCTTTTGTATCCCCAATGCCCACTTCCAATGGACAGTCTTACCCTTCGGTCTCAAAACTACCCCATCCATATTCCAAAAATCCATGATCAAAATCTTTCTTCCCATCCTCCATCATGCATTGATTTATATTGATGACATCTTGCTTTTTTCAGGATCGCATGAGGAACATCACCAGCTGTTAACTCAGTTATATGATATTATCCAAAGTCATGGAATTATGTTATCAGCTAAGAAAAGCACCATTGCTACAGATACTATTGAATTTCTTGGAATGGTCATAAAAGACGGCCATTATCAGCCAGGAAAGCACATTGCCCAAGAGTTGCTTCACTTTCCAGATCAGCACCTTTCCAAAAAGCAAGTTCAATAGTTTCTCAATATCATCAACTACATCCGTGATTTCATCCCACATGTGGACCAACACACTCGACACCTTTCGGCTTTATTGAAAAAGAAGCCCCCATAGTGGAATGACGACCACACCATTGCTGTCATTACACTAAAGCAGATTGCGCAAAATCCGCCTCCCTTAAAGTTGATTACTGATGGAAAGCGCATACTACAGACAGATGCAAGTGATGAATCATGGGGTGTCATCCTCCTTGAAGAAATCAATGGAAAAGAAAGCTTTATCGCTTACGCTAGTGGACATTTTTCTGACACACAGAAGCATTACCACAGCGTGTTCAAAGAAATCTTAGCGGTAAAGAATGGCATCAAAAAGTTCGAGTATCATCTTATTGGACACCATTTTCTTATCCGAATGGACAGTTCAGCCTTCCCCAATATTCTCAATTTCAAAGGTAAAATTGTTCCAGAAAAAATGTTACTCCGGTTAAAAGATTGGTTTTCCAAGTATGAATTCTCACCGTGTTTTCCACAACCTACCACTTTCCAATCATCTCCATGGCTACTTCACTTCCCCCATAAGCTCTCACCAAGAAAAACTTTCCCCTTAACAAAACTTTCTCTTCTGTCTTTGCCATCCAAGAGTTTGCACGAAAAGCTGTTTTTCGCTTTTTCATGAAAGCCTACCTTATGGCAGACTCATTTCCATTTCTACCTTCCATCCAGAAAATTTATTCCTTACAGGTCTCACCCTTGACCCATCTAGAGAGATCACTGAAGATGAGTTATGGTACCTATGGTGCCTAACTGTTCTTTATGCAACCAAGCTCATCCTACCAATCACTCCCACTTTGGAACATCTACTCAATCCCGACAAAGCCACCTCTCTCATTTGGATATTACTTGAATGGTTTTCCCCTATTCCTTGGTGGAGAAAGAAGCTACAGCAACTGTCCGAGATTTACAACCTGGAAAGAATGCCTCCCTCTGAAGCAAAACTATTCACTTCAGTCTTCATCATCCACAGGCCATACTTCCAGCATCCAGATACAAATCTTTTTTGGTCTCAAGATCAAGTTTATGAATGGTTTACTGCACCACACCCAGCTGTCATCGACAATGAAATCCAAACCACCCTGCATAACTACCTCTGTCAGCTAAACCACCAGACACCGCCACACAGAGATATCTTTCACACCTCCTTAGGCCCACAACATGACCTCATCATGATCCCCACTCCATCCGTCATATCCAAACCAAAGTCCACTGGAATCATCATCAAAGAAGAAAAGTCGGATTACACAGACTTTCTTTACCAAGACTCCGAGGACCCATGGGAAGAATTTATTCCTTTAAGTCAACATCTCCAGCAGTTTCCTCAACCATCCATGCATGAACCAGGATCCTCATCACAACCACCCAAACCTTCAAAAGCAGACAAGGCTACTCAGACATCACCCAGACCGGGATACAGACGAGAATGCCCTTATCCACCTTGTCGTGGACCCGACTGCAAGCATCCGAAGCTCTCCAAGACCTTTTTTCCACCACCTTCTGACGATAACCCATACGCAACCGAAAGCTCCTCTGAAGACGAATACATGAACCTTCACTCTCCATAAAGTAGTTTGTCTTGTTGCATGAAATTTCCCCTTTTGTCTTGTTGCATGAAATGTCCCTCTTTGTCCTGTTGTAATCATAAAAGTTGTGATGTATCTTTTGCTTTTGAAAAAGATAGGGGTCTTGTCCTATCTTCATGAGCTCTCCTATATAAAGGGCTCCCCTTACTTGTAAGATATAGAAGTTTGAGGAAATAAAACTCGTGTGTTCTCATAAGCTATGACTTTCTAAATTCTCTTCTCTCTCTCTGCAAATGAAGTTCTAAACGAAAGAAACAAATCAAAGAATTAAATTTGTTCATTTTGAAAACTTAAGGAAGTATGCTCTACACTTGCCTTCAAGCAAGGATCCTGTGCATCAGAAAACTTATGATGATTTCTTAAAGGGTTTGGTACCCTGTTTAAAGACTAAGGAAAGTCTATTTTGGGTTTTATAACCTTAAAAGAACTCGTTTTAGGTTTTGATCTCAGAGGTATATAGGCTGGAAACCAGAACGTGCGGGATATTGATCTGTTCTAAGCCAGATCTGGTCCCTAAGGCAGATTCAGTTCTGCATCGATTTGGTAGAACAACGCCACGTACCAAGTCTTTTTATAATTTATTTTGTAATATTTTAAAATTAAATGTAAAAAGATAGGCAAAATATTTTATTATTTATCTTATAATAAATTTTTATTTGTCATTCAAGTTTTCTTATAATAATTTTTTTATCATTTTATAATAATTTTCTTATATATTTATTATAAGAAAATTTCATAAATTAAATAAGTACAAGAAAAAAAAATTATTATTAATTTTTTTGCTCATATCAAAAAATATATTTCTTGTTTTTAATGCTTAATTTTTTATTTAGTTTCTATTCATGTGATTTATTTAATTTATAATAAATATAAATAAAAGAGTAGTTGAAAATAAGGGTAATATTGTAAACTTATGCTATCAGGGGGGGTTTTGGCCATTATAAAAACAACAGGGGGAAAAGTGGCAATCTCCCTTATTTTTATTTAGCTTTCGGGTTTAGGCGGTCCTTGTTATCATTCAGGAGCAATGAGTTTTTGGAGGGAAAGTTTTTAATGAAAATTAAGGTTTTTTTTGACAAAAATAATAAGAACTTAGTAAAAATTTCTGCTGATTTTCTGAAAGCTTCTTTTAAAACACGGTCTACGTTGGCCCGTTTAGCTATTGATGTGTTCAAAAGATGTTTTAGGGCGTTGATTAGGAGTTTAAGGTATTTTGAACCTGCAAGGCCAATTTTTGGCAAAGCAGCTTCCGCAATTTTCATAAAACGTTTTTGGGAAATACTCTATATATAGGCGGGAAACCAACGACGTATGTTTTGATGGTCAACCCGAATGGGGACTAGATTAGTTTGCACTGCTGGTATCAGAGCACCTCTTTTGTTCTTGTTTTAATTATTTTTTTATACGAGTAGTTACAAGGCAGACTTCATTTGTTATATGATATTTTTCCGCGATTGCTAATTTTGACCAAACTCTTGATAGTTATTATAAAAATCCTTTTGACGTACTAGAAAAAGATTCTGATAGTTGGATAGAAAATAACCCCTACGTAGAAATTTTAGAAAGCGCTTTAGAGATTGCAGAAATAGAAGTAAACAGAATAAATATTGAATAAGTATTTTTAGACACTTTAATAGAAGAAAGGTTAGGCAATTTAAAGCTCCCAGTAGATTACACATCTCCTTTACCACCTGAAATAGAAAGAAGAATAAATATTAAACATTACACATTTACAAATTTACCAACATTTAATTTTAGAAGACATAATTTGCAATATTATAATATAAATAAACAGAATAGATTATTAGACAAATACGAGACGTTAGCATTAAAAATTAGGAATACATTAGAAGATTTAGTAAATTAGTTTATGAATTTTCAGCAATTAGACTATTCATACTTAGAAATTAGTCATCATAAAAAGCAAAAATTAAATTTGACAGAAAGAATAAAAATTAGTTGTAACATCGAACATTTAGAAAACCAGTATAAACATATTCCACACACTAGTAATAGTCAACATAGAAAGGCTAAAAGAGTTAGTATTAGGACTAGGCAAATTCTTCGAGAAAAGTAATATAAATACATTAAGAAGAAATCTAGATTATATCAAAGAATTATTAACAGAATTTATAGTCAAGTTAAAAGATTCCCTAGCAAGAAAGAAATAGTAGAATTAATTCAATTATTAGACATAAAAACACCCAATCTCGTAGAATTAGAAATTAAACAGATCGTAGAAAGTTTAAAATTAGAAATAGAAAACATTAAATTTACACAACGTGATTTAAAAGTTCAACTAGACGCTATAAAAATAATTGTTAGTGAATGAGTTCAGACAAAATAGTAATAGAATCGTTAGCAGAATTAAAAGAAGAAATTCCACACCTAAATCCAGTAGATTCCCTAGCAAGAAAGTAATAATATTCAACAAGCACAAGCTAACACAATAGTCAAATTATTAGTCAAAATCAATAATAGACTAGAAGACTTAGACAATAGGCTTAATAGACTAGAAGACAATTTTCAAACTCTCTAGTACTAATAAATCTCTAGCTTGTGGTATAGTTTTCCAATTTTCTAATTTAGTTTTAGCTTTAAAAACTCTTTCGGCTTCTGTGTATTTTTCATTGGTTTATGGAATTCCTCGTTTGTCTAAGTAAGTTTCTACATTGGATGGCTCAATTACAGGTTCTAATACTTCTGGTTCATGGCTACTTTCTCCTACTTCTAGTTTTTTGTCTTCTTCTCCTACTAATATTTCATCTACATTTTCTATGTAATAAATTTCTTCTATTTCTAAATTTTTAAAGTCTAAATTTTTTATTAATTTTCTGTCTATATCGTCATCTGTTAGTTCATCATTGTTACATAGCTCTTCAAATAATTCTTCATCTAAATATTTTTTAGCTTCACTAAATATTAAGTCTATAATTTTATCTCTATTGCTAATTAATGTTTTATGTTTATCAATGTCTAAATTATCTATTATTGCCATATTAATTTCTATTTCTTCTAATTCAAGATTACTTCTTTGTCTATAATTACTTCTTTATGTAACTTGATTTTATCTATTCATATAAGTATAACTAGTTTCTAGTACTTCTAACATTCTATCATTTTCTAATTTTGGTAAAATCCATTCTAAACCATTTAATTCACTACTGGTTAATTTTTTAGGTACTATCATTTCTACGTATTGACTTTTAAAACAATCTACAATATTTTTACTTTCAAATAAAAATTTCCTATGATATTTATTATATAATTTGCCTAGGAAAAATGTTTTAATTCGAAGGTTTTTATATTCTGCGTTCATTTTATATCCTTTGGTTTGTACGCTTAATTTAATATGTTTACAAAATTCATTTATGTCTATATCTATATTGGGTATTGTTGAGTGTTAGAAAGTGCATATTTATAAAGGAGAAAATCGTTATTTTACATATCAAGTATTACTAACAACCCTTACTTTTATGTGTTTAAGTTTATTGTACTTTAATTATGTGTATTTTATTCTAATTGAGTATTTTATGTATTTTAGGGGCATCATAGTCATTTCACAATAAACGAGAGATCAAATGGCAAAACGGACATTATTTTGAACTCAGGACGGTCGAAAACCTTAGGAGGAGTATAAAAGGAAAAATGACACTGTTCACATGTACGATACTATTCACATGTACGGGTACTGTTGGCGTTACTGTGCAAATAGTGGCTGTTGACTGTACTGTGCAAATAGTGGCTGTTGACTGTACTGTGCAAATAGTGGCTGATGACGTGGCGAAATCCTGAGCGTCCAAACTGTTTTTAATCCGATGGCCATGATTTACTCGATGTAACTATAAAAAGGGGGCCTCCCCCCCTAATTTGGCACCTCTGAATCCATTTTTGGGATTCATTTTCTGTAATTCTCTCTCTATCTTGTATTTTCTACGTATTTTAATAAATTCCTATTTTGCCCCTAGTTCAACTATGAGTGGCTAATTTTCTTTCAAGCTTGGGTTGAAGGTGAAGTCTCAACATGTGTCATGGGCTTGATTTGGTAAATTTATTTTCTCTTCCCCTCTAGTTTTTGTGGATGTTTTGACTTCTCGTCGACAAATAATAATAATCTTGTCTAGTACCGCCTTGGTTTCACCGGCTCCCTAGTATAAGGTTATTATTATTTGGCACGGTAAGCCCTTAGCACCATATTTATTAGAGCGTGGTTCATAAGGTGTGGATTTCCCCTTCATGATTTAATTAGCATTAATAAGGATTATTTAGCCCATGATGCATGTTGATATGGATCCGATACCCAAGTACGTCAATTTAATAGATTTACACTTCAATTTATTCTTGCCATTTTAATTCCAATTTCAGAATTTATTCTCGCTATTTTAATTTAAGTTTTAGCATATTTCAAATCATTTCCACCATAAATCCAACCACTCATTTACAAAATTAATTCTATATGTAATTAAAATCCACCTCCTCGTGGGATCGACACTCGTCACCATTAATCTATATTACAACAGATTCGTGCGCTTGCGAGTTCAATAAAATTTGCACAATAAGTTTTTGGCGCCGTTACCGGGGAGGTAAGTAATTTTAATTCTTAGAATTAATTTTTGTGAATATTTCTATTTAATTGTTTTCTTGTATTTTTTTTATTATTATTAAAAAAAAAAGAAAAAAAAAAGTGAATCTACATTTAGAGGTTAGTATTTCTTTTCTTTTTCTCTTCTTTAAATTTTGTAATTTAATTTTCAAGTTATTTTTTTTATTTATTTCTTCTTTGTAATTTTTATTTATCTTATTAATTTATTTTTAGTTAATTTATTTCACGTATTTTTTGTTGTGTATTTTTATAGTAAGGTTGTAATAGCGCCGTAAGGTTAGTATCGTAATTTCTCCCTCTTCTTTATTTTATTTGTTTTGTTCCCATCTTTATTTTTATTTTATTTTATTTTGCATGCATGGTCGTAGGTCATTATTACCTAATCTTGAACCTATAGACCTTGAATTAGAGAAAACACTTCGCATACACAAGCACATTAAAAACAAAATGGATTTACAAGAACCACAGGAGAGGCCATTTAAAGATTATTTTAGTCCTTTAGCCAATTTGAGCACATCATGTATAAGGTACCCAAATGTAGCTGCTAGGAGTTTTGAATTAAAACCTAGCGTGCTAAATTGTCTCCCCACATTCTATGGCCTAGAAAATGAGGACCCATACAATCATTTGAATGATTTTCACGCAATTTGTCAAACATTTAAATATGAGAATTTTTCAGATGATGATGTAAAACTTAGACTATTCCCATTTTCTTTAAAGGATAGAGCTCGTTCATGGCTTAATACATTGCTTGCTAATAGTATTGCATCATGGGAACAAATGGTTACAAAATTTTTAAATAAATATTTCCCAGTGCATAAAACCAATGCTATTCGCAGGGAAATCTCGGAGTTTACCCAGAGAGATGACGAGCAATTTTTCGAAACATGGGAGCGATTCAATGGGCTACTCTTGAAGTGTCCACATCATGGGTACGAGAAATGGCATCAATGCCAATACTTTTTGGAGGGATTATTACCGAATGTGCAAGAATGGCTAATGGCAACAAGTGGAGGAGAGCTAATGTCCAAAAGTGCATCAGAGATTTGGGAATTCTTCCAGCGACAAGCAGATAATTCCCAACAACGGAGTCGATCACTCAGAAATACTAGAAGGGTAAAGGGAGTAAATGAGGTTCACATTGGCGAATCAAATTCAGAAATCAAAGAAGTCAAAGCGATAATTGAAGGTCTCTCTCGACAAATAGCATCGTTATCGACTGCTAAATCAACAGAGCCACATGACCTTGACTCATATCCAGATCAAGCCAATGCCATAGGTGTAATGAGAAAACCATCGAATTACAACCCATACTCCAACACATATAACCCTGGATGGAGAGACCACCCCAATTTTTCATGGTCTCAAGGATTCCAACATAATGGACCAGCAGCTCCAGCTCCAGCTCCACCAATGCAACCAATTCCTCAAAATTCTCAAGCCTCTCAGCCTCCATTCAGACCATACAATCAGAACCAGAACCAGAATTACTCTCAGCCCAGACCATGGGAGGATGCATTCCAGAATTTCAGGAATGTTACTCACTCCACAATTGAGCAACAGAACCGCACCATTGATGGGCTACGCAATGAATTGAGAGCGGGCTTCAACTCACAAGCTCAATCAGTTTCAAGCCTTGAGAAGATGGTGGGACAGCTTGCTTCTTCAGTTCAGACCTTGGCAATGACTGTTGAGAAAGGTAAATTTCCAAGTCAACCAGTGCCTAACCCTAAAGGAGTACATGAAGCAAGTACCAGTTCACCACAGCAGCATGGAGAGGTCAAAGCCGTCATGACCTTACGGAAAGGAAAAGAGATCGACAACAAAGTGGAGATGCCGGTGATGAAAGAAAATCAAATTGTACCTGTAAATGTGGAGGACTCACCACCGGAGGAGAAAGATGAAACCAACCCACGAGAGTATGTTCCCAAAGCTCCATTTCCTCAGAGGTTAGCTAAAGGGAAAAAGGGAAAATCCACAGGTGAGATTCTCGAAATCTTCAAACAGGTAAGTGTCAACATCCCTTTACTTGATGCTATTAAGCAAGTTCCATCTTATGCCAAGTTTCTTAAAGACCTGTGTACTAAAAAGAGAAATATGCATGTTCAAAAGAAGGCATTTTTAACAGAAAACGTTAGTTCTATACTCCAACATAAAATTCCTTTAAAATGCAAAGATCCAGGTTCCCCTACTATCTCATGTAGCATAGGGAACCACACAATTGAGAATGCTTTGTTGGATTTAGGAGCTAGTGTAAATTTATTGCCTTACTCAGTTTTCGTGAAACTTGGACTTGGAGAATTACACCCAACTCCAGTGGTGTTACAGCTTGCAGATCGGTCCACGAAAATACCTCGTGGTATTGTGGAGGACGTGCTTATCCAGGTAGACAAGTTTTATTTTCCTGTTGATTTCATTGTAATTGACACTCAACCAATACAGGAGTCAAGGAAGCACATCCCTATTATCCTAGGCCGACCTTTCTTGGCAACTGCGGATGCTCACATTCAATGTAGGACTGGAAATATGCAGTTGTCCTTCGGCAATATGACAATGGAACTGAACATCTTCAACATTGCCAAACAACCTCACAATGCAGATGATGGAATTGTTGATGTGGATTTAATAGAAGCATTAGTTGATGATACTTTTGTTTCAAACCTTAGTGATGATCCTTTACAAACATGTTTAACACACTTTGGTTTGAATTTTGATATTGACAGATCGGTCGATGAGGTCAACACCTTACTTGACTCAGCACCATCTATGGACATTAATAAATGGAAGCCAAGAGTTGAACAACTAGCACCATCAGAAAAGAAACTCATCCCATCATCAGAATCACCACCAAAACTTGAGCTCAAACCATTACCCAACACTCTGGAATATGCATTCTTGGGGGAAGAAAGTACTTTACCGGTAATCATCTCATCATCCCTCAACGAAGAACAAAAAAGTAAGTTGTTGGATGTTTTAAAAGAGCACAAAGGAGCATTAGGATGGACCATAGCAGACATAAAAGGTATAAACCCAGTAGACTGCATGCATTACATTCACCTTGATGAAAATGCTAAATCTACTAGGGAAATGCAACGTCGGTTAAATCCTAATATGAAATAAGTTGTTAGAACAGAAGTTCTTAAGCTATTAGATGCAGGTATCATTTACCCCATTTCTGATAGTTCATGGGTCAGTCCTGTGCATGTTGTCCCCAAAAAGTCAGGAGTTACTGTAGTTACCAATGCTGATAATGAATTGATACCAACTAGAGTAACTACAGGATGGCGTGTATGCATTGATTATAGAAAGTTGAATTCTGTCACACGTAAAGACCATTTTCCTTTACCATTTATCGATCAAATGCTTGATAGATTAGCAGGCCATGAATTCTATTGCTTTCTAGATGGCTACTCAGGATATAATCAGATTCCCATAGCACCAAAAGATCAAGAGAAAACCACTTTCACTTGCCCTTTTGGCACTTTTGCATATAGGAGGATGCCATTTGGATTATGTAATGTACCTGCTACATTTCAACGATGCATGTTAAGCATTTTTTCTGATATGGTTGAACGATTTCTCGAAGTCTTTATGGATGACTTTTCTGTCTTTGGAGATTCATTTGATCAATGTTTACGCCATCTAACACTAGTTCTGCAGAGATGTATCGAAAAGAACTTGGTCTTAAATTGGGAGAAGTGCCATTTTATGGTAACACAAGGTATTGTTCTCGGTCACATCATTTCGAGCAAAGGTATTGAGGTTGACAAAGCCAAGGTGGATCTCATTTCTAATCTTCCTCCACCCAAAACGGTTAGAGAAGTAAGATCTTTCCTTGGGCATGCTGGTTTTTATAGACGTTTCATTAAAGATTTTAGCAAAGTTTCTAGACCCTTATGCAATTTACTTGCAAAGGATGCACCTTTTATCTTTAATGATTCATGTTTGGTGGCTTTTGAAAAATTAAAGCAATTGTTAACATCATCACCCATCATTCAGCCCCCAAATTGGAGCTTACCATTCGAGCTCATGTGTGATGCATCTGATTATGCAGTAGGAGCAGTATTAGGACAAAGAGTTAATCGGATTCCCCATGTTATTTACTATGCTGTATGACATTGAATGATGCACAGTTGAACTATTCAACTACTGAAAAAGAAATGCTAGCAGTAGTGTTTGCATTGGAAAATTTTCGATCTTATCTTATTGGTTGTAAAATAATTGTGTTCACTGATCATGCTGCTCTTAAATACCTTTTTACAAAGAAAGATGCAAAAGCTAGACTAATTCGTTGGGTATTACTTTTGCAGGAATTTGACTTAGAATTCAAAGATAAGAAAGGCACAGAAAATGTTGTGGCAGACCATCTCTCTCGTCTCCATTTTGACACAATTACAGAGCCATTAACATTGAATGAGTCCTTTCCAGATGAACAATTAATGAGTGTGGAAGTATTACCTTGGTATGCTGATATAGTTAATTATCTTGTTACAGGTCAACTTCCAAAGCATTGGACCAAGCAAGACAAGGCCAAATTCTTTGCAGAAATAAAGAATTTCTTTTGGGATGACCCGTATTTGTTCAAGTATTGTGCAGACCAAATTGTTAGAAGATGTGTCCCAGAAAGTGAAATTCAAAATATCCTTTCATTCTGCCATGAACAAGCTTGTGGAGGCCATTTCAGTGCTAAGAAAACAGCTACAAAAGTTTTACAATGTGGTTTCTATTGGCCAACTATATTTCGAGACGCTTACACTTTCTGTTCTTCATGTGATAGGTGTCAACGAATGGGGAGCATTACACGAAGGAACATGATGCCACTAAATCCAATTTTAGTGGTTGAGATTTTTGACGTATGGGGTATCGACTTCATGGGACCTTTTCCCACTTCTTTTGGCCATCAATTTATACTGGTTGCTGTTGACTACGTATCAAAATGGGTAGAAGCAATTCCATGCAGAACCAATGATCACAAGGTGGTGATAGGGTTTTTGAAAAGCAACATTGTTTCGCGCTTTGGATTCCCTCGAGCAATAATCAGTGATGGTGGTGCCCACTTTTGTAATAAAGCTTTCAAAGCTCTTTTGACAAAGTATTCCATCACTCATAAAGTGGCGACCCCATATCATCTGCAAACCAGTGGCCAAGTGGAGATCTCCAATCGAGAAATCAAGCACATATTAGAGAAGACGGTGAGGCCGGACAGAAAAGATTGGTCATTAAGACTTGATGATGCATTATGGGCATATCGAACGGCTTTCAAGACCCCGATTGGGATGTCACCCTACAGGCTAGTGTATGGAAAAGCTTGCCACCTACCTGTGGAACTCGAGCATCGTGCATATTGGGCCATCAAGAAATTCAATTTTGACATGCAGCAAGCCAGCTCCGAAAGAAGATTACAACTGGCAGAACTTGAAGAAATTCGCAATGATGCATACGAAAATGCCAAGATTTACAAGCAACGAATGAAAGTCTTCCATGACAAGCATATTATGAGAAAATCTTTCACTCCAGGTCAGAAAGTGCTTTTATTCAACTCTCGCTTGCACCTATTCCCAGGTAAGTTACGCTCTCGATGGTCTGGTCCATTTATTGTTCATACTGTTTTTCCACATGGGGCAATTGAAATTAAGGACCCAAAGAACGGTGTCACGTTTAAAGTTAATGGTCAAAGATTAAAGCCATATCTAGAATACCAACCACATGGAGAAGACACCGAAATAAATTTGAGTGACCCACCAGATTTGAATTGATTTTTTCTTTTCGGTGGTTTGATTTTTCCTTCTTTTTCTCTTTTTATTATTCTTTTGCTAATTGAAATTTATTTTTGCATAAGTGTGTTTGTTTTATCATTAAGTTTTCTCTTATCATTGTTAATCATGAGTCTCTTACTTAGACCGTTCCTCCTGAACATTCTTAAACCACTTCAACGTGTCAAAAATCATCTCAAAAGGCAGATTCAATTTTGTAAAACAAATCGCATTTGGGCTCTACAACCACCAGAGTTAGTAGCCTATGTTGAAGGTTTAGAACGCCAACTCAGAGATATTGAGAAAAGTGTTTTCGACATCCAGTTGGAGCTTGAGGTAAATTCAATAAGAGGACGATTTTGATTTTCTTTGTGTGGTTTAATTTGTTTTTCTGTTTGTGTGCTTTAGTTTGTTACCCCGGTGAAGTGGCGGATAACCGTACTCCGTGACAATCAAGTCGGTTACTTCAGTTTCCCATAATAACTGATATTCTGAGGCGAAGGTATGGACAGATCCGAGATTCTAGCAAAACTTCACAAGCGATTCCCTTCACTCCCTCAGAATGCCCTCCTTACGATCTATAAAGCTCGGTCTGAACGCATGCGATTGCTCATGAGGAATAACATACCTGCTGATATCCGTTGGTTAATCGAGGCAAAAGTACGATTGGCAGGTGAGTTACCTCCAAAATTTATTGCATACATGCCTGGTTGTGGGAAAGGAAATTATGCAAGAAAACGACGAGCTCGAAGAATTTCTGTTGCTTGTCATAAGTGTGCCAGAATGAGTTGCAATAAAAACCGATGTTCTTTAGGAATGGTGTCTGATAACAGGGAAGATAAGATTCAATTCATTAAGGATGGCTTGAATAAGGAGTCATTGGATAATATCCTTTTGTCTCTTGAAACGCATCCTAGTGGATATGTGCAAGGAGCGATTCTCCAGTTATGGTCATTATTCCAGAAAGAGCATGCACGATATAGTCTCGGGAATCTGACTATAAAAGACCCTGTTTGCCAGTTTATAAGAAAACTGGATGGGAAGCCTATCCTCGACCCATAGAGGGCGTTCAAGCCGTTTCTGGACGTAAAACCAGAGGAAGATGTGAGCCACAGTCGCAACTACCTGTAAATATCCTTTTACTTTACTGTTATTTTATTTCATTTCACTGTTGTTTTATCATTTGCATTATTGTCTTTAATAATTTTATTACTGTTTGTTTTTACTGTTTGCTTTTTGACTATCGAGCCATGTGCTTTACGCATTATTTGACACTGACATGCCACCTCATACACAGTTGTGATCCATTGTCACCAAGATTCTTAAATATGACTTTTTGATAAGTGTTGTGCAAATTTTATTGAACTCGCAAGCGCACGAATCTGTTGTAGTATAGATTAATGGTGACGAGTGTCGATCCCACGAGGAGGTGGATTTTAATTATATATAGAATTAATTCTGTAAATGTGTGATTGGATTTGTGGTGGAAATGATTAGGAATATGCTAAAACTTAAATTAAAATGACAAGAATAAATTCTAAAACTGGAATTTAAATGGCGAGAATAAATTGAAGAGAATTCTAATGAAATGACATACTTGGGTATCTGGATCCGTATCAACATGCATCATGGGCTAAATATTTCATATTAATACCAATTAAATCATGAGAGGGGAATCCACACCTCATGAACCACGCTCTAATAAATATGGTGCTAAGGGCTTATCGTGCCAAATAATAATAACCTTATACTAGGGAGCCGGTGAAACCAGGGCAGTACTAGACAAGATTAGTATTATTTGTCGACGAGAAGTCAAAACATCCACAAAAACTAGAGGGGAAGAGAAAATAAATTTACCAAATCAAGCCCATGACACATGTTGAGACTTCACCTTCAACCCAAGCTTGAAAGAAAATTAGCCACTCATAGTTGAACTAGGGGCAAAATGGGAATTTATTAAAATACGTAGAAAATACAAGATAGAGAGAGAATTACAGAAAATGAATCCCAAAAATGGATTCAGAGCTACTTAATTAGGGGGGGGAGGCCCCCTTTTTATAGTTACATCGAGTAAATCATGGCCATCGGATTAAAAACAGTTTGGACGCTCAGGATTTCGCCACGTCATCAGCCACTTTTGCACAGTACAGTCAACAGCCACTATTTGTACAGTACAGTCAACAACCACTATTTGTACAGTACAGTCAACAGCCACTATTTGCACAGTACAGTCAACAGTCACTATTTGCACAGTACAGTCAACAGCCACTATTTGCACAGTAACGCCAACAGTACCCGTACATGTGAATAGTATCGTACATGTGAACAGTGTCATTTTTCCTTTTATACTCCTCCTAAGGTTTTCGACCGTCCTGAGTTCAAAAATGATGTCCGTTTTGCCATTTGATCTCTCGTTTATTTTGAAATGACTATGATGCCCCTAAAATACATAAAATACTCAATTAGAATAAAATACACATAATTAAAGTACAATAAACTTAAACACATAAAAGTAAGGGTTGTTAGTAATACTTGATATGTAAAATAACGATTTTCTCCTTTATAAATATGCACTTTCTAACACACAACACACCCCCCAACCAGCTTATTGCTAGTCCCTAGCAAATAAAGCGAAAACAAAATTCAAAAATGATTTTTTTTTTTTTTTTTTAACACTCTTGCTTATTCAATCAGATTAATAATAACAATCAAATAAGAGTATAAGCATTATCTCAAGTCTAAAGAAACATCACACCCACATCAACCATCCACATGAATTAGCCCAGTAGACTTTGTCGTAGCTACCTTCAAGAATGACATGTCAAACCCCAAAATCTCACTGGAAGTAGTGACACTCTCACAAAGAAATTGAACCCAAAAATAGTCACTCCAATGAATGGTAATTGAGAGAAAATAATAAAGAAATGATCTCACATGCTCTCACCAAAAAGAAATATGCCCTTAGCTTAGAAATAATATGATCTCAAGTCAAATAAAAATACTAGTCAACCCAATTTATTTATTTATTTTATTATTTTTTTTATGCATCATTACATCTTTTTGGCCCATAGAACTAGCTTCTACTTCAGATTATAGTTCCCTAAAATCAAGAAGGACTTTTATTAGGACGTAACGTAGGCTAGGGACATGGTTAATAAAGAAGGGAAACAGGAAAAACAAAGTGTATGTTTGAGAAAAATGTAGACGAAATTTTTTTTTTTTTTTTTTTTTTTTGGAATTTGCAAGGTGGATTTCACCTATTATTGTTGTTTTTTTTTTAACAACATTTTGTTTATGCAACAATTTCTTTCTTTTTTTTTTTTTGAACTAGGCATAATTTCACTATACAAAATATTTATTTACATTTTTCTCAAACATAAATAGGTGATGGATCTTGTAAAATATTGGGTAATACTCCAAAATGGAGTGGGTTAAGATGATAAGTTGACAAAGAAAAGTTTTTTTTTTTTTTTATTTTTTTTAAAGGCTCAAAAGGGTTAATTATGGATATTCATGAAAGGGATGGCTAGAAAGGCTCAAACGGATCAAAGACAGCCTTTCCATCATCTTTTAGGACTCTAAATAATCTTCCATATCTACTAATTAAATGGGCTTCCAAATGTAGCAACACACATTTTTTTTTTTTTTTTTTTTTTTTAGGGTTAACTCAAAAGAAATCTAGAGATCGTGTACAATAATAAACTGCTAAGCTGTATAAAGAATGGGCAAAAGGGGTACTCTCCAAGAAAAATGATAGGCTCAAAAACTCACTTGGTATTTATTATGACATGTTCATTCCTTCAAGCAACTCATATTTGTCTCCGACATCAACATGTAGAGTAGCAAACATAGTGTAACATCACTTCATACTAAAGATAATACAAATACTAAAATTTGAAATCATCATGTCATCCAATCTTAAAACAAATCACAAATTTTTTTTTTTTTTTTTAAACAATAGTCTACCCCCCAACCTATTCTAACGTGAAAGGAAAATATGCATGCAGAAATGTAAAAATGATGCAGAAAAACTAATTAGAAAATGATAGAAAATGATTTTTTTTTTTTTTTTTTTTTTTTTAACTTAAGAAGATGCGTTTCTAGAGACACTACACTCTATATTCAGCCATCTTTGACTCAAAAATTTTTGTTTGAAAATGTATATTTATAAAGGAGAAATTAAAAAGGAAAAAGAAAAATAAACATCAAAACATAATAAAGAAAAAGATTTTTTTTTATTTTTTTATTTTTTATTTTTATTTTTTATCAATGAAGATGCGTTTCTAGAGACACTACACTCTATATTCAGCCATCTTTGACTCAAAAATTTAGCAACAGTTAGTTTCTACAACAAAAAATTAGTAAAAACTTAACCAATATTCCACAATTGTCGACTATTCCCTCCCCCCAACCAGAACGAAACATTGTCCTCAATGTTTTAAAGGAAAGAAGTAGAGTTTAGAAGACATCACCTGGGTGGTGCAACACAGAAGAAAATATTTACAGGCGGAGAGTTAAATCTAATTTATACTTCTTACTGCGGCTACTGTTACCGTCATCATTTGAACGCTCCAACAGAAAGTTCCAGGGGTCTGGCTCCGGTTTATAAGCTTGTAACATATCAAGTAGCTCATTAGCAGTGTGAGCACAAATAAAAAGTTTTTTCGCACTGGAAGGAATAAAGTAGCTTTTTATTGCATGGTTAAGAAATGCGATAAAGCCATCATAAAAATTATTGACATTTAACAAACCGATGGGTTTCTGGTGAAGGTGCAGTTGGGCCCAAGACACTAGTGTGATAAGTGCCTCTAGTGTTGCAAGATCTCCTGGAAGGAAAATAAAAGCATCAGCATGATTAAGCATTTCAGTTATTCGTTCTTGCATACCTGAGACGACTAACTCTTCTCCAGTCGTTGAGTCAGACACACTGCCCAAAGGTTTTAGGACTCTAGGGATGATGCCTAACACTTGGCTTCCTCTGATAAAAGCAGCTTCTGAGACCAATTTTGATAACCCTCGGTTTCCTCCTCCATACACCAAGTGTAATTTTCGCTCTGCTATGTTTCGACCAAGATCTATGGCTGCATCAACGAACTCTTTATGTTTGCCATAGGTAAATCCAGAAAGCACACAAATGTTCTTGAATTGCCTATCGGAAGTAGCTGTCATTGGAATATTTCTCAAAAACAATTGGTGAGTGCTTATCAAAAAGTCATATTTAAGAATCTTGGTGACAATGGATCACAACTGTGTATGAGGTGGCATGTCAGTGTCAAATAATGCGTAAAGCACATGGCTCGATAGTCAAAAAGCAAACAGTAAAAACAAACAGTAATAAAATTATTAAAGACAATAATGTAAATGATAAAACAACAGTGAAATGAAATAAAATAACAGTAAAGTAAAAGGATATTTACAGGTAGTTGCGACTGTGGCTCACATCTTCCTCTGGTTTTACGTCCAGAAACGGCTTGAACGCCCTCTATGGGTCGAGGATAGGCTTCCCATCCAGTTTTCTTATAAACTGGCAAACAGGGTCTTTTATAGTCAGATTCCCGAGACTATATCGTGCATGCTCTTTCTGGAATAATGACCATAACTGGAGAATCGCTCCTTGCACATATCCACTAGGATGCGTTTCAAGAGACAGAAGGATATCATCCAATGACTCCTTATTCAAGCCATCCCTAATGAATTGAATCTTATCTTCTCTGTTATCAGACACCATTCCTAAAGAACATCGGTTTTTATTGCAACTCATTCTGGCACACTTATGACAAGCAACAGAAATTCTTCGAGCTCGTCGTTTTCTTGCATAATTTCCTTTACCACAACCAGGCATGTATGCAATAAATTTTGGAGGTAACTCACCCGCCAATCGTACTTTCGCCTCGATTAACCAACGGATGTCAGCAGGTATGTTATTCCTCATGAGCAATCGCATGCGTTCGGACCGAGCTTTATAGATCGTAAGGAGGGCATTCTGAGGGAGTGAAGGGAATCGCTTGTGAAGTTTTGCTAGAATCTCTGATCTGTCCATACCTTCGCCTCAGAATATCAGTTATTATGGGAAACTGAAGTAACCGACTTGATTGTCACGGAGTACCGTTATCCGCCACTTCACCGGGGTAACAAACTAAAGCACACAAACAGAAAAACAAATTAAAACACACAAAGAAAATCAAAATCGTCCTCTTATTGAATTTACCTCAAGCTCCAACTGGATGTCGAAAACACTTTTCTCAATATCTCTGAGTTGGCGTTCTAAACCTTCAACATAGGCTACTAACTCTGGTGGTTGTAGAGCCCAAATGCGATTTGTTTTACAAAATTGAATCTGCCTTTTGAGATGATTTTTGACACGTTGAAGTGGTTTAAGAATGTTCAGGAGGAACGGTCTAAGTAAGAGACTCATGATTAACAATGATAAGAGAAAACTTAATGATAAAACAAACACACTTATGCAAAAATAAATTTCAATTAGCAAAAGAATAATAAAAAGAGAAAAAGAAGGAAAAATCAAACCACCGAAAAGAAAAAATCAATTCAAATCTGGTGGGTCACTCAAATTTATTTCGGTGTCTTCTCCATGTGGTTGATATTCTAGATATGGCTTTAATCTTTGACCATTAACTTTAAACGTGACACCGTTCTTTGGGTCCTTAATTTCAATTGCCCCATGTGGAAAAACAGTATGAACAATAAATGGACCAGACCATCGAGAGCGTAACTTACCTGGGAATAGGTGCAAGCGAGAGTTGAATAAAAGTACTTTCTGACCTGGAGTGAAAGATTTTCTCATAATATGCTTGTCATGGAAGACTTTCATTCGTTGCTTGTAAATCTTGGCATTTTCGTATGCATCATTGCGAATTTCTTCAAGCTCTGCCAGTTGTAATCTTCTTTCTGAGCTGGCTTGCTGCATGTCAAAATTGAATTTCTTGATGGCCCAATATGCACGATGCTCGAGTTCCACAGGTAGGTGGCAAGCTTTTCCATACACTAGCCTGTAGGGTGACATCCCAATCGGTGTCTTGAAAGCCGTTCTATATGCCCATAATGCATCATCAAGTCTTAATGACCAATCTTTTCTGTCCGGCCTCACCGTCTTTTCTAATATGTGCTTTATTTCTCGATTAGAGATCTCCACTTGGCCACTGGTTTGCGGATGATATGGGGTCGCCACTTTATGAGTGATTGAATACTTTGTCAAAAGAGCCTTGAATGCTTTATTACAAAAGTGGGCACCACCATCACTGATTATCGCTCGAGGGAATCCAAAGCGCGAAACAATATTGCTTTTCAAAAACCCTATCACCACCTTGTGATCATTGGTTCTGCATGGAATTGCTTCTACCCATTTCGATACGTAGTCAACAGCAACCAATATGTATTGATGGCCAAAAGAAAGAGGAAAGGGTCCCATGAAGTCGATACCCCATACGTCAAAAATTTCAACCACTAAAATTGGATTTAGTGGCATCATGTTCCTTCGTGTAATGCTCCCCATTCGTTGACACCTATCACATGAAGAACAGAAAGTGTAAGCATCTCGAAATATCGTTGGCCAATAGAAACCACATTGTAAAACTTTAGTCGCTGTTTTCTTAGCACTGAAATGGCCTCCACAAGCTTGTTCATGGCAGAATGAAAGGATATTCTGAATTTCATTTTCTGGGACACATCGTCTGACAATTTGGTCTGCACAATACTTGAACAAATACGGGTCATCCCAAAAGAAATTCTTTATTTCTGCAAAGAATTTGGCCTTGTCTTGCTTGGTCCAATGCTCTGGAAGTTTACCTGTAACAAGATAATTAACTATATCAGCATACCAAGGTAATACTTCCACATTCATTAATTGTTCATCTGGAAAGGACTCATTCAATGTTAAAGGCTCTGTAGTTGTGTCAAAATGAAGACGAGAGAGATGGTCTGCCACAACATTTTCTGTGCCTTTCTTATCTTTGAATTCCAAGTCAAATTCCTGCAAAAGTAACACCCAACGAATTAGTCTAGCTTTTGCATCTTTCTTTGTAAAAAGGTATTTAAGAGCAGCATGATCAGTGAACACAATTATTTTACAACCAATGAGATAGGATCGAAATTTTTCCAATGCAAACACTACTGCTAGCATTTCTTTTTCAGTAGTTGAATAGTTCAACTGTGCATCATTCAATGTCATACTAGCATAGTAAATAACATGGGGAATCCGATCAACTCTTTGTCCTAATACTGCTCCTACTGCATAATCAGATGCATCACACATTAACTCAAATGGTAAATTCCAATTTGGGGGCTGAATGATGGGTGATGTTGTCAACAATTGCTTTAATTTTTCAAAAACCATAAGACATGAATCATTAAAGATAAAAGGTGCATCCTTAGCAAGTAAATTGCATAAGGGTCTAGAAACTTTGCTAAAATCTTTAATGAAACGTCTATAAAAACCAGCATGCCCAAGGAAAGATCTTACTTCTCTGACTGTTTTGGGTGGAGGAAGATTGGAAATGAGATCCACCTTGGCTTTGTCAACCTCAATACCTTTGCTCGAAATGATGTGACCGAGAACAATACCTTGTGTTACCATAAAATGGCACTTCTCCCAATTTAAGACCAAGTTCTTTTCGATACATCTCTGCAGAACTAGTGTTAGATGGTGTAAACATTGATCAAATGAATCTCCAAAGACAGAAAAATCATCCATAAAGACCTCAAGGAATCGTTCAACCATATCAGAAAAAATGCTCAACATGCAGCGTTGAAATGTAGCAGGTGCATTACATAATCCAAATGGCATCCTCCTATATGCAAAAGTGCCAAAAGGGCAAGTGAAAGTGGTTTTCTCTTGATCTTTTGGTGCAATGGGAATCTGATTATATCCTGAGTAGCCATCTAGAAAGCAATAAAATTCATGGCCTGCTAATCTATCAAGCATTTGATCGATAAATGGTAAAGGAAAATGATCTTTACGTGTGACAGAATTCAACTTCCTATAATCAATGCATACACGCCATCCTGTAGTTACTCTAGTTGGTATCAATTCATTATCAGCATTTGCAACTACAGTGACTCCTGACTTTTTGGGGACAACTTGTACAGGACTGACCCATGAACTATCAGAAATGGGGTAAATGATACCTGCATCTAATAGCTTAAGGACTTCTGTTCTAACAACTTCTTTCATATTAGGATTTAACCGACGTTGCATTTCCCTAGTAGATTTAGCATTTTCATCAAGGTGAATGTAATGCATGCAGTCTACTGGATTTATACCTTTTATATCCGCTATGGTCCATCCTAATGCTTCTTTGTGCTCTTTTAAAACATCCAACAACTTACCTTTTTGTTCGTCATTGAGGGATGATGAGATGATTACCGGTAAAGTACTTTCTTCCCCCAAAAATGCATATTCCAGAGTGTTGGGCAATGGTTTGAGCTCAAGTTTTGGTGGTGATTCTGATGATGGGATGAGTTTCTTCTCTGATGGTGCTAGTTGTTCAACTCTTGGCTTCCATTTATTAATGTCCATAGATGGTGCTGAGTCAAGTAGGGCGTTGACCTCATCGACTGATCTGTCAATATCAAAATCCAAACCAAAGTGAGTTAAACATGTTTGCAAAGGATCATCACTAAGGTTTGAAACAAATGTATCATCAACTAGTGCTTCAATTAAATCCACATCAACAATTCCATCATCTGCATTGTGAGGTTGTTTGGCAATGTTGAAGATGTTCAGTTCCATGGTCATATTGCCGAAGGACAACTGCATATTTCCAGTCCTACATTGAATGTGAGCATCCGCAGTTGCCAAGAAAGGTCGGCCTAAAATAATGGGGATGTGCTTCCTTGACTCCTGTATTGGTTGAGTGTCAATTACAATGAAATCAACAGGAAAATAAAACTTGTCTACCTGGATAAGCACGTCCTCCACAATACCACGAGGTATTTTTGTGGACCGATCTGCAAGCTGTAACACCACTGGAGTTGGGTGTAATTCTCCAAGTCCAAGTTTCACGAAAACAGAATAAGGCAACAGATTTACACTAGCTCCTAAATCCAACAAAGCATTTTCAATTGTGTGGTTCCCTATGCTACATGAGATAGTGGGGGAACCTGGATCTTTGCATTTTAAAGGAATTTTATGTTGGAGTATAGAACTAACGTTTTCTGTTAAGAATGCCTTCTTTTGAACATGCAGGTTTCTCTTTTTAGTACATAGATCTTTAAGAAACTTGGCATAAGATGGAATTTGCTTAATAGCATCAAGTAAAGGGATGTTGACATTTACCTGTTTGAAGATTTCGAGAATCTCACCTGTGGATTTTCCCTTTTTCCCTTTAGCTAACCTCTGAGGAAATGGAGCTTTTGGAACATATTCACGTGGGTTGGTGTCTTCTTTCTCCTCCGGTGATGAGTCATCAACATTCACAGGTACAATTTGATTTTCTTTTGGCATCTCCACTTTGTTGTCGACCTCTTTTCCTTTCCGCAAGGTCATAATAGCTTTGACCTCTCCATGCTGCTGTGGTGAACTGATACTTGCTTCATGTACTCCTTTAGGGTTAGGCACTGGTTGACTTGGAAATTTACCTTTCTCGACAGTCATTGCCAAAGTCTGAACTGAAGAAGCAAGCTGTCCCACCATCTTCTCAAGGCTTGAAACTGATTGGGCTTGTGAGTTGAAGCCTGCTCTCAATTCATTGCGTATCCCATCAATGGTGCGGTTCTGTTGCTCAATCGTGGAGTGAGTAACATTCCTGAAATTCTGGAATGCATCCTCCCATGGTCTGGGTTGAGAATAGTTCTGGTTCTGGTTCTGATTGTATGGTCTGAATAGGGGCTGAGAGGCTTGAGGATTTTGAGGAATTGGTTGCATTGGTGGAGCTGGAGCTGCTGGTCCATTATGTTGGAATCCTTGAGACCATGAAAAATTGGGGTGGTCTCTCCATCCAGGGTTATATGTGTTGGAGTATGGGTTGTAATTCGATGGTTTTCTCATTACACCTATGGCATTGGCTTGATCTGGATATGAGTCAAGGTCATGTGGCTCTGTTGATTTAGCAGTCGATAACGATGCTATTTGTCGAGAGAGACCTTCAATTATCGCTTTGACTTCTTTGATTTCTGAATTTGATTCGCCAATGTGAACCTCATTTACTCCCTTTACCCTTCTAGTATTTCTGAGTGATCGACTCCGTTGTTGGGAATTATCTGCTTGTCGCTGGAAGAATTCCCAAATCTCTGATGCACTTTTGGACATTAGCTCTCCTCCACTTGTTGCCATTAGCCATTCTTGCACATTCGGTAATAATCCCTCCAAAAAGTATTGGCATTGATGCCATTTCTCGTACCCATGATGTGGACACTTCAAGAGTAGCCCATTGAATCGCTCCCACGTTTCGAAAAACTGCTCGTCATCTCTCTGGGTAAACTCCGAGATTTCCCTGCGAATAGCATTAGTTTTATGCACTGGGAAATATTTATTCAAAAATTTTGTAACCATTTGTTCCCATGATGAAATGCTATTAGCAGGCAATGTATTAAGCCACGAACGAGCTCTATCCTTCAAAGAAAATGGGAATAGTCTAAGTTTTACATCATCATCTGAAAAATTCTCATATTTAAATGTTTGACAAATTGCGTGAAAATCATTCAAATGATTGTATGGGTCCTCATTTTCTAGGCCATAGAATGTGGGGAGACAATTTAGCACGCTAGGTTTTAATTCAAAACTCCTAGCAGCTACATTCGGGTACCTTATACATGATGTGCTCAAATTGGCTAAAGGACTAAAATAATCTTTAAATGGCCTCTCCTGTGGTTCTTGTAAATCCATTTTGTTTTTAATGTGCTTGTGTATGCGAAGTGTTTTCTCTAATTCAAGGTCTATAGGTTCAAGATTAGGTAATAATGACCTACGACCATGCATGCAAGAAACACAAAAATAAATGGGAACAAAGCAAATAAAATAAAAATAAAGATACGAATAAAACAAATAAAAATAAAGAAGAATGAGAAATTACGATACTAACCTTATTGCGCTATTACAACCTTACTATAAAAATACACACAAACAAATACGTGAAATAAATTAACCAAAAATAAATTAATAAGACAAATAAAAATTAAAAAGAAGAAGGAAAAAAAAATAACTTGAAATTAAATTACAGAATTTTAAAGAAGAGAAAAAGAAAAGAAATACTAACCTTTAAATGTAGATTCACTTTTTTTTTTCTTTTTTTGTTTTTATAATAAAAAAATGCAAGAAAACAATTAAATGAAAATATTCACAAAAATTAATTCTAAGAATTAAAATTACTTACCTCCCCGGCAACGGCGCCAAAAACTTGTTGTGCAAATTTTATTGAACTCGCAAGCGCACGAATCTGTTGTAGTATAGATTAATGGTGACGAGTGTCGATCCCACGAGGAGGTGGATTTTAATTATATATAGAATTAATTCTGTAAATGTGTGATTGGATTTGTGGTGGAAATGATTAGGAATATGCTAAAACTTAAATTAAAATGACAAGAATAAATTCTAAAACTGGAATTTAAATGGCGAGAATAAATTGAAGAGAATTCTAATGAAATGACATACTTGGGTATCTGGATCCGTATCAACATGCATCATGGGCTAAATATTTCATATTAATACCAATTAAATCATGAGAGGGGAATCCACACCTCATGAACCACGCTCTAATAAATATGGTGCTAAGGGCTTATCGTGCCAAATAATAATAACCTTATACTAGGGAGCCGGTGAAACCAGGGCAGTACTAGACAAGATTAGTATTATTTGTCGACGAGAAGTCAAAACATCCACAAAAACTAGAGGGGAAGAGAAAATAAATTTACCAAATCAAGCCCATGACACATGTTGAGACTTCACCTTCAACCCAAGCTTGAAAGAAAATTAGCCACTCATAGTTGAACTAGGGGCAAAATGGGAATTTATTAAAATACGTAGAAAATACAAGATAGAGAGAGAATTACAGAAAATGAATCCCAAAAATGGATTCAGAGCTACTTAATTAGGGGGGGGAGGCCCCCTTTTTATAGTTACATCGAGTAAATCATGGCCATCGGATTAAAAACAGTTTGGACGCTCAGGATTTCGCCACGTCATCAGCCACTTTTGCACAGTACAGTCAACAGCCACTATTTGCACAGTACAGTCAACAACCACTATTTGTACAGTACAGTCAACAGCCACTATTTGCACAGTACAGTCAACAGTCACTATTTGCACAGTACAGTCAACAGCCACTATTTGCACAGTAACGCCAACAGTACCCGTACATGTGAATAGTATCGTACATGTGAACAGTGTCATTTTTCCTTTTATACTCCTGCTAAGGTTTTCGACCGTCCTGAGTTCAAAAATGATGTCCGTTTTGCCATTTGATCTCTCGTTTATTTTGAAATGACTATGATGCCCCTAAAATACATAAAATACTCAATTAGAATAAAATACACATAATTAAAGTACAATAAACTTAAACACATAAAAGTAAGGGTTGTTAGTAATACTTGATATGTAAAATAACGATTTTCTCCTTTATAAATATGCACTTTCTAACACACAACACACCCCCCAACCAGCTTATTGCTAGTCCCTAGCAAATAAAGCGAAAACAAAATTCAAAAATGATTTTTTTTTTTTTTTTTTTAACACTCTTGCTTATTCAATCAGATTAATAATAACAATCAAATAAGAGTATAAGCATTATCTCAAGTCTAAAGAAACATCACACCCACATCAACCATCCACATGAATTAGCCCAGTAGACTTTGTCGTAGCTACCTTCAAGAATGACATGTCAAACCCCAAAATCTCACTGGAAGTAGTGACACTCTCACAAAGAAATTGAACCCAAAAATAGTCACTCCAATGAATGGTAATTGAGAGAAAATAATAAAGAAATGATCTCACATGCTCTCACCAAAAAGAAATATGCCCTTAGCTTAGAAATAATATGATCTCAAGTCAAATAAAAATACTAGTCAACCCAATTTATTTATTTATTTTATTTTTTTTTTTTATGCATCATTACATCTTTTTGGCCCATAGAACTAGCTTCTACTTCAGATTATAGTTCCCTAAAATCAAGAAGGACTTTTATTAGGACGTAACGTAGGCTAGGGACATGGTTAATAAAGAAGGGAAACAGGAAAAACAAAGTGTATGTTTGAGAAAAATGTAGAAGAAATTTTTTTTTTTTTTTTTTTTTTTGGAATTTGCAAGGTGGATTTCACCTATTATTGTTGTTTTTTTTTTTAACAACATTTTGTTTATGCAACAATTTCTTTCTTTTTTTTTTTTTTTGAACTAGGCATAATTTCACTATACAAAATATTTATTTACATTTTTCTCAAACATAAATAGGTGATGGATCTTGTAAAATATTGGGTAATACTCCAAAATGGAGTGGGTTAAGATGATAAGTTGACAAAGAAAAGTTTTTTTTTTTTTTTTATTTTTTTTAAAGGCTCAAAAGGGTTAACTATGGATATTCATGAAAGGGATGGCTAGAAAGGCTCAAACGGATCAAAGACAGCCTTTCCATCATCTTTTAGGACTCTAAATAATCTTCCATATCTACTAATTAAATGGGCTTCCAAATGTAGCAACACACATTTTTTTTTTTTTTTTTTTTTTTAGGGTTAACTCAAAAGAAATCTAGAGATCGTGTACAATAATAAACTGCTAAGCTGTATAAAGAATGGGCAAAAGGGGTACTCTCCAAGAAAAATGATAGGCTCAAAAACTCACTTGGTATTTATTATGACATGTTCATTCCTTCAAGCAACTCATATTTGTCTCCGACATCAACATGTAGAGTAGCAAACATAGTGTAACATCACTTCATACTAAAGATAATACAAATACTAAAATTTGAAATCATCATGTCATCCAATCTTAAAACAAATCACAAATTTTTTTTTTTTTTTTTAAACAATAGTCTACCCCCCAACCTATTCTAACGTGAAAGGAAAATATGCATGCAGAAATGTAAAAATGATGCAGAAAAACTAATTAGAAAATGATAGAAAATGATTTTTTTTTTTTTTTTTTTTTTTTTTAACTTAAGAAGATGCGTTTCTAGAGACACTACACTCTATATTCAGCCATCTTTGACTCAAAAATTTTTGTTTGAAAATGTATATTTATAAAGGAGAAATTAAAAAGGAAAAAGAAAAATAAACATCAAAACATAATAAAGAAAAAGATTTTTTTTTATTTTTTTATTTTTTATTTTTATTTTTTATCAATGAAGATGCGTTTCTAGAGACACTACACTCTATATTCAGCCATCTTTGACTCAAAAATTTAGCAACAGTTAGTTTCTACAACAAAAAATTAGTAAAAACTTAACCAATATTCCACAATTGTCGACTATTCCCTCCCCCCAACCAGAACGAAACATTGTCCTCAATGTTTTAAAGGAAAGAAGTAGAGTTTAGAAGACATCACCTGGGTGGTGCAACACAGAAGAAAATATTTACAGGCGGAGAGTTAAATCTAATTTATACTTCTTACTGCGGCTACTGTTACCGTCATCATTTGAACGCTCCAACAGAAAGTTCCAGGGGTCTGGCTCCGGTTTATAAGCTTGTAACATATCAAGTAGCTCATTAGCAGTGTGAGCACAAATAAAAAGTTTTTTCGCACTGGAAGGAATAAAGTAGCTTTTTATTGCATGGTTAAGAAATGCGATAAAGCCATCATAAAAATTATTGACATTTAACAAACCGATGGGTTTCTGGTGAAGGTGCAGTTGGGCCCAAGACACTAGTGTGATAAGTGCCTCTAGTGTTGCAAGATCTCCTGGAAGGAAAATAAAAGCATCAGCATGATTAAGCATTTCAGTTATTCGTTCTTGCATACCTGAGACGACTAACTCTTCTCCAGTCGTTGAGTCAGACACACTGCCCAAAGGTTTTAGGACTCTAGGGATGATGCCTAACACTTGGCTTCCTCTGATAAAAGCAGCTTCTGAGACCAATTTTGATAACCCTCGGTTTCCTCCTCCATACACCAAGTGTAATTTTCGCTCTGCTATGTTTCGACCAAGATCTATGGCTGCATCAACGAACTCTTTATGTTTGCCATAGGTAAATCCAGAAAGCACACAAATGTTCTTGAATTGCCTATCGGAAGTAGCTGTCATTGGAATATTTCTCAAAAACAATTGGTGAGTGCTTATCAAAAAGTCATATTTAAGAATCTTGGTGACAATGGATCACAACTGTGTATGAGGTGGCATGTCAGTGTCAAATAATGCGTAAAGCACATGGCTCGATAGTCAAAAAGCAAACAGTAAAAACAAACAGTAATAAAATTATTAAAGACAATAATGTAAATGATAAAACAACAGTGAAATGAAATAAAATAACAGTAAAGTAAAAGGATATTTACAGGTAGTTGCGACTGTGGCTCACATCTTCCTCTGGTTTTACGTCCAGAAACGGCTTGAACGCCCTCTATGGGTCGAGGATAGGCTTCCCATCCAGTTTTCTTATAAACTGGCAAACAGGGTCTTTTATAGTCAGATTCCCGAGACTATATCGTGCATGCTCTTTCTGGAATAATGACCATAACTGGAGAATCGCTCCTTGCACATATCCACTAGGATGCGTTTCAAGAGACAGAAGGATATCATCCAATGACTCCTTATTCAAGCCATCCCTAATGAATTGAATCTTATCTTCTCTGTTATCAGACACCATTCCTAAAGAACATCGGTTTTTATTGCAACTCATTCTGGCACACTTATGACAAGCAACAGAAATTCTTCGAGCTCGTCGTTTTCTTGCATAATTTCCTTTACCACAACCAGGCATGTATGCAATAAATTTTGGAGGTAACTCACCCGCCAATCGTACTTTCGCCTCGATTAACCAACGGATGTCAGCAGGTATGTTATTCCTCATGAGCAATCGCATGCGTTCGGACCGAGCTTTATAGATCGTAAGGAGGGCATTCTGAGGGAGTGAAGGGAATCGCTTGTGAAGTTTTGCTAGAATCTCTGATCTGTCCATACCTTCGCCTCAGAATATCAGTTATTATGGGAAACTGAAGTAACCGACTTGATTGTCACGGAGTACCGTTATCCGCCACTTCACCGGGGTAACAAACTAAAGCACACAAACAGAAAAACAAATTAAAACACACAAAGAAAATCAAAATCGTCCTCTTATTGAATTTACCTCAAGCTCCAACTGGATGTCGAAAACACTTTTCTCAATATCTCTGAGTTGGCGTTCTAAACCTTCAACATAGGCTACTAACTCTGGTGGTTGTAGAGCCCAAATGCGATTTGTTTTACAAAATTGAATCTGCCTTTTGAGATGATTTTTGACACGTTGAAGTGGTTTAAGAATGTTCAGGAGGAACGGTCTAAGTAAGAGACTCATGATTAACAATGATAAGAGAAAACTTAATGATAAAACAAACACACTTATGCAAAAATAAATTTCAATTAGCAAAAGAATAATAAAAAGAGAAAAAGAAGGAAAAATCAAACCACCGAAAAGAAAAAATCAATTCAAATCTGGTGGGTCACTCAAATTTATTTCGGTGTCTTCTCCATGTGGTTGATATTCTAGATATGGCTTTAATCTTTGACCATTAACTTTAAACGTGACACCGTTCTTTGGGTCCTTAATTTCAATTGCCCCATGTGGAAAAACAGTATGAACAATAAATGGACCAGACCATCGAGAGCGTAACTTACCTGGGAATAGGTGCAAGCGAGAGTTGAATAAAAGTACTTTCTGACCTGGAGTGAAAGATTTTCTCATAATATGCTTGTCATGGAAGACTTTCATTCGTTGCTTGTAAATCTTGGCATTTTCGTATGCATCATTGCGAATTTCTTCAAGCTCTGCCAGTTGTAATCTTCTTTCTGAGCTGGCTTGCTGCATGTCAAAATTGAATTTCTTGATGGCCCAATATGCACGATGCTCGAGTTCCACAGGTAGGTGGCAAGCTTTTCCATACACTAGCCTGTAGGGTGACATCCCAATCGGTGTCTTGAAAGCCGTTCTATATGCCCATAATGCATCATCAAGTCTTAATGACCAATCTTTTCTGTCCGGCCTCACCGTCTTTTCTAATATGTGCTTTATTTCTCGATTAGAGATCTCCACTTGGCCACTGGTTTGCGGATGATATGGGGTCGCCACTTTATGAGTGATTGAATACTTTGTCAAAAGAGCCTTGAATGCTTTATTACAAAAGTGGGCACCACCATCACTGATTATCGCTCGAGGGAATCCAAAGCGCGAAACAATATTGCTTTTCAAAAACCCTATCACCACCTTGTGATCATTGGTTCTGCATGGAATTGCTTCTACCCATTTCGATACGTAGTCAACAGCAACCAATATGTATTGATGGCCAAAAGAAAGAGGAAAGGGTCCCATGAAGTCGATACCCCATACGTCAAAAATTTCAACCACTAAAATTGGATTTAGTGGCATCATGTTCCTTCGTGTAATGCTCCCCATTCGTTGACACCTATCACATGAAGAACAGAAAGTGTAAGCATCTCGAAATATCGTTGGCCAATAGAAACCACATTGTAAAACTTTAGTCGCTGTTTTCTTAGCACTGAAATGGCCTCCACAAGCTTGTTCATGGCAGAATGAAAGGATATTCTGAATTTCATTTTCTGGGACACATCGTCTGACAATTTGGTCTGCACAATACTTGAACAAATACGGGTCATCCCAAAAGAAATTCTTTATTTCTGCAAAGAATTTGGCCTTGTCTTGCTTGGTCCAATGCTCTGGAAGTTTACCTGCAACAAGATAATTAACTATATCAGCATACCAAGGTAATACTTCCACATTTATTAATTGTTCATCTGGAAAGGACTCATTCAATGTTAAAGGCTCTGTAGTTGTGTCAAAATGAAGACGAGAGAGATGGTCTGCCACAACATTTTCTGTGCCTTTCTTATCTTTGAATTCCAAGTCAAATTCCTGCAAAAGTAACACCCAACGAATTAGTCTAGCTTTTGCATCTTTCTTTGTAAAAAGGTATTTAAGAGCAGCATGATCAGTGAACACAATTATTTTACAACCAATGAGATAGGATCGAAATTTTTCCAATGCAAACACTACTGCTAGCATTTCTTTTTCAGTAGTTGAATAGTTCAACTGTGCATCATTCAATGTCATACTAGCATAGTAAATAACATGGGGAATCCGATCAACTCTTTGTCCTAATACTGCTCCTACTGCATAATCAGATGCATCACACATTAACTCAAATGGTAAATTCCAATTTGGGGGCTGAATGATGGGTGATGTTGTCAACAATTGCTTTAATTTTTCAAAAACCATAAGACATGAATCATTAAAGATAAAAGGTGCATCCTTAGCAAGTAAATTGCATAAGGGTCTAGAAACTTTGCTAAAATCTTTAATGAAACGTCTATAAAAACCAGCATGCCCAAGGAAAGATCTTACTTCTCTGACTGTTTTGGGTGGAGGAAGATTGGAAATGAGATCCACCTTGGCTTTGTCAACCTCAATACCTTTGCTCGAAATGATGTGACCGAGAACAATACCTTGTGTTACCATAAAATGGCACTTCTCCCAATTTAAGACCAAGTTCTTTTCGATACATCTCTGCAGAACTAGTGTTAGATGGTGTAAACATTGATCAAATGAATCTCCAAAGACAGAAAAATCATCCATAAAGACCTCAAGGAATCGTTCAACCATATCAGAAAAAATGCTCAACATGCAGCGTTGAAATGTAGCAGGTGCATTACATAATCCAAATGGCATCCTCCTATATGCAAAAGTGCCAAAAGGGCAAGTGAAAGTGGTTTTCTCTTGATCTTTTGGTGCAATGGGAATCTGATTATATCCTGAGTAGCCATCTAGAAAGCAATAAAATTCATGGCCTGCTAATCTATCAAGCATTTGATCGATAAATGGTAAAGGAAAATGATCTTTACGTGTGACAGAATTCAACTTCCTATAATCAATGCATACACGCCATCCTGTAGTTACTCTAGTTGGTATCAATTCATTATCAGCATTTGCAACTACAGTGACTCCTGACTTTTTGGGGACAACTTGTACAGGACTGACCCATGAACTATCAGAAATGGGGTAAATGATACCTGCATCTAATAGCTTAAGGACTTCTGTTCTAACAACTTCTTTCATATTAGGATTTAACCGACGTTGCATTTCCCTAGTAGATTTAGCATTTTCATCAAGGTGAATGTAATGCATGCAGTCTACTGGATTTATACCTTTTATATCCGCTATGGTCCATCCTAATGCTTCTTTGTGCTCTTTTAAAACATCCAACAACTTACCTTTTTGTTCGTCATTGAGGGATGATGAGATGATTACCGGTAAAGTACTTTCTTCCCCCAAAAATGCATATTCCAGAGTGTTGGGCAATGGTTTGAGCTCAAGTTTTGGTGGTGATTCTGATGATGGGATGAGTTTCTTCTCTGATGGTGCTAGTTGTTCAACTCTTGGCTTCCATTTATTAATGTCCATAGATGGTGCTGAGTCAAGTAGGGCGTTGACCTCATCGACTGATCTGTCAATATCAAAATCCAAACCAAAGTGAGTTAAACATGTTTGCAAAGGATCATCACTAAGGTTTGAAACAAATGTATCATCAACTAGTGCTTCAATTAAATCCACATCAACAATTCCATCATCTGCATTGTGAGGTTGTTTGGCAATGTTGAAGATGTTCAGTTCCATGGTCATATTGCCGAAGGACAACTGCATATTTCCAGTCCTACATTGAATGTGAGCATCCGCAGTTGCCAAGAAAGGTCGGCCTAAAATAATGGGGATGTGCTTCCTTGACTCCTGTATTGGTTGAGTGTCAATTACAATGAAATCAACAGGAAAATAAAACTTGTCTACCTGGATAAGCACGTCCTCCACAATACCACGAGGTATTTTTGTGGACCGATCTGCAAGCTGTAACACCACTGGAGTTGGGTGTAATTCTCCAAGTCCAAGTTTCACGAAAACAGAATAAGGCAACAGATTTACACTAGCTCCTAAATCCAACAAAGCATTTTCAATTGTGTGGTTCCCTATGCTACATGAGATAGTGGGGGAACCTGGATCTTTGCATTTTAAAGGAATTTTATGTTGGAGTATAGAACTAACGTTTTCTGTTAAGAATGCCTTCTTTTGAACATGCAGGTTTCTCTTTTTAGTACATAGATCTTTAAGAAACTTGGCATAAGATGGAATTTGCTTAATAGCATCAAGTAAAGGGATGTTGACATTTACCTGTTTGAAGATTTCGAGAATCTCACCTGTGGATTTTCCCTTTTTCCCTTTAGCTAACCTCTGAGGAAATGGAGCTTTTGGAACATATTCACGTGGGTTGGTGTCTTCTTTCTCCTCCGGTGATGAGTCATCAACATTCACAGGTACAATTTGATTTTCTTTTGGCATCTCCACTTTGTTGTCGACCTCTTTTCCTTTCCGCAAGGTCATAATAGCTTTGACCTCTCCATGCTGCTGTGGTGAACTGATACTTGCTTCATGTACTCCTTTAGGGTTAGGCACTGGTTGACTTGGAAATTTACCTTTCTCGACAGTCATTGCCAAAGTCTGAACTGAAGAAGCAAGCTGTCCCACCATCTTCTCAAGGCTTGAAACTGATTGGGCTTGTGAGTTGAAGCCTGCTCTCAATTCATTGCGTATCCCATCAATGGTGCGGTTCTGTTGCTCAATCGTGGAGTGAGTAACATTCCTGAAATTCTGGAATGCATCCTCCCATGGTCTGGGTTGAGAATAGTTCTGGTTCTGGTTCTGATTGTATGGTCTGAATAGGGGCTGAGAGGCTTGAGGATTTTGAGGAATTGGTTGCATTGGTGGAGCTGGAGCTGCTGGTCCATTATGTTGGAATCCTTGAGACCATGAAAAATTGGGGTGGTCTCTCCATCCAGGGTTATATGTGTTGGAGTATGGGTTGTAATTCGATGGTTTTCTCATTACACCTATGGCATTGGCTTGATCTGGATATGAGTCAAGGTCATGTGGCTCTGTTGATTTAGCAGTCGATAACGATGCTATTTGTCGAGAGAGACCTTCAATTATCGCTTTGACTTCTTTGATTTCTGAATTTGATTCGCCAATGTGAACCTCATTTACTCCCTTTACCCTTCTAGTATTTCTGAGTGATCGACTCCGTTGTTGGGAATTATCTGCTTGTCGCTGGAAGAATTCCCAAATCTCTGATGCACTTTTGGACATTAGCTCTCCTCCACTTGTTGCCATTAGCCATTCTTGCACATTCGGTAATAATCCCTCCAAAAAGTATTGGCATTGATGCCATTTCTCGTACCCATGATGTGGACACTTCAAGAGTAGCCCATTGAATCGCTCCCACGTTTCGAAAAACTGCTCGTCATCTCTCTGGGTAAACTCCGAGATTTCCCTGCGAATAGCATTAGTTTTATGCACTGGGAAATATTTATTCAAAAATTTTGTAACCATTTGTTCCCATGATGAAATGCTATTAGCAGGCAATGTATTAAGCCACGAACGAGCTCTATCCTTCAAAGAAAATGGGAATAGTCTAAGTTTTACATCATCATCTGAAAAATTCTCATATTTAAATGTTTGACAAATTGCGTGAAAATCATTCAAATGATTGTATGGGTCCTCATTTTCTAGGCCATAGAATGTGGGGAGACAATTTAGCACGCTAGGTTTTAATTCAAAACTCCTAGCAGCTACATTCGGGTACCTTATACATGATGTGCTCAAATTGGCTAAAGGACTAAAATAATCTTTAAATGGCCTCTCCTGTGGTTCTTGTAAATCCATTTTGTTTTTAATGTGCTTGTGTATGCGAAGTGTTTTCTCTAATTCAAGGTCTATAGGTTCAAGATTAGGTAATAATGACCTACGACCATGCATGCAAGAAACACAAAAATAAATGGGAACAAAGCAAATAAAATAAAAATAAAGATACGAATAAAACAAATAAAAATAAAGAAGAATGAGAAATTACGATACTAACCTTATTGCGCTATTACAACCTTACTATAAAAATACACACAAACAAATACGTGAAATAAATTAACCAAAAATAAATTAATAAGACAAATAAAAATTAAAAAGAAGAAGGAAAAAAAAAATAACTTGAAATTAAATTACAGAATTTTAAAGAAGAGAAAAAGAAAAGAAATACTAACCTTTAAATGTAGATTCACTTTTTTTTTTCTTTTTTTGTTTTTATAATAAAAAAATGCAAGAAAACAATTAAATGAAAATATTCACAAAAATTAATTCTAAGAATTAAAATTACTTACCTCCCCGGCAACGGCGCCAAAAACTTGTTGTGCAAATTTTATTGAACTCGCAAGCGCACGAATCTGTTGTAGTATAGATTAATGGTGACGAGTGTCGATCCCACGAGGAGGTGGATTTTAATTATATATAGAATTAATTCTGTAAATGTGTGATTGGATTTGTGGTGGAAATGATTAGGAATATGCTAAAACTTAAATTAAAATGACAAGAATAAATTCTAAAACTGGAATTTAAATGGCGAGAATAAATTGAAGAGAATTCTAATGAAATGACATACTTGGGTATCTGGATCCGTATCAACATGCATCATGGGCTAAATATTTCATATTAATACCAATTAAATCATGAGAGGGGAATCCACACCTCATGAACCACGCTCTAATAAATATGGTGCTAAGGGCTTATCGTGCCAAATAATAATAACCTTATACTAGGGAGCCGGTGAAACCAGGGCAGTACTAGACAAGATTAGTATTATTTGTCGACGAGAAGTCAAAACATCCACAAAAACTAGAGGGGAAGAGAAAATAAATTTACCAAATCAAGCCCATGACACATGTTGAGACTTCACCTTCAACCCAAGCTTGAAAGAAAATTAGCCACTCATAGTTGAACTAGGGGCAAAATGGGAATTTATTAAAATACGTAGAAAATACAAGATAGAGAGAGAATTACAGAAAATGAATCCCAAAAATGGATTCAGAGCTACTTAATTAGGGGGGGGAGGCCCCCTTTTTATAGTTACATCGAGTAAATCATGGCCATCGGATTAAAAACAGTTTGGACGCTCAGGATTTCGCCACGTCATCAGCCACTATTTGCACAGTACAGTCAACAGCCACTATTTGCACAGTACAGTCAACAACCACTATTTGTACAGTACAGTCAACAGCCACTATTTGCACAGTAACGCCAACAGTACCCGTACATGTGAATAGTATCGTACATGTGAACAGTGTCATTTTTCCTTTTATACTCCTCCTAAGGTTTTCGACCGTCCTGAGTTCAAAAATGATGTCCGTTTTGCCATTTGATCTCTCGTTTATTGTGAAATGACTATGATGCCCCTAAAATACATAAAATACTCAATTAGAATAAAATACACATAATTAAAGTACAATAAACTTAAACACATAAAAGTAAGGGTTGTTAGTAATACTTGATATGTAAAATAACGATTTTCTCCTTTATAAATATGCACTTTCTAACACACAACAATAAGCACTCACCAATTGTTTTTGAGAAATATTCCAATGGCAGCTACTTCCGATAGGCAATTCAAGAACATTTGTGTGCTTTCTGGATTTACCTATGGCAAACATAAAGAGTTCGTTGATGCAGCCATAGATCTTGGTCGAAACATAGCAGAGCGAAAATTACACTTGGTGTATGGAGGAGGTAACCGAGGGTTATCAAAATTGGTCTCAGAAGCTGCTTTTATCAGAGGAAGCCAAGTGTTAGGCATCATCCCTAGAGTCCTAAAACCTTTGGGCAGTGTGTCTGACTCAACGACTGGAGAAGAGTTAGTCGTCTCAGGTATGCAAGAACGAATAACTGAAATGCTTAATCATGCTGATGCTTTTATTTTCCTTCCAGGAGATCTTGCAACACTAGAGCCACTTATCACACTAGTATCTTAGGCCCAACTGCACATTCACCAGAAACCCATCGGTTTGTTAAATGTCAATAATTTTTATGATGGCTTTATCGCATTTCTTAACCATGCAATAAAAAGCTACTTTATTCCTTCCAGTGCGAAAAAACTTTTTATTTGTGCTCACACTGCTAATGAGCTACTTGACATGTTACAAGCTTATAAACCAGAGCCAGACCCCTGGAGCTTTGTGTTGGAGCGTTCAAATGATGATGGTAACAATAGCCACAGTAAGAAGTACAAATTAGATTTAACCCTCCGCCTGTAAATATTTTCTTCTATGTTGCACCAACCAGGTGATGTCTTCTAAACTCTACTTCTTTCCTTTAAAACATTGAGGACAATGTTTCGTTCTGGTTGGGGGGAGGGAATAGTCGACAATTGTGGAATATTGGTTAAGTTTTTACTAATTTTTTGTTGTAGAAATTAACTGTTGCTAACTTTTTGTGTTGAAGATGGCTGAATATGGAGTGTAGTGACTCTAGAAACGCATCTTCATTGTTAAAAAAAAAAAACAAAAAAAAAAATAAAAACAAAAAAAAATAAAAAAAATAAAAATCTTTTTCTTTATTATGTTTTGATGTTTATTTTTCTTCTTCCTTTTTAATTTCTCCTTTATAAATATACATTTTCAAACAAAAATTTTTGAGTCAAAGATGGCTGAATATAGAGTGTAGTGTCTCTAGAAACGCATCTTCTTAAGTTAAAAAAAAAATCGTTTTCTATCATTTTCTAATTAGTTTTTCTGCATCATTTTTACATTTCTGCATGCATATTTTCCTTTCACGTTTAGAATAGGTTGGGGGGTAGACTGTTATTTAAAAAAAAAAAAAATTTGTGATTTGTTTTAAGATTGGATGACATGATGATTTCAAATTTTAGTATTTGTATTTTCTTTAGTATGAAGTGATGTTACACTATGTTTGCTACTCTACATGTTGATGTCGGAGACAAATATGAGTTGCTTGAAGGAATGAACATGTCATAATAAATACCAAGTGAGTTTTTGAGCCTATCATTTTTCTTGGAGAGTAACTCTTTTGCCCATTCTTTATATAGCTTAGCAGTTTATTATTGTACACAATCTCTAGATTTCTTTTGAGTTAACCCTTAAAAAAAATTTGATTGAAAAAAAAAAGAAAAAAAAAGAAAAAGAAAAAAATGTGTGTTGCTACATTTGGAAGCCCATTTAATTAGTAGATATGGAAGATTATTTAGAGTCCTAAAAGATGATGGAAAGGCCGCCTTTGATCCGTTTGAGCCTTTCTAGCCATCCCTTTTATAAATACCCATAGTTGGCCCTTTTGAGCCTAAAAAAAAAAAAAAAAAAAAAAATTTTCTTTGTCAACTTATCATCTTGACCCACTCCGATTTTGGAGTATTACCCAATGTCTTACAAGATCCATCACCTATTTATGTTTGAGAAAAATGTAAATAAATATTTTGTATAGTGAAGTTATGTCGAGTTAAAAAAAAAAAATAAACAAAAATTGTTGCTTCAAAAAAAAAACAATTGTTGTTAAAAAAAATAATAATAATAGGTGAAATCCACCTTGCAACTTTCAAAAAAAAAAAAAAAAAAAAACTTCTATGCATTTTTCTCAAACATACATTTTGTCTTCCTTATTTCCCTTCTTTGTTAGCCATGTCCCTAGCCTACGTTACGTCCTAATAAAAGTCCTTCTTGATTTTAGGGAACTATAATCTGAAGTAGAAGCTAGTTATATGGGCCAAAAAGATGTAATGATGCATAAAAAAATAATAATAATAAAATAAATAAATAAATTGGGTTGACTAGTATTTTTATTTGACTTGAGATCATATTATTTCTAAGCTAAGGGTATATTTTTTTTTTGTGAGAGCATGCGAAATCATTTCTTTATTATTTTCTCTCAATTACCATTCATTGGAGTGACTATTTTTGGGTTCAATTTCTTTGTGAGAGCGTCACTACTTCCAGTGAGATTTTGGGGTTTGACATGTCATTCTTGAAGGTAGCTACGACAAAGTCTACTGGGCTAATTCATGTGGATGGTTGATGTGGGTGTGATGTTTCTTTAGACCTGAGATAATGCTTATACTTTCATTTGATCGTTATCATTAATCTGATTGAATAAACAAGAGTGTTTAAAAAAAAAAAATCATTTTTGAATTTTTGCTTTCACTTTATTTGCTAGGGACTAGCAATAAGCTGGTTGGGGGGTGTGTTGAGTGTTAGAAAGTGCATATTTATAAAGGAGAAAATCGTTATTTTACATATCAAGTATTACTAACAACCCTTACTTTTATGTGTTTAAGTTTATTGTACTTTAATTATGTGTATTTTATTCTAATTGAGTATTTTATGTATTTTAGGGGCATCATAGTCATTTCACAATAAACGAGATATCAAATGGCAAAATGGACATTATTTTGAACTCAGGACGGTCGAAAACCTTAGGAGGAGTATAAAAGGAAAAATGACATTGTTCACATGTACGATACTATTCACATGTACGGGTACTGTTGGCGTTACTGTGCAAATAGTGGCTGTTGACTGTACTGTGCAAATAGTGGCTGTTGACTGTACTGTGCAAATAGTGGCTGATGACGTGGCGAAATCCTGAGCGTCCAAACTGTTTTTAATCCGATGGCCATGATTTACTCGATGTAACTATAAAAAGGGGGCCTCCCCCCCCTAATTTGGCACCTCTGAATCCATTTTTGGGATTCATTTTCTGTAATTCTCTCTCTATCTTGTATTTTCTACGTATTTTAATAAATTCCTATTTTGCCCCTAGTTCAACTATGAGTGGCTAATTTTCTTTCAAGCTTGGGTTGAAGGTGAAGTCTCAACATGTGTCATGGGCTTGATTTGGTAAATTTATTTTCTCTTCCCCTCTAGTTTTTGTGGATGTTTTGACTTCTCGTCGACAAATAATAATAATCTTGTCTAGTACCGCCTTGGTTTCACCGGCTCCCTAGTATAAGGTTATTATTATTTGGCACGGTAAGCCCTTAGCACCATATTTATTAGAGCGTGGTTCATAAGGTGTGGATTTCCCCTTCATGATTTAATTGGCATTAATAAGAATTATTTAGCCCATGATGCATGTTGATACGGATCCGATACCCAAGTACGTCAATTTAATAGATTTACACTTCAATTTATTCTTGCCATTTTAATTCCAATTTCAGAATTTATTCTCGCTATTTTAATTTAAGTTTTAGCATATTTCAAATCATTTCCACCATAAATCCAGCCACTCATTTACAAAATTAATTCTATATATAATTAAAATCCACCTCCTCGTGGGATCGACACTCGTCACCATTAATCTATATTACAACAGATTCGTGCGCTTGCGAGTTCAATAAAATTTGCACAACAGGTATGCATCCTACTACTGCTACTTTATTGTTAAATCTACTTCTGCACTAGCTATTTGAGCTTGTTCGTGATCATAAAATCTACTATCATATAAATACAAATGTGCTTTTGTGTCTAGTGCCTCTCTAGCTTGACTAAGTATGCCTATAATTATTATTCCCATGTGTATGTCTGTTTAATTTTTTTTTCTAAGGAAGTCTCTTCCTACTGGACTAATTCAAGTTAATTCTTCTTGTCTGTTTACTACTGATAATTTGGTTTCATCTGTGTAAATATATAAACTATTGTTTAATTTTGAGTTTAATCCTTCATTATATAATCTTTTTCTTTTCTAGTAATTTATCAGAATTTTTTTTGTCTATTATGTCTTATGTCCTTTCTATTATTATTTCTTTACCTTTGCTAGAAAATGAAAGTGATCTTCTAATTCGTTCTGCCATGTTTACGTTTACTCTACTGTTTTTTACTAGATCCATTGATTTTTAATATGACTTTTAGTCCTAAAATGTCTACTCTCCTATGCGTTAAAACTGGTCCACTTAAATTTAACTTTTCTACTCGGTTTATCATTTTGTCTAGTTTTTTGTCTAAGTTATTTAAACTGTCACTAAGATCGAGGTGAGATACGAATTCTTTATTTTTTCTAAGAGTTTAAAAATTGTCTTCTAGTCTATTAAGCCTATTGTCTAAGTCTTTTAGTCTATTATTGATTTTGACTAATAATTTGACTATTGTGTTAGCTTGTGCTTGTTACTATAACCTACTGGATTTAGGTGTGAAATTTCTCCTTTTAATTATGCTAACGATTCTATTACTATTTTGTCTGAACTCATTCACTAACAATTATTTTTATAGCGTCTAGTTGAACTTGTAAATCACGTTGTGTAAATTTAATGTTTTCTATTTCTAATTTTAAACTTTCTACGATATGTTTAATTTCTAATTCTACAGGATTAGGTGTTTTTATGTCTAATAATTGAATTAATTCTACTATTTCTTTCTTGCTCAGGAATCTTTTAACTTGACTATAAAATTATGTTAATAATTCTTTGATATAATCTAGATTTCTTCTTAATGTATTTATATTACTTGTCTCGAAGAATTTGCCTAGTCCAAATACTAACTCTTTTAGCCTTTCTATGTTGACTTCTAAATGTTGTCCTGAATTAATTAATAAATCTACTATGAAGTTTTGTTGACTATTACTAGTGTGTGGAATATGTTTATACTGGTTTTCTATGTGTTCGATGTTACAACAAACTTTTATTCTTTCTGTCAAATTTAATTTTTTCTTTTTATGATGACTAATTTCGAAGTCTAAATAGTCTAATCGCTGAAAATTCATAAACTAATTTACTAAATCTTCTAATCTATTCCTAATTTTTAATGCTAACGTCTCATATTTTTCTAATAATCTATTATGTTTATTTATATTATAATATTGCAAATTATGTCTTCTAAAATTAAATGCTGGTAAATTTGTAAATGCGTAATGTTTAATATTTATTCTTCTTTCTATTTCAGGTGGCAAAGGAGATGTGTAATCTACTGGGAGCTTTAAATTGCCTAACCTTTCTTCTATTAAAGTGTCTAAAAATACGTATTTAATATCTAAAGCGCTTTCTAAAATTTCTACGTACGGGTTATTTTCTATCCAACTATCAGAATCTTTTTCTAGTACAGGAAAAGGATTTTTATAATAACTATCAAGAGTTTGGTCAAAATTAGCAATCGTGGAAAAATATCATATAACAAATGAAGTCTGCCTTGTAACTACTCGTATAAAAAATAATTAAAACAAGAACAAAAGAGGCGCTCTGATACCAAAGAGAAGGAAAGAGAAAACAGATGCCAGGTTCTGTCCAAGGGAAACTTGTACGTGGCTTGTTATACCAGTAGTGCAAACTGATCTAGTCCCCATTCGGGTTGACCATCAGAATATACGTCACTGGTTTCCCGCCTATACACAAAGTATTTCCCAAAAAGGTTTTATGAAAATTGCAGAAGTGCAATTTTCAACTCCTGAACAATGCCTTAAAACGCCTTTTCAACACATCAACGGCTAAACGGGCCAACAGATACCGTGTTTAAAAAGAAGCTTTTAGAAAATCAGCATGAATTTTTACTAAGTTCTTATTATTTTTGTCAAAAACAAAAACCTTAATTTATACTTTCGTTAACTTCTAAACCTGAAAGCTAAATAAACCTTATTATTATTATTATAATTTATTGTCAAAAAATCTTATTATTATTATCATTCAAAAGCTCATTGCTTCTTAATGATAACAAGGACCGCCTTTTGTTAATGCTTTAAATATAATTTATACTTTCGTTAACTTCTAAACCTGAAAGCTAAATAAAGATAAAAAGTAAAACTACTTACTTGCTTGCTTGCTAGTTGCTGTCTAAAGAAATTGCAAAGTGTTTATGAAAAGGAAATTTTATTGATATTGATTTTGAGTACAAGTTGAGTGCTTGCTTGTTCGTGCATACACTATCTTTCACATGCATGCTCTTTACATTGACTTAAGACTCTTTAAACGTAAGACTCTGGTTAAGACTTTGGACCATTATTGACATTGATTACAAAAGACAAAAGTAGAATGACTCTTTACATGTGGCGAAAAGCCAACGATTAATTTAAAAAGTACAAACTGGCTAACTAGTACCTTTATAGTGACTCACTATCTATAAATAGACAAAATAAAAAGGTGTTTTTACAGTTTTTCCTTTATTGAGTAGCGAGTACAGGTTTATTTGTAAAACCACGTGACTTTGTCTATTTTATCTTTACACTGACTCTGACTACTTTGTTTTTAGTGGTGTCTCCTATCAGTCCATCATTTCTTCAATTGCTTCAGCTATGTCCTCATCCAAAGACTGATGACTCAGCTTCTGATTCATGTCCTAATGATGGCGTGTCATTTATTTCATCTAGTGCCTCCAAATACTCTTCACGTCTATGTAGATTATCAACATTAATTTGTAGTGAAGGAATGAGTAACTCCTCACGGACAAGATGCTTTTGGGCTATGATTATGTAGTGCTCTGCTTGTGCGATGATCCTGTCATGAGTATGTAACCATTCATAGAAGGCTGCCATTTCATGAGTTTTTTTATATAAATCCTTTGCAGAGAAATTGGGCCTGTCATGATAAAATCTTCTTTTGTACCTCTTGGCTCCTTTGCAAATAAAAATGACACAGTAGGCTGGTAATATCACACCGGTCCGTGCCATAACTTCACAATGATTACAAAATTGTATGGAAGATGGTGATGATGATGCTACTGATGCACTGTCTAAAGGATTATCTGACTGTCTAGATGATGATGATGATGCATTGTTTAAAGAATTTATTAACTGACAAACATGATAATTTGGTACTATTTCATGTCTAGCATATTCTATTGCTTCATGAAATGTGTAAAAACCTTTAACATATGGATAATTGATCATCAAATCAACTACCTTTTTCCACTGACTATAAATTCGTGGTTGTCTACTTCTAACTAATACGAAAAATGAAAAATGTTTACTTTTAGTTTATATTGTGGGTTATTAACACACCACAAATTGTCTAAAATGTTGGCTATCTAATAACTGAAATTTGCTTTTAAAACTTAAATTTGTTCTTAATGGGAATTGTCTATTGGTAATGCTAAGGGTTTGAGATTTTTAACTATTCCTTTAAGTTTTTGAATTAATTTTATATCTTCACTATTAAAGTATTTTTGTCCATTTTTACTTAATTTATTATATAAGGGTCTTATTAATGTACTAAGATTTGGTGTAAATTTTCTACTATAATTTAATAATCCTAAAAAAATTTGCAATTCTTTGGTGTCTTCTATTTTATTTGGAAATTCTAATATTTTACTGACTATATGCGGTTGTAGTTCTATTGTTCCTCTGTCTATTGTTAATCCTAAAAGGTCTATTTTTTGTTTTAACAATTCTATTTTCTTTTTAGAAATGACTATATTATTATTTTTAAAACAATCTAGAATTTTATGTAAATGGGTAATATGCATAAATTTATTCTGACTAACTATCCATTCTAGCTGGAAATACTTGTGGAGCGTTTTTAAGTCCAAATGGCATAACAAACCACTCGAAATGTCCTTCTGAACAACTAAAATATTAGCTATTGTCTAAAGTATTATCATTTAATCTTTTATAGTTAATTACCATTCTACTATTTCCTCGCTTTTGTTCACTATGGTCATTTACAATAAATGCAGGGCTCCTATGTCTACTGGTACTATTTCTAATTACTTTTAAAGCCATGCAAAATATTTGCTTCCTTTAATTGCCATGCACATGCCGCCCACTTTGCCAATTTCCTTTTTCTTCAATTTGATTTCCATAATTTAATCTAATGCACGCAATCTTTTTAAATTGGTCAAGTAAATCCATGCACATTAAACAAGTTTCCATTTTATGCATACTTGTTCCCAAAGTCTTTATTAATCTCCATGAAATCCTATATGCTTCCAAATGTGCATCAATTAATTAATTGGCTTCAAAAAAAATCTTCAGTTATTTCCTTTCGTAATTTCTTCAAGCAGATTTCTTCTTAAATGCTCCGATTTAATTTCTCTTTAATCCCAGAATATATCTAAAATAAAAAAAACTAAGATAAAAACTAACACAATAAAAATATAATTTACTAAATTAAAACTTAACTAAAATAACTAGAATATTTAAGACCAAAACAAGAAAGAGATCAAAAAATTAATAGCAACGTATACGAAAAATATACGACAAATATACGAAGGATTGACATTTTTAGAGAAGGTCTAGGAATGGCTGAAACAGGGTTGGCAGTTTGAACTATAGAAATGATTGAAATATCATCGACTGAAATATCATCAGAATCAGAAGATTCTACGATAATGAAAGCAGTCTGATCATCTTGTTCTGACTGTTCTGAAAAATTTGATTCAACATCTTCATTCTCAGATAACAGGGAAGAATGTTGAAGATGTTGTATGAGACGAACAGCTTTGGCAGATTTGTGAGGACAGTTTCGAGTAAAGTGACCGTGTTTCTTGCAAAAGAAACATCGGTTGTGCTTTTTCTTTCTGTACTGGGAAGCATCATTCTTTCTTAAATATCAGAGAGGTTTTTTAGAGGATGATTTCCGATGGAAGTGTTTCTGGAAATGTTTTTTTGTTACTGGTCAGATAGATACACTTCTTTTCATCTTTGCATTCTATCCTGAGATAAGGTTTTTTACAGGCTTTAGAAAAGGATTTTTTGTCTTCCATGAGATCTTTGAAGAACTCTTTTTGCTCACAAATCTTGTCAAGACATAGCATGGACATTTGGAAAATCTTTCCCAGAGAGACATTAGCTATGTTAAGATTAGTGGTTGTGAGTTTCCTTTGAAGATCAGGTACAACTCAGAAGGAAGAGAGGCTATGAAGACATGTTTGAGAGATGGCTCGTTGAACCCATTCAACTTATAAAATAAAATACTCATTCTTTTGTAATGAGATTCCAAAAGGTGTCTTTTGAGCAAGCAGCACTTCATATGATGATACTCTTTTCTGTTTGCATCGGTAGACGCTGTCTTTTCACCGATGAATTATTCATGGATGATATTAAGTGCTGTGCCAATTGGAGATTGCATGAATTAGAGCTGTCTATATTCTCCCAAGCTTTCTAACCAGTCTCGTAGAGAACCCGTTGACCGGGCCATGAATTCGCGAAGAACAGCTTGAGGTTGAGCATTAGGTTTGGTTCCTTGGAGGTCAATCCATGCGGCAAATTCTTGAAGTCGAGCAGGCCATTTATAACGGGGATTGTCATCAAATGTGAACCAAGATGCTGAAGATGGTTTTGTTGAGTGATCAGGAACTGCTGGAGGCATTGATGGCTCTGGTTCCGTGGGAAATGCTTTATTTTCAGCATCAGAAGAACTATCTTCAACAATAGGTGTGGCAGTTAAAGTGCTTGGATCTTCAGTTTTGGTGGCCATTAATATGCTTATAACAGCATATTCAGATTCAGAGTCAGTGGAGGTACCGTCTGAGTTTGTGGATGAAGAAGAGGAAGACGGGTTTGACTCATAGACTGTTTCTGGCTCATAGGCGTCAGAAGATGTGTTTTGGACAGTATGATAATGATACTGATCCATTAGACCTTTGTCTTTTTTGGGAGGTTCAGGAGTGGCTTTTGGTGAATCTTCTAGTGGTACCGGAGGAATAGATGAAGATGAAGTGGCCTTTGACTTTGGTTCTGAGATCTTGACTTTGGATTTTGATTTTTTGGGTGAAGATGGTTTTGGTTGAGGAGTTGGTTGAAGGTGGGAGAATCCAAAGAACTGATTGTAAATAGATTGTTGAAGTCTGGATGGTGTGTAGAAAGGTGTATAAGTTTCAAAGATCGGAGGAGGTACTGTTGGGGTTTGTGTTTGAGTAAAAAGGGAAGGTCGAGTCTTTTTAGCATCAATTCTTGCCAATTCAGCTTTGAGCTTTCTGATCTCTGCTTCTTTTTTATTAAACTCTGGACCCCAGATGTGATTGTTGATCATTCGTCAGAGATCTGTGTCTAGCTCAGAGATACGATCTTGTAGATGTATGTACATCTGATCAAGACGATTGCTGATGGAATCAACTTTAGTTTCTGTCTGGGAGACTTTACTGGCAACTCGATCTATTTTCTTACTGAGTTGTTGAAGAGTTTGATTCTGAGCACTGGCATTTTTGGTTTGCCAGTTTAAAACAGCTTCATACTGTTTTGGCTCTTCAGGTTGCCCAGAGGTCGTAACTGGGGATTGGACAAAAGGTTTTAAGATAACTCTGGTTTGTGTGTCTATCTGTTTTTCATGTGGAGGGAATGATTCCTCATAAGATTGACTCGAAAACATAAGGCATGATCTTATTGGATGGACAGGAGGTTTGGGATCTAGTGGAGGTTGTGGAGGAAAGGATTTGCAAGATGTTTTTAGGTGAGAAGATTTGTTTTTCTTCTTTTTCTTTCTCCTCATAATTTCCAATTCTTCATCAATATCCATATCATCCAAGCAAGGACAATTTGGATTGCACATATGGGCTTCAGGAACATCCCATAAGAAATGACCATTGATTTTATCAGGATATACCGGATACCCTTCTGATGAGAAACCATGAATGGGAAGTTTCTTTTCTTGACCAGTTTGAACTGCTGTTATCATAGTAGTGTAGGAAAGCTGTGAAGTGTCTGAAACAAGCTTGGTTTCAGGTGTTTGAAAAAATAGTTTGACTTGACCATTTTGTCGTCTTTCAAATGTGGCTTCTGTTGTTTAAACTGGTTCAGAGTTTTGGTGGAAATGCTCATAGTTGGTTAACCATTCAAGAGGCATAAGTTTGAGCAATTCTTGTTTCTAGATTTGTTTGGGAATTTGGATGATGGTTGGAATTGTGTCTGTGTCTACAAGAATCATTAAGGCATCAGATGTGGTGTGTGGTGTAAGAAGATCTAGTGCATGATTCTGTAATCAATACATTATTTGGTGGTGAAAAGTTGCTATCTTTGATGTGGGTGTTTGTTCTGCTCCTTGGAGCTGGATTTGTACCTTAAGGGTAGTGGGAAGGTTGGGATCCTCAAGAGAGGTTGAAATTTGGGTAAAAGGTTAATAAGACACTGCCAGCATGGAGTGTGGTTAGGATAGTTCCTACAACAGCATGTTGGTGCTGTTTGAACCTGGTGTCTAACAGAGCAATCCTGGCCATAACAGGTAAACCTTTTCTGCCATGAAGAGTGAGGATTAATCTTACACCGCCAAGGTGGAGATACCTTCTCGTTTCCAGTTGGCGACGAGATCCTAGGGTATTTCTAAAGTGACATACTGCTCACTTTAAGAGGCTTACAAAGCACACTGGTTCAGTCTAGAAGACTAAATATACTCTTTGGGGAGTGGTCTTTTGGTGGAGATTAAGGTGCGAATACTTCTGGTGAAAGAAGTTTTTTGTTTGTATAGATTATAAGGACTCATGATGGGGAACTAGGATTCATTGATTTGAGCAAACTCGAGGATATAGGAATATTCATTAAGGTTTTCAATTTTAGAGGCTATGTGTTTGGAACATGACTTTGGAAGAGATAGAGTAGATGAAAGAGAAATATGAGAGGAAGATGATGAAGGAGTTGAGATTGAAGATGAGGTTGCTTCCATGTTTGGTTAATCTTCTTCTAGGAGATCAAATACTTTTACTTAGAATTATCAATGATACCACCTCTGCGTTGGGTTTTTGGCTCTGATACCAGTATGATTGATCCTTCTGTTCTTCCCTCTGATTGTTGGGAAAAAAACTTGAAACTTTTCCGAGCAGTTAATGGAGAAACTTTTGAAACCACTTTGATTACCAAAAAACCCATTAGTATTCAATTCTTTCCAAATTGCAAAATTTGGAAAAAGATTGTACCATCCAAACTTCCAGATAAAGATTTACTTATAGGTTTTGACATTCTCCATTTAGTTAAAAACCTATTCCTCACTAGTTCTGGAGTTCGCTACAAGCAAATGTTCTTAACACCATCTCCATACAGTCATATTTCACATAAGTTCCTAGAGTTTTGTCCAGAAAACCATTCACAGTTCCACCATCCTTCACCTCTTTGGAAATATAAACACTTCTTCATTCACTTTCCTTTCAAACTCAACGAAGACATAAACCCCACCAAAGCATCAAACCCGGGTATGTCTCCTTCAGACCTCTTACTTACTCAACAAGAATGTTCTCAGTTGCTTCAGCAAAGTCTTATTGAACCTACTGATTCAGATTGGGCTTGTCAAGCCTTCTATGTTGAAAAAAGATCTAAATTAGTTCGCGAAAAAAAGAGGTTAGTTATTGATTACCAGCCACTTAATTCTTTCCTTAAAGATGATAAGTTTGCCCTTCCAAAAATCCAGACCTTGTTTGTCCATCTCCAAGGGGCTCGTATCTTTTCTAAGTTTGATCTAAAAGCTGGTTTTTGGCAACTTGGTATTTCACCAGTTGACCGTAACAAAACTGCCTTCTGCATTCCTAATGCCCATTATCAATGGACTGTTATGCCTTTTGGTCTTAAAGTAGCTCCTTCATTATTTCAAAAGGCCATGATAAAAATCTTCAGTCATGTTCTTCATCATGCTTTGATATATATTGATGATATTTTACTATTTTCCTCTGACCATGAGAGCCATAAGAAGCTCCTTTTGGATTTCTTTCATATTGTGCAGGAACACGGCATGACGATTAAAAAGAAAAGTAGCATAGCAAAGGAATCAATTGACTTTCTTGGCATGACGATTAAAGATGGCCATTATCAACCTGGTCCACATATTGCAATTGAATTATTAAAGTTTCCGGACACACATCTCAACAAAAAGTAGATCCAATAATTTCTTGGGATTGTTAATTATGTCTGTGATTTCATCCCTAAAGTTGCAATCCACACAAGCCAGCTGTCCCGCATGCTCAGAAAACAGTGCCCTCCATAAGGACCAGCACAAACAGCAACTGTCCAATAACTAAAGGTGATAGGACAATCACCTCCTCCTCTCCGAATTCCCACAATTGGACAACGCATTCTCCAAACCGATGCCAGTGAGGATTATTGGAGTGCCATTCTTCTTGAAGAGATAAATGGTGTACGTCACTTCTGTGCACATGCAAGCGGACAATTCAAAGACTCTGAAAAGAATTACCATGTGATCTACAAAGAGATTTTGGCGGTCAAGTATGGAATCAAAAAGTTTGAATTTCATCTAATTAGCCATAAATACCTTAACAACATGGACAACTCCTCTTTTCCTCGAATCTTTGACTTCAAAAATAAGTTGCTCTCTGACAAACAGACTTTCTTACACGTCCGACTATAAATAAACCTTCACTTATTTCCTCAATCCACACCATCCTAGTTATAGCCATGAATCATTAACTTCCTTTCAAAGCTCTCTACCAGAGAACCTTTCCTATAAACATTCCTTTTCATTCAGCCTACCAAATCTAAGACTTTGCAAAGAAATTCCTTTACCGGTATTTCTTCAATGTTCAAAGCAAAAAGCCTGATCCCTTTCCTTCCCTCTGTATGGAAAACATGTTTCTCACATGTCTTACCCTGTCTTCTCTAACCATCCGCGAAGATGAGTTATGGTACATGTGGTGTCTCACTACCCTGTATGCTACCAAACTGGTTTTTCATGTTAAGCCAGTCCTCACACACATCATCACTCCTGAGTTCTCATCAGATCTTCTCTGGACTCTTCTTGAATGGTATTCAACACTCACGTGGTGGTGAAAACAACTCAAAAATCTGTGTACTTTTCACGGATTAGACAGAATGCCAGAACAAGAAGCCAACTTATTCACTGCAGTCTTCATCGTTCATAGACCTTACTTCCAGCACCTAGAAACAAGAGACTTCTGGACACAAGATATTGCCTATGAATGGAAAACTTATCCCCATCTTTATACCCTAATCCATGATACATATTACCTCAGTTCTCAAATCATACCTAATGGAACTCAACAATGTCCAGCCACCTGCCACAAACATCCACCACACCTCTGTTGGACCATCACACATCTTGGAAGTCGTGCCCAAGAAACAGACTTGTACTCCAGGTTCCAGTTCAAGTCCTCAAAGAATCCTCGTCATGGAACAACGTCCTGACTACACTAACGTCTTATTTCAAGGCGCTCAGGATCCATGGGAAGATTTTCAGTCTCTTCTCCATACTGAAAATCCCCATTACACTGTCACAGACCCAGACCCTCCTTCTACATCAGCTCCAAAAGAGATGACTATTGCTGATGAAGAAGCCTATCTGCAAGCTGAAGCTTATCTTGATCAAAGATAGATCCGCCGTGCTAAAATACAATATAAGAAAGAAACTGGCGATGTGTCTCCATCACACTACCCATCCACTCCATGATTGCAGACACGCATGTGAATCTTTAGCTGGGACTCTTTAGCTTTTGCTATTTTAAAGTTTATTTTAATAATTAGACAAGGGTCCTGTTTTGTCTAAAGTGTGTTTTCTGCTTTTCCTTTTTAATTTTGGCATGGTGTGCTTTAATTAGTATGCTTTTGTAAAAGATAAGGGTCCCACCTTACCTCTCATTCGTCGAGATCTCTATATAAGGATCTCTCTATCCCTTTGTAAGGCATGAGTTAATTAGAAATAAAATCAGTTTTCTTCACAGCATGTTTCCCTAAACCTCTTTCTCTCTTCTAGGAATCAAAGAAATTATTTGGGATTAATAATGGTACGCTCACCTCTAATTTTCTAAACTGAGTATGCTCTGCACTTACCTTAAGCCTAAGGATCCTGTGCATCAGAAAGGTCTTATTTTATCCTCCAAAATCGATTTTTGTAAATTGAAATTATTTTCTCACAACGTTCACCCTCGTGAAGGCCAAGAGTGCCGTGTTTTCGGGTGGTATTGTGTAAAACTATTTTCAAAGAATGATTTTCGGATTTGGTATTTGATGGATAAGTGTATATCGGCTAGAAACCAGAACTTGCGGGCTATTGGTCCTAAGGACAAACTCTGTTCTGTTATAGATCTGGTATAACAACGCCATGTACAACCCTTTGCTCGTCCTCGAACAAACCTAGAACAAAAATAAAATGAAAAGGAAATCTAAACTAGTCCACTTTCGTAGGAAATCAAGATTGCATTTAGCTGTTTCCACATAAAAAATGACCGACGCAGATGAAGACAAATATCTGCAAGCTGAAGCATATCTTGACCAAAGAAGGATGCATCGAGCCCAATGCCATTATGAAAAGAGGCATGAGTGTGAGCAATTCTTGTTTTTGGATCTGTTTAGGAATCTGGATGATGGTTGGAATTGTATCAGTGTTGCTTTCATAATTATGTTTCTCCTTTTGTAAAAGATAAGGGTCTCACCTTATCTCTTTCCTCCTCGAGATCTCTATATAAGGATCTCTCTCCCCTTTTGTAATGGAGCAAGAATGTTCTCAATTGCTTCAGCAAGGTCTGATTGAACCAACTGATTCAGATTGGGCTTTCCTACACTGCAATGATTACTGCAGTTCAAACTGGTTAGGAAAAGAACCTTCCAATCCATGGTTTTTCTTCTGAAGGGTATCCTGTGGACCCTGACAAACTCAATGGTCACTTTCTGTGGGATGTTCCTAGATCAAAATCTGTCCTTAGGGCCAGTAGCCCGCAAGTTCTAGTTTCCAGTCGATATACACTTATCCATCAAATACCAAATCTGAAAATCATATTGAAAACAGTTTTTCACAATACCACCCAAAAACACGACACTCACGGCCTTAAAGAGGGTGAATGTTGTGAGAAATTCTGAATCTGAATATGTTGATCTTACAAGCATACTGATGGCAACCAAAATTGAAGACCCAAGTTCCTCAACTACAACGCCTATTGTAGAAGACAGTTCTTCTGATGATCAAAAGAAAGATTGCAACCCTTCATCACCAAATAGTGGATCGATTACAGAATCATGCACTAAACCTACCTACACCCCATACCACATCAGATGCTCTGATGACATCTCTCTTGGAAAGATTTTTCAAACAGCGATGTTATGCCTTGACAAAATCTATGAACAGAAAGAGTTCTTCAAAATTCTTGCTTTGCAAGTAAGAGGTCTGAAGGAGACATACCCGGATGAGAGGCTTGGCATCTTATTTAATCCGTGAAAAGTACACCGATTCTGGAGCTGTTTACGCCACTTCTTATCTCTACTTCTTTTTTGTTGAATTCTGGACCCCAGATGTGATTGTTTATCATTCTTCTGAGATTTGTGTCGAGCTCAGAGATCCTGTCTTGATCATTGGTTGAGTGCTTTGAAAGGAAGTTGTCGGTTCATGGCTATGACTGGGATGATGTGGGTTGAAGAGAGGAGTGAGGGTACCGGAAAGGCTTTTTGGAGGATGATTTTTTGTGGAAGTGTTTCTGAAAGTGTTTTTTCTTCTTGGTTGGAAAACTTGGTTCTCCAAATGTGACTTTATTGTCCAGCACAAGGTTTACAAGATGTCTTGGGAAAAGAAGGTTTTTTCTTTTTCTTTTTCCTTCGCCGCATTGCCTTGCAAAGCAAGAATGTTCTCAATTGCTTCAGGAAGGTCTGATTGAACCAACTGATTCAGATTGGGATTGTCAATCCTTTAAACCCGTAGGTGGCCCTAGTGGACGAGTTATAGTCTCGTGAGGGCTTTAGTGATGATACCCACAAACATCATTGCAATTTTTTTTAATAGTGGAAAAAGAACAAAAGAATTTAATATAAAACTAGCTTCAAAGATTGCATAAGTCATATAGCTCAAAGAAAATTTCAAATATTATCGAAGTTCTAACTTTAATTCAATAATCAATCTCATCTCTCTTTTGATTCTCATAGTGTGTGTGTGAATCAATTCTATCAAAATCCATTCCTAAAATCTTCAATATCAACAGCCTTTGCCTTGAACAAAGAAAAGAGTAGGTCAAACTAATTTTATCATCTTGATCTCCAAATTTTTTTATAGGCATTTTCGTGTATTTTCTTTTGATTTTTTTCATAGTCAGGGGCTTTCACTCTACCCCTTAAGGTAGCCTTCTTCTCATGGTAGATTATCCTCTACCTACTGGTAGTACATAGGCTCAAATTACTCAAGGATAGCTTCACTCTTAAGGGTTATAGGTAGCTATTTCTGACTATGGTACATGTGTAGACTACACTGTATTATGGAGATAAGAATCAAGACAAATAGTCATTTACTCAATCTAAAATTCTCAACTCAAGCTGCATCAACCTCAAATTCTAAGTCAAAACTATGACTGAATTGATATTAGTGCTCATGGTTTAAAGAATCTCAATTAAGAGGAAATCAACACAAGAATTAAGTGTAAACTAAGATAATATTCAACCCTTTCTAAGAACCATATTTATTGTCAATCAAATTCTTATCATTGGCTAATATTCAAAACAATGTTTTTTTTTTGTAAAAAGAAAAAGACAAAGTAAGAAAAACTAAGCTCGAAATCCACCCCCTCACTTAATTCTTACATTGTCCTCATTGTAAGCCTAAGCTAACAAAAGAAAGAATTAAACATGGGGAAATAAGATGAGACACAAACAGAAACAAACAAAATTCAACACAGAGTGGATAAAGTAAATGAGAATGAAAGGGAGAAAGATCAAATCTGTTATGGCGTGCTCTCAAAATATTTTCTCTAGCCATTGGGTTGCCTCCCAATAAGCGCTTGGTTTATTGTCCTCAGTCTGACATGGTTCTCAAGTTTTACTCATCAACGTACGTAGGTTCATAAAGTGGAGCCTCATCTACATTGAGTGTCTAAAAGTTTTCATAGTAAGGCTTCAACCTATGACCATTTACCTTGAACTCTTTACCTGTCTTTAAGCTCCTGATCTCAACTGCACCATAAGGAAAAACATTAATAACAACAAAAGGCCCAACCCAGTGAGAACGTAACTTACCTGGAAACAACTTAAGGTGAGAATGGAATAGAAAATCTTTCTGTCTAACTTCAAAATTCTTTCTCAAGATCTGCTTATCATGAAAAGCCTTAGTCTTTTCCTTATAGATTCATGAACTCTCATAGGCATCATTTCGAAATTTCGAATTTTCTCTAATTCTTACAATTGGAGCTTTCTGTGTTGGCCGGCGGTGTCTAGTTCCATGTTACATTGTTTCATAGCCCGCCATGCTTTATGTTCAAGTTCCACTGGAAGATGACAAGGCTTACCATATACCAACCTGTAGGGTGACATACCAATAGGAGTTTGGTGTTTAGTCCTATATGCCCAAAGTGCATCATCAAGCCGTAAACTCCAATCCTTTCTATTCGGATTAACTGTCTTTTCAAGGATTGATTTCACTTCCCTATTAGACACCTCAGCTTGCCCACTAGTTTGTGGATGGTAGGATGTAGACACCTTGTGAGTGATGTTGTATTTTCGAAAGAGAGTCTCTATTGAACTATTACAAAAGTGAGTGCCTCTTTCGCTGATAATTGCCTTTAGTGTTCCAAACCTTGCAAAAATGTTACTCTTTATAAAATCTACCACAACCTTAGAATCGCCAGTTCGGATGGCTTTTGCTTCCACCCATTTTGAGATTACCAAACGATAATGGGAGATTGTGGCATTTGATTTCTAGGTCCCAAATTTCCTGTTCTCTGACAACGGTCACAAGATTTGCAAAACAAATATGCATCCTTAAATAGTGATGGCCAATAAAAACCACTCCCAAGTACCTTAAGGGCTGTTCTCTTAGGTCCAAAATGTCTTCCACAAGCCAAAGTATGAAAAAATATGAGAATAGAAGAAAATTCAGTTTCGGGTATGCACCTTCTAATCTTAAGGAAGTATGCTTTGCACTTGCTTTCAAGCAAGGATCTTGTGCATCAGAAAACTTATGATGATTTCTTAAAGGGTTTGGTGCCCTGTTTAAAGACTAAGGAAAGTCTATTTTGGGTTTTATAACCTTAAAAGAACTCGTTTTAGGTTTTGATCTCAGAGGTATATCGGCTGGAAACCAGAACGTGCGGGATATTGATCTGTTCTAAGCCAGATCTGGTCCCTAAGGCAGATTCAGTTCTGCATCGATTTGGTAGAACAACGCCACGTACCAAGTCTTTTTATGGTATCAGAGCCATACTCGTCCTTGAAACCTTTTGTGTTTTCTAAAAACTTAGTCTTTCCAATCAAAATGGTATAATTTAAGTATTTTGATTTGTTTTGATCTATAGACTTCAGGCGCAGAGAGAACTTCTCCATCATGGCTTCAACTTCATCTTCAACTCCTACCACTCCTGTTACTCTTTCTTCTACTCTTTCCTTACCCAAATCTTGCACTTCTCATACCACCAATAAAATTGAAAACCTTGTCGAATACTCCTACATCCCTGAATCAGCCCAAATCAGTGAATCATCCTACCCTCTCATCAGTCCTTACCAATTGTACAAACAACCCAGTTCCTTTACCCGCAGTATTTGTACCCTCATCTCTACTAGAAGGCCTCATCCAAAAGAATATATTCAGTCTTCTCGGCTAGATCAATGTGCTCTTCAAGCAACCTCTGCTGAGCAATATGTCACTCTGGAAATACCCTCAGAGTTAATTTCCAACTGGAAACGAGAAGGTTATACCCATCTCCATCTTGGAGGAATCCGATTAATCCTAACCCTTCATGGGAGAAAAGGATTACCAGTCACAGCTCGCCTTGCCCTCCTTGATACTCGATTCAAGCAATACCAAGATGTTGTTATCGGCACCGTTCTTACAACCCTTCATGCAGGAAGTGTTTTACTCACTTTCTATCCAAACTTCAACCTTTCTCTCCAAGACACCAATTTGCCCACAACCTTGAAAGTCCAAGTCCAAATTCAAGGTGCACAACAAATCTCCTCTGCCAAAATTGCCACTGTCCATCATCAATTGGTCTATAGGCTTCAAAATCATGCCTTAGATCTACCCACTCCTGACCATCACTCTGATACCCTCATGGTCTTAGCTGAATCTGACCAGATCCCCACAATTATCCAGATCCCAAGACAAATTCCTCGTCATGAGCTCATAAAGCTTATGCCTCTTGAGTGGATCTCCAACTATGAACAACTCCATAACAATACTGCTCCGATTCAGACATCAGAAAGCATGTTTGAAAGACGGCCAGATGGAACAGTCAGAATGACTTTCAAACCACCTCCCAGTGCCCCACAAGAGCCTCCTCGACTCTCTTTCACCTACTCTTCCATGATCACAGCTGTGCAAACAGCTCAAGAAGATCTGCCTATTACAGGGTTCAACTCTGAAGGCTACCTTGTTTATCCAGCAAAGCTAAATGGTCATTTCCTATGGGATGCCCCTGGCTCAGGCATGTGTGACCCCAGTTGTCCCTGCTGGGATGATTGGGAAGAGGACGAAGATTATTCAACCAGATAAAAAAAGAAATCTAAAAAGAAAACCCCTTCAGTCTCATGCCATCATAATAACCCTAAACCACCACAAGATCCTCCACCTCCACCAGCTCCATTACCCTTTTACAAAAAGGAACTCAAATGGATTGCACAACATTGCAAATCCGAGATTCCCTCACCAATCCCAACTCCAACACCACCACTGAGTTGTATGATGTTTTCATCTACTTCTTCAGACTACTCTTCTTCCTTTCCTCCTTTAGAAACCCACACAGATTCCCAACGAAATGTTGTGTCTAAACCTTTTATCCCTTCAGCCATAACCTCTACAGGACACCTTAAACCACCTAAACCTTTTGAATCAGTCCTCAACTGGCAAACCCAAAATGCCAGAGCACAGAATGATACTCTGTTGAATATCAATTCAAAAGTTGAGAAAATCAGTTTACGAACTGAAAAGCTTGAGACAAAGGTCGACTCCATCACTGCACAAATGCAGCAGGTCTATCAAAATCTTCAGTCCAAAATTGCTCAACTTGATTTTGAGTTACGGACCATGCTTGCTCAACGCTATTATGGCCCATAATTTGACCAGAAGGAAAGAGAAATCAGACGCTTGAAAGCTGAGCTTGACCAGCTTGAATCAGAAAAACAACGACCTACTCTTTTTACCACCTCACCGTCTGTCCCTTCCATAGGCCCAACTTATCATCCTTTTGCCTCCATGCTTTCCCCTATCCGACAGTATGAACCTTCCAAGTTATTTGGTATGACTCATACTCTTTTTAGAGACAATCCATTGCCACCACAACCTAAACCTAAACAAAATCCTAAACCTCAACCACGACCAGTCACCATTCACCAACCTGCTGTTTCTACTCCTGACCAACAATCCCCTGGTTATACACCAGCATCACCATCAGCACCTCCACCACCAGCTCCTTCTCAACCTCCTACCCAATCCAAGGATAAACAACCCATGCACCAGTTCAGTGCCCACACAATTGACCACACATTCACTACAGATGATCAAACTTCTGATTCAAATCTAGCTGTTTCAGATAGCCATACTGAGACAGATACAGAATCCTCAGCATCCACCAGTGACTCTGAAAAGTCCTATGCTGATATCACCAAAATCCTGATGGCTCAACCTGATCAACCTGATCAAGGCCAAACCTCTCACACAGAACCATATGTTGACATTCCTTCTGAAGTTGACGAAGAAATGCCTGAATTCTCTGCCTCAAACCAACCTCCTCTAGCCCAAGCCCAGACCGGTCCAACAGGTCCAAAATCGTCAAATGGTCCATGGTTCACATTTGATGATCTTCCCTCTTCTAAATGGCATGATCGCCTCAATGAAATGTCTGCCTGGCTGGATTTACAAATGCAACGGCCAGGAGCCACAACTCAATCAGTCCTTAGAGAATTTGCCACTCGTTTTACGGGTGCTCTAAGAGATTGGTTTGATTCTTTAGGCCAATACAGACAATTACACTTTGTTCAATTGCCAGAAGTCTCAAGTGCCCTTGCGGTTATCCATGATCAATTCCTTGGAGACCCTTCTGCAGTTTTTGAAGCTGCACGACTAGACTATCTCAACATGAAATGTTGTTCACTCAATGCTAAGGATCTTGACTTCCATTATAAAAGAATGTCCCTGCTGTTTTATAAGCTTAATAGATTCAATGAGCCAACATTAAAGAATGTTTTTCTGGCTTCCCTTCTTGATGAACTCTAACCAGACATACAGAGGCAACTTCGTGCATCCAATCTTGTCCTTGACAACATTTCTCTTGGCAAAATCTTCCAACTTGCCAAAACTTGTCTTGACAAACTCTGTGAGCAAAAACAGTTTTTCAAAGAACTGTTGAAAGATAGAGAACCATTTCAGACTGCCTGCAAGAAGCCTTATTTGCAGATCAAATGCAAACAGAAGAAGTATTGTAATGTCCGGAATATTCATCTAAGCCTCGCCGGTCCAAAAAGCCCTACAGATTCTTCAGAAAGAAGTCATCTTCATCCAGAGAATTTAAAAGGAGAAAGTCCAGCAGATGTTTTATCTGCAAGAAGAAAGGTCATTATGCCAAGGATTGTCCCAACAAAAGGGAAAAATCTATTCGGCTACTTGAACATCTTCATGCCACCACAGATTACTCTCCAGAAAAAGATGAACTGGAATTCTATTTTTCAGAACAAGATGAACCCAATGATGAAACAGTGTTCGCACTACAGAATTCCTCTGATGCCTCAGAGTGCTCAGTCCCAAGTAATTTTTCACCAACAGTTGTTGTCCCTTGCTACTACTGTACCAATACCTTCCATCAAACTCCAGATCTTGCCCTCCAAATTCCAAAGGCCCATTCCAGTAATTGGTCTTATAGACACTGGAGCCCAACACAGCATGCTAAACCCGTATATTCTTCCACCAGAATATTGGACAGAATATGAGGAACATTTCAAAGCTGTCAATGGCAAACTATTCACCACCTCTTTGATTACCAAAAAACCCATTGGTATTCAAATCTTCCCCAATTGTGTCATCTGGACCAAGGTCATTGGTTCAACTCTTCCTAATAAGGATATCTTGTTAGGTTTTGACATCCTGTACCAGATCAAACACCTCCAAATCATTCCCACTGGAATCCGAGTCAAGTCCATGTTCAAACCTTTCACAGACATTCTAAAACTCTATAATCTGTCTGAAACCCCCCAGTCCTACCAGGATATATCCACCAAACTTTTGAGTTTGTGTCCAGAGTCCCATTCTCAGTTCACCCATCCAAACCCATTGTGGAAAAATAAGTCTTTCTTCATTAAGTTACCTTTCAAACTCAATGAAGACACTAACCCAACCAAAGCTACCCATCCAGGAATTAGTCCTTCTGACTTACTCCTAGCCCAACAGGAATGTTCACAATTGTTAGCCCAAGGTCTAATTGAGCCCACGAATTCTCAATGGGCTTGCCAAGCCTTTTATGTTGAAAAGCATTATGAGATTGTTCGAGGAAAGAAACGCTTAGTCATTGACTATCAGCCATTAAACATGTTTTTACAAGATGACAAGTTTCCTTTGCCCCGACGACAAAGCATGTTTACTTTTCTCAAAAATGCCCAGATCTTTTCAAAATTTGATTTAAAATATGGTTTTTGGCAATTAGGCATTGAACCCTCAGAACGGTACAAAACTGCCTTTTGTATCCCCAATGCCCACTTCCAATGGACAGTCTTACCCTTCGGCCTTAAAACTGCCCCATCCATTTTCCAAAAATCCATGATCAAAATCTTTCAGCCCATCCTCCATCATGCATTGATTTATATTGATGACATCTTTCTTTTTTCAGGATCGCATGAGGAACATCACCAGCTGTTAACTCAGTTCTATGATATTGTCCAAAGTCATGGAATTATGTTATCAGCTAAGAAAAGCACCATTGCTACAGATACTATTGAATTTCTTGGAATGGTCATAAAAGACAGCCATTATCAGCCAGGAAAGCACATTGCCCAAGAGTTGCTTCACTTTTCTTATCCGAATGGACAGTTCAACCTTCCCCAATATTGTCAATTTCAAAGGTAAAACTGTTCCCGAAAAAATGTGACTCCGGTTAAAAGATTGGTTTTCCAAGTATGACTTTTCAGTTAAGCATATAAAGGGGTCCCAGAACCTCATCCCTGATATGCTTTCCAGACTCTCCAAACCAGACAAACTTCTCACCGTGTTTTCCACAACCTACCACTTTCCAATCATCTCCATGGCTACTTCACTTCCCTCAGAAGCTCTCACCAAGAAAAACTTTCCCCTTAACAAAACTTTCTCTTCTGTCTTTGCCATCCAAGAGTTTGCACAAAAAGTTGTTTTCCGCTTTTTCATGAAAGCCTACCTTATGGCAGACTCATTTCCATTTTCTACCTTCCATCCAGAAAATTTGTTCCTTACAGGTCTCACCCTTGACCCATCTAGAGAGATCACTGTTAGTAATATGCCCTAAAGGCCAATCGAATGGTGATTTGATTGTTTAGGGAATGATTGTATTTGAATAACATTTTAATATTTATTCAATGGCAAAGTTATCAATATTCATATATTAATATAATGAATATAGTCCAAGAAGTAAAATAGTTAAGGATCACATTATCGAGTATGTCGAGAATATGAAACGTGTATCCTTTGTAGTATACTTCTAAAATAGTTCCTAGTGGTGGATTTATGATAGGACATTATAAATTCCTATAAACACTAGTATGTGTTATGACTCCTTATGGTATGTGATACTAAAATGGATGGTGAGTTTCATATCATTGACATGAGATGTCAAGTCAAACACATAGGTACTTGTTAAAAGAACAAGTTTACTGAACTTGACCGAATATAGTAAGCCATATGGTCGTGAGTGTTAATGGCTTATTATACATTGTAACAGACACTACGTTTGGTAATGGTCTTTAGACCTGAGGCATAACAGATGTCTTATACATAGACATCTCTGATATGTGAATGCATAACGATTGATTCCTAATCACGGAAGAGATCTAGCAATAGCTGTCATGGTTGGCTATGTATGAAGACAAGTTGATGGCCAATATGGAATTCATCACTTTGTAATATACAAAAAGGATGTCCCTATGAGATAATATGAATTGGCAAGAGAAATCCTTGGCCAAGGTGAAATATATTTGAAGGAGTTCAAATTATATTATCATGCCAAGTTCATTATATTTATTTTGAGATAAAGCACAACTGCTTAACATAATAAACCATAAGCTGTGCTTTTCTCTGGACATGGAAGATGAAGAGACCAAGACATAGAGATACAATGGAATAGGTTCGATAGATCCAACAATTCTTGTTATTTGGATAGTCGTGATATACTGCTAGGTGTCACTCATTACTTGTAGAAACCTTATGATCAATATTGGTAAAGCGTATTACCAATGCATCTTAAGGTCATTAGAAAGGTTCTAATTGATGACTAAAGAGTTTAGCATCATTTAATGAATAAAGAGTTATCATTAAAATAGTTCTACTACCTTATAACTAAGAACCTAAAAGGTCACACACAATATAGAAATGAAAAAGGAGTTACTAGAAAATGAGAAGTTAAATTTCCTATTTTTAGGAAAATCAATATTTATATTCTAATTCATTGAGAATGAATATAAATATAAATATATCTTAAATATGATTTAAGATAGAAATTTACATGTTCCATAAATAGTTTAAGGAACAAAATAAATTTCATAAATCCTCAATTAAACATTATGGAATGTCGAGCACGTAAAATGACCATTTTGGACATGTTCGGGTTCATATATGATTATGGACTTCTAGACCAATTTTGGGTTTAGAATTATGGGCTTTTATTGGATCCAATATGGATTAAGAGAAAGCATTAGAACATGTCACAAGAGAAGCCCACATTTAACCATTTGATGTGATCAAAATGGGGTTAATTCCGAAATTAATTAATATTAGCTATTTATTTATTTGATTAAATAGTTTATTGAAGTGATGAGATCAATTTCAATAAATAATGGCTAAGTGGGTGGGTCTAAGCACATGATAATGTTTGGTGCCATTATTAGAGATAATGGGGCTTTACATGTTCCTTCATTATCTCTCTCATTTCTTAATGAAATTTCGAGATTCCAAATCCTCTGAACTCCTAGAAAATTTCTAAGTGTGGACTGATTAGAGGCATCACAATTGGGGTGCTTAAAGGATCTCAGATCGTGGCAAAACAGAAGCTGTTCATGCAGAGCTGTATTTTCTGGACAGTGTTCGTAGCTTGCTGTGTTCAGTCGTTTTCTCCTACTTCACGAAGGCGTTTTTGAAACTGCAAGTGAGGTAACTAAACTTCAATCTTTCCTCTTGATTTTCGTTTTTGAATGAAGTCGATCCGAGGTTTCTAGAGCTTCCGCCATCTGTTTTAATTTTACTACGCAAAAGTTGCGTTATTAGGAACCTCATGGACAAATGTTGTCCTTCAATCACTAAAGATGAGTTATGGTACCTATGGTGCCTAACTGTTCTTTATGCAACCAAGCTCATCCTACCAATCACTCCCACTTTGGAACATCTACTCAATCCCGACAAAGCCACCTCTCTCATTTGGACATTACTTGAATGGTTTTCCCCCATTCCTTAGTGCAGAAAGAAGCTACAACAATTGTCCGAGATTTACAACCTGGAAAGAATGCCTCCCTCTGAAGCAAAATTGTTCACTTCAGTCTTCATCATCCACAGGCCATACTTCCAGCATCCAGATACAAATCTTTTTTTGTCTCAAGATCAAGTTTATGAATGGTTTACTACACCACACCCAGCTGTCATCGACAATGAAATCCAAACCACCCTGCATAACTACCTCTGTCAGCTAAACCACCAGACTCCGCCACACAGAGATATCTTTCACACCTCCTTAGGCCCACAACATGACCTCATCATGATCCCCACTCCATCCGCCATATCAAAACCAAAGTCCACTGGAATCATCATCAAAGAAGAAAAGTCGGATTACACAGACTTTCTTTACCAAGACTCCTAGGACCCATGGGAAGAATTTCTTCCTTTAAGTCAACATCTCCAGCAGTTTCCCCAACCATCCATGCATGAACCAGGATCCTCATCACAACCATCATCATCACAACCACCCAAACCTTCAAAAGCAGACAAGGCTACTCAGACATCACCCAGACCGGGATACAGACGAGAATGCCCTTATCCACCTTGTCGTGGACCCGACTGCAAGCATCCGAAGCTCTCCAAGACCTTTTTTCCACCACCTTCTGACGATAACCCCTATGCAACCGAAAGTTCCTTTGAAGATGACTACATGAACCTCTACTCTCCATAAAAAGACTTGGTACGTGGCGTTGTTCTACCAAATCGATGCAGAACTGAATCTGCCTTAGGGACCAGATCTGGCTTAGAACATATCAATATCCCGCACGTTCTGGTTTCCAGCCGATATACCTCTGAGATCAAAACCTAAAACGAGTTCTTTTAAGGTTATAAAACCCAAAATAGACTTTCCTTAGTCTTTAAACAGGGTACCAAACCATTTAAGAAATCGCCATAAGTTTTCTTATGCACAGGATCCTTCCTTGAAGGCAAGTGCAGAGCATACTTCCTTAAGTTTTCAAAATGAACAAATTTAATTCTTTGATTTGTTTCTTTCGTTTAGAACTTCATTTACAGAGAGAGAGAGGAGAGTTTAGCAAATCATGATTTAAAGAAAACACACGAGAGTTTTATTGCTTTCAAACTTCTATATCTTACAAGTGAGGGGAGCCCTTTATATAGGAGAGCTCATGAAGCTAGGACAGGACCCCTATCTTTTTCAAAAGCAAAAGATACATCACAACTTTTATGATTACAACAGGACAAAGAGGGAAATTTCATGCAACAAGACAAACTACTCTATGGAGAGTAGAGGTTCATGTAGTCATCTTCAGAGTAACTTTCGGTTGCATATGGGTTATCGTCATAAGGTGGTGGAAAAAAGGTCTTGGAGAGCTTCGGATGCTTGCAGTCGGGTCCACGACAAGTTGGATAAGGGCATTCTCGTCTGTATCCCGGTCTGGGTGATGTCTAAGTAGCCTTGTCTGCTTTTGAAGGTTTGGGTGGTTGGGATGAGGATGGTTGTGATGAGGATCTTGGTTCATGCATGGATGGCTGGGGAAACTGCTGGAGATGTTGACTTAAAGGAAGAAATTCTTCCCATGGGTCCTGGGAGTCTTGGTAAAGAAAGTCTGTGTAATCCGACTTTTCTTCTTTGATGATGATTCCAGTGGACTTTGGTTTTGATATGGCGGATGGAGTGGGGATCATGATGCGGTCATGTTGTGGGCCTAAGGAGGTGTGAAAGATATCTCTGTGTGGCGGAGTCTGGTGGTTTAGCTAACAAAGGTAGTTATGCAGGGTGGTTTGGATTTCATTGTCGATGACAGCTGGGTGTGGTGCAGTAAACCATTCATAAACTTGATCTTGAGACCAAAAAAGATTTGTATCTGGATGCTGGAAGTATGGCCTGTGGATGATGAAGACTGAAGTGAACAGTTTTGCTTCAGAGGGAGACATTCTTTCCAGGTTGTAAATCTCGGGCAGTTGCTGTAGCTTCTTTCTCCACTAAGGAATGGGGGAAAACCATTCAAGTAATGTCCAAATGAGAGAGGTGGCTTTGTCGGGATTGAGTAGATGTTCCAAAGTGGGAGTGATTGGTAGGATGAGCTTGGTTGCATAAAGAACAGTTAGGCACCATAGGTACCATAACTCATCTTCAGTGATCTCTCTAGATGGGTCAAGGGTGAGACCTGTAAGGAACAAATTTTCTGGATGGAAGGTAGAAAATGGAAATGAGTCTGCCATAAGGTAGGCTTTCATGAAAAAGCGAAAAACAGCTTTTCGTGCAAACTCTTGGATGGCAAAGACAGAAGAGAAAGTTTTGTTAAGGGGAGAATTTTTCTTGGTGAGAGCTTCTGGGGGAAGTGAAGTAGCCATGGAGATGATTGGAAAGTGGTAGGTTGTGGAAAACACAGTGAGAAGTTTGTCTGGTTTGGAGAGTCTGGAAAGCATATCAGGGATGAGGTTCTGGGACCCCTTTATATGCTTAACTGAAAAGTCATACTTGGAAAACCAATTTTTTAACCGGAGTAACATTTTTTCGGGAACAGTTTTACCTTTGAAATTGAGAATATTGGGGAAGGCTGAATTGTCCATTCGGATAAGAAAATGGTGTCCAATCAGATGATACTCGAACTTTTTGATGCCATTCTTTATCGCTAAGATTTCTTTGAACATGCTGTGGTAATGCTTCTGTGTGTCAGAAAAATGTCCACTAGCGTAAGCGATAAAGCTTTCTTTTCCATTGATTTCTTCGAGGAGGATGGATCCCCATGATTCATCACTTGCATCTGTCTGTAGTATGCGCTTTCCATCAGTAATCAACTTTAAGGGAGGCAGATTTTGCGCAATCTGCTTTAGTGTAGTGACAGCAATTGTGTGGTCGTCATTCCACTCTGGGTCGAGTGTGTTGGTCCACATGTGGGATGAAATCACGGATGTAGTTGATGATACCGAGAAACTGTTGAACTTACTTTTTGTAAAGGTGCTGATCTGGAAAATGAAGCAACTCTTGGGCAATGTGCTTTCCTGGCTGATAATGGCCGTCTTTTATGACCATTCCAAGAAATTCAATAGTATCTGTAGCAATAGTGCTTTTCTTAGCTGATAACATAATTCCATGACTTTGGACAATATCATAGAACTGAGTTAACAGCTGGTGATGTTCCTCATGCGATCCTGAAAAAAGCAAGATGTCATCAATATAAATCAATGCATGATGGAGGATGGGCTGAAAGATTTTGATCATGGATTTTTGGAATATGGATGGGGCAGTTTTGAGACCGAAGGGTAAGACTGTCCATTGGAAGTGGGCATTGGGGATACAAAAGGCAGTTTTGTATCGTTTAGAAGGTTCAATGCCTAATTGCCAAAAACCAGATTTTAAATCAAATTTTGAAAAGATCTGGGCATTTTTGAGAAAAGTAAACATGCTTTGTCGTCGGGGCAAAGGAAACTTGTCATCTTGTAAAAACATGTTTAATGGATGATAGTCAATGACTAAGCGTTTGTTTCCTCGAACAATCTCAGAATGCTTTTCAACATAAAAGGCTTGGCAAGCCCATTGAGAATTCGTGGGCTCAATTAGACCTTGGGCTAACAATTGTGAACATTCCTGTTGGGCTAGGAGTAAGTCAGAAGGACTCATTCCTGGATGGGTAGCTTTGGTTGGGTTAGTGTCTTCATTGAGTTTGAAAGGTAACTTAATGAAGAAAGACTTTTTTTCCACAACGGGTTTGGATGGGTAAACTCAGCATGGGATTCTGGACAAAGACTCAAAAGCTTGTCTGAAATATCTTGATAGGACTGGGGGGTTTCAGACAGATTGTAGAGTTTCAGAATGTCTGTGAAAGGTTTGAACATGGATTTGACTCGAATTCCAGTGGGAATGATTTGGAGGTGTTTAATCTGGTGGAGGATGTCAAAACCTAACAAGATATCCTTATTAGGAAGAGTGGAACCAATGGCCTTGGTCCAAATGACACAATTTGGGAAAATTTGAATACCAATGGGTTTTTTGGTAATCAAAGAGGTGGTGAATAGTTTGCCTTTGACAGCTTTGAAATGTTCCTCATATTCTGTCCAATATTCTGGTGGAAGAATATGCGGATTTAACATGCTGTGTTGGGCTCCAGTATCTATAAGACCAATTACTGGAATGGGCCTTTGGAATTTGGAGGGCAAGATCTGGAGTTTAATGGAAGGTATTGGTACAGTAGTATCAAGGGACAGCAACTGTCGGTGAAAAATCACTTGGGACTGATCACTGTCTGAGTCATCAGAGGAATTCTGTAGTGTGAACACTGTTTCATCATTGGGTTCATCTTGTTCTGAAAAATAGAATTCCAGTTCATCCTTTTCTGGAGAGTAATCTGTAGTGGCTTGAAGATGTTCAAGTGGCCGAATAGATTTTTCCCTTTTGTTGGGACAATCCTTGGCATAATGACATTTCTTCTTGCAGATAAAACATATGCTGGACTTTCTCCTTTTAAATTCTCTGGATGCAGATGACTTCTTTCTGAAGAATCTGTAGGGCTTTTTTGGATTTGCGAGGCCTAGATGAGAATTCCGGATGTTTGAATTTTCGAAAATGCCTTTTCTTTTTAGGACTGCAATCACAATCCTTCTTCCGTTTGCATTTGATCTGCAAATAAGGCTTCTTGCAGGCACTCCGAAATGGTTTTCTATCTTTCAACAGTTCTTTGAAAAACTGTTTTTGCTCACAGAGTTTCTCAAGACAAGTTTTGGCAAGTTGGAAGATTTTGCCAAAAGAAATGTTGTCAAGGACAAGATTGGATGCACGAAGTTGCCTCTGTATGTCTGGTTGGAGTTCATCAGGAAGGGAAGCCAGAAAAACATGCTTTAATTTTGGCTCATTGAATGCATTAAGCTTATAAAATAGCAGAGACATTCTTTTATATTGGAAGTCAAGATCCTTAGCATTGAGTGAACAACATTTCATGTTGAGATAGTCTCGTCGTGCAGCTTCAAAAACTGCAGAAGGATCTCCAAGGAATTGATCATGGATAACCGCAAGGGCACTTGAGACTTCTGGCAACTGAACAAACTGTAATTGTCTGTATTGGCCTAAAGAATCAAACCAATCTCTTAGAGCACCCGAAAAACGAGTGGCAAATTCTCTAAGGACTGATTGAGTTGTGGCTTCTGGCCTTAACATTTGTAAGTCAAGCTAGGCAGACATTTCATTAAGCCGATCACGCCATTTAGAGGATGGAAGATCATCAAATGTGAACCATGGACCATTTGACGATTTTGGACCGGTTGGACCGGGTTGGGCCTGGGCTGGAGGAGGTTGATTTGAGGCAGAGAATTCAGGCATTTCTTCGTCAACTTCAGAAAGAATGTCAACATATGGTTCTGTGTAAGAGGTTTGACCTTGATCAGGTTGAGCCATCAAGATTTTGGTGATATCAGCATAGGACTTTTCAGAGTCACTGGTGGATGCTGAGGATTCTGTATCTGTCTCAGTATGGCTATCTGAAACAGCTAGATTTGAATCAGAAGTTTGATCATCTGTAGTGGATGTGTGGTCAATTGTGTGGGCACTGAACTGGTGCATGGGTTGTTTATCCTTGGATTGGGTAGGAGGTTGAGAAGGAGCTGGTGGTGGAGGTGCTGATGGTGTTGCTGGTGTATAACCAGGGGATTGTTGGTCAGGAGTAGAAACAGTAGGTTGGTGAATGGTGACTGGTCGTGGTTGAGGTTTAGGCTTTTGTTTAGGTTTAGGTTGTGGTCGCAATGGATTGTCTCTAAAAAGAGTATGAGTCATACCAAATAACTTGGAAGGTTCATACTGTCGGATAGGGGAAAGCATAGAGGCAAAAGGATGATAAGTTGGACCGATGGAAGGGATCGGAGGTGATGAAGTAAAAAGGGTAGGCCTTTGTTTTTCTGATTCTATCTGATCAAGCTCAGCTTTTAAGCATCTGATTTCTCTTTCCTTCTGGTCAAATTCTGGGCCATAATAGCGTTGAGCAAGCATGGTCCATAACTAAGAATCAAGTTGAGCAATTCTGGACTGAAGATTTTGATAGATCTGCTACATTTGTGCAGTGATGGAGTCAACCTTTGTCTCAAGCTTTTCAGTTCGTAAACTGATTTTCTCAACTTTTGAATTGATATTTAATAAAGTATCATTCTGTGCTCTGGCATTTTGGGTTTGCCAGTTGAGGACTGATTCAAAAGGTTTAGGTGGTTCAAGGTGTCCTGTAGAGGTTATGGCTGAAGGGATAAAAGGTTTAGACACAACATTCCGTTGGGAATCTGTGTGGGTTTCTAAAGGAGGAAAGGAAGAAGAGTAGTCTGAAGAAGTAGATGAAAACATCATACAACTCAGTGGTGGTGTTGGAGCTTTTTAGATCACATGGTAATTCTTTTTAGAGTCTTTGAATTGTCCGCTTGCATGTGCACAGAAGTGACGTACACCATTTATCTCTTCAAGAAGGATGGCTCGCCAGTAATCATCACTGGCATTGGTCTGTAGAATGCGTTGTCCAGTTGTGGGAATTCATAGTGGAGGAGGTGATTGGGCTATCAGCTTTAGCTGCTTGACAGCTTCTATATGTGCTGGTGGCATGGAGGGCACTATTTTTTGAGCATGCCGGACAACTGGCTTGTGTGGATTGCAACTTTAGGAATGAAATCACGGACATAATTAATAATCCCAAGGAATTGTTGGATCTGCTTTTTGTTGAGATGTGTGTCCGGGAACTTTAATAATTCAGTTGCAATGTGTGGACCAGGTTGATAATGGCCATTTTTAATCACCATACCAAGAAAGTCAATTGATTCCTTTGCTATGCTGCTTTTCTTTTCAGAAAGCATGATTCCGTGTTCCTGAACAATATGAAAGAAATCCGAAAGGAGCTTCCACTGGCTCTCACGGACAGAGGAAAATAATAAGATCTTATCAATGTATACCAAAGCATGATGAAGGATATGACTGAAGATTTTTGTCATGACTTTTTGAAATAATGAAGGAGCAACCTTAAGACCAAAAGGCATAACAGTCCACTGATAATGTGCATTAGGGATGCAGAAGGCAGTTTTGTGACGGTCAACTGGTGAAATACCAAGTTGCCAAAAACCAACTTTTAGATCAAACTTAGAGAAGATACGAGCCCCTTGAAGATGGCTAACAGGGTCTGGATTTTTGGAAGGGGGAACTTATCATCTTTAAGGAAAGAATTAAGTGGCTAGTAATCAATAACTAACCTCTTTTTACCACGAACTAATTCAGATCTTTTTTCAACATAGAAGGCTTGACAAGCCCAATCTGAATCAGTGGGTTCAATAAGACCTTGCTGAAGCAACTGAGAACAATCTTGCTTAGCAAGTAGGAGGTTGGAAGGAGACATAACCGGGTGTGATGCTTTTGTGGGGTTTATGTCTTCGTTAAGCTTGAAAGGAAAGTGAATGAAGAATTGATCATTCTTCCAAAGAGGTGAAGGATGGTGGAACTGGGAATGGTTTTCTGGACAAAACTCTAGGAACTTCTGTGAAATATGATGGTATGGAAATGGTGTTTTTGAAAGTGTATACAGACGTAGAGCATCTATATAAGGCAAGAACATTTGCTTGTAGCGAAGTCCAGAACTGGTGAGGAATAGGTTTTTAACCAGATGAAGAATGTCAAAACCTATAAGTAAATCTTTATCTGGGAGTTTGGATGCTACAATCTTTTTCCAAATTATACAATTAGGAAAGAATTGAATACCAATGGGTTTTTTGGTAATCAAAGTGGTTTCAAAAGTTTCTCCATTAACTGCTCGGAAAAGTTTCAAATATTTTTCCCAAAATCAGAGGGAAGGACAGAAGGATCAATCATACTGGTATCTGCACCAGTGTCAATAAACCCGATGAGAGGAGCAGGTTTATGAAATTTTGAAGGAAGGATTGACATTTTTAGAGAAGGTCTAGGAATGGTTGAAACATGGTTGACATTTTGAACTGTAGAAATGACTGAAATATCATCGACTGAAATATCATCAGAATTAGAAGATTCTGCGATAATGAAAGTAGTATGATCATCTTGTTCCGACTGTTCTGAAAAATTTGATTCAACATCTTCATTCTCAGATAACAGGGAAGAATGTTGAAGATGCTGTATGAGACGAATAGCTTTGGCAGATTTGTGAGGACAGTTTCGAGCAAAGTGACCGTATTTCTTGCAGATGAAACAACGGTTGTGCTTTGGCGGACAAATACACTTCTTTTCATCTTTGCACTCTATCCTGAGATAAGGTTTTTTACATGCTTCAGAAAAGGATTTTTTGTCTTCCATGAGATCTTTGAAGAATTCTTTTTGCTCACAAATTTTGTCGAGACATAGCATTGCCATTTGGAAAATCTTTCCCAGAGAGATATCAGCTATTTTGAAATTAGTGGCTGTGAGTTTCCTTTGAAGATCATGTTGTAACTCAGAAGGAAGAGAGGCTATGAAGACATGTTTGAGAGATGGCTCGTTGAACCCATTCAGCTTATAAAATAGAATACTCATCCTTTTGTAATGAGATTCCAAAAGGTATCTTTTGAGCGAATAACACTTCATCTGATGATACTCTTTTCTGTCTGCATCAGTGGAAGCAGTTTTTTCACCGATGAATTGTTCATGAATGATATTGAGTGCTGTGCCAATTGGAGATTTCATGAATTAGAGCTAACGGTATTCTCCCAAACTTTCTAACTAGTCTCGCAAAGAACCCGTTGATCGGGCCATGAATTCTCGAAGAACAGCTTGAGGTTGAGCATTAGGCTTGGTTCCTTGGAGGTCAATCCATGTGGTAAATTCTTGAAGTCTAGTAGGCCATTTATATCAGAGCCACACACCCAACGCAAAAGTGGTATCATTTATAATTCTCAGTAATATTATTTGATCTCCTAGAAGAAGATTAACCAAACATGGAAACAACTTCATCTTCAATCTCAACTCCATCATCTTCCTCTCATATTTCTCTTTCCTCTACTCTTTCTCTTCCAAAATCATGTTCCAAACATATAGCCTCCAAAATTGAAAACCTTGTTGAATATTCCTATATCCCTGAGTCTGTCCAAATCAATGAATCTCAGTTCCCCATCATGAGTTCTTATAATCTATATAAATAAAAAACTTCTTTCACCAGAAGTATCCGCACCCTGATCTCCACCAAAAGACCGCTACCAAAAGAATACATCCAGTCTTCTAGACTAGATCAGTTTGCTTTACAAGCCTCTCAAAGTGAGCAGTATGTCACTTTAAAAATACCCCCAAATCTCATCACAAATTGGAAACGAGAAGGGTATACACATGTCCACCTTGGCGGTGTAAGATTGATCCTCACCCTCCATGGCAGAAAAGGTTTACCTGTTATGGCCAAGTTCAAACAGTATCAACATGTTGTTATAGGAACCGTCCTGACCACACTCCATGCAAACAATGTCCTGTTAACCTTTTACCCTAGTTTCAACCTCTCTCTTGAGGATCCCAACCTTCCCACGACCCTTAAAGTACAAATCCAGCTCCAAGGAGCAAAACAAACGCCCACATCAAAAATTGCAACTATTCACCACCAGATAGTGTATCGATTACAGAATCATGCACTAGATCTTCCCACACCACACACTACATCTGATGCCTTAATGATACTAGCAGACACAGAAGTTCATAGAGTTTTGTCCAGAAAACCATTCACAGTTCCACCATCCTTCACCTCTTTGGAAAAATGATCAATTCTTCATTCACCTTCCGTTTAAGCTCAACGAAGACATAAACCCCACAAAAGCATCACACCCATGTATGTCTCCTTCAGACCTTCTACTTGCTAAGCAAGAATGTTCTCAGTTGTTTCAGCAAGGTCTTATTGAACCTACTGACTCAGATTGAGCTTGTCAAACCTTCTATGTTGAAAAAAGATCTGAATTAGTTCGTGGTAAAAAGAGGTTAGTTATTGATTACCAGCCACTTAATTCTTTCCTTAAAGATGATAAGTTCCCCCTTCCAAAAATCCAGACCCTGTTTGTCCATCTGCAAGGGGCTCGTATATTCTCTAAGTTCGATTTAAAAGCTGGTTTTTGGCAACTTGGTATTTCACCAGTTGACCGTCACAAAACTGCCTACTGCATCCCTAATGCCCATTATTAGTGGACTGTTATGCCTTTTGGTCTTAAGGTTGCTTCTTCACTATTTCAAAAAGCCATGACAAAAATCTTCAATCCTATCCTTCATCATGCTTTGGTATACATTCATGATATCTTATTATTTTCCTCTAACCATGAGAGCCACCAGAAGCTCCTTTTGGATTTCTTTCATATTGTACAGGAATCATGCTTTCTGAAAAAAAAAAGCAGCATAACAAAAGAATCAATTGACTTTCTTGGCATGGTGATTAAAGATGGCCATTATCAACCTGGTCCACACATTGCAACTGAATTATTAAAGTTCCCGGACACACATCTCAACAAAAAGCAGATCCAACAATTCCTTGGGATTGTTAATTATGTCTGTGATTTTATCCCTAAGGTTACAATCCACACAAGCCAGTTGTCCCGCATGCTCAGAAAACAGTGCCCTCCATGGGGACCAGCACAAACAGAAGCTGTCCAATAATTAAAGGTGATAGCCCAGTCACCACCTCCTCTCCGAATTCCCACAACTGGACAACACATTTTACAGACAGATGCCAGTGATGATTACTGGAGTGCCATCCTTCTTGAAGAGATAATTGGTGTACGTCACTTCTGTGCACATGCAAGCGGACAATTCAAAGATTCTGAAAAGAATTACCATGTGATCTACAAAGAGATTTTGGTGGTCAAGTATAGAATCAAAAAGTTTGAATTTCATCTAATCAGCCATAAATTCCTTATCAACATGGACAACTCCTCTTTTCCTCGAATCTTTGACTTCAAAAATAAGTTGCTCCTTGACAAACAATTGATCAGCCTCAAAAACTGGTTTGCTAAATATGATTTTACTGTCCAACACATAAAAGGCAAACAGAACCTCATCCCAGACTTCCTTACACGTCCGGCTATAAATAAATCCTCACTTATTTCCTCCATTCACACCATCCCAGTTATAGCTATGAACCGTCAACTTCCTTTCAAAGCTCTCAACTAGAGAACTTTCCCCATGAACATTCCTTTTCATTCAGCCTGCCAGATCCAAGACTTTGCAAAGAAATTCCTTTACCGGTATTTCTTCAATGTTCAAAGCAAAAAGCCTGATCGCTTTCCTTCCCTCTGTATGGAAAATCTGTTTCTCATAGGTCTTACCCTGTCTTCTCTCACCATCTGCGAAGATGATTTATGGTACATGTGGTGTCTCACTACCCTGTATACTACCAAGCTAGTATTTCCTGTCAAACCAGTCCTCACACACATCACCACTCCTGAGTTCTCATCAAATCTTCTCTGGACTCTTCTTGAATGGTATTCACCACTCACGTGGTGGTGAAAACAACTCAAAAATCTGTGTAATTTTCACGGATTAGATAGAATGCCAGAACAAGAAGCCAACTTGTTCACTACAATCTTCATCGTTCATAGACCTTACTTCCAGCACCTAGAAACAAGGGACTTCTGGACATAAGATATGGCATATGAATGGAAAACTTGTCCTCATCCTTATATCCTCATCCATGATACATCTGTTACCTCTGTTCTCAAGTCATACTTAATGGAACTCAACAATGTTCAGCTACCTACCACAAACATCCATCACACCTCTGTTGGACCATCACACACTTTGGAAATTATCCCAAAGACATAGACTTGTACTCCAGGTTCCAGTTCAAGTCCTCAAGGAATCCTTGTCATGGAACAACGTTCTGACTACACTAACGTCTTATTTCAAGACGCTCAGGATCCCATGGGAAGATTTACAGTCTCTTCTCCATATTGAAAATCCCCATTATACTGTCACAGACCCAGACCCTCTTGCTACATCAACCCCAAAAGAGATGACTTATGATGATGAAGAAGCCTATCTGCAAGCTAAAGCTTATCGTGATCACAGACAGATTCATCTTGCTGAACGCCAATATGAGAAAGAAACTGGCGATGTGTCTCCATCACACTACCCATCCACTCTATCTTGTCTAAAGTGTGTTTTCTCCTTTTCCTTTTTATTTTTGGCATGGTGTGCTTTAATCATTCTGCTTTTGTAAAAGATAAGGGTCCCACCTTATCTCTCCTTCCCCGAGATCTCTATATAAGGATCTCTCTTTCCCTTTGTAAGGCATGAGTTAATTTGGAATAAGAAATCAGTTTTCTTCACATCATGTTTCTCTAAACCTTTTTCTCTCTTCTAGGAATCAAAGAAATTATTTGGGGTTAATAATGATACGTTCACTTCTAATTTTCTAAACTAAGTATGCTCTGCACTTGCCTTAAGCCTAAGGATCCTGTGCATCATAAAGGTCATGTTTTATCCTCCAAAACTGATTTTTTTAAAATGAAATTATTTTCTCACAACGTTCACCCTCTTTGAAGGCCAAGAGTGCCGTGTTTTCAGGTGGTATCATGAAAAACTGTTTTATCGGTTGGAAACCAGAACTTGCGGGCTATTGGCCCTAAGAACAGACTTTGTTCTATTATAGATTTGGTGTAACAACGCCACGTACAACTACCCATTGGTATCAGAGCTGTTCATCTCCTAGAAGAAGATTAACCAAACATGGAAGCAACTTCATCTTCAATTTCAACTCCTTCATCATCTTCATCTCATATCTCTATTTCCTCTACCCTATCTCTTCCAAAATCATGTTCAAAACACATAGCCTCCAAAATTGAAAATCTTGTTGAATATTCCTATATTTCTGAGTCTGTCCAAATCAATGAATCTCAGTTTCCCATCATGAGCCCTTACAAGCTCTACAGACAAAATACTTCTTTCACCAGAAGTATTCGAACCCTGATCTCCACCAAAAGACCACTCCCAAAAGAATACATCCAGTCTTCTAGACTAGATCAGTGTGCTTTACAAGCCTCTCAAAGTGAGCAGTATGTCACTTTAGAAATACCCCCAGATCTCGTCACAAATTAAAAATGAGCAGGGTATGCACATCTCCACGTTGGCGGTGTAAGATTGATCCTCACCTCCATGGAAGAAAAGGTTTACCTATTACAGCTAGGATTGCTCTGTTAGACACCAGGTTCAAACAGTACCAACATACTGTTATAGGAACCGTCCTGACCACACTCCATGCAGGTAGTGTCCTGTTAACCTTTTACCCCAATTTCAACCTCTCTCTTGAGGATCCCAACCTTCCCACGACTCTTAAAGTACAAATCGATTACAGAATCATGCATTAGATCTTCCCACACCACACACTACATCTGATGCCTTAATGATACTAGTAGACACAGACACAATTCCAGCCATCATCCAAATTCCCAAACAAATCCAAAAACAAGATTTGCTCAAATTTATGCCTCTTGAATGGTTAACCAACTATGAGCATTTCCACCAAAACTCTGAACCAGTTCAAACAACAGCAGCCACGTTTGAAAGACGACAAAATGGTCAAGTCAAACTATCTTTTCAAACACCTGAAACTAAGCCTGTTTCAGATACTTCACAGCTTTCCTACACTGCTATGATAACATCAGTACAAATTGGTCAAGAAAAGAAACTTCCCATTCATGGTTTCTCATCAGAAGGGTATCCGGTATATCCTGACAAAATCAATGGTCATTTTCTATGGAATGTTTCTGAAGCCCATATGTGCAATCCAGATTGTCCTTGCTTAGACGACACGGATGTTGATGACGAATTGGAAGTTGTGAGGAGAAAGAAAAAGAAGAAGAAAAAACCTTCTCATCCAAAAACAACTTGCAAATCCTTTCCTCCACAACCTCCATCAGATCCCAAACCTCCTGTCCACCTAATAAGATCGTGCCTGATGTTTTCAAGCCAATCTTACGAGGAATCATTCCCTCCACTTGAAAAACAAACAGACACCCAAACCAGAGTTATTTCAAAACCTTTTGTCCAATCCCTAGTTACGGCCTCTGGGCAACCTGAAGAGCCAAAACAGTATGAAGCTGTTTTAAACTGGCAAACCAAAAATGCCAATGCTTAGAATCAAACTCTTCAACAACTCGGTAAGAAAATTGATTGAGTTGCCAGTCAAGCCTCTCAGACTAAAACAAAAGTTGATTCCGTCAGCAATCGTCTTGATCAGATGTACATCCATCTACAAGATCGTATCTCTGAGCCAGACACCGATCTTAGACGAATGATCAACAACCACATCTCGGGTCCAGAGTTTAATAAAAAAGAAGCATAGATCAGAAAGCTCAAAGCTGAATTGTTAAGAATTACTGCTGAAAAGACTCGACCTTCCCTTTTTACTCAAACACAAACCCCAACAGTACCTCCTCCGATCTTTGAATCTTATGCACCTTTCTATACACCATCCAGACCTCAACAACCGGTTTACAATCAGTTCTTTGGATTCTCACACCTTCAACCAACTCCTCAACCAAAGCCATCATCCCTTAAAAAATCAAAATCTAAAGTCAAGATCTTAGAACCAAAGTCAAAGGTCACTTCATCTTCATCTGTTCCTCCGGAACCACCAGAAGATTCACATAAAGCCACTTCTAAACCTTCCAAAAAAGACAAAGGCCCCATGGATTAGTATCATTATCATATTGTCCAAAACACATCTTCTGACTCCTCTGAGTTAGAAATAGTCCATGAGTCAAACCCATCAGAGTCCAACCCGTCTTCCTCTTCCTCACCCACAAACTCAGTCGGTACCTCCACTGACTCTGAATCCGAATATGCTGACATTAAAAGCATATTAATGGCCACCAAAACTGAAGATCCAAGCACTTCAACTGCCACACCTATTGTTGAAGACAGTTCTTCTGATGTTTAAACTAAAGCATCTCCAATAGAACCAGAGCCATCAATGCCTCCACCAGTTCCTGATCATTCAACAAAATCATCTTCAGCATTTTAGTTCACATTTGATGACATTCCCCGTCACAAATGGCCTGCTCGACTTCAAGAATTTGCCGCATGGATTGACCTCCAAGGAACCAAGCCTAATACTCAACCTCTGAGAATTCATGGCCCGATCAACGGGTTCTTTGCGAGACTAGTTAGAAAGTTTGAGAGAATACCGCCAGCTTCAATTCATGCAATCTCCAATTGGCACAGCACTCAATATCATTCATGAATAATTCATTGGTGAAAAAACTGATGCAGACAAAAAAGAGTATCATCAGATGAAGTGTTGTTCGCTCAAAAGACACCTTTTGGAATCTGATTACAAAAGGATGAGTATTCTATTTTATAAGCTGAATGGGTTTAACGAGCCATTTCTCAAACATGTCTACACAGCCTCTCTTCCTTCTGAGTTACAACATGATCTTCAAAGGAAACTCACAGCCACTAATCTCAGCATAGTTGATATCTCTCTGGGAAAGATTTTCCAAATGGCAATGCTATGTCTCGACAAAATCTGTGACCAAAAAGAATTCTTCAAAGATCTCATGGAAGACAAAAAATCCTTTTCTGAAGCCTGTAAAAAACCCTATCTGAGGATAGAGTGCAAAGATGAAAAGAAGAGTATCTGTCCGACCAGAAAGAAGAAACATTTCCAGAAACACTTCCATAGAAAATCATTCTCTAAAAAACCTCTACGATATTTCAGAAAAAAGGATGCTTCCCAGTATAGAAAGAAAAAGCACAACCGTTGTTTCATCTGCAAGAAACGCAGTCACTTTGCTCGAAACTGTCCTCACAAATCTGCCAAAGCTGTTCGTCTCATACAGCATCTTCAACATTCTTCCCTGTTATCTGAGAATGAAGATGTTGAATCAAATTTTTCAGAATAGTCGAAACAAGATGATCAGACTGCTTTCATTATCGCAAAATCTTCTGATTCTGATGATATTTCAGTCATTTCTACAGTTCAAACTGTCAACCATGTTTCAACCATTCCTAGACCTTCTCTAAAAATGTCAATCCTTCCTTTAAAATTTCATAAACTTGTTCCTATCATCGGGTTTATTGACACTGGTGTAGATACCAGTATGATTGATCCTTCTGTCCTTCCCTCTGATTGTTGGGAAAAACACTTGAAACTTTTCCGAGCAGTTAATGGAGAAACTTTTGAAACCACTTTGATTACCAAAAAACCAATTGGTATTCAATTCTTTCTGAATTGCATAATTTGGAAAAAGATTGTAGCATCCAAACTCCCAGATAAAGATTTACTTATAGGTTTTGACATTCTTCATCTGGTTAAAAACATATTCCTCACCAGTACTAGAGTTCGCTATAAGCAAATGTTCTTGCCTTATACAGATGCTCTATGTCTGTATACACTTTCAGAAACACCATCTCCATACCGTCATATTTCACAGAAGTTCCTAGAGTTCCACCATCCATCACCTCTTTGGAAGAATGATCAATTCTTTATTCACCTTCCTTTCAAGCAATTACTCAGTCTCAAAACCTGGTTTCCAAAGAGGGGAAGGATGATGAAACTGGGAATGGTTTTCTGGACATAATTCTAAGAACTTTTGTGAGATTTGACTATATGGAGATGATGTTTCAGAAAGTGTATACAGACGTAGGGTATTTGTATAAGGCATGAACATCTGTTTGTAGCGAACTCCAGAACTAGTGAGGAATAGGTTTTTAACAGGATGAAGAATGTAAAAACCTATGAGCAAATCTTTATCGGGGAGTTTGGAGGCTACAATCTTTTTCCAAATTATGCAATTCGGAAAGAATTGAATACCAATGGGTTTTTTGGTAATCAAGGTGGTTTCAAAAGTTTCACCATTAACTGCTCTGAAAAGCTTGGAGTGAGGTTCCCAACAGTTTGATGGAAGAACAAGAGGATCAATCATACTGGTATTTGTACCAGTGTCAATAAACCCAATAACAGGAATCCTGGATAATTCAGCTTTGAGTTTTCTGATCTCGGCTTCTTTTTTATTAAACTCTGGACCCAGTGGGTAATGTTGTACGTGGTGTTGTTCTACCAAATTGATGCAGAACTGAATTTGCCTTAGGGACCAGATCTGGCTTAGAACAGATCAATATCCCGCTTGTTTTGGTTTTCAGCCGATATACACTTATCCACCAAATACCAAATCCGAAATTCATTTAAAACAAAACAGTTTTTCACGATATCACCCGAAAACACGGCACGCATGGCCTTTAAAAAGGGTGAACGTTGTGAGAAAACAATTTGATTGGATAAAAATCGGTTTTGGAGGATAAAACAGGACCTTTCTGATGCACAGGATCCTCAAGCGTGAGGCAAGCGCAGAGCATACTCAGTTTAGAAATTTGGAGGTGAGCGTATCATTTGTAACTCAAATAATTTCTTTGAGTCCTAGAAGAGAGAGAGAGGTTTAGGGAAACATAATGTCGAAACTTAAGCTTTTTATTTCTTTTTTCGAATGCCCTTACAACTAAGACCAAAGGGGCTTTATATAGAGGATCATTGAGAACAGGACCTCTCGAATGATCATATCTCATAGCACACCTTTTTTGAAAGCAAAGCAAGCCAATAAGGACTTTGACAAAAGGCTAGCATGCTTACAAGGACTTTTACAAAAGCAAAGCACACGTACAAGGACTTTAACAAAAGTAAAGCACATGTACAAGGACTTTAATAAAAGTAAAGCACACGTACAAGGACTTTAACAAAAGACAAACGGGAGGCACGTGGGTTATTGCATCAAAAGTTGTGTGAGAGCGACAAAGTGTCATTATGGAGTGGATGGATAACGCGATGGTGACACGTCTCCTGTTTCTTTCTCATATTGTCGCTTGTGCCGACGCCTTTGTCTCTTGTCGAGATATGCCTCAGCTTGCTGGTACTTGTCTTCATCAGCTTCAGACATGTGGCTTGAGGTATCATGGGGAGTATCAGTATGGAGAAGGGACTGAAAGTCTTCCCATGGGTCCTGGGCGTCTTGGAATAAGACATTCGTGTAGTCAGGACGTTGTTCCATAACAAGGATTCCTTGAGGACTTGAACTTGAACCTGGAGTACAACCTTGTGTTTTTGGGATGATTTCAAGGGTGTGTGATGGTCCAATGGAGGTGTGGTGAATATTTGTGGCAGGTGGAGGAACATTGTTAAGTTCCATGAGATAGGCTTTGAGGGCGGAAGTGACTGTTGTATCATGGATGAAGGTATAAGGATGAGAGTAAGTTTTCCATTCATATGCCATGTCCTGTGTCCAGTAGTCCCGTGTTTCTGGATGTTGAAAATAAGGCCTGTGGACAATGAAAGCTGTAGTCCACATGTTAGCTTCTTGTTCTGGCATTTTGTCTAATCCGTGAAAGGTAGACAAATGTTGGAGTTACTGGCGCCACCAAGTGAGAGGAGAATACCATTCAAAAAGAGTCCATAGAAGGTCTGGGGAGAACTCTGGAGTGGTAAGGTGAGTCAGGACTGGTTTGATGGGAAAAACTAGCTTTGTAGCATACAAGGTGGTGAGACACCACATATACCAAAGCTCATCTTCGGAGATTGCTAGAGAGGACAGAGTGAGGCCTGTGAGAAACAGGTGCTCCATGCAAAGATTAGGGAATCGGTCAGGTTTTTTGGACTGAACATTAAAGAAAAACCAGTAGAGAAACTTCTTTGCAAAATCTTGCAATTGGTAAGCTGATTGGAAAGAGGTGTTCATGGGGAAATTTCTCTGGTTAAGAGCTTTAAAGGGAAGTTGGCGATTCATGGCTATAACTGGAATGGTTTGAATCGAGGAGATGAGTGCGGGTTTATTTATAGCTGGACGAGTGAGGAAGTCTGGAATGAGATTTTGGTTGCCTTTTATGTGTTGAACAGTGAAATCATATTTAGCAAACCAGGTTTTGAGACTGAGTAATTGCTTGTCAGGTAGCAATTTGTTCTTGAAGTCAAAGATACGGGGAAAAGAAGAATTATCCATGTTGATAAGGAATTTGTGGCTGATGAGATGGAATTCAAATTTTTTAATTCCATACAAAAATGACGCACGCCATTGATGTCTTCGAGAAGAATGGCACTCCAATAATCATCGCTGGCATCAGTCTGGAGGATGCGTTGTCCATTTATGGGAATTCGGAGTGGAGGAGGTGATTGGGCTATCACCTTGAGCTGCTTGACAACTTCTGTCTGAGCAGGGCCCCAGGGAGGGCACTGTTTCTTGAGCATGCGGGACAGCTGGCTGGTGTGGATTGCAACCTTTGGGATAAAATCACGGACATAGTTAACAATCCCGAGGAATTGTTGTATCTGTTTTCTGTTGAGATGTGTGTCCGGGAACTTTAGTAATTCGATTGCAATATGGGGACCAGGCTGATAGTGGCCGTCTTTAATCACCATGCCAAGAAAGTCAATAGATTCCTTTCCTATACTGCTTTTCTTTTCGGAAAGCATGATGCCATGTGCCTGCACAATGTGAAAGAAATCCAAAAGGAGCTTCTGGTGGCTCTCATGTTCAGAGAAAAACAACAAAATATCATCAATGTAGACCAATGCATGATGGAGAATAGGACTAAAGATTTTTGTCATGGCTTTTTGAAATAAGGAGGGAGCGACTTTGAGACCAAAAGGCATGACCGTCCATTGGTAATGGGCATCAGGGATGCAGAAGGCAGTTTTGTGACGGTCACTTGGTGAAATACCAAGTTGCCAAAAACCAGCTTTTAAATCGAACTTAGAGAAGATACGAGCCCCTTGGAGATGGACAAATAGGGTCTGGATTTTTGGAAGGGGAAACTTATCATCTTTAAGAAAAGAATTAAGTGGCTAGTAATCAATTACTAATCTCTTTTTTCCACGAACTAATTTAGATCATTTTTCAACATAAAAGGCTTGACACGCCCAATCTGAATCAGTGGACTCAATAAGACCTTGTTGAAGTAACCATAGAGAGAGAGAGAGTACGTGGCGTTGTTCTACGCCCGTGATGAGTTCCTTAGCAAGCTAAGATATTTAAAACCCCTTTGGACCAGTAGCCCGCACACAGTGGTGTTCCAGCCGATATACCTCTTAGATCAAAACCTAAAACGAGTTCTTTTAAGGTTATAAAACCCAAAACAGACTTCTCTTTAGTCTTAAACCAGGGTACCAAACCATTTAAGAAATCGCCATAAGTTTTCTGATGCACAGGATCCTTCCTTGAAGGCAAGTGCAGAGCATACTTCCTTAAGTTTTCAAAATGAACAAATTTAATTCTTTGATTCCTTTCTTTGACTAGAACTTCATTTGCAGAGAGAGAAGAGAGTTTTAGCAAGCCATGGTTGAGATAAAACACACGAGAGTTTTATTGCTTTCAAACTTCTATATTTTACAAGTGAGGAGAGCCCCTTTATATAGGAGAGCTCATGAAGATAGGACAGGACCCCTATCTTTTACAACAGTAAAAGCAAGGTAAAGCTACAGTACAACAAGGTAAAGTTACAGTACAATAGTAAATTATTATTACAACAGGACAAAGTTCATCACAAAAGACAAAAGAGGAAAGTGCGTGCAACGAGACGAAGAGGGAAATTGCGTACAACAAGACAAAAAGGGGAAATGGCATGCAACGAGACGAAGAGGGAAATTGCGTACAACAAGATAAAAGGAGAAATTTCTTGCAACAAGACAAGAAAGGAAAGTGCATGAATGTAGACAAAGGGGGAAGGTTCAAGGAAGGTGCATGAGTCAAGACAAGAGGGGAAAGTTCATGGAACGAGACAAAGTGAGAAATTTCCTGAAAGAAGACGAAAAGGGAAAGTGCATGCAAGGAGACAAAGTGGGAAATTTCCTACAACAAGACAAAAGAGGAAATTTCATGGGAAAAGACAAACAACTTTATGGAGAGGAGAGGTTCATGTAGTCATCTTCAGAGTCACTTTCGGTTGCATCAGGGTCATCGTCAGATGGTGGAGGGAAAAAGGTCTTGGAAAACCGTGGATGCTTGCAGGTGGGACCACTGCATGGTGGATGTGGGCAGTAGTGTTCATACACTGGTCTGGATGATGGCTGAGGAGTCTTTGGGGACGTCTGGGTAGCCTAGTCTACTTTTGAAGGTTTGGGTGGTTGTGATGGTGGTGGTTGGGAGGAGGATCCAGGTTCATGCATGGATGGTTGGGGAAATTGCTGGAGATGTTGACTTAAAGGAAGAAAGTCTTCCCATGGGTCCTGGGAGTCTTGGTAGAGGAAGTCTGTGTAATCCGGTTTTTCTTCTTTGATGATGATTCCTGTGGATTTTGGTTTGGATATGGCAGAGGGAGTGGGGATCATGATGAGGTCATGTTGTGGGCCTAAGGAGGTGTGAAAGATATCTCTAGGTGGCGGAGTCTGGTGATTTAGTTGACAGAGGTAATCATGCAGGGTGGTTTGGATTTCATTTTCAGTGACAGCTGGATGTGGAGCAGTAAACCATTCATAAACTTGATCTTGGGACCAGAAGAGATGTGTATCTGGATGCTGGAAGTATGGCCTACGGATGATGAAGACTGAAGTGAACAGTTTGGCTTCAGAGGGAGGCATTCTTTCCAGGTTGTAAATCTCAGAGAGTTACTGGAGTTTCTTTCTCCACCATGGAATGGGGGAAAACCATTCAAGTAAAGTCCAGGTGAGGGAGGTGGCTTTGTCAGGGTTGAGGAGATGTTCCAAAGTGGGACTGATTGGTAGGATGAGCTTGGTTGCATAAAGAACAGTTAGGCACCATAAGTACCATAACTCATCTTCAGTGATATCTCGGGATGGGTCAAGGGTGAGACCTGTAAGGAACAAGTTTTCGGGATGGAAGGTAGAAAATGGAAATGAGTCGGCCATAAGGTAGGCTTTCATAAAATAGCGAAAAACAGCTTTTCGTGCAAACTCTTGGATGGCAAAGACAGAAGAGAAAGTTTTGTTAAGGGGAAAGTTTTTCTTGGTGAGAGCTTCTGGTGGAAGTGAAGTAGCCATGGAGATGATTGGAAAGTGGTAGGTTGTGGAAAACACGGTGAGGAGTTTGTCTGGTTTGGAGAGTCTGGAAAGCATATCAGGGATGAGGTTCTAGGACCCCTTTATATGTTTAACTGTAAAATCATACTTGGAAAACCAATCTTTTAACCTGAGTAACATTTTTTCGGGAACAGTTTTACCTTTGAAATTGAGGATATTGGGGAAGGCTGAACTGTCCATTCGGATGAGAAAATGGTGTCCAATCAAATGATACTCAAATTTCTTGATGCCATTCTTTACCGCTAAGATTTCTTTGAACACACTGTGGTAATGCTTTTGTGTGTCAGAGAAATGTCCACTAGCGTAAGCGATAAAGCTTTCTTTTCCATTGATATCTTCGAGGAGGATGGCACCCCATGATTCATCACTTGCATCTGTCTGTAGTATGCGCTTGCCATCTGCAATCAACTTTAAAGGAGGCGGATTTTGCGCGATCTGCTTTAGTGTAGTGACAGCTATGGTGTGGTCCTCATTCCACTCTGGGGGCTTCTTTTTCAATAAAGCTGAAAGATGACGAGTGTGTTGGTCCACGTGTGGGATGAAATCACGGATGTAGTTGATGATACCGAGAAACATTTGAACTTGCTTTTTGGAAAGGTGCTGATCTGGAAAGTGAAGCAACTCTTGGGCAATGTGCTTTCCAGGCTGATAATGGCCGTCTTTTATGACCATTCCAAGAAATTCAATGGTATCTGTGGCAATGGTGCTTTTCTTGGCTGATAACATAATTCCATGACTTTGGACAATATCATAGAACTGGGTTAACAGCTGGTGATGTTCCTCATGCGATCCTGAGAAAAGCAAAATGTCATCAATATAAATCAATGCATGATGGAGGATAGGCTGAAAGATTTGGATCATGGATTTTTGGAATATGGATGGGGCAGTTTTAAGACCGAAGGGTAAGACTGTCCATTGGAAGTGGGCATTTGGGATACAAAAGGCGGTTTTGTACCGTTCAGAGGGTTCAATGCCTAATTGCCAAAAGCCAGATTTCAAATCAAATTTGGAAAAGATCTGGGCATTTTTTAGAAAAGTAAACATGCTTTGTCTTCGGGGCAAAGGAAATTTGTCATCTTGCAAAAACATGTTTAAGGGCTAATAGTCAATGACTAAGCGTTTCTTTCCTCGGACAATCTCAGAATGCTTTTCAACATAAAAGGCTTGGCAAGCCCATTGAGAAGTTGTGGGCTCAATTAGACCTTGGGCTAACAATTGGGAACATTCTTGTTGGGCTAGGAGTAAGTCAGAATGACTCATTCCTGGATGGGTAGCTTTGGTTGGATTAACATCTTCATTTAGTTTGAAAGGTAACTTAATGAAGAAGGACTTGTTTTTCCATAATGGGTTTGGATAGGTGAACTCAGAATGTGACTCTGGACACAGACTCAAAAGTTTGGTTGAAATATCCTGGTAGGGCTGAGGTGTGTCAGACAAATTGTAAAGTTTTAGAATATCTGTGAAAGGTTTAAACATGGACTTGACTCGGATTCCAGTGGGAATGATTTGAAGGTGTTTGATCTGGTGGAGGATGTCAAAACCTAACAAGATATCCTTATTAGGAAGAGTTGAACCAATGACCTTGGTCCAAATGACACAATTGGGGAAAATTTGAATACCAATGGGTTTTTTGGTAATCAAAGAGGTGGTGAATAATTTGCCATTGACAGCTTTGAAATGTTCCTCATATTCTGTCCAATAGTCTGGTGGAAGAATATGCGGATTCAACATGCTGCGTTGGGCTCCAGTATCTATAAGACCAATGGCTGGAATGGGCCTTTGAAATTTGGAGGGCAAGATCTGGAGTTTAATGGAAGGTATTGGCACAATAGTATCAAGGGACAGCAGCTGTTGGTGGAAAATCACTTGGGAATCATCACTGTCTGAGTCATCAGAGGAATTCTGTAGTGCAAATACTGTTTCATCATTGGGTTTATCTTGTTCTGAAAAATAGACTTCCAGTTCATCCTTGGCTGGAGAGTAATCTGTGGTAGCTTGGAGATGCTCGACAAGCCGGATAGATTTTTCCCTTTTGTTGGCACAATCCTTAGCATAATGACCTTTCTTCTTGCAGATAAAACATCTGCTTGATTTTCTCCGTTTAAAGTCTCTGGATGAAGATGACTTCTTTTTGAAGAATCGGTAGGGCCGTCTGGACCGTCGGGACCGGCGGGGTCTGGATGAAAATTCTGAATTTTTTAATTTCCGAAAATGCCTTTTCTTTTTAGGACTGCAATCACAATCCTTCTTCTGTTTGCATTTGATCTGCAAATAAGGCTTCTTGCAGGCACTCCGAAATGGTTCTCTGTCGTTCAACAGTTCTTTGAAAAACTGTTTCTGCTCATAGAGTTTGTCAAGACAAGTTTTGGCAAGCTGGAAGATTTTGCCAAGAGAAATGTTGTCAAGGACAAGATTGGATGCACGAAGTTGCCTTTGTATGTCTGGTTGGAGTTCATCAGGAAGGGAAGCAAGAAAAACATGCTTTAAAGTCGGCTCATTGAATCCATTAAGTTTATAGAACAGCAGGGACATTCTTTTATAATGGAAGTCAATATCCTTAGCATTGAGTGAACAGCATTTCATGTTGAGATAGTCTCGTCGTGCAGCTTCAAAAATGGCAGAGGGGTCACCAAGAAATTGATCATGGATAACCGCAAGGGCACTTGAGACTTCTGGCAATTGAACAAACTGTAATTGTCTGTATTGGCCTAGAGAATCAAACCAATCTCTTAGAGCACCCGTAAAACGAGTAGCAAATTCTCTAAGGACTGATTGAGTTGTGGCTCCGGGCCGAAGCATTTGTAAATCAAGCCAGGCAGACATTTCATTAAGCCGATCACGCCATTTAGAGGATGGAAGATCATCAAATGTGATCATCAAATGTGAACCACGGACCATTTGACGATTATGGACCGGTTGGACCGGTTTGGGCTTGGGCTGGAGGAGGTTGATTTGAGGTAGAGAATTCAGGCATTTCTTCGTCAACTTCAGAAGGAATGTCAACATATGGTTCCGTGTGAGAGGTCTGGCCTTGATCAGGTTGATCAGGCTGAGCCATTAGGATTTTGGTGATATCAGCATAGGACTTTTCAGAGTCACTGGTAGAAGCTGAAGATTCTGTATCTGTCTCAGTATGGCTATCTGAAACAGCTAGATTTGAATCAGAAGTTTGATCATCGGTAGGAGATGAGGGGTCAACTGTGTGGGCACTAAACAGGTGCATGGGTTGTTTATCCTTGGATTGGGTAGGAGGTTGGGAAGGAGCTGGTGGTGAATGTGCTGATGGTGAGGCTGGTGTATAGCCAGGGGTTGGTTGGTCAGGAGTGGAAATAGTAGGTGGGTGAATGGTGACAGGTCGTGGTTGAGGTTTAGGTGGAGGTGGTAATGGATTATCTCGAAAAAGAGTATGAGTCATACCAAATAACTTGGAGGGTTCATACTGGCGGACAGGGGAAAGCATAGAGGCAAAAGGATGATAAGTTGGACCGATAGAAGGGATCGGAGGTGATGAAGTAAAAAGGGTAGGTCTTTGTTTTTCTGAATCAATTTGATCAAGCTCAGCTTTCAAGCGTCTGATCTCTCTTTTTTTCTGGTCAAAGTCTGGGCCATAATAGCGTTGAGCAAGCATTGTTCGTAACTAAGAATCAAGTTGAGCAATTCTGGACTGTAGATTTTGGTGGATCTGTTGCATCTGTGCAGTGATAGAGTCAACTTTGGTTTCAAGCTTTTCAGTTCGTAAACTGATTTTCTCAACTTTGGAGTTGATATTCACCAAGGTATCATTTTGTGCTCTGGCATTTTGGGTTTTCCGGTTGAGGACTGATTCAAAAGGTTTAGGTGGTTCAAGGTGTCCTGTAGAGGTGATGGCTGAAGGGATAAAAGGTTTAGACACAACATTTCGTTGGGAATCTATGAGGGTTTCTAAAGGGGGAAAGGAAGAAGGATAGCCTGAAGAAGTAGATGAAAACATCATACAACTCAGTGGTGGTGTCGGAGTTGGGATTGGTGATAGAATCTCGGATTTGCAATGTGTTGCAATCCAGTTGAGTTCTCTTTTGTAAAAGGGTAATGGAGCTGGTGGAGGTGGAGGATCTTGCGGTGGTTTAGGGTCAGTATGATGGCATGAGACTGAAGGTGTTTTCTTTTTGGATTTTCTTTTTCTTCTAATGGAATAATCATCGTCTTCTTCCCAATCATCCCAACAGGGACAATTTGGGTCACACATGCCTGAGCCAGGGGCATCCCATAGGAAATGACCGTTTAGCTTTGCTGGATAAACAGGGTAGCCTGCAGAATTAAACCCTGTAATAGGCAGATCTTCTTGAGCTATCTGCACAGCTGTGATCATGGAAGAATAAGTAAAGGAGAGCCGAGGAGGCTCTTGTGGAGCACTGGGAGGTGGTTTGAAAGTCATTCTGACTGTTCCATCTGGCCGTCGTTCAAACATGCTCTCAGATGTCTGAATTGGCGCGGTATTAGTATGGAACTGTTCATAGTTGGAGATCCATTCAAGAGGCATAAGCTTGATGAGCTCATGACGAGGAATTTGTCGTGGGATCTAGATTATTGTTGGGATCTGGTCAGATTCAGCTAAGACCATGAGGGTGTCTGAGTGATGATCAGGAGTGGGTAGATCTAAGGCATGATTTTGAAGCCTATAGACCAATTGATGATGGAGAGTGGCAATTTTGGTTGAGGAGATTTGTTCTGCACCTTGAATTTGGACTTGGACTTTCAAGGTTGTGGGCAAATTGGTGTCTTGGAGAGAAAGGTTAAAGTTTGGATAGAAAGTGAGTAACACACTTCCTGCATGAAGGGTTGTAAGTACAGTGCCAATAACAGCATCTTGGTACTGTTTGAACCGAGTATCAAGGAAGGCAAGGCGAGCTGTGACTGGTAATCCTTTTCGCCCATGAAGGGAAAGGATTAAGCGGATTCCTCCAAGATGGAGATGGGTATAACCTTCACGTTTCCAGGTGGAAATTAACTCTGAGGGAATCTCCAGAGTGACATATTGTTCAGCAGAGGTTTCTTGGAGAGCACACTGATCCAGGCGAGAAGACTGGATATATTCTTTAGGGTGAGGCCGGCGGGTAGAAATAAGGGTACGGATACTGCGGGTAAAGGAACTGGGTCTTTTGTATAGTTGGTAAGGACTGATGAGAGGGTAGGAGGACTCACTGATTTGGGCTGAGTCAGGGATGTAGGAGTATTCTACAAGGTTTTCAATTTTATTGGCTGTATGAGAAGTGCAATATTTAGGTAGAGAAAGAGTAGAAGAAAGAGTAACAGGATTGTAAGGAGTGGAAGATGAAGTTGAAGCCATGAGTGAGAAGTTCTCCCTGCGCCTGAAGTCTAGAGATCAAAACAAATCAAAATCCTTAAATTATACCATTTTGAGCAAGAAAACGAAGTTTAGAAAACAAGGATGTTTCAAGGATGAGTATGGCTCTGATACCATAGAGAGAGAGAGAGTACGTGGCGTTGTTCTACCCCCGTGATGGGTTCCTTAGCAAGCTAAGATATTTAAAGTGGTAGGTTGTGGAAAACACGGTGAGGAGTTTGTCTGGCTTGGAGAGTCTGGAAAGCATATCAGGGATGAGAACATTCTTGTTTAGCAAGCAAGAGGTCGGAAGGAGACATACCCGGGTGTGAAGCTTTTGTGGGGTTGATGTCTTCGTTGAGTTTGAAAGGAAGGTGAATGAAGAATTGTTCATTTTTCCAAAGAGGGGAAGGATGATGAAACTGGGAATGGTTTTCTGGACATAATTCTAAGAACTTTTGTGAGATTTGACTATATGGAGATGATGTTTCAGAAAGTGTATACAGACGTAGGGTATCTGTATAAGGCATGAACATCTGTTTGTAGCGAACTCCAGAACTAGTGAGGAATAGGTTTTTAACCAGATGAAGAATGTCAAAACCTATGAGCAAATCTTTATCGGGGAGTTTAGAGGCTACAATCTTTTTCCAAATTATGCAATTCGGAAAGAATTGAATACCAATGGGTTTTTTGGTAATCAAGGTGGTTTCAAAAGTTTCACCATTAACTGCTCTGAAAAGCTTGGAGTGAGGTTCCCAACAGTTTGATGGAAGAACAGAAGGATCAATCATACGAGTATCTGCACCAGTGTCAATAAACCCAATAACAGGAATAGGTTTATGGAATTTGGAAGGAAGGATGGACATCTTGAGAGAAGGGCGAGGAATAGTGGAAACATGATTAACAGTCTGAACTGTAGAGATGACTGAAATATCTTCAGAATTAGAAGATTCAGCGATAAGAAAGGCAGTTTGGTCATCTTGTGTTGACTGTTCTGAAAAATTGGATTCGACATCCACATTCTCTGATAACAGGGAAGAATGTTCAAGATGTTGGATAAGACGAACAGCTTTGGTCGATTTTTGAGGACATTGTCGGGCAAAGTGACCGTGTTTCTTGCAAATGAAACAACGGTTGGGTTTTTTCTTTCGGTACTGAGGCATCTTTATTTCTAAAATACCGAAAAGGTTTTTTGGAGGATGATTTTTTGTGGAAGTGTTTCTGAAAGTGTTTTTTCTTTTTAGGCGAACAAATACACTTCTTTTCATCTTTACACTCTATCTGGAGATGAGGTTTTCTACAAGCATCAGAGAAGGGTTTTTTTGTCTTCCATGAGATCTTTGAAGAATTCTTTCTGTTCACAGATCTTATCAAGAGATAACATGGCCATTTGGAAAATCTTTCCCAGAGAGATATCAGCGATGTTCATATTTGTGGCTGTGAGTTTTCTCTGAAGATCGAGTTGTAACTCAGGAGGAAGAGAGGCAATGAAGACATGTTTAAGTGATGGCTCATTGAACTCATTTAGCTTGTAGAATAGAATACTCATTCTTTTGTAATGAGCATCCAAAAGATGTCTTTTAAGAGAGCAGCATTTCATCTGATGGTATTCTTTTCTGTCTGCTTCAGTGGAAGCAGTTTTTTCACCGATGAATTGCTCATGAATGAGATTGAGGGCTGTACCAATCGGAGATTCCATGAATTGGAGCTGTCTATATTCTCCTAAGCTTTCTAGCCAGTCTTGTAAGGAACCCGTGGAAAGGCCATGAATTCACGAAGAACGGCTTGAGGTTGAGCATTAGGCTTGGTACCTTGGAGATCAATCCAAGCAGCAAATTCTTGAAGTCGAGCAGCCCATTTGTGACGGGGAATGTCATCAAATGTAAACCAAGATGCTGAAGATGGTTTTGTTGAGTGTTGATGGACTGGTGGTGGTACTGGGTCTGTTTGAGAAGCTTGGTCAGAAGGATTGTCATCAACAATAGGTGTTGGAGTAGAGGCACTTGGATCTGCAGTTTCAGTGGCCATTAATATGCCTGTAATGTCAGCATAGTCAGACTCAGAGTCAGTGGAGGCATTTGATGAGTCATAAGAGGAGGACGAAGATGAATTATGTGTTTCAAACTCAGAAGAGTAAGAGGAATCTAAAGGTTGAGGCTGGACAGTATGATAATGATACTGGTCCATTGGGCCTTTATCTTTTGGAAGAGGCTCAGGATGGTCTTGTGGTGTTTCTTCTAGAGGGATGGTAGATGTAGAGGAAGAGATCGTGACCTTTGGACGTGGTTCGGAGATTTTGACTTTAGATCGTGGTTTTTTGGGTGAAGATGGTTGGGGAGTTGGTTGAAGGTGAGAGAAACCAAAGAACTGATTATAAACAGGTTGTTGAGGTCGGGATGGTGTGTAGAAAGGTGCAAAGGTGTCAAAGATTGGAGGAGATACTGGTGTAGGTTGTGATTGAGTAAAAAGAGAAGGTTGAGTCTTTTCAGCATATCAATCCTGGATAATTCAGCTTTGAGTTTTCTGATCTCGGCTTCTTTTTTATTAAACTCTAGACCCCAGATATGATTGTTGATCATTCGTCTGAGATCAGTGTCTAGTTCAGAAATCCGATCTTGGAGATTGATATACATCTGATCTAAACGACTGCTGATTGAATCCACTTTAGTTGAGGTCTGGGAGACTTGAGTGGCAACACGGTCAATTTTCTTACCGAGTTGTTGAAGAGAATGATTTTGAGCATTGGCATTTTTGGTTTGCCAATTTAAGACAGCTTCATATTGTTTTGGTTCTTCAGGTTGCCCAGAGGCTGTAATTGGAGATTGAACAAAAGGTTTTGAGGTAACCCTGGTTTGTGGGTCTGTCTGTTTTTCAAGGGGAGGAAAGGATTCTTCATAAGAATGACTTGAAAACATAAGGCATGACCTGATTGGGTGAACAGGAGGTTTTGGATCTAGTGGAGGTTGTGGAAGGAAGGATTTGCAAGATGGTGGAGGATAAGAAGATTTTTTTTTCTTCTTTTTCTTTCGCCGCATGACTTCCAATTCTTCATCAACATCCGTTTCATCCAAACAAGGACAATCCGGATTGCACATATGGGCTTCAGGAACATCCCATAGAAAATGACCATTAATTTTATCAGGATATACAGGATACCCTTCTGATGAAAAACCATGAATAGGAAGTTTCTTTTCTTGACCAGTTTGAACTGCGGTGATCATAGCAGTATAAGAAAGCTGTGGACTGTCGGGAATGGACTTAGTGTCAGGAGTTTGGAAAGTCAGTTGGATTTGACCATTTGGGCGTCTGGCAAATGTAGCTTCTGTGATTTGGACTGGTTCAGAATTTTGGTGAAAATGCTCATGGTTGGTTAGCCATTCAAGAGGCATGAGTTTGAGCAGATCTTGTTTCGGAATTTGTTTGGGGATTTGGATGATGGTTGGAATTGTGTCTGTATCCGCCAATATCATCAAAGCATCAGAAGTTGTGTATGGTGTAGGAAGATCTAATGCATGATTTTGTAATCGATACACTATTTGGTGATGGAGGGTTGCAATCTTGGATGTGGGTGTTTGTTCTGCTCCTTGGAGCTGGATCTGGACTTTAAGGGTTGTTGGAAGATTGGGATCCTCTAGAGAGAGGTTGAAATTGGGGTAAAAGGTTAATAAGACACTGCCAGCATGAAGGGTTGTCAAAACAGTTCCTATAACAGCATGTTGGTACACCTTGAATCTGGTATCGAGGAGAGCAATTCTAGCTGTAACAGGTAAGCCTTTTCGACCATGAAGAGTGAGAATTAATCGTACACCACCAAGATGGAGGTGTGTGTATCCTTCTCGTTTCCAGTTGGCGACGAGATTGGAAGGGATCTCCATAGTGACATATTGTTCCTCTATGAGGCTTGTAAAGCACACTGATCCAATCTAGAAGACTGAATATATTCTTTTGGGAGTGGTCTTTTAGTAGAGATGAGAGTTCGAATACTTCGAGTGAAAGAAGTTTTTTGTTTGTAGAGATTGTAAGGACTCATGAGGGGAAACTGGGGACTCAGTGACTTGAGCAGATTCTGGAATATAAGAATATTCAACAAGATTCTCAATTTTGGAGGTTATGTGTTTAGAGCATGATTTAGGGAGAGAGAGAGTAGAAGAAAGAGAAATAGGAGAGGAAGATGAAGTAGAGGTTGAAGATGTGTTTGTTTCCATGGTGAGTGAATCTTCTTCTAGGAGATCAAATAAGATTATTCAAATTACTAATGATACCACCTCGGCGTTGGGTGTGGCTCTGATACTAGTGGGTAATGTTGTACGTGGCATTGTTCTACCAAATCGTTGCAGAACTGAATCTGCCTTAGGGACCAGATCTGGCTTAGAACAGATCAATATCTCGCACCTTTTGGTTTCCAGCCGATATACACTTATCCACCAAATACCAACCCCACAAAAGCATCACACTCATGTATGTCTCCTTTAGACCTTCTACTTCCTAAGCAAGAATGATATCAATTGTTTGACCAAGGTCTTATTGAACCTACTGACTCAGATTGGGCTTGTCAAACCTTCTATATTGAAAAAAGATCTGAATTAGTTCGTGGTAAAAAGAGGTTAGTTATTGATTACCAGCCACTTAATTCTTTCCTTAAAGATGATAAGTTCCCCCTTCCAAAAATCCAGACCCTGTTTGTCCATCTGCAAGGGGCTCGTATCTTCTCTAAGTTCGATTTAAAAGCTGGTTTTTGGCAACTTGGTATTTCACTAGTTGACCATCACAAAACTGCCTACTGCATCCCTAATGCCCATTATTAGTGGACTGTTACGCCTTATTATGATTGAAAGGTTTCTAACTTTTATGCATAATATCCAGGCCAAACTCTTTTTTTCATGAGTATAAGGGTGGGACAATTTTTACTCGAAAAATAATTTTAAACACAAATATTTTATAAAATTTTACTGTCGAGGTGGTATCAGAGCCACACCCAACGCCGAGGTGTTATCATTAGTAATTTGAATAATCTTATTTGATCTCCTAGAAGAAGATTCATCAACCATGGAAACAAACACATCTTCAACTTCTACATCATCTTCATCTCATATTACTCTTTCTTCTACTCTCTCTCTCCCCAAATCATGCTCTAAACACATAGCCTCCAAAATTGAGAATCTTGTTGAATATTCTTATAGTCCAGAATCTACTCAAATCAATGAGTCTCAGTTTCCCATCATGAGTCCTTACAATCTCTACAAACAGAAAACTTCTTTCACTAGAAGTATTCGAACCCTCATCTCCACTAAAAGACCACTCCCAAAAGAATATATCCAGTCTTCTAGACTGGATCAATGTGCTCTACAAGCCTCACAGAGTGAACAATATGTCATTATGGAAATACCTTCAGATCTCGTCGCCAACTGGAAACGAGAAGGATACACACACCTCCATCTTGGTAGTGTACGATTAATTCTCACTCTTCATGGTCGAAAAGGCTTACCTGTTGCAGCTAGAATTGCTCTCCTAGACACCAGGTTCAAGGAGTACCAACACGCTGTTATAGGAACTGTTCTGACAACCCTTCATGCTGGCAGTGTCTTATTAACCTTTTACCCCAATTTCAACCTCTCTCTTGAGGATCCCAATCTTCCAACAACCCTTAAAGTCCAGATCCAGCTCCAAGGAGCAGAACAAACACCCACATCCAAGATTGCAACCCTCCATCATCAAATAGTGTATCGATTATAAAATCATGCACTAGATCTTCCTACACCATACACAACTTCTGATGCCTTGATGATATTGGCGGATACAGTCACAATTCCAACCATCATCCAAATCCCCAAACAAATCCAGAAACAAGATCTGCTCAAACTCATGCCTCTTGAATGGCTAACCAACTATGAGCATTTTCACCAAAATTTTGAACCAGTCCAAACCACAGAAGCTACATTTAACAGACGACCAAATGGTCAAATCAAACTGTCTTTTCAAACTCCTGACACCAAGCCCATTCCAGACAGTCCACAGCTTTCTTATACTGCTATGATCACAACAGTTCAAACTGGTCAAGACAAGAAACTTCCTATTCATGGTTTTTCATCAGAAGGTTATCCAGTATATCCTGATAAAATTAATGGTCATTTTCTATGAGATGTTCCTGAAGCCCATATGTGCAATCCGGATTGTCCTTGCTTGGATGATATGGATGTTGATGAAGAATTGGAAGTCATGCGGAGAAAGAAAAAGAAGAAGAAAAAATGTTTTTATCCTCCACCACCTTGCAAATCCTTTCTTCCACAACCTCCACCGGATCCAAAACCTCCTTGTTTTCCCAATCAGGTCATGCCTTATGTTTTCAAGTCATTCCTATGAGGAATCATTTCCTCCACTTGAAAAACAGACAGACACACAAACCCGTGTTACCTCAAAACCTTTTGTTCAATCTCCGATTACAGCCTCTAGGCAACCTGAAGAACCAAAACAATATGAAGCTGTTTTGAATTGGCAAACCAAAAATGCCAATGCTCAAAATCTTACTCTTCAACAACTCGGTAAGAAAATTGACCGTGTTGCCACTCAAGTCTCCCAGACTGAAACTAAAGTTGATTCAATCAGCAGTTGTTTAGATCAGATGTATATACATCTTCAAGATCAGATTTCTGAACTAGACACCGATCTCAGATGAATGATCAACAATCATATCTGGGGTCTAGAGTTTAATAAAAAAGAAGCCGAGATCAGAAAACTCAAAGCTGAATTATCCAGGATTGATGCTGAAAAGACTCGACCTTCTCTTTTTACTCAACCACAACCTACACCAGTATCTCTTCCAATCTTTGAAACCTATGCACCTTTCTACACACCATCCCGACCTCAACAACCTGTTTATAATCATTTCTTTGGTTTCTCCCACCTTCAACCAACTCTTCAACCATCTTCACCCAAAAATCACGATCTAAAGTCAAAATCTCCGAACCACGTCCAAAAGCCACTTCCTCTTCCTCTACATCTACAATTCCTACAGAAGAATCACCACAAGACCATCCCGAGCCTCTTAAAAAAGATAAAGGCCCAATAGACCAGTATCATTAGCATACTGTCCAGATCCAATCTTCAGATTCCTCCGACTCTTCTGAGCCTGAAACACACAATTCATCTTCGTCCTCCTCTTATGACTCATCAAACGCCTCCACTGACTCTGAGTCTGAATATGCTGACATTACAGGCATATTAATGGCCACTGAAACTGCAGATCCAAGTGCCTCTACTCTAACACCTATTGTTGATGACAATCTTTCTGACCAAGCTTCTCAAACAGACCCAGTACCACCACCAGTTCATGAACACTCAACCAAACCATCTTTAGCATCTTGGTTTACATTTGATGACATTCCCTGTCACAAATGGGCTGCTAAACTTCAAGAATTTGCTGCTTGGATTGATCTCCAAGGTACCAAGCCTAATGCTCAACCTCAAGCCGTTCTTCGTGAATTCATGGTCCGCTCCACGGGTTCTTTACAAGACTGGCTAGAAAGCTTAGGAGTGAAATACTAACTAGGCAACCCAAGAGGGGGGTGAATTGGGATTTTATAAATTATTCAACTAAAAACGAATTATCATGCAAATCTAAAACGAAATTAAAACAATAATAATTAAATTGATCACAATTTAAAAAGATAAGGGAAGAGAGAATCAAACACGAGGATTTTTACGTGGTTCAGCCAACCTCGCCTACGTCCACGTCTCCAAGCTTTCCGGGCTTGAGGCTTTCACTAAGCAAGCCTCCAAGGCTTCAAATGCTTACACTTGACTTCCAAGGTGTCAATAACCTTTACAACAAGAGATTATCCCCAATCTCTTAACCCAAGTGTATCCCAACACTTACAATCACTCAAAATAAAAGATCACAAACTGTTTTTCTCTCACACAATATTTTAGATTACAAATCAATGCCCAAAGTGTGAATAGATGAAGTAAGAATATGTTTCAAGCTCTATGAAGATTGTAAACTCGAGTATAAGCTCAATGGTTGTGTTGTGATCAGTCCTCTTCGAATTTGAATGAGCTTATTTATATTTGGAGCTGAAAAACTAGCCGTTACTGACTGTCGGCCCGAAAACAGTTCACCGTTAGCCGTTAACGGTTAACCGTTTGCGCTGGTCAAAGTTACCATTGGGGCCAAAATTCAAATAAACGGTTTGCCGTTTAGGGTTACCCTTTCGCCGTTAACTTCCAGAGACCTGCAAGATGAACACCAGTTACCCGTTTATAGTAAACGGTTAAGGCTTTGCATGTAGTGACTCTCTGGATGTTATCGGTTAACCGTTTGTAATAAACGGTTCGCCGTTAGTTTCCAGTAACCTGCAAAATGAACATCAGTTACCCGTTTTAAGTAAACGGTTAAGGCTTTACATGAAGTGACTCTCTGGATGTTGTCGGTTAACCGTTTGTAATAAACGGTTCGCCGTTAGTTTCCAGTAACCTGCAAGATGAACATCAGTTACCCGTTTTAAGTAAACGGTTAAGGACTTGTATGAAGTCACATCTCTGGACATTATCGGTTAACTGTTTGTAATAAACGGTTCGCCGTTAGTTTCCAGTAGCCTTTCCATTTTTCCGTTTTTCACTAACGGTTAGAGTTTAGGTAAATTGTTGCTCTCTGGTCATAATCGGTTAACCGTTTAAAAGATACCGGTTCACCGTTTATTTCCAGAAACACTTTTTAAACCAAATTTTGCAAAGAATTCTTTTTCCAATTTGAAAGTCCATCTTTTATAAGTATGAATGGAAGGGTTTTTAAGACTTTCGTTTATTAAGAAATAGCTCCAATATTTTTATCAAAAACCATTTAAGGTTTGTTATCATCAAAATCAATATTATTAACATATACATGTTAACAATCTCCCCCTTTTTGATGATGACAAACTCCATTCAATATTTAGCTCCCCCTTAATATGTGCTCCCCCTTAATGTATGGCCAAATTAACAAATGTTCAATAAAAGGATTTTTGCTCTCAAGAAAGCATTTTTAAATGCATTTTAAATCTCCCCAATTATAAAACATTTTCAAATCATTCTAAAACTCCCAAATTATCTCCCCCTTCATCATCAAAAAGAAAAAGAGAAAAGAAAGAAACGCAAATCCGGTTTTTGGCGAGTGAAAATTTTGGCAGAGTTTCCCCTTAAAAATGAGCAAAACCATTAATACACATGAGAGAAAAACACTTCCAAAATGTCTTATCAACAACTTCATCACCAACCCAACAACACCATGAGCAAACCAACACTTCAATATTCAATAATCCACAAGTTTCATCAAGTAATATCAAGTCATCCAACATTAAGAACAATATAAAAACATGTCATCAAAATCCATAAATAGCATCTAGAAGTAGCAGTAAAAATATACATGACAATATGCAAACAATCAAAATATGAACTGTATGTGCGAAAACATAGCTCAGAAACTACTGAGGTGGTGGAGGAGGAGAAGATGAGCTCCCCGGATCATAGCCAAAGTAGCCGAGAATGATGCGCTGTGCATGGATAATCTCAAGCTGATGATCAATGCTCTGCCGCTGGAAGGTCTCAAAGTCAGAACGCAGCTGCTGGTGGTCACGAGAAAGAGTGTCCAACCGATCAAGAATCAACTGCTGCATACCGTCTGAAACGGGTGGCTGAATTGGAGCTGGAGGCGGCATCGAGGCAGCTGGTTGCTCAGGAACAGCAGATGGCTGCTCAGGCACAGCTAATGACTCAGGAACAGCTGATGGCTCAGGTGCATGAGGCGGCTCGGAAGAGGAGGGAATGTCAGCATCCATCGCACGCTCCTCAAAGTCAGAGTCAGCTGGAGGCCGAGGGACAAATCGGCGACGTGGAGGAGGAGGATGAGCTCCTAATCTAAAGTCAGGAAGCTGATCAGGAGTATAGACATCATTAAGCATCCGATCATCCTCCGGAGCTATCAAGGTATCCCGGTTTTTGGAGTTGCTTGTTTTTATCCACTTTCCATTCCTCCGAGAAAAACCGATACTAGTCATCGCCTCGGGACCAATCCGTTTAGTCTCCATATGTCCGCAAGAGTACTCAACATGTGCCGTACAATAATATACCCGAGGTTTATGGGACGGTCTGAGAGTAGGCTATCAAGTAGCCTAATGTCCAACCTCGTGACCTCATCCGAGTGACCCTTCCTAGGAGTCACTATGTACTGTAGTATAGAATGAAGAATACGGACTTGGAGAGGTAAAAGTTGAGACCGAAACGGAAGCATACAAATCTCATCAGTCAAGTCTCGACGGCGACATATATGACGGGCACCATCAGTGTGACTAAAATGGTCAAAGGAAAGGACTTTCCTAGAGGTGTATATGTCATGTCCCTCACTCGAGATACCAAGATACTCAGCTAGGTCCCCATCATCAAATTCTATTTGTACACCACTAACTTGAGTAACTATCCTATTTTGGCTACTATGGGAAATATCCATGTTCGAGTAAAAGACTCGCACTAAGTTAGGATAGACTCGTTCATCAAAGTTAATTGCAGACTCCCAAGGCTTAAGCATATCCCAAACACTTCTACCACAAACAACTAAGTGACAGAAATCATTAATGTCAACAAAAGAGGAGTCAAGTACCTTTCGCCCATCGAAGCGATCCTCAAACCGCTTCGCCAAGGAAGGAGTGGGGAAGTGAATTCTTGCAAATTCAGTGACTTCCCTTGGCCGTATGGGATTCACTTGAGGCGCAGATTTTCGCCGGACATTTCTCCGTGAAGATTCAGCCATGGAGAAGCACGGTGGAGTGAACAAAGCGGGAGAGAGGAAAATGAATCGGTGATTTGATGAGAAATGAGTAAAGGATGTGAGTTTGATGCTCAATTTGGTTGAAAAAGGGTACAAAACGGATCAAAAATGAAGAATCCCAACTCACGGCAGTTAGGGTTTGAATTTGGAATTTTTTGATTTGGGGCTTGATTCAAAGTTTTGAATCGGTGAAATTGTTCTAAAGATGATAAGAAATGATTTTGATGGTTTGATTTGGCACGAAAAGCAAGAAAAATGAAGATTTGAGGACATAGAGAGCTTCGACTGCGCAACAATGGAGAAAACGGTGAAAGGGTAAGCTGGAGAGGGAGAAGAGAAAGGCTTTGAACAGTTTTAAAAATGCGAAAACGGTTAACCGTTTATTTAAACGGTTAAAGGGTAACGTCCAGAGACTAAGAATGGGTAACGGTTCACCGAAAACGGTTAACCGTTTATTTAAACAGTTAAAGAGTAACTCCCAGAGGCTAAACAAAGAGTAACGGTGAACGCTTAAGCACTTAATGGTTAAGGAGTAACCGATAGAGGACTCTCTGTTAACAAACGGTTCACCTTTTGAAGAAAATGGTGAAAGAGTAAATGGACAGACACATTATTCCAGTTTCTGGAGCAAAACGGTTCACCGTTTATTGGAAACAGTTATCCGTTTATTTTATCTAAATTTTCGCACATTTGATTTAATATTTGGCCAGCAAATAATAAATTCACAGATCATTTAATTGATATGAAAATATTTTATGAGTCATTTTAATGCATGATTCATGAACATGTTTTCAACTAATTTATTCATACAATCAAGAAATAACAAGGCAAATTCATCATTTGACAACCAAGCTCAAGCATTTCATAGATATTTGATCACAACTATAAGTCAATCAATTCAGTACACTCAATAGCATGAATAGAGACGTTAATGCGAAAATTTCATCATCCCAAGTTCATGCCGAATTTTTGAAAATTGTTCTTCGCAAAGTGGTTTTGTGAAAATATCGGCAAGTTGTTTTTCCGTAGAAATAAACTCTAATGCAATATCTCCCTTTTGAACATGATCTCTCAAGAAATGATGTCTAATTTCTATATGCTTGGTTCTAGAGTGTTGAATGGGATTCTTTGAAAGATTTATAGCACTAGTATTATCACACTTAATAGGAATTTGTTCAAGATTAATCCCATAATCTCTAAGAGTTTGTTTCATCCAAAGTGCTTGTGCACAACAACTTCCGGCGGCTATATATTCAGCCTCGGTAGTTGAAAGAGCAACAGAATTTTGTTTCTTACTAAACCATGAAACAAGTGAGTGTCCTAGAACAAAGCAAGTTCCACTAGTGCTTTTCCTATCCACTTTATGACCAGCAAAGTCCGCATCCGAATAACATGTTAAATCTATATGAGTTCCCCTAGGATACCAAAGGCCAACATCTATGGTTCCAATCAAATAGCGGAAAATTCTTTTAACAACAAGCAAATGGGATTCATTGGGACATGATTGAAATCTTGCACACAAACATACACTAAACATGATATCGGGTCTACTTGCAGTCAAATAAAGTAAAGATCTGATCATACCTCGATACATTTTGATATCCACTTCTTTGCCCTTTTCATCTTTGTCAAGCTTGATGGTAGTACTCATGGAGTACTTTTTGCCGTTCCATTTTCATAGCCAAACCTTTTGAGTAGATCTCTCACGTACTTGGCTTGGTTTATGAAAATTTCTTCCTCGTTTTGTTTGATTTGAAGTCCAAGGAAGTACTTCAACTCTCCCATCATACTCATCTCAAACTCTTGGCTCATACACGATGAAAAATCTTTACACAACAACTCATTAGTAGAACCAAAAATAATATCATGAACATAAATTTGAACAATAAGTATGTCTTGGTTCTTATGCTTAACAAAAAGAGTTGTGTCCGCTTTTCCCATCGAAAAATCGTTATCCAACAAGAAATTTTTAAGCCTATCATACCAAGCTCTAGGTGCTTGTTTTAAACCATACAAAGCCTTGGATAACTTATACACATGATCAGAAAATTTTTCATTTTCAAAACCAGGAGGTTGTTTCACATAAACTTCCTCCATAATATATCCATTTAAGAAAGCACTTTTGACATCCATTTGATATAAAATAAAATCCTTATGACATGCATATGCTAACAACATCCTAATGGATTCTAACCTTGCTACAGGTGCAAAGGTCTCATCAAAATCAATTCATTCTTCTTGGTTGTAACCTTGAGCCACTAATCTAGCTTTATTTCTTACAACCACACCGGATTCATCCATTTTATTTCTAAATACCCATTTAGTGCCTATAATGGATTGATGTTCCGGATAAGGAACTAACTCCTACACATTGTTTCTCTCAAATTGGTTCAACTCCTCTTGCATTGCCATAATCCAAGATTCATCATTTTCCGCATCCTCAAAGGATTTTGGTTCAATTTGAGAAATAAATACAGCATGCTCACATGTGTTCCTAAGAGATGATCTAGTAGTAACACCTCGTGAGGGATCTCCTAAAATTACATCCTTAGGGTGAGAAGAGACATACCTCCACTCCTTGGGGAGTGTTTGAGAAGTACCTTCATTTTGCTCCACATTTGGTTCTTCATGATGTTCCTCTTGAATTCCATGTGGTGCGTCTTCTTGGTTGTCATTTGATGCTTCTTCTTGTTGTTCTTCTTCTGCATTATCATCAACAACTAAAGTTCTTTTGTTATAAACTCTATAAGCTTTGCTTGAATTTGAATAACCAAGAATAATACCAACATCAGATTTTGAATCAAATTTACCAAGATTATCTTTTGTGTTCAACACAAAACATTTGCATCCAAAAACTTTAAAATAACCAATGTTGGGTTTTCTATCTTTCCAAAGCTCATATGGAGTTTTATTAAGATTAGGTCTAATCAACACCCGATTTAAAACATAACAAGCGGTGTTGACGGCTTCGGCCCAAAAATACTTAGGCAAAGAATTTTCATTCAACACGGTCCTAGCCATTTCTTAAATAGACCTATTCTTTCTCTCTACTACTCCATTTTGTTGTGGAGTCCTAGGTGATGAAAATTGATGCTCAATGCCAAGGTTATTACAAAAATTTTCAAATGCATGATTTTCAAATTCTCCACCATGATCACTTCTAATGCAAGTAATAGAATAACCTTTTTCATTTTGAACCTTTTTATAGAAAATTCGAAATGCATCAATGGCATCATCCTTCTTAGCTAAGAACAATACCCATGTGTATCTAGAATAATCATCCACAATTACAAATGCATAATATTTGCCACTTAAACTAGCATATCTAGAAGGTCCAAATAAATCTATATGAAGTAATTGAAGCGGTTTTGAAGTAGAGATATGATTCTTGTTTTTGAAGGAAGTCTTGATTTGTTTTCCAAATTGGCATGCTTCACAAATTTTATCTTTTTGAAAACTGATTTTTGGAAGACCTTTAACTAAATCATTTTTCACGATTTTTGAAATCAAATCCATGCTTGCATGTCCTAATCTTCTATGCCATAGCCAACTATCATCATGTAGTGCGGAAAAACATTTATCAAGAGTAGATGCACATTCTATGTCAATGACATAAACATTACCACATCTATTACCAACAAACAAGATTTTATCATCACATGTGTTCTTGATAACACAATTAAATTTATCAAAAATAACTTTATAACATTTGTCACATAATTGACTAATGCTAATCAAGTTGTGTTTCAAGTTCTCAACCAAACATACATTCTTAATAAGAGTTGAGGATACTTTACCAACATTTCCAATTCCAAGAATTTTTCCTTTTGAGTTGTCTCCAAAAGATACGTCTCCACCATTTTCAATTTTGGTGAAACTTGAGAACCAAGAATAATTCCCTGTCATGTGTCTTGAACAACCGCTGTCCAAGTACCACTTATTCTTCTTCTTCTTCAAGCCCTGTAGAGAAAATCTCAAGTTTTAGGTACCCAAACCTTTTTGGGTCCTTGTGAGTTAGCAATGGTTCCTTTCGGAACCAAAACACATTTCATACCATAATATGCATTTCTCTTCACTGCACATCTATTTTTCATATGACCATCTTGATTACAATAATGACATACAATTTTATGATCATTTGTGGAGGTAACTTTAACAAAATAATTCTTGTAATACTTTTGCTTCAAGTTAGGCTTATATCCAAGTCCTCCTTTATCAAAAACACATTTTTGAGAATTAAGCATGTTATCCAACATCTTTTGCCCATTTGTGAATTTTAGAACAACACTACTAAGTTCGGTATTCTTTTTCTTGAGCATTTCATTTTCCTTTTTCAAATCATCTACATGTGATTCTAAATACTCATGTGAAGTGCTAGGTTTTTCATTTGATAATGCAACTTTATTATGCAAGGTTTTATTCTCTAATTCTAATCCTTTAATCTTCTCATTTAATAACTCATTGTATTTTTGCATGGCATCCTTTTCATTTGTAAATTCTAGCAATTTCTTTTTAAGGCATGCATTCTTTTTACCAATTTTCATCAACTCATCATGCATTTCTTTAAAAGCATCATACAATTCATCATAGGTGGGATCACTTACCTCATTGAGGTCATCCTCATCTCCTATAGCCATAAGTGCTAGGTTTGAGACTTCTTGTGATCCTTCTTCATCACTTGAATCTTCCTCGCTATCATCCCAAGTTGCAACCATAGCTTTCTTCTTGAGCTTGTTGATAAGTGGACACTCCGATCTAATATGGCCAGGCTTCTTGCATTCATAGCATGTGATTGCTTCCTTCTTCTCCTTATGGTTCTTGAAGTTTCTGAAATTTCTTCGCTCTCCGGTTTTCTTGAAGAATTTTCTGAACCTCCTTGCTAGCATGGCTAGCTCTTCATCATCCGGTTCACTCTCCCCACCACTCTCATGTTTTGAAGCTTTGAGAGCAATGTTTTTCTTCTTCTCCTCATGCCCTTTTTCTGCTGCCAAATCTTCTTATATGAAATGAGAGAACCAATTAAATCATCAAGAGGTAAAGTATTTAAATCTTTTGCTTCCTCAATGGCAGTCCTTTTTGGTCTCCATTCCTTAGGTAGTGACCTAATGATTTTCTTGACTTTTTCGCTATTTGAAAAAGTCTTCCCTAGAGCTCCTAGAGTGTTCACTATGTCCGTAAATCTAGTATACATAGAGTACACATTTTCATTTTGTACCTACTTATTTTAGATTCTTTCACTTGGTTTGTGCCTTCATAGACAACCTCAAGTTTGTGCCAAATCTCATTAGCACTTTCACAACTAGACACTCTATGAAACTCTTTCTTATCTAATGCGCAAAACAAGGCATTCATGGCTTTGGAGTTTAGAGAGGCCTTTCTCTTTTCGAATTCATTCTAATCCCATGAAGGTTTTGGAACATCTTCTCCAACTTCATTTTTAGTCAAAGGCATGAAAGGACCATCATTAACGATTTCCCAAATCTCATAATCTAGGGCTTGCAAGTAAATTCTCATCCTAGTTTTCCAATATGGGTAATCATTTCCATCAAAGTAAGGTGGTCTAGTGGTGGACTGTCCTTCCCTAAATGTGGAATCATTTTGAGTTGCCATTGATCTTTAGCTCTAGACGATTAAGTCTAAACAAGAGCACCAAGCTATGATACCAAATGAAATACTAACTAGGCAACCCAAGAGGGGGGGGTGAATTAGGATTTTATAAATTATTCAACTAAAAATGAATTATCATGCAAATATAAAACAAAATTCAAACATTAATAATTAAATTGATCACAATTTAAAAAGATAAGGGAAGAGAGAATCAAACACGAGGATTTTTACGTGGTTCGGCCAACCTCGCCTACGTCCATGCCTCCAAGCTTTCCGGGCTTGAGGTTTTCACTAAGCAAGCCTCCAAGGCTTCAAATGCTTACACTTGACTTCCAAGGTGTCAATAACCTTTACAACAAGAGATTATCCCCAATCTCTTAACCCAAGTGTATCCCAACACTTACAATCACTCAAAATGAAAGATTATAAACTGTTTTTCTCTTACACAATATTTTAGATTACAAATCAATGCCCAAAGTGTGAATAGATGAAGTAAGAATATGTTTCAAGCTCTATGAAGATTGTAAACTCGAGTATAAGCTCAATGGTTGTGTTGTGATCAGTCCTCTTCGAATTTGAATGAGCTTATTTATATTTGGAGCTGAAAAACTAGCCGTTAATGACTGTCGGCCCGAAAACGGTTCACCGTTAGCCGTTAACGGTTAACCGTTTGCGCTGGTCAAAGTTACCATTGGGGCCAAAATTCAAATAAACGGTTTGCCGTTTAGGGTTACCCTTTCGTCGTTAACTTCCAGAGACCTGCAAGATGAACACCAGTTACCTGTTTATAGTAAACGGTTAAGGCTTTGCATGTAGTGACTCTCTGGATGTTATCGGTTAACCGTTTGTAATAAACGGTTCGCCGTTAGTTTCCAGTAACCTGCAAAATGAACATCAGTTACCCGTTTTAAGTAAACGGTTAAGGCTTTACAAGAAGTGACTCTCTGGATGTTATCGGTTAACCGTTTGTAATAAACGGTTCGCCGTTAGTTTCCAGTAACCTGCAAGATGAACATCAGTTACCCGTTTTAAGTAAACGGTTAAGGACTTATATGAAGTCACATCTCTGGACATTATCGGTTAACCGTTTGTAATAAACGATTCGCCGTTAGTTTCCAGTAGCCTTTCCATTTTTCCGTTTTTCACTAACGGTTAGAGCTTAGGAAAATTATTGCTCTCTGGTCATAATCGGTTAACCGTTTAAAAGATACCGGTTCACCGTTTATTTCCAGAAACACATTTTAAACCAAATTTTGCAAAGAATTCTTTTTCCAATTTAAAAGTCCATCTTTGATAAGTATGAATGGAATGGTTTTTAAGACTTTCGTTTATTAAGAAATAGCTCCAATATTTTTATCAAAAACCATTTAAGGTTTGTTATTATCAAAATCAATATTATTAACATATACATGTTAACAAGGAGAATATAGACAGCTCCAATTCATGGAATCTCCGATTGGTACAACCCTCAATCTTATTCATGAGCAATTCATCGGTGAAAAAACTGCTTCCACTGAAGCAGACAAAAGAATACCATCAGATGAAATGCTGTTATCTTAAAAGACATCTTCTGGATGCTCATTACAAAAGAATGAGTATTCTATTCTACAAGCTAAATGGGTTCAATGAGCCATCTCTTAAACATGTCTTCATTGCCTCTCTTCCTCCTGAGTTACAACCCGATCTTCAAAGAAAACTCAACCACAAATCTGAGCATAGCTGATATCTCTCTGGGAAAGATTTTTCAAATGGCCATGCTATCTCTTGATAAGATCTGTGAACAGAAAGAATTCTTCAAAGATCTCATGGAAGACAAAAAAACCCTTCTCTGAAGCTTGTAAAAAACCTCATCTCAAGATGGAGTGTAAAGATGAAAATAAGTGTATTTGTTCGCCTAAAAAGAAAAAACATTTTCAGAAACACTTCCACAAAAAATCATCCTCCAAAAAACCTTTTCGGTATTTCAGAAAGAAAGAAAGAAAAAATCCAACCGTTGTTTCATTTATAAGAAACGCGGTCACTTTGCCCGAAATTGTCCTCACAAACCGACCAAAGCTGTTCGTCTTATCCAACATCTTCAACATTCTTCCATGTTATCTGAGAATGAGGATGTTTAATCAAATTTTTCAGAACAGTCAGCACAAGATGATCAAACCGCCTTTCTTATCGCAGAATCTTCTGATTTTGAAGATATTTCAGTCATCTCTACAGTCCAGACTGTTCATCATGTTTCCACTATTCCTAGACCTTCTCTCAAGATGTCCATCCTTCCTTCCAAATTCCATAAACCTATTCCTGTTATTGGGTTTATTAACACTGGTGCAGATACCAGTATGATTGATCCTTCTGTTCTTCCATCAAACTGTTGGGAACCTCATTCCAAGCTTTTCAGAGCAGTTAATGGTGAAACTTTTGAAACCACCTTGATTACCAAAAAACCCATTGGTATTCAATTCTTTCCGAATTGCATAATTTGGAAAAAGATTGTAGCTTCCAAACTCCCCGATAAAGATTTGCTCATAGGTTTTGACATTATTCATCTGGTTAAAAACCTATTCCTCACCAGTTCTGGAGTTCGCTACAAACAGATGTTCGTACCTTATACAGATACCCTACGTCTATATGCACTTTCTGAAACATCATCTCCATACAGTCAGATCTCACAAAAGTTCTTAGAGTTATGTCTAGAAAACCATTCACAGTTTCATCATCCTTCACCTCTTTGGAAAAATGAACAATTTTTCATTCACCTTTCTTTCAAACTCAATGAAGACATCAACCCCACAAAAGCTTCACACCCGGGCATGTCTCCTTCAGATCTCTTGCTTACTAAGCAAGAATGTTCTCAGTTACTTCAACAAGGTCTTATTGAGTCTACTGATTCAGATTGGGCTTGTCAAGCCTTTTATGTTGAAAAACGATATGAATTAGTTCGTGGAAAAAAGAGATTAGTGATTGATTACCAGCCACTCAATTCTTTTCTTAAAGATGATAAGTTTCCCCTTCCAAAAATCCAGACCTTGTTTGTCCATCTCCAAGGGGCTCGTATCTTCTCTAAGTTCGATTTGAAAGCTGGTTTTTGGTAACTTGGTATTTCACCAATTGACCGTCACAAAACTGCCTTCTGCATCCCTGATGCCCATTACCAATGGACGGTCATGCCTTTTGGTCTCAAAGTCGCTCCCTCCTTATTTCAAAAAGCCATGACAAAAATCTTTAGTCCTATTCTCCATCATACATTGGTCTACATTGATGATATTTTGTTGTTTTCCTCTGACCATGAGAGCCACCAGAAGCTCCTTTTGGATTTCTTTCACATTGTGCAGGCACATGGCATCATGCTTTCCGAAAAGAAAAGCAGCATAGGAAAGGAATCAATTGACTTTCTTGGCATGGTGATTAAAGACGACCAATATCAGCCTGGTCCCCATATTGCAATCGAATTACTAAAGTTCCCGGACACACATCTCAACAGAAAGCAGATATAACAATTCCTCGGGATTGTTAATTATGTCCGTGATTTTATCCCAAAAGTTGCAATCCACACCAGCCAGCTGTCCCGCATGCTCAAGAAACAGTGCCCTCCATAAGGTCCTGCTCAGACAGAAGCTGTCAAGCAGCTAAAGGTGATAGCACAATTACCTCCTCCACTCCGAATTCCCACAAATGGACAACGCATCCTCCAAACTGATGCCAGCGATGATTATTGGAGTGCAATTCTTCTCGAAGACATCAATGGCGTGCGTCATTTCTATGCACATGCAAGCGGACAGTTCAAAGACTCTGAAAAGAACTACCATGTGATCTACAAAGAGATTTTGGCAGTCAAGTATGGAATTAAAAAATTTGAATTCCATCTCATCAGCCACAAATTCCTTATCAACATGGATAATTCTTCTTTTCCCCGAATCTTTGACTTCAAGAACAAATTGCTACATGACAAGCAATTACTCAGCCTCAAAACCTGGTTTGCTAAATATGATTTCATTGTTCAACACATAAAAGGCAACCAAAACCTCATTCCAGACTTCCTCACCTGTCCAGCTATAAATCAACCCGCACTCATCTCCTCGATTCAAACCATTCCAGTTATAGCCATGAATCGCCAACTTCCCTTCAAAACTCTCAACCAAAAAAATTTCCCCATGAACATCTCTTTCCAATCGGCTTACCAATTGCAAGATTTTGCAAAGAAGTTTCTTTACCAGTTTTTCTTTAATGTTCAGTCCAAAAAACCTGACCGATTTCCTAATCTTTGCATGGAGCACCTGTTTCTCATAGGCCTCACTCTGTCCTCTCTATCCATCTCTGAAGATGAGCTTTGGTATATGTGGTGTCTCACCACCTTGTATGCTACAAAGCTAATTTTTCCCATCAAACCAGTCCTGACTCACCTTACCACTCCAAAGTTCTCTCCAGACCTTCTATGGACTCTTTTTGAATGGTATTCTCCCCTTACTTGGTGGCGCCAGCAACTCCAACATTTGTATACCTTTCACGGATTAGACAAAATACCAGAACAAGAAGCTAACATGTGGACTACAGCTTTCATCGTCCACAAGCCTTATTTCCAACATCCAAAAACACGGGACTACTGGACATAGGACATGGCATATGAATGGAAAACTTACCCTCATCCCTATACCTTCATCCATGATACAACAATCACCTCCGTTCTCTAAGCCTATCTCATGGAACTTAACAATGTTCCTCCACCTGCCACAAACATTCACCACACCTCCATTGGACCATCACAAAAAACACAAGGCTGTACTCCAGGTTCAAGTTCAAGTCCTCAAGGAATCCTTGTTATGGAACAACGTCTTGACTACACGAATGTCTTATTCCAAGACGCCCAGGACCCATGGGAAGACTTTCAGTCCCTTCTCCATACTGCACTCCCCATTATACTGTCACCAACCCAGACTCTCCTGCTGCATCTACCTCACAGCACATGTCTGAAGCTGATGAAGAAAAGTACCAGCAAGCTAAGGCGTATCTCGACCAGAGACAAAGGCGTCGGCACAAGCGACAATATGAGAAAGAAACAGGAGACGTGTCACCATAGCGCTATCCATCCACTCCATAATGACACTTTGTCGCTCTCACACAACTTTTGATGCAATCACCCATGTGACTCCCGTTTGTCTTTTGTTAAAGTCTTTGTCCGCGTGCTTTACTTTTGTTAAAGTCCTTGTCGGTATGCTTTACTTTTGTTAAAGTCCTTGTAAGTATGCTTTACTTTTGTTAAAGTCCTTGTCGGTATGCTTTACTTTTGTTACAGTCCTTGTAGGTATGCTTTACCTTTTGTAAAAGTCCTTATCGACATGTTTTGCTTTCAAAAAAGGTGTGTTATGTGATATGATCATTCGAGAGGTCATGTTCTCAATGATCCTCTATATAAAGCACCTTTGGTCTCAGTTGTAAGGGAGCCAATATGAAAATAAAAAGCTTAAGTTTTATACATTATGTTTCCCTAAACCTCTCTCTCTCTTCTAGGACTCAAAGAAATTATTTGAGTTAAAAATGATACGCTCACCTCAAAATTTCTAAACTGAGTATGCTCTGCGCTTGCCTCAAGCCTGAGGATTCTGTGCTTCAGAAAGGTCCTGTTTTATCCTCCAAAACCGATTTTTATACAATAAAATTGTCTTCTCACAACGTTCACCCTTTTTGAAGGCCCTGAGTGCCGTGTTTTCGAGTGGTATCGTGAAAACTGTTTTTAAGATGAATTTCGGATTTGGTATTTGGTGGATAAGTGTATATCGGCTGGAAACCAAAACTTGCGGGCTACTGGCCCTAAGGACAGACCTTGTGTTGTCCTAGATTTGGTAGAACAACGCCACGTACAACATAACCCACTGGTATCAGAGCCAGGTTAATTTACTGTCAAGGATAATACTATGATTACTAAATAAAACTTTTACTTACCCATTCACCATGCTCATTCAACTACCTGCCTCGTAAATCATTTTATTTATTTATTTATTTATTTTGGCGCAATCTCAACAATACTCCCTAAACTCTTAAAAAACGAAAAAAAAATTGACTTCGCAATTTCAATTATGCAGTGAGCACATAAGTGAATAATATTATAAGGAGAATTATATACTATAAAGTTTGGTATAAAAGTTGTGGATTAATCATCCTTAAGACTGATTTTTATTTTATATTTTCAATTTGTCACAATATTGAATTTTTTTTTTTTTGAGAAGAATTCAACATTGATTTTGGTTCTTCCATTTTGGTCAAATTGATCATGCTGTTGCATTTATTATTTGATTAGAAAAAATAGCCAATATGTTGAATTCTTTGAAAAATCATCTATGCAAGAGTAGTTGATTATTAAATTTTGACAAAATTGATGAAACATTAATGTAAAGTAGATACATCTTATAATGTTTAATTATGAGATATATCTACTTTACAATAACAGGAGAAATAGAATAAAATTTTCATCTCATGATGTTTAATTATATATTATCTATCTATGATATATAGCAGGTGGTGTTTTGATGAATATTTTGTTCAAGATGGTATTGGCAAAGTGAAAATTATAATCAAAAGATGGAGACAGAGGGGTAGATTGTGATGAGACAGTACAGAGAGAATCGTTCTAGGAAAGAACTTGAACCCAAAAAAAGAATGAGTAATATTATTTTCAGTAAATGAATAAGAACATTTAGTGACGAGGATACAATTTAGCGCTATTTCGAAATTTACAGGAGTGTTTCCAGTAAGTTTCTAATTTCAAAATTTTTTATATGAATCTTAGGTAATAAAGTTTTCAAAGTATATTTTAGAGTGTAATATTATATCTATATAATTTAAATATTTTAGTAACAATATTGTGATAACCTAGATAGCCATTTTAAAATCAATAAATTCGTAATCAGATTTTTCAAGATCACTTACATTAAAAATTTACTAAAACAAGCAAAAAATTTACTGTAGGCTCACTCGCCAGTTGCCACTATCAATTCAACATGCAGCCATGCACGAAGCACGTGTGTCGAAACTACGTAATTGCTTACTTTTGTAGAAAAAAACTGTCTATAATTATAAATGTATCAAATTGAACAATCACAGCAAAACAAATTAACCATCTCTCTCTTATTCGCATTCTCATTTTCTCCTCAAAATTAATGTTATTAATGCTTTTTTGTTGAGCTATTCGATAGAGATGATGGTGATGTGGGAACAGATATGTAATTTGATACATGGGTTGAAGCCAGTGTTGATGATGGTGGTAGCTTCTGCAGCATTTGCGGGGGTTAATATCTTCTATAAATTAGCAGCTAATGATGGAATGAGCTTAAGAGTCATCATTGCCTATAGATTAATTTTTGCCTCTGCTTTTACTGTTCCTGTTGCACTTCTACTTGAAAGGTCAATCTGGTACATTCGATTATTAATTTATAGTAGAAATTGACATATGTGATGAGATGGACTCTATTGATTGTGAATTTTAATTATTTTGCAGGAATTGCCTACCAAAACTGAATTTTAAGATGCTTTTTCTAGCTTTTCTTTCTGGGTTGTGTGGGTAAGTTGATTTAAAATTAAGTGGGCATATTTCTACCCTACAGTTTGTGTAAATCAACCCATTTTTAAAATTACTAGAAAAATTCACATTATTTTTTAAAATTCAAAATGATTTTTTTTAACAATTAGTTATTTAGATCCTTGTTCTTCACATAAGTTCTTGGCCATTATTAATCAGTAATGTTGCATAATATAATTTTAATTTTACTATTTTATCCTTTTGTAACCATACGCTTAAACAGTTAATAAGGATTTAATTGACAAATTATTCAATTTTTCTTTATTTAAAATTAATAAAAAAATAAATATTTTATAATTATTTTGTTTTGAGGTAGAATGGGTTTACACAATTTGAGAGGTCGAAATGCTTATAAATTAGGAAAAAAGATACTAATACCCCAAGGTTTAGTGAAATAGTCAAAGATACTCTCATGTTTTCAATAATAGTCACACAAACCTCTTTTGGGGCAAATAAATTACTCTTTTGGATAAATCTTGGGAGTTTTATTCGAGTTTGTGATTACTTGTAAAATGAATTCATGTGTACAAAAAATGATTTGCATGACTATTTGTAAACACAAAAGGGATCTCTATAGTTGCGGGTCCAGTCACTTAAAAATTAGAAGGTCTTAGTTTAAATAATTCTAATTTAAATTGAGATAATGTTTTTACTGGTCACTTGAACATATCTAAAGTCTAAAAAAAAAAAACTCACATTCTATTAGTTTCTTTTAATTTTTTTTTAAATGATAGTAATAAAATGTGTTATTTTTAAATGCTAAAACTGAATGTGGCCACATTTGTGAAGTATCCTTTTTCTAAGTAATCTGCACAAAATATCTAAAAAAATGAAATTATACAACTATTGAGATTTAAACCAAGTCTTTTTTTTCCCTAAAAAATTTGAACCAAGTCTTTAAAACCACTAAATTGCAATCTTACTACTAAAGTACATGTATTTTATTATATATAAAATGTGCTCAAATTATTTTTATTTAATTCATTTAGAAAGGGCTTATGACACATTTAAAAGAAAAAATAATGGCTTAGAAGGGGTTGAAGCCCCTCCATACATATTTATTTCTTAAAAGTAATCTATGTGATTACATTTAAAAGCAAAAGACTTTTGGTAATCATTTCTTCAAATTAAGGGGATTTAGTATTCTTTTTCCTAAATATTATATACATATGTTGCAGGGGATCGTTGTGTCAAAATTTGTTCGTAGAGAGCTTGGTCTTAACCTCGGCAACATTTACTAGTGCCATGTTTAATCTTGTTCCAGCTGTGACCTTCGTTTTGGCTACCGCTATTGGGTACTTATTAGAAAATTACAAAATAATTAATAATAACCACTTGATGATTTTGATGATCAATTAACATTAAAATAACCGTCGATTTATCACAGATCAGAGAAACTTGGTATAAGGACAAGGGCTGGTAAGGCAAAAGTGTTGGGTACATTAATTGGAATAATTGGGGCAATGCTGCTCACTCTTTACAAAGGTGTTGAGATAAAGATCTGGTCAACACATGTTGACCTTCTTCACCATGCTGGCGTCCGCCACATGGCGTCTTCTAATGCTGGTAAACGCCTCATTGGCTCGTTATTGACTCTGGGTAGTTGCTTGTCTTATTCTTTGTGGTTGATCGTTCAGGTAAATAGAGGTAATGAACTTATATGTATATGTATATGTATAATTAATTAATTTGGTTAATAATTTTTTTTATAATTTTTGTATAGGCTAAAATTAGTAAAGAATATCCATGTCAACACTCGAATGCAGCTTTGATGTGTGTGATGGGAGCAATTCAAGCCGTTGTTTTTGCCCTCTGCATGGAAAAGGATTCGGATCAATGGAAATTGGGCTGGAACATTAGACTTCTTACTGTAGCATTTTCGGTACATGCTAAAACAATATTTCTTATCCATTTTAATTTAATTTCATTGAAATTGACTCTTTAATGCCATTATAAATAAGTTTCTATAATGAAATTATACGTGCCAAAATGCCATATTGTTACAGGGAATCGTGGGTTCAGGTTTGATGGTGACAATGACATCATGGTGTGTACACATAAGAGGCCCTCTTTTTGTATCTGTTTTTACGCCTTTGTCCGTTGTCGCTGTAGCCGTGGCCGCATCTTTAATTCTCGATGAGAAGCTACACTTGGGCAGGTATTTATTAGTTCATAATATTTGCATAAATTTTGTGTGCATCTATATAGAAATATTCTAGACCAAAATCCTAAATTTTGTAAAAGTTTAGAAAAAAATTTTACACCGTGTGGTTTAATAGTATCATGTCAGTGAAAGTTATTAAAGTATATAGTTTAGTAGAATAATGGCATAATACTATACGCTACATGGGTTAAATAATTTTTTCAAATTTTAATAAAGTTCATCTTATGGGAACTATGCATCTATATATAACTAATTTAAAAGTTCATCTTAGGAACAGACATTTGCATCTTATAAAGTGTTAACACACCTTTTACATCTGTGTAAAAGTGTTGATTCGCTCTTAACATCAATGTAAAGAATCTTTTCACAATTGCAAATATCTTTACCAAGTCATCTAAGCATTTCCAATTAACTTAATGTAAAATTAATTAAAACAATTTATTCATTTAAAACTGCTGAGTCACCCTTTACATAAGTATTAAAATCTTGATTCGCTCTTCACATCAAGTATTTCTAAAGTGTGAATATCGGCAGGCAAGTATTTCTAATTAATTTAATACGAATTTTATTATTTCAGTGTACTAGGAGCAACATTGATCGTGTGCGGACTTTATGCGGTTTTATGGGGTAAAGGAAAGGAGATGAAGAAGCAAAGTCAGCTAGTGCCAGCTGCTAACACCTCTAAAGAATCTGAATCTATTGAAATTTCTATTAGTTCTCCAAATGAAGAAATAAAGGAACTAAATGATAGCCGGAAAGGAGATCAAGTTTTACCAAATTAAAGAAAATGAAGAAAATGGCCTAATGCGAGCAAAAATTAGAAAAGATGAAAATAAGAGAGGATGGATAAAACAGACATGAAGCAATTTCTATGTATTGCTGATATGCTCAATTTAGAAATGAATGTATTGACATAGCTGTCGCAAAAGAACTTGCCCCCCCCCCCCCGGGCGAAGGGACTGTACTGATGTCTAATCCTTATCCTTGACTTTTTTTTAGCCTTTTATGGAGAAAGTGTCTATGTTGATATTATTGATTGATTTTCAGCGATTAATAGTTCGATCCCTACAAATTGCAATAGAGTAGCTCGTATCTTGTTGGTTTTCATTTCCATATGAAGCAACGTCATCATAATTATGTTATCATGTGGAAGAGAATTTACAAAAAAAAATGGCCCCCTTTTTTTAAGCGATCTGCCAGTGAGTTTTTTTTTTAATTACATGAGATTATTTCTCAAATTATAATTCATATTTTATGAGACTAATACTGATATATATACAATCAAGCAATTACTGCGACTAATTTTGTATTAAATCTTATATAGCACTGCATAGGTTTTAATTCTCTCGAATATTTGAAGAATGTATACTCCACTCACATTTCAAAGGGAGAATACTGTCTTCACTCAATTATTTTCTATAATTGAGGAAGGAATTAAGCATTGTGGGCATTTGAGCCTCCAAGTGATTTATTACAGAAAAGAGTGGAGGGGAAGGGAAGGGTGAAGAGAAGAGTGGAAAATTTAACATGCTCAATTTGGCATGGAATTCTTAAACGGAAGGAATTGAATTTTTTTTGTTTTTACCTCGACAAAATTTACTCTTTGCGCCAAATTATCACTATTTATTTTAAATTTAATTAAAAAAGCATTGAGTTGATACAATGATGTTTGTTTTCAATGATGTGCTTACTTAACTGTTATAATATTTGATAATGGTCTTTAACATATAACTAGAAAATTATTCCATTCATAGCCTACAAAAAAATTGCAAAAACACAACGAACAAACATGGTATGATTTAGGATTAAAGCTCGTTTAGCCCTTATATTTCGAGGATATTGTCCATTTAGTTACTGTATTTTTAAAAATGCTTTAAAGCACCCTTGGTGTCACCTCAATTATTGTTAATTCTATATTCATGAGAGCAGAAAACTATTTTTCTTGTTAAATTAAAAAAAAAAAAGCTATTCTGATAGCCTAGATTCAGAAGGGTAAAATCAAATCTAAATACTAATATGATTTAAAATAAAACATCTCTGATAATAAATACATTAAAGCTTTTACCTTAGATATTGATACACTAAAACCCAAAGAATAAGGAATGAAAAGCAAACTTCTCGTCTTGTCTTATGCCCTTCCTGTTTTAACTCTATTTTTGTCGCTAAAAAGTTATTTCAAACCCTAGCTTTAAGAACTAAACAACTTTCTTTTTTAAAGCTCTTAACAATTTTTCTTGCTATGTATTTTTTTGGGTAATTTTTAGGGATCTCCATTGAGTTTTGATGCATTAACAATCTCATGGAAAGTATTCACGTAATTACAGGGAGCTCCCCTGACGTTAGTGCATCGATGGCCTAGATTTAGGTACTGATAATCAATTTATTAGCCACACTGTAAATTATCTTCAATTTATCTGACATGAATCAACACTCCACTTTCTCTCTCATTAAACGAAACCCAACAATTTTCAAGCTTGAAAAGCTCTGAAGAAGCTTTTGTAGCTATAGAATCCCTGTTACCTTCAAGTAATTTGTTGCAAGCAAGTATTAGTTGATTAGGGCACGTGCAAAGCTACTACTTAGAAGTATGGTGTTTGGTGGGCAACAAATGTAAAGACTAAGTCAACCTTATTTTTTAATTTGTTTTGAGTGTGTGTAGTTCGTAAGAGCGAGTCCAAAGCTTTCCTGATTGTTCTGGATATTATTTCCTTATTTCTTGGATTTAGTTAGCAAATCCTTGTATTTAAATTTCAATTGATTATTGAATAAAGATCAGGAAAAGAATTTAGAATAACACTTAAGTCTTTGGGAGGAGATTGACCCCTCGAAGTGTCATTACTCTTAATTTTTTTCTTTGTAAAGTTAATTCCACACAAAACCAAACTGATTGTAACTGCTCGGTATCAGAGCCAGGCTGATAGAGCTTAACGATAGAGTTCAGCAACTTGAGGAAAGCATGGAGAAGTTTAAAAAAGAATTACTGAATCAGGTTACTGAAAAGCTAGAACAGCTTGCTCAACAATTTCGTGGCAAAAGAACTACCGAAACCGGAGAGACTTCATTCAACGAAGGTTCACACTTCACCAAGAGAAAATGGAAATTTCCACAACTTCATGCCACGAACCGTAAAATTAGATTTTCCTAAGTATGACGGCAAGGATGAGCCAATAATGTGGATTTGTAGGGCTGAAAAGTATTTTGGTCTCCATGAGATATGAGAGTCAGAAAAGGTGTCCATAGCTTCCTTTTATTTGGAAGAGGATGCTCAATTATGGTTCCAAATGTTAGAGCAAGAAATGATTTATGTAACATGGGGTGACTTTAGAGCTGGAATTTTATCACGCTTTAGACCTAATCAATTTGAAGACCACTTTTGTTGAACTGATCAAGTTGCGACAAACAGGAATGGTGATTGATTATCAAGCTCGGTTTGAGAGATTGTTGGCAAAGGTGGGATCACTTTCTCAGAACAAAAAAGTAAGTTGTTTCATTGCAGGGCTAAAGGAGAGTATCCGAGTCGATGTTCAGGCAAATCTACCAACAACGCTGACCATAGCATTTAGGTTAGCTCGACTCTATAAGGCAAGGGATATAGCGTACAAACAAGCGACGATAGCACAACCTTCTCGAGCAACAAATTCTTGGCATTTGGTAACAGAAAGTCAATGACGTAGCTCCAATTTAGCCCCAAACATCAAGAAAATGATGCCAGAAAAGCTAGCAGAATGACGAAAGAAGGGCCTTTGCTTTCATTGTAACAAGTACAACCCAGGGCACAATTGTCCAAAACTTTTCAAGATTGAAGCATGCTGGGAGGAAGAGGACAACGATGTGGAAATGGAGATTGAAAATGGTAGTGAGGATATGGCTCCATAAATATCATTTCATGCCATGATTGGGACAAGAGCACCTAAAACTATGCGTATTTGAGGAACCTTAATGGGTCAACAAGTGTTGTTTTTAGTTGATTCAGGAAGTACTCACAATTTTGTGAGCTCTAAGGCAACAAATTGGGTCCATTTACAACCTAATTCAAGTGGAAAGTTGGAGGTATTGATTGCTTCAGAAGAAAAACTTGTTAACCCTAGTCGATGTGCCCAAGTTCAGGTGAGGCTTCAAAAGGTCCCTTTTGAAATTGATTTCTTTATTTTATCATTGGAAAGTTGTGATGTGTTGCTAGGAACACAATGGGTAAGGACGTTAGGGCCAATTCAATGGGATTTTGACAAGTTGCTTATGAAGTTTTCCAAAGGAAATAAAGAAGTTGTATGATTCAAAGCATAGAGAAATGAGAGTTTCTAGTTAAGGTGATTGAGAGAAATGAGAGTTTCAAGCTGTCAGCTCATTATTATGGACTAGTTGAGGTGATTGAGAAGATCATAAATGTGGCATATCGATTGAAGTTGCCTCCAAATTCTAAGCTTCATCTAGTTTTTCATGTCTCGCAGCTAAAAACGAAAATTGGTGAGGGTCAACTGGTGTTGCCAGCTGTACCCAACGTTAATGAAGATGACTCGGTGGTACCAACTCCTCAAGCAATATTGGATCAGTGTACTTGCAGGAAGAAAATAGAGGTGTTAGTTCATTGAAAGGTTTTATCTCCATCCGAGGCAACATGGGAACTTAATGAAGAATTTCGTGCTCGCTATCCTGACTTTACTTTTGTGGACGAGGTTGCTGTTTAAGGAGGATGGAGATGTTGCAAGCAAGTAATAGTTGATTGGGGCATGTGCAAAGCTACTACTTCGAAGTATGGAGTTTAGTGGGCAATAAACGTAAAGGCTAAGTCAACCTTATTTTTTAATTTGTTTTGAGTGTGTGTAGTTGGTAAGAGCAAGTCCAAAGCTTTCCTGATTGTTCTGGATATTATTTACTTGTTTCTAGGATTTAGTTAGCAAATCCTTGTATTTAAATTTCAATTGATTATTGAATAAAGATCAGAAAAAGAATTCAGAATAACGCTTGAATCTTAGGGAGGAGATTGACCCCTCGAAGAGTCATTACTTTTAATTTTCTTTTTCTTTGTAAAGTTAATTCCACACAAAACCAAAGTGATTGTAACCTAATTTTAAGTTGAGTATGAACATGACAAGCTGCAATGGTGGTAAAAGGGTGACGCCAAGCAAATTTCGTCGGTGGCTACTGTCTAAGACCACTAGAATTAGAATCTAAAAAAGGTTAGTTTCCAAAAAATAAAAAAGAACTTGCATATTGTTGTGATGATGAAGAATGATACAAATGTGTTGAAGAAGATGCTGAATGAGTTATATTGAACGAAAAAGAGATTGTTTTTTTTGTTGTTTTAGTAGAGTTCAAACTTAAATGAATTGAAATCTTTGATTTATTTACTTGTTATTTTAGATTCAAAAAGTCAGTTCGGTTGTGTTGTGGTCTGGGGATGATAATTGATTTTTGTTTGTCATGAAATTGACATGGCAAGTACCGTTACCCATTGATCCAAGCTTTTACTATGGCAGTAGCATTCGTTCTTACACTCTAGTCTACCTTCTTCATATGGCTTGTGGCCAGAAAGAAGAAGACTCTTTTCTTTTCTTCCTTGGCTTCAATTGAAATGGCTGAGGAATATTTTTCTAATTCCAACGTCTAAATATTATAAATTCTTAGCTTTACAATTACTTTCATAATGAATGAACCATTGTTCATTTACTGTCATTGAATTTGAAGCAACCATTGCCAAAAAGTAAAGCAAGCATCATGATTCATAAATTACTCATTATGTTTCTATTATATTTAAAAAAAATAGTATCTGATAATATTCTAATAGCTATGGGGGGGAAGTATCTTGGCCATGTCAGTTCAATGTCCCGTTTGTTCTTATATTTGATTAGCAGGTGTGTGTATGTGATTCTATTGTGCGGGTTGTGTATTTTGAATGCATTGAAGAGTGAATCATGGTTTGCTTATTGTCTTACTGAAGTAGTTTACTAATGGTGATATTTTAATTTGACTATGGCTATATTTATAGCCATTGCTGCTGTAAATATTCAATACGTTGACAATTTTGTTGATTTTGTTAATTTATATTTTACTTTTTTTTTTATATTATGTAGACATTTTAGTGCTCCAGTGTGGTGTTTACTATTTAGCTCCCATTGTTACACTCATTTTTATAGCCAAGAGTATTTTTGACTTTTTGTTAATCCACTAACAGTTAAGGTGATTGTGTACTAACGCCAGGGGAGGTCCTTGTAATTATGTGAATATTTTCTATGAGATTGTCAATACACCAAACCTTAAGGGAGGTCCTAAAAATTACCCTATTTGTTTTATACTAATGAAAAATGTTGTCTTATGAGAGATGTCAAAAGTAATAGGGAAGCAATTTCGGTCACTTTGGTATGTTTCATGTTGGGTCTTGTTTATTTATTTTCTACGTGTATTACAGTGGAAAAGAAATCATTATTTTTTTTTTCACTTGAATGAGTATTTCTTCACAATACTAAAATTACATTTGTTTATGGCATACCGAAGTTAAAAGGTTTTTGTTTTCAATTTTGTTTTTTTTGGCTTTCATGGTTGTTTCGTAGCTTATTAGTATTGGAATGGATCTGTAATTGAAAAGAAATAATTTTAATTTCACTTGATTGAGTATTACTTTAGAAAATATGTATCATAATGATACAAAGTTCTATAATGTCAATTATATATTGTATGAATTCATATGTAATAGTTTAAGATCCGTGAGAAACATGCTTTCCATACAGAGGGAAGGAAAGCGATCATACTTTTTACTTTGAACATTGAAGAAATACCGGTAAAGGAATTTCTTTGCAAAGTCTTGGATTTGGTAGGCTGATACAAGTGGGTAGTTGTATTGTCCTTTGGGCCAATAGCCCGCAAGTTCTGGTTTCCAGCCGATATACACTTATCCGTCAAATACCAAAACCGAAAATCATATTGGAAAACAGCTTTTCACGATACCACCCAAAAACACGGCACTCTTGGCCTTCAAAGAGGGTGAGCGTTGTGAGAAAACAATTTCATTTTACAAAAATCGGTTTTGGAGGATAAAACATGACCTTTCGATGCACATGATCCTTAGGCTTAAGGCAAGTGCAGAGCATACTCAGTTTAGAAAATTAGAAGTGAGCGAATCATTATTAACCCCAAATAATTTCTTTGATTCCTAGAAGAGAGAAAAAGGTTTAGAGAAACATGATGTGAAGAAAACTTATTTTTATTCCAAATTAACTCCTACCTTACAAAGGGAAAGAGAGATCCTTATATAGAGATCTCGAGGAAGGAGAGATAAGGTGGGCCCCTTATCTTTTACAAAAGCAAAATGATTAAAGCACACCACGCCAAGAATAAAAAGGAAAAGGAGAAAACACACTTTAGACAAGATAGGACCCTTGTCTAATTATTAAAACAAACTTTAAAAAAGCAAAAGCTAAAGATTTACATGTGTATCTACAATCATGGAGTGGATGGGTAATGTGATGGAGACACATTGCCAGTTTCTTTCTCATATTGGCGTTTGGCACGACGGATCTGTCTGTGATCAAGATAAGCTTCACCTTGCAGATAGGTTTCTTCATCAGCATTAGTCATCTCTTTTGGGGCTGATGTAGCAGGAGGGTCTGGGTCTGTGACAGTGTAATGGGGATTTTCAGTATGGAGAAGAGAGGACTTGAACTGGAACCTAGAGTACAAGTCTGTGTCTTTGGGATAGTTTTCAAGGTGTGTGGTGGTCCAATAGAGGTGTGGTGGATGTTTGTGGCAGGTGGTTGAACATTGTTGAGTTCCATGAGGTATGACTTGAGAGCAGAGGTAACAGATGGGGATAAGTTTTCCATTCATAGGTCATATCTTGTGTCCAGAAGTCTCTTGTTTATGGGTGCTGGAAGTAAGGTCTATAAACGATGAAGACTGTAGTGAACATGTTGGCTTCTTGTTCTGGCATTCTGTCTAATCCGTGAAAAGTACACAGATTTTTGAGTTGTTTTCGCCACGTGGTGAATACCATTCAAGGAGAGTCTAGAGAAGATCTGATGAGAACTCAGGAGTGGTGATGTGTGTGAGAATTGGCTTAACAGGAAAAACCAGCTTGGTAGCATATAGGGTAGTGAGACACCACATGTACCATAACTCATCTTCACAGATGGTTAGAGAAGACAGGGTAAAACCTGTGAGAAACATGTTTTCCATACATAGGGAAGGAAAGCGATCGGGCTTTTTGCTTTGAACATTGAAGAAATACCGGTAAAGGAATTTCTTTGCAAAGTCTTGCATTTGGTAGGCTGAATGAAAAGGAATGTTCATGGGAAAGGTTCTCAGGTGGAGAGCTTTGAAAGGAAGTTGACAATTTATGGCTATAACTGGGATGATGTGGATGGAGGAAATAAGTGAAGGTTTATTTATAGCCAGACGTGTAAGGAAGTCTGGGATGAGGTTCTGTTTTCCTTTTATGTGTTGGATAGTAAAATCATATTTAGCAAATCAATTTTTGAGGTTGAGCAATTGTTTGTCAGGGAGCAACTTATTTTTTAAGTCAAAGATTCGTGGAAAAGAAGAGTTGTCCATGTTGATAAGTAATTTATGGTTGATTAGATGAAATTCAGTTTTTTTGATTCTATACTTGACCGCCAAAATCTCTTTGTAGATCACATGGTAGTTCTTTTCAGAGTCTTAGAATTGTCCGCTTGCATGTGCACAGAAGTGGCGTACATCATTTATCTCTTCAAGAAGGATAGTACTCCAGTAATCATCACTGACATCAGTCTGCAGAATGAGTTGTCCAGTTTTGGGAATTCGAAGAGGAGGAGGTGACTGGGCTATCACCTTTAGTTGTTGGACAACTTCTGTTTGTGCTGGTCCCCATGGAGGGTACTGTTTTATGAGCATGCGGGACAGCTGGCTTGTGTGGATTGCAACTTTAGGGATGAAATCACAGACATAATTAACAATCCCGAGGAATTGTTGGATTTGCTTTTTGTTGAGATGCGTGTCCGAAAACTTTAATAATTCAGTTGCAATGTGTGGACCAAGTTGATAATGGCCATCTTTAATCACCATGCCAAGAAAGTCAGTTGATTCCTTTGCTATGCTGCTTTTCTTTTCAGAAAGCATGATTCCGTGTTCCTGCACAATATGAAAGAAATTCAAAAGGAGCTTCTGGTGGCTCTCATAGTCAAAGGAAAATAATAAGATATCATCAATGTATACCACAGTATGATGAAGGATAGGACTAAAGATTTTTGTCATGCCTTTTTGAAATAATGAAGGGGCAACCTTAAAACCAAAAGGCATAACAGTCCACTGATAAATGGGCATCAGGGATGTAGAAAGCAGTTTTGTGACGGTCAACTGGTGAAATACCAAGTTGGCAAAAACCAGCTTTTAGATCAAACTTAGAGAAGATACGAGCCCCTTGAAATACCAAGTTGGCAAAAACCAGCTTTTAGATCAAACTTAGAGAAGATACGAGCCCCTTGAAGATGGACAAATAGGGTCTGGATTTTTGGAAGGGGAAACTTATCATCGTTAAGGAAAGAATTAAGTGGCTGGTAATCAATAACTAACCACTTTTTTCCGCAAATTAATTCGGATCTTTTTTCAACATAGAAGGCTTGACCAGCCCAATCTGAATCAGTAGGTGCACCTTTGGTCTCAGTTGTAAATGAGCCAATCTAAAAATAAAAGCTTAAGTTTTATACATTATGTTTCCCTAAACCTCTCTTTCTCTTCTAGGACTCAAAGAAATTATTTGAGTTAAAAATGATACGCTCACCTCAAAATTTCTAAACTGAGTATGCTCTGCACTTGCATCAAGCCTGAGGATCCTGTGCCTTAGAAAGGTCCTGTTTTATCCTCCAAAACTGATTTTTATACAATAAAATTGTTTTCTCACACCGTTCACCCTTTTTGAAGGCCCTGAGTGCCGTGTTTTCGGGTGGTAGCGTGAAAAACTATTCACAAGCCTCACAGAGTGAACAATATGTCACTATGGAAATACCTTCAGATCTCGTCACTAACTGGTTATGTTGTACGTGGCGTTGTTCTACCAAATCTACGACAGCACAAGGTCTGTCCTTAGGGCCAGTAGCCCGCAAGTTCTGGTTTTCAGCCGATATACACTTATCCACTAAATACCAAATCCAAAATTCATTTTAAAAACAGTTTTTCACGATACCACCTGAAAACACGGCACTCAGGGCCTTCAAAAAGGGTGAACAGTGTGAGAAAACAATTTTATTGTATAAAAATTGGTTTTGGAGGATAAAACAAGACCTTTCTGATGCACAAGATCCTCAGGCTTGAGGCAAGTGCAGAGCATACTCAATTTAGAAATTTTGAGGTGAGCGAATCTTTTTTAACTCAAATAATTTCTTTGAGTCTTAGAAGAGAAAGAGAGGTTTAGGGAAACATAATGTACAAAACTTAAGCTTTTATTTTTAGATTGGCTCCTTTACAACTGAGACCAAAGGTGCTTTATATAGAGGATCATTGAGAACAGGACCTCTCGAATGATCATATCACATAACACACCTTTTTTGAAAGCAAAACATGTCGATAAGGACTTTTACAAAAGGTAAAGCATACCTACAAGGACTGTAACAAAAGTAAAGCATACCGACAAGGACTTTAACAAAAGTAAAGCACGCGGACAAAGACTTTAACAAAAGATAAACGGGAGTCACATGGGTTATTGCATCAAAAGTTGTGTGAGAGCGACAAAGTGTCATTATGGAGTGGATGGATAGCGCGATGGTGACACGTCTCCTGTTTCTTTTTCATATTGTCGCTTGTGTCGACGCCTTTGTCTCTGGTCGAGATACGCCTCAGCTTGCTAGTACGTTTCTTCAGCAGCTTCAGACATGTGTTGTGAGGTAGATGCAGCAGGAGAGTCTGGGTTGGTGACAGTATAATGGGGAGTGTCAGTATGGAGAAGGGACTGAAAGTCTTCCCATGGGTCCTGGGCGTCTTGGAATAAGACATTCGTGTAGTCAGGACGTTGTTCCATAACAAGGATTCCTTGAGGACTTGAACTTGAACCTGGAGTACAACCTTGTGTTTTTGGAATTATTTCAAGGGTGTGTGATGGTCCAATGGAGGTGTGGTGAATGTTTGTGTCAGGTGGAGGAACATTGTTAAGTTCCATGAGATAGGCTTTAAGAACGGAGGTGACTGTTGTATCATGGATGAAGGTATATGGATGAGGGTAAGTTTTCCATTCATATGGCATGTCTTGTGTCCAGTAGTCCCGTGTTTCTGGACGTTGGAAATAAGGCATGTGGACGATGAAAGCTGTAGTCCACATGTTAGCTTCTTGTTCTGGCATTTTGTCTAATCCGTGAAAGGTATACAAATGTTGGAATTGCTGGCGCCACCAAGTGAGGGGAGAATACCATTCAAAAAGAGTCCATAGAAGGTCTGGGGAGAATCTGGAGTGGTAAGGTGAGTCAGGACTGGTTTGATGGGAAAAACTAGCTTTGTAGCATACAAGGTGGTGAGACACCACATATACCAAAGCTCATCGTCGGAGATGGAAAGAGAGGACAGAGTGAGGCCTGTGAGAAATAGGTGCTCCATGCAAAGATTAGGAAATCGGTCATGTTTTTTGGACTGAACATTAAAGAAAAATCGGTAAAGAAACTTCTTTGCAAAATCTTGCAATTGGTAAGCCGATTGGAAAGAGATGTTCATGGGGAAATTTGTTTGGGTGAGAGCTTTGAAGGGAAGTTGGCGATTCATGGCTATAACTGCAATGGTTTGAATCAAGGAGATGAGTGCGGGTTTATTTATAGTTGGACGGGTGAGGAAGTCTGGAATGAGGTTTTGGTTGCCTTTTATGTGTTGAACAGTGAAGTCATATTTAGCAAACCAGGTTTTGAGGCTGAGTAATTGCTTGTCAAGTAGCAATTTGTTCTTGAAGTCAAAGATTCGGGGAAAAGAAGAATTATCCATGTTGATAAGGAATTTGTGGCTGATGAGATGGAATTTAAATTTTTTAATTCCATACTTGACTGCCAAAATCTCTTTGTAGATCACATGGTAGTTTTTTTCAGAGTCTTTGAACTGTCCACTTGCATGTGCACAGAAATGACGCACGCCATTGATGTCTTCGAGAAGAATGGCACTCCAATAATCATCGCTGGCATCAGTCTGGAGGATGCGTTGTCCATTTGTGGGAATTACTTGACAGCTTCTGTCTGAGCAGGGCCCCATGGAGGGCACTGTTTCTTGACCATGCGGGACAGCTGGCTGGTGTAGATTGCAACTTTTGGGATAAAATCACGAACATAATTAACATTTCCAGGAACTTTAGTAATTCGATTGCAATATGGGGACCAGGCTGATACTGGCCGTCTTTAATCTCCATGCCAAGAAAGTCAATTGCTTCCTTTCCTATGCTGCTTTTCTTTTCGGAAAGCATGATGCCATGTGCCTGCACAATGTGAAAGAAATCCAAAAGGAGCTTCTGGTGGCTCTCATGGTCAGAGGAAAACAACAAAATATCATCAATGTAGACCAATGCATGATGGAGAATAGAACTAAAGATTTTTGTCATGGCTTTTTGAAATAAGGAGGGAGCGACTTTGAGACCAAAAGGCATGACCGTCCATTGGTAATGGGCATCAGGGATGCAGAATGCAGTTTTGTGACGATCAATTGGTGAAATACCAAGTTGCCAAAAACCAGCTTTCAAATCGAACTTAGAGAAGATACGAGCCCCTTGGAGATAGACAAACAGGGTCTGGATTTTTGGAAGGGGAAACTTATCATCTTTAAGAAAAGAATTGAGTGGCTGGTAATAAATCACTAATCTCTTTTTTCCACGAGCTAATTCAGATCGTTTTTCAACATAAAAGGCTTGACAAGCCCAATCTGAATTAGTAGACTCAATAAGACCTTGTTGAAGTAACTAAGAACATTCTTGTTTAGCAAGCAAGAGATCTGAAGGAGACATACCCGGGTGTGAAGCTTTTGTGGGGTTGATGTCTTCATTGAGTTTGAAAGGAAGGTGAATGAAAAATTGTTCATTTTTCTAAAGAGGTGAAGGATGATGAAATTGTGAATGGTTTTCTGGACAGAACTCTAAGAACTTTTGTGAGATCTGACTGTATGGAGATGATGTTTCAGAAAGTGCATACAGACGTAGGGTATCTGTATAAGGTACGAACATATGTTTGTAGCGAACTCCAGAACTGGTGAGGAATAGGTTTTTAACCAGATGAATAATGTCAAAACCTATGAGCAAATCTTTATCGGGGAGTTTGGAAGCTACAATCTTTTTCCAAATTATGTAATTCGGAAAGAATTGAATACCAATGGGTTTTTTTGTAATCAAGGTGGTTTCAAAAGTTTCACCATTAACTGCTCTGAAAAGCTTGGAATGAGGTTCCCAACAATTTGATGGAAGAACAGAATGATCAATCATACTGGTATCTGCACCAGTATCAATAGACCCAATAACAGGAATAGGTTTATGGAATTTGGAAGGAAGGATGGACATCTTGAGAGAAGGTTGAGGAATAGTGGAAACATGATTAACAGTCTAAACTGTAGAGATAACTAAAATATCTTCAGAATCAAAAGGTTCTGCGATAAAAAAGGCAGTTTGATCATCTTGTGTTGACTGTTCTGAAAATTTTGATTCGACATCCTCATTCTCAGATAACAAGGAAGAATGTTGAAGATGTTGGATAAGACGAACAGTTTTGGCCGATTTGTGAGGACAATGTCGGGCAAAGTGACCCGTTTCTTCCAAATGAAACAACGGTTGGATTTTTTCTTTCGCTCTTGAGAAACATCTTTCTTTTTAAAATACCGAAAAGGTTTTTTGGAGGATGATTTTTTGTGGAAGTGTTTCTGAAAATGTTTTTTCTTTTTAGGTGAAAAAATACACTTCTTTTCATCTTTACACTCCATCTTGAGATGAGGTTTTTTACAAGCTTCAGAGAAGGGTTTTTTGTCTTCCATGAGATCTTTGAAGAATTCTTTCTGTTCACAGATCTTATCAAGAGATAGCATGGCCATTTGAAAAATCTTTCCCAGAGAGATATCAACTATGCTTAGATTTGTGGCTGTGAGTTTTCTTTGAAGATCGGGTTGTAACTCAGGAGGAAGAGAGGCAATGAAGACATGTTTAAGAGATGGCTCATTGAACCCATTTAGCTTGTAGAATAGAATACTCATTCTTTTGTAATGACCATCCATAAGATGTCTTTTAAGAGAACAACATTTCATCTGATGGTATTCTTTTCTGTCTACTTCAGTAGAAGCAGTTTTTTCACCAATGAATTGCTCATGAATAAGATTGAGGGTTGTACCAATCGGAGATTCCATGAATTGGAGCTGTCTATATTCTCCTAAGCTTTCTAGCCAGTCTCGTAAAGAACCCGTGGAGCAGGCCATGAATTCACGAAGAACGGCTTGAGGTTGAGCATTAGGCTTGGTACCTTGGAGATCAATCCAAGCAGCAAATTCTTAAAGTCTAGCAGCCCATTTGTGACGGGGAATGTCATCAAATGTAAACCAAGATGCTGAAGATGGTTTTGTTGAGTGTTAATGAACTGGTGGTGGTACTGGGTTTGTTTGAGAAGCTTGGTCAGAAGGATTGTCATCAACAATAGGTGTTGGAGTAGAGGTACTTAGATCTACAGTTTCAGTGGCCATTAATATGCTTATAATGTCAGCATATTCAGACTCGGAGTCAGTGAAGGCATTTGATGAGTCATAAGAGGAGGATGAAGATGAATTGTGTGTTTCAGGCTCAGAAGAGTCGGAGGAATTTGAAGATTGGATCTGGACAGTATGATAATGATACTAGTCCATTGGGCCTTTATCTTTTTTAAGAGGCTCGGGATGGTCTTGTGGTGATTCTTCTGGAGGGATTGTAGATGTAGAGGAAGAGGAAGTGGCCGTTGGACGTGGTTCGGAGATTTTGACTTTAGATCGTGATTTTTTGGGTGAAGATGGTTGATGAGTTGGTTGAAGGTGGGAAAAACCAAAGAACTGATTATAAATAGGTTGTTGAGGTCGGGATGGTGTGTAGAAAGGTGCATAGGTTTCAAAGATTTGAGGAGATACTGGTGTAGGTTGTGGTTGAGTAAAAAGAGAAGGTCGAGTCTTTTCAGCATCAATCCTGGATAATTCAGCTTTGAGTTTTCTGATCTCGGCTTTTTTTTATTAAACTCTGGACCCCAGATATGATTGTTGATCATTCGTCTGAGATCGGTGTCTAGTTCAGAAATCCGATCTTGAAGATGTATATACATCGGATCGAAACGACTGTTGATTGAATCAACTTTAGTTTCAGTCTGGGAGACTTGAGTGGCAACACGGTCAATTTTCTTACCGAGTTGTTGAAGAGTATGATTTTGAACATTGGCATTTTTGGTTTGCCAATTTAAAACAGCTTCATATTGTTTTGATTCTTCAGGTTGCCCAGAGGTTGTAATCGGAGATTGAACAAAAGGTTTTGAGGTAACACGGGTTTGTGTGTCTGTCTGTTTTTCAAGTGGAGATGACTTGAAAACATAAGGCATGACCTGATTGGGTAAACAGGAGGTTTTGGATCCGGTGGAGGTTGTGGAAGAAAGGATTTGCAAGGTGGTGGAGGATAAGAAGATTTTTTCTTCTCTTTTTTCTTTCTCCGCATGACTTTCAATTCTTTATCAACATCCGTATCATCCAAGCAAGGACAATCCGGATTGCACATATGGGCTTCAGGAACATCCCATAGAAAATGACCATTAATTTTATCAGGATATACTGGATACTCTTCTGATGAAAAACCATGAATAGGAAGTTTCTTTTCTTGACCAGTTTGAACAGCTGTGATCATAGCAGTATAAGAAAGTTGTGGACTGTCTGGAATGGGCTTGGTGTCAGGAGTTTGAAAAGAAAGTTTGATTTGACCATTTGGTCGTCTGTCAAATGTAGCTTCTGTGGTTTGGACTGGTTCAGAATTTTGGTGAAAATGCTCATAGTTTGAGCAGATCTTGTTTCTGGATTTATTTGGGGATTTGGATGATGGTTGGAATTGTGTCTGTATCCGCCAATATCATCAAGACATCAGAAGTTGTGTATGGTGTAGGAAGATCTAGTGCATGATTCTGTTATCGATACATTATTTGATGATGAACAATTGCAATCTTGGATGTGGGTGTTTGTTCTGCTCCTTGGAGCTGGATCTGGACTTTAAGGGTTGTTGGAAGATTGGGATCCTTAAGAGAGAGGTTGAAATTAGGGTAAAAGGTTAATAAGACACTGCCAGCATGAAGGGTTGTCAGAACAGTTCCTATAACAGCGTGTTGGTACTCCTTGAACCTGGTGTCTAGGAGAGCAATTCTAGCTGTAAGAGGTAAGCCTTTGCGACCATGAAGAGTGAGAATTAATCGTACACCACCAAGATGGAGGTGTGTGTTTCCTTCTCGTTTCCAGTTGGCGACGAGATCTGAAGGTATTTCCATAGTGACATATTGTTCACTCTGTGAGGCTTGTAGAGCACACTGATCCAATCTAGAAGACTGGATATATTCTTTAGGGAGTGGTCTTTTAGTGGAGATGAGGGTTCGAATACTTCTAGTGAAAGAAGTTTTCTGTTTGTAGAGATTGTAAGGACTCATGATGGGAAACTGGGACTCATTGATTTGAGCAGATTCTGGAATATAAGAATATTCAACAAGATTCTCAATTTTGGAGGCTATGTGTTTAGAGCATGATTTGGGGAGAGAGAGAGTAGAAGAAAGAGTAATATGAGATGAAGATGATGTAGAAGTTGAAGATGTGTTTGTTTCCATGGTTGATGAATCTTCTTTTAGGAGATCAAATAAGATTATTCAAATTACTAATGATACCACATCGACCTTGCTGAAGCAACTGAGAACATTATTGCTTAGCAAGTAAGAGGTCTAAAGGAGACATACCCGGGTGTGATGCTTTGATGAGGTTTATGTCTTCGTTAAGTTTGAAAGGAAGGTGAATGAAGAAGTGTTTATTTTTCCAAAGAGGTGAAGAATGGTGGAATTGTGAATGGTTTTCTAGACAAAACTCTAGGAACTTCTGTGAAATATGACTGTATGGAGATGGTGTTTCGAAAAGTGCATACAGACGTAATGTATCTGTATAAAGCAAGAATATTTGCTTGTAGGGAACTCCAGAATTGGTGAGGAATAGGTTTTTAACCAAATGAAGAATGTCAAAACCTATAAGTAAATCTTTATCAAGGAGTTTGGATGCTACAATCTTTTTCCAAATTATGCAATTCGGAAAGAATTGAATACCAATGGGTTTTTTGGTAATAAAAGTGGTTTCAAAAGTTTCTCCATTAACTACTCAGAAAAGTTTCAAGTGTTTTTCCCAACAATCAGAGGGAATGATAGAAGGATCAATCATACTGGTATCTGCACCAATGTCAATAAACCCGATGATAGGAACATATTTATGAAATTTGGAAGGAAGGATTGACATTTTTAGAGAAGGTCTAGGAATGGCTGAAACATGGTTGACAGTTTGAACTGTAGAAATGACCGAAATATCATCGACTGAAATATCATCAAAATCAGAAGATTCTGCGATAATGAAAGCAGTCTGATCATCTTATTCTGACTGTTCTGAAAAATTTGATTCAACATCTTCATTCCCAGATAACAGGGAAGAATGTTGAAGATGCTGCATGAGACAAACAACTTTGGCAGATTTGTGACGACAGTTTCGAGCAAAGTGACCGCGTTTCTTGCAAATGAAACATCAGTTGTGCTTTTTATTTATGTATTGAGAAACATCCTCTTTTCTGAAATACCAGAAAGGTTTTTTGGAGGATGATTTTTTATGGAAGTGTTTCTGAAAATGTCTTTTCTTTTTGGTTGGACAAACACACTTCGTTTCATCTTTGCATTCTATCTTGAGATAAGGTTTTTTGCAAGCTTGAGAAAAGGATTTTTTTGTCTTCCATGAGGTCCTTGAAGAATTCTTTTTGCTCACAGATCTTATCGAGACATAGCATTGCCATTTCGAAAATCTTTTCCAGAGAGATATCAGCTATGCTGAGATTAGTGGCTGTGAGTTTTCTTTGAAGATCAGGTTGTAACTCAGAAGGAAGTAAGGCTATGAAGACATGTTTGAGAGATGGCTCATTGAACCCATTCAGCTTGTAAAACAAAATACTCATCCTTTTGTAATGAGATTCCAAAAGATGTCTTTTGAGAGAACAACATTTCATCTAATGATACTCTTTTCTGTCTGCATCGGTAGACGCTGTTTTTTCACTGATGAATTTTTCATGGATGATATGGAGTGTTGTTCTCTCAAAAGACATCTTTTGGAATCTCATTACAAAAGGATGAGTATTTTGTTTTACAAGCTGAATGGGTTCAATGAGCCATCTCTCAAACATGTCTTAATAGCCTCACTTCCTTCTGAGTTATAACCGGATCTTCAAGGAAAACTCACAGCCACTAATCTCAGCATAGATGATATCTCTCTGGGAAAGATTTTCCAAATGGTAATGCTATGTCTCGACAAGATCTGTTAGCAAAAAGAATTCTTTAAGGACCTCATGGAAGACAAAAAAATTCTTTTCTCAAGCTTGCAAAAAACCTTATGTGAAGATAGAATGCAAAGATGAAACGAAGTGTGTTTGTCTAACCAAAAAGAAAAGACATTTTCAGAAACACTTCCACAAAAAATATCCTCCAAAAAACTTTTTCGGTATTTCAGAAAAAATGATGTTTCTCAATATAGAAATAAAAAGCACAACCGACGTTTCATTTGTAAAAAACCTCGTCACTTTGCCCGAAACTGTCCTCACAAATCTTATAAAGCACACTGATCCAGTCTAGAAAACTGAATATATTCTTTTGGGAGTGGTCTTTTGGTGGAGATAAGGGTTCGGATACTTCTGGTGAAAGAAGTTTTTAGTTTGTATAGATTATAAGGACTCATGATGGGGAACTGAGATTCATTAATTTGGGCAGACTCGGGGATATAGGAATATTCAACAAGGTTTTCAATTTTGGAAGCTATGTGTTTGGAACATGACTTTAGAAGAGATAGAGTAGAGGCAAGAGAAATATGAGAGGAAGATGATGAAGGAGTTGAGATTGAAGATGAAGATGTTTCTATATTTGTGTAATCTTCTTCTAGGAGATCAAATAATATTACTTAGAATTATAAAATGATACCACTTCTGTGGTGGGTGTGTGGCTCTGATACCAGTGGGTAATGCTGTTAGACATCTTTGAATTGTCCGCTTGCATGTGCACAGAAGTGGCGTACACCATTTATCTCTTCAAGAAGGATGGCACTCCAGTAATCATCACTGGTATCTTCCAGTAACTTTTCATTTGCATCATCATTAACAACAACTTTCTTCGCAAAGACACGGTTAGCTTCATCAATCGTAACATACATTGTAACACCCCAAATCTAACACGTGCGGAGCACGTGAAGAAGAAGGTTACTTACAAATCGTAATCCTTACTCATAAATTCCAAACTGAAATACCTTAAAATCTTATTCAAATAGATCCACAAATACATATGTCTAATACTAGATAATCACTCCTGTAACATAAAATAATAACAAAAGTCTCAAACTCCAAATTACAAGTTCATAACAGAAATAAACTAAAAAGAAACATGAGTCCATTCCTCCATTTATTCAAATAGCAAAAGGAAAATGAAATCTCTAACTCCAAAGCTAAGCACACCTTTCAAAAGAAACTTAATCTGCAAAAAAAGTAATGGCGAGGGGTGAGCCGTCAACTTCGTAAGTAAAACCATTCCTAACACACTAGCCCAACCGGTACAAAAAATATTGCAAGCCTTCTTCTATTTAAAACATTTATTATAATTCATAAATTTCATAAAAACAACATATTTCAAAAAGATGACATAATTTCATAGTAATTCAGAATATCCAAAGAATAATCAATTATGAAAGCAAATCATATAACGCGTACACAGAAAGCAGATAGTTAGCTCATATCACATAGTGTCACCTATAGTCTTGGTGACCGGGCTAGAAACAGAATCAGAATATCGTTTGCACACCTAGAACAAAAACCCAGTACTGATCCAGAAAAATATATCATATATTACGATCAGAATCAGAATCAGAATTAGAATAACTATGGACAATGAGCCAAAACATTAGGAATCTCATACAATCATTAATAATTGAAATCAGACATGGGTACAAAACATTCGTATCAGATTCATAAAAGTCCATAACAATAATTTAGGCTTGCAGAATATTTTATAGACAAAATTATAAACAGTAGTCATGTCATAAAATAATTTACATATTGAAAAGCATTTATAAAATATTTTGTTAAAAGAATTTAGATTTGAAAACATTTTCATAAATTGATTTTGTTATGAAAATCCATTAATCTTCTAAGAAGTATATACTTATACATATCAAAATACTTATACATATCCAGTATATTAGGAATGAAGTCACTTACCTTGATAAAAGGATTTGAACTAACACACATTTAAACCTCTAAAAACCTCAATCACCTCCAACACCTTTAACAAATATAAGATATAACTATCAATAACTTATCTTAAGAATTTGATTTTCTAATTCATACCCGTACTAGTCTGATTCTCAGAATTTGAACTCTTAATCTAAAACTCAAAATGACATAATATTCAATAGAACCATTCTGGATATCCATGGGTATCTTGTATAAACTTTTCAAGAGGATCCGATACCAAAAGCATTTTCGAGACTATTTATTACTTGACAAATTTGAAACTTTTTCACAGTACCTTAACCGAACAAATTTGAACCTTTTCTTTTCGGACAGCATGATGCCATGTACCTGCACAATGTGAAAGAAATCTAAAAGGAGCTTCTGGTGGCTCTCATGGTCAGAGGAAAACAACAAGATATCATCAATGTAGACCAATGCATGATGGAGAATAGGACTAAAGATTTTTGTCATGGCTTTTTGAAATAAGGAGGAATACGCAAAAACTTATAACATTAAAACTGTGAATACTAGACACATGTATCAACTCCTATATAAAATTTCAGAATTTTACGAGTTCATTTAATAGTACAAATAAGTTTGTGAATCAGAATGCCTTGCTGGAATCATAGTTTTCTAGTGTATTAGTGTCCGATTCAAAAATCCATATAAAATTAAACAAAAGGTCAAATCTTATGAAACAAAATTTAATCAATAAGCCCTACATGTCTAGTTTTCAGAAATATAAAGTTTTTAAGAAAATTCATTTGGAAAATATATGTTTGAATTCGAGGCACTCATATTGTCCAGAATTTGTCAAGTGTGCTTAATGCAGCAAGTATGGATGCCAAAATTCGGGTTCGGGTTCGGGTTCGGGTTTAGCCTTCCCGGTTCTGGACCCGGACACCATTTTCTTGTTCCCGGACCCGGATTAAAACCCGATTTTTTCTCATACGGGTCCGGGCCGGGTTCAACCTGGAAAAATCTGAGTTCCCGGATTCTGCGTTTTGAACCCGGATCAATAACTCAAAAAATTGCAAGTCCTAGAATACAATTCAAGAATGCTAGATCACATGCAATGTTTGCCAAAAACTAACTCCAGAAAGCAATTCACTCATTGAAGGCAAAAATATATACAATCTTTAGAAATCACAATATCTCAAATTCTCAATGTTTCAAAGGCCATCCCAACACTTAATAATTAAGACTTAAACAACAAATCACAATTAATGGCATAATAGTCCAGTGCTCACAAATCACAATTAATCAAATAGCTAGTTTGCAAAGTCTACAATTCAAACGGTTGTTTCAAGTAATAAAACAGCCACAAATATAAATCCATAACACAATTACACAAGTCACTTTTCTCCATCATTGTCTATTCTTCTTCACTTGACTCAGTGTTGTTCACAACTCACTCATCAAACTTTCATCAATAAGTTGTTCTGCATAAAGTATTCCTTCCTCTGGAATTCCATCTAAAAAACATGCATAAATCATAAAAATAAAAAACAAAACAGCTAGTTAGTAATAAATTGATACTATAACAAATTAATTTATTTTATGTAATAAATAAATTTTCTATATCTTTTAGGTTGTGGTCAAGCCAAAACCAATTTTGAGTACACACCAACGCCTCCACTGGAGATGGCTGAAGTCTACTGCGATGAGGACTCAAATGTCTACCTCCAGTGCTAAAGGCATACTCGGAGGCAACTGTTGATACGGGAATGGCCAAAAAGTCACTCGTAATCTTTGCAAGTATAGGATATTTGCCTTGATTATTCTTCCACCATGACAAAATATCAAATTGACTAGTTGAAGGCAAAGTACTTTCCTCAAGATAAAGCTTGTTGTGCAAATTTTATTGAACTCGCAAGCGCACGAATCTGTTGTAGTATAGATTAATGGTGCGAGTGTCGATCCCACGAGGAGGTGGATTTTAATTATATATAAAATTAATTTTGTGAATGAGTTGTTGGAATTGTGGTGGAAAATGATTCCACTTTAAATTCTAAAAGTGGAATTAAAATGGCAGGAATAAATTGAAGTATAAATCTATTAAATGACGTACTTGGGTATCTGGATCCGTATCAACATGCATCATGGGCTAAATATTCCATATTAATACCAATTAAATCATGAGAGGGGAATCCACACCTCATGAACCACGCTCTGATAAATATGGTGCTAAGGGCTTATCGTGCCAAATAATAATAACCTTATACTAGGGAGCCGGTGAAACCAGGGCAGTACTAGACAAGATTAGTATTATTTGTCGACGAGAAGTCAAAACATCCACAAAAACTAGAGGGGAAGAGAAGATAAATTTACCAAATCAATCCCATGACACATGTTGAGACTTCACCTTCAACCCAAGCTTGAAAGAAAATTAGCCACTCATAGTTGAACTAGGGGCAAAATCGGAATTTATTAAAATACGTAGAAAGTACAAGATAGAGAGAGAATTACAGAAAATGAATCCCAAAAATGGATTAAGAGGTGCCTAATTAGGGGGGGGAGGCCCCCTTTTTATAGTTACATCGAGTAAATCATGGCCATCGGATTAAAAACAGTTTGGACGCTCAGGATTTCGCCACGTCATCAGCCACTATTTGCACAGTACAGTCAACAGCCACTATTTGCACAATAACGCCAACAGTACCCGTACATGTGAATAGTATCGTACATGTGAACAATGTCATTTTTCCTTTTATACTCCTCCTAAGGTTTTCGACCGTCCTGAGTTCAAAAATGATGTCCGTTTTGCCATTTGATCTCTCGTTTATTGTGAAATGACTATGATGCCCCTAAAATACATAAAATACTCAATTAGAATAAAATACACATAATTAAAGTACAATAAACTTAAACACATAAAAGTAAGGGTTGTTAGTAATACTTGATATATAAAATAACGATTTTCTCCTTTATAAATATGCACTTTCTAACACTCAACACACCCCCCAACCAGCTTATTGCTAGTCCCTAGCAAATAAAGCGAAAACAAAAATTCAAAAATGATTTTTTTTTTTAAACACTCTTGTTTATTCAATCAGATTAATGATAACGATCAAATGAAAGTATAAGCATTATCTCATGTCTAAAGAAACATCACACCCACATCAACCATCCACATGAATTAGCCCAGTAGACTTTGTCGTAGCTACCTTCAAGAATGACATGTCAAACCCCAAAATCTCACTGGAAGTAGTGACACTCTCACAAAGAAATTGAACCCAAAAATAGTCACTCCAATGAATGGTAATTGAGAGAAAATAATAAAGAAATGATCTCACATGCTCTCACAAAAAAGAAATATGCCCTTAGCTTAGAAATAATATGATCTCAAGTCAAATAAAAATACTAGTCAACCCAATTTATTTATTTATTTTATTATTATTATTTTTTTATGTATCATTACATCTTTTTGGCCCATATAACTAGCTTCTACTTCAGATTATAGTTCCCTAAAATCAAGAAGGACTTTTATTAGGACGTAACGTAGGCTAGGGACATGGCTAACAAAGAAGGGAAATAAGGAAGACAAAATGTATGTTTGAGAAAAATGCATAGAAGTTTTTTTTTTTTTTTTTGAAAGTTGCAAGGTGGATTTCACCTATTATTGTTTTTTTTTTAACAACAATTGTTTTTTTTTTGAAGCAACAATTTTTGTTTCTTTCTTTCTTTTTTTTTTTTAACTAGACATAACTTCACTATACAAAATATTTATTTACATTTTTCTCAAACATAAATAGGTGATGGATCTTGTAAGACATTGGGTAATACTCCAAAATCGGAGTAAGTCAAGATGATAAGTTGACAAAGAAAAGTTTTTTTTTTTTTTTTTAAGGCTCAAAAGGGCTAACTATGGGTATTTATAAAAGGGATGGCTAGAAAGGCTCAAACGGATCAAAGATGGCCTTTCCATCATCTTTTAGGACTCTAAATAATCTTCCATATCTACTAATTAAATGGGCTTCCAAATGTAGCAACACACACGTTTTTTTTTTTTTTTTTTTAGGGTTAACTCAAAAGAAATCTAGAGATCGTGTATAATAATAAACTGCTAAGTTGTATAAAGAATGGGCAAAAGGGGTACTCTCCAAGAAAAATGATAGGCTCAAAAACTCACTTGGTATTTATTATGACATGTCCATTCCTTCAAGCAACTCATATTTGTCTCCGACATCAACATGTAGAGTAGCAAACATAGTGTAACATCACTTTATACTAAAGATAATACAAATACTAAAATTTGAAATCATCATGTCATCTAATCTTAAAACAAATCACAAAATTTTTTTTTTTTTTAAACAACAGTCTACCCCTCAACCTATTCTAAACGTGAAAGGAAAATATGCATGCAGAAATGTAAAAATGATGCAGAAAAACTAATTAGAAAACGATTTTTTTTTTAACTTAAGAAGATGCGTTTCTAGAGGCACTACACTCTATATTCAGCCATCTTTGACTAAAAAATTTTTGTTTGAAAATGTATATTTATAAAGGAGAAATTAAAAAGGAAGAAGAAAAATAAACATCAAAACATAATAAAGAAAAAGATTTTTTTTTTTTTTTTTAATTTTTTTTTAACAATGAAGATGCGTTTCTAGAGTCACTACACTCCATATTCAGCCATCGTCAACACAAAAAGTTAGCAACAGTTAGTTTCTACAACAAAAATTAGTAAAAACTTAACCAATATTCCACAATTGTCGACTATTCCCTCCCCCCAACTAGAATGAAACATTGTCCTCAATGTTTTAAAGGAAAGAAGTAGAGTTTAGAAGACATCACCTGGGTGGTGCAACACAGAAGAAAATATTTACAGGCGGAGAGTTAAATCTAATTTATACTTCTTACTGCGGCTACTGTTACCGTCATCATTTGAACGCTCCAACAGAAAGTTCCAGGGGTCTGGCTCCGGTTTATAAGCTTGTAACATATCAAGTAGCTCATTAGCAGTGTGAGCACAAATAAAAAGTTTTTTCACACTGGAAGGAATAAAGTAGCTTTTTATTGCATGGTTAAGAAATGCGATAAAGCCATCATAAAAATTATTGACATTTAACAAACCGATGGGTTTCTGGTGAAGGTGCAGATGGGCCCAAGATGCTAGTGTGATAAGTGCATCTAGTGTTGCAAGATCTCCTGGAAGGAAAATAAAAGCATCAGCATGATTAAGCATTTCAGTTATTCGTTCTTGCATACCTGAGACGACTAACTCTTCTCCAGTCGTTGAGTCAGACACACTGCCCAAAGGTTTTAGAACTCTAGGGATGATGCCTAACACTTGGCTTCCTCTGATAAAAGCAACTTCTGAGACCAATTTTGATAACCCTCGGTTACCTCCTCCATACACCAAATGTAATTTTCTCTCTGCTATGCTTCGACCAAGATCTATGGCTGCATCAACGAACTCTTTATGTTTGCCATAGGTAAATCCAGAAAGCACACAAATGTTCTTGAATTGTCTATTGGGAGTAGCTGCCATTGGAATATTTCTCAAAAACAATTTGTGAGTGCTTAACAAAAAGTCATATTTAAGAATCTTGGTGATAGTGGATCACAACTGTGTATGAGGTGGCATGTCAGTGTCAAATAATGCGTAAAGCACATGGCTCGATAGTCAAAAAGCAAACAGTAAAAACAAACAGTAATAAAATTATTATGAGACAATAATACAAATGATAAAACAACAGTGAAATGAAATAAAATAACAGTAAAGTAAAAGGATATTTACAGGTAGTTGCGACTGTGGCTCACATCTTCCTCTGGTTTTACGTCCAGAAACGGCTTGAACGCCCTCTATGGGTCGAGGATAGGCTTCCCATCCAGTTTTCTTATAAACTGGCAAACAGGGTCTTTTATAGTCAGATTCCCGAGACTATATCGTGCATGCTCTTTCTGGAATAATGACCATAACTGGAGAATCGCTCCTTGCACATATCCACTGGGATGCGTTTCAAGAGACAGAAGGATATCATCCAATGACTCCTTATTCAAGCCATCCCTAATGAATTGAATCTTATCTTCCCTGTTATCAGACACCATTCCTAAAGAACATCGGTTTTTATTGCAACTCATTCTGGCACACTTATGACAAGCAACAAAAATTCTTCGAGCTCGTCGTTTTCTTGTATAATTTCCTTTTCCACAACCAGGCATGTATGCAATAAATTTTTTAGGTAACTCACCCGCCAATCGTACTTTCGCCTCGATTAACCAACGGATGTCAGCAGGTATGTTATTCCTCATGAGTAATCGCATGCGTTCGGACCGAGCTTTATAGATCGTAAGGAGGGCATTCTGAGGGAGTGAAGGGAATCGCTTGTGAAGCTTTGCTAGAATCTCGGTTCTGTCCATACCTTCGCCTCAGAATATCAGTTATTATGGGAAACTGAAGTAACCGACTTAATTGTCACGGAGTACCGTTATCCGCCACTTCACCGGGGTAACAAACTAAAGCACACAAACAGAAAAACAAATTAAAACACATAAAGAAAAATCAAAATCGTCCTCTTATTGAATTTACCTCAAGCTCCAACTGAATGTCGAAAACACTTTTCTCAATATCTCTGAGTTGGCGTTCTAAACCTTCAACATAGGCTACTAACTCTGGTGGTTGTAGAGCCCAAATGCGATTTGTTTTACAAAATTGAATCTGCCTTTTGAGATGATTTTTGACACGTTGAAGTGGTTTAAGAATGTTCAGGAGGAACGGTCTAAGTAAGAGACTCATGATTAACAATGATAAGAGAAAACTTAATAATAAAACAAACACACTTATGCAAAAATAAATTTCAATTAGCAAAAGAATAATAAAAAGAGAAAAAGAAGGAAAAATCAAACCACCGAAAAGAAAAAATCAATTCAAATCTGGTGGGTCACTCAAATTTATTTCGGTGTCTTCTCCATGTGGTTGGTATTCTAGATATGGCTTTAATCTTTGACCATTAACTTTAAACGTGACATCGTTCTTTGGGTCCTTAATTTCAATTGCCCCATGTGGAAAAACAGTATGAACAATAAATGGACCAGACCATCGAGAGCGTAACTTACCTGGGAATAGGTGCAAGCGAGAGTTGAATAAAAGCACTTTCTGACCTGGAGTGAAAGATTTTCTCATAATATGCTTGTCATGGAAGACTTTCATTCGTTGCTTGTAAATCTTGGCATTTTCGTATGCATCATTGCGAATTTCTTCAAGCTCTGCCAGTTGTAATCTTCTTTCTGAGCTGGCTTGCTGCATGTCAAAGTTAAATTTCTTGATGGCCCAATATGCACGATGCTCGAGTTCCACAGGTAGGTGGCAAGCTTTTCCATATACTAGCCTGTAGGGTGACATCCCAATCGGAGTCTTGAAAGTCGTTCTATATGCCCATAATGCATCATCAAGTCTTAATGACCAATCTTTTCTGTCCGGCCTCACCGTCTTTTCTAATATGTGCTTGATTTCTCGATTGGAGATCTCCACTTGGCCACTGGTTTGCGGATGATATGGGGTCGCCACTTTATGAGTGATTGAATACTTTGTCAAAAGAGCCTTGAATGCTTTATTACAAAAGTGGGCACCACCATCACTGATTATTGCTCGAGGGAATCCAAAGCGAGAAACAATGTTGCTTTTCAAAAACCCTATTACCACCTTGTGATCATTGGTTCTGCATGGAATTGCTTCTACCCATTTCGATACGTAGTTAACAGCAACCAATATGTATTGATGGCCAAAAGAAAGGGGAAAGGGTCCCATGAAGTCGATACCCCATACGTCAAAAATCTCAACCACTAAAATTGGATTTAGTGGCATCATGTTCCTTCGTGTAATGCTCCCCATTCGTTGACACCTATCACATGAATAACAGAAAGTGTAAGCATCTCGAAATATAGTTGGCCAATAGAAACCACATTGTAAAACTTTTGTAGCTGTTTTCTTAGCACTGAAATGGCCTCCACAAGCTTGTTCATGGCAGAATGAAAGGATATTTTGAATTTCACTTTCTGGGACACATCGTCTAATAATTTGGTCTGCACAATACTTGAACAAATACGGGTCATCCCAAAAGAAATTCTTTATTTCTGCAAAGAATTTAGCCTTGTCTTGCTTGGTCCAATGCTCTGGAAGTTTACCTGTAACAAGATAATTAACTATATCAGCATACCAAGGTAATACTTCCATACTCATTAATTGTTCATCTGGAAATGACTCATTTAATGTTAAAGGCTCTGTAGTTGTGTCAAAATGAAGACGAGAGAGATGGTCTGCCACAACATTTTCTGTGCCTTTCTTATCTTTGAATTCCAAGTCAAATTCCTGCAAAAGTAACACCCAACGAATTAGTCTAGCTTTTGCATCTTTCTTTATAAAAAGGTATTTAAGAGCAGCATGATCAGTGAACACAATTATTTTACAACCAATAAGATAAGATCGAAATTTTTCCAATGCAAACACTACTGCTAGCATTTCTTTTTCAGTAGTTGAATAGTTCAACTGTGCATCATTCAATGTCATACTAGCATAGTAAATAACATGGGGAATCCGATCAACTCTTTGTCCTAATACTGCTCCTACTGCATAATCAGATGCATCACACATGAGCTCGAATGGTAAGCTCCAATTTGGGGGCTGAATGATGGGTGATGATGTTAACAATTGCTTTAATTTTTCAAAAGCCATAAGACATGAATCATTAAAGATAAAAGGTGCATCCTTAGCAAGTAAATTGCATAAGGGTCTAGAAACTTTGCTAAAATCTTTAATGAAACGTCTATAAAAACCAGCATGCCCAAGGAAAGATCTTACTTCTCTGACTGTTTTGGGTGGAGGAAGATTGGAAATGAGATCCACCTTGGCTTTGTCAACCTCAATACCTTTGCTCGAAATGATGTGACCGAGAACAATACCTTGTTTTACCATAAAATGACACTTCTCCCAATTTAAGACCAAGTTCTTCTCGATACATCTCTGCAGAACTAATGTTAGATGACGTAAACATTGATCAAATGAATCACCAAAGACTGAAAAGTCATCCATAAAGACTTCAAGGAATCGTTCAACCATATCAGAAAAAATGCTCAACATGCATCGTTGAAATGTAGCAGGTGCATTACATAATCCAAATGGCATCCTCCTATATGCAAAAGTGCCAAAAGGGCAAGTGAAAGTGGTTTTCTCTTGATCTTTTGGTGCAATGGGAATCTGATTATATCCTGAGTAGCCATCTAGAAAGCAATAAAATTCATGGCCTGCTAATCTATCAAGCATTTGATCGATAAATGGTAAAGGAAAATGGTCTTTACGTGTGACAGAATTTAACTTCCTATAATCAATGCATACACGCCATCCTGTAGTTACTCTAGTGGGTATCAATTCATTATCAGCATTGGTAACTACAGTAACTCCTGACTTTTTGGGGACAACTTGCACAGGACTGACCCATGAACTATCAGAAATGGGGTAAATTATACCTGCATCTAATAGCTTAAGAACTTCTGTTCTAACAACTTCTTTCATATTAGGATTTAACCGACGTTGCATTTCCCTAGTAGATTTAGCATTTTCATCAAGGTGAATGTAATGCATGCAGTCTACTGGGTTTATACCTTTTATATCTGCTATGGTCCATCCTAATGCTCCTTTGTGCTCTTTTAAAACATCCAACAACTTACCTTTTTGTTCTTCGTTGAGGGATGATGAGATGATTACCGGTAAAGTACTTTCTTCCCCCAAGAATGCATATTCCAGAGTGTTGGGCAATGGTTTGAGCTCAAGTTTTGGTGGTGATTCTGATGATGGGATGAGTTTCTTCTCTGATGGTGCTAGTTGTTCAACTCTTGGCTTCCATTTATTAATGTCCATAGATGGTGCTGAGTCAAGTAGGGCGTTGACCTCATCGACCGATCTGTCAATATCAAAATCCAAACCAAAGTGAGTTAAACATGTTTGCAAAGGATCATCACTAAGGTTTGAAACAAATGTATCATCAACTAGTGCTTCAATTAAATCCACATCAACAATTCCATCATCTGCATTGTGAGGTTGTTTGGCAATGTTGAAGATGTTCAGTTCCATAGTCATGTTGCCGAAAGACAACTGCATATTTCCAGTCCTGCATTGAATGTGAGCATCCGCAGTTGCCAAGAAAGGTCGGCCTAGAATAATGGGGATGTGCTTCCTTGAATCCTGTATTGGTTGAGTGTCAATTACAATGAAATCAACAGGAAAATAAAACTTGTCTACCTGGATAAGCACGTCCTCCACAATACCACGAGGTATTTTCGTGGACCGATCTGCAAGCTGTAACACCACTGGAGTTGGGTGTAATTCTCCCAGTCCAAGTTTCACGAAAACAGAGTAAGGTAACAGATTTACACTAGCTCCTAAATCCAACAAAGCATTCTCAATTGTGTGGTTCCCTATGCTACATGAGATAGTGGGGGAGCCTGGGTCTTTACATTTTAAAGGAATTTTATGTTGGAGTATAGAACTAACGTTTTCTGTTAAAAATGCCTTCTTTTGAACATGCATGTTTCTCTTTTTAGTACACAGGTCTTTAAGAAACTTGGCATAAGATGGAACTTGCTTTATAGCATCAAGTAAAGGGATGTTGACACTTACCTGTTTGAAGATTTCGAGAATCTCACCTGTGGATTTTCCCTTCTTCCCTTTAGCTAACCTCTGAGGAAATGGAGCTTTGGGAACATATTCTCGTGGGTTGGTTTCTTCTTTCTCCTCTGGTGATGAGTTCTCAACATTTACAGGTACAATTTGATTTTCTTTTGGCATCTCCACTTTATTGTCGACTTCTTTTCCTTTTCGCAAGGTCATGATGGCTTTGACCTCTCCATGCTGCTGTGGTGAACTGGTACTTGCTTTATGCACTCCTTTAGGGTTAGGCACTGGTTGACTTGGGAATTTACCTTTCTCAACAGTCATTGCCAAGGTTTGAACTGAGGAAGCAAGTTGTCCCACCATCTTTTCGAGGCTTGAAACTGATTGGGCTTGTGAGTTGAAGCCCGTTCTCAACTCATTTCGTACTCCATCAATAGTGCGGTTCTTTTGCTCAATTGTGGAGTGAGTAACATTCCTGAAATTCTGGAATGCATCCTCCCATGGTCTGGGTTGAGAGTAGTTCTGGTTCTGATTGAATGGTCTAAATGGGGGCTGAGAGGCTTGAGGATTTTGAATTGGTTGCATTGGTGGAGCTGGAGCTGCTGGTCCATTTTGTTGGAATCCTTGAGACCATGAAAAATTAGGGTGGTCTCTCCATTCAGGGTTATATGTGTTGGAGTATGGGTTGTAATTTGATGGTTTTCTCATTACTCCTATGGCATTGGCTTGATCTGGATATGAGTCAAGGTCATGTGGCTCTGTGGATTTAGCAGTTGATAACGATGCTATTTGTCGAGCGAGACCTTCAACCATCTCTTTGACTTCTTTGATTCCTGAAGTTGACTCGCCAATTTGAACCTCATTTACTCCCTTAATCCTTCTGGTGCTCCTGAGTGATCGACTCCGTTGTTGGGAATTATCTGCTTGTCGCTGGAAGAATTCCCAAATCTCTGATGCACTTTTGGACATTAGCTCTCCTCCACTTGTTGCCATTAGCCATTCTTGCACATTCGGCAATAATCCCTCCAAGAAGTATTGGCATTGGTGCCATTTCTCGTACCCATGATGTGGACACTTCAAGAGTAACCCATTGAATCGCTCCCACGTTTCGAAAAACTGCTCGTCATCTCTCTGGGTAAACTCCGAGATTTCCCTGCAAATAGCGTTGGTTTTATGCACTGGGAAATATTTATTCAAAAATTTTGTAACCATTTGTTCCCATGATGAAATGCTATTAGCAGGCAATGTATTAAGCCATGAACGAGCTCTATCCTTCAAAGAAAATGGGAATAGTCTAAGTTTTACATCATCATCTGAAAAATTCTCATATTTAAATGTTTGACAAATTGCGTGAAAATCATTCAAATGATTGTATGGGTCCTCATTTTCTAAGCCATAGAACGTGGGGAGACAATTTAGCACACTAGGTTTTAATTCAAAACTCCTAGCAGCTACATTTGGGTATCGTATGCATGATGTGCTCAAATTGGCTAAAGGACTGAAGTAGTCCTTAAATGGCCTCTCCTGTGGTTCTTGTAAATCCATTTTGTTTTTAACGTTTTTGTGTGTGCGAAGTGTTTTCTCTAATTCAATGTCTATAGGTTTAAGATTAGGTAATAATGACCTACGACCATGCATGCAAGAAATATAAAAATAAATGGGAACAAACCAAATAAAATAAAAAATAAAAATAAAGATAGGAACAAAACAAATAAAAATAAAGAAGAAGGAGAAATTATGATACTAACCTTATTGCGCTATTACAACCTTACTATAACAATACACACACAAAAAATACGTGAAATAAATTAATTAAAAATAAACTAATAAGATAAATAAAAATTACAAAGAAGAAATAAATAAAAAAAATAACTTGAAAATTAAATTACAAAATTTAAAGAAGAGAAATAGAAAAGAAATACTAACCTCTAAATGTAGATTCACTTTTTTTTTTTAATAATAAAAAAAATACAAGAAAACAATTAAATAGAAATATTCACAAAAATTAATTCTAAGAATTAAAATTACTTACCTCCCCGGCAACGGCGCCAAAAACTTGTTGTGCAAATTTTATTGAACTCGCAAGCGCACGAATCTGTTGTAGTATAGATTAATGGTGCGAGTGTCGATCCCACGAGGAGGTGGATTTTAATTATATATAAAATTAATTTTGTGAATGAGTGGTTGGAATTGTGGTGGAAAATGATTTGGGATATGCTAAAACTTAAATTAAAATGACAAGAATAAATTCTAAAAGTGGAATTAAAATGGCAGGAATAAATTGAAGTATAAATCTATTAAATGACGTACTTGGGTATCTGGATCCGTATCAACATGCATCATGGGCTAAATATTCCATATTAATACCAATTAAATCATGAGAGGGGAATCCACACCTCATGAACCATACTCTGATAAATATGGTGCTAAGAGCTTATCGTGTCAAATAATAATAACCTTATACTAGGGAGCCGGTGAAACCAGGGCAGTACTAGACAAGATTAGTATTATTTGTCGACGAGAAGTCAAAACATCCACAAAAACTAGAGGGGAAGAGAAGATAAATTTACCAAATCAAGCCCATGACACATGTTGAGACTTCACCTTCAACCCAAGCTTGAAAGAAAATTAGCCACTCATAGTTGAACTAGGGGCAAAATGGGAATTTATTAAAATACGTAGAAAGTACAAGATAGAGAGAGAATTACAGAAAATGAATCCCAAAAATGGATTAAGAGGTGCCTAATTAGGGGGGGAGGCCCCCTTTTTATAGTTACATCGAGTAAATCATGGCCATCGGATTAAAAACAGTTTGGACGCTCAGGATTTAGCCACGTCATCAGCCACTATTTGCACAGTACAGTCAACAGCCACTATTTACACAGTAACGCCAACAGTACCCGTACATGTGAATAGTATCGTACATGTGAACAGTGTCATTTTTCCTTTTATACTCCTCCTAAGGTTTTCGACCGTCCTGAGTTCAAAAATGATGTCCGTTTTGCCATTTGATCTCTCGTTTATTGTGAAATGACTATGATGCACATAATTAGAATAAAATACACATAATTAAAGTACAATAAACTTAAACACATAAAAGTAAGGGTTGTTAGTAATACTTGATATATAAAATAACGATTTTCTCCTTTATAAATATGCACTTTCTAACACTCAACAAAGCTCAAATTCTGTTTTGAAATGATTATTTTGTGAGTTCTGATTTCTAAATGATTCCCACTCATCAGCCATCTCATCTAAGTCTAAGTCTACCATAATAGAATCATCTGCTGCAACACCTTCAGAACTAGCTGAACCATTAACCCCCCCAATTTGCATTTGATGAATATTTTACTTCATACTCATGCCCTAAATCAACAATTAATTTGCGCACCCTTTCAATTTCGGATTCAGCTCTTTCTCCATAGATTTTGGGAAATAGAAAGTTAATTAACAACATTTTACACATAGGATCTAAAAAAGTGCCCACAGCAAGAACTCCATGAATAACATCCCAATATTTGTCATACTTCGCAATCATCCTAGTGGCCATATGTTTTAGCCCCTCAATTGGTGATTGTAACCATGCATTCATTGACAATCTAATTTCACAAATCTTGCCAAAAAATAAATTAGATGTCAGATATCGTGTCCCTGAAAAAAGTTCTATCAACTTATAAAAACTCTTCAAATACTCACACATAAGCTTTGAAAAATTCCACTCCAACTCACTAGGAAAAGATGTATAATTTCTATCACGCTCCTTTAAACGAACAAATACATCTTCATACAACAAAGTTGTATTAAGCATCAAATAAGTGGAATTCCACCTAGTTTTACAATCAAGTGTTAAGTTTTTAGTTTCTTTAACACCTAATTGTTTTTTGGCAGCCTCAAATTTTTCAAATTTAGAAGGTGTTGTTTGTTGTCCAATAATGGACACTCTCTCTAATCTTTTCAACTTCTTTTTGTATCACAGATAAACCATCCTTAACTATCAAGTTCAATATCGTAAAGCTTCAAAATTTCAGCCTTGATAGTGTTTCTACTAATCGTCTCAATTGAAAGTTGGAGAAGCTTTAACAGTTCGTAAAACCTAATATACTCAACAAATGATAACGGAAGCTCATGCATTACAATCATTCTAGCTATAAAAAGCTTCACTGTTGCCATGTCCCACTTTGGTTCAGTATTGTAATTACCAAGAACGGTATTTCCATCTGCTTTAGAAGAAAAAGAAAGGTGCATTTGCTGCAAATTCTTGATTGACCTTCTAGGACAATGTTTAGCATGATTAATCAGGTGATTAGTGCCTTGAGAATAATGCCCTTGCATAACTAACCCACAATAATTACAAATTTCCTGAACTTCCTTGCCTAACTTAACTTTTTAAAAATGATTCCAAGCATCAGAAACTAATCTATCTGAACTACTCCCTTCGCTGCCAACACCTCTTTTTTTGAAGCACCAGCAGTAGTATTACCCATACCCCTACGACCACGACCACGACCACTCCCATTCTCACTCCCCTGCTCTACTGTTGTTGAATCAGGTTCTAATTCAACAGCTGTATCATTATTTTATGCTGCCATATCCATGCCAACCCTCACACCCACACTTTCATCAGTATCGAAAACATCTAAATTAACTCTTTGTTCATTTTCCATTACAATTTAACACTCTACAAGAATTATGTCAAAACAAATTAAAATAAACCATCATTCCTCCAATTTCTTCCATTTTATATGTTTTTTTTATTGTAACAACGACAATTTATTTTTAACTGTAACAGCTTTCTAACATTTGAAATATAGAATTTCGAATCTATTAAGAGTTAACACCAACAATCAATAACATTTCAAGCATAAATCAGTGGTGTTCACGGCAGTATAACACAACACAAATCAATATCAAACCGAACATAGCACAAATCACATAAAACAAAGTATAACAGCGACTCAAAAAGAAAGGTCAGAAACTCACAATTCACGCCGGTGAATCAAACGAATAGAGGAACTGCCGTGCTGTCAGCCTGTCACGGCTCAAAAAAGATTGCTGATGATAATGAATAGAGGAACTGCAGTGCTGCAAGCATGTGATGGTGGTGAACCAAACGAGTTGCGAGTTGCGAGTTGCGACGGTGGGGAACCCAAGCTTTTGACAATGGCGAACGCCGCGAACCTGACCTTGCGACAACGGCGAACCCGACCTTGCGACAGTGGCGAACCCAGGTGATGGTTGTTTGACTTGCCTACGGAACAACGGGAGGCGGCAGCCGCGGCACAGCTAGGGTTTTTTTTATGTAATCGCCATTTGTGATAGAAACTAGAAAGAATGAAAGATAGAATTAGGGTTTTTTTTATGTTTTTATTTATATTAACTAATAAAAATAATACAAAAAATGAATCTTGGTCCGGGTTCCGGATTCACGGGTTACCCCAAACCCGGACCTGGACCCGGACCCAGATTAATCCAGGTTATTAAAATTCATTATGGATCTAGATTTTTTTACACTCCGATATGGGTTCAACCAGGCCTGGATTATCCGGGTTCGTCCGGGTCCGGGCCGAGTCCGGGCTAGGATTATTTTGCCATCCCTAGTAGCAAGGGTGATTATTAAAACCCACAATAAATCACAATCCTAAACAGAACCTAAACACACCTTAAATCATGTATTATAATATGCATCAATCTAAAATCATATTAATATAAACCCTAGATAAAGTGATTGGAAATCTTATAGAGAATAAGAAGAGTAAACTTACCAATTGCTTTGATTCTCTCCTAAACAAATGTTTTAATTCCTAAGTTAGATTGAAAATGAAAGGGCTAGGTGGTATTTATAGGATTTCTTAAGGCTAATGGATGGCTCATAACTCTTGATCAATGGTTGAAATTATCCTTCATAAATCCTTACTAGTTTCTAGAATTCTTATCTATCTCTACTTCTCTTACATCATCACTTATGTCATAGATTATGCCATTATTACTTAGTCATTGCATCATCACTTATGTTATTACTTCTCTTAGAATTAAATATTACATATTATTATTATTATTATTATTCTAATACTTAAAGGGGCTTCTTAGGTCAAAATAAATTCTATTATATTTAAGAGAGAGAAATGAACCTTACATACATTGACTCTTCAACAACCATAGTTCTTTTATTATAAACTCTATAAGTTTTGCTTGAGTTTGAATACCCAAGAAAGATGCTTGCATCAGATTTTGGATCAAAATTTTCAAGGTTTTCCTTTGTATTTAATATAAAAAATTTGCATTCACAGACTTTGAAATAACCAATGTTTTTTTTCAAAAAAAAGTATAAATATTTTTATTTAAAAAAAACTCTGAAGTTTATTATTATTACTATTATTTTGAATGTAGAAGGGTCCTGATGCATTGAACGTGCCATCGAACGGCACGGTTCGAACTAAAACGTCGTCTAAAAGGAGCAGGGCTGCAGAAGTTCATAATTTGTCAGAAAAGGTTTCCCTTCAAGCTTGAATTTTCCTTTTTCGCCTTTGTACTTTTAAAAGTGGAATTTTTACTTTATTTATTTGTTCATGGACTTTGTTAATGTGTATGGTTTATTGTTTGGAAGAGGCGGAGGAGTAGAATTAATGAGAAACTGAAAGCTCTACAGAACCTAATTCCCAATTCTAACAAGGTTGTTATTTTTGCTCTATGTGTATTTATATATAATTTTCACCTTGATTTTCTTCTTCAAATATATTTTATATCTAAGGTGAATGAATGTTTGGTGTTGTACTTGTATGATAATAATGCTGGATGAGGCTATTGAATATCTGAAGCAGCTTCAACTTCAAGTACAGGTCAGTTTTAACTTTTCATTTAGACAAAAACATGAGATTAGGATCTTCTGAGGATGATGTTGCTAGAACTAGAAGTATAATCATCGTCCTCTTCCCAATCATCTCAGCAGGGACAATATGGGTCACACATGCCTGAGCCTGGAACATCCCATAGGAAATGGCCATTTTGCTTCGCTGGATAAACAGGGTAGCCTTCAGAATTAAACCTCGTAATGGGCAGATTTTCCTGAGCTGTCTACACAGTTGTGAGCATTGAATAATAGGTAAAGGAGAGTCGATGAGGCTTTTGTGGAGCACTTGGAGGTGGTTTAAAAGTCATTCTGACTGTTCCATCTTGTCGTCTTTCAAACATACTTTCAGATGTCTGAATTGGAGCTGTATTATTATGGAACTGTTCATAGTTGGAGATCCATTCAAGAGGCATAAGCTTGATGAGCTCATGACGGGGAATTTGTCTTAGGATCTGGATTATTGTTGGGATCTGGTCAGATTCGGATAATACCATGAGGGTGTCAGAATGGTGTTCTGGAGTGGGTAGATCTAAGGCATGATTTGAAGTCTATATACCAGTTGATGATGGAGGGTGGCAATTTTGGCGAAGGAAATTTGTTCTGCACCTTGAATTTGGACTTGTACTTTCAAGGTTGTGGGCAAATTGGTGTCTTGGAAAGAAAGGTTGAAATTTAGATAGAGTAAAACACTTCCTGTATGAAGGGTTGTGAGGACAGTACCTATAACAGCGTCTTGGTACTGTTTGAACCGGGTATCGAGCATAGCAATTCGAGCTGTGACCGGTAATCCTTTTCTCCCATGAAGGGTAAGGATTAATCGGATTCCTCCAAGATGGAGATGGGTATAACCTTCTCGTTTCCAATTTGAAATCAACTCTGAGGGTATTTCCAGACTGACATATTGCTCAGCAGAGGTTGCTTGAAGAGCACATTGATCCAGGCGAGAAGACTGGATATATTCTTTAGGTTGAGGACGTCTGGTAGAGATGAGGGTGCGAATACTGCGGGTAAAGGAATTGGGTCGTTTGTACAGCTACTAAGGGCTGATAAGAGGGTAGGATGACTCACTGATTTGGGCGGATTCAGGGATGTAGGAATATTCTACAATGTTTTCAGTCTTATTGGCGGTATGAGAAGTGCAAGATTTAGGTAAAGAAAGAGTAGAAGAAAGAGTAAGAGGATTGGAAGGAATGGAAGATGAAGTGGAAGACATGAATGAGAAGTTCTCTCTACTCCTGAAGTCTAGAGATCAAAACAAAAAAAAGACTTAAATTATACCATTTGGATCATGAAAAATGGGGTTTTAGAAAACGTAAAATTTTCAAGGACTGGTATGGCTCGATACCACAAAAGGCGCAGTAAAACCTAAAACGTTTCTTTTAAGGTCATATAACCCAAAACAAACTTTCCTTAGTCTTTAAAACAGGATACCAAACCGTTTAAGAAATCATCATAAGTTTTCTGATGCACAGGATCCTTACGGGAAGGCAAGTGCAGAGCATACCTCCTTAAAGTTTCAAACTGAACAAATTTAATTCTTTATTCTTTTTCTTTCTCTAGATCTTCATTTACAAAGAGAGAGAAGCGAGTTTAGAAATTCATGGTTATATGGAAACACACGAGAGTTTATTTCTTCGAAAACTTCTCTATCTTACAAGTGAGGGGAGAACTCTTTATGTAGGAGAATTCTCGGGAAGATAGGACAGGACCCCTATCTTTTACCAAAGCAAAAGTAAAAGATACATCATGACACAACTTTAATTATTACAAAGCGACAAAGTGGGCTTTAATAATTAAAGCATGACTTGGACAAAAGTAAAGCTTAAAGTAAAAGCAAACTTTAATAATTATACAAGACAAAAGCATAAAGTGAAACATAATTATTACAACAAGACAAACTACTTTATGGAGAGCGGAGATTCATGTAGTCGTCTTCAAATGAGCTGTCGGTTTCATCGGGGTCAGTGTCACGAGAGGTTTGTGGGAAAAAGGTTTTAGAGAGCTTTGGATGCTTACAGTGGGGACCACGACAAGGTGGATAAGGGCAATCTCGTCTATAGCCTGGTTTGAGTGGTGATGAACGAGGCATAAAGCTTGGTGTCTGAGTGGCCTTGTCTGCTTTTGAAGGTTGGGATGGTTGTGATTAGGACCCTGGTTCATGCATGGACGGCTGGGGAAACTGTTGAAGATGTTGACTTAAAGGAAGAAATTCTTCCCATGGGTCTTGTGAGTCTTGGTAAAGGAAGTCGGTGTAGTCTGGTTTTTCTTCTTTTCCTGTGGACTTTGGTTTGGATATGGCAGATGGAGTAGGGATCATGATGAGGTCATGTTGTGGACCTAAGGAGGTGTGGAAGATATCTCTGTGTGGCGGAGTTTGGTGGTTTAATTGACAAAGGTAGTTATGCAGGGTGGATTGGATTTCATTGTCAATGACAGCTGGGTGAGGTGCAGTAAACCATTCATATACTTGGTCTTGAGACCAGAAGAGGTTTGTATCGGGATACTGGAAGTATGGCCTATGGATGATGAATAGTGTGGCGGAGTTTGGTGGTTTAATTGACAAAGGTAGTTATGCAGGGTGGATTAGATTTCATTGTCAATGACAGTTGGGTGAGGTGCAGTAAACCATTCATATACTTGGTCTTGAGACCAGAAGAGGTTTGTATTAGGATGCTGGAAGTATGGCCTATGGATGATGAATACTGAGGTAAACAGTTGTGCTTCAGAGGCAGGCATACGTTCAAGATTGTAAATCTCTGACAGTTCTTTCTCCACCATGGTATAGGGGAAAACCATTCAAGTAATGTCCAGGTAAGAGAAGTGGCTTTGTCGGGATTAAGGAGATGTTCCAAAGTGGGAGTAATTGGTAGGACTAGCTTGGTTGCATAAAGAACAGTTAGGCACCAAATGTACCATAACTCATCTTCAGTAATTTCTCTAGATGGGTCAAGGGTTAAACCTATGAGGAACAGATTTTCTAGGTGGAAGGTGGAAAATAGAAATGAGTCTGCTAGAAGGTAGGCTTTCATGAAAAAGCAAAAAACAGCTTTTCTTGCAAACTCTTGGATGGCAAAGACAGAGGAGAAGTTTTTGTCAAGGGGAAAAGTTTTCTTGGTGAGAGCTTCTGGGGCTAGTGATGTAGCCATGAAGATGATCGGAAAGTGGTATGTTGTGGAAAACAGGGTGAGAGGTTTTTCTGGTTTTGAGAGTCTTGGAGCATATCAAGGATGAGGTTCTGGGACCCCTTTATATGCTTAACTGAAAAATCATATTTGGAAAACTAATCTTTTAATCTGAGTAACATCTTTTCGGGAATAGTTTTACCTTTGAAATTGAGGATATTGGGGAAAGCTGAACTGTCCATTCGGATAAGAAAATGGTGGCCAATCAGATGATACTCAAACTTTTTGATGTCATTCTTTACCGCTAAGATTTCTTTGAACACGCTATGGTAATGCTTCTGTGTGTCAAAAAAATGTCCACTAGCGTAAGCGATAAAGTGTTCTTTTCTATGGATTTCTTCGAGGAGGATGACACCCCATGATTCATCACTCGCATTTGTCTACAGTATGCGCTTTCCATCAGCAATCAACTTTAAGGGAGACGGATTTTGCGCAATTTACTTTAGTGTAGTGACAGCAGTGGTGTGGTCAGCATTCCACTATGGGGGCTTCTTTTTCAATAAAGTCGAGAGGTGATGAGTGTAGCGATCCACATGTGAGATGAAATCACGGATGTAATTGATAATGCTGAGAAACTGTTGAACTTGCTTTTTGGAAAGTTGCTGATCTGGAAAGTGAAGCAATTCTTGGGCAATGTGCTTTCCTGGCTGATAATGGCCATCTTTTATGATCATACCAAGAAATTCAATATTATGGAAACGTTTTTCATTTAGTAAATCATTGCATTTATGCAAGGCATCTTTTTCATTTGAACGTTTTAGCATTTTCTTCTTAAGACATGCATTTTTCTTACCAATTTTCATCATATCATTATTCAGTTCTTTAAAAGCATCATACAATTCATCATAAGTAGGAAGATCATTTACCTTATCAAGTTCATCATCTCTTATTGCCATAAGTGCTAGGTTTGACACTTCTTGCAAATCTTCTTCAATGCTATCGTCCCAAGTATCCACCATAGCTTTCTTCTTCAGTTTGTTGAGAAGTGGGTACTTCGATCTTATATGGCCAAGCTTCTTGCATTCATAGCATATGATTACTTTTTTCTTCTTCTTTTGGTTCTTGAGGTTTTTGAATTTTCTTCGCTCTCCGGATTTCTTGAAAAACTTACTGAATTTTCTAGCCATCATGGCCATTTCTTCATCCTCAAAATCGTTTTCCTCATCACTTTTAAGTTTAAATGCTCTCAAGGCAACGTTTTTCTTCTTTTTATCTTTATCTTCTCTTTCGGCTACCAAATCCTCTTAATAAGAAATAAGAGAGCCACTTAAATCATCAATAAATAAAGTATTTAAATCTTTAGCTTATTCAATTCTAGTTCTCTTAAGTCTCCATTTTTTTTGTAATGACTTAATGATTTTCTTTACCTTCACACTATTTAAAAAGATCTTACCAAGCACTCCTAGAGTGTTTACTATATCGTAAATCTAGTAGACATAGAATGGACACTCTCATTTTATGCTATTTGGAACAACTTTGTTAGCCTGAAGAGTTACACATATTGTAAATTTGATGATAACAAACATGTGTCTTAAGTAAATTGAAAAATATTGTATTTCACATTTCACTAGTTCTTGAAGGATAATATTTACGATGAAGTGAATCAAGTTAACTCAAGTTCAAGACACTCAACAGACAATGACTCGATCAAGAATAAAGCTTAGAGCTCAACGGACTCATTATTATGACAATTCTTGTAAAGTCGATATGATTTAATATATGCATGGCTTAGCATTTGAGAATCTCAAGATTTTTTAATAAATCATCATTTTTCATAACCAAAGGTTTTGCAATTATAAGCCAAATATTTTATGAAATTATTTTTTTTTCAAGATGTGGACTCAAATGAAAAAGTTTTGTCATCGTTGATTTTAATAAGCATTGTTTTGAATTCTAGATTTGGACCTATTTGCAAACATTTGAAACGTTTTGGTCTATACTATAATTTTAGAAAAAATAAGGACTTAAGTGTAAATATCCAAAAATGGACAGAGAATTAGTGGTTAACCTGTTTGTAAAGTTTTATGACAATTTGGGCCATAATATAATTACAAAATGTTTTGGGCAAAAATATAAATTTGTGAACAGTGTGACTGTAGTAAAATTCAAATTTAACGGTAACTTTACTGTTCTAAAGCGGGGAGCTGGCTAAATTAAACGATTAGCCCCTTGCTCATTGAAATTTGCCTATAAGGGCTAGTTTTTGGGCTTAAGCTATATAAACTCAATTCTAACTTCAATTTTAAGACTTTTGCAAGTATAAACAAGTGCATACAACTTATATTGAGCTTCCATCATAAATCATCATATATTGAATCATCATTGTGCTATCATTTGTATATCCACTCTAAGAGAGTTTTTGTTGTAATCTTTGTTTTCTTATCAAATTTGTGAGTGTGTAAGTGTGGGAAACACTTGAGTGAAGATATTGGGGGATAATCTCTTGCTTTAAAGGTTCATTGACACCTTGGAAGTTCATTGTAAACATTTGAAGAATTGGGAGGCTTGGATAGTGAAATCCTCAAGCTTAGTTGGCTTGGAGGTGTGGACGTAGGCGGGGATTGCCGAACCATGTAAAAATCATTGTGTTTGCTCTCTCTTCCTTTACTCTTTTATTATTGTGCTTTATTAAATTTATTGTTTTTTATTTCATTAAGGCATATATTGAATTGTTGTGTGGTTTGTTTAGTTTAAGTTTTAAAATCACAATTCACCTCCCTCTTGGGTTGCATAACTACCATTTCAAACTCATATTGTCTAGTATGCCTACTGATTTTAGACTCTTTTCACTTGGTTTGTACCCTCATAGACAACTTCAAGTTTATTCCAAATTTTATGAACATTTTCACAACTAAAAACTCTATGGAATTATCCCTAATCTCTTAACTCAAGTGTATCCCAACACTTATAATCTCTCAACTTAATTTTACAAAAGGAATTACAAATAAATTTTCTCACACAATGTGTTTGATTACAAATGAAAGCTCAAAGTGTGAATGGATGAAACAAAAACAAGTTTAAAGCTCAATAGGGATTGTATACTCAGTAGCAAGCTCGATGATAACCCTTGGATATCTCTTTGGTTGAATTTGATTGAGCCATTTTATAGTTGGAGCTAAAAACTAGCCGTTGTTGACTTTCTGTACCCAATCAGATCGCCGTTACTTATTATCGGATCACCATTTTAACTTGAGCAATTTGATCATTAGGCTACAATTTCGAATAGTCGGATCACCATTTTTAAGAAGTCAGATTACCGTTATTGCTTCAGAATCTTGTTCGAAAGTATCGGTTATCCGTTTGACTTAAACGGTTCACCGTTTGCAAGATGATTGCTCTCTAGTTTGTTATCGGTTTGTCGTTATCCATAAACAACTCTCCATTAGCAAAGGATTTCCTCTCTAGAATGCAATCGATTTATCATTATCCATAAACAATTTGCCACTAGCAAAGAACTTGCTCTCTGGAATGTAATCGGTTTTCCGTTATTAATAATCAATTTTCCATTAGCAAAAGACTTGCTTTGTGGAATACAATTGGATTACCATTATCCATCAATCCCTATAAATTCAGTGTGCCATTTAGTTATTAACGGTTATTTGTTTATTTCCAAAAAGTTATTCTATTTTAGAATATTATACGGTTTAAATATTTTGATCGGATTAACAAAACTTTTTCTGACTTATCAATTTAAAACATGTTTGTTATCATCAAAATCATTATTTAGGAGACATATAAGTTAACAAATTCTTTCTTGAACATCTTTATTAATTGTTTTCCTTTTCGATAGTCTTACTTGTAAATCAACCCATGCATTCATATTAGTTATACGTTCATTGGTTGTTTCGTGACTTTTTAAGTTTAGAACTAAGATTTTTCCAATCTCTTGTTCCTTCATCATTAAACATATTTTTGCTACAATTTGTATTGAATATATTAACCAATTTTTGTCATTTTTTTTTTCTCTTTGGTAATATTTTAACATAAAATGCAATAGAGAAATGCTTAGAATATTCATCTTTTGGGAAAGTTATATCATTCTCTCTAATTGTGCCTTTTTCTATTGAAAGATCTCTTAACTTTGTATCAACATTTGGAACAAATAAATTTCCTACATTAACTTTGCCTGTATTTTTATTGTTATCATCTTCATTGTTGTTTATTTCATTCACTGTTTCATCATTGTTTAATTCATTTGAGGTTGGTTGTTCAATAACTAATTCTTTACTTAAATCTAAATCATTTTTACTAGTTGTGACAAACTTATCAAGAGTTCCTTTTTGAGATTGGACTAACTTTTCTATTCTCTTTTTTTTTGTAGTTTTTAATATCATGATGCATATTTTCTAGTTGACATGTTTTTCAAATCTAAAAAACAAACAAATGAACAAGCACAATTTTTTTTTCTAGATTATTCAAGCCATAATCAATACAAAAACTCAAAAATAAATTAAATTTTAAAAGGATAAGAACAATAATAATTAAAAATAGAAAAAACAGAATGATAGCACTTGGAATTGAGTCAATTAACTAGTTGAGATGAATATGATGATGGAAATGAATTTCATAGAGAAAGATAAGAGAGCACGAAAGCTTTTTGCTGAAAGTATCCTTAATTCAATGTGCATCAGTTTATAGATAATGAGTATTTAAATATAATAGAATACTAAAAGTTAGCTCTCAAAATCTAACATTACTAATTTTAATAAGCCATATTCTTTAAAAAGGAAATCATGAATAGTTAAAAAAATAAAGAAGTAACTTTCAAAATAATTATTATATAGTAAAAATATATCTTATATTTAAGATTAAGATTATCAAATAAGAGAGTTGATTATGAATGAAAGTAATATTATAGTAAAGCCTAAAAATAAGACTTTTCTACTGTAGAAAAAAAATATATATATGTAACTTATTTTTTTTAATCTTGAAAAAATTAATTATACTAATTAATAAATAGATATCTAAAAAATGGGGCCTTCCTAAATACGGGGCCCAAGGCAACTACCTAGTTCTCCTAGTGCTAAAGCCGCTACTGTTGTTTTTTGTTGTCGTTTAAAATTGACTTCCTTCTCTTTTATGCTAAATGCCAACGACAATGTTACAATTCGAACCACTTGCATGTGCATCAAGAGTGTTAGGGATTTTCCTTCCAAATAATATTTGCCACTTGCTCTTATTAGGGGTGTTCAGAAAACAATTTGATTCACTCAATCTGTCTAATCCATAGAAATTTGATTTGTGAATTGGTGGATTAGATTGGATTGAAAATTGAAAAACCGTAGTTGGTGGATTGGATATGGATTTACTTTTGTAGATCCATAGTAATTCGCGAATCCTCAAAAAAATAAAAAATAAAATACTTATTTAGTTATAAATTAAAACTTGTAATTGTGGCATTAGTGCTTACTAAAAAATAAGTTAAAACAATTAATTTTCATGTATCTAAACAAATGAGATTTTTTTTCTTTTTGGTGTAGAAATTTTGAATGTATTTTATATTTTTAAATAATTTATTTATTTAAATTTTATTTAATTTTAAATTTGGGTGGTAGTAAAATTATTTATACATTATTTTTATTTTATTTTATGTGGATTGGACAGAATTAGAGTTTTTAGTCTGAAAAATCAATCCGCAAAATGGTGGATTGGATATGATTTAGGTTAAATCTGCATCAAATCCGCAGATATATGGGCTGGATTTGGATTGAATTTCGCCAATCCATGAATCGGATTAGAAATTTATAATCCGTAAAATCATGAATCAGATATGAATTGAAGTCCAATCTGCAAAATCCAATATGTGAACACCCCTATCTCTTATGGAGTGCTTATTTTTGTATTAGGAATTCTTCATTAATAGCATTTACTTGTTAAAAATATAAAAGAACGAAAATGAATTTTCAATGAGGCCTATAAGTAATCAGAATCTCATTCCCCTGATTGGAAGGTGGGAATAAAAATAGAGAATGAAATGAAACTTTTTTCCTTAAATAAAATTAAAATTTTTCTTTTTTTAACTGATTACAAGACAAAATAAACACATAAAATGGAAATAAAACTTGTTTCGATTTTAATTTTTGTAACTCAAGTAAACAATTTATTTTGATTTTCATTTCTCATTACGATTCTAATTCATTTTGATTTTGGAAAAGTAAAGTCACCATTACTATTTTTATTTTAGCTAGTAACTTCTCTGACACCAAAAACTTAAAGGAAAAGAGAGATAAATAGGTCAATTTCTTAATATTTGTTCTTGAGAATGTAAAATATACATTTATTATAAGAAATAATTTAAAAAATGCAAATGCAACGATTATGTGAAAAGCTAATATGCAATTAAGGTTGACATATTTTCTAGAATTTTTATTTATTATTTTTATTTAGATATTATTTTAGTTTACGAATAATAATCTTAGAATAAACAAAAAAAGAAAAAATAAAAATAAAAAAGAACAATAAGAATTTCTCTTATTTACTTTTTAGTTTTAATTTCAAATTATTTCATTTTAATTTGAATTTCATTTTTGTAATTTATGAGAAATATGAATAAAAATATATTTAGAAAATAAGAGCAGTATTATAAAATTATAAGGTCAAAGTAGTTTATTGATATTATAAAAATAGTAGAGAAGTAAGTGATAAATATTAATTTCAATGGAAAAAAATTAACCATCTCCAATGGTCATATATCATAAATGCTCATTTAATTCTTATATTTTAACCTAACTGTTTGTTTGGTCCCTATAGTTTGGAAAATACCTCAAGATACTTTACTATTAAATATGTTACACTCTAATTCTAACTTTTCTTTGCTTTTACAATAATAGCAACCATATTTTTTTACATTAATTGTTTTATCTAAAAAATAATTAACAAATTAACTAATAATTACTTATTAACAAGTCAATAAATAAATATCAATATGCATGAAACAACTGGCACGTACTCTTGCAAAAATCTTATTAATTATGATTTCTTCCATTGAAATATCAATATCCTTACAATGTTGAATATCCTTAATAATTTTTTGTAAAAAATTAATTTACTAAATTAATCTTAAAAGTAAAATAATAATAACTGATTTTTATTTTTATTTTTATTTTAAGGTTAATTTGATAAATTTACATTATTTTCTTTTCATTAATAATAATAATATTTCTACAAGAAAGTTATTGTAAAAGTAGAAAAATAAGTTTAGAATTGTAATATAACTACTAACAAGGCTTTCTTTATGTACTTTTTAAAAAAAATATGAAGTTTAAACAGGCACATAAGATCAAAATATAGAGACTAAATAAATATTTAACTAATGATGTATACATTACTTTACAATAATAAAAAAATATTTAAATTAACTTACAATGTGAAAAACTATTCGGTCTAAACAAAGAAAAAATTTTAATTAAATAGGAAAACGAAAGGATTATTGAATGGGTCCGGAAAGTTGGGATGAAAACTAATTAAATATATTGACAATTGTAAGCTAGAAATTGCTAGAACTATGTGTCTTTCCTGTAGCACTCCCGTTTTCCTTGGTTGATGTATTTGAATCTCAATCAAATCCTTTTACCTCTACTGTATTGATTTCTTCTTTGGCTAATATATTATCTCCTTTAGGAATTACCTTTATTGTTTCCTCTATTTTTTCTTCTTTTTTCGTTGTTGTTAGATCTCCATCTACTAGAGAAGTAACAACAATTTCAATTGATTCTGATGACTCTCCATTGATTTTAGCAGGTACTAGTTGAGTTATCTTCTTCATCTCTTTTCCTTTACCCCACAAAACTGCATAGAGCCCACACACGATCAATGTTGCTCCTAGTATGCTGAAATTTTTTTCGAAATATTGTCAAAACAAGACGCATACAAAATTCAAATAAAGGTCAATATTCTTTTAGTTTCCATAATTTGAGTCAATTTATTTATTTAATTTTTGTCTTTCTAAAACTTATTTAGAAGTTCTCCTCCATTACTTCTACACATGAAAGTTATGGTAAATGTTTTTAATATCTACTATATCCATTATATCCATTTGAGCGGATTATTCAATTAGTTCTTATAATAAATTATAAACAGTTAATTAATTAATAATAATGATAAAAAGTAACAACCTTCCCAAGTGAAGCTTCTCATCCAAAATTAAAGAGCCAAGTATGGCCACAACCACAAGCATTAACGGGTTAAAGATGGATGCAAATAGAGGGCCTTTCGTGCGCACACACCATGATATTAGTGTCACCATCAAACCAGAAGCCACAATCCCCTGCCATATAAGTAACAAAATTAAAAATTTGATTAACGGTTAAAGTTTATATGAATTTAACAAAATTAATGGTCATCAATTAATTCACCATCATATATATACCGAATAGGCTACTGTAAGAAGTCTAATGTTCCAGCCCAGTTTCCATTGACTCCAATCTTTCTCCATGCAAAGAGCAAAAACAACAGCTTGAATTGCCCCCATTACACACATCAAAGCTGTGCTCGAGAATTGACATGGATATTCCTCACTCATCTTGGCCTACATGCATATTACGGCAATTTATAACTAAATAATTAAATTTAACTAACAATTAATTAAATTACAAGGCATGAAAAAATTTAATTTATTAATTACCTGAATGACCAGCCAAATAGCGTAGCCGAAGCAACTGCCTAGAGCAAATAAAGCACCATAGAAACGTTTACCAGGGTCAGCATGCAATGATGCCACGTGCCCGTTAGAGTGAATAAGGTTAATATTTGTTGACCAGATATTGATCTCTACTCCTCTGTAGAACGTGAGTATCATTGCCCCACCTACACCAATTAATGACCCCAACACTTTTGCCTTCCCTGCCCGTGTTCTTATTCCAAGCTTCTCTAATCTGCAATCAATCGATTGTAATTAAAGATCATAAAATAAAATCGGTGTTAACTTAGTATCTTATTTTTCATTCAAGTGAATAAACTAGCCAACACCGATTTTAATTATTTTGTTTCTGACAGTGCAGTCTTACTATCATTTCCTCCACATTTAGGATGATCAAAGTATTTACGATGATCAAAATGATATGGCCATTAATTAAAGTGCGTTAAAATTAACTGTACCCAATAGATATTGACAAAACAAAGGTAATAGCTGGAACGAGATTAGCCATGGCTGAAGCAAATGTTGCAGATGTCAGGACCAAGCTCTCCAAGTACAGATTTTGAGATAGTGATCCCCTGCATGCAGATTGACATAAACCAATTTGTAAAAGTAGATTAAATTATTTTAAAAGGAAATAAATAAAATCTGAAGAATAATAAATTAGCTGTAAAGATAACTGTTATATTTGATAAAATTAATTAACTAAATTAATGCCGCGTACCAAAGATTGTTTAGGATTCGTTGTCTCATTCAAGATACTTGAGTTGGTAAAGAAAGTGTTTGCATGCTTTGTGGATTCCAAAAGAAACAGAAGTGACAAGTGTAACTTAAAGCTATTAAACAGCAGGTCAACAGCTACATGGCCATGCATAGGAGAGATTTTCCGTGATACAACTGGCTACTGTGTTTGTCTACCACCAACTGTATGCATCACATTACTTTTAATGTCTTTATTCAATTACCAAAAATAATCTCAAAATTAGAATTATTTCCTGATTTGAGCCCTCTTCTTCCCTTCAATCCACTAAATGAATTTTTTGCTCGACAAAAATGTTTAGATCACTAGGGATTTTGTAGGTTCTTGTAATACAGCATTGTATATTTCCATCAACTTACCCAAATAATCCACAAAGAAAAGCTTGAAAGAGTATCTTCAAATTCAATTTTGGTCTGCTCTTCCTGAAAAAATATTTTCATAACAAATAATTAATGCTGTTAGACTATACCAAATAGTCAAATAAAATCTTTACATTTTTCCCGTCTCTTTTAATGCGCAATATGTTCTACACTGTAGCTAATATGTTCCGTCAGGCTATTTCATTGTCAATTATGCCTTGGTTTGAGCTTTTCTGATTCTTGAGGGTTCTAAACAGAAAATAGAAGTGTATAAAAATAGTATGCAGAAGTGCGAAACTGAAGAACCTTTGGAAAGCAGTAGAAAATCACAATAACAAGCGAAATAAAAAAGATACTTATAATTGTAAAAAAAAATGATATTTATAACGATTTTTAAGCAAAAGTTCTATTAAAGAAATATTCTTCTCTAAAGGTGGGGATGGGCCTTAGCCACTATTTTTCCTATAATTTAAACTCAAATGACCATTTCAATCAAATTGTTTGAAAATCCCTACTTTCTTAAGATTCGGACTGAAGTGACTAACTAAATAAAATTTGAAAAACTAATTAGACCAAAGAATGTGCCAAATCGAAAATTTAATTAACAGGATGAAATTACCTTTCCAGAATGAGTGCGACAGGAACCATAAAAGCAGTGGCAAAAATGAATCTATAGGCAACAATAACTCGCAAGCTCATTCCGTTATTAGCCGCTAGTTTGTAAAAGACATTCACCCCGGCAAACGCCACTTGAACCACCACCATCGTCAACGCTGGCTTTAACCCATGTATTAAATTACATATTTGCCCCCACTTCATCATCATCATGATGTAAAAAATGTATGACAATTTAAGAGCAATGAATAGCACGGGCAAGCAAGAAAATCTTTTCTCCTTTTTGTTCTTCTCTCTTGTTTGAAATTGAAAGAAGAAAGGAAACAAATGAAAGCAATAAATTAAAATTAATCTGTGAGAGATGGCTGGCTTTCTTTGCTCTGCTCTTTCAGTAGTCTTTATAGGCAATTTTTTTTACCACGTAAGCACATACGTAGCGTCCACGTTTGTTGCTCATGCATAAACAATTCTGTTAATTAAACATTAATGGGGCTGGCTCCTCTTTAATGTACTTTGTGGCTCTGACTCGCAAAAATAAATTGAAAGGCTGCGTAATACCTGATGACACGCTTGGAGAAACATGCAATCGTGCGAAGTAGCTTCGTGGCTGTTACACGTGGGATAGTGCATGGTGGCAGTTGCCATGATTTATGTTGCCCACGTTGAAAAGGAGAAGTAGCTTTAATTTTGGAAGGCAATTGAATTCCTATTTGTGTTTGTATTTGTTGGCGGCTTCTTTTGTTCACTAGATTATAGTAAAAAATTAATTCTCAGCTGATTATGCACTTTCCATGAGTGAAATAATTTGCTCGGGTGCTTTTCTCCACTAATGTGCTTCGTGATTTTTTTGGTGGATTATTTATTATCAATTTGACATTGCTTTAAACTTTAAAGTGGTAAGTTCTTGGAAATTATTATTTACCTAATTCATGTGTTGCAATACATACATATATATATGTCATACTCTTGGATACGTATATTTGCGGTCGACTTAAGGATTTGTTCAAGTGATTTTTAAATAGTGCTAATTAGTATGTTATCCGTGCTCGAATCATAAAGAAGATAAGGGTTAAAAAATTAATTAAAACCTTACTTATTTTGTTACTTTCAAATACCTTTAGGTTGACTGGGCTGACACGTGTGTTGGAGGACGTAGCTTACTCTTTTAACTAACACTTGTTACTATATGCAGATAGCTAGGAAATATGACGCTTACAGTATGAAACTTTGATTTCTTTTGCTTTTTGTGGTTAAGTTTTTCTCAATTTGGAATAAAAATATCAGTTCCTAAAATCCTATGAATAAGTTCAACATAATATAATACATCTGTATTGGCTAATTTATTTGGTAAAATCTGAAGTTCGAGTGTTTACTTAGCCAAACATCAGCGCGAATGACCTTTAATTACTAAGTAATGATACATAACACTTATATAATTGTGATTTTTTGTATAATTGTACTGTACAAAATGAAAGTATCATATTATAATATAAAAAATAATGTCAAAACACCTAACAAATGACAAGTAATGATTTATGACTCATCACTTAAAATACAAACTATGCTTCTTAACTAGGTAAATATAATTTTATTGTTGATTATCAATATGTTCCACAAGCTATTAATTTTTTCTTCATTTCATCATCAGGTAATTATTTACGCTACCTGTTACACTACAAGAAAACAGGTAATAGATGACGGAAAATAACTTTCATAAAAGAAGATTAATGACAGACAGTTCATCCGTCATCTATGTCACTATCGTTAATTTATGACAGAATATTTTTCCATCATAAATTTATGATGATATTTCATAGTTATATATCCATCACATAATATTTTAATATAAAAATAATTTAATTAAAATTAAAATTTACTTAAATTTCGCGCCTTTTTTTTAATTTTTGGTGGGAAGTTCAATTATCATTTTAAAATTTTGGCGGAAATTTTTTTGTGACAGACTTTGTGATGGCTATTTTCCGTCAGAGAGTTATATCAAATTTAATTAATTGATAAAATGAATATGGGAACAAAAACTAAAAACAAATAATATTAATTAAAATCCATTCAATCCAACAAATTCAAAAGAGATACATATAGTATCCAATGTAATCACCATGAATACATAATAAAACATCTTATATTAAAAAAAAAATCCCAAATATAAAACAACACAGTTAAGTTATAATCCCAGAAACCAAGCCAAGTTACCCAACAAAACTTCTAAAGATTAATGGAAATATTCCAATAGCAAGACTTTAAGCTTGACTTCCAGCAGTAATGCCCTCTTCCAGTGGGAATACTCCAACAGCCACACTCCAACACTCTAATGACACTCAGCAACACTCCAACCCATACCCAACAACCCACCATCTTCCAATAGCACTCTAATTCCAGCCACATACCCAGCAACATTTCAAACCAAACCAGCAAATAAATCTATACAAAATCAATCAAAATACCCAATGTTATCAAATGCATAACATCTACACTACAATCCTTAACAACAACCATTATAAAGAGAGTATAAATCTCAGAAACATAAATATATTTTATTTCGTTATAAACCATCTCTGACAGAGCAGTCCAGTTCAATAGAACATAACTCATTCCTAAAAACCATTCTGGTTCAATAGACATTACCCATTCTTAAAAACCATTCTAGTTCAACAGAACATTATCCATTCTTAAAATTTACTGTTTTACATTTACTTAGTGTCATTTTGGATAGGAATAAAGTCAAAGTCACAAGTTTGGGATCAATCAAGGTCATATGGTATATAGAAATTTGTCAGTAGTAATTGCATTATCTTTGACAGTTAGAAGCACTGAACCAAACCAATCATCAAACAAGGAAATAATGAATCAAGAACAGAGAAAACGAATAAATAGGACAAGATTTTCAGAAGCATTACGCTGGAGCGTGATAACCAAAGGTTCCCAAAACTCGAGTAGAATGAAGGCGAGCTGCCATATCAGGGGCCTGATTTGAAAGGTTAAAATCTGCAATCTTTGCTTTGAAATCTTAGAAGAGAAGGACATTGCTAAATCTGATATCTCTGTGTATTATTGAAGGTTGAACCTTCTTATGCAAGTACTCCAAACCCCTTGCTGCATCAACTGCGATTCTAACCCGTGTCATCCAGTCAAGCACTGGACTTGGTTGTGCTCCCTGAACTCCTTTTCTGCATGTAATTATATGTATAATCCAAATCAGCTCATCCTATCTTCTAATCAAGAGATCCCATTGTAGCAAATTCATAAGCAGGAACACAGAGATTTCCTTCAACACAGTAACCAAGCAACTCGACAAGATTTTCATGCTTCAATCTTGAAACAACTAAAACCTGATACAAAATAGCAGGACAAAAACATATGCATTAAAAACGTAAATTCAACTATCAATAACAACAAAGTAATAATAAAAACAATATGCTTCTATGAAGTTTCAGATATACCTGAGTAAAAAATTCAACATTTGACTCGGGCTCAGAGGAAACATCAAGCTTTTTAACAGCCACTGCTTTGCCATTTTCTAAGTTTGCATAATACACCCTTCCATACGATCCCTCACCAATCAATGCCTTTGATCCAAAATTGTCCGTCTTTTCTTTCAGTTCATCCAAAGGCAATGCAGGCACTTCAATAGGTGGTGCTGCCTTCTGCACTTCAGGTTTCACAGGAGCTGGGACCTTTTTGTGGTGCCCTAAAATGTGGAAAAATGATTGAGATAGGACAAGCGTAGAAAAAAAACTGAACCTAGTTACAGATGTATGCCTTTATTCATAAATAAGAAATCTATTCATATCCTTTTAACCATATGAAATTATGCCAATAGCTACTTTTGAAGGCCTTATGTGAAAATAAACTTAATTACAACAGCAAATATGTACTTGGAGTCACAATGAAACTAGTTGCTGCTAATCAAATGATATATCAATTTTCTGCAAAAAAATAGAATATCTACTGCAATAATCTCTCACAAAACAATTTTGAATTTCAGTTTGAGCGCAGCCACAAATGAGGAAAAGTAAAAGGTATTAATTGCTGAATCCTTGACATCGGTACCCATCTGATCATCAAAACAACTATCATAACCAACTTTTTCTCATCTCTAGCAATTGTCCAATATAATATTAAAAATCAAGTGCTAAAATTATCAAGAATTTCCTATCATAAATATGAATTTTAATTTATCTTATTAAGCTGTAAAATGCGAGATCAAAGCCATGTCCAAATCGTTCTATCTAAACATAAAATAGTTAAAAGTTCGGAATCATTACAAATTATTAAATGTACCCAAATATAATTGCAAGATCAATTAAAAGTGATGCTATAAACAAGGAATTCAGAGTATTACATCTATTCAAAAGCTACTTCACTATTCAAGAATAAATCGAGACAACAAGGGCCAAAGAAACATACCATCTGGATAATTCTTTGGGCTTTTCAGGCGCTCATTTTCATGAGATGGATAAGACTCCTATATTGACAAGTACAACAGAGCCAGCGACACATCTTTACTCTCTTCTTCAAATAGAGATCGTCTTCAAGACCTTTATCCAATCGTACAAAGTAACCTGGAGAAGGTGCATGTGCCTGCACACGTTACACACGAAATTCCGCACCACAGCCGGACAATTAAACAAATTAATCATAAGCCAACATTCAAAATGAGAAAAAGATTTGACAGTAAAATGATGTATAACCATACAACGTTAATTTGACATTCAAAATTACTGCAAAAGGGTATTTCATTTCAGAAAATTGGGGGACAAAAAAGCCAACTAAGTTCTAAATGTACCATTCACAACCCATCAATAAAGAGAGGTAGGGGGGAAAAGAAACACATTACAAAGACCCCAAATAGCAGAGTCCGGATACTCTACATAAACTAAAAACATTCCAACATCATTGCAACAAAAATTTGCAAAAATGAAATGAAAAACCATAACATAACCGCTACTTTATAGTATTCAGATAGACAAAGATGGAAGCCAAAAACAAAAAGAAAGAATGGAAATATCATTTGAAACCTCTCCAGTAGAGGATGCCCCAAAAATACCACATGAACTCGGAACATTTTGCTATCACTCACAACCTAACAAAGAGAATATAAATTACGAAAAAGCCTTCAAAGCAAGAAGAATAGCTCCAACGACATTAGAAATGCACCAGAAGCTTTCAAAGCAAAAAATTCTCCCATAAAAACTAAGGTCCTTAGTAGAGTAGTTACTAAAAGTGACACATAACAGCACAAATCCAAACCATAAATCTCAAACACTCGCCAAAATAAGTTAAAATTAAAAAAAAAGATAAAAAAATAAGAATTAAAGAACAAATATTTAAAATTGGCCATTGGAATTTCATGCCTCTAGTCCGTGACAACTGCAACCAACATGAAACACGCTTTGTTGCCACTGTACTGCTTCTTTTTGTGGTCATCACACGCCGTCAGCCCACGTTGGAACCTTGCGTGCAACTAGTAGAGCCATGAGCACCGCCACGCTTCCGCTGCATCAAGAAATGCAGCCCAATTCGAACGCTTCCGCCATGGTGGCTATGGATGTGAGTATCTACCTAGGTCGATTGAGAGTGGCTGTAAGGAGGCTAGGGTTTCAGGTGGTTTTACGAGAGAAGAGTTTGGTGTGAGAATGGGTGGGAACCTCAACACTTAGAAAAAAAAATCGAGGGTTTCTTTTTAATTTTAACTTTTATTTTTATTTTAATAGCTTGTTTTTTATTTTATAATAATTTTTTTTAAATATTTAAAATTTTATAAGCAAAACATCACCGTTCCAACTTAAGTGAAACGACAACATTTCTTGATTCATGTAATATTTTATTTCAAATAATGCCAAAAATTTCAATCAAAGAAGAGCCAAAATGAAGTCCACATTAAAATCCTATCATGAATTTTTGATGTAATATATGCTATCACAAAGTCGTCGTATATTATTGACATAATTTATTTTTATTATGAGTCCATCATGAATACTTGATAGACACAAAATCTATCACGACTCTATCATATTTTTATGATGTACGTCATTTCCGTCACAAAGTATTTGTCATCTATTGTCAGTTTTCTTATAGTGTTAGCAAGTTAAGACAACGTATTTGATATGATTACAATTATTTTCATCCTCAGGTTATTATAAGGTATTTTTAAAACTTCAATTTCGTCTGATTTAATTTTAATAAACAAGGATCTTAGGAAAAAAAATCCAATTCATATTCGGAAATTATTTGTAATAATTGGAAACAAATTAATTTCAATAATTTGATTACATTTTCTGCTGACTTAACGTAAAGTTTAGAGATTTGTACTCTACAACAGATACTTTCTTCTGCCTTTTGCTTGTGATCTGCATTTGCATTTGCCTCATGTAATTATCTTTTTGTTTGTAAGGTGTGCTGGTGGTAAAATTTGTTAATGCATTTAGGGCATGACATGGGTAAAACTAGGGCTGGGCACTATATGGTTCGGTTCGGTTTAGACAGAAAACCGAACCGAACTGAAACCAATCGGTTCTCCCAAATCAGAACCGAACGCAACCCGAAATTCAGAACCAAACCGAACCGAACCGAAAATTTTCGGTTCGGTTCGGTTTGGTTTTGAATTTCGGTTCGGTTCGGATTATTTCGGTTCTTTTCGGTTTCAACTCTGTAATTTTCTCACGCAAGAAACTACCGCAGTGTTAACATTACATTCAATATAATAAAATTCAGCAAAATAATTAAGCCCCAACACATTATAAATCGAAAAAAATAAAAAATAATAACAAACCAAAAATCTCATGGGTTTCAAAATCACCATTTTCCCACAACCAAACAAGGCCTGCACATGGGATTTCCGTATCAACATTTTTAGTAACCAAACAAGGCCATCAAAATCCCCATTTTTCCAACCAAACGAGGCCAACACATGGGTGTCAAAGCTAGCAATTGGCAACAGCAACAAATACAATAAACCAAAAGCTAGCAAGTCCGCAACAGTTACAAATACCCAAAAAATGCTGAAAAAAAAATCAAAATCTACTTGGACAAAGAAATAGATCTAGATCTATAATATTTGTTGTGAGAGAAACAAGAAGAAACTAAGAATCCTTGTGTGGTGGCCGACGGCCTGCGATGATTGCAACTGAAGGACGGCTGTTATGGGGTTGTGACGAACGGCCGGTGGCTGATAGACGGCTATGCTAAGGGTTGACGATGGTTGTGTTGTGCGAGAGGAGCGGCTGCCAGCTGCATGTATGGTGTTAGAGAAGATCGGTTGCCAATGGTAGAAATAAAATGTGCAGATTAGAGTGTGAGAGTGAGGGAAGGTGTGCTGCCGTCGTGTTTGAGAGATGAGAGTGAGATTTAGGTTTTTTCCATTCACTTTACCTATATATATCTATATTAAAATATTTTTTTTTAAGTGAAAGAACCGAATGGTTTTTCGGTTCGGTTCGGTTTTGAGCCGAACCGAATAGAAACCAATCGGTTCTTCAATTTTTAAACCATTCGGGTTTTTTATTTAAAATCGAACCGAACCGAATTAAAAATATTGGTTCGGTTCGGTTCGGTTTCATAAAAACCAAACCAAATGCCCACCCCTGGGTAAAACAACCACCATGACTGATATACCCTCATAGTATGTCAGAAGGAAAAATGGGTAGGTATAAGATTTCTAAAAATGACCGTGAGTTGCCTTGTTAATCTAAGAAATGTGGAGAACGTCTCCCAAAATATTTTGAGGTTGCAATATAATGATGTAGGACCATTGTAATAATGACAAGGCTTGCAATGAAATTACAACCACTATAAGAAAATAAACAATAGATAATGAAAAATAAATGTTATAAAACAAATTGTATATATCTGTCATTTATGCCACTACCATTGATTAATGACAAAAAAAATTTCATCATAAATTCATGATGGGTTGTTGTTGAGTGTTAGAAAATGTATATTTATAAAGGAGAAAATTGTCATTTTACACTTTAAGTTTTACTGACACCCTTATTTTTATGTATTTAAGCTTCTTGTGATTTAATTATGTGTGCTTTATTTTAATTAAGTATTTTAATCATGGTCATTTCACAATGAACGAGAAATTAGACGGCAAAACGAACATCACTTTTGAACTCAAGATAGTCGAAAACCTTAGGAGGAGTATAAAAGGAAAAATGTCATTGTTTACATGTATGGTACTATTCACATGTACGGTATTGTCACGTTACTGTTCACGACACTATTCACATAGACGGATCGATGACGTGGCATTGACCGATAATGTGGCATTGACTGATGAGGTGTCACGATTCCATTGGAGAGAATTCTTATGCACTGTTGATCGGTGACGTGGCAGCATGTTAGTGGACCAAAAATTACGCGTACGGTACATGCATATACACAGGATTATTTTTAACCAAACTGCGTCACTGTTCTAACCAGTTGACTGTTCAAACCGCGTGGTCAAACCGTGTCACTGTTCAAAACACGTGGTCAAATCGCGTACTGTTGACTGATGACGTGGCGCAATCCTGATCGTCCAAACTATTTTTAATATGATGGCCATGATTTACTCAATGTATCTAAAAAAGGGGACCTCTCCCCCCTAATTTGATATATCTGAATCCATTTTTGGACTCCATTTTCTGTAATTCCTTCTCTATCTTGTATTTTCTATGTATTTTAATAAATTTCCATTTTGCCCCTAGTTCAATTATGAGTAGCTAATTTTCTTTCAAGCTTGGGTTGAAGGTGAAGTCTCAACACGTGTCATGGGCTTTATTTGATAAATTTATTTTCTCTTCCCCTCTAGTTTTTGTGGATGTTTTGACTTCACGTTGATAAATAATAATAATCTTATCTAGATACCGTCCTGGTTTCACCGGCTCCCTAGTACAAGATTATTATTATTTGGCACGATAAGCCCTTAGCACCATATTTGATTAGAGTGTGGTTCATGAGGTGTGGATTCCCCCCTCATGATTTAATTTGCACTAATACGGAATATTTAGCCCATGGTACATGTTGATACGGATCCAGATACCCAAGTACGTCATTTCAATAGATTTTTCTTTAATTTATTCTCGCCATTTCAATTCCAATTTTAGGATAATCTAAGTCACTTTCACCACAAATCCAACCACCCTCATACAAAATTAATTCTACATATAATTAAAATACACCTCCTCGTGGGATCGACACTCGTCACCATTAATCTATTCTACAATAAATTCGTGCACTTGTGAGTTTAATAAAATTTGTACAACAAGTTTTTGACGCCGTTGCCGGGGAGGTAAGTTATTTTAATTCGTAGAATTAATTTTTGTGAATAATTTCTTTTATACAATTTCTTGTATTTTTTTTCTTATTAAAAAAAAGAAAAAAAAAGTGAATTTGCATTTAGAGGTAATAATTTCTTTTCTTTCTCTATTCTTTACAATTCTGCAATTTAATTTTCTTTGTAATTTTTTGTTTATCTTATTAATTTACTTTTACTTAATTTATTTCACGTATTTTTTTAAGTGTGTTTTTTATAGAAATGTTGTAACAACGTGATAAGATTAGTACCATAATTTCCCCTTCTTCTTTATTTTTATTTGTTTTGTTCCCATTTATTTTGTGTTCTTTGCATGCATGACCTTGAATTAGAAAAAAACATTGCGGACACACAAACACGTTAAAAATAAAATGGATTTGCAACAACCACCACCACAGGAGAGGTCATTTAAGGACTACTTCAGTCCTTTAGCTAATTCGAGCACATCATGCATAAGATACCCAAATTGTGTCCCAACATTCTATGGCCTAGACAATAAGGACTCATATAATCATTTGAATGATTTTCATACTGTTTGCAAACATTTAAATATGAAAATTTTTCAGATGATGATGTTAAACTTAGATTATTCCCATTTTTTTTAAAGGATAGAGCTCGTTCATGGTTAAATACTTTGCCTGCTAATAGCATTACATCATGGGAATAAATGGTAACTAAATTTTTGAATAAATATTTCCCAGTGCATAAAACCAATGCTATTCGTAGGGAAATTTCAAAGTTTACCTAGAGAGAAGACGAGCAGTTTTTCGAAACATGGGAGCAATTCAATGGGCTACTCTTGAAGTGTCCACATCATGGGTACGAGAAATGGCACCAATGCCAATACTTTTTGGAGGGATTATTGCCGAATGTGCATGAATGGCTAATGGCAATAAGTGGAGGAGAGCTAATGTCAAAAAGTGCATCAGAGATTTGGGAATTCTTCCAGCGACAAGCGGATAATTCCCAATAACAGAGTCGATCACTCAGGAATACTAAAGGAGTGAATGAGGTTCACATTGGCGAGTCAACTTCGGGAATCAAAGAAGTCAAGGAGATGGTTGAAGGTCTCTCTCGACAAATAGCATCGTTAACGACTGCTAAATCAACAGAACCACATGACCATGACTCATACTCAAATCAAGCCAATGCCATAAGTGTAATGAGAAAACCATCAAATTACAACCCATACTCCAACACATATAATCCTGGATGGAGAGACCACCCCAATTTTTCATGGTCTCAAGGATTCCAACAGAATAGACCAACAGCTCTAGATCCACCAATGCAACCAATTCCTCAAATTCCTGAGCCTCTCAACCACCATTTAGACCATACAATCAGAACCAGAACTACTCTCAACCCAGACCATGGGAGGGTGCATTCCAGAATTTCAAGAATGTTACTAACTCTACGATTGAGAAACAGAACCGTACCATTGATGGACTACAAATGAGATGAGAGTAGGCTTTAACTCACAAGCCCAATCAGTTTCAAGCCTCGAGAAGAGAGTATGACAACTTGCTTCTTTAGTTCAGACCTTGGCAATGACTGTTGAAAAAGGTAAATTTCCAAGTCAACCAGTGCTTAATCCTAAAGGAGCACATGAAGCAAGTACCAGTTCACCACAGCAGCATGGAGAGATCAAAGCAGTCATGACCTTTCGAAAAGGAAAAGAAGTCGACAACAAAGTGGAGATGCCGGTGACAAAAGAAAATCAAATTGTACCTGTGAATGTTGAGAATTCACCATCAGAAGAGAAAGAAGAAACCAACCCACGAGAATATGTTCGCAAAGCTCCATTTCCTCAGAGGTTAGCTTAAGGAAAGAAGAAAAAATCCACAGGTGAGATTCTTGAAATCTTCAAACAGGTAAGTGTTAACATCCCTTTACTTGATGCTATAAAACAAGTTCCATCTTATGCCAAGTTTCTTAAAGACCTTTGTACTAAAAAGAGAAATATTCACGTTCAAAAGAAGACATTTTTAACAGAAAATATTAGTTCTATACTCCAACACAAAATTCATTTAAATGCAAAGACCCAGGCTCCCCCACTATCTCATGTAGTATAGGGAACCACACAATTGAGAATGCTTTGTTGGATTTAGGAGCTAGTGTAAATTTGTTGCCTTACTCTGTATTCGTGAAACTTGAACTAGGAGAATTACACCCAATTCCAGTGGTGTTACAACTTGCAGATCGGTTCACGAAAATACCTCGTGGTATTGTGGAGGACGTGCTTATCCAGGTAGACAAGTTTTATTTTCCTATTGATTTCATTGTAATTGACACTCAACCAATCCAGGATTCAAGGAAGCACATCCCCATTATCTTCGGCCGACCTTTCTTGGCAACTGCAGATGCTCACATTCAATGCAGGACTTGAAATATGTAATTGTCCTTCGGCAACATGACTATGGAGCTGAATATCTTCAACATTGCCAAACAACCTCATAATGCAGATGATGGAATTGTTGATGTGGATTTAATTGAAGCATTAGTTGATGACACTTTTCTTTCAAACCTTAGTGATGACCCTTTACAAACATGTTTAACTCACTTTGATTTTGATTTTGATATTGACATATCAGTTGATGAGGTCCACGCCCTGCTTGACTCAGCACCATCCATGGACACTAATAAATAGAAGTCAAGAGTTAAATAACTAGCACAATCAGAGAAAAAACTCATCCCATCATCAGAATCACCACTGAAACTCGAGCTCAAACCATTACCCAACACATTGGAATATGCATTTTTAGGAGAAGAAAGTATTATGCCGGTAATCATCTCATCATCCCTCAATGACGAACAAAAAGGTAAGTTGTTGGATGTTTTAGAAGAGCACAAAGGAGCATTAGGATGGATCATAGCAGACATAAAAGGTATAAACCCAGTAGACTGCATGCATTACACTCACCTTGATGAAAATGTTAAACCTACTAGGGAAATGCAACGTCGGTTAAATCCTAATATGAAAGAAGTTGTTAGAACTGAAGTCCTTAAACTATTAGACACATGTATCATTTACTACATTTCTGATAGTTCATGGGTCAGTCCTATGCAAGTTGTCCCCAAAATGTCAGGAGTCACAGTAGTTACGAATGCGAATAATGAATTGATACCCACTAGAGTGACTATAGGATGACATGTATACATTGATTATAGAAAGTTGAATTCTATCACACGTAAAGACCATTTTCCTTTACTATTTATCGAGCAAATGCTTGATATATTAGTAGGCCATGAATTTTATTGCTTTTTAGATGGCTACTCAGGATACAATTAGATCCCCATAGCACCAAAAGATCAGGAGAAAACTACTTTCACTTGCCCTTTTGGCACATTTGCATATAGGAGGATGCCATTTGGATTATGTAATGCACCTGCTACATTTCAACGATGCATGTTAGCATTTTTTTTTATATGGTTGAACGATTCCTTGAAGTCTTTATGGATGACTTTTCTGTCTTTGGTGATTGATTTGATCAATGTTTACATCATCTAACACTAGTTCTGCAGAGATGTATCGAGAAGAACTTAGTCTTAAATAGGAAGAAGTGTCATTTTATGGTAAAACAAGGTATTGTTCTCGGTCACATCATTTCGAGCAAAGGTATTGAGATTGACAAAGCCAAGGTGGATCTCATTTCCAATCTTCCTCCACCTAAAACAGTTAGAGAAGTAAGATCTTTCCTTGGGCATGCTGGTTTTTATAGACGTTTCATGTCTTTGATGATTCATGTCTTGTGGCATTTGAAAAATTAAAACAGTTGTTGACATCATCACCCATCATTCAGCCCCCAAATTGGAGCTTACCATTCGAACTCATGTGTGAGGCATTTGATTATGCAGTTAGAGCAGTTTTAAGGTAAAGAGTTGATCGAATTCCCCATGTTATTTACTATACTAGTATGACATTGAATGATGCACAATTGAACTATTCAACTACTGAAAAAGAAATGCTAGCAGTAGTGTTTGCATTAGAGAAATTTTGATTTTATCTCATTGGATGTAAAATAATTATATTCACAGATCATGTTGCTCTTAAATATCTTTTCACAAAGAAAGATGCAAAAGCTAGATTAATTCGTTGGGTATGAACGATGAAGACTGTAGTGAACATGTTGGCTTCTTGTTCTCGCATTCTGTCTAATCCGTGGAAAGTACACAGATTTTTGAGTTGTTTTCGCCACCACATGAGTGATGAATACCATTCAAGAAGAGTTCAGAGAAGATCTAACGAGAACTCAGGAGTGGTGATGTGAGTGAGGACTGGTTTAACAGGAAAAACCAGTTTGGTAGCATACAAGGTAGGGAGACACCACATGTACCATAACTCATCTTCGCAGATGGTTAGGAAAGACAGGGTAAGACCTATGAGAAACAAGTTTTCCATACAGAGGGAAGGAAAACGATCAGGCTTTTTGCTTTGAACGTTGAAGGCCAAATCACTAGCAGTTGCTTTACCCACTTGTTGTATAAATTTTATTGAACTCGAAAGTGCACGAATCTATTGTAAAATAGATAAATGGTGTCGAGTGTCAATCCCACGAGGAGGTGGATTTTAATTATGTGTAGAGTTAATTTTCTATGTGTGTGATTGGATTTGTGATGGAAATGGTTTAGATTATCTTAAAATTTAAATTAAAATGGCGGGAATAAATTGAAATGAAATCTATTAAAATGAAGTGCTTGGGTTTTTGGATCTGTACTCTACATGTACCATGGGCTTAATATTCCTTATTAGTGCCAATTAAATCATGAGGGGGGTTTCCACTCATGAACCACGCTTAAATAAATATGGTGCTAAGGGCTTATCGTGCCAAATAGTAATTATCTTGTACTAGGTCAAGACAAGGTTATTACTATCTATCGACGAAAAGTCAAAACATCCACAAATATTAGAAGGGAAGAGAAATTAAATTTACCAAATTAAGCCCATGGAGCATATTGAGACTTCATTGAAAGCAGAACTTGAACAGATTGAGTCAGAGGAAGATCCACCAGAAGCATCCTCAGCTCCAACCCGACCTGCTCAACCCCAAAATGATCAGAGGGTATTTCAAAGAATGGGTCAGTTCTTGAGGATTGAGCAGGCTCGGTCTCTTCGAGAATACGTGGCGTTGTTATACTAGAACTATAACAGTTAATACTGTTCTTTGGAATAGTAGTCTGTAAGTTCGGGTTTCCAGCCGATATATCTCTGAGATAAAAAAAAACTTTAAAACATTTTCATCTCGGGTTATATAACCCAAACGAGACCTTCCTTTAGTCTAAAACAGGGTACCAAACCAGATAAGAAATTATCAAAAGTTTTCTGATGCACAGGATCCTTACAAGAGGCAAGTGCAGAGCATACTTCTTTAAGTTTCAAAATAACAGAAGTAAGTTTTCTTTTTATTTTTAAAACTTTAGAGCTTCATTGACAAAGAGAAAAAGAGAAATTAGAAACTCATGATTACAGAAGGCTAGAGATTTATTATATTAAGAAGTGATTGTTGTTCTGGGATTGATAAAGGTGGTTGAAAAGGTTGTTTTTCTGGTCTTGGTCGAGGATGAGGTTTAGATCTAGATGGTTTTGGCAAAGGATTATTTCTAAACAAAGTATGTGTCATGCCAAATAATTTGGACGGGTCTTGTGGTTTGATGGGAGAAAGCATAGGTGCAAAGGGATGGAAGGCTGGGCTGATGGTAGGTAACGATGGAGATGTGGTAAATAATGTTGGCTTTTGCCTTTCTGACTCAATCTGTTCAAGTTCTGTTTTCAATTTTCTGATTTCCTTTTCTTTCTGATCAAATTCTGGGCCATAATATCTATGATTCAGCATGATTTTTAATTCTGAATCTAGTTGAGAGATTCGGGACTGAAGATTTTGGTAAATTTACTGCATCTGGGAAGTGATCGAGTCTATCTTAGACTCAATGTGATCAGTTCGTAAACTGTTATGATTAACCTTCTTATGGATATCAACCAAGGTTTCATTTTGAGCTCTGGCATTTTGGGTTTGCCAGTCAAGAACAACCTCAAAAGGTTTGAGGTCTTCTAAGTGACCTGTAGGAGTTATGGTTGAAAGGATCCTGGTTCTGAAGCCTATAGACCAATTGATGTTGAAGAGTTGCAATTTTTGCAGAAGAGATTTGTTCTGCACCTTGAATTTACACTTGAACTTTCAAGGCAGTGGAGAGATTAATGTCTTGAAGAGAAAGGTTGAAATTGAGATAGAAAGTGAGTAAAACACTTTCGGCATGAAGCGTGGTTAAGACAGTGCCAATAACAACATCTTGGTAATGTGTGAACCTAGTATCCAGCATAGCAATTCTGGCTGTGACTGGTAATCCTTTCCTTCCATGTAAGGTTAGGATTAGTCTAACTCCCCCGATATGGAGATGAGTATAACCTTCTTTTTGCCAATTGGAAATCAATTCTGGGGGAATTTCCAGAGTGACATATTGTTCAGCTATGGTAGCCTGAAGGGAACACTGATCCAATCTGGATGACTGGATATATTCTTTTGGATGTGGTCTTTCGGATACTACAAGTAAAGGAATGTGGACGTTTATAGAGGCGATAAGGACGAAGAAGAGGAAAATAAGATTCATTGATCTGAGCAGATTCAGGGATATAGGAATATTCAACTAAATTTTCGATCTTACTAGCAATGTGTTTGGAGCAAGATTTGGGTAAGGAGAGGGTGGAAGAAAAGGAAACTGGAGTAATGACAGAAGAAATAGAAGCGTCGTTAGAGGAAGTTGATGCCATTAGTATGAAATTCTCTTTGTCGTTGAAGGCTTGAACGAGAAAAAAAACAAAAAGCAAACTTGCATCATACCATTGTGAGAAGTGAAAACAACAGGCTCTGATAACATTTGGTTATCCATCCTGAGAAGTGAAAACAAGAATTAGTTACTCATAATTGAACTAAGGGTAAAATAAAAATTTATTAAAATACGTAGAAAATACAAGATGGAGAAGGAATTACTGAAAATGGAGCTCAAAAATGAATTCAGGGGTGTCAAATTAAGGGGGAGCCCCCTTTTATAGATATAATGAGTAAATCATGGCCATTGGATTAAAATAATTTGGACGATCAGGATTGGGCCACGTCGCAAGTTCAGATTGGATAGAACACATCATCAGGGATGTCATTTCGTGTAATGCATGTATCATACGCACGTTTTTTGGTCCACTAACATACTGCCACATCACCGGTCAACTCTACGTAATCATATTAGTCCAATAGGATCGCAACACATCATCGGTTAATGCCAACTCATCAGTCAATGTCACCGAAGCAGTCAATGCCACACCATTCATCCAATTGAATGCTGCCACATCATCGGTTGGTGCCACGTCATTGGTCAATGCCACGTCATCAGTCAACTCCATGTTATCGGACTGTATATGTGAACTGTATCGTGAACAATACCGTACATGTGAAAAGTGTCATTAACCCTTTTATACTCCTCCTAAGGTTTTCGACTGCCCTAAGTCCAAAATTGATGTTTGTTTTGTTCTTTGGTCTTTCGTTCATTCTGAAATGACCATGATGCATCACAAGAGACTTAAATAAATAAAAGTAGGCATATTAGTGAGACTTGAAGTGTAAAATGACGATTTTCTCATTTATAAATCTACCCTTTCTAGCACTCACAGCACACCCTCCAACCAGCTTGTTGCTAGTCCCTAGCAAATTAAACAAAAACAAAATTCAAACCCAAAATGATTTTTTTATAAAAAAAAAGTTGTATTTATTCAATCAGACTAATGGTAGCAATCAAATAAAAGTATAAGCATTATCTCTAGCCTAAAGAAACATCACCCCCATATTAACCATCCGCATGAATTAGTCCACTAGATTTTGTCACAGTTACAGTAATCAAGCCACTTTCAAGAATGACATGTCAAACCCCAAAATCTCACTAGTAGTAGTGACACTTTCACAAGGAAATTAAATACAATAAAAATAGTCACTCCAATGAATAGTAAAATGAGAGAAAATAATAAAGGAGTAATATAACACACTCTCACCAAGATGAAAGAAATATGGCCACAACTTAGAAATAATATGATCTTATGTCAAACAAAATGCCAGTCAACCCAATGTATTCATCATTTTTTTTATTATACACCACTACATTTTTTAGCCCATATAATTAGCTTTTACTTCAGACTATAGTTCCCTAAAAATCGCGAAAGACTTTTATTAGGACGTAATGTAGGCTAGGGACATGGCTAATAAATGAGGGAAAATAGGAAAAATAAAATATATGTTTGAAAAAAAGTAAAGATCTTTTGGAATTTACAAGGTACATTTCGTTTATTTATTATTATATTTTTCTTTTGTTTCTTTTTGAGAGAAAATTATTTTTTTATGGCAAACTTTACTGAACAAAATCATTATTTATATTTTTCTCAAACATGAATAGGTGATAGAACTTGTAAGATATCAAGTAATATTTCAAATTGGAGCGGGTCAAACAAAGAAAAATATTTTTATTTTTATTTTTTATATATAAAATGCTCAAAAGGGTTAACTATGGATATTTCATAAAAGGGATGGCTAGAAAGGCTCAAATTAAAGAACATGTGCTTGTGTCTGTTTCCAATCTTGACAGGTGATCTGCTACTTGATTCTCAGCCCCCTTTCTATCTTTAATTTCCAGATTAAATTCTTGTAGCAATAAGATCCATCTGATTAATCTTGGCTTGGCATCTTTCTTTGAAATTAAGTATTTGATGGCTGCATGGTCTATATATACAGTCACTCTAGTGCCCACCAAGTAGGCTCTGAATTTGTCAAAAGCAAATACTACTGCTAGCAATTCTTTCTTGTAGTGGTGTAATTGATTTGAGTTTGAGTAAGAGTTTTGCTTGCATAGTATATGGAGTGAAAAACCTTATCCTTTCTTTGCCCTAATACTGCTCCTACAGAATGGTCACTAACATAACACATCAATTCAAATGGTAAAGTCTAGTATGGAGATATGATTACTGGAGCAACAATCTTTGTCAAAGTCAAAGGGTTTATCATGTTCTAGCAATGAGCATAATGGTTTAGCCACCTTGGAAAAATCCTTAATGAATCTTCTGTAAAATCCAGCATGACCCAAAAAACTCCTGATACCCTTGGCTTTGTCTACCTCAATGTCATCTTTGGATACCTTGTGACCCAACACTATTCCTTCTTGCACCATGAAATGGCATTTTTCCCAATTGAGTACTAAGTTGGTCATCTCACATCTTTTAAGAACTTCTTCCAGGTTGTGTCATCCATGAAAACTTCTAAAGTCTGCTCTGCCATGTCAAAAAATATAGACATCATGCATCTCTGAAAAGTTGCTGGAGCATTACATAGCCCAAAGGGCATTCTTCTGAAGGCAAATGTTCCATAAGGACAAGTAAATGTTGTCTTCTCCTAATCTTCTGGAGCTATAACAATCTGGTTGTAGCCTGAATACCCATCTAAGAAACAATAGTATTGTTTTCTAGCAAGTCTGTCCAACATCTGATCTTTGAATGGAAGTGGGAAATGGTCTTTCCTTGTGGCTTTACTGAGCTTCCTATAATCCATACATACTCTCCATCCAGTTACTGTCCTTGTAAGAATAAGTTCATTCTTCTCATTAGCTATTACTGTTATCCCTCCATTCTTTGGAACACATTGCACTGGGTTCACCCATAAACTGTCTGATATTGGGTATATGATTCCAGCATCCAACCATTTGATGATTTCCTTCTTCACCACTTCTTTCATGATAGGGTTCAACCTTCTCTGGTGCTTAACTGAATTGCTAGAGCAATTTTCTAGCAGGATTTTATGCATGCAAATTGATGGGCTTATCCCCTTTATATCTGCCATGGTCCATTCAATTGCTCTTCTGTATTTTCCAAGCAAATCTACTAAACTTTGTTCTTGACCTGCATCCAAAGTAGAAGAGATGATTACATGGAGTGTGTTATTTTGACTAAGATAAGCATATTTTAAATGTGAAGGTAACAATTTTAATTCAAGACTAGGAGATGATTCAATAGATGGTAAAGTTGTTTGTACTTCCCTGTCTGAAAGATTCGGATGTTCAATAAACCTGGTGTGCCTATCAGATTGCTTTTCTTCCATCCAATCTATCTGAATTGCTGCAACATCTTCCTCTTCTACATCATCAAAGGTATTGACTTTGTCAAATGCCTTACTGCAGCATCTATCCATTTTGTTTGCTACAACAAAATCCACTAAACTCAAGAAATTGCAGTCTTCTACTTCATCAGGGTTTCTCATAGCCTCTAGTACATTAAATGTGACTTGCTGATCATTTACTCTCATGGTGAGCTCTCCTTTCTACACATCTATCAGAGTCTTTCCAGTTGCTAGAAAAGGTCTCCCAAGTATAATGGGTACCTCTTTATCAGCTTCAAAATCCAATACAATGAAATCCACTGGAAAAATGAATTTATCAACCTTCACCAGTACATCCTCTATTTTTCCTTCAGGGTATGCATGAGATCAGTCAGCCAATTGTAGAGTGACTATTGTTGGTCTGCACTCCCCTACTCCGAGCTACTTAAATATAGATAATAGCATCAAATTAATGCTAGCTCCCAGGTCACAGAGTGCTCTACCAGCATACCTAGTTCCTATAGAGCATGGTATTGTGAAACTCCCTGGATCTTTCACTTTTGCTGGAATCTTATTCTGGAGCATATGACCGCTTTCCTATGTTAAAGCAACAATTTTAAACTCTCCCAGCCTTCTTTTTCTTGCCAAGATGTCCTTTGGAAATTTCACATAATTTGGCATTTGCTCCAAAGCTTCCACAAAAGGTATGTTTATATGTAATTACTGTAGCACTTCCAGGAATTTGTTGAATTGATTGTCCTGTTTTTGCTTCTGGAACCTTTGTGGGAAATATGGTGGATGTCTAAACTACTGGTTAGATTCAAGAGGTACCAAACTTTGTTTGTTTAGGTTGGTGCAGGTTGTGGCTAGTGTTGTAACTTCTTTTTCAGCATGTTCTGGTTGCATTTCTTTTGCAGTTGTTGTAGCTTGGCCCATGTACTTAGTGTCTTGGTGGGGAGTTTGTTGTATCAGGCTTCCCTTTTGAGTTGGTTTCTATGCTGAATTGCATTCTATCCCATTTTTGGTCACCTCAACCGGGATATCAACATTCTTTCCAGATCTCAAACTAATTACTTTACAGTGTTCTTTGCTCTCTCTCCTAAGGTCTTCTGTGTTGCTAAGTAGGCTTCCTTGAGTTCTGCTGCTCATTGCTGTGGCTAGTTGTACCATTTGATTTCAGGTTTCTCAAGGATACAGCTTGACTCTGCACAATTGCTTCATTCTTTGCAATATACTCCTTAATCAATGTTTCCAATGAAGTGATTGGATCCTGACTGGTATGCTTTTGCCCTTGACTCTACTGATGAAAACCAGGTGGCTGTGTGTTTCTATTCTATCCATTTAATGCTGGAGCATTTCGATTCTGACTGCTCCATGAGAAATTTGGGTGTTGTTTCCAGCCAGGGTTGTAAGTATTTGAATATGGGTTGTTCTGAGGTTGTCAATTGAAATTACTCACATAGTTTACTGAAGTTGGATTCCCAGGACAACTATCAAAGTCATGCTCTTCACTACAGTATACACAAGAAAGTTCAACAACTTGCTTTACTGTTGCTGGAGCAGATGTCAAGGCCTTTACCATGTTAGTCAATGAGGTTACCTATGTTGATAAAGCTGTAATTGCATCAATGTTATGTACCTCTGCTGATCCTCTTGCTGCTGGTTGCCTGGCTGAAGGCCACTGGTAATTATTATTGGCAATTTTTTCTAGAATTTTATAAGCTTTAGTGTAAGATTTGGATAACAGAGCTCTATTTGCTGAAGCATCCACCATTAACCTTGTACTTGGATTCAACCCATTGTAGAAAGTTTCCAATTGTATGCAACAAGGAATACCATGATGAGGATACCTTCTAAGCAATTCCAAGAATTTTTCCCAAGCCTCATACAAACTTTCATCTTACAGTTGATGGAAGGAAGTAATCTCATTCCGCAACTTTGCATTTTTTATTGGCAGGAAATATTTCATTAGGAATTTATCATCCAATTCATTCCATGTAGTGATGGAATCAGATGGTAACGAATTTAACCATGCTCTTGCTCGATCTCTTAAGGAATAAGGAAAGAGCCTCAACCTTAAGGCATCTTGTGTTGCTCTAGCAATCTTGAAAGCATCACTTACTTCCAAGAACAATTTAAGATGGAGATGACGATCTTCATTTGGCAATCCGTTGAATTGCCCAACTGTTTGCAACATTTGAAACATCACTGGCTTTAACTCAAAATTTGCAGTGTCTACTTCAGGCCTGATGATGCCAGGATGTACAACTTGAGGAGTTAGCACAGCATAATCTCTTATGGCTCTGTCTCTGTCATCAGCCATGTAAATAATATTGTTGTTACCTGGTTGTCTCCCGTTAGCATGAATGTTGACTGGTTGCAAAGGCCCGTGAGGGTTCAAATTTCTCTCATCCTGCAAATTATTCATGCCTGAAATAGTCTTTAAATTTCTTTGTTCTCTTCGCAATCTCCTGACAGTCCTTTCAATCTTAGGATCTAATTGGAATACCACAGACATGTCCTTGCGCATGCACGTACTGATCTGCCAATCAATAGAGTGAATCAAGTTAAATTTGGAGCTATCACGATTTACTTCACACTTAAAAAATAAACAATCAATTCCCGGCAACGACGCCAAAAACTTGTTGGTAAATTTTATAAGCAATAAACAATCAATCCCCAGCAATGTGCAAGTATACACAACAAGTAATAAAGTGATAAGTATTTAAGACCGTCTCCACAGGGATTGATGTTATTCAAAATGCTATAGCACTCACAATAACGCAACTCAACTTGAAACCAAAACAAACAATTGTCAAATAATTTCTATCGTAATCAATAATTGAAACAAGAACTAAATAAAACAATACTGTAATGAAATAAACTAGATTAACTGTGTCTAAGATTCGATTGAAAATATAGTAGTTGAATGATCAAACTCTCCTAATGGAGTGACTGTTGTTTACCAAATTAGCACCAGTTGTTAGAATAAGTGTTGTAGCACTGGACAGAATAAACCGGCATCCTCAGGTATCGCATGTTGGAAATCTCATACCTTTAAATCTACTAACAATGACCAGTTATTCATATATTTATGGTATGACATTATAGCCTATAATCTTTCTACCCTATAAGGTGAACACCTATGTCTAAAGTGTCACAAATCTGTGTCACAAATCTTAACTTCAAGTATTGCCCTTATGGGATTCAGGATAACCTAATCCAGGAAACTCGACTTAGGAACAAGTAATACTCTAATAATGTTCGCTAAGACATGCCCTTTTGCTGCTCTATCTTAACTGAAACTATTAAATGGGTGGTCAACCGAAATAACAGTTATATTCATAAAAGCTATTAGAGTAAAATGCTACAACAATATCATAACAACATATAAGAACAGTCAAGAACCCATTGGATTATTTGTACAGTCAGTAATTTTGCACGATTCTCCACTGTTGCCGAAACAACACTCTTTAATTCTCCTATTCTTCTTCATTCCTTCTAATTATTCTAATGATAGTTCCTCGCCTCCTCTCTTTGGGGTGAACCTCTCCTTTTTATATTGCAAATTAGGTTAAACCAAAGCCCATGAACGTGCGTGTGTTTAAATTAGGAAACATGCATATCGCGATTTTATGGCTAACCTGCGCCTAAGTTTTCTCCCGCATTGCTCCCAGATTGCTACAGCACTGGTCGCTCTAACAGCTGCTACAACACTGATTTATTTCCGATTGTGCTTTACTTCTTTTATGACCATCTTCCTTTCTCCTCTTGCTCTTCTAATGCCTCAACATCCTCTCATGAATTTAAAACTTACAATTTAAAACCTATTTTTAGTACAAATTACTATGATTCAAGCAAAACTTATTAAGACTCAACTAAAATGAATGCTTATGCAAAACGTAACCAAAATGTAATAAAAACACCTTATTTGTTCTCTAAGTGACCTTGATTTAAGTTTAGAATTGATGTAATAACTCTCATTTCCTAGAGTTATTAGTATCCTTATTATTCCAAATAATTTTCTTGACTCATAGAAGATAGAAAGGGTTTAGAGAAACATGATGTAAGAAAACTTAATTTTATTTCTGATTAACTCCTGAATTACAAAAGGGAAGAGAGATCCTTATATAGAGATCTCGAGGGGAAAGAGATAAGGTGGGACCCTTATCTTTTACAAAAGGAGAAACATAATTATGAAAGCATTAAAGCACACCACGCCAAACTTAGAAAAGCAAAAGCAAACTTTAGACAAGACAAGACCCTTGTCTAATTATTAAAACAAACTTTAATAAAGCAAAAGCTAAAGATTCCCATGTGTTGATCAGTAATTATGGAGTGGAGGGACACCTGGATGGAGACACGTCGCCGCTCTCTTTTTCATAATGGCGCTAGGCTCGGTGCATCCTTCTTTGGTCAAAATATGCTTCAGCTTGCAGATATTTGTCTTCATCTGCGTCGGTGTACCCTGACAAACTCAATGGTCACTTTCTGTGGGATGTTCCTGAAGCCCATATGTGAATCCGGATTGTCTTTACTTGGATGATACGGATATTGATGATGAACTAGAGGCCATGCGGCGAAGAAAAAAGAAAAAGAATAAACCTTCTCTTCATAAGAAATCTTGTAAACCTTTTCCTCAACAACCTCCACCAGACCCAAAACCTCCTGTACAACCAATCAGATTGTGCCTAATGTTTTCAAGGCAATCTTATGAAGAATCTTTTCCTCCATTTGAACGACAGGCAGATACACAAACCAGAGTCATCTCAAAACCTTATGTCCAATCTCCAGTTACTGCTTCTGGCCAACTTGAAGAGCTAAAACAGTATGAAACTGTTCTCAACTGGCAAACCAAAAACGCCAGTGCTCAAAATCAAACCCTCCACCAACTTGGAAAGAAAATTGACCAAGTAGCCAGTCAAGTCTCCCAGACTGAAAACAAGGTGGATTCAATCAACAATCGTCTTAATTAGATGTACATACATCTTCAGGACAAAATCTCTGAGCTTGACACAGATCTCAGACGAATGATAAACAATCACATATGGGGTCTAGAATTCAACAAAAAAGAAGCAGAGATAAGACGACTCAAAGCTGAGCTAGCCAGAATTGATACTGAAAAAACCCGGCCATCACTTTTCACCCACACAGCGTCCACACCTGCACCCACTCCAATATTTGACACTTATGCACCTTTCTACACACCATTTAGGCCTTAACCGCCTGTTTACAACCAGTTTTTGGATTCTCACATCTTTAACCAACCCCTCAACCTAAACCATCTTCACCCAAAAAATCAAAATCCAAGGTCAAAATCTTAGAACCACGGTCAAAGGCTTCTCCTTCTTCCCCAGCACCACCAGAAGATTCACCAAAAGCCACTCCAGAACCTCCTAAAAAGGACAAAGGTCCAATGGATCAATATTATTACCATACCGTTCAGGCCCAAGACTCCTTTTCCTCTACATCTGAGTCTGAACTTTTTGGCAAAGGGAATTTGTCATCTTGTAAAAACATGTTTAGAGGTTGATAGTCAATGACTAATCATTTTTTCCCTCTAACAATCTCATAATGTTTTTCAACATAAAAAGCTTGACAAGCCCATTGAGAACTAGTGGGTTCGATAAGACCTTGGGCCAACAATTGACAACATTCCTTTTGGGCTAGGACTAAGTCAGAAGGACTCATTCCTGAATGGGTGGCTTTGGTTGGATTGACATCTTCATTCAACTTGAAAGGCAATTGAACAAAGAAATGGAGATTTTTCCACATAGGATTTGGATGGTGAAAGTTAGCATGAGATTCTAGACAATATTTCAAAAACTTTGTGGAAATGTCTTGGAACTACTGGTCCAAAGAACAGTTTTAACTGTTATAGTTCTGGTATAACAACGCCACATATTCTCTCTGCTCTTATGGTATCAGAGCCACCTTTGCGTTTTCATTTTATCAAAATGGTATGATCATAGTTTGATTTTTGTTTTTTTTCGTTTGAGTTTTCAACGACAGAGAGACCTTCACACTCATGACATCAACTTCCTCCAACACTGCTTCTACTTCCTCTTTCATTACTCCGGTCTCCCTTTCCTCCACCCTCTCCTTGCCCAAATCTTGCTCCAAACAAACTGCTAATAAAAGAGAAAATTTAGTTGAATATTCCTATATTCCTGAATCTGCTCAAATCAATGAATCTTCTTTTCCTCTTCTTAGTCCTTATCACCTCTATAAACGTCCCCATTCATTTACTCGCAGTATTCGAACCCTTATTTCCACCAGACGACCATAACCAAAAGAATATATCCAGTCATCCAGATTGGATTAGTGTTCCTTTCAGGCTACCACAGCTGAACAATATGTCACTTTGAAAATTCCCCCAGAATTGATTTCCAATTGGCAAAGAGAAGGTTATACTCATCTCCATATCGGAGGAGTCAAACTAATCTTAACCTTACATAGAAGGAAAGGATTACCAGTCATAGCTAGAATTGCTATGCTGGATACTCAGTTCACACATTACCAAGATGTTGTTATTGGTATTGTCTTAACCACTCTTCATGCTGGTAGTGTTTTACTCACTTTCTATCACAATTTCAACCTTTCTCTTCAAGACACTAATCTCTCCACCGCCTTGAAAGTCCAAGTGCAAATTCAAGGTGCAAAACAAATCTCTTCTGCCAAAATTACAACTCTTCACCATCAATTGGTCTATAGGCTTCAGAACCATGCCTTAGATCTTCCTACACCTGAGCACCACTCTGACGCCCTCATGTTGTTAGCAGACTCAGATCAAATACCAACCATCATCCAAATTCCAAGACAGATCCCCAGACATGAACTCATAAAACTCATGCCCTTGGAATGGATTTCAAATTATGAGAAGTTCCACAACAATACTTCTCTTATCTAGACAACCAAAAGTATATTTGAAAGAAGAGCTGATGGAACTGTCCGAATGACTTTTCGACCTCCACCGACAGCACCAGAAGAGCCTCCACGACTTTCATTCACTTATTTAGCCATGGTTACAGTTGTTCAAATGGCTCAAGAAAAGCTGCCAATTACAGGATTCAATTCAGAAGGATATCCTATCTACCCTGCCAAACTTAATGGCCACTTTCTTTGGGATTCCCCAGGATCCAGAAATTGTGTACCAGATTGTCCCTGTTGGGATGATTGGGATGAAGATGATGATGAACCACAGCGGAGAAGAAAACCAAAAAAGAAAACACCTAAAACTCAGTGTTCACACAACCAACCTAAATCACCTCATAATCCACCACCACCACTAGCTCCATTACCCATCTACCAAAAAGAACTTAGATGGATTGCAAAGAATTGCAAAACTGAAGTTCTTCCGCATGTCCAGAATTCCAAACCACCTATACAGCCTATGGTTTGTATGATGTTTTCATCCACCTCTCAAGATTATTCCTCTAATTTCCCTGTTCTAGAAACACAAACCGATCCACAACAAAAGGTCATAACCAAACCTTTCATTCCTTCAGCCATCACTCCCACAGGTCACTTAGAAGACCCCAAACCTTTTGAAGCAGTTCTCATTTGGCATACCCAAAATGCTAGAGCTCAAAATGAAACCTTGGTTGATATCCATAAGAAGGTTAATCATATCAGTTTACAAACTGATCATATTGAGTCTAAGATGGACTCGATCACTTCCCAGATGCAGCAGATTTATCAAAATCTCCAATCCAGAATCTCTCAACTGGATTCAGGATTAAGAATCATGCTGAGTCATAGATACTATGGCCCAGAATTTGATAAGAAAGAAAAGGAAATCCGAAAATTGAAGGCATAACTTGAATAGATTGAGTCAAAAAGGCAAAGGCCAACATTATTTACCACCTCTTCACCATTACCTCCCCTCAGTCCAGCATTCCATCCCTTTGCACCTATGCTTTCTCCCATAAAACCACAAGACCCATCCAAATTATTTGGCATGACCCATACTTTGTTTAGAAATAATCCTCTCCCAAAACCATCTCGATCTAAACCTCATCCTCGACCAAAACCAGAAAAACAACCCTTTCAACCACCTTTGTCCATCTCAGAACAGCAACAGCCTCTCTATACCCCACTTTCTCCTCAACCAACACCGACTCAGGCCAAAGATAAATCCCCAATGCAACAATACAGTGCACAAATGATCCTAGATTCATCTGATACAGACCAAACTTCTGATTCAAATCTAACTGTTTCAGAAGATTCTCCTAAATCTAAATCAGAATTTTCCCTCGAATCTTCCCTTTCATCTAGTGATTCTGAAAAATCCTATGCTGATATCACTAGAATCCTTGTGGCCCAACCTGAAAAGACTGAGCCTGCTCAATCCTCAAGAACTGACCCATTCTTTGAAATACCCTCAGATATTGAGGAAGATGCACCAGAAGCATCCTCAGCTCCAAACCGACCTGCTCAACCCCCAAATGATCATAAACCTTCAAATGGTCAATGGTTCACTTTTGATGATATCCCTGCAGCTAAATGAAGAGACAGATTATCTGAAATGGCTGCTTGGACAGATCTCCAAATGTTAAGAGCAAATGCTACTACAGCATCTGTCCTTAGAGAACTTGCTACCCATTTTACGGGATCTTTAAGAGATTGGTTTGATACTTTAGGAGAGTACAGACAATTACAGTTTATGCAACTACCTAATGTCTCAACTGCTCTTTCTGTCATTCACGAACAATTTATTAGAGAATCAGCAGCAGTCTTTGAAGCTGCAAGACGAGACTACCTCAATATGAAATGCTACTCCCTCAACTCTAAAGATCTTGATTTCCATTACAAACATATTTCTATTCTATTTTATAAGCTCAATGGGTTCAATGATCCGACTCTCAAACATGTATTTCTGGCATCTTTACTTGAAGAATTGCAACCAGACATACAAAGGCAGCTCACGAGTCTCAATCTTACCATTGACAACATTTCCTTGGGAAAGATCTTTCAGATCGCCAAACGATGTTTGGAAAAATTATGTGAACAGAAACAGTTCTTCAAAGAACTGTTAAAAGACAAAGAGCCTTTCCGAAGCGCTTGCAAAAAGCCTTACTTACAGATCAAATGCAAGAAAAAGAAAGATTGTGACTGCAGCACCAAAAGGAATAAGCATTTCAGAAAATTTAAAAATCCATATTCGTCTCCTAGATCAAAATCCAGGCGAAAATCATACAGGTTTTTCAAGAAAAGATCTAGTTCTTTCAGAGACCAGAAAAGGAGAAAGTCAAGCCGATGCTTCATTTGCAAAAAGAAAGGCCATTATGCTAAAGATTACCCCAACAAAAAAAAGAAGGCCATCAGACTTCTTGAGCATTTACAAGCCACCACTGATTATTCTCCTCACAAAGATGAAATTGAGTTATACTTTTTAGAACAAGAGGAGCCTACTGATGAAACAGTGTTTGCACTGCAAAACTCATCCGATGATTCTGAAAATGATGAGTTTCAAACTGTTTTTCACCAGCAACTTTTGTCTCTCGACACTACCATCCATATCCCTTCCATAAAACTCCACATCTTACCCTTCAAATTCCAGAGACCAATTCCCGCCATTAGACTTCTTGATACCAGAGCCCAAAGAAGTATGTTAAACCCAGACATTCTTCCATCTCAATTTTTTCAACATTTTGAGGAAAATTTCAAAGCAGTCAATGGAAAATTCTTCACCACCCAGATTACCAAAAAACCCATTGGTATTCAAATCTTTCCAAATTGTGTTATCTGGACAAGAGTTATTGGTTCCCATCTCCCTAATAAGGATATCTTGTTAGGATTTGATATCATTCACCAGATAAAACACCTCCAAATCATTCCTACTGGAATTCGAGTCAAGTCCATGTTCAAACCATTCACCAATGTTCTTAAGCTTTATGGTTTGTCTGAAACCTCCTAACCTTTCCAATACATTTCCACAAAGTTTTTGAAATATTGTCCAGAATCTCATGCTGACTTTCACCATCCAAATCCTCTGTTGGAAAATCCCCATTTCTTTGTTCAATTGCCTTTCAAGTTGAATGAAGATGTCAATCCAACCAAAGCTACCCATCCAGGAATGAGTCCTTCCGACTTAGCCCTAGTCCAAAAGGAATGTTTTCAATTGCTGGCCCAAGGTCTTATCGAACCCACTAGTTCTCAATGGGCTTGTCAAGCTTTTTATTTTGAAAAACATTCTGAGATTGTTAGAGGGAAAAAACGATTAGTCATTGACTATCAACCTCTAAACATGTTTTTACAAGATGACAAATTCCCTTTGCCAAAAAGACAGAGCATGTTCACCTATCTAAAAAATGCTCAATTCTTTTTAAAATTTGATCTTAAATCCGGATTTTGGCAACTTGGAATTAAACCTTTCGAATGTTACAAAACTGCCTTTTGCATTCCTAATGCCCATTATCAATGGACAGTTTTACCCTTTGGTCGTAAAACGGCCCCATCTATTTTCCAAAAAACCATGGTCCAAATCTTCCAACCCATTTTGCATAGTGCATTGATTTACATTGATGATATTTTGTTGTTTTCAAGTACACAAGATGACCATCACCATTTGTTAAATCAATTCTTTGATATTATTCACTCTCATGGAATCATGTTATCAGCTAAGAAAAGCACAATTGCCACCAATAACATTGAATTCCTTGGAATGACTATCAAAGATGGCCACTATCAGCCAGGAAAGCACATTCACTTTCTAGATCAGAATTTTTTCAAAAGGCAAATCCAGCAGTTCCTTGGTATTATTAATTATATCAGGGATTTTATTCCTCATGGTGATCACCACACCCGCCAGCTGTCAGCCCTAATGAAAAAGAATCCACCTTCGTGGAACCACAGCCACACACTTGCTGTCACAACTTTAAAGCAAATTGCGCAAAATCCGCCACCATTAAAGCTCATCACTGATGGCAGACGAATATTGCAGACAGATGCAAGTGACGAATCATGGGGGGCCATCGTCCTTGAAGAAACAGATGGCAAAGAACACTTTATTGCCTATGCCAGTGGACACTTTTCTGACACATAAATCCATTACCACAATGTGTTCAAAAAATTTTAGCTGTCAAACATGGTATTCAAAAGTTCGAATGGACAACTCAGCCTTTCCCAACATCATGAATTTCAAAAGAAAAAATGTTCCAGACAAGATGTTGCTTAGGCTTAAAGACTGGTTTTCAAAATATGATTTCTCAGTAAAGCATATAAAAGGAGACCACAACCTTATTCCTGATATGCTCTCACGACTTGCTAAATCAGAAAAATCCTTGTTTTTCATATCCTCAGGCTATCATTTTCCTATCATCTTCATGGCCACTTCACTCCCCTCACAAGCCCTTACCCAAAAATCTTTTCCCCTTGGGAAAACTTTCACCACCGTTTTTGCCATACAGGAGTTTGCAAAGAAATTTGTATTTCGGTTTTTCATGAAAGCCTATCTCTTTTCAGACTCATTTCCCTTTTCAATTTCCATCCCGAAAACTTGTTTCTTCCAAGTTTGACCCTGGATCCTTCCAGAGACATTTCAGAAGATGAATTATGGCACGTCTGGTGCCTAACTGTCCTCTATGCCACCAAACGATTGTTCTAGTAACAGCCACATTAGACCATTTGCTCAATCCTGACAAATCAACCTCCCTCCTCTGGACGCTCCTTGAATGGTTTTCTCCAATTCCATGGTGGAGAATGAAACTTCAACAATTGTCGCAAGTTCATAATTTGGACCGTTTGCTAGCCCCATAAGCAAAAATGCTCACATCTGTGTTCATTATTCATAGACCATACTTCCAACACCAAGAAACCCACTTCTTCTGGACTTAAGACCAAGTTTTTGAATGGTTTACCACACCTCATCCATCCATCCTTGAACAAGACAATAAAGTTCAAAAGGAACTCTATAATTTCCTTTGTGAACTAAACCACCAACCTGCTGCACACAAAGACATTTCCCACACCTCCCTTGGTCCACGACATGATATCATCATGATCCCCACTCCTTCAACAATTTCAAAGCCTAAATCCACGGGCATTATCATTAAGGAAGAAAAGCCAGACTTCACTGATTTTCTATACCAGGATGCACAAGACCCATGGGAAGCATTCTTGCCATTAAGCCAACATCTCTATAACCTCCAACAAACTCCACCATCTCTTTTCAAAAGATAAAGATGAAACCGACAGCTCATCTGACGAAGACTACATGAATCACTCATCTCCGTGATTCATGTACAATGGCATCTTTTACTTTTTAAAGTTTGTAATAATTAAAGCATGAGTCATGCTTTAATTTGTCCTTTTCCTTTAGCTTTTTCTTTTGCTTTTCAAGTTTGTAATAATTAAAGCATGAGTTTCTAATTTCTCTTTTTCTCTCTATCAATGAAGCTCTAACGTTTTTAAACATAAAACAAAAACTTACATCTGTTCATTTTGAAACTAAAGGAAGTATGCTCTGCACTTACCTTTGCAAGGATCCTGTGCATCAGAAAACTTTTGATCATATCTTATCTGGTTTGGTACCCTGTTTTAGACTAAAGGAAAGTCTCTTTTGGGTTATATAACCCAAGATGAAAATGTTTCAAAGTTTTTTATTTCAGAGGTATATCGGCTGAAAACCCGAACTTGCGGACTACTGGTCCAAAGAGCAGTTTTAACTGTTATAGTTTTGGTATAACAACGCCACGTATTCTTGAAACAACCTTTTCATCTTTGCTCCATTTTGACTTCCATGAGGAAGATGAACCCAAATTAGTTCTAGTGGAACCTTTGTTTTTAGTTGTCATTCCACTTTCATGGCCATGTGAACCATGTCTTCCAACTCAACATAGTGTTGCAAGTCAACCACATTAGCAATTTCTTGATTTAAACCATGTAAAAATCTTGCCATAGTGGCCTCTCGTTCTTCTTCAATGTTGGCTCGAATCATGATTATATCCATCTCCTTGTGGTAATCTTCCACACTTCTAGAACCTTGTATAAGACTTTGAAGCCTTTGGTGCAGCTCCCTATAATAATGACTAGGAACAAATCTCCTCCTCATGATGGCCTTTATCTCCTCCCAAGTGTTTATAGGCCTTTCACGATTTCGTCTCCTACTCAAAACAAGTTGATCCCACCAAATAATAGCATAATCAGTAAATTCAACAGCAACTAGTTTTACCTTTTTCTCCTCAGAGTAGTTATGGCAATCAAATACTAGCTCCACCTTTTTTTCCCACTCCAAATAAGCTTCCGGATCATTTTTACCTTGAAAAGAACGAATTTTCAATTTGATACTCCCCAAATCACGATCTATACTTCTTGCCCTTCTATTATCTCTTCCACACATGTCAACGGTGGCCTGGTCATCAAAATCATCTATGTCATCGCCATCTTCTTCTCCCATGACAGCACGCCCTTGATTACCCCTTACATTAGGAGCTATTGGTTGTTGCCCCCTTTGTAGATTGGCTATGGCAGTGTCTTGTCTCTCCAATTTGTCACGGATCTCTCCAAACATCATATTCATGTGCAACAAATTGATCTTTTGACATATTTGTGATTTGAAAAGAATGTTAGAAAAAAGACCTCACAACACTCCCTCACGTGTTTCACTCAATTTGATGTCACTTAACTCTCGTGTTTAACACACAAATTGGCTTTTAGCCTCTAATGATCTCACAAACTTTTGCCTTTTACAACACTTAATTCTCTCTTTCAGTTCTTTATTGAACTAAATAAATAAAATCAAGAAAAAAAACCCAAGTGGCACACCAAATATGACAATCCAGCACACTAACAAAGAAAAGAAATTAAGAGGACACAAAATGAAAAGGAAATTGAAGAAAGGAAAGCAACACAATTGATATGTGTGTAAACTATGTCAAGGAAAATGAATAACTAAAATTCAATTTGATGAAAGTAGAAATACTTGAATCCTTTTGTAATTTTTTTTTTTGTACGTTTTTCTCTTTTTTTCTTTTTTTTTTCTTTTTCTTTTTGATAATCAAAATAAATAAGACATTCAAACCTGATTAAAAACTAGCTCTGATACCAAAACCAATGATTATATCACCAGATTGGACTCTATCATTTGAACTGATGTGTGATGCCAGTGACCATTCTGTTGGAGCAGTATTAGTCTTGATCTTAATTTAAGTTTCCTGGATTAAGTTTATCTTGAATCCTATAAGGGCTATATTTGAAGTTAAGATTTGTGACAAACTAGACATAGGTACTCACCTTATAGGGTAGAGAGAATAAAGGTTCATAAGGCCGTGCCGTAGGTAGAATAACAACTGGTCATTGCTAATATACTTAAGGGTGTAAGAGTTCCAACACGCGACAGCTGAGAATGCAGACTAATTCTACCCAGTGCTATAGCAATTGCTGTAACAACTGGTGTTAACTTGATGAAAAGCAGTCAGCCTATAAAAAGAGTTTGATCATTCAACTACCATATTCTTAATTGATTCTTAGACGCATTTAATTTAATTTATTTCATTACTGCATTGTTTTATTTTATTCTCTCACAATTATCAATTTCAATAGAACCTACTTTACATTTGTTAAACTTCGGACTTAAGGTAGATTGCATTATTGTGACTACTGTAGCATTCTAGTAACATCAATCCCTGTGAAGACGATCTTGAATATGCATCACTTTATTACTTGTTGTGTACACTTGCACATCGGCATCAATAGCATTTGATTATAAAAAATACCAACAATAGTCAACTTCCTAAATGAATCCTGCTCGCAACAATTTCTCCACTTTGTTATTTATGGCATCATATCTCTCCTTGTTAAAACACCTCATCTTCTATTTAACTGGCCTTCCCTCTTTATTGATTGCTAACTTGTGACACACAAAACTTGGATCAATTCATGAGATGTCCTCATGCGACCAAGGAGTGTGCTCATTTCTCCTGAATTATTTCTCTAGATTTTCACTAATGTTCATTGTTTTCTTCGTGTCACCTTGCCCTATTCTTACTTCTTTTACATCTCCGACTGGCTTTTGCCTTCCTTTCTTAGAATCCCCCTCGGACATCTAGTGAGGTTATCTGCATGGTTCTCTAGCTAGAATTGCATAATAGCTTCTGGCAATCCTCTCGTAGCCTCTTACTACTCATATGCATACCACTCCATTTACTCAATATTTAAGAGCCAAATATTGGGTGGTCATGACAGACTGGGTGATTTTCATAAACGTCCCCCGAAAATCATCTGATAAGAACTGTTCTCTTCAACAACTACAAAGTCCAGCATCATTATCTTCTCAAATGGTTTCAAGTCTATAGTAACCGACAACTCTACAACCCCTAAAGAAGCCAACCTTCCTCTATTAATCTCTTTAAAGAGGTGTTAATGTGTTCAAGCCTCAAGTTAGTGGTTCATATCTCGTCGAGCGTGGATTTAAAAGCTATATCCACTGAGTTTTCTTAATCCACCAGTATCCTGTTGAATTCCCTGCTCGCTACATTGGCCCTTATCACCAGAGTGTTTTCGTGTGGATACAGAATCCCCTTCTAGTAATAGAGATAACGAAATTTATCTCTACATGCCTTGGTCAATGACCTAAATCCATAGGTCTATTTCTTACAAAAAAGGACATAGGCACTTAAAAAATATTTTTAGGTAAAATGCTCAAAGGGTCAGTACTTGACAGCATCAAAACTGTGATATTATAAAGAACGACCTAAGTCTGCTCTTTACAAAGAACAACCTAGTTTCATTCCTTTCAAAGAATGACATGGACACTTAGAAAATATCTTTAAGTAAAACGCCTAAAGAGCAAGTTTTCGACAAAGTGCCAAAAGTATGATTCTACAAAGAGTGACCTAGGTCCATTCTTTACAAAGAACGACCTAGGTCAACTTTTTACGAAGAACAAAGTAGGTCCGCTCTTTACAAAGAATGACCTAGGTCCATTCCTTAGAAAGAATGCCTAAGCACTTAGAAAATATTTCTAAGTAAAATGCCCAAAAGATGAGTCTTTGACAAAGTGCCAAGGCCATGATTCTTCTACATATGACTTAGGTCTATTCTTTACCTAAAAAAAAAAAAGAAGAACAAGGTCCATTCTTTAAAACAAGAAGAAGATCTTTTCCATTCGATACTAAAAAAGACTTAGACACTTAGAAAATATCTTAAAGTAAGAGCCTACAAGCCAAAAGAACATTCTGTGTAATGCACCTATGGGCAAACAAGCATTCTATGGAATGAGCCTACGGGCTAATAAATATCCTACGAAATATGCCTACAGCCAAATATACATTCTTTATGCCTACAGGTAAATAAACATTTTATACAATGCGCTTACGGGCAAATATACATTCTATGGACTAAGCCTATGGGCAAATGCAAATTCTATGAAATATGTCTACAGGCAAATAAATATTATATAGAATGCGTCTATGTGCAAACAAACATTCTATGCAATGTGCTTATGGGTAAATAAATATTCCAAGGAATGGGCCCACGGTCTAACAAACATTCTATAAAATAAGCCTACAGGCAACAAACATTCAACGGAATGTGCCTATAAGCAAATAAATATTCTATGAAATGAGCTTACACGCTAATAAGCATTTTACAAAATACACTTTCGGGCAAAATATTGCAAAATCAATCCTCTTTGTAGGGAACTAACATAAGTGCTTAATTAAAGCTCAAGCATAGGGATGGCAAAGGTGCATCCGCATCCGGATCTGGATCCGAATTGAGATTTTTATTTCCGGATTCGGATCCGCATCCGTAAATTTTTTTGCAGATCCAGATGTGGATAACATCTGTCTGGATTGCGGGCGGATATCCTAGATATTCGGATCCGCAAAAATTAAATTTACTAATTAAGAATATAATTTAAAAATTCCACAATTTATTAAAACCTCGACCCAAACCCTAATTAAAAAACCTAATCCCAAAACCTATTAAACATTTACATTATATTGAAAATTAAGGAAAAAATAAGCCTATTGAAGGGCAAGGGTCCAAAGCATGACTAGTGTTCAAAAAATACTTGTCATGAACAAGCATGGGCTTTAACTGACACTTGTCACTAGAAAAGTGTCATATAACTTTCCAATTGACTCAAGATGCCTATATAATAACCAAGACCACCTATTTGAAGGTAAAAGAAAAACGGGCATAAAATGGGTACAAAAACCCTGCCCATCTCACTTTACAAATTTTCTCTCTCTAAAAACTGAGCAAAAAGAATTGACATGAGCTTCGAAGGTTTATCACCAGCACGCAATATTTCTTTGATAATTGTTTCCTTTTCGAAAATAATTAACCATAAGGAGACATGATTTAAGACATTTGCACTAAGGAAAAAATAAGCCACAAAACTTGATTTAGTAGAAAGCTCGAAACACAAATCAATCACTATACATTAAACAAAAATTTGCATCAACAAATATCATTTGTAAATGCTTATAATTTTGATTTGTATAAACAAAGAAGGCATAAATTTACTAACCACATAGAGCACAAAGAAAACCCAAACAGACGATAAGGAAAGTTATGAAGAACAAATAGATCTAATTTTTCAATATATATATTTAACAAATATAATTGTTATTGAGAAATTCTATTTGTATTCAGAAATCATCATTTAGTCTTGGATTAAGACCCAATAACAAACAATGATTTTCAATTCATCTTTCTCCAAAATTTTATAGCGCTCAAAAGCGTAAACAATTAGCAAAAAAATTGCACATAAACCCAAGGCTAGCAAATCCAAATAATGAATTTTGTTATCAATGAAATTAGCCAAGTGTCATGCGTTAGATAGCTAGTTATAAAAATATTAGATAACAGGGTTTGATTATTCTCACGATATTTGCTACCAAGATCTTACACGTTGAACCATGAATCATGTTCTGTTAATGATCAGTTCACTTTTAGTATCAAATTGATTAAAGCATACAATAATCTCTTAAATTATATTCCCGCTATCACCCAACTTCCTTTTCCTTCTTATAATTGAATTTAAGCACCATCACATATCCAAAAATTTAGTTACTGCAGAGGCTCATCTCAATCTTATAATTCAGTAAATCCAGTCTGTAGAAAAACATAAAAACAAAATAGAGAAGCTTGGTTTTTGCGTAGAGATTGAAATTCTAACCCCAATCTTTCTGCTACTTAAATTGGGAAGGTTTCTAGAGTTAGTTGACGTCTTAATATTATAACTCTTATAGCATTGCGCCGCCGCCCCCCTCTTCCCCCTCCCCCCTCCCCCCCCCCCCCCCCACAAACACAAGAAGAAACAAAAATGCAATAGAACTTTTTCACGTCTATCAACAGAATTAGCAATGTCAATATATTAAATACGAGAGAAAGAAGCAAGGATGGTTAAAAGTCAACGATGGTAACATCAACACCGAATTATAGAGTCTTAAAAGGGAGCACTCTTTTATTGCAATGAAACAAACTAGCTCGGCAAAAATGCAACCATTGTCAGTACATAAATATAATTAAAAAAAACCCTTAAAACTCTTGGCTTTCAAAACCTAGACCCAAAATTTGAAGCGGAATGAACACCACTTTAAGCCGTAGACAAATATCGTTTCCTTTAAAAGATTATAATGGAATCTTAGTAAATGCTTTAATTTAAAGAAGCACCAAATGAAATAGTAATGAATATTTTAATTTAAAGAAACACAAAATGAAATCATAATAAATATCTTAATTTTTTAAAAGTTAGGGTTTCAATAGTGATAGATTTCATTGAACGACGGCATGTATTAAGAAGCAGAGAACGGCTTGATGAAGGATTTCTTTGATGGGCTGTGATAAGGGTATTCAATGATAGTGAGCGTAGCAGCTCTATGGGTGGGGTCTGAACAGCGGCTAAATGGTGAGAACATTTGGTTAGGTCGATTGGCGGTGAAGGCGACAGAAGCTTGATCAGGTTTGAGTTTCTAGCGCTAGGTTGTAAGTGAATAAAGTGATGAGCGGAGTGTGTTAAGTGATGAGTGAATATTACACAGAAAAATTTATGTATTTTACTCCAACAAAAGCTCTAAACTCTGCATTTTGTTTTTATCATTAATATGTTTTCTTTTAATTTAAATTATATGTTAACCTAAAACCCGGCGTTTTGCTTGTTTTTATTTAAAATAATATTTTAAAACATGGTCAAAATGAAATTTTTATCACAAAATTTTTTATGGAGAAACTTTTTTTTACGGCTCTATCATACATTATTGATAGTCAATAATTTTATCGCAAGTCCATTACTTTTTAATAGACCAAAATTCTATCACATGTTCATCGTGATTTTATGATATTCTACAATCTATCATAAAGTATATGTTATTTATAACCAATTTTTTCATAGTGGCCTGCACACAAAGTGGCTCAACAATCAAATATATCTTTATCAAGATCAAAATGTGGCGTCAACTTACTTGCATTAGAGGCAATAAATAGTCAAATAGTTATTTTATTATTATTATTATTTACTTTCTTCTTCTTTGATTATAACAACCTGCAAATTGACTTTAAACTTTTTTAATGGTTTAAATATTTTATTTAAAAAATATAATGTATATAATTTATAATTTAATTTTAATATTTATTTATTTTAAATTGATAACTATAACATTCGAAACAGTTTGTGGAAAAAAATGTAAAAAGAGAGAGATAGAGTTTGTGTGGCCTATTCTAAAATTAAAGAAAGTCTATACGATTATTTAAGCAAATTTTGAGAATTTAGATATCCTTTTCGTATTAAAATTTTATCCAAATAAGGTAAGTGTATCAGTATTAATTATAACATTTAATGAGTTGGATTTCGATCGGCATGAGAAATTGTTCACAAATTCGTTGTCCTAAATAGTACAAGGAAGATCTGGTGTAATCTCTCTCTCTCGTCTAGATTAACGTGTTACAGCTTGACTTTTTAGTTTTTAGGAAAAGAAAAAACAAATAGAAAGAGGTAAATAGGGGGAAAAAACGTTATTAAGGAAAGTTTTACCATAGAATGAATATTTCACCAAAAACCCTCACTATACGAACTCTTCTGTCAAATCTTAAACCCCACCCTATAAAAAAGCCCTAGACTCCCCGCTACTAATTGTGCTTGTTTCTTTATATATATAATTTTTCGAACTGTTAAATGAATCTTCATCCTCTTTATTACATCCATCTACTACCAATGGGTTTCTCAAATACTATGTTATCAACCTTTAAAAAACTGGGTTGTATCAGTCAGCCGCGAGTGGAGGAGACCTCGACTTTGCCGACGGATCAGAGGGAGGAGATGAAGGCTGTTGATGGCGCTGATCATGAAATTAAAGAGGTAATTAAATAAAGTTAATTTTACATGCTAATTGTTTCCTATTTATTAATGTTAATCAATATTCAATGTATATCACATATGCATGTCATTTTTTATATTTACTAGCGCTGTTCATTGATCTCACATTCGTTCTATGTTTTCTATTCTTGATCTTATGCATAAATTCCAAAGAAAATTGGACCCTGATAGACCATAGTGTTCTTCATTTTGTTTGTACTTGGAAGTTATTTAACAGAAAACCATCTAGTTATCAATAATGGAATCACAGAACAAATCTACTGATATTTTTTTCAAGTTGAAATACTATTTGTTCAATAGAAGTAATATTTATTGAGAATCTTGATTTTGCCCCTCCAACATGCTGCTGCATCACACTCTTAAATGATATAGATGAATGTACTTTTAAAAAAAAAATTATTTTAGTTATTTTTTGAAGATATTTGTATTCTCCAAATCTTCAGATCTTGTTCGATATATTTAATAGTCAGTATATTATTAGAGGACAAAAAAAGTTTACTACAGGACAAAAGAAAATACAAATTTTGTTTTTTGTCGTTTATAGATGTTGTACTACTGATTATACATACATCATCATTTTTATACTTTGTCTTTAAATCTAGTTACCGTCTATTTATTTGCTCAGAACACTCTTGATTTTACATGTCTGTTATCCTTAAACTTTTTTTCAACTATAATAAAATCCAAAAAATTCATATGCATGGCAGACTGAGGAAGAAAAGGGAGACAACTCAAAGCAGCAAACCACGGAAGTTTTGTCGGAGCCAAAAGAGGAGGAGGATCCCAAGACTGAGGTATTTGCAGATCCTTCCGAGCCAAAAGACGAAGAGCAAACTAATGATCAAGAACATAAGACAGAGACAGCGGCAGAGGAGGATTTCAAAGAGTGAGGCATCTGCAGTTCCGACAGAGCCAAAAGACAAAGTGGATGTGCAACATAAAGATAAAGGAAAAGAAAAAAGAATAACATAAGAATGTTGAAGTCAATTAAGCAGCAATGAAGGGAACTACAAATTAATAATCTTATTAAGACATTATATTATATTAGAATCTTAAATTTTAGACTTTGTTGTCATTTTTTTTTTCTTTAAGGATTTGTTTCGATGGTTTGTCAAAGGGATTATTATTTTTATCTCTTTATATAGAAAAAAAAAAGTTAGCATTGTTCATTGTAGCCCTTCATTAGGTTGCATTTAAATTAATTTGAATTGAGTTAAATTAATTAATTAAGAGTATGTTGTGGAAGCATATATAGCCTTTAGTAACTAACATTATCGAGCAAATGTCATACAAATCATTTCTATACTCAAGTATAATTTTATTCTATATATTTTGGTGTCTCACCAATTCAAATTATTTTCTATCTTCATGGAAGAAGTTTCATTTGTTATGACTTCTATTTTCTTTTTCTTAATTTTTTGTGGGTTTTACCACTACTTAAATAATAAAAAGAGTTCTGATAGATCTAAAAAAGAGTTCTGAACTATGAACAAAAATCTTTAATGAATGGAATTAAGAACCCTTATTATTTAGGCACCAGAAAGGGATGCGAGAAATTTACTTTTGGATGCCGAAGATAAGTAAGGTTGCTGATGCTTCACGCAATGAAGGTCTCATTATCCATACACGTACATTTACACAGACTTGTGTATTTAAGAGATAAACAATTGTGCATTTTGACACTCGAAATACTAAATGATGCTGTTTTGCTGGCTTTCTAGTTTCGATCAGCACCTTACAGTTTAAACAACGTTTTTAAGCGTAAAATCTATCTTATATTTTTGTATAACTACAATGTTTTGGTTAAATGTAAAACAAAACATTTCCTTATGTTTACTTATAATGTCCATTTTCACAAAATAATTCCCCTTCTCTAATTCTCTAACGCCAGTGTCAGTCCGCATGACATCCCTATGGGCTTTCAAGTGTAAAATGTTAAAAGATAAGCTATTGTTCTACAATTCAATCAACAACACTTGAGATTCTAAGTTAGAATTTAAACATTTGGATCTCTAACATTATTTCAAAAATGCAAAAAATTTAATCTCATCCTTCATCAATAAATTCCACTCTGACAAAGGAAAGACTTAATTAATTAAATATTTGATTGTAAAGCAATAATTTGTATTATGTAATCTTCTTATTCATAGAAGGGAAAAAATTTACGTGTAACATACAAAACCATCTTAATATATTGACGTGGTACATCCGTCTAATAAAAACCTACTATTTAGTAGGTCTGACGGTCCCACAATAAAATCTACAAATTTAATGCTGGAAGGTCTACAAAGTTCAAAATAAATTAGGTAAAAAAGTTTTGAATTCCCCCAAGGGACCTATAAGGACATACCAAATGGTGAATTTACATAAAATAAAAATTGCTCACATTTTATTTTATTTTATTTCAACGGAATACAGAGAGGCAACATTAATGCGATACTAGTAAGACTTAGGTTCGACTTTGTAAAGGTGAAAAGAACGATTGATGTCTTCGAAGTCTAATGGCAGACAAACTTCGACTGCACAAATCAAAGCCAAAGGCAAAAGGCGAGGCAAAAGAATCTCTATGGCTAATTTAAATTTTATAATCAAAAAGTTCTAAATAAGAAATAATTTCCATATCAGCTGAAGATTTTGAAAAAGGTAGTAGGGAAAGTCACTAACTTCGTGCATAGGTGAGTTCTCAAAGAGTTCTTTTATGATTCTATTTATTTTACCTTTATTGTTTTCTTGAAATACACGGTCCTACATCTTGAACATATCAACTGCCCACCTTTTGACAGTGTATTAAGATCCCAAAAGTTATATATTTCTAAAACTTATTGAATATTCAAACAATGTTTCGAAAAAAACATCTCTTACGTACCCATAGCCAATTTTATCGTTTTGGCAAATTAATTGTATCAAAACACCAAATTATAAATTGAATTTTGTGCTCAGTACTATTTTTAACTTAAGTCAAAAATATCAAATGAAAAGTGAATGTTTTAAAATTCTATTAAATAAGTGTATGATACGATGATTCCAAGTAAAAGTATAGACTATTTTAGATGATGATGAAGTAAGCCTCTTTATGTAGCAGCCAAAAAGTCACTCATACCAACATGGAAAAAAAAAAAAAACTACCAGCATGTTCTTTATTTATTTTTTTCTTTCTATGTACTTTAACATAAACTCCCCTACTTTTTTTTTTTTTAGTCATCTTACAGTGCAGGGCTGTATCATACACAGCCGCTGCCAAAAAGTTGAACAACCGGTATTTTACCCGTTGTTCATTAAATAATTTTTAAATTTTTTTAATGCTTAAAAAATATAATAAAATAAAAAAATCATGAAAATTTTAAATCTGAAACAGAAAATTAATTAAATGAGAAAAATATTTTAAAATTTTTTAACATAAATAAATGTTAAAAAATTATAAAAATAATTATATTCTGAGTTTTTTGGTTAAATATCAATTTAATAGGTGGATGTTTCAAGTTTATTTTGTATGTCTCTAATTTTGGTTTGTCTTTCTCATTTATTGGTTCATTTATTTCAACTTTTCAATCCATTAGTTTGTGTTTAATTTTCCTACTAAATTAGTTAAATGCCAATATTTTAGGCTAAATTACAAATAAATTTCAACTCTCGTAGGATAAGTTCCTAATTTTGGTTAAACATTCTCCCTCATTGGTACAAGAGTTTAAGCTAATAATTCAATTAGCTTTATGTTGAATGTTCCCATTATTTAGGTAAGATTTCAATTATTTGGATTAAGTACCAAACTACTTTGTAGCTTATAATTTTTGGTTGGATTTGTATCTAATTTTGGTTAAACTTTCTCAATTATAGGTTAATATATTTCCCATTAGTTTTGTGTTTATTATTCCTACTAAAATCGTTAAAAATCAATATTTTGGGTTAAATTCTAAATAAATTTTATTTCTCATTGAAATAGTTCCTTATTTTGGTTAAACTTTCTTATGTGAATCCCACAATGAAACTTTCAAACCCACACTTAATTTGTAGTTTCAAATTCCCAAGAAAGTTCTAAACAGATTTAAGACAAACAAAAGCTTGACCCAATGCTTAAGAAAACATCAACCTAAAAGTATAGAGAATGATATTAATGTCACACTCAAGAAATAGATGAGAAGGTGAGTGATAAGTCTAAATTTGGAATGCCACAAGAATGCAAATTCTTGATAAGTTCACTAGTTCTCAAAAGAACTAAAGAAAGAATAATCTTTCAAATTCAAATAATATTCATCTCTCTCTTTTTTCTTTATGACATAGCAAGGTTGCTGAGTTTAAATAGGCTAAAAGAAACCTAAAATCTTAAAAATACAAATGGAAACATTGGAACAACCCTCCAAGTAGGTTTGTCAAAGGATGCTTCAAAAGTCTTCACCAACCCGCCATAATTAATACTATCTTTGACAAACTTAATGCTAGCCTACCATAATTAATGCTATCATTGACAAACTTAATGTTAACCCACCATCATTGATAGTAAACTTACCTTACACATTAACAAACTTGAAACAAAACAAACAAATGAAGTTGAAAAACAAATGAGTCGTTAAAAATCTCAAGTCTGAACAAGCTGTAATGAATTGGTCATAACTCCTTCTAGAGAACTCCAAATCTAGCTCTGTAAAATTTATTGGAAAGCTAACTTAATTATCTTTCCAACGGTATATAGCTTACATATTACTTCTGGCTCAATCAATACAGTTTTTATTCTGAATTTGACCTTTCTGCATTTGATATAAATTGTGTATTTGGCTGCCCAATAACTTGAATAATGCCCACAATACCTTGTCTTCTCTTCAAGCCCAATTCATGATGTCTTGCATCTTGAATTGCATTTTCAATCCATATTTTCTCAATTAATCCATTTAAAGCAGCTTGCATTTTTTTTGCTCTAACTCTTGTAATTGAGCCTCCATGAATGTGCAAAGGATCACTTGAAGTTTTAATAGCATTCTCTTGATGGTTCTCATCACTTTCTCCATTACGGGTTTATGTATTTCAACTAATAATTCCAATGATTTTGTGATGAATGTTCCCACTATCGAGGTAAGATTCCAATAATTTGGGTTGGATATCGATTTTACTTTGTAAAATTTTATTTTTGGTTCGATTGGTTTCTGATTTTGGTAAATCTTTCTCAACTATAAGTTTATATGTTTCAACTTTTCAATTCACTAGTGTTGTGTTTAGTATTCCTACTAAAATTGTTAAATACCAATATTTTGAGTTAAATTTCAATTATATATCATTTCTCATTGGATAATTTTCTTGATTTTGGTTATACTTTCTCTCATATAGTTTCATTTATTTTAACTACTAATTCCACTAGTTTTGCGTAGAGTGTTCCTATTATCTAGTTAAGATTCTAATAATTTGGGTTAAATACTAAATTTACTTTGTAAAATTTTATTTTTGTTGGATTAATCCCTAATTTTGGTTATTCTTTCTCAATTAAAGGTTTATATATTTCAACTTTTCAATCCATGAGTTTTGTGTTTAATATTTCTACTAAATTTGTTAAGTACCAATATTTTGGGTTAAATTACAAGTAAATTTCATTTTTTGTTGGATGAGTCCCTATTTTTGGTTAAACTTTCTCCTTTATTGGTACATGAGTTTCAACTAATAATTTTACTAGTATTGTGTTAAATATTCTAATTATTTATGTGAGATTTTAATAAATTGAGTTAGATACCAAATTTACTTTTTAGATTTTATATATGGTTAGATTAGTCTCATATTTTGGTTAAACTTTCTCACTTATGGGTTCAATTATTTCAGTTGATTAGTTCACTACTTTGTGTTTCAACTTCCTAGTACCTACAGTAGGTTTCAACATTATTGGTACAGAAAATAAATAATATTATTAAGATGAATTTCATTTTACTCCTCTTATTTTAGTACATATCAACTTACTACAATATATTAAAATTTCACTATTGTAACCCCTATTCAATTTTATATAAACTACAATCAACATTGTAAGTTAAAAAACTTAAGAACTTACATAGTCTAATTATGTTGGAACATTGTTTTTTCTCTTTTTGATCTTATTGACTTCGTGAGATTTTTTAAACTCAACTTATTTATACTTGAGCTTTTGATCATTATAGATATGCCTATTTTATTAATTCAAATTAATTGTACTCATTTTGTTTCCAAAATAAATTCTTTGATATCTCATCACTTCAACCAATATTTCATTTTTAACAATTGCATATGCAATTTGTACAGCTCAAATTTTTATTTTTCAAATGTTTATGATAATATAAATTATTTATTTATTATATGATTATCCCAAGAACATTGAAAATTAATTTTTATATTGAAATTTTAAGATTTGTAAATTAGTATTTACTTTGAATCCAATTCAACTGAGTCACCATTTACTTATCTTTAATTAATGCTTTAAGCACAGTAAATGCAATTCAAATTAAACAATATTTTGTAAAAAGAAAAAACACATTAGAAAATTAATGCAATAAAAAAGAAAATATATTAAAACATAATTTTGATTCCTAAATTAAGTATTGAAAGGAAAATTTTCTCTTATAGGTAAATTCAACATTATAATTTAACAATAATATTGACTACTATTTTAAAACTATTTATTTATTACTGTAAATTGCAATCGTTTTCTATAAGTCATAAAAATTAAATTTATTTAACAATATACATATATAGTTGGATATGTAATTTATACCTTAATTGATGTTGCCTTATTTTTAATTTTTATATTTTAGTGATTGTTTATTTTATTGTATACTAATAGTGTAATAAATTTGTTATAATTGATTATACATCATATTTTACATTGATTACTACACGAATTATATAATATCTATTTATAAGTGGGTATTACTCAAATTAATATATTATACTTTAAAATTTTAATTATCATACTTAAATCATATAATCACATATGCAATTAAGTATAAATTATGAAAAGTTCACTTCTCAAGGTTTGAGAAAATGATCATTTAGATCCCTGAATTTTTACTAATAGACACTAAAACACTTTTGACTATAGTGCCTTTTGACTTTATTAATTCAAAAAAATTGACTCTAATCTTTTAGAATAAGTAGAAATATAATATTAAAATAAATGTAACAATATATACGTTTTAAAATAATTCAATATATAAAAAAATATTTTAGTACTTTACAATCTTATATTATATTAAACTAAATTTTTTAATAAATAGAAATGTAATATTAAAATAAATACTTAAAAATTTAAATTATTTTCAATATTGTATAAAAAATTTAATATTATTAATACATGAGATGTATTTTATTAATTATAAAATCTATTTAACCTAAAGATTTATTTAAAAAATTTATAACAAATACTAATATATAATTAAAATCAATATCATAATTTATATTTAAAAAATATATTAATATTATTAATTTATTAGACAAATTAAACTATTTAAATTATATTTGTATTTATAAAAAATTTAAAGTCAATTTTTTAATTCATAAAGTCAAATTGTATTATAGTCAAGGGGTCTTGGTGTCCCTTGGTGAAAGCATGGGGTCTACATGATCATTTTCTCAAATATCGAGGGTGTTTGTATCTTTTTCCCAAAATTATTTAATTCTAGGTGTTGCACTAAAATTATAGTTTCTAGTTACATTGTTAATTTAGTTAAGGTACAATATAATGTCAACAACAATTATTGTAATAATACCTAAATAATTAAAATTTTAATTTTTAACAAATTATCCCTCGTTGACTTGACTGAGTGGTTTTCAAGCAGCGTTAAAAATTAAAATCAAATTATACACACTTTAAAAAAACACAATCAATTAGACTATATATATAAACATTATTAAAACTTTTATTATTATAAAAAATAATATCATATAGACTATACAAGACATTTCATAAAAAATATATAATATCATAAAAAAATCATAAGCTAAATTTAGTTTAATCATAATAATGACTACTATAATTACAGTTATTAATAATAAAAAAATAAAGATTATCCTATGTTGTTTAGAGAAATTAAAAACCCTCTCATGCTTTAAAATAGGTCCAAACTCTCCTGCAATTATAATAGTGTTAGCTTTATGTATTATTGTACTATTCGACACATAGTCTTAATGTTAGCCATAAAATTTAAATATTTTTTGAATATAAATAAACCACTAATGATTAAATAAATTTAATAATAATTATAAATTATGGAGAAAAACTATTTGACACACACACACACACACACACACATATATATATATAAGTATCAAGGATATTTATGACATTATATATATATATATATATATATATATAAGTATCAAGGATATTTACAACAGTTTCCCTACATGTAATTTTTCTCTATAATTTACAATTCATTATAAAATAAAATTTTATCATTAAGGGTATATAAGTTATTTTACTTGATTTTTATTTTCAAAATATTAAAATTTTATAGCTAACATTAAGACTAGGGGTAGAATAGTAAAATGATATATAAAGCTAACGTTGTTATAACATTGGGGGAGCAGTAGGAGGTAACTCTCATTTTCCCTTAACTACCATTAACTATAGTACCAGTAATAAGTCAAGATCAAATAGGTTACATGCGATAATTTAATTATGTAGCAAAAAAAAATAAACAAAGTATGCAATAATTTAATTAATTTGTTATAAATTTGTTTGAAGTAATGTGTAAGAGAATCTTTGTGAGTATAATCCAAATATCATATATTTGGTACGTTATATATGCCTTGTATACAGTACATATTTATATCATTAATATTAGTCACTAGTTCAACTAATATTGAGAATAACGATATTTGACAATTAATTATGATATTTGGTACTATGAATAATTATAATTATTTGAAAATCATCCAATAGTTATATGGAAAATAAGAAAAAATATATTTAATTTATACTAATATAAATATTATTCTCACTAATATAGGCATTACATATTTCAAAGTAAATTTTTTCAGCATAAGAATATGCAAATTTTTCATGTTGAGGAGAGGGTCTTTGACATTTTCCTAATTCAAACTGATAATTGTGATATTTAGATCAAAATGGGTAGCTATGTGATAATTATTCTTGATATTTGCCAGTTCCCACTCCCAATTTTTTCGTTCGGTAGCCGGTTTCATGAGTAAAATATAAAAGCCGTTGGATTGCTTTTTTCTTAAATAAGAAAAAAACGGCTGTATGACATGAGGGGCTGCTATAAGCGAACCCTTTTTATGAATAGAATAAAAGAGTCCAACTATGGTACAATTATGATATTATATCACAGTTACACCAAATTATTGGATTCTATTATGATGAGAAATTCAATAATTAAGTAACTGGATCCAATGATTAAGTGCAACTATAATATGGTACTACAGTTGCACCATAACTAACTCCATAACAAGCATGTATCAAAAAAATAAACTGAAAGTCAGTCAACCACGCTCCGGCGGCAAAAATAAGGCAAACATTCTTTTGGCACTAAACAGCCACATTATATGATTGGAATAGTTGAGCATTCAAAAGCCCCCACTCTCACTTGCCACTGTCAACGTCAACTGACCACGTGACGTGCGTCAACTGACCACCTGACGTGCGTCAATGACTCGAAGCTACTGCGTACTTGCTTACGTTTTTGAAGAAACATCGTCTCTCTATATAAATGTATGAAACTAAAACAGTACGCAAAACAAGCCATCTCATTATTCATTCTCTCATCAAAATTAAATTCATTATTGCCTTTTTATTCTCTGTATCAACCAATTGCAATCTTAGACTTAAGTTAGAGATGTTGCGGTGGGGGCAGATACATAATTTAATACATGGACTGAAGCCAGCGTTGATGATGGTGGTGGTCCAAGTCGCGTTTGCTGGGGTTAATATCTTCTATAAATTAGCGGCTAATGATGGAATGAGCTTGAGGGTTATCATTGCCTATAGATTAATTTTCGCCACAGTTCTTATGTTTCCTCTCGCACTCATTCTTGAAAGGTTCATTTTGAATATATTTATAGCAAGAAATTGAAATAAGGTTAACTAATGATGGATTATTAGATAACTCTAGTGCTTATTAATAATTATTATATATATATTTTTTTTTCAGAAATTGCAGATCAAAACTGAATTGGAAGATACTCTTCCTAGGTTTTCTCTCTGGGTTGTTTGGGTAAGTTAATTTATAAATTACATAGATAAAATGGGTGGTGATACTTCCACCCAAAAATTCTATAAATTCACCACACTTCTAGAAAATAATTACAAAAGTTACATTATTTTTAATAATTTTAAATAAAGAAGAATTCTGAAGAATTAATCAACTAAATATATCTTAGTTTATTTTTTGTTATATCTTAAATTATTTTTTTGTGACTTAGATTTTTTTTATCATATTTGACTATCAAGATTGTTTTAGCCTAAATTTAAAATTGATTACTTTACCCTTATAAGGTAAAAGTGCCAAAAATTTACTTGAACCTCAACATTTTTTTATTTTATACAAAATTCTTTGTTCCTAAATGATCATTTCTACCTTATTTCTGTGACTATTAAGTTTTAGTTAAACTAATATAATGTCCTTATGAAACAATAATCATGTAAATTATTTACATGTAAAATATTAAAAATTATTAGATTTCATTTAAAAAGTTAGATTAAAAGTCACAAAATTAAGTGCCTAAAATATTAGATATGAGAACACATATTTCTTCAAGAAATTGGGTTATTTTGGGTCATAAAGTAAAGTAATTGAATAGAACTTGTATTAAAACAACTTTAATAGTTAAAAAAACTAAGTAGGAAAAAAATATAAGAATGATTTAATTGATTAATTATACAATATTCTTGTTACTTTGTATTTAATAGAAATAATGTAAATTTATTGTAAATATTTTCATAAGTGGGGTGGGTTTATACAAATAATGGGGTGGAAATAAACCCACCCACATAAAATTCTCTCCAGTCCTTTGGATATATTATAATGTTAGCCCCTGTAATTTAAAAATTACACACTCAAAAGTGGTTCTATTTAAAAAAAAAATTTAACCTCCTACCTTACTAATGAAGTTACTTGGAAACTATTTAGTCTAAATCTTTGAGCCTAGAATGTTTCTATTGTTACTTCCATATATAGTATATAGAAATTATCCCTTAATAATAATGCACTTGAATTGCATGATGCAGGGGATCCTTAAGTCAGAATTTGTTCGTGGAGAGCTTGGTCTTAACTAGTGCAACATTTGCTAGTGCTATGTTTAATCTCATCCCAGCCGTCACTTTTGTTTTGGCTACTTCTATTGGGTACATGCACTACGACAATCATACATTAATATTACGAACTAATTAATTGATAATTACTTGATGATTTTGATGACCATCAATTAAGTAACATCACAACCATTGGTTCATTACAGATTAGAGAAACTTGGTATAAGGACAAGGGCTGGGAAGGCAAAATTGTTGGGTACGTTAATCGGAATTAGCGGGGCAATGCTACTCACTCTTTACAAAGGTGTTGAGATTAAAATCTGGTCAACTCATGTTGATCTTCTTCACCACGCCGGAGGCGGCGGCCACGTGGCATCAGTGCCGTTGCAATCTTCTGATACCGGTAAACGCCTCTTGGGCTCGTTACTGGCTCTGGGTAGTTGCTTCTCTTATGCTTTGTGGTTGATCATCCAGGTAATAATAAGCTAACGAGTTATTAACTTATTCCTAATATTAATAAATTAGATTTTCATGCTTTATTAATTATTCTTTTTATAATTTTTACAGGCTAAATTGAGCGAAGAGTATCCATGCCAATATTCGAGCACAGCTTTGATGTGTGTGATGGGAGCAATTCAAGCTGTTGCGTTTGCCCTTTGCATGGAAAAAAATTGGGATCAATGGAAATTGGGCTGGAATATTAGACTTGTTACCGTTGCATATTCGGTATGTTATTTAGAGTAGAGTGATATTTCACGCAAACACTGATAGAGAGGCAACAGAAACATTGTAACTGTAACATACCAAAATATCATTATTCTATTAATTAATTATGCTTTTTTCTTTTTTATAATGAAATTGAAAGTGATGTTCTATGCATGTTATAGGGAATAGTTGCTTCAGGTTTTATGGTGACACTTGTATCATGGTGTGTGCGCGTGAAAGGCCCTCTATTTGCTTCTGTTTTTAGTCCTATGATGCTTGTGGTTGTGGCCTTGGCTGCATCTTTAATTCTCGATGAGATGCTACACTTGGGAAGGTATGTATATATATAAATGCATATGTATTTGTGTGTGTGTGTATTCTTTTAATTTAACAACAATGGTAACTCTATAAAATTATTTTATAAATTAAATTTGTGCAAATTAATGTGACACAATATTTCAGTGTATTAGGAGCAACATTGATCGTGTGCGGGCTATACGCTGTTTTATGGGGTAAAGGAAAGGAAATGAAGAATGTAACGCAGCTAGCGCCAGATGCTAAAACCTCTAAAGACTCTGAACCAATAAAAATTGTTATTGGTTCACCAATTGATGATAGTCGTCATAGAGAAGAAGACCATATATTTCCAAAGGAAAATAAACGAAATGGTAAAGGAGATCGAGATTAAAGTTATTGGATGCCGACATATCCATAAAAGCACAATGGAAAATTCAAAAAAGGATGAAAGAAACATAAATCAATTTGCGTAAATGCTTAATTTATTGTATTCATAAAATTTTTTTTGTGGCTTCTACTTAGCATCTATTTGGTATGACTTGTCTAATGGTTATAAATATTTATTTAATCTCATAAACTATTTTCAAATTTTTTGTTGTTGTTTGGCTGTTTTTTGAGTAGAGCTCTTGATGATTAAATGAGTTCTTTTGCCTCTCTTAATGAGATCAAATTGTAGACTTTTGAGAATACAGGTTAATTTTTTTAAAATATTAAAATGTCTAAAATATTATTTACTTATTTGATAATTTTATTTAATTAATTTTATAACATAACTTTAAAAAACTTTCCTATTAAAGTAATTTTTACAATTTTTAATAAAAACTCTCATTGACAAACAAACAATTAATTTTTTTTTTGATGCAAACTCTACTTATAAAAGTCTTATTAATAAAAATTTTATTTAAATAAGTTCTATTTAAAAAAGTATATCAATGGAGTATTTAATATTACTTTATTTAAATAAAATATATCGATAGATTTCACAATTTTCTAATTTTAAATCTTGGGTAGTCCTAATGTAAGACCGACTTTTAGTCCCACAATTTAACAGAATACTAATGACTGGCTTAGGTGGTAGGACTATTGGACCAACGTATATAAAATTTTCACATTAACAGATGTCACTTGCACCACTAGTTTCTTACATCTGATATATGGTATGAAGCTACCTCTTGATGGCTGTGGTTCAAGTCGCATTTACTGGGGTTAATGTCTTCTATAAATTAGCTGCTGAGATGGAATGATTTTGGGAGTCATCATTGCCTATAGATTAATTTTTGCCTTAGTTTTTATGTTTCCTGTTTAATCGGTCCTATTTGTTATTGAGATGTTGTAATTTTTAAAATAGAAAAAAAATTGTAATTATGAGATAAAAATTAATAGTATATTTTAAATATAATTTTTAAATAATAATTTTAACAAAAATTAGTAAAGATATAACAGATTTTTCATTATAAGAGTGTAAAATCAAATCAATTTATCTTTTAAGTTACAACAGTAAGTATTTACCAAATACTTTAGTATTGTAACTTTTAAATTACAGCTATTTAGTATTGTAACTTTTAAATTACAGTTGTCCAACCTCAATCACAAATAGGGTCTTAATTGTAATTTTTTAGACCACCTTAATTGGTGAAAATTATTCCTTAATTTCAAATCAAACTATTATTTGATTGTGGTTTAATCATGTGCTTGTTCTGTGTAGAATATATGCAAATAACATTAATATAATTTTTATCCATCTCCATGCATGCAAACTACCTTAACAATTAGAATTCTTAAGTTCCATGTCCCATCTGATCTTTGTAAAACCTATATATATTTTTTTGACTTAGTGAGGCTATTTGCACTCTAAAACTTACTCTAAACACTCTAATTTTAATAAAGATTTTATTACAAAAATGCTCATCATATGAATTACTATTAAGGATAATTTATTATAAGCCCATATTACATAATTACTTTAAACACTCGTATAGCATACTCATTATTCAGTATACATAATTCTATGCTTTAACTTTTATTTCAAATGTCTTAATCAATACTTAGATAAATTATGATGAAATCAATATTTCTATTTTTATTTTTACACTCATTATTTATGGAATATTTCTTATTATTATTTTCTCATTGTAAGCTATTTTGGGTGCAAAATTCAATATTGAACATAAATAAAAAGAATTAATAACTGTATTTTGTTAAATATATTGTTTACAACTTGATTTGATTATATTATTGTGAAATTTTATTAAATCTCTTGAAATTGGGTGAGTTGAATATCTTTATTGTGTTTTAAGTAAATAAAGTTAATTAATTTCAATAGTTTATAGAGTGTATAAAGTAAATCTTAACTTTTTTAAAATTAATATATGAGTGTACAAAATAATAGAGTATTCAAAGTAGTTTTTATAGTGCAAATAATCCCTCCCTTCTACGTAGTAGGTTTGGTTTCTTTTTACTATTTAAATTATTATAAAATAACAATTAGGTGCAAAAAGTATTTCACCATAAGATTTTTCTACAAAAGAATTATAAAATATTACAATTTACTTTTTTTTCATTAATTGACCATTGGTTGACCAATAAAATACTAATCTTGCCGGAATTTTAAGGAAAAAACAAAGAATTTCTAATTAGGGTTAATAATTTTCATATTTATCAAAAGCCCAAAAAACTAAATAAAAGCTCATATATATACAAAAAAAAGGCCTAATCTAAGGTTTTCGACAGTGGATTATTACAACAATTTTTCATTCAGTTAAATATCAATTTAATTTTAACTATTAATTATCAATAAAAATCAACAGACACACATAAAAACTGTTACGTGACAGCGCAACTGACCTTGTAAGTGGTCTGTAAAGCCTTTCAGAACCATTTGCTTTTATTTCCATGTTGTAGCAGACACTAAATAAAGAACAAACAAGCAAACTTGGTCTATTTCGAAGAAGACAAAAGCGTCCGATAGCAGATAAAACTCTAAAGATTCTGAACCAATAGAAATTGTTATTACTTCTCCAATTGATGATAGTCGTCATGGAGAAGAAGACCATATATTTCCAAAAGAAAGTGAAGAAAATAGTAAAGGAGATAGAGATTAAAGTTATTTGATGGCGATAAAAGCACAATGGAAAATTTAGAAAAGATAAAGGAAACATGAAACAATTTCTATATGTGCTTACTTTATGTAGTATTCACAAAACTACTTTTTTGGCTGCTAATTTTAGCTCTCATGCTGCTTTTACTTGTGGTCAAACGCTTTATAGAGATTTTTTTTTTTGGGGCCATTATTTGTTATTTTGTCCTTTGTAGAAAGCGTACCGCGCGTGGATACTGAAGTTTGAAAAATTATCGGTTGAAATTAATTTTGATGTTAAAAAATAATAAAGGCAATACATCTGAAATAGGAGACAAAATGGAAGAGAGAAGAGAGACTTTTCCTTCTTTTTTTATTTTTTTTTTTGTCATTAATTGTTACAAGATTCAAGTTAAAACTTTTGAATGTCATGATATTCCCACATCAATAGAACACATAAACTATATATATCTCTTTCTTGGCTTCGTTAATTTAATGTAAAAGTTTTTGGGTGCTAACCTAATCGATAGAATAAGTTATAGGCAAAGAAAGGGCATAGTTTTCCGACAAAATTTATCAATACGGGCGATAAATAGAGAAGAAAGACTTATATAGATTAGTCCTACTACGAGTGTTTTAGGGTTTGGCAAAGTAGTGGATTTCACAATAAAAACAATAATTTTTTTAACATCAAATTTTAATGGATCTTAATGTGGGACCCATTTATAGTCCCACGGTTTGACAGAGCATCAATTGCTGGTTGATGTGGTAGAACTAGAATTTGTAAGTTTTTCATACAATCCGTAAATATATGTCATTTGAACGCTAATTTCTTACATTTGATAGATTGGTTGAAGCTTCCTTGATGGCTGTGGTTCAAATCGCATTTGATGCGGTTAATGACTTATATAAATTAGCAGCTACGATAGAGTACTTCATCACTGCGTGTAGATTAATTCCAGTCTCGCTTTTACGGTTCCTATTTAATCACCTTAATTAGTCTCTTTAGACCTTAATTAGTCTCATTGTAATATCAGTGTCAAAAATATAAAAAATAAAAGACTAATTTTTATCCGTCTCCATGCGTACAAATTACCTGAACAATTAGAATTATTAAGTTTCATGTTCGATCTAATCTTTGTAAAAGCAATTTATTTTTTTGGCGGCTTAATTCTACATAGTATATAAATTATTCTCGATAATTTCTCTCCTCTCCATTTTTGAATGAGATTTGTTATTGCACAAATACCCGTAGACATTAACATCTCAAGTGACTCAAGGTTTATTTAAACTTTGTAGTTTAATGTGTCAACTAAAAAGTTCAGATATTGAAAATCTAAATTGAATTTAAAAAGAGCTAAAGAAAAATTTGTCGCCTAAGGAATAAGGATAAAGATTCCTTCAGTCTAAGACTTCTGACAATATTTGACTGTGTAAATACGGAAGATGAGTTTAATTTGATAGTTTTATCCAAATTTTTTTTCAAGAAATATAAGCTGTCCTATTTAAAGTTTGCTTAAATTAAAGAGTTTATGTGATAATTTAAAAAAAATTTAGAGGTTTGAGTGACTTTTCTCCAAAGACAATTACTTGAATTGAAAAAAAAAAAACATAGAGAAGATAATTAGACAAATCCGGACAGTGTAAGAATAGCCTTATGCGCCCCTCTTGTTTTCATTCAAGTGTAATAGCATTACAATTACCACAAACACACACACACACACACATGTACATATGCATATATACATATATACATGCAAACATCAAAACCGTACCAGCCATTTTTTAGGTGCTTTGTATGGATCGTGACATATGACATGCCATGCAGAGTAATTAAATAAATTACGTTTCATGAAGTGGAGAATCCAAAAGTCCATAACATTAACACCAGTATAGTGTTTGAAACAAAAATTCAGTAATTAATTTATAATTATTAAGATTGAAAGTGCTAGACCAAAAATAGAGTAGACTTAGTTGGTGTCTAATTAAATATAGTTCCTATAAAGTCTATGATGAGATGGATAAACCATTTAAGATAAACCTCTTAGGCGACAAGGTTCCAAGGCCCAAAAAGTTTCAAGGTTGTTAAGATCTTATTCTAAGACAAATCATTTAGGATAAACCTCCTAAGAACATTACCAAAAGATTTCTAATTTGACTCTTCAAATATTTATTTACTTACCTATGTAGTAAATAGGAGAGTTAAAAAAGAAGTCACCCTAAAAAGCTTTTCAAATAAAAATAAGTATAATATTTTTTTAATCAAACTTTTTTCTCTAAAGCAATAGCAATTATAACACTTTTCTCTCTTCATGAATTATGAGATAAAAAATAATATAATACTAAATTAAAGGCTACAAATATTGAAGAGAGAGAAACACTATCTCATTTGAAGAATCTCATTTGGAGAGTCTTTTGGAACTCTTTTTATTGATGTGGCTCTTCAAATGTGGTATAATCTCATTTGAAGAGTTTTTTTACAGATAGTCTAAGTTTTTAGGACAATACATTTAGGATAAACCTCCTACCTTCCAAGGTTCCAAGACTCCTAGGATCCTAGGATAAAACCCCAAAGGTTCTAAAGTTTCTAAGATCCTATCCTAGGATAAACCTCTTAAGTTCTATGGTTTTGTAATCAAGGAAAAATTATTCTAACATTAAAATGCTTTCTCCTTTGATCCATAGACAAGCTTGCATATCCATGTGTCAATTAGTATGGGCATAAGAAGTCAAATTTCGTTAGAGTCACAAGAACAATGACAATTGTTATCAAAGTAATTGGGACTCAAGTCAAATCAATTTCACCTATGAATATGCCCTCTATTCTCACTGAAAGGTAAGAAAAATTGACTCAATAGGGGAAATGCTAACTTTCTCTTTCTAATTTTTCTCCCTTTAAGTTCATGTTTATAAAAAAATCAATCATTAACTTGACCATCAGATGATTTACGCCAACAAAGCTAGCCCTTTGATCATTTTCTTGTGTTTGTAGAGTATCATTGGACAAAGTCATCCCCATCTCCTAAGAAAGTAGAATAGTAAGACAAAATTCAAATGCCCATTAAGGTCAGCCCAAAAGAGGAATTTATCATTGTTAAATCCAACAAAGAGGAAGCCCAGTCCTAAGAAGACCATCCTTGGTTGGAATTACCACCAAGAAAGTTGGAATAAAATTTGCATGAACTGATTGGTGCCATCTCTAGAGAAATATGTTGGAAGCCCTACAGTGACCATAAATGCAAACCTAAGTATTATGACCTTAAGGCTGATGATGAAAGTTCCAAAGTAGATGAGAAAGTTCACATTCGAGGAAGGAGATGACAACGAGATATAGAGGATGATGACACAATGCCTATTTATTCTCATCCAAATCCTAAATTGAATCCAAACGGCCATGCTACATGTCTAGGACAACATCGTGTTGTTTGACTTTAATAACAAGTAGCTCAGTTGGCTCATAACTCAAACAGAGTGTTCAACCAATTCTAAGCTCAAGTTGAGGAAGGCAAGAACTCAAGAAGAGGTGTGGTTAATTATGGCTCTTTTAGAAAAATGTCAAGAGAAGAATTGAATGATAGTGATCTCATCCATTCTTTGAACCAGTGAAGATCTAGGAAGAAAATGGCTAAAGAATATTTAGACCAAAGGGAGGAAGTCAGCAGATGACTACAAGAGAGAATGTAGAGTCTTGAACAAAAGGTTCAAGAAATGGGGACCATTTGATGATACAATATTGGAAACAGAGCCACCATTTGCTCTTGATATAATGATAGCAAAGTATCCATCTAATTTCCATTTATTTACAGGGAGCCTTATGACGTACAGACAAATCCTACTAAACATGTAGAATTGTATTGCACCCTCATGAAAATGCAAGAAGCATCACAAGTAATTCTTTATCATGTTTTTCCTCTTTCCTTGGTAGGAAAAGCACGAAGACATTTCGAAGGTTGAGGCCATGCTCCATCTTATCCTTTGGAGATTTGAGTAGAGAATTTTCCTCTTACCTTTGAAGTGCTTGACAAAGAGAAAAACCAGTGACTTACTTTTTGACTGTCAAACAACAAGAGATGGTTTCCTCGAGAGACTACATAAAAAGTACAATAATGAGATCACCTAAGTAGATGGTTATGATGATGGCATAACACTTTTTAGTATTGTGGAGGGACTTAGGATAGGAAAATTATAGTGGTCTGTTTCAAAGAAACCACCCACTTCTTACTCTAAGATTCTTACAAAAGCTAAGGATGCCAATACTGAAGAAAGATTTTAGAACAGAAATCAAGAGAAAGAAAAACCGAGTAAAGGAAAAAAGAAGAAACATAATCGATAAGAAGGAAGGGTTGGTAGAAGCAATCAGTTTCTAAAGAGAGCCCAATTTCATCCTAGGAACACTCTGAAGTTCGGGAACTCGTCCTCATTTAGCCTCCCAATTCATTAGCTTTACAAATCTTAATACTCCTCCGAAACAAATTTTCATGCAGGTGAATAGTTTAGCTTTGTTTAGACATTCAGATTTCAGATAAAAATATAAACGCAACCTTAATGTAATACACCCTAATGTAATGCCCCGTAATGTAACAAAATTAATATTGTGCAATGCAATATAGTATGCCAACTAATATGCATAAAGTTTATCTATTAATATTAATGTGATTTGTAATTGATAGTTTGATACCCAAAAATTGTGACAGATTATGTCGTATCTTGTTAATTTTATTTTCCATATGAAGCAATTTGATCATAACAATGCTATCATGTGCGAGAGACTTTACTGAAGAGTAAAGATTTGAATTTATTAAGCCACTCATTAAACCTATTTACTAAATAAACTCACTATTGAAATTTAAAATTTTCAATTTTTACTCTATGCCTACCTAAATACCTAATATTGCCTTACTAAACAAAATTATAATTAAATTGACTTTAAGTAAACCCACCATTTTGGTCTCTCTTCTTTATCTTTTTGCTTCTTTATTCTATATTTGGTATTCTTTATTTACAGTCATGAATGGCTTAAAGAGGGAGTAATAAGATCAGCCACCATCGATTTGGTATTTGCAACTATAATGGTATTGAAAGTATTGTAAATCTATTGCAATATGAAGACTTGTTAAGAATAGAGCACTAGTTACCAATCAAGCAAGGCTTCAAATATAACCATACAAGGAATTACATAGCCTGGGCAAAATGTTTATTGCTCACATCACAACAAAAGCGAAAGAAGAAATTCACATTAAATTCATCAGGCTAATCATTCAAAATTAGTTTTCATCCAAAAGAACAACAAAAATAAAGACTTCGAGTATATTTAATAGATCTTAAATGATCAGATAAAATTCATTTTTTAACTTGATTTTAGTTCTTCTTTGTTTTATCAACTCTCATGACTCAAGAGCAATATCTAAAAATCTATAATTATTAGTTTGTTTTTTATTGGACATTTTTTTGTCCTTAAACGTAAATGTGTTAATGGATATTTTAGTAATAAAAACTTTTATACATTATTGGGTGCAGAGAGTATTGGGATAGGTTAAAAAAGACCCACCCTTTACCAAAGGATCTTTTTTTTTTTTTTTGATATCCAAGTGAGTTATTACTATAAGGTTTTAGGATAAATTCCTCTCTATTGTCTATTAATTGTTTGGGGAATTACACACTTAGTCCTTGTATTTTTTTATTATGCAACAATAATACAATATTTTACACAAATATGACAGGCATTGAATCAATTATAATTTGAAGGTTGAGATTTTGTGTCAAAATTTATGCTAAAAAAGAGACACCATCGATCCTACTCCATTTTTCATTATTTTGAACTTAATAATACATGCAAGGAAATAGACCATTGATATTGCATTATAAATTAAGTAGTGGTACTATTTATCTCTCACTTCATAATCAACCAAAGTAAACAATAATATATAAATTTTTTGTAGAATCTACTTCATCGAGAGAGTAAAGATTGAAAGAGCCTCGTAAACTTAAAACACTTAATATACATTTGCATCTTTGTGTTAATTTAAAAATTCACTTTATTTTCTTCTCATTTAATTTACTAGAGATCATTTGATTTGGTAGATTTATATTTGATGATAGTGAATTTTTTATTCCATATATATAATGAAAGAGGTGATATTAATGCTAGGGATTCAGGTTGTACTTGTTGGGCAGAATATTTTTCTCAAATTAGTAGCGAATGATGGGATGAGCTTAAGGGTTATTGTTTTTAGAGAATTTGAATGATCACCTCTTTTTTTCTTATGAACTCAATACAACACTTGAATTATAATCTTTTAGAACTACTTCTTGTTGTTTAAACCAACTAAGAGAAAAGGTATTTATACTTGTTACAACTTAATCACAACCATTCATTAACCTAAACACCATATAAATTATAACCACACATCAGACTTAACAACCATATTCAACACCATGAATTTTACTTACCATATTACCACATCTAACACCATAAATATTAACTACTTAAAGAAGCTTTCATGGGCTAGATCAAAGATCATTTGGGCTTCAAAGTTGTATGGATCAAGTTTATGATCTAACACCTTCTCCTCTTAAATTTGATTTTGTGACACCAAGCAAATTTCTCAATTGGATAAAGTCTTCTTGTTTCAATGGCTTAATAAGATATCAGCTACTTGATTTTGTGATTTGACATGCTTTGTTTGTACATCCTTTCTCTCAATGCACTCCTGTATGAAATGTAGCGAACGTCAATATTCTTATTTTGATCATGGAAGATAGGATTCATAACTAAAGCAATTGCTGACTTGTTCTCGATGAAAATTTTCGTTGGTTCTTCTTGTGATAGACCAGCTCATTTAATAAATTTCTTAGCTAGATTGCATGACAAGTACTTGATATAGCAACAACATACTCAGCTTAGCAGGTAAAAAGTGTAACGATCGGTTGCTTCTTCAATGTCCATATGAAAGTAGTATCTCCCATGAAGAACACGAAACTAGTGGTACTCTTTCGATCATCTGTGTCTCCACTCTAGTATCTATTGCTATATCCAACAAGCTTATAATCATTAGAAAATGAGTATAACAATTTAAAATCAATTGTATATTTGATGTACCGAAAGATTCTTCTTGCAACGTTAAAATGGGTAGTCTTTGAATTTAGTATTATATTTCACAAGTCCAACAATATAAAGGATGTTCAGTCTCGTGCATGTCAAATAGCGTAAGCTTCAAACCAAACTCTTAAAGAATATCATATATATACCCTCACCTTTATCATATTTGGATAGCTTGACTTCACATTCCACTAGTATGCTTATAGGATTGCAATCATGCATCTTAAACTTCTTGAGTACTTTTTTGGCAGTAGCTTCATTAGGAAATAAATATGTCTTCTTCCTTTTATTTAGCTTTAACACCGAGATAATACGCCATAAGTTTGATATTAGTCATCTCAAGCTCTTTGGTCATCATTCTCTTAAACTCTTAAAATAAGCTTGGATTACTTCTAGTGAAGATGAGATCATCCACGTAAATTGAAACAATCAAAATGTCTCCATTTTTGCCTTTGACGTAGAGAGCATATTTATATGGGCATTTGATAAAGTGAAAATTTTGATTGCACAGAAACCTAACAAAGGACTCAGACGAAAATTTCAAATTTTGATCAACAATCAATGGCTAACGGTCAATGGCCGATGATCAACGGTCAATAGATCAGTTTGGCTCTGTTGACTTGAGTTGGCTTCGGCTTGGTTTATCTTAGTTTGGCTTGATTCAGTGTATTTCACCTTAGTTCAGTTGGTTTAACTCGATGAATCAGCTTAGTTTCAGGGCAAAAACTTCTGGTAGCAAATACTGGCACGTTTCGACTTCGATCAAACTAATTTTTACGGTGTCGCATTCTTCTAGTCGAGCTTTTCAATTTGATATGCTACACTACTAGGTAGAGCACCTAGTACTAGTTTTGATATCACTTTATTGGAGAATTTAGATGATTAAACACTCAAAAATTTTCTTTTTTCTTAAAAACTCAATACAACTCCTCACTTACAACTCTTTTAAAACTAAAAAGCTTTACTACTTCTTGTTGCTTAAACTAACTTAGAGAGTAAATACTCATTACAACTTAATCACAACTATACATTAACCTGACAACATAAATCATAATCACACTTCAAACCTAATAACAATACTCAACACTATAAATTCTACTTACCATATTACCACATTTAACACCACAAATCTTAAGTCCCAAAGAAACTTCCATGGGCTAGATCAAAGATCATTAAGCTTGTAAGATGTATGGATCAAGGTTATGATCCAAAAATTGTTACTACTGATTCATTTAACACCACAAATCTTTTTTTTTTTCTTCTTCTCCTTAGATCACTAATCATTCAAGATTTATTAAAACTTTTATTCTCTCAATTCTCAAACTCTTCTTGCTTCTAAAATGAAATTGAGAATTAAAAGAAAATCGGATGCTGAAATGAAGAGGAGCACCCTCTTTTTATAGCCAAAAATTGGCTATTGTTCATGTCAATTTCTTTTTTAAATTAAGCGGCATCAAATTCAATGCCGCCATCATCAACTTCAAGCACTGGATTTGGTGTTGACTTTGTTGAATTCAAGCATCAATTTGGTGCTAACTTTGTTAAATTCAAACATTAATTCGATCCTGACTTTAACATTCTCCCACTTAGAGATTTGATTGAGAATGATCAATCTCCACACCATATTTTCTATTTCGCCATTGTCATGTTTCTTACATCTCTGCTAGGCCACATAAGGATCTGCTCTAAACAAGCTTATCAGCATTGATTGGCTTGGCCAAAACACCTGCTAGGTTCTCTTAGGTATGAATTTTCTGCAGATTCACACTTCTATCTTCCACTATTCCTCAAACGAAATAGTGTTGCACTCCTGTGTGCTTTATCTTAGAATGAAAGATTGGATTCCTTACAATGTGAAAGGTACTTTGACTGTCACAAAACATAGTAATTTTCTCTTATTTGTGCCTGAGCTCCTCCAATAACCTTTGCATCCAAACAGCTTCCTTGCAAGCTTGTCTAGCTGCCATGCATTTTGCTTATACAACTGTAAACACATAGCCAATATTGGATTTTTTTTTTATCAAGGTCTCTTACAAAATCTAAATCCACAAAGCCTTTGATAGTAAATTATGATCGTCCCCATAACATAATGCAACATCCGAGGTTCTTCTGATGTATCTCAAAATCTTCTTTATAGTCTTCCAATGCTCTCCAACGGAATCCATCATGCATTGATGGACTGCTCCCACTGCTTGTGCAATGTCTGGTCTTGTGCATACCACAACGAGTATCAAACTTCCTACTGCTGATGCATACAGTACTCGAGACATCTTCTTCCTTTTTACTTTCTTACTAGAACACATAATTGAGGGTAATTTAAAAATAATAGAAAGTGAAGATTTTCTTTAAATAATTTTTCTGAGAAAGCCAAATCTTTTGTTATTTTTGTTTTGGTGAATTTCCATCTCTATCATCTTGTTTGCTGGTCCCAAGTCCTTCATTTCAAACTCCCTGGCCAACTATGCCTTCAATTCTTGTACTCGATCTTTGTTGGAGACTGCTACCAACATGTCATCCACATCCAACAACAAAATAATGAATTCATTATCTTCAAACTTCTTTACGAATCAAACTTCTTCAAACTTCCACACCTAATGGTATCAGAGCCAAACCAAACAATGCAAAGGTGGTATCCTTAGATATTCTGAATAATCCTCATTGATTTCCTAGAAGAAGATCTCCAAACATGGAAACAACTTCAACTTCCTCTTCGACTCCTTCTTCTTCCTCATCTCACATTTCTCTCTCCTCTACTCTGTCACTTTCTAAATCTTGTTCAAAACACATAACCTCTAAAATCGAAAACCTTGTTAAATACTCCTATATCCCTGAATCTGCTCAAATCAATGAATCTCAGTTTCCCGTCATGAGTCCCTATAACTTGTACAAGCAGAAAACTTATTTCACCAGAAGTATCCGTACCCTGATCTCTACCAAGAGACCACTTCCAAAAGAATATACACATCTTCATCTTGGTGGTGTTAGATTAATTCTGACCCTCCATGGCAGAAAAGGCTTACCAGTCACAACAAGAATTGCTCTTCTAGATACCAAGTTCAAACAGTATCAACATGTTGTTATTGGAACTGTCCTGACAACCCTCCATGCTGGTAGTGTCCTATTAACCTTTTACCCAAACTTCAACCTCTCTCTTGAGGATCCCAACTTACCTACAACCATTAAAGTCCAGATCCAGCTCCAAGGAGCAGAACAAACACCTACATCCAAGATTGCAACCCTCTATCACCAAATAGTGTATCAATTACAGAATCATGCACTAGACCTACCTACACCCCATACCACATCAGATGCTCTGATGATCCTTACTGACACTGATACAATCCCAACCATCATTCAAATTCCTAAACAGATCTAGAAACAAGAATTGCTCACACTCATGCCTCTTGAATGGCTAACCAATTATGAGCATTTCCATCAAAACTCTAAACCAGTACAAACAACAGAAGCCACGTTTGAAAGACGACAAAATGGCCAAGTCAAACTGTCTTTTCAAACCCCTAATCAAGTTTCAGATGTACATACATCTTCAGGAAAGAATCTCTGAATTAGACACATATCTCAGACGAATGATAAAGAATCATATCTGGGGTCCCGAATTCAATAAAAAAGAAGCAGAGATCAGAAAACTCAAAGCTGAATTGACAAGAATTTATGTTGAAAAGACTCGACCATCCTTTTTTACTCAAACACAAACTACAGTGGTACCTCCTCCGGTTTTTGAAACTTATGAACCTTTCTATACACCATCCAGACCTCAACAACCTTTTTACAATCAGTTCTTTGGTTTCTCACATCTCCAACCAACATCTCAACCCAAGCCATTCTCACCCAAAAAATCAAGATCCAAAGTCAAAATTTCAGAACCAACGTCAAAGGCCACTTCATCAGTTCCTTCAGTATCACTAGAAGATTCATCAAAAGCCACTCCTGAACCACCCAAAAAGGATAAAGGCCCAATGGATCAGTATCATTATCATACTGTCCAAAACACATCTTTTGACTCCTTTGAGCCAGAAACAGCATATGAGTCAAACCCATCAGAGTCCAACCCGTCTTCTTCTTCGTCATCCACAAACTCAAGCGGTACCTCTACTGACTCTGAATCCGAATATGCTGATATTATAAGCATATTAATGGGCACCAAAACTGAAAATCCAAGTGTCTCGACTACAACACCTATTGTTGAAGACAATTCTTCTGATGCTGACCCATAGGAAGCTCCAACAGAACCAGTACCACAAATGCCTCCGCCAGTTGCTAACCATTCCACTAAACCTTCTTTAGCATCTTGGTTCACATTTGATGACATTCCATGTCACAAATGGCCTGCTCACCTCCAAGAGTTTGCTGCATGGATTGATCTCCAAGGAACTAAACCAAATGCACATCCAGAAAGTGTTCTTCGTGAATTTATGGCCCGCTCAACGGGTTCTGTACGAGATTGGTTAGAAAGCTTGGGAGAATACAAAGAGCTCCAGTTCATGCAATCCCCAATTGGCACATCGCTCAATATCATCCATGAACAATTTATCGGTGAACGCACAACTTCCAAAGAGGCAGACCAAAAAGAATATCATCAGATGAGATGTTGTTCTCTCAAAAGACATCTTTTAGAATCTCATTACAAAAGAATGAGTATTCTATTTTACAAGCTGAACGGTTTCAATGAACCGTCCCTCAAGCATGTATTCATAGCTTCACTTCCTTCAGAACTCCAACCTGATCTCCAAAGACAACTCACTGCCACTAATCTCAGCATAGCTAACATCTCTCTTGGAAAGATTTTTCAAACCGTGATGTTATGCCTAGACAAGATCTGTGAATAGAAAGAGTTCTTCAAAGATCTCATGGCAGACAAGAAACCCTTTTCTGAAGGTTGCAAAAAACCCTATCTCCAAATTAAGTGCAAAAATGAAAAGAAATGTTTTTGTCCAACCAAGAAGAAAAAACACTTCCACAAAAAATCATCTTCCAAAAATCCCTTTCGTTATTTCAAGAAAAAAGATGCTTCTCAATACAGAAAAAAGAAGCATAACTGTTGTTTCATCTGTAAAAAATGTGGTCACTTTGCTCGAAACTATCCTCATAAATCTGCCAAAACTGTTCGTCTCATACAACATCTCCAACATTCTTCATTGTTATCTGAAAACGAGGATGTTGAATCCAACTTCTCAGAACAAGATGATCAGACTGCTTTCATCCTCGCAGAATCTTCTGATTCTGATGATATTTCAGTCATTTCTACAGTTCAAAATGTCAACTAGGTTTCAACCATTCCTGGATCTTCTCTCAAAATGTCCATCATTCCTTCAAAGTTCCATAAACTTGTCCTTGTCATCGGGTTTATTGATACTGGTGCAGATACCAGTATGATTGATCCTTCGTCCTTCCTTCAGACTGTTGGGAAAACCATTTCAAATTATTCAGAGCAGTCAATGGCAAAACATTTGAAACAACTCTGATTACCAAAAAACCCATTGGTATTCAGTTATTTCTGAATTGTATTATTTGGAAAAAGATTGTAGCATCCACTCTTCCAGATAAAGACGTGCTCATAGGTTTTGACATCCTCCATATGGTCAAAAATCTATTCATTACTAGTTCTGGAATTCGCTACAAACAGATGTTCTTGCCTTATACAAATATGCTCCGTCTGTTTACACTTTCTGATGTCGCAACTCCATACAGTCATATTTCATAAAACTTTCTTGAGTTTTGTCTAGAAAATCATTTTCAATTTCATCATCCTTCTCCTCTCTGGAAAAATGAACAGTTCTTCATTCATCTTCCTTTCAAACTCAACAAAGACATCAACCCTACAAAAGCCTTTCATCAGGGTATGTCTCCTTCAGACCTCTTACTTGCAAAGCAAGAATGTTCTCAATTGCTTCAGCAAGGTCTGATTGAACCAACTGATTCAGATTGGGCTTGTCAAGCCTTCTATGTTGAAAAAAGATCTGAATTAGTTCGTGGTAAGAAGCGGTTAGTTATTGATTACCAGCCACTTAACTCTTTCCTTAAAGATGATAAGTTCCCCTTTCCAAAAATTCAGACCCTGTTTGTCCATCTTCAAGGGGCATGTATCTTCTCTAAGTTCGATTTAAAAATTGGTTTTTAGCAACTTGGTATTTCACCAGTTGACTGTCTCAAAACTACCTTCTGCATTTCTGATGCTCATTATCAGTGGACTGTTATGCCCTTTGGTCTTAAAGTAGCTCCTTCATTATTTCAAAAGGTCATGACAAAAATTTTCAGTCCTATCCTCCATCATGCTTTGGTCTACATCGATGACATTTTATTATTCTCATCTGATCATGATAGCCATCAGCAACTCCTTTTGGATTTCTTTCATATTGTGCAGGAACACGGAATCATGCTTTCTGAAAAGAAAAGCAGCAATAGCAAATGAATCAATTGACTTTCTTGGCATGGTGATCACAAATGGACATTATCAACCTGGTCCACACATTGCAACTGAATTATTAAAGTTCCCTTTTCCGGACACACATCTCACCAAAAAACAGATACAACAATTCCTTGGGATTGTTAACTATGTCCGTGATTTTATCCCTAAAGTTGCAGTTCACACAATCCAGCTGTCGCGCATGCTCAAAAAACAGTGCCCTCTATGGGGACCAGCACAGACAGAAGCTGTCAAACAACTAAAGGTGATAGCCCAATCACCTCCTCTACTCAGAATTCCCACAACTGGACAACACATTCTGCAAACAGATGCCAATGATGATTATTGGAGTGCCATTCTCCTCGAAAGAATAGATGGCTTGGACCACTTCTGTGCACATGCCAGTGGACAATTCAAAGACTCTGAAAAGAACTACCATGTGATCTACGAAGAAATTTTGGCGGTAAAGTATGGAATCAAAAAGTTTAAATTTCATCTAATCAACCACAAATTCCTTATCAACATGGACAATTCCTCTTTTCCTAGAATCTTTTATTTCAAAAACAAGTTGCTTCCTGACAAGCAGTTACTCAACCTCAAAACTTGGTTCTCCAAATATGACTTTACTGTCCAGCACATCAAAGGAAAATAGAACCTCATCATAAACTTTCTTACACGCCCGACTATAAATAAACCCTCACTCCACTCTTCAACTCATATCATCCCAGCCATAGCCATGAATCAAGAACTTCCTTTCAAAGCTCTCAACCAAAGATCTTTTCCTATGAACATTCCTTTTTCTTCAGCATACCAGATCCAAGACTTTGCTAAGAAATTCCTTTACAGGTATTTCTTCAATGTTCATAGTAAGACTCCTGATCGTTTTCCTACACTTTTTTATGGAAAACCTGTTTCTCACAGGTCTCACGCTGTCTCACCTGTCCATCTCAGAAGATGAGTTATGGTATATGTGGTGTCTCACAACCTTGTATGCTACCAAACTGGTCTTCCCTGTTAAACGAGTCCTCCGCCACATCACCACTCCTGAATTTTCCTCTGACCTTCTATAGACACTCCTCGAATGGTATTCACCCCTCACATGGTGGCGTAAATAGCTCCAGAATCTGTGTACTTTTCACGGATTAAATAGGATGCCAGAACACGAAGCAAATAAGTTCACTACAGTTTTCATTGTTCACCGGCCATATTTCCAACACCTAGAAACCAGAGACTTCTGGACTCAAGACATGACTTATGAATGGAAAACTTATCCTCATCCTTATCCTCTCATCCATGATACATCAGTCACATCTGTTCTTTGAGCTTATCTCATGGAACTCAACAATGTTCAGGCACCTGCCACAAACATCCACCACACCTCTGTCGAACCGTCACACAGCCTAGAGATAGTTCCAAAAACACAGACCTGTACTCCAGGTTCGAGTTCAAGTCCACATAGAATCCTTGTCATGGACCAACGTCCTGATTACACTAATTTCTTATTCCAAGACGCTCAGGATCCTTGGGAAGATTTTCAGTCTCTCCTCCATACTGAAAATACCCTGTACATCATCACCAATCTAGACTCTCCTGCTTCTTCCACACCAAAAATGAGCTATAGGGTGGGGAGGCCTACCTCATTCCCCACCCCATTATAAATTTCACCTCTATTCCCCACCCTATTCCACAATAAATTTAGTGGGATAAGGATGGGAAATCCCTGTGTGGGAAATGATTTCTCCATCCCCACCCTATTCTCTATTTACTTATCTAATAGTACATATGAATAAATGATTTCAATAAATTAAAAAATAGAGACTCAAATAAAATAATTACCATATTATAAAGTATTTAAATTATTTTTAAAAAATCTCCAAAGGTTGAAACAATATCTTAAAATAATATCAAAACTAAAAAAAAGTTTGAAGAGACAACACCTTGAGAGAGAAGAAAATATAACAATATTTTATGGTTGAATAAGAATTATAATATAGGGTTTTCTTTTATTTATAACTCACTTATATTAAGTAAAAATGAAAAGAAAATTTATTAACCAAATTATTATTGATAAAACAAAAATTATTGAACAATAATTAAAAAAATATTCATATACAATGAGGATCGAGGTAGGGTGGGGGTGGGGATGGGGTGGGAAGTACAAAACCAAATCTCGTCCCATTAAGAATTTGGGGATTATTTTTCTCCATTCCTTACCTTGTTCCCTAAAAATTATTCAAAATTCACCTCGTTTGGGGCGGGCCCCATGAGACTCCAAATTGGTGGAGGATTTTGCTATTCCTAAATCTTTTATAATCTGCTCAATGGTATAAATTGAGTCTATTGTATCCAAGACTCTTGATGAAGGAATCAAATCTCTTATACCAACATCTCGACGCTTGTTTGAGACCATATAGAGATTTGTTCAACTTGTAAATCAAGTCTACTTTTCTATTTCAGTAAAACTTTTTGGTTGAAGCGCATAAATTTCTTCAAGTTCTTCATGAAGAAATTCATATTTCACATTTAATTGCCCTAGATGTAGGTTGAACATAGCACATATTGCCAATACTACTCTGACTGTCATGAGTCGAACAACTAGAAAAAATATTCATTGAAGTCAATACCTTTTTCTTTTAGCATATCCTTTCACCACCAATCTTGCATGATACTGCTCCATTTGATCATTGCAATCAAGCTTGATTTTATAGACTTATTTGTTATTAGTGGCTTTTCTACCATGTGGTAGTGGTACAAGTTCTCATTTCTTATTTTTGTGTAGAGCTACATTTTTTTTCCTGCATTTTTGTTATGCACAAAGCAACAATTGAGCTTTTTAAAACTTCATCGAAAGTTGATGGTTCTCTATCCTTTGTTAGAAGACAGTAGGCAACATTGATTTCTGTGACATACTCCAAATACTATATTGGCGGTCGTCTCTCATGAGTTGACCGACAAACTTCTAGAGTCTTGAACTCAACTGGTTCTTGTTCCTCATCCTCTAATGCTGCTTTAAAAGAATCTAAGTCTTCTGTTTCTGGATTATTTTCTACATATAGTCTCTAACTTTTTCTTCACAGTGCTATCATTTTCATCTTTCCTTTGTAGTTGCTCTTCTACAAAAATAACATCTCTGTCGATTATTATCATGTGGGTAATGGGATCTCACAAACGAAACCCATTTACTCTATCAGCATACCCCAGGAAAATACATTTTCTAGATTTTGAATCTAACTTTGTTCTTTCTTGGGCATTGTATATCACGTACACAAGACATTCAAATGTATATAAATAAGAGTAATTAGTTGGCTTTCATGTCGACATTTTTATCGATTTTTTCAACTTAATTACTACAGAGAAAGGCCAATTAACCATATAACAAGCCGTTTTGACTACTTCTATCCAGAATGAGTTGGGTAGACCGAATAATCCTCAACATAGTTCTTATTATTATTTTTTTTTGCAAGAGTGCTATTTATCTACTCTGCCACTTCATTTTGTTGAAGAGTCTCTAAATACCTTCTTGCTTACAATATGCAAGAAAACTTGTTGTCTATATACATGTGCTTTGTATTCTTTGAACACTGAAAATATATCTGATTTTTTCTTGATTAGGTACGCTCAATATTTCCTGAAATAATTATCAATAAAAGTCACCAAGTACTTTACACCTCTCAAGGACATATCTGGTGATTTCTAAACATCAGAATAAACCAAGTCTACAATGCATTTACTTATGGTATCAGATCTGTTGAACATTAATTTATACTGCTTGCTTGTAACAAAATGCTTGTGAAATGGTAAGTTCACCGATTTGAGCCCCAGAAGCAACTTTCGTTTAGAAAGAATCTTCAACCATTGTTCTGACATATGGCCAAGTTTGAGATACCATATCATCGCTGACTCTTTCCTATTTGATGCAATATATACATCAACTTGTTGTAGCATTTTTTCTTAAGCATGAATAGATTAGTACTAATATTTGCCGCCTTTATAAATACAAGCACCTTTAAAAATCTTCATGATCCTATTTTGGAAGAGTTTTACATCCAAGACTATCTATTTATCCTAAAGAAAATAGATTTTTCTTCAGGCCTTTGACATGTCGTACCTCTTGAAAGTACTAATACTCATGATCTACAAGGCATGGTCATCACCCATATATATCAATCCTCTTGAGATATGTTCATATGGGTAAAACCATTTTCTCTTAAAGGTCATGTGCCATGTTGCTCTTGAGTCTACAAGCCAGACATCAGCTAATCGTTTCTAGTCTTTTGCAACAATTGTTGCCTCACTGTATAAAATTTAGCCATCATCAGAAGCACTTGTTACACAACCCTAAGCATTTGAGGACCCAACTTTATTGTCTCTACTCTTTTGATTACTCCAACACTTTTTTCTTGATATACACTTTCTTGCCATAGTTGTAGCATTTGACATTCTTCTTACTTATTGATTTTGATCTACTATGATTATTACTCTTACTTGAGCCACGTTTCGTTGATCTCTCCCTCTTATCATCTGATGAGAACGCCTCTAGATCTAGCTAGGAAAACACACGACTAGATTGATAAGAAACCAAGAAAGCCAATATAATCAGAATTCAGATAAAAGATCCAAACTCTTGAGAAGCTAAGTTTCAAGAACCCATATTACTAAATAAGACAACACAAAGGTTGGCAACTCCTTTGATAAATCGAAAGCTTTTTCAAGAACAAGTTGAGAAAATCCTCTCTAATGATATCAAACTCAAGATTGCAAAAAGTCCCTTTAAAGAACATAAAAGAGTGTTTATATAAGAAGACTAACCCTAATTTAACTTAAAAACATGAAAAACCCTAAAATTAAAAACCCAGAGCTGCATGGGCTCTGACCTATAGAGCCACTAATTTTAAACAAACCGTAACTTAGACATATGATGTCATATTTGGGCCCACAATATACCGCTTCAAAGCTCTCGACGTAAGGAATATAGCTACAACTTTAGAATTATTTTTCCAGCCCTTTTTTTAAAAAAAAAATTCCATTTCTGACACTCACTATATTGTTAGCTCAAATCAAGTATACCAAGGCTGGTTCCTCCTCTTTCAAGCCTATCTTGAACATTGGTCTCTTATAAATTGAAATTGAATTGATTTTGTCCAAAGTAGCTTGAACAAATCCTTACATTGCTTCCTTGATCTTCTTAGTCGTGCTCTCGTAATTAATGCTCTGAGCACTCTAGATCACATCATTCCCCCTCTCTTTAAAAGGATTCGTCCTCGAGGGTGCAACGTAGATTTCTTCTGGGCTGAAAATCTCTCCTTTTGCATGTAAACTCAAACCTAATCAAACGTTTACTATCTTTATTAACTTGAGGAACGTACTGCTCATTCTTCTTCTCAATGTGAAGCTGCGCTTGCTCATGAATTGACTTTACTAGCTCTGCTTTCTTTTGACCATCCAATTTAGCTCTTGCATCAACGAGCACAAGAATCAAATCCATTAAAGTTAACGGATTATAACCATAAACTATCTTGAATGGAGAATAAGAAGTAGACGAATGAATGCTTCTATTATATATATAAACTCTATAATTGGCAAACAGTCTTCCCAAGCTTCAAATTTTTATTAATGATAGTGCGCAAAAGCTAAAATAAAACTATATTGACCACTTTAATTTGGCTATCAGTCTAAGGGAGACAAATAGTAAAAAACAGAAGTTTAGTACCTAACTTACCCCATAATACGTTCTAAAAGTGACTAAGGAACTTAGCATCTCTATCCGAAACAGTTGCATTACCTCTCTAAAGAACAAATTAGCTATACGGGTGGCATCATCTAACTTATGACATGGAATGAAATGTTCTATCTTACTAAATCTATTTACGATCACAAAAATGGAATATCTTCCCTTTCGAGTCCTAAGCAGCCCCAAAACGAAATCTAGTGAAATATCTACCTAAGGCTTGCTAAAAATTGGTAAAGGTGTATACAAACCATACAGTAAAACCTTAAACTTAGGTCTTTCTGCATGCAATGCATCTATTATGTATGCGAATGACATTTTTTTTCTTCTTAGGCCAATAAAAATGCTTATGCAATGTCTTCAAAGTTTTCTTAACCTCAAAATGACCCATCAAGCCACCACTATGTGCCTCTCTCACTAGCAAATCGCGCATAGAACTATTAGGCACACAAAGTTTGTTTTCCCTAAACAAATAACCATCATGCTTATAAAATTTACCGAATGATCCTTTATCACATGTAGCAAAGACATCAACAAAATCATATTCATTGGCATATATCTCCTTAACATACTCAAATGCAAGCATTTTGGCACTTCAAGAATTGAGAAGCACATACCTCTGAGATAATGCATCGGCAGCTATGTTCTCTTTACTTTATTTATACCGAATAACATAGGGAAATGTCTCAATGTACTCCATCCAAGTAGCATGCCTTTTATTCAACTTACCTTGGCTCTTTAGATGGTTTAAGGATTCTTGATAAGTGTATATGACAAACTCCATAAGCCATAAGTAATGCTGCCAAGTTTCTAAAGCCCTCACAAGCACATAGAACACCTTATCATAGGTAGGATACTACAATCAACTTCTCACTAAAATAAGTAATGGCCTTTCGATCTTGTATCAAAACAACTACAATACCTATTCCTAAGGCATTACACGTAATCTCAAAAGTGCAGTTAAAATCACGTAATGCTAGAAGAGATGCAGAACATAACATTTCTATAAGATCAATGAATGCTTTATCTTATTCAACACTCTAAGTAAATGCAACATTCTTTTTAACAACATCAGTAAGAGGTGTGGCAATAGTATCAAAACTATTTTCACCAACAACAAAGCCAAAAATAAAAAACTTTTTCCATGCAAAAAGTACATTTCTTATAATTAGCGTGCAACTTTTCTTTCCTCAAAATATCTAGCACACTTCACAAATGCTCAATATACTCATCTAAAGTCTTGTTGTACACTAGAATTTCATCAAAGTGCACAACAACAAATTGACCTATAAATTCACACAGCACAAGATTCATTAATTTTATAAAAGTACTAGTGCATTAGTAAGACCAAAAGGCATAACTAACCATTCATACAATCTATACTTGGTCTTAAAGGTCATTTTTCATTCATCACCTTATTTCATGTGAATTTGGTGATAGCCACCTTTTAAATCAATTTTAGAAAATAAACAGGCTCCACTCAATTCATCTAGCATATCATCTAATCTAGGAATAGAATGACGATACTTTACTGTAATATTATTGACGGCTCGATAATCAACGCATATTTTCCAATTTCCATCCTTTTTTGGTACTAATAGCATCGGTACTGCATATCAGCTCATACTTTCTCTTACGTATCCTTTGCTCATCAACTCCATAATCTACCTTTTGAGCTCTTTGGTCTCTCTGAGATTACTTTTATAGGCTAGTCTATTGTGTATGACAACACCTAGTACAAAATCAATATGATGCTCAATGCCTCTAATGGGTGGTAAGCCAATAGGCATTTATGCTAGGCAAAGGAGGGTTAGTGTCATCAAAGGTTAGATATGATTCTTTGAACCCGAGCAAGACTATGAAATGGGTTGCTTTATATACTTTCCTAATCTCATCCACTCCTACAGAAAAGCTCATTTTCACTCTTTCCTCTTTCTTACTCTTTTCTTTTCTCTCACTTTTAGCCTCACTCTTTTTCTTTTTCTTCACAAAACTCTCGGCCTCATCTTTTTTGTGTTGTCATTTCTTTTCTCTCATCTTCATTTGGTCCTTGTAGAGTAAGCGTCACAATTCCCTATCCTTGACAAAGCTATATCTATTCCTAAATTCATCATGTGTCGCCTTCCTATCATACTGTCATGGCCTCCCTAATAATAAATGTTCAGCATGCATAAGAACTATTGCATAAAGCACCTCATCACTATACTCCCCGATACTAAACGTTACCAATACTTGCTTCTTAACCTTGACCTCTCCACAATCATTTAAGGCTTGAGATGTGTTAGCAAGGGCAACATTTAACTTCTCTGTAAGAGCAGTACTAGCTACATTGATGCAACTCTCACCATTTATTATTATACTACACCCTTTTGTTATTCAGAATGCATTTAGTATGTAAGATGTTCTCTCTCTACTACTCCATGTCATCAACAATCATTTGTGTACTCAAAGCATGCCTAGCAACTATAGATTCACCTTTCGCAAGGTATTTGACGCCATCATCATCACTAGAATCGATCAGCTCTTACATCTCTCCGCTATCACTCCCATTCTCACTTACTACTTCTCCACTAACTTGTATCACAATAACTCTCTTATTCAGGCACTGAGAAACAATGTGTCTGGAACCCAAACGCTTGAAGCACTTGATGTCACGATTCTTCTGTGGTTGAGATTCAGCCTTGGACTTTTTTTTGCTACTAAAATCTTCTCTTGCCTTAGGTGGTTCAGTCTTAATAGCTTTATTTCATCTCTCATTACTACTCCACTTTGGTTTTAATAGGTTTGAAGATGCCAAAGTATATTTAGCTATACCATTCCTTTTCAATTGCCTCTCCACCTTCATAGCTATGTGGACCATATCCTCCAACTCCATGTAATATTGTAGCTCCACTACATTAGCAATCTCTTCATTCAACTCAGTCAAAAATCATGCCATTATAGCTTCTCTATCTTCCTCTACATTAGCCCTAATCATAGCAATCTTCATCTCCTTATAGTAATCAATCCTCTACATTATTTGACCCTTGGGTAAGGCTCTATAACTTAAGATAAAGATCTTTATGGTAATGACTAGGAACAAACAACTTCCTCATAAGTTCTCTCAACTCTCCCCACGTAGCTACAGGCCTCTCATGATTCCTTCTCTTATTATTCTCCAATTGATCCCACCAAATAATAGTATAATTAGTGAATTCAATAACTGCTAGTTTTACCTTTTTCACCTCTGAATAATTGTGACAATCAAAGATCAACTCAACCTTCTTTTCCCACTCTAAGTAAGCCTCGGGGTCACTCTTTACTTGACACGAAGGACTTGTCGCTTTGATTTTACCTAAATCTCTATCCTCATCATCTCTTCTATACCTCTCTTACCTACTTTTTCTATATGTCACTCTATCTTTATTTACTTTAGATGCTCGATCATCTTTCCAAAATTTATTCTCTACCTCATACTCATCCATAGGCTCATATCCACGTCTATTATTTCCCCCGTTATATCTTGCATTATCATCTCTAGCCCCATTACGTTCTCTACTAGTTTGCTTCTTCTGAATGCTCTAAATGCAGCCCCATGTTGCCTCAACTGGCTTCCTATCTCTTCAAACCTCTTAGTCATCTTCTCAAATACTTGGTGCATTGCTTTCAAAGTTAAAGTAAGGTCTATTGTGGAAGGTTGCACCACTTTTATCATCCACTTTACTTATTTGAAGTAAACTGCAAAGATATGTTAAAAAAATAGAGAAAAAATTAATAAACCTCACAATCCTCATGGGTTTACACTCGAGATGTCACTCCACTTATGTTTACACTCAAATAGATTTTTACACGAAGTTGTGCTCACACACTCTTGCCTTTTACCACTCTTATATTTTCTCAGTCAAGTTTTTTAAGAACTAATGACTCAATTAAGGAAAAACACAAAAGTACAATCCCTCTAACAATCAAAATCCAAGAAACAAGAAACAGGAAACAAGAATAACAAAACAAAGAAAAAAAGGAGATCACCAAGCATGATGATGATGATGATGACAACGACGACGACGACGACGATGATGATGATGATGATGATGATTATTATTATTATTATTATTATTATTATTATTATTTTGCAAACCCTAAATAACTGAAATTTGAATGAATTTAAGGAAAGGAATAGGTAAAATTTGTGGATTTAAGGAAAATAAACCATAAGGATGCAAAATTGATAAAAAGAAAACCCTAAAAAAATTGTTCATGCGGCATTGTTCATGATTCTTTTTTAGAATACTAGACCAAGAATGAAACATCTCAAACAAGAATGAAAAACAATAAAGATAGATGAATCTAAGCTTGATGTCTAAGCTCTGATACCAATTGATGAGAACCCTTCTAGATCTAGTTAGAAAAACCCACAACTAGTTTGATAATAATCCAAGAAAGCCAATATGATCATAATTCAGATAAAATATCCAAACTCTTAAGAACCTAAGTCTCAAGGACCCAGATTGCTAAATAAGACAACACAAAGGTTAGTAACTTTTTTGATAGGTTGAAATTTCTTCCAAGAAAAAGTTGAGAAAATCATCTCCAATGATTTTAGATGTACCGTAACTTGGGCATATGATGTCAGATTTGGGCCCCCAATATATCATTTCGAAACTCTCGACGTAAGGAATGCAAACATAGCTTTAAAATTATTTTTCCAGCTCTTCTTCTACTTCAAAAATCATCCTCTCTAATGCTCACTACATTGTTGGCTCTAATCAAGTATACCAAGGCTGGTTCCCCTCTTTCAAGCCCATCTTGAACATTGGTCTCTTCCAAATTGAATTTGAATTGAATTCATCCAAAGCATCTTGAACAAATCCTTGTATTACTTCCTTGATCTTCTAAGCTCATGCTCTCATAATTAATGCTCTGAGCGCTCTGGATCACACCATCATCAATAGTGCGCTTTCTACGAATTCATCTGTCTATCTTCCTTGTTTTTTCACTTACTCTCCTCATTTAATACAAAGACAGTAACAAAATCGAAGACTACATTATCCACTTGGTTGTTGTTTGTCAGATTGATGATAAGTTGATCATATGAATCTGGTAGACTTATGAAGAAAAAGCTCCATATGTTTATTTTCCTTTATTTTATGACCCAACGTTGTAAGTTGTGAGAATAAAGTTTTGAGAGTGTTGATATGGTTTTCGCCATTCGAAGAGTGTAAAGTCTCCTCTTCAAGAAGATCTTATTGTGTAATGATTTGTCCTCATGCAGTTTCGTGAGAAAATCTCATAGTTGTACGTGGCGTTGTTACACCAGATCTATAACAGAACAAAGTCTGTTCTTAGGACCAATAACCCGCAAGTTCTGGTTTCCAGCCGATATACACTTATCCGGCAAATATCAAATCTGAAATATCATATTTGAAAACAGTTTTTCACGATACCACCCGAAAACACGGCACTCTTGGCCTTTAAAGAGGGTGAACGTTGTGAGAAAATAATTTTATTTTATAAAAATCAGTTTTGAAGGATAAAACAGGACCTTTCTGATGCACAGGATCCTTAGGCTTAAGGCAAGTGCAGAGCATACTTAGTTTAGAAAATTAGAGAAGAGCGTATCATTATTAACCCAAATAAAAATTCTTTGATTCCTAAAAGAAAGTAGAAATCTAGAGAAACATCATGTAAAGAAAACTTGAAAATATATTTCAAATTAACTCATGCCTTACAAAGCGATAGAAAGATCCTTATATAGAGATCTCGAGGAAGGAGAGATAAGGTGGGACCCTTATCTTTTACAAAAGCATAATCATGAAAGCATACCACGCCAAAATTAAAAAGGAAAAGCAGAAAACACACTTTAGACAAGACAGGACCCTTGTCTAATTATTAAAGCAAACTTTAAAAAAGCAAAAGCTAAAGATTTTCATGCGTGTCGGCAATCATGGAGTGGATGGGTAGTGTGATGGAGATACATCGCCAGTTTCTTTCTTATATTGGTGTTTCGCACGACGGATCTGTCTTTGATCAAGATAAGCTTCAGCTTGCAGATAGGCTTCTTCATCAGCATTAGTCATTTCTTTTGGGGCTGATGTAGTAGGAGGGTCTGGGTCTGTGATAGTGTAATGGGGATTTTTAGGATGGAGGAGAGACTGAAAATCTTCCCATGGATCCTGAGCGTCTTGGAATAAGACGTTAGTGTAATCAGGACGTTGTTTCATGACAAGGATTTCTCGAGAACTGGAACTGGAACCTGGAGTACAAGTTTTTATTTTTGGGACAATTTCCAAGGTATGTGATGGTCCAATAGAGGTCTGGTGAATGTTTGTGGCAGGTGGTTGAACATTGTTGGGTTCCATGATGTATGACTTGAGAACAGAAGTAACAAATGTATCATGGGTGAGGGTATAAGGATGGGGATAAGTTTTCCATTCATAGGTCATATCTTGTGTCCAGAAGTCTCTTGTTTCTGGGTGCTGGAAGTAAGGTCTACGGACGATAAAGACTGTAGTGAACATGTTGGCTTCTTATTCTTGCATTTTGTCTAATCCGTGAAAAGTATATAGATTTTTTAGTTGCTTTCGCCACCACGTGAGTGGTGAATACTATTCAAGGAGAGTCCAGAGAAGATCTCATGAGAACTCAGGAGTGGTGATGTGAGTGAGGACTGGTTTAATAGGAAAAACTAGTTTGGTAGCATACAAGGTAGTGAGACACCACATATACCATAACTCATCTTCACAGACGGTTAGGGAAGACATGGTAAGACCTGTGAGAAACAGGTTTTCCATACAGAGGGAAGGAAAATGATCAGGCTTTTTTCTTTGAGCATTAAAGAAATACCGGTAAAGAAATTTCTTGGCAAAGTCTTGGATCTGGTAGGCTGAATGAAAAGGAATGTTCATGGGGAAAGTTCTCTGATTGAGAGCTTTGAATGGAAGTTTACGGTTTATGGCTATAACTAGGATGGTGTGAATGAAGGAAATAAGTGAGGGTTTATTTATAGCCGGACGTGTAAGGAAGTCTGGGATGAGGTTCTGTTTGCCTTTTATGTGTTGGACAGTAAAATCATATTTAGCAAACCAGTTTTTGAAGCTGAGCAACTGTTTGTTAGGGAGCAACTTATTTTTGAAGTCAAAAATTCGAGGAAAATGGGAGTTGTCCATGTTGATAAGGAATTCATGGCTGATTAGATGAAATTCAAATTTTTTGAATCCATACTTGACCGCCAAAATCTCTTTGTAGATCATATGGTAATTCTTTTCAGAGTCCTTGAATTGTCCGCTTGCATGTGCACAGAAGTGGCGTACACCATTTATTTCTTCGAGAAAGATAGCACTCCAGTAATCATCACTGGCATCGGTTTGTAGAATGCGTTGTCCAGTTGTGGGAATTCGGAGATGAGGTGGTGACTGGGCTATCACCTTTAGTTGTTGGACAGCTTCTGTTTGTGCTGGTCCCCATGGAGGGCACTGTTTCCTGAGCATGCGGGACAGCTGGCTTGTGTGGATTGTAACTTTAGGGATGAAATCACGGACATAATTAACAATCTCGAGGAATTATTGGATCTACTTTTTGTTGAGATGTGTGTCCGGAAACTTTAATAATTTAGTTGCAATGTGTGGACCAGGCTGATAATGGCCATCTTTAATCACCATGCCAAGAAAGTCAATTGATGCTTTTGTTATGCTGTTTTTCTTTTCATAAAGCATGATTCTGTCTTCCTGCACAATATGAAAGAAATCCAAAAGGAGCTTCTGGTGGCTTTAATGGTCAAAAGAAAATAATAAGATATCATCAATGTATACCAAAGCATGATGAAGGATAGGACTGAAGATTTTTGTCATGGCTTTTTAAAATAATGAAAGAGCAACCTTAAGACCAAAAGGCATAACAGTCCACTGATAATGGGCATTAGGGATGCAGAAAACCAGCTTTTAAATCAAACTTAGAGAAGATACGAGCCCCTTAAAGATGGACAAACAAGGTCTGGATTATTATAAGGAGAAACTTATCATCTTTAAGGAAGGAATTAAGTGGCTGGTAATCAATAACTAACCTCTTTTTATCGCGAACTAATTCAGATCTTTTTTCAACATAGAAGGCTTGACAAGCCCAATCTGAATCAGTAGGTTTAATAAGACCTTGCTAAAGCAACTGAGAATATTCTTGCTCAGCAAGTAGGAGGTCGGAAGGAGACATACCCGGGTGTGATGCTTTTGTTGGATTTATGTCTTCGTTGAGTTTGAAAGGAAGGTGAATGAAGAATTGTTCATTTTTCCAAAGAGGTGAAGGATGGTGGAACTGTGAATGGTTTTCTGGACAAAACTCTAGGAACTTTTGTGAAATATGACTGTATGGAGATGGTGTTTCGGAAAGTGCATACAGACGTAATATATCTGTATAAGGCAAGAACATTTGCTTGTAGCGAACTCCAAAACTGGTGAGGAGTAGATTTTTAACCAAATGAAGAATGTTAAAAGCTATAAGTAAATCTGTATCTGGGAGTTTGAATGCAACAATCTTTTTCCAAATTATGCAATTCGGAAAGAATTGAATACCAATGGGTTTTTTGGTAATCAAAGTGGTTTCAAAAGTTTTTCCATTAACTGGTTGAAAAAGTTTCAAGTGTTTTTCCCAACAATCAGAGGGAAGGACAAAAGGATCAATCATACTGGTATCTGCACCAGTGTCAATAAACCCGATAATAGGAACAAGTTTATGAAATTACCATAAGAGCACGTGGCGTTGTTCTACCAAATCGATGCAGACCCGAATCTGCCTTAGGGACCAGATCTGGCTTAGAACAGATCAATATCCCGTACGTTCTGGTTTCCAACCGATATACCTCTGAGATCAAAACCTAAAACGAGTTCTTTTAAGGTTATAAAACCCAAAATAGACTTTTCCGTAGTCTTTAAACAGGGTACCAAACCATTTAAAAAATCATCATAAGTTTTCTGATGCACAGGATCCTTGCTTGAAGGCAAGTGTAGAGCATACTTCCTTAAGTTTTCAAAATGAACAAATTTAATTCTTTTGATTTGTTTCTTTGATTAGAACTTCATTTGCAAAGAGAGAGAAGAGAATTTAGAAAGCCATAGCTTATGAAAACACACGAGTTTATGTTCTGAAAGCTTCTGTCTTACAAGTGAGGGAAGAATCCTTTATATAGGAGAATTCTCATTAAGATAGGACAGGACCTCTATCTTTTACAACAGAAAAAGTAAGATAAAGAAAGATACATTATTACAAAAGCATAAAGCATAAAGCAAAGAACACCTAGGACAACAAGACAAAGAGGGAAGGTTTATGACAACAGGACAAAGAGGGAAGGTTCATGACAACAAGACAAAGAGGGAAGGTTCATGACAACAAGACAAAAAGGGAAGGTTCATGACAACAAGACAAAAAGGGAAGGTTCATGACAACAAGACAAAAAGGGAAGGTTCATGACAACAAGACAAAATACTTTATGGAGAGTGAAGGAGTGTAGTGGTCCACATGTGGGATGAAATCACGGATGTAGTTGATGATACCGAGAAACTGTTGAACCTGCCTTTTGGAAAGTTGCTGATCTGGAAAGTGAAGCAATTCTTGGGCAATGTGCTTTCCTGGCTGATAATGGCCGTCTTTTATGATCATTCCAAGAAATTCAATAGTTTCCGTAGCAATGGTGCTTTTCTTGGCTAATAACATGATTCCATGACTTTGGGCAATATCATAGAACTGAGTTAACATCTGGTGATGTTCTTCATGCGAGCCTGAAAAAAGCAATATATCATCAATGTAAATTAATGCATGATGCAGGAGCGGCTGAAAGATTTTGATCATGGATTTTTGGAATATGGATGGGGCAGTTTTGAGACCGAAGGGTAAGACTGTCCATTGGAAGTGGGCATTGGGGATACAAAAGGCAGTTTTGTATCGTTCAGAGGGTTCAATGCCTAATTGCCAAAAACCAGGTTTTAAATCAAATTTTGAAAAGATCTGGGCATTTTTTAGAAAAGTAAACATGCTTTGTCGTCGGGGCAAAGGAAACTTGTCATCTTGCAAAAACATGTTTAATGGCTGATAGTCAATGACTATGCGTTTCTTTCCTCGGACAATTTCAGAATGCTTTTCAACATAAAAAGCTTGGCAAGCCCATTGAGAATTTGTGGGCTCAATTAGACCTTGAGCTAACAATTGTGAACATTCCTGTTGGGCTAGGAGTAAGTCAGAAGGACTCATTCCTGGATGGGTAGCCTTGGTCGGATTAACATCTTCATTTAGTTTGAAAGGTAACTTAATGAAGAAATACTTGTTTTTCCACAATGGGTTTGGATGTGTGAACTCAGAATGGGACTCTGGACACAAACTCAAAAGTTTGGTTGAAATATCTTGGTAGGGCTGGGGGGTGTCAGACAGATTGTAGAGTTTTAGAATGTCTGTGAAAGGTTTGAATAGGGGCTTGACTCAAATTCCAATGGGAATGATTTGGAGGTGTTTGATCTGGTGAAGGATGTCAAAACCTAACAAGATATCCTTATTAGGAAGGGTTGAACTAATAACCTTGTTCCAAATGACACAATTGGGGAAAATTTGAATACCAATAGGTTTTTTGGTGATCAAAGAGGTGGTAAATAGTTTGCCATTGGCAGCTTTGAAATGTTCTTCATACTCTGTCCAGTACTGTGGTGGAAGAATATGTGGGTTTATCATGCTGCGTTGGGCTCCAATATCTATGAGACCAATTGCTGGAATGGGCCTTTGGAATTTTGAGGGTAAGATCTGGAGTTTGATGGAAGGGATTGGAATAGTAGTATCCAGAGACAGCAACTGATGGTGAAAAATCACTTGTGACTTATCACTGTCTGAGTCATCAGAGGAATTTTGTAGTGCGAACACTGTTTCATCATTGGGTTCATCTTGCTCAGAGAAATAGAATTCTAGTTCATCATTTTCTGGGGAGTAATCTGTAGTGGCTTGGAGATGCTCAACTAGCCTGATAGATTTTTCTCTTTTGTTGGGACAATCCTTGGCATAGTGGCCTTTTCTCTTGCAGATGAAACATCTGCTTGATTTTCTCCGTTTAAATTCTCTAGATGAAGATGACTTCTTTCTGAAGTATCTGTAGGGTCGTTTGGATCTGCGAGGCCTAGATGAGAATTCTAGATGTTTGAATTTCTGAAACTTCCGAAAATGCCTTTTCTTTTTAGGACTGCAATCACAATCCTTCTTTTGTTTGCCCTTAATCTGCAAATAAGGCTTTTTGCAGGCACTCCTAAATGGTTCCCTGTCTTTCAACAGTTCTTTGAAAAACTGTTTTTGCTCACAAAGTTTGTCAAGATAAGTTTTGGCAAGCTGGAAGATTTTGCCAAGAGAAATGTTATCAAGGACAAGATTGGATGCACGGAGTTGCCTCTGTATGTCTGGTTGGAGTTCATCAGGAAGGGAAGCCAGAAAAACATACTTTAATGTCGGCTCATTGAATCCATTAAACTTATAAAACAGCAGGGACATTCTTTTATAATGGAAGTCAAGATCCTTAGCATTGAGTGAACAGCACTTCATGTTGAGATAGTCTCGTCGTGCAGCTTCAAAAACTGCAGAGGGGTCGCTAAGAAATTGATCATGAATAACCGCAAGGGCACTTGAGACTTCTGGCAATTGAACAAACTATAATTGTCTGTATTGGCCTAAAGAATCAAACCAATCTCTTAGGGCTCCCGTAAATCGAGTAGCAAATTCCCAAAGGACTGCTTGAGTTGTAGCTCCTGGTCTTAACATTTGTAAATCAAGCCAGGCAGACATTTCATTGAGGCGATCACGCCATTTAGAAGATGGGAGATCATCAAATGTGAACCATTGACCATTTGACGATTTTGGACCGGTTGGACCGGTCTGAGCTTGGGCTGGATGAGGTTGGTTTGAGGCAGAGAATTCAGGCATTTCTTCGTCAACTTCAGAAGGAATGTCAACATACGGTTCGGTGTGAGAGGGTTGGCCTTGATCAGGTTGATCAGGCTGAGCCATCAGGATTTTGGTGATATCAGCATAGGACTTTTCAGAGTCACTGATGGATGCTGAAGATTCAGTATCTGTCTCAGTATGGCTATCTGAAACAGCTAGATTTGAATCAGAAGTTTGATCATCTGTAGTAGATACATGATCAACTGTGTGGGCACTGAACTGGTGCATGGGTTGTTTATCCTTGGATTGGGTAGGAGGTTTGGAAGGAGCTAGTGGTGGAGGTGCTGATGGTGATGCTGGTGTATAACCAGGGGATTGTTGGTCAGGAGTAGAAACAACAGGTTGGTGAATGGTGACTGGTCGTGGTTGAGGTTTAGGCTTTGGTTTTGGTTTAGGTTTAGGTTGTGGGGGCAATGGATTGTCTTGAAAAAGAGTATGAGTCATACCAAATAACTTGGAAGGTTCATACTGTTGGATAGGAGAAAGCATGGAGGCAAAAGGATGATAAGTTGGGCCGATGGAAGGGATAGGCGGTGAGGTGGTAAAAAGAGTAGGTCGTTGTTTTTCTGATTCAATCTGATCAAGCTCAGCTTTCAAGCGTCTGATTTCTCTTTCCTTCTGGTCAAATTCTGGGCCATAATAGCGTTGAGCAAGCATGGTTCGTAACTCAAAATCAAGTTGAGTAATTCTGTATTGGAGATTTTGATGGATCTACTGCATTCGAGCAGTAATAGAGTCAACCTTTGTTTCAAGCTTTTTAGTTCGTAAACTGATTTTTTCAACTTTTGAATTGATATTTTACAGAGTATCATTCTGTGCTCTGGCATTTTGGGTGTGCCAGTTGAGGACTGATTCAAAAGGTTTAGGTGGTTCAAGGTGTCCTGTAGAAGTGATGGCTGAAGGGATAAAGGGTTTAGACACAACATTCCGTTGGGAATCTTATGGTGTCATGAACCTTCCCTTTTTGTCTTGTTGTCATGAACCTTCCCTCTTTGTCTTGTTGTCATGAACCTTCCCTCTTTGTCTTGTTGTCATGAACTTCCCTCTTTGTCCTGTTGTCATGAACCTTCCCTCTTTGTCTTGTTGTCCTAGTTGTTCTTTGCTTTATGCTTTATGCTTTTGTAATAATGTATCTTTAATAATGTATCTTTATCTTACTTTTCATGTTGTAACAGATAGGGGTCCTGTCCTGTCTTCATGAGAATTCTCCTATATAAAGGATTCTTCCCTCACTTGTAAGACATAAGCTTTCAGAAAATAAACTCGTGTGTTTTTATAAGCTATGGCTTTCTAAATTCTCTTCTCTCTTTCTGCAAATGAAGTTCTAATCAAAGAAACAAATTAAAAGAATTAAATTTGATCATTTTGAAAACTTAAGGAAGTATGCTCTGCACTTGCCTTCAAGCAAGGATCCTGTGCATCAGAAAACTTATGATGATTTCTTAAATGATTTAGTACCCTGTTTAAAGACTACGGAAAAGTCTATTTTGGGTTTTATAACCTTAAAAGAACTCATTTTAGGTTTTGATCTCAGAGGTATATCGGCTAAAAACCAGAACGTGCGGGATATTGATCTGTTCTAAGCCAGATCTAGGCCTCGCAGATCCAAACGGCCCTACAGATTCTTCAGAAAGAAGTCATCTTCATCCAGAGAATTTAAACGGAGAAAATCAAGCAGATGTTTCATCTGCAAGAGAAAAGGCCATTATGCCAAGGACATGGTTGACAGTTTGGACTGTAGAAATGACTGAAATATCATCAGAATCAGAAGATTCTGCGATAATGAAAGCAGTCTGATCATCTTGTTCTGACTGTTCTGAAAAATTTGATTCAACATCTTCATTCTCATATAACAGTGAAGAATGTTGAAGATGTTGTATGAGACGAACAGCTTTGGCCGACTTATGAGGACAGTTTCGAGCAAATTGACCGCGTTTCTTGTAAATGAAACATCGGTTGTGCTTTTTTCTTTATGTACTGAGAAACATCTTTTTTTCTAAAATACCGAAAAGGTTTTTTGGAGTATGATTTTTTGTGGAAGTGTTTCTGAAAATGTCTTTTCTTTTTGGTTGGACAAACACACTTCTTTTCATCTTTGCACTCTATCCTGAGATAAGGCTTTTTACAGGCTTCAGAAAATGATTTTTTGTCTTCCATGAGATCTTTGAAAAACTCGTTTTGCTCACAGATCTTGTCGAGACATAGCATTACCATTTGGAAAATCTTTCCCAAAGAGATATCAGTTATACTAAGATTAGTGGCTGTGAGTTTTCTTTGGAGATCAGGTTGTAACTCAGAAGGAAGTAAGGCTATGAAGACATGTTTGAGAGATGGCTCATTGAACTCATTCAGCTTATAAAAAAGAATACTAATCCTTTTGTAATGAGATTCCAAAAGGTGTCTTTTGAGCGAGCAGCACTTCATCTGATGATACTCTTTTCTGTCTGCATCAGTGGAAGTAGTTTTTTCACTGATGAATTGTTCATGAATGATATTGAGTGCTATGCCAAATGGAGATTGCATAAATTGGAGCTGACGATATTCTCCCAAGCTTTCTAACCAATCACATAAAGAACTCGTTGATCGGGCCATGAATTCACGAAGAACAGCTTGAGGTTGAGCATTAGGTTTGGCTCCTTGGAGGTCAATCCATGCGGCAAATTCTTGAAGTCGAGCAGGCCATTTATGACGGGGGATGTAATCAAATGTGAACCAAGATGCTGAAGATGGTTTTGTTGAGTGATCAGGAACTGGTGGAGGCATTGATGGCTCTGGTTCTGTTGGAGATGCTTTATTTTCAGCATTAGAAGAATTGTCTTCAACAATAGGTGTGGCAGTTGAAGTGCTTGGATCTTCAGTTTTGGTGGTCATTAATATACTTGTAATGTCAGCATATTCGAATTCAGAGTCAATGGAGGTACCGACTGAGTTTGTGAATGAGGAAGAGGAAGACGGGCTGGACTTTGATGGGTTTGACTCATAGACTATTTCTGGCTTAGAGGAGTCAGAAAATGTGTTTTGGACAGTATGATAATGATACTGATCCATTGGGCCTTTGTCGTTTTTGGGAGGTTCAGGAGTGGCTTTTGGTGAATCTTCTGGTGGTACAGGAGGAACAGATGAAGGTGAAGTGGCCTTTAACTTTGGTTCTGAGATCTTGACTTTGGATCTTGATTTTTTGGGTGGAGATGGCTTTGGTTGAGGAGTTGGTTGAAGGTGTGAGAATCCAAAGAACTGATTGTAAACAGGTTGTTGAGATCTTGATGGTGTGTAGAAAGGTGCATAAGATTCAAACATCGGAGGAGGTACTGGTGTGGTTTCGATTTGAGTAAAAATGAATGGTCGAGTCTTTTCAGCATCAATTCTTGCTAATTCAGCTTTGAGCTTTCTGATCTCTACTTCTTTTTTATTAAACTCGGGACCCCAGATGTGATTGTTGATCATTCGTCTGAGATTGGTGTCGCTCAGAGATACCCTTCTGATGAGAAACCATGAATGGGAAGTTTCTTTTCTTGACCAGTTTGAACTACTGTAATCATAGCAGTGTAGGAAAGCTGTGAAGTGTCTGAAACAGGCTTGGTTTCAGGTGTTTGAAAAGATAGTTTGACTTGACCATTTTGTCGTCTTTCAAACGTGGCTTCTGTTGTTTGAACTGGTTCAGAGTTTTGGTGGAAATGCTCATAGTTGGTTAACCATTCAAGAGGCATAAGTTTGAGTAATTCTTATTTATGGATTTGTTTGAGAATTTGGATGATGGTTGGAATTGTGTCTGTGTCTGCAAGAATCATTAAGGCATCAGATGTAGTATGTGGTGTAGGAAGATGTAGTGTATGATTCTTTAATTGATACACTATTTGGTGATGAAGGGTTCCAATTTTTGATGTGGGTGTTTGTTCTGCTCCTTGAAGCTGGATTTGAACCTTAAGGGTTGTGGGAAGGTTGGGATCCTCAAGAGAGAGGTTGAAATTTGGGTAAAAGGTTAACAAGACACTGGCAGCATGAAGTGTGTTCAGGACAGTGAGTACAACAGCATGTTGGTACTGTTTGAACCTGGTGTCTAAGAGAGCAATTCTGGCTGTAACAGGTAAATCTTTTCTACCATGGAGGGTCAGAATCAATCTAACACCGCCAAGATGGAGATGTGTATACTCGTCTCGTTTCCAATTTGCTACGAGATCTGGGGGTATTTCTAAAGTGACGTACTGATCACTTTGAGAGGCTTGTAAAGTACACTGATCCAGTCTAGAAGACTGAATATATTCTTTTGAGAGTGGTCTTTTGGTGGAGATCAGAGTTCGGATACTTCTGGTGAAAGAAGTTTTTTGTTTATATAGATTATAAGGACTCATGATGGGGAACTAAGATTCATTGATTTGGGCAGACTCAGGGATATAGGAATATTCAACAAGGTTTTCAATCTTTGAGGCTATATGTTTTGAACATGATTTTGGAAGAGAAAGAGTAGAGGAAAGACAAATATGAGAGGAAAATGATGAAGGAGTTGAGATTGAAGATGAAGTTGCTTCCATGTTTGGTTAATCTTCTTCTAGGAGATCAAATAATATTATTTGACATTACTAATGATACCACCTCTGCGTGAAAGGTTGGCTCTGATACCAAGTTTGGGCCGAAGCCTAACTCAACCTCAAAAGATGTCTCAAGAGTTGAGGACAGCCCAGCACTTATAAACTGGCCAGGACCCAGCGCACCTAAGCGATGTGGGATTTACAACAACTACCTGCCCACCCACCCGCCAGACACCCATCAGAGTCCAACTCGTCTTCCTCTTCCTCATCCACAAACTCAGTCAGTACCTCTATTGACTCTGAATCCGAATATGCTAACATTACAAGCATATTAATGGCCACCCAGTGCCAAATGCATTACTGTCCATCTCGTTCCACTTGGCATCATCAATTATCTTTGTGGACGGTTCTCCAATTGCTCCCAAACAATTGTTTTTCCTCAAAATAACCTTCATCTTCATTTTTTACTTTCACAATGAGAAATTGTTTCCACTGAAATTCTCAATATCATATTTTACCGTCATTGCTTTTCACCACAAACTGTCTTTGTTAGGATCGGCTTTCACCGTTTCACGTGAATAGTAACCATACATGTGAATTGTACCATATTTGTAAACAATGTTGTTTACGTGAACAGTACCGCGACTTCAAAAATACAACCACTAACTTTGATACCACTATTAAGAAATTGATTGGCGAAGTATGACCACAACTAAAATGAAATTGAAGAGAAATGAAGAACAAGCACTCAAAGACGACACTAGAAATTACGTGGTTCGGCTAAAAAAACCTACATCCACTGGTGAAGATAGAACGAAATATTTTTACCAGTGAAAATGAGTTACAAGTATTGTAATATTTTATCTCACAACCCAAAATCTCAATGCATCCCAAAATATCAAATCACTAATCACTTAAGAGTGTATTAAATCTCTCACTTCTCAAACTCTTTTCACTTTTCAAATGAAATTGAGAATTATTTTCACTTTTCAAATGAAATTGAGAATTAAAAAAAAATAGGGATGTTGAAATGAGGAGGAGCACCGAGCACCCTCCTTTTATGGCCAAAAATTGGCTACAGTTTCTGCCCCTTTTTTTTTTTATTATGCGGCACCGAATTCGATGCTTAAATTTGATGATCGCAATCATCAAATTTAAGCATCGGGTCCTGACTTTAACAAAACAAAATAAATTTTAATCACAATATTTATTTGAATTTTTTGCCAAACACCTGACATTGTCTTGAACCGGCAGTGTACACATGCTACATATGCATGCAGAAAATGATTTTAGTAGTATTAATTAATTGTGGATCCATGCATATTTATGCAGGCAAAAATGAACAAGAGATGTCCATGTGTTTATTCGAGCACAGCATCAATGTTTGGCAAGGGTTCAATACAAGCCACTATGTATGGCCTTGCACTAAGAGAGACTCGAATGAGTGGAAATTGGGCCGGAACCTCAGATTACTCACTCTCTTATACAATTTGTCTCTCTATTAGTCTCTCTCGAAATATAAATGCGCAAACACATGAACTGAAATAATATGTCAACATGTGGCTCAGTTATTAATCACATCAGATTATATGCTAATATTTAATAAGATGTGACATTTATAAATAAGTTGTTATATCAATAGAAACTTAAGTTGTGATATTAATATTTTGATACACGAATATTGATTTGTTGCATAATTATCGTACAATATAATATTGTATATCCATCCTGCCCCTAATTAATTAATTATTGCAAATAAATTTGTTGAATTAATTTTAGGGAATGGTGGGTTCTGGTTTAGTAGTGATAATTATGGCGTGGTATGTGCAAAAGAGAGGTCCATTGTTTGCATCCCTGTAATGTTGGTGTTAGTAGCTGTGGTTGTATCTTTGCTTTTAGACGAGAAGCTAAACTTGGGAATGTAAATATAATACATCGCTCTAATTTTACTATTATTATTAATAATTATTTTTTATCCATTAATTAATTGATTGGAGATTTGAAATTGCAGCATATTAGGAGCAGTTCTATTTGTTGGTGAATTATATACTGTACTATGGGGTAAAAGCAAAGAGATGAACATGATGACACTCGACCATCGCCCTCGGAAAGCAAACAACTTGAAGTCGTCTCATCTTCTATTCAAGCCAATTCCAACACCAACAACAATAATATCAGTAATAGCACCTCACGCAATGGAGATTTATTTGAAAAAGACTATGAAAATGCTACAAAAATTGGAAAAGTAGAGGGGGAAGAACTTCAAATATTGCTTATAATAGATAATACTTAAGAATAATCCAATATTATAGTTATATTTTATATTATCGTTTAAATAAATAATACAGCCAGATGATTATTTTCCCATTTAGTAATAAGACAGAACAATTAATTGTGCATTCGATGTATTTGATTTATAAAGATATATGTAGCAATTACATGTAAGGTTTTTGATTAATTTTTAACTTTTTTTTCCTTAGATAAAATGTTGTTGTATAATACAATTTACATTGTGCATGTCAGCTAGTTCATTTTGTAAAACTTTTGAATTGAGTCAAGAATTTGGATCAGTTTGGTAATACTGTAACTTTTAAAATAATTATTATTAGTTGTACTATAAAAATAATGGCCGTGAAAAGAATCAGTTAAAATTTTGATAAAATTTAATTTTAAAAGTGATATGATCTTCAAAAGCAAATATAAGTGCTTGGTAAATCTTATTGTTAAATTAGTGTAATAATATAAATGACTGAATTAAACATAATGCTGAATAAAATTTATTTAAACATTTATATATAATATTTCTTATTACGTATATATGAAATTGATAACCAAAATAAATGTTTTATATTATTAATTTTATTTTTTATTTTGCTATCTCAATATAATTGTCATAATAATTTTTTTTAAAAGTTAATGATATTATTTCCTAATTAAGAAGGATAATTTTGGATTTTTATAAAATATATGAGGATATATATTGACTTGTATTAAATATAAAAGTGATTCTCAAAATTAGATTTGGAAAAACTACTCGTTTCTTACTTTTCAAAATCTACTATAGAATGGGTTAATTTTATCAAAAGTAATTTCTAAAAAAATTTACCAAACACCAAAATTAGCCTTTAGCTAATCAAAATCACTTTTGAACCTCTTAAAAAAGCAATCCCAGACAAACCCTTAATATATCCCTGCTAACGTGGGTAATACTAATCTTTACTTAATTAATTACTAGTGTCCAACTAATAATAATATTAAATAATTTCTTGTTGCATAACAATAAAACCAACTGAAAGTTCTTTTCGCATTGTAGAAATTTGGATAAATATGATTTCCAAGCAAAATCAATTTCAAGATGAAGCAAAGCATTTAATGTTGGAAAAATATTTTATGGAAAGTCATATAAACAAATCATATGGATTTAGATTCGAACTAACTAATTATTAATTTATGAAAAAGGTGGGTCCCTAAAAATATTAATTTTTTAAATTTTATTATTATAATTTTATTAAATTATCAAATTATCACGTTGTTCCAAGTCCAGGTCGGCAAAACGATTATTTAATGGAAATTTTCAATCAATTGAATATTAATATATTAAGGTTCTACTGTGTCTTTTAACATTATTTACCGAAAGTCTTATAATTTAAATTTAAGTAATTAGTGGGACTTTACCAGAATTTTAAAGCAGTCGCATCTAGGGCTTGCACCGCTCTCTAAAACTAAATGAGTCCAAAGGTAGTACCAAACACGTGCCATAATTCTTGTATTGTAGTAACCAAAAGCGGCTAAAATTCAAGGGAACAAATGCATGTTTTATTTATAAGGAAACACGGTATCCACTAATATTAATTAAACCTCCACTTATCAGCACTTTTCAATTCTCATAAATATAATCTTCTTTCACTTTTTGAGTTTTGATACGCACAGAGACAGAGTGATCACGAAGATAATTGATAATCAATTTTGCAAATTATTGAAACTGCAGGGATTGAAGCCAGTGATGGTAATGGTTATTGTACAAACTTCATATGCTGGAATGAACATTTTACATAAATTAGCTGCTGATGACGGTATGAATTTGGCTGTTCTTGTTGCCTATCGCCTCCTTTCTGCTGCTGCTTTTGTGCTTCCTCTTGCTTTCTTCTTTGAAAGGTCAGTTTAATTTTCCTAGCTTTTGCGGATGCTTAAATGTAGATTTAAAGGATTCGTAATTATACCACGAAATTATTATTAATTCACTAATAATTAATTTTGATAGATACCAATTTTGTTTACATTATTTGTCGGGTGGCTTAATCTAATTTGCAGGAACAATAGGCCAAAACTCACATCGATGGTACTCATCCAAGCTTTTTCTTGGTGGCTTATTTGGGTAAGTTTGCCTCCAATCCATCGCCAAAATCAAAACTGAGAATAATCATACTATTTTAGCATTTTTTTTGTTTAATTAATTCACTCTCTCTCCTTCTCTCTTGTAGTGGTTCCTTGGCTCAAAATTTATTTGTGAAGAGCATAGCCTTAACATCTGCAACATTTGCAGAGCCATGCCCAACCTCATTCTTAATTCAAATTCATCAATTAATTATTTCAATTTGAGACTTTGATTTAAATAATTATTTCCAATTTTATACAATAAAAACGTAATTTCCTCATCTTAATTTCACCAGAAATTATGTCCATAAAAAAAACTATTTCGGGTATTATTATTATTATTGCCGCTCACGTTTTACAAAGGCATCAACTTTGAAATCTGGTCAACTCATACTGACCTCTTTCATAATCACCATCAGCATCACCATGGACGCCACGTGAGAAACTTGGCCCATTTCTTATTGGGCTCTTTCTTTCCTTTGGGCAGTTGTTTGTCGCTTTCGTAGTGGATGATAATTCAGGTAACCTACTATGGTATCAATATTCCTTTTTTTTTTAAATAAAAACCTAACATTAAATTATAAGTATTAAAGAAAACAAGCTAAGTGGAAAGGAAACTTTTCCACCCATACAACGTAATCACTTAATGAAGAGCAAATTCGGCCAAGATATTTGTTACCTGGTTATAATTTCTCTAACACTTGCTGAATCCTGAAATCATGCTTTGGAGATAATAGATGGTGTAACTCGGAAATGATTCAAAATAGCTTTGTACAAGTACGACATTGTCTAGACACCAACTAACAAGTTTGAAACAAATTTGACTTAACAACTAACGGAGATAAATCAATCTCACGTACAAGTCATAAACCGAAGCGTAAGGCATCCACCTTAGTAATATCAACATCATCAGAATAATCCCAACGTCAACCTTAATGCCATACCAACCACCTTACAGAGGCTGCCAACCTATCTGAATCAAGACATTACACTTCAAAATAGCCCTCACAAGCCCTAATCTCCCATTAACAACACCATTCCACGACCTTTCAACTCTGCCCATAATGTTTGATCCAATGTTGTTGGATCTTTAATCCAATTATTGGGCTTATATGTGAATGATTATGTACTACGAACTGTCTTATAGGGTTAAACCCAACTAAAAGTGATTTATTAAGGTTTTTGGTAATTTAGACTTTGATGTATCTGATAGGGTGTAGGACTTTAATGCATAGAGATTTAAGAGTAATTTCTATTTTTATGATGGGCTAAAATAAGAATACTTAATGATAACATAAAAGTTATCTATACAAGTTATTATAGTCCCCAAATCACACGTAACATTCTACTCTTTTTTGACATCCCATCATTAGAGAGAGTGGATAGAGAAAGTTAAAGAATTATCTAGGAAAATATGTTGATCTAGAAGATAAACTACGCAACTCTAGAGAGTAATTAAATATTATGGATTCTGGTACACTTCCACATATTCGTTTATTGATTCTTGGTAATAAAACATTAATATTCCTAAATTTTAGGTGATGATTTGCACCAAAAAATTATTTTCTAATAAGTGGTACCATAGCCTTATTATGTTGAATCATTGAGAAAAATTTATGTTTATCTTCTAGTATTAAGAAAAATAAATCAAGAAATTTGGCAAAATACATTTGAAAATTCAAAACTATATATATAAGTTCTGTTTTTAAAATTGTGGATTTAGGCCGGCGACAACCACTACCACCACCGACACCACCATCACTAGCCTAGGTGTTCCACGCGGCACTGGAGAGGAAGAGCCACGATGTTCAGAAGGGATATATGAAAATTATCAAAATCAATATTGTGAGTATATTATGTCAACATCCTCATTGGTACATTTCATCATATGAAAAATCCTTCTTAGACGAATTAGTTAAAACTCTAAAATCGTTAAATCTATAATGCTCTGAATAGTTTTAAACTATAAATTATTGCACACTAGATCATAATTTCTATCTCTGTATGAACTTTAGCCTTATTCTGAGCACCAAAAGTAACATTTGAATTTAACTAGAGCTAAAGCTATGTGATCTCATGTATAAATGCATGTGGAAATGACTCATGTATCTCACTTATAAAGGTTTCTCCTTATCCTTTTATATAGAATTGAACCTAGTTCTACTATCGATTTCATGCGAGGTTGGCCACATATTTATGCATGCTATGTTGTCTTGGTGTCACTAAATGATGTAGGAAACATGCATGTATCATGTTATAGTCTACAAAATCTACAGCCATGCTCTGATACCAAATTGTCATGACCCACTCCAAGCTATTTGTCGAATCCGAGGCAAATCATGCGATCTTATATCTAAAGCTCATGACATAAATTTAATTAAAATGGTATGAGACCTATACTATAATCATATAATAACATATGTGCCTCATTCAAAAATATATTTTAAAACTTACATAGTTTACACCTCACTGTACACAGATACACTTGAAATATATGCATATAAACATAAATGTGCTTAAAATACAAGTCATGTAGCAATGCATCTCATGGCCCAGCCTTAGCTTATTAGAAACTAAATTGCACGAAATCCTATGTAAACCTAGGAGAAATAGAACAAATAGGATAATATTGAGCTTGCAGCTCAGTCTGTTGATATAATATATATATATATATATATATATATATATATATAGAGAGAGAGAGAGAGAGAGAGAGAGAGAGAGAGAGAGTAGTGCATTAGTGCTTTTACATAATTATATGATGTAACTCCACACGAAACACATCACATAAATAAATATGAAATTATACATACATATATGTCAAAACTACACCAAATAGTACCCAGGGAACTAACTCTCAATACTCGTTGGGATCATCACCGTACAACCAGAGCAAGGGAAAAATCTCTAAGTACCCAGTGGAATTTAGCTATATCGCATGGGTAGAGCAATCTACTTATCAATACACATACGCAGAGTCCTTAGGGAAGGACACATATATGATGACTAGCAACCATATATCATGACTCAATCAGCCATATAATGTACGTATATATAATTATAACATGATACTAAATCATATTACCAAATTCAAATGATTCATGGAATACATAACAGTAATAATAAGAATTCACTTACTGATCCTATTTTACTCTAGGTTCGTTGGAGCTAATGTGGGTTCATAGATTCTTGGATTTGTCTTAAAATACAAGATTAAAAAATTAACAATTAGAACTAATACAAAAACTTATACATATAATGAAAACTATAATACAACTACTCAAACTTCATAGATTTATTACCCACTAATTCACTGGATATTAATCTAACTGCCCAATTCCAGTTCGTGTGAAATTTTTTCTCAATTTCTCTTTCCAGCTTCTTTTTCAATCTCGGCTTCCCAATCTCCTTTCTACTTTTTCCTTCATTTTCTTATTTTCCTTCACTCTATCTAAAAATATATTCAAAACTTGCATTGTTTACATCTCGCTGCACAAATATACACTTCAAATATATGTATATAAACATAAACATGCTCAAAATGCAAGATATGTCTCATGGCCCAACATCAATTGATCATAAACTCAATTGCACAAAATCTTGTGGAAACTTAAGAGAAATTGTGCAAATAAGAAAATAGTGAGCTTGCGACTCATTGATTGGATATAATTATATACATACATTCATATATATATATAATGTAGTGAATTAGTGCTTATACATAATCGTATGATGTAAATCCACACTAAACATATTACATTAGCAAATGTGAAATTATACATACATATAGGATAAAACTTCACCAAATAGTACCCAGGGGAAGTAACTTTTAATGATTGTGACGATCATCATCGCATGAGCAGAGCATGGTAAAAACCACTTAATACTGCAGAATTTAGCCATATCGCATGGGCAGAGCAATCTAACTCTCAGTGAGCATGTGCATAACCTATAGAGAATGGCACGCATATAATGACTAGCAATCATATCTCATGACTCAATAAATCTTATAATGTGCGTATATATAATCATAACATAATACTAAATCATACTATCAAAAATAAATGCTTCACAGAATAAATAATAGCAATAATAGCAATCTACTCATAGATCTTGTTTTACTTTAAATATCGTTGCGGCTCCTATGAGTTTTTAGGTTCTTGGATTTCTTCTAAAATAAGATTAAAAAATTAACGATTAGAATTTATATAAAAACTAATATATATCATGAAAACTGTAACACAAACCTCATAGATTTGTTACGTATTAATTCACTGGATTTTGATCTAACTACCATTATATTTCTTCTAAAGTTTCTTCTTAATTTCTCTTTTTAACTTCTTTTTCAGTCCCGACTCTCAATCGTATTTATACTTTTTCGTCCTTTTTATTTTCCTTTACTCTCGGCTTTGTTTTTTCTTTCTTTCTTTCTTCTTTTCTTTTTCTTTCTCTTTTCCTTTTATTTTCTTTCTTTCTCCTAGTTTCTTTTTCTTCTCTCTGTGTTGCTTTGATTTCAGCTTCTCCAAAAATATGAAAAATGAAGTAGTATCTATTTTATTTAAACCTTAAATACATTCATACGATAAAGCAAAAAAAAAGAGGCGACAAGCATGCAGTAGCAAGTGAAGTAGGAGAAGCAAATTGGTGAAACATGCATTTGATCTTCAGGAAGCAAGTAGTTGGTTGATTCTTCTTTATGAAGCCACCTATGGATTCATTTGGTAGGTTAATGCCAAAAAAGTATGTTATAAGGCTTTAAGTCATAATGTAAACAAGGCAATAAGGTCGAAATTTACTCAGTTGAGTGGAAATCTACAGCTCTCTTAATCTCTTAAACTCATAATAAGGGATTTTCCTACCTATCCTATGTCAACATTTCAAGGTTGATAAAGTATACTAGGTGATTTATATCTAGAATTAGCAAACCAATCATTCATTTTAGCTGTGCAACATGCTAATTTTCAAGTAAGTCATCTCCTTATGGTTGAAATAAATTTCTTTACATCTTAGATTGAATGATAAATTCATGTAAGTCCAGTACCTAAGGTTTTTTTTAGCCAAGTTAATTATTAATGTCCCTAAATAGGGTTTTTCAAAAAATTCAGTGAATCGAAATATTATATCCAACTAAGAAAAAGTATAGAACTTGACATTAAAATTACAGTAATATGTTTGTTGAGATAGTCTTCTATCATATTCCTTTGCAGTATTCACAGCCACAACATTATCCTCACCACTAATCCATAGTATTCATTTCTCACTACCAAAACCTTAAAGGGTAGAAACTATTGGAGTTGCTTCAATAAGTACTTTGTCCTAGTTTACATAGAAAACATCTCCTACACAATATGAATATAATTGAAAAGTTTGCATCTATCAAATGATTGTATGTTGTCCACTAATTATGTAGGATGAAAAAAAGACAAGATTGATAAGTCATCAATCTTAAAGTACTACATGTGCAGCATATAGAAAAAGATATGCTAACTAAATTTTGAAGCTTATATGTTAGTTGATGCTTTTTTTCATGTTTTACCTCATCCATGATTCTATATATTAAAATAACAGAGTTCCTCTTTAATATCTTTATTTTTTTTTATTCAACCAATAATCATATAAAAATTTGGGTGAATTTCACAACTACATATACGCATGATTATTTCTAAAAATAGACACTTGTTACCGACTTGCTAATTATTACAAAAAAAAAAACTGATGTCGTAATCAAAGGGATAAAGAATGGTACATCGCTAATATCCAGGTAACTTGATCTATCTATCCATGACCCTACATAAGTAGGACATCTTGACCTAAGACATGATGAAAGTTTTAGATTTCGAAGCAAACATGGTAAAAGAAAAATGTAAAAGTACATTGAAACTAAAAAGGAAAAGTTCTTGACTCCAGTTATTATATAATTACAGATGATATAACAACCAAACTGAAAAGAAAACAATAAAAGATTGAAACGGTATCAAAAGAACTTTTTGACTTATGAACATCTTTTACTCCAGGCTGCTGACTTGTGAAAGGACTAAGGATCTTAAATTGCTGTTGTAGATGAGGTCAACTTAATTGCTTTAATGCTTGGCTTCTTCCTCTTCTGATTTGCTATTCAATTTATGTTGCTAAAAGAATTACATGTTATAAAGTGTAGATAGTGCATATAGACATCTTTTTTTTTCAATTTGAAAGTTTAGCCCCTTCCAAAAACCTTGTAACTTTATCCTTTTTAGGTTTATAATAATATTTGCATCTATAAAATTGTTTAAACTCATAAGCATAATCAGAAACTAATCTTGTACCTTGTTATACGAAACAATAATCAGGATAAATAAACTCCTATAGCAAAATACACTTTATACGATTCCATGATCAAATTTTGCATTTGTCTTGGTTAAGTCAAGGATATTGTAATTGTTTCCACCATTCTAAAATATTGAATCTCAAAATTTACAAGCAACAAATGATACTTGCTTTTCTTTAGGAGTGAACAAAGCCACAAACCAATGCTCAACCTTGCCCAACCAATCAACAAATTTCTTAGGACAAGTATCTACAAATAAGTCTGGCACGTGACAAATAAGGAGATGAAGTTGGTAGTTTTCCATTTATGGTCAAATTTTTATACAATAGCAAAACTATAAAAAAGCTCAACTCTCGGGTTTGGAGTGGCCAGTGACTGTTGGATGTGATTTGGTATGGTGATGGTTGTATTTGGTACACGTCTGTGGCCATGGGCTAGCTGGATTCTCAGTGGTTTGGTCAAAAAACTGACTTGAAGTAGCAGTGATTTATGGTGGTTTGGTTGTGATTCGTGGCGGTTTATGGCGATGTTTGGTGATGGAGATGGTTAGGTATTGGTCAGTGAAGGCTGGGGATTCTTGTAGTGGTGGTCGACAATGATAAAGTGGTTGAACAACGAAGGTTGGGTAGCAGAGCTTCAAGGATTTAGGTTGTTGCCGCGATGGCTACGTTACTATTTAAGGACTGAGGTTAGTCAGGATTTGGTCAACAATGGCTAGTGAGTTTGATGGCTGCAACGGCTAATGATGATGGGCAATGGCGGCTAGGGTTCCAAATTTGGGTTTTTTTCTTTTTTGGTTTTTTTTTAACAATGGATATGGGTAGCCAGGAAAGTTGTACAATTGCACAAAACTTCTCTGATACCAACTGATAGGATTAGATAACACTAGATATCGTTATAATATTGGACCAAGCCAATGAGACTAGATTACGCTCTAATCAAAGTATGATTAGATCTCGTTCTAATATAAATGACTCAATAAGATTTTTAATAATACTTAAAGTGAGATTAGATGATGCTCTAATCCAAACGACTCTACAAGAGGTATTTTTTTATAAATAATCCCAATGGGAATTATAAAAGAGGTTTTATTTAATAATTGAAGCTGATGTTATGAAAATAATAACAAAACCTCTTTATTTATAATAGAGGGTACTCACTTTCTTAAATTAACTTAAAAAGAGAAACTAAATCACAATAATAATAGAAGACACATATCATAATTGACTTTAATAAAAATAAAAAAATCCTAAAATAATATCTTGTACCAAGAAGTATCTTATGTCTTGGGAATTAAAATTACAAGAGACCAAACCTCTAGATTATTATATCTAGATGTGCACACCTATATGTAATGGATAACATTTGTGTAAAACTATATATCATAAAAATAAAAAGAAGAGGAGGATATGAATACAATTCTATATAAACAAGTAGTAGGTAGCTTGATGTATGCAATAACATCAGGTAGAATTTATATTTTTATGCAGTAGAATCGGTCAGACGATTTCGATCTAATCTAGGTAAAGAACTTTTTAAAGCTGTTAAAATGATGTTTAGATGTATACAAGGCATAAAAATAATGAAATTATATTTTAGTAAAGTGATCTTGTAGTAAAAGATTTTTTTTCTTTATGCAGATTTAGTAGAAGATCAAGATGATCGCAAATCAACAAGCAGTCATGTTTTCCTTTTTGGTGATGTGGCAATTTCATAGTTAAGTAAAAACCAATCATGTGTTGCTAGATTAGGCCGAATAGATAGCATGCAGTATGGCAACAACATGTGCCATATTGCATGGATGTTTCATTGAAGAATTGAAACTTGATTTACTAAATAAACAAATTAATGTGTTTTATGATAATAATTCTACAACCTCTCTAATAAAAGGTAGAGTGAATAGTTCGAAAAAGAATACATAGATGTCAGTTATCACTATATACAAGATATAGTGGATCGAGGAGAATAAAAGTTGACCATAATTCTTCACAAGAGATTGCGGTTGAATCTACGATTAAGAGATTAAATGTAAAAAGTTTCGAAAAGTATGTAGATGCAGTGGGATTAAATTCACCTAGGTGTTTCATACATGCAAGAATATCCTAGTTTAAAAGTTCTTGGGGACATACTTATTCATAAGCCATTGTATGTATATCTAATTAATAAAGATGCCCAAATGGGTGATGATAAATGTTATACATATACATATATATAGATATATATACGCGTATTGTGGACATACTTATTCATAAGGGATGTATCTCTGAACTAATTTAATACATTTTAAATCAATTATAACTATTTTACTCAAAGATGTGACTAATCTTCAAAAGGCATAACTTTTCTTATAACTAATGAGTCACATACATATAAAGAGTTTGAAAAACAGTTATCAATAGTCCACAAATAGACTCTACTATACATATTTAAGATCGTCCAAAATTATGAGTTAAAGATATTAAGATTTCTTTAAAACTCTTTTGTCTCAATGACACTTAATTATGGATAATTTTTAGTTTCACAATAATTCAATCAAGATTACTTCTAAAAGGACCAACACTTTGTAATATGATAATAACGTTCATCTTTTCTATTATTAACCCACAAATTAAATTCTGAACTTTGTATACTTCGCTCATCCTTTTGAGGTGAAATGAACTTGAAATTTTATTTCATTTTATTTTTGCTTTAGAATTTCGCCGACGGAGAGAGTCAAACTTGTCTCCTAATCAATCACAGCTAGCAAAGTCCCCTGATCAAACATTAAGTGCGTGGACACTAACTTACCGTCAAAGTCAATCAAAAACACTCCACGTACACTATCATAATCAATCAATTGGGTCTGAATGGGCTGCCCGCCTCAGAACCCGATTGCACGTGCATATCACGTGTCTAGTCGCTTTCAACTCTGTGGCACTTTCGTAATTCGGCACAAGGCGAATGGCGTTTCTCTTATAAGATCTCTATAAATATAAAAGCTCCAGTCATCTCATCTTATCTCATCACCAATCCCAAACAGAGTAAAAAAAAAAAAAAATCTCAAGCAGAGAATACTGATACACAGAGAAGCAAGATGATGATGAAGAATATAGCTGTAGTTCTGGTGGTTATTTTCGTAATTTCAGCTCATCATATGGTAACTGTTGTTGAATCTTCTGCTTTTGATTGCTTGGACGCTTGTATCACTGGCTGTGCTGCTCAATATATCAATAATGGTAGGTTAATTATGTTATCTGCTAAGTGGTTAATAGATGTTTTGTTAATTCTTCCTAATAAAATCTATCTATTTCTACGATTTTTCAGCCTTGTGGTTTGTTTGTATAACAATAAATTTACAACTTCAGTTTTATTAATTTAATATGCAGATAGACTTAGGCAGCGATGCGAGGGCAAGTGCTCCATAAAATGCGATCCCGGTACGTTTGGCGAAATTTTTACAAAGGCCCTCTTTTTTTTATTTTTTTTAAATTGATCACCTAAATCCTTTTTAGGGCAGTTAAGTAATGTTGTAGTTTTTAAAATAATAATTATTAATTATACTCTAGAAATAATTAGTTATTTATAGGATCAATTAAACGTTTGTGTAAATTTTATTTTTATTAGTATTATGAGCGATTAAAACAATTGTATATATTTGATACATCTTACTATTTTTTTTGTTATAGGAATGTAAATAATTGAATTGAATATGAGGTTAAATAAAATTTATTTATATATTTATAAATATGTATACAAAATATTTTTTATTGTTTGTCAATATTTTTTATATGATAATTGATAACTTAGATAAATATTTATATTATTAATTTTTATTTTTATCTCAATATAATTATTAATAATAAAAATAATCTTTTTAAAGTTAATAATTTTATTTGTTAATTAATAAGAATAATTTATATTTTTATAATACATATAAAGATATATATGAAATTATATTTAGTATAAAACTGATTCTCAAAATTAAATTTTAAAAAGTTACTACGTCTCTCTTTTTTAAAATTTATTATAGAATGAGATGGTTTTATCAAAAATGATTTCTAAAAAAAATTACAAAATACCGAAATTAGTTTTAATTTTTTTAAAATTATTTTCAAACCTCTTAAAAATAATTCCAAATGAACCCTTACTACATAAATATTAAATATTAAACTTATTTTTGTTGAAAAGTTAGCAAACCAAAGCCAACTTTGGTTTGCTAGCATGCAAGTTTTGGAACGTGTTGAAATTGGCCAAAGTTGGCACCGGCCAACTTTGAAGTTGAAAACAATTTGTTGAGCCGAAAAGAAAGAAAGGGAATAGGGGATGAATTTGAAAATAATAATAATTAAAAATTATATTTTTAATTATTTTATTCTTAGCATAGTAATTCATTTCTCCTATAAATAGCTAAGGATTTCATTCATTTGAAATCATCCCAAATTTGTGAAGCTTATAAGTTTCTAAGTTTTTGAGAGTGAACAATTGGAGAATGTGTGTGAGAGTACTGGGTGTATTTGGATTCTGGGAAAGTGAGATTTCTTTACTCAAATTTGTACTCAAATAATTGTTAATAATACAATTATTTTTCTCTTGCTCCCGTGGACGTAGGCATATTGTCAAACCACGTAAATTTTGTGTCCTTTATTTGTCTGTGATTATTCGGTGCGCTTGATTCCGCATTCCGCGCACAACAAGTGGTATCAGAGCCGACGGCTCGTACTTGGGGGATACGGTATTGTTCACGTATACGGTATTGTTCACGTATACGGTATTGTTCACGAATACGGTGGAGACGACCATTTGTACTTGGGAGACAGTCTATTGTAAGTAGTGTGTATTTTTGCATGTTTAGGAAAGTTCTGTCAACAAAGGCGATAAGAGTCTAAGGATTCTGGTTTTTAATTGGGACCGAGTTCCCGTCCAGTCTCCTGGGAACTTTCCTAGTGCATTTATTCACGCGAAATTAACATTATAGAGACTGTTTTTCAAGTGAAAATAGTTCGTTAAGAAAATGGTAGAAGGTGAAACTTCCAGAATTTGAGAGAGATCTACCGAGACTATTTCTGGAGATACTTCAGGTGGGAGGCGAGATTTGTCAAATCGCTATTCAGCACCTATTATAGGAGGCCAGAAGATCGATGTTGAAAAGTTTGATGGGAAAATCAACTTCGGCATATGGAGGCGCGAAGTTATGGATGCCCTTATTCAAATCGATCTAGATGTTGTTCTGAAAAATAAATGACACAAAATTTACGTAGTTCGGCAATATGCCTACGTCCACGGGAGCAAGAGAAAAATAATTGTATTATTAACAATTATTTGAGTACAAATTTGAGTAAAGAAATCTCATTTTCCCAGAACCCAAATACACCCAGTACTCTCACACACATTCTCCAATTGCTCACTCTCAAAAGCTTAGAAACTTATAAGCTTCACAAATTTGGGATGATTTCAAATGAATGAAATTCTTAGCTATTTATAGGAGAAATGAATTATTATGCTAAGAATAAAATAATTAAAAATATAATTTTTAATTATTATTATTTTCAAATTCATCCCCTATTCCCTATTCTTTCTTTTCGGCTCAACAAATTATTTTCAACTTCAAAGTTGGCCGGTGCCAACTTTGGCCAATTTCAACACGTTCCAAAGCTTGCATGCTAGCAAACCAAAGTTGGTTTTGGTTTGCTGACTTTTCAACAATTTGTTGACGAAGGTAGTTTTTGGAGTTAAGTTTCAACATTGCTTGAAACTAATTCAAATCCTTCGATTGTGTTAAGTTATGTCCTTCGGGAATTATGAACTACGATTGGTTTGATCCCAAATTTTGGGTACGTAGGCAGTCACATAGATGCAATCAATTTGGGGATGATGATCCGTTAGTAGTCGGCTCAGATTTGGCTAAATTTTCGCCGAGGTGGAGAATTGTTGAAAAGTCAGCAAACCAAAGCCAACTTTGGTTTGCTAGCATGCAAGCTTTGGAACGTGTTGAAATTGGCCAAAGTTGGCACCGGCCAACTTTGAAGTTGAAAACAATTTGTTGAGCCGAAAAGAAAGAATGGGGGAATAGGGGATGAATTTGAAAATAATAATAATTAAAAATTATATTTTTAATTATTTTATTCTTAGCATAGTAATTCATTTCTCCTATAAATAGCTAAGGATTTCATTCATTTGAAATCATCCCAAATTTGTGAAGCTTATAAGTTTCTAAGCTTTTGAGAGTGAACAATTGGAGAATGTGTGTGAGAGTACTAGGTGTATTTGGGTTCTGGGAAAGTGAAATTTCTTTACTCAAATAATTGTTAATAATACAATTATTTTTCTCTTGCTCCCGTGGACGTAAGCATATGGCTGAACCATGTAAATTTTGTGTCTTTTATTTATCTGTGATTATTTGGTGTACTTGATTCCGCATTCCGCGCACAACAATTTTCTTACTCATCATAATGACACGATTTATGACTATATATTTTAATTGCGCTTTGTGCAGGTGATGCTTCTCAAGTCCAAGAGAATCCAGTGTAGTTAATATTCTCCAAGCTCACCAAACCAACTCTTGCTCTGAAGAAATTATTATTATGTAATGAGGGAAAAAATATTTTAATAAACTTCTTCATGTTATGTTCTTAAATCTTAAATTTAATCTTTATGGTTGAAATTTGAAAATTCCACTTGTTTGTATATTTGATATATTTCATAGATGTATGATACGTACAAAGCTAGTAATTCTATTGATGATTTATGTTTTTCACGATGTCTAAATTCCGGGCTAAACTAAAATAATATTTCAACAATATTTCAACAAAAGAATGATTGTAGAGATTTATATGAATAATGCTTATTTCATTAGTCAAAAAAATACAGAAACTCACTCATTATTTTATCATTTTGATCGCACAACCTAATTTCATATGCTCTTTTGCGAAATACAAATAATTTATTTAATCAAATAATCATTCCAATAATTTTAAAATAAAACAAAACAAAGAAAAGAATGAAAAATAAAATAAGTTTTTATGTTAACTTCATATGAAAGTCGAAATTATTCCTTAAGTTACAAAACATAATAATTTACAGCTCTGAGTGTCTGTAATTACATTACAAAGGAGCCAATTTAAACTCACTTTTTCATTATTAAACTAAGGTGGCATTAGTGTTTTTTTTTAAATCTCAATAGACTTTAATTAATTTGAATTCTTAATAGAATTAAATATCTAAATATGAATGGCATGCTTGTTTTTTGGTCTAAATCTCCGATAATAAGTATTAAGTTATTTTTTTTAACTTAAGAAATTTGAAAACCAATACTCTTATATGAAAGTATCCAAAAAAAAATTTAAAGATAAACAACATTAATTTGAATGATATAAAAAAATAAAAATATTAATATTCTACTACTATATTTTCAATTATCACAAGTTGCGAAGATAAATAATAATGATAATTGGTAAGTTTTATTTAGGTAATGATGTAAATAATTAATTAGATAGGGTTAGTTTTGGAGAATATTTTTCTTAATGTCATTCAGAGTTTTTAAATTAAGTAAAAAGCTAAATAAAAAATGACCTAATAACTTAAAAACTTAAAAACTGAATTTTTGTTAAATTGAAAAAAAAAACATACTTAATGACTTAACAACTTAAAATTAAGTCTATTAAGTTATTAAGTTAAAAAAAATAGGGTCCCCCTAAATAAATACTAATAGGTTTAAACAAGCGAAATATGATTTACATAGAGCATATACTGAAAACTCACCCCTTAATCAAGTAGTGAGGTGTTTATTTGCTAAATTAGAAAAAAAACGCGCATTTAGTTGGTGAAATAAATGAAGGTATGAGATTTATTTTGGTGGGTCTCACAGCAATTTGGAAATTAAGAATACGAATCTGGTTCCCATGAGTCCTTGGGAAATAAACTCCCATTCTCAAGATTTTTCATTTTGCCCACCATAATTTTTTATGATTCTGAAAATGCCCTCACCTGAAATAAAAAATATAAATAGCGAAAAAATTTTTAAAAAAATCCCTAAAACCTAAACTCTCTCACACAAGCCACCCAACTGAACGCCATCGTACCTACTACCATCACCATTGCAGCCAAACTCATCCACCATCCTCGTTGTCGCTAGTCCGTCGGTTGTGAACAGCAGTCGGTTGTTGGTTTTGTCTCCATTGGGCCACCTCGATTTCGTCTCCATCTCCCTTTCGTTCCCATCTCGTTTTATCTCCGATTTCGTCTCTGATAGCCTCGGTTTCAATCTAATTATGATGATGCGGACGATGATGATTTTTGTTGTTGTTGTTGTTAATGACGATGATGATTTCGATTTTGATTATTGCTATTAATTTGTTTTTGGGAAATGGATTATTTTGTTGATGAGGGTTATTTAGGATTTTGGTTGTTGTTGTTGTTTTTGGAAATGGATTATTTTGTTGATGATGATGAATCTAATTATGATTATTATTATTTTTTAAATGGGTTATTATTTTGTTAATGATGATATTTTATTTTGATGATGATGATTATTATTATTATTGTTGTTATTATTATTATTATTATTGATAAAGGTAGAATATTTTTTATTGTTATTAATGGTAAATTATAATTAATTAATATATTAACAATAATTTTAATAATCATGATGATGATGATGATGATGATGATGTCTAACTCATTCTGATTTCGATTTCGATTCTAAGACAAAGTAAACACATTAATGGAATTCAGTTCATTCCGATTCCAAATCCTTGTGTTGAAGTAAATAACTTATTTTAATTCTTATTCCTCATTCTTATTATTTCCCATTCCAATTCTCATTTAGTAAACACACCATAGATTTTAATAGATTGATCCATCAAAACTCAACCCTATAACCTTAAAACCTGACAAATTGTGAAAAATAAATGAATATTAGAATAGAAAATGAAGGGTAAAAGTTCGTTTAGTTTCTATATTTTGAGGTTGATTCTTGTTTAGTCCCTATATTTTTAAAAGTATCTCAAAATATCTTTGTCATTAAGTTATTGACACCCTTGCTATTACCTTTTGTTCATTTTGCCTTACTTTTATAATATTAATCTCTTAAAATAATATTTATTTTTTTGGACATTAATAAAAAGAAAGAACTTAAATTACTAATTTAATCCATAAAAATAAAATAGAAACAAAATGAATATATGTTAATTTTTTTCGGAACATCCTACTAAGAAGTTCATATATTAATTTTTTATTAATGTCCCAAAAATTGATAATTTAATTTTTTTTACAATCTTACTTTTTGGGATATATCTTAGCTTCCACAAAAATTGATATATATTATTTTTATTTTTATTTTATTTTGGGCTTAAATTGGTAGCTTAATTTGTTTCTTTTTATTAATGTCCAAAAAATTAATGTAAAGAGTAATATTATAAAAGTAAGCCAAAAGAGACAAAAAGTAACAGTAGAGATGTTAGTAATTAAAAAAAAAACCACCAAAAGGTGGGGAGTTAGGCAGGACCCCTATCTGTAAAATATAAAAAAGAATAAAATGAATACATAAGGAGGGAAACATACATCAAAACCTCCAAGAGTAAATGCAAATACACATGAATAGCTAAGAAAGAATAAAGGTAATAGAAAACCATCAGCGCTAGCGCCTGACATGAGAAACAACCTGAGCATCCAAATGAAGAATACCAAATAAGCTAGTGGGAAGATCTTGGGAACAAGAGAAACACCTACTGACACGATGAGAACATGCCCAATTTGCCAAAAAAAATAGCATTAGAGTTAGCCTCACGAAACACATACCTGACCAGAATAAGTGAAGAGGATGTGAAAGAGCATACCCAACATGGCAAGTAAGCATAATCCTAACAAATAGGACCCTCAGAATGGATCCAAGAGACAACCATAGCCGAATCTGACTCCATCTCAAGCATAGGATAACCAAGCTTTAAGAGGATGTCAATAATTTAAGAATAAGGATGTTTTGAAGTATTTTTAAAATATACAAAGACTAAATGCATACTAACCTCAAAATATAGGAACTAAATGAGTTTTTTACCTAAAAATGAATAATATGGTAATAGTAAATAACTTCTTCATATCTTTATGTTAATAGCATGTGGTTGCCATATTTCAAAAATTATTGAACTATAACTTCCAAAATATATCATTTGTCATCCTACAATTTGCTAATAAATGCTATTAACAAAGAGATTTCACTATTTCAAAAAAAAAAACAAAAAAGAGGGGAAATAGACAAAACAAAACAAAACAAAAACAAAGACATTCCCCTCAACTCCGTGAGTTTGGCAAAACATCACTTGGCTAACTTTTTCAACATATTGATTAGCTACTTGGGTATCTATTTTAGTCAATCTCCACTTAGGTTACAATTGAATGTTTATTGTGAAGAAAAAAAGAAGGTGTATTGTAGCTTTAGTGGTTTTGTCTTGTGTTCTTATCTTGTCAAGCTAGAATTTTGAGTTACAAAAGTATTAAAAATAACTAATATTTACTGTGTAATGGTTAAAATGGGTGAAACGGTTTTCAAATGGGTTATAATGATTTGACTTGTTAAGGACTCGACCAAATAAAATTGGATCCAACAACCATTAGTGACAACAATAAAAAATATATATTTAATAAATGTTAAAATTATCATTTGTCACTTATAGTATTGATAAATGCGTTCATAACTTATAAATTATCTTAATGCTCCCCTAATATACTTTTTTGTTAAATTAAATTGTAATACATTAATTTTATCTTAATTTTATATTACAGATATATTTTCTAGAATAAAGAGAGAACCAGAGTTAAAAACAGAAGATGAAGAAGATGGATTGCACGGATTAAAAAGAACCAAAAAAAATACTTGATGTGGCTGATGTGGAGCCATATAGTAATAAAATAATTAAAAAAAAGGTGGAGCCACTTGATAGTCAAATGGCAACTACTCAGTATCCCTTTCTTTTTATTATTGTTATAAAAAAATTAAATAATAATAATAATTTTAAAAAAGAGGAAGAGGTAGGAGTTGCCGATAAAAGGGAGGCAAGAGAGGAGTAAGAGGAGAAGAAAAGAAATAGTAGAATCAAAGAGACAACGAAGAAGAAGTGCAGAGGAGGTGTGAGAAACGAAAGACTTAGTTTCTAAAATTTCTTTTCTTTTCTTTTCTTTTGTATTTAATTTTCTTGTAATTTATTTAGAAGTTTAAATTTTAATTCATAAATAAATTTTATTTTATTTTTAATTTTAATTATGTGTAATTTAATTTTAACAGTTATTTTAATTTTAATTATACTTAGTTAAATAATAATAATTAAGGTAAAGTGAAATTTTTAGTTAAAAAATATAATTTAATCAAACTCTATTTTTAATTATACAAATTTAATTACCTTCTATTTAATTTTATCCCTATTTTATATTTTACCTGGCATATAGGTGATGGTAGCAAGGGAGACGATGGCAACGGATGATGGGTCCATCCATCAAGATGCTTCCATGCTATAAGTTTTTAGGGGTATTTAATTCCGAAAGGGATTTAATTAGTTAATTTTGTAAGAAAATTAGAAATGTGGTATTTTTTAAATTGGAAAATGGAAAGTGGTTACTTCCGTGCATAGTTCAAGCGTTATCTATTTTTTGCGCCTTGAATGAAGACTCCCTCTATTTAGGGAGAAAGGATACAATTGGATTTTTATTTTTTGTTTGTAAAATGATTTTTTGGCAGGAAGGCATGGGCTTCAATGAGAGAAATTCAAATTTAGAGGTCCAGCCCGGCCCATTCCAGAACTCTTACGCACCCCACACAACACAACGCTCGCTAATAAAACCCTTCCGCTTCGTCTTAAAACCCTAGAAACCCCACATAACGCTTCTTCTTCCTCTCTTCGTCTCTAAAACGCAGCAGAATCAAGTTGAATTGCAAGGCCAGTAAATATTTAGCTGCTAGCAAAAACAAAAGAAAAATAATGTTAGTCTTATTCGAAACTCCGGCGGGTTTCGCCCTTTTTAAAGTATTAGACGAAGGGAAGCTCTCTAAAGTCGAGGTAATCAATCATTCATCTTACCACATTTCATACAACCCTTTTCTTTTTTTCCTGCATTTATTTATGTACCCACCTCATTCTTACTTGAATTAGTGAAATCCACCTTGTGTTTTCATTAAAATAACCACTCGGTTGACATGTGCTTTCAAATGCTTAGGAAATAGATTTTTGTCTTGGGACTTTTGTTTAGTGTTACGATTTCAAAATGTAAATAGTTCTAAAAATAAAATCTGAATATTAAGCTTGCAATCATGTAACGTTTATTTATTCAATTCTCAATTGTTTATCATATCCCGTTTTCAGTTCTTATTCGATATTAACTTGTGCTGCTGCTGCAGGGTTTGTGGCAAGAGTTTAATAGTGCGGAGTCTGCAAGACAGGTAATACCTCTAATTTCCACCTTTGTGTATTAACTTGCAAATCACTATATTCACAACCCAATGTCTTTTAAGCTTGCCCTTTATGTCAAATGATCGAAACAAATGAGTGCTTTAGATTGAAATCTAACTGTTACTTGGTACTTACAATAGATAGTGAAGCTGAAGGCTTTTTCGAAGTTTGAGAATACATCAGAAGCTCTGAAAGCAGCAACATGTTTGCTGGAAAGCAAACCCAGCAAAGATCTACGGAAGTTTTTGCGCACACACTGTGATGGTGAAACATTAGCTGTTGCTGATTCCAAGCTTGGAAATGCAATCAAGGACAAACTGGTCAGTTGTTTTTCTCATTAGAGTGAAACTCTTTTTGTGATAGAAACTCTTGTTCTGCTTGCTTTTTCATTTGTATTACAGTTGGAGTGATTTTTGTTTTGCAGAAAATAGAATGTGTTCACAACAATGCTGTGATGGAGTTGATGAGAGGTGTGAGGAGTCAGTTGACAGAACTCATATCAGGTCTGGCTGGTCAAGATCTTCAACCAATGAGCTTAGGTTTATCTCATAGCTTGTCTCGATACAAGCTCAAGTTCAGTGCAGACAAGGTACTTACCATTTCTTTATTTGATCATATCTGCACAAATTGGCCTATTCTAATTTTATCATGATACATACTGTGGATTTTGAATTCATTGGCTGTGTAAACTTGTCATTATGAGTGTCCAGGGAGTCTGTATATAGAAAACTAGCAAAGAAACCCAGTTTTTCTAGAATAAATAAATAAATAGCGAAAGGAAAAAAATGGATGATTTTTGAATATCGAATACCATAAAACTATTCAAGTTTCTGAAGTTGTTTCTGTTCTTATTTGGTTTCACCTGTGGGTGGGTTAGGCTATTGTAAGAGATTCCTATCTTGTGTTTTGCACCTTGATTATTGAGTGTCATGTGAGGGCTGGCTCACTTTAAGTTTAAAAATGTACGTCTTGCTTTTGTTTCAGTACTTTTATATTTCCCAGCTGTTTCCTTTCTGAAAACAATTACTTCCCTTCTGTCCACAAGATTTCAGCAATTATTATCTTATTATCAACTCGTCTGGTTTTGAGGATTCAATTGTCTTTTGAGGATAGATTGGTTGTAGAGGGAGTAAAACTCAATCACTGATCTTGCAAGTGAAATCATCACTATTGTGTCTACATTAATTGTAGTATTTTTGGTACTTGTTTTCAGGTGGATACTATGATCATTCAGGCAATTGGTTTGCTTGACGATCTTGATAAAGAGCTCAACACATATGCCATGCGTGTCCGCGAGTGGTATGGGTGGCATTTTCCAGAGCTTGCAAAGATTATCCAGGACAATATTGTATATGCCAAAGCAGTGAAGTTGATGGGAAATCGCAGTAATGCTGCAAAGCTTGACTTTTCTGAGGTAGAGTTTAGATGGATTTACTTTATTGGTTTTTATATGGCGATTGTGTTGATGGTGCCTATTTCATTTGCAGACTTTTAAAAATTTTAAACCTTTTTTATTCGCATGTACCTTGTCCTAAGTTTAGGCCTATGCAACATTTTGGCCTGTGGCCACTCCTACGCAAACCATCTTCGTTTGAGAATTTTTTATGATGCATTGGTATCGTAGTTAAGTTAATCTTGTGCTGACTAAACTTTAAATTGCTGCCAATGAGACCCCTGTTAACCTCCCCCCCCCCCCCCCCCGCCCCCTTCTTTTTTTTTTTTTTTAGAAGACAGATGACTAATATTGGTCACTCTGCTGACTACTTTTATGTCTTATATAAACAGATTTTACCTGAAGAAGTTGAGGCACAACTGAAAGAGGCAGCTATGATTTCCATGGGAACAGAAGTTAGTGATCTTGATTTGTTGAATATTAAAGAACTCTGTGACCAGGTTCTGTCTCTTGCTGAGTACAGAGCTCAACTGTATGACTATCTGAAAAGTAGAATGAATACAGTTGCACCAAATTTAACTGCTCTTGTTGGAGAGCTTGTTGGAGCTCGCCTCATTGCTCATGGAGGCAGCTTGTTGAATCTTGCAAAGCAGCCTGGGAGTACTGTTCAGATTCTTGGTGCAGAAAAGGCTCTCTTCAGAGCACTGAAGACTAAGCATGCTACTCCTAAGTATGGGCTCATCTACCACGCGTCTCTAGTTGGTCAGGCAGCCCCAAAGCACAAGGGAAAAATTTCCCGGTCACTTGCCTCCAAAACTGCATTAGCAATTCGATATGATGCTCTTGGAGATGGCCAAGATAACTCTATGGGACTGGAGAATCGTGCCAAGGTATTCTACAAAGATTTGTTTCGTTCTTGCCTTTATATTTTGTTATGGAAAGGAGTTTCTTATACACAATTATTGGCAGCTTGAAGCACGGCTAAGGAATCTTGAAGGCAAAGAATTGGGTCGTGCTGCTGGGTCAGCTAAAGGAAAACCTAAGATTGAAGTTTATGACAAGGACCGAAAGAAGGGGCCTGGTGCAATGATAACTGCTGCCAAGGTCTGTATTTTTCTCTTTCTTTTTTCTTTTTTTGTTTTTATTCATTTTGGTTATCGTAATGAAGGGTGTGTTTGTTTCCTGCTTTTTGCAGACCTATAATCCTGCAGCGGATTCCATTCTTGGTCTAATGGAAAATGCTGCCAGTAAAGATGATGAAGAAAAACCACTGGAGGAGGTTGCTGTCGGTCAAGAGAAGAAGGAAAAGAAAAAGAAGAAGAGCAAGAAAGTTGATGATGAGCGTACAAATGGCAATGGTGAGGCAGAAAATGAAGAATCAGTTAAAAAGGAAAAGAAGAAAAGGAAAAAACAAGTAGCTGAGGCAGGTGGTGAGAATGTTGAGGCAGGTGAGAAGAAGAAAAAGAAGAGAAAACATTCTGAAGTTAATGAAGAAGAGTCAGAAGTGCCAAGTAAGAAGGAGAAGAAGAAGAAGAAAAATGATGATTGATAGGTTTCAGGTTAGTTGCGGTTACTGGCAACCCGACAATTTTGGATGATCTAGTCAATGACTCAGTGCTTCTGTATGTAAAATTTGTTTTTGCTCCCCTCTTTTTTTTTAGTTTTTTCCGGTTTCTACTGTAGCATTTTTGGTTAATCTGAATTATAGTGTATTTTTCAAGTGCTAATGCCTGTAGTTGGAAGAAAATCTTATGCAGTATGACTTTTTTATTGCACCCATGTTTTGCAATCAACTTATATATTTGAAATGTCCCATGGTGCGATTCAATTTGCAGCATTGCTATTTTATTTTTTGTCAAATTTTATTGATCTTATTATGTAGGCGGTGGTTATGAACTTATGAAATGACGCTGTCAAAGTTAATCTCTTATTCTCTTTATCTGAGGTACAAAGGGTCTCCCCAAATATTAGGGTTCTTCATTGATGTTTTTTTTGACATTCTTGATTGAATTTTGGATAAATAGAACTCCGAACTGATTATGGCCTGCAACAAATGGATTCACCCAAGTCAGAAATGGCCGAGGGAGATTTTCCAACTCTTTTATTTAATATATGAAACTTAGTATGAAAGGGGCCAATGCCTAACAGAATACACACACACACAATATAAATCGAATATGTTACCATAAAAGTTAATTTAGAATATCTTATTCGTGAGTTTTGACAATCTATCTTTAAATCACTTTTTTTATTTTTAAAAACTTCAAGTTTATTTTATTTTTATTCAAATGACAAAGAAATATGAGAGTGGAGTTGATGAATTTTATTTATTTATTTTTTTTAATAAAAATACGAATAAATAAAGATTTTTATAATAAAAGAGTGATTTAAAATTAATCATTCTTTTATCAAAATTCAGCAAGATTTTATTTACTTACCGATCCAACCTATGATATCTAGAGCAAGAAAAAGTTGTAGATAGTACAATAATGACGCAACTCAAACTTCTGAACACACAATGCGTCGACGCTAGTTTCAATCAAAATCATCAAATAAAGTCTTCTTTTTTACTTTGTTAGCATTTACGCATTTGGTTAATGAGTGGTTACTTAATTGAGAAATTATATACCTCACTAATAATGCATGAGAGAGAATCGTGAGCCACACTTTCAATGTCAAAAAAGAAACCACGTCCCTTAGGATGCTCCATGGATCAATATTGTCTCCATAATAAAAGAAGAGCGTTGAAAAAGTGTGAAAGGGACCATTCCCCTTCCCAAATTAACAAAGTCAAATCTTAGGTAATGCATATAAAATTCATTATCATCGGTCCATATGTCTTTTAATCAACAATCTTAGGTAATGGGCAAAAAATTAATCAACAATCTTATGTAGATTTACTTATATTAACGTCATAATCTTCATTTATATAAAAAAAAAATTCTGAGTTTTAATTATGGAGATTTTAAATAAGTTAATAGAACTAATAGGCTTGCCTATATTTTAGTTAAAACCCACGACTTGTCCATTTCCTAAAATCAATTATTCCCACGGTTTCAAAGTTAATATCGTTTAGACGTTCTTATTTACTTATATTAACGTCATAATTTTCATTTATAAAAAAAAATTCTCAATTTTTATAGAGATTTTAAATAAGTTATTACAATTAATAGGGCTTCCCTACATTTTAGTTAAAACTCATGACTTGTTCATTTCCTAAAATTAATTATTCCCACAATTTTAAAGTTAATGTCATTTAGGATCAGTTTTAGATTATTTTTGAGAGGTTTAAAAGTGATTTTGAAAATCTAAAAGCTAATTTTAGTGTTTGGTAGAAAAAAAAAATCAAACTCACTTTTGTCAAAATCAGCCATTCCTACAACTGAATTTAAAAAGTAAGAACGGAGTATCTTTTAGATTCTGATTTTGAGAATCAATTTTATCCTTTAATATAATTTCATGAATATACTTAAAATTATTTTCTAAACCCAAAATTATCCTTATTCAAATTGGAAACAAAATCAACATTTTAATAATTTTTATTATAATTCATCAATATAAATTTATTAATATCAATTTGTTGGTCGAATTATTATTAAATTTGTTTTACTATATTATAAATTCATTATCAATTGTTTTAAGATAAAAAAAATAAAATTAATATATTATAAATTTTATCCTACATTATGTACATTTTAGTCATTTATTTTTTTAAGCAATTTAATAGTAAAATTTACCAAACGTTCATAACTGCTTTCAAAATTCACAGTACTTTTGAAAATAAAATTTATCGAACACTTAACTGATTCTCTTCATAGCTGATTATTTTTACAGTGCAACTAACAATAATTATTTTAAAAGTTACAATATTCCCAAACTGGCCCTTAGACATTCTTATTTATGAAAATATCAATTAACTTCCTGAATTTAAATAATAATAGCTTTTCATAGTTTTTTATGGTTAAATTTGTACCATTTTCATTCTCAATTTCTCACCTCTAATTAATTTATTTCCTTGAATTCTTAACCTTCCCTTTCCCCAAAGAGGTCAAATTAGTTGAGTTATGTTTTGGAGAATATTTTCCATTAACACTTTAAAAAAAAAGGTTACAATTAACTATACTTTTGCAATGTTCCTCTTAATATCCATATGAATATGATTACCCAAAGATGACTTTAAAACAGGTTTATCTTGGATTATCTCCTCATGATTGACTATCTTTAAATCTCCCCCTTACTTTTAAAAATTTTAATTTACCCTCTATTTTTGTTAAGAAAAAAAAAATCATCAACCTGTCATCATTTTTTCTTGTATTTTGACTAAATATAAGAGTAATTTGAGAGTTTTAAAAGTATGGGAACAATTTGAAAATAATCAATTTATGAGAAAATAATTTGAAATTTATCCTTTTAAAACTTAATGATAGTCATAGAATCAATGAATAATTATAATATAAAAAGAAAATTAATTACAATTTTTGAAATATAAGATGGTTCTAGATGCAAGTAACCTATTTTTACTTGGTAGGAAGTTTCGTTGTAAGAAGCATGAAAAAAACTTGGCATGTGAAGGATGGTCAAAACAAGAGCAAGACTATAAAATGTGAGTGCAGCCAAGAAGAAAAGCTCGAGTTAGGAAATAAAGATTAACATTATTAGTACTATTTGGTTGCTTTGTTATTTATTCCAATTTTTCGCCAACTCTAGAACTTGAGTCTCGGCCTTTCCCTTTTGAAAAGTCAATAATGTTTAAAAAAAGGTCAATAATGTGTTCTTAAAATGTGCGTGTTTTTTTCCCTCCTTTAACAAGATGTTGATGAGTCTGGATGGGTACATAATTATATATTCTCGTTTATATTTTAGATAATTTATATAATAAAAGTTTTTATTAGCAAATATCTAAAATTATACAATAGGTTAGATTTTTTTTTAATTTATTTTTGCATTTTCTACCTTTATTTAAGATTATAATTACATATACCAGTTGGGTTTTATCATAGAAACTTCAAATGCATTATTAAGAAATCGACTATATAATTGTCTCGAAACTCAATCGGGTAGTTTTCAAATAGTTTTATTTAACTAACCATATCAGTTTGAATCATGAGAGAGTTAAGGAGTTAAAATGTTAATTTAGATTTTTACCCAACTCTCTACCTTTTTTAAAAAATAAAACATAAAAAAAACCTAATAGATAGTTAATCAATTAATAATTATAATAGTTGTTAATCAATTAATACTTATAAATAGTTTTAAATTTCAGACACACTATCTCTTTAAGAATTATAATATAATTTTGTTGCTATGTATTCATTAGTTTACATTCAGTCGTTTATACTATAATTGAAATGCAATGTAATTTCATTAAATAAAACTTCTCTATAGTACAAGTTATTGTTTCATTAAATTTGCTTCATTAATTTTGACCGTAATAGATAGTAACAAGATCCATTGAATCTTAGATGGGCAGACATAATTTTAACAGCTGGGTTTATGACAATGAAAATGGCTCCTTCTTTAGTAAAGATTATGTTTTATTATTTCTTTTTATAAAACAATAAATCATTGAGCAAGTTTTGATTATTAAAAGAAGAGAGTTCGTAAGAACTAAAAATACTTAGTTTGAGCTTTGTCATAAACAAAAAGGAAAGAGAGAGAAGAAAAAGGAAGAGAAAAAGAAATAAAAGAAGAAAGGAGCCTCAAAAAGAGAAAGGGAGAGAGATAACAAAAGGAAAAAGTCAAAACCGAGAAACTGCGTACCATATGGCTGTTGGAGTGGGGACAAACAAACAACCATACAAAACATTATACAAATTCCACCACGTCACTTTTTTTTTCCTTTTTTTTTAATTTTAATTTTAATTTTTTAAATGAAAAAACTTTTGGTATAATCAAATTGGACCGAATTTAAATGTTGTTTGGAGTCCGGATTATAAAGTTAAAAAAAAAAAAGGAAAAAGAGACAAAAGCCAAGAAGTTAAACCCCTTAGCCGAAGACCAACAAGAACTAGAAAGAAGAGGGTGTTAGTTTATGTTATGTTACTAGCTATGTTCTGTTTCTGACTTGACTTTGCAGATATTGAGGTGAAGCAGAAGCAGATCTCTTCTTTGATTTGTTTTCTGCTTTATTTTTTTTTTTTGCTCTTATTTATTATTGTTCTAAATATTTTTGCATTTTTATTTCCTGGGTTGCAGATCTTTTGGTGGTGCTTGGAGTCTTTGACCAGCTTTATTTAACAGGTTAGTGATCTCATGCTTGGTATTCTCATGTTTAAATTTTTTATTTTTTTTCCTTCATGGTCATGTGTTTAATCTGGTTTAAATAGAAATTCACTGAAATATATGAACAATACTAGTGTGAATTTTTTTTTTCAAAATTGATCACTAATTTCTGCTGAGAAAAATGCTTGTTCTTGATTTTTTTTTTTATGTGGGTTACTTTAATTTTTTTCAAAAGTTTAAAGTTACTGTTTTCCCAAGCTATATAATGAAATATACCATCATATTAGACTAATGAGGCTCTTATGGTAATTTTTTAGTTTATTAGAAGTAGAACTGAGATTGCTTTTCAGTTAAAGCAGGGTTGAGGACCTAAAAAGGATGATTTATTGAGTCTATCAGAGAAAAGGTTTGTTGTTATTAAAACTTGCCTATTCAGAAAACCTTTGGACTTAGAAGTCCATGCTTTGTACTGCTTTTCTTTTCTTTTCTTTTCATTTTTAATTTATATCTTTTGGTGCCTTTTTGGTTTTTTATTCTACTTTAGTTCTTTGTTAGTCGGATTTGTGGTGGGGACTGAGTTGCTTGCTTTTCTTGTTGTGTTCAGCCATAAATACATGACTTGTAGAATCTAATTTATCGGAAGTCTTCAAAAGGGAGATATACTTGTACTGCTGCTTCTGAATAATTTATAAGATGTCATTCCGTAGCATAGTACGTGATGTAAGAGATAGTTTCGGGAGTTTATCTAGAAGAAGTTTCGATTTTAGATTGACTGGCCATCATGGAGGGAAATCCCATGGTTCGTCAAACGATTTGCATGACCAGAATATTGTAATTCAAAATAGTTGTTGGGCTAGTCTCCCACCAGAGCTACTTTGTGATGTAATCAAGAGGTTGGAGGAGAGTGAGAGTTCTTGGCCCGCTCGAAAACATGTTGTTGCGTGTGCTGCTGTTTGCCGTTCTTGGAGGGCTATGTGCAAAGAAATTGTTAGAAGTCCAGAGTTCTGTGGGAAGCTTACTTTCCCTGTGTCCTTGAAGCAGGTAGTATTTGTCTCATTTTCTCAAAGGCTGGTAGTTCTTAAATGTACTTTTCAACTCTTATGATCTTGAAGAGAATTATTACTAATTCCTTTTGGCTTTTATTTTTCAGCCTGGGGCACGTGATGGAACCATTCAATGTTTCATTAAGAGGGATAAATCTAATTTAACATATCACCTTTTTTTGTGTCTTAGCCCTGGTGAGCAGATTCCTTCTAGTTTGTTAAAATAATGTTGATTTCACTTTCTCCTTGTTTGTCATCTGGATAAGGTTGTTGATTAGTTTTCTACGATTTGGTTATGCATGTATTTAGCAAGAAGAATAGTTGCATTTTATAGCTTTGTGTTTTTTGGCCACCCAAACTTATGCAAATGTTAGACTGTCTTCTGTAAGATGGATAGGGTTTGGCTAGTGAGCCTAGTCCGTGGTGAATTGCATCAGTTAAAATACGTTGAGAAGTAGAGAAAAAGTGAAGAATCAAAATAAGCTTAGTTAAACTATGTTTCATATGGTTCTTTCTCTAATGCTGTTTTTTTTCCTATACTTGGAACTTATGTGTGCAGATCACGATTTAATTTCAAATGCCTGCTTTCTGAGGTGCTGGATACAAATTACTGAACATTATTCTGTTATATGCTGGATATATATCATTTCAAATGCCTTTTATTGGTTTCCCTTGTGGTTGATTTTTGCATCACAGCTATGGAATAAAATTTTGTTGTACCACTTCTTAGGGATGATGTTGATCTGGTAGTGGATGAGTTGCTCTCAAGTTAGCTTATGAATCTTGTTTCTAGAGGTGTTAAAGCAGTTGTGGGTCAATCGTTAAAAGAAGTTACCTACATGGCTGCGGACTTCTGTTTGTTAGCAAAAAAATTATATTCCGTACTATTTCTTGATTTCTCTTTCTCTTGCTCTTAGTGCATTAATACTGATGCCTTCTTATTTGACGTGTACTTTAACTCAAGTTCTAATATACTTTTTGAAACTTCATGCTAGTAAACTTTATTGTTCTCCTGGTTTGGAACAGTCCATACACATTTATTAGACATGATTTGAAGTCCTTGCCTACTATGTCGCTGTGTTTATCGTTTTTTGTTTTCTTTTTGCAGCTTTACTAGTTGAAAATGGAAAATTCCTTCTGTCCGCGAAAAGGACCCGTCGAACTACTTGTACAGAGTATGTAATCTCCATGGATGCTGACAACATTTCAAGATCAAGCAGCACTTATATCGGAAAGTTGAGGTAAGAGTATAAAATGAAACTTTGGAACCTGTTTTCTTTCTTCTCTCACTGGGAGGCTCAGTGCAATGGGCTGGCAATACACATTTTGTTTTAGTTTATTTGGATTTTGGCTTCAAGATATGATTATATATCCACTCATAAATTAATTACAAGAAGATTCTGTACTTCTAAGAGCCATGTCCTTTATTTAGAGGTACTTTGTTCGTCCAACTAATTTAGTGGACTTGGTATATCCTCCTTTATGACATAATTTTATTTGACATGAAGCCATCTGCTCCTTCATTGGAGTAACTTTCATAATTCATGTTTTTTCTATTAAAAATTACAAATAAAAGAGAATTTTGGGTGAATGAGGAGCTCAGCATCCTTATTAGTAATAGACTCTATAGATTATATTTTGTCATTGAATGCCATTTACCATTAACTTAAATTGTGCTTCTTTCTTCTTTGGGGCTCTTTTTATCCTATGTGATGAGAGAATTTTTTTTAAAAAAAACAGTTTTTATCTGCAAGTTCTTAATGCAAATACATAAATTCCTATAAACTGGTTTCCATAAATATATTACATTTATGAATTCATGTTTTCATGCTGCAGGTCAAATTTCCTTGGGACAAAATTTATAATATATGACACACAGCCACCGCATACCTCTGCTAATATTACCCCTTCGGGATGTACAAGCCGTAGATTTTATTCCAAAAAAGTCTCCCCAAAAGTTCCAAGTGGCAGCTATAATATAGCCCAAATAGCTTATGAACTCAATGTGCTTGGCACACGAGGCCCCAGAAGGATGCACTGCATCATGCACTCAATCCCAGCCTCATCAATTGATGTAGGTGGCTCTGTTCCTGGCCAGCCAGAGCTTCTTCCTCGCTCTCTTGAGGAATCATTCAGGAGCATCTCCTTCTCAAAATCACTGGATCACTCTGTTGACTTCAGCAGTGCACGATTTTCTGAAATTGGTGCGCTTAGAGAGGATGATGAGGATGGCAAAGTGAGACCCTTGATCCTCAAAAACAAGCCCCCAAGATGGCATGAACAATTACAGTGTTGGTGTCTCAATTTTCGGGGGCGGGTGACTGTCGCATCTGTTAAGAATTTTCAGTTGATTGCAGCGACACAACCAGCTGCCGGTGCACCCACTCCCTCTCAACCAGCGCCACCTGAACATGATAAGATCATTCTCCAGTTTGGCAAGGTTGGGAAAGATATGTTTACTATGGACTATCGTTATCCACTCTCTGCATTTCAGGCTTTTGCTATTTGCTTGAGCAGCTTTGACACCAAACTGGCCTGTGAATAGAACAATAAATGATAGATATCAAAAGTCTGGTGGACTGTGACATCTCTTTTCCCCATTTTTCTTTGTAATTTGTTTCCTATACGTTCAGTGCAGGATAGGGAATTGCTGTTAATGTTATTCGTTTATTGTAAAATCTCAATTGTAACTCTAGCGGCAGGAATTATATAATTGTAAACCTGAATCATATTGTTACCTTTGAGACATTATCTTTATTTGTCAGTATATTATGAATGACAATTTATTTGAAGGTGTATTCCAGCTGATGCTTTTCGCCTCCACTGATGTAGAGCAAATGCCATTGCAGAAGACAAGTTGTTAATTCTGTTTGGAGTGAAGGATCGCCAGACCCCAAAGATTTTCCCAAATGTACAGGTAGATCTATACAGTTTCAGAAAATGTCACACATTCTTTCTCAACGTCTATGCTCTTTGACTACGTTACCCAAAATTGATTTTAATTTAATATAATAAATTAAAAACGATGTTAAATATGCGTGATGAATTAACCGGACATGAAAATAATTCAGATTCTAGCGAGCACTAGTACTCACCATATGACACATGATACAATTTTGTGACTCTTTTAATGGTGTTAAAAATATGGATTAACGAGACATGAAATTGATCTAGTGACATGCTGGAGCACAAAAGAACGGCATCTCTTTATTAGATTGCTTTGGCCCTTTGGTAACCCATTGGTTTATCCCGACGGTATTTGTATTGGTATCTCGGTTGAATAGACTTGCTTGCGCATCTTTTTGTCTCTGAATTGATATACTTACATTATAGTTCAGGTATTGAAAGTTTTGAGTTAACCGGACATGAAAATAATTTAGATTCTAGTGAGCACTGGTACCCACCATATGGCTGAGCACATGGACACATGATACAATTTTGTAAGTCTTTTAATCTTGAAAATATAGATTAACAAAACATGAAAATGATCTAATGAGCATTAGATGCCTATTATATAATGATTACCTCAGACATTTGACATAATTTTATGACTTTTTATGAATAATATTAAAAATATGAATTAACCAAACAATTCCTAATATGTATAAATATGAGCGAGAATATACATACCTTAAAATATAAAAATATTGCATACCATAAGGTGAATACCAATAGATTATTACTCTATGAAATGTGGGCGAATAGACGTCTTACAAGCCTAAAAATAGCGGAAGGAAATAAGTAATGGCAGGTGAGTTCGTTGGTTGGTTAATTTAGTTTGTATAAGAAAGAAAGAAAGAAATTTCGAAAAGAAAAGTTATAAGATTTTCAGATTAAGAGAACCACACAAAATAGGACCCAAAAAAGAAAAAAGAAGTGAAAAATTCAAGGGGACAGAAGGGAGAAGACATGGGTTGTGTGTGTGTTTCTCTCTCCCTATCTCTTGCTCTTGCCTTTAGGTTTGAATTTCATTTTGTTAATTATAATGCCAGAGACTTCCATGATCATTAATTTGCTTCAAAATTTGAGAAGTTATTGCTGATGAGTCCATTTCGTTGCTCTTAATCCTTCGTCTTTATCCCAAAAAAATTATAAAAAAAAAAGTATGGATGCAACAGCAAATATAATGTGCCAGGAAGACCCAGTTAACCCTGTGGTCTCCACATGTTTACAGGTATGTGGGATCCTTGTCGTCTCCCACCTTTTCCATCTCATTTTCAAGCCCCTGGGACAACCTGGACCCGTTGCACAAGTGCTGGTATGTACATTGCCCACATCTTATGTACCGAAAATAATAATTTACATATTAATGTATTGTTAGCTAATTTGCTGGAGCTGTTAATTTATGTACGTAATTTTTTTTTTTTTTGCCTTTAACAGGCGGGGCTGGTTCTTGGTCCTACATTGCTATGTCGTATCTATGTGATTGAAAGATTTTTCATTAAGCCTAATTCAGCAGAGTACTACAGATTCTATGCATTTTTTGCACGAATATTTTTCATGTTCTTGCTTGGTCTTGAGTTTGATGTCCCATTTATGAAGCGCAATTTGCATTTAGTCACCACCGTTGCATATGGAGGTTTTATGGCATGTGGCATTTTCGGAGCAGCTATATCTTGGTTTATCATTCGAGAATTAACAATCTCGTATAACAAGATCGCTTTTGCTTTTGTTACCATCATTCTCATTGCTAACTCTGCCTCTCCGGTCGTAATTCGATTAGCTGCTGATTTGAAGTTAGATACTTCAGACGTTGGAAGATTGGCTATGTCTTCTTCTTTGATCAATGAGATGTCTTGTTCGTTGCTTTTCTCTTTAGTCGTTGCATTCACTGAAGATGGAATGTTCAAAACTTTGTTACTGTCAATCTTTCTCACTGCTTCACTTATCTTGGTGAATTGTTATCTGGTGATTTGGTTTAACACCAAAAGCCGAAACCAAAAATTCATCAACAACTCTCAGGTTTTGCTCATTTTGGTTTTACTTATCTCTGTTTCAATGATTATTGAATCCAGTGGTCTTTACTCTACAGTTCATTGTTTTCTTGTTGGTATGATGTTTCCAAGAGAAGGCAAAACAACTCGAACATTACTACATAAGCTTACTTATGCTGTTCACAATTTTGTGCTTCCAAGTTACTTTGGCTTCACAGGCTTCCAATTCAACATAAGTTCTTTATCTACAATTGATAATGTAATTGTTGCTTTGGTTATGGTCTCTTTGAGCATTGCTGGCAAAATTCTGGGGACACTACTTGCTTGCTATTATTTAAAGATTCCATTGAATATTGAAGCAGTCATCCTGGCTTTCATTCTCAATTTGAAAGGCCACGCTGATCTTGTTGTTGTTGATGCATCTCCCAATTCAGAGGTAACCTTAAAACTTTAAAACATTTAAAAGAAAAATGAATAAAAACTAAATTTTATACATTTACACAATCTTTTGTTATGCTGATTTCAGGTTTAATTTTTCTTTAATCGTTATCGCAGAAATGGTGGGGTGAAGATATTCGGAGATTGCTACTGTCAGTAATAGTTCTGAACACATTGATGGCAGGGCCAGTGGTGTCCTTCATAATGAGGAAACAAGAAGTACAATTAACTCACAATCGAACTTCAATTGAATGTATTGATCCAGAGAGTGAACTTCGAATGATTTGCTGCGTTTATAAGCCTCGAAATGCTTCTGGACAACTTGGTCTCTGCTCTGCCTTGCGTGGCAAGCAAGGTGCTGCCATTACTCCTTATTTGATGCATCTTGTTGAGCTCCCCAAAAGACGCAAGAAAAAGAACTTGATGTACCATCAGCTACAAGATGGGGATCAATTCAGTGATGAGGATGAATATGGTGGAAATGATGTGATGGAAATCAATGAGGCTGTCGACATTTTCTCATCCGAAACAAAGATTTTTGTTCGACAGATCAAAGCTGTTTCCTCTTTCCCAACCATGTATGAAGATGTGTGTAGTCAGGCTGAGGATTTGCGAGTTTCACTCATTTTCCTTCCGTTTCACAAACACCAACGCATTGATGGGAAAATGGAGAAAGGTAAAGACGAAATGAGGTCCACAAACCAGAAGATAATCAGGCATGCACCATGCTCAGTAGGGATCCTTGTTGATAGAGGTTGCTTAGAATTTCAAAGGCTGCTGGCACCAGACTCATTGCAAAGTGTCGCAACATTGTTTTTTGGGGGGCCTGATGACCGCGAGGCAATAGCTTGCAGCAAAAGACTAGCAATGCATCATCATCTAAACTTGACAGTGATTCGGTTCCTTCCAAGTGAATTTGGAGAGGAGGATGTTAATGTATCATCATCAACAGCATCACCACATTTTAACTTAGGCAATGAAGTGTTCATGTCAATAGCTAGACGAAATCCAGAAAACAAGAGGGATGACGTGTATATGGATGAATTTTACAAGCGTTATGTGTCATCAGGTCAAATTGGTTACGTAGAGAAGAATTTGAGAGATGGAGCAGAAACATTGCAAGCTCTAAGGGACATTGGGGATATGTATTCATTGTTTATTGTAGGAAAAGGAAGAAGAGGTTGCTCACCTTTAACAACTGGAATGAGTGATTGGGAGGAGTGTCCTGAGCTCGGTGTTGTTGGAGATCTCTTGGCTTCTATGGATTTTGATATCAAGAGTTCGGTTTTGGTTATTCAACAACATAGGCATACCAGTAGTAAAAGCTTTACTGATGATTAATTAGTTAATTAGCTGCTGCTATAATTTTTTTTTTCCCGGTTTGGGGTTAAAACTAATCAATCAAGTTATTTCAAAATTAAAAAAGTTGTTCTCAAGGCTTCTTTTTAGTCTTTTACTAGTTTTCTTCTTCCTCAATATTGGCGAGATTTGCTCTGACAATAGGTTCTGTTGGACCAAAATTAAAATGGGGTCAACAAAAACCCAAATAAATGAACACAACAAAGTCTAGGAAGAAATTGATTAATTTAATCTCTCAAGACAGAAATGAGGACGCTGCATTCTCCACCAAAAAAGAAGGATAGAGTCACCTTCTCTGCCACTCCGATGAAAGAATGGAGACAGGACACCCCCTCGTCCACTCTAATGAAAGAGGACGCCGCATCCTACATCAAAAGAGGAGGATGGGAACGCCTTCTCCTCCAACCTGATAAATGAGAACGCCGCATCTTCTATTAAAAGAAGAGGTTGCAAGCACCTCCTCTTTGGACCCAAGGACAAGGATAAAGGATTCATGTCCAAGTATCTCTTAATATGAAGTATGAACACAAAAAGACAAGTGTTGTTAAGTTGCACAAAGATAAGAGAAGCTTGTCATTAAAACAATTAAGAATCAAGTCAAATCAGGATCACTTATAAATCTCTTAAGCCCTCCATCTCTGGAAAAGGTGAGGTATATGGATTAACAAATGTCAATATTGTCCTTGACCCTCTCTGCACCTTTCTTCCATCGAAACGGATATTACCAGATGTCTGGTACCAAAAGTGAGGAAGGTAGACCCTTGCCTGGGGAGCATTTGAGTTTAGTTTCAATGAACTGAGGTTTTGATGATACATTGAAGAAGATAGGCGTTCGAGATTTGGAAAACCACGAATCTTCAACAATGTTAGAGAGGCAGGAAGCATGATTCCTAATACTTTATTATCCCATTAGTTTTACTGTTTTGTTTTCTCGTTGACACCAGAATTTTGTTCTACTGAGTTGAGTTTAAAAGTTTTAAGCACCCAGGAAAAATTTGCCTTTGCTTCGTATGACTAATTGAACATTATTTTGGAGACAATACCAATCCTTGCCTCATCTTAAAAGCTATACTCTTCACACTTTTACATTGCTTCAGGTTCATTTCAAAAGTTTGAAGAGAGCCTCGTCAATTCTTGCTTCCTTCAAATACAGAATAAAGAGGAAAAATGGAATTTATCTACCTTAACTTTAGAAATAAAGCAAGCTAAACTCAAAACTTATCTCTTTTTTATTACTAGCTAAAACAAACAACAAGAAGTACAATTAATTCAAAAATCAGTAAATCTCTTTTTCACTGAATGCTACAAATTGACCAAAATTATTATGATAATTGAAATGAATTGTGAAGAGATTTACTGATTTTTGAATTAATGAATTGCATTATTCAGTTTACTGGTTTCCCTCTCCTATTTTATTCTTTCTGTTTCTCTGTGTGGTATGATAAAACTCTTCCGTATCTGCTATCTTGTTTTATGTAATAAATCCTTCTTTCTTTCTTAGCTTTTCAGAAGAAAGAGAATATTCTTAACAAATTTTCTTTAATAATGGCAATTTATATCTTCTTTAATTCCCAATACATAGCCAACAATTTGAAGGCAGCATATCCCTTGTCTTCAGTTACAACTATATATTGTATGTGATCAGTTTTGTTCAAAATTAATGGAAGAATATATTTGAGAATCACACATCTCAATGGAATAGAGAGTAATAAAGTTATGAAAATTGTGTGCTACATGAGGACGCTTTTATCTAATGCTTGGCTTCACAATTCATTTGATGATGGCATCTAAAAAATGGTGCCTATAGAACAGAGATTATTGCACATCTTATTTCAGCTGTCATGGGGTAAATAAGCTTAAGAAAAAGTTGTTTTGAAGGTTTATAACACAATTCTTATAATCATGATGTTCTTGGTTAGGTTAGATGGCTAGTGGTATAAAATAGAAATACATTTGTGGGCTACTGGCTAATGTTATCAGCACTTCTTTAGTAAACTTCTTCTGGGCTTTTAAATCACAATGCTTAGAAATTTATTATGATATAAGTCTGGTTTAGTGTGGCTTTTGCTTGTCTAACTCTCAAATTGGTTCAGTTTCCCAGGTTTATGGTCGTCTTGCATTGTCAGGTGGGACCTGCAACTCTTGTTCCTTTGGGAACCGGATGCAAGTATTTTTGGTATATTTTCAACAATAATTCTTTTTTTCTTTATCTTTCACTCATTATTAGCATATCATTACTCTTTTTGCAAAACATAGGATGCCTTCCTCCAAATCAGTATTCAAATATTCCTTCATCTGAAACAGATAACTATCTTACCTTCAAGAGAGTTCTATGATGAGGCACTGGAAGCTGGATAAGATATCAAAGATTTTACTACTCGTGACTGGCACAAATACAACTGCTTTGGACCATTTTCCTCAGCCCACTGGAAGTTGAATTTGTCCTGTTTCTTAAATTGGTTAGCATGTATCCAGAGCTCATGTCAAGTTCTCAGCTGGCGTTCATATCCCCTTATAGACATCAGGTCAAGCAATTCCAAGAATGGTTTAAGGAAACTTTTGGAGAGTCTACTACTGATGGCTGCCAGGTAATATGGCAATGCTTCTCTTCTTAAAAACCCTTCCTTATCTGTTTCATTTTTCCTCTGGGAAATGTATTTCTTAAATCAGCATTTGATTTCTGCAAAGTTATGGTCATGTTTAGCCATGTAAAATTCTAAATTCTGTGCACATGCACTCGTGAACCCTGTATCAATATATGTGTTTCTGAGAGTACAACAGCAGAACTACTGGCCCTTGTTTCAAAATTGTACTTCAGATAATTCATAGGGATTAAAAATCATTCTAAATTGCGGATGTCTGCATTTTTTAAAATACGACTTTAGCGTTTTGCAACATTGTAAAATCTTGAATCTACATTTTAGAAAGTGCGGACATCTACTCTATAGAAGGATTATGTGGAATAATATACTTTCTCCATTTAATTTCTCCCTTTTTCCAAGAGAAACTCTCCAACTTCACACAGTAAGATCCTGGGATTTCTTGGTGTTCAATTGGATCCGCTTCTCAAAACTACAGTGCTGAGAGTGCTATCATAGCAGCCCTTAATGACTCTGGGATTTGGCCTGAATCAGAATTTTGAAAGGTGCTTGTAATGATGGCAAATACTTCACTTGCAACAAATGACGTGATTCCTCAATATACTAAATTATAAAATATCATCTTAATGGTTGTTATTTTTCAGCTAGCCTGACCTGTTGCTATATCTTTTTCCCCATTGAAGGCTGATTTTATTATTGATATTGAATGATTTTATTTTATTTTTTAACAGTTAGATAATTAGAGCTTGGTGTCACCCTTCATCAGAAGCTGGAAATTATATCAGAAGCTGGAAATTATACCGTCAGAGAAATTGAGGGTTCACAGATGTCCCACGCTTCCTCTACGGCAGCGGGAAAGAGAGGAAAGGATGTTAGTTTTTCCCGGACTGGGAGAAGGTACTGCACAAGATGTGGTTTTACTTTGGCGAGAATTGTGGCACACAAAGTCTGATATTCTTCTCTTTATCTGGATGTGAAGAACCAAATCTCTGAGATGCTTTTGATGATGCATGATGCCACTACAGATGGAGTAGACCTTATAACAATTTCAATAGGGCATGCACATGCTTTGAACTTTAGCGATGAATCCATTTCTCTTGGTTCATTTCATGCAATGAAGAATGGTATACTGACCTCAAATTCTGCTGGCAATAGGGGTCCCAGAACTGATCAATTGCTAGTGTGTCTCCATGGATGAAGCATGTTGAAGCCAACACCACATATCGTCACTTTTAAGTCTTTAAGATACAAGGTTGTTAGGGAATGAAAAGACAATAGTGGTAGGTATCATGGACTCTTTTATAAGCATTTATACACAATGAAATTACAATGCTCACTAATTATCGGTTCTGTGAGTCATCTTAGCTCCTAACTTGTTTAAAAATGTAAAACAATGAAAGGTCTGAGCCTTCGCATTGCAGGGATTGTTCTATTCTCTGTCTCAATAGTAGCTTAGTAGATAGAAAGATTATGCAATGTAATACTATCGACCAAGATTTCGAGGTTCATCAGAGACCTTCAAACATAAATTTTCCGGTTGCCGTTGACTTTTCATCACGTGGGCAAAATACATACGCATCAGATATTATGAATGTGAATGATGTCCAAAATCTTAAGTTTTCTCTCATACATGGTATAACGTACTCTTTTTTCTTTTTATCCTATTTAATTTTCTGACGTGATTCTCAAATGTCCTCCAGCCAGGCATAGCTGCCCTGGAGTAGATATCTTGGCTGCAAATACATCAATTGCTTCCCTTACCGACAGCATATATAGTAGATAAGAGACGTGCTAAATATCATGCTGCTGGTGTAGCTGCATATGTTAAATCATTCCACCTGAATTGCTCTCTTTTTGCCATCAAATCTGCTATAATGAGTACTGATAATCTTTTGTCATTATAAGTTTTCATGTCCTGATTTACCAGCATGATAAGCAGCCAGAAGCTGGATTTATATATCAATCCTGTCAAGCTGTAAATCTGGGACTTATTTATGATGCTTCCAAAGAAGACTACCTAAAATTGCTCTGCAGCATTCATATGATTTTGTCTGGAAACAAAAATTATAATTTGTTATTGATTAATTAACCTTAACTTCTCGGTTCATGTTGCAACACTGCCTGACATACAAAAAAACCCTTTGAAGTAAGTAAAAATTAGCATTACGACTTTCGGATATTTACAAGGAGTGGAATAATTAGAACAACTGACAATGCTTTTTCCATAAGTGCATGCAATCAGAAAGAAAAATCTAGCGTATAATTCAGAATGTCTCAATTCATTGCATTGGTACAAAATCTCATATGTGGCTTCCTTATCCCGCAATAAATGGGTGCAAAATTTAATTAGTTTCTAAATACGCATTATTACACCTGATCCTGATTAATCTCCATTAGAAAACCTATCTAAGCTCATCCAATAATGATATAGAAATTAGTGATTCCAACAAGTGATTAGCTGTAATTGCTAGATGCTTGCCATATCAAGGAAAATGAATATGGAAGCTTATCAAACGTGTCAATTCTCTTAAGTCACAGTTCACAAAATAAATAGTGTGTATCACCTTCTCCTAAATAAACATGAAGCACCTAACAATGGCTAAGAATGGATTCCTTCTCTTCAATTTCTTGTCCTTCATTCTTTTCCTCCCAATGAGCATATTGGGTGGTGCCATGACTTCTCAGGATGATAGAAAGGCAAGTATGGATATTTGTTTTTCAGCATTAGTTGTTTTGAATTTCCTAATGGTCAATGAATCATATATACTTATATGAACAGCATTCTTCCTGATTTTCTGGTGGTTAATGATACCTATATATTAATTGATAACTAATGACAATGGCCAGTTTAGATATTTAAATCTATCAAGTCATTCTCTAGTGCATATATCCACACTTTATACCTTTTGGAAAGGCGTGTAATAGACTATACTCTTGCTTCTTCTTCTTCTGCTTTTTTTGTTTTTTTTGGGTTTTTTTGGGTTTATCTGAAAATAAGTATCAAGTGATGTAGGTCCATATTGTCTACTTGGGGTCACTTTCTAGAGGAGAATATGAAACATCATCACAGCATCAGAGTATTTTGCAAGAAGTTATTGGGGACAGGTAGTACTCCTAAAAGTTAAGTCTAATATTTGCGTAAATTCTCTTCTAAACTCTCTCTCTCTCTCGTTCTCAATATGCGAGTGCAGCTCAGTAGAAAATGTATTGGTTAGAAATTACAAAAGGAGTTTCAATGGATTTGCTGCCAAGCTCACAGATCGTGAGAGACAAAAGCTGGCCGGTAAGTATTGCATGACATATATACATACATATATATGTATGTATATATGAATTATGGCTTTATTTTGTAACTGTGATATGCAGGCATGGAAGGAGTTGTGTCTGTTTTTCCAAGCAGAACTCTCCAACTCCACACCACAAGATCTTGGGATTTCATGGGCTTAAATCAATCTATTACTAGAAAACGTAGCGTAGAGAGTGATATCATAGTAGGCGTCATAGACAGTGGAATTTGGCCTGAATCGGAGAGTTTCAGCGATGAAGGTTTTGGTCCTGCCCCAAAGAAGTGGAAAGGTGCTTGCAAAGGTGGCAGAAATTTCACTTGCAACAAGTTATGTATTTCTCTATTTAGTGGTGTACCCAGCCTTTTTTGAGGCTTAAGAAATTTTAGCAAAAACATTCTAACATTTATTGATGATATTGCAGCAAAATAATTGGAGCTCGATATTACACAACAGATGATAGATCTGGTAATACTGCTAGGGATATACAGGGTCATGGAACCCATACGGCCTCTACAGCTTCTGGAAATGAAGTTAAGGATGCTAGTTTTTTTGGCGTGGGACAAGGCACTGCCAGAGGGGGAGTTCCCTCCGCAAGAATTGCCGCTTATAAAGTCTGTTCTCCTGAATTAGGGTGTGCAGAAACAGCCATATTGGGTGCATTTGACGATGCTATTGCTGATGGGGTTGACATTATAACAATATCATTAGGAGGACAAAATGCCCTAAACTTTACCGAGGATGTCATTGCAATTGGTTCTTTTCACGCTATGGCAAAAGGAGTACTGACCTTACATTCAGCGGGCAATAGTGGTCCTTTAATAGGCTCCACAGTTAGTCTAGCTCCGTGGTTGATGTCTGTAGCAGCCAGCAACACAGATCGCCTATTTGTCGATAAAGTTGTCCTTGGGAGCGGACAGACATTAGTGGTAATGTGAATCACATAATTTTGTATTTGCAAATACTCTATAAGTAGGCATTCTGACAATCTGTGTACACCAACAGGGTTACTCGATTAATTCTTTCTCTACGAAAGGGAAAACGTTTCCCCTGGTAGATGGGATGGATGTTTCAAGACCATGCGAAAGTGATTTCGACCCTCAGTAGGTTTACTAACTCTTCAATGATTCATTTCAACTCCTCATAATTCCTCATAAAACAAACAAACAGAAATTTAGAATTCGTCTTGCATTGCAGGTTGTGTACCGATGGCGGAGGTTGTATTGATAGTAGGTTAGCAAAGGGAAAGATTGTGATATGTCAATCCTTTGACGGGTTTAATGAGGTTCACAAAGCTGGTGCTGAAGGATCCGTCTCGTTAAATGATGTCGAATTCAACAAAATTTCCTCTGTTGTTTCATTGCCGGCAGTGGCTCTAAACGAGGACAACTTCAACAGCATCTACTCCTACTTGAAATCTACAAAGTAATATATAATTATATATGAACCACATTAAGTTTGGACATTTCTTTTATTTTTAACTTTATTCTAGAAAACTAATCCAATCTTTGCATCTGGGTTACAGAAAGCCCGAAGCAAATATATTGAGTACTGAAGCAGTTAAGGATTCCGAAGCTCCTGTTGTCGCAGACTTTTCTTCACGCGGACCAAATGAAATTGTACCAGACATCTTGAAGGTATATATATTGTTTTAAAACTTGTTGTCTCAGACAGAAATATATATATGAATTATCTTGATTTGATGGTTGTTTAACATTATTCAGCCAGATATAAGTGCCCCTGGAGTAGATATATTGGCTGCATTTTCACCTCTTGGTGCAGTTTCTGACGACCCAGAAGATAAGAGGCAAGCTAAATTCAACGTAGTATCTGGAACATCCATGTCTTGTCCTCATGCTGCTGGAGTAGCTGCATACGTTAAATCGTTCCATCCCGACTGGTCTCCTTCTGCCATCAAATCAGCTATAATGACTACTGGTAAAGTTCTGTCATTAAAATACAAATGTTCGGGTAACTTAATTGCAAGTTATCATTCCTAAATCACCAAATTTTTTTCTCTGCCTGTAGCGTGGCCCATGAATTCTTCCAAAAATAAAGATGCTGAATTTGCATTTGGTTCGGGCCATATCAATCCCGTAGAAGCCGTAAATCCAGGACTTGTGTATGAAACTTTCGAACAAGATTACATAATAATGCTCTGCAGCATGGGATATGATGCGCGCAATATTGGCAAAATTTCGGGAAATATCAGTACTTGTCCTAAAGGCTCAGATAAAGCAACACCAAAAGATCTCAATTACCCTTCAATGGCAGCTCAAGTTTCGCCTGGAAAGTCTTTCACGATCAACTTTCCAAGGACGGTTACTAATGTGGGCCTTGCAAACTCCACTTACAAGGCAAAAATCTTGCAAAATTCGAAAATAGTCAGTATCAGAGTTGTGCCTGAATCTCTCTCCTTTAAGTCCTTGAATGAGAAGAAGTCTTTCAGTGTTACTGTCACTGGAAAAGGTTTGCCAAATGGAGCAATTGTTTCTACTTCCTTGATGTGGTCTGATGGCAATCACCGTGTCAGAAGTCCAATTGTTGTACACTCACAGAGTCACAAGAGTGACCAAACTGAAATTCAACATGATTGGACAACTAGTATTGGAAAAAATATGCCATAAAAATATGTACAATTATTGATTCAAATAGTTAATATCCATTTAATTAATAAATTTATTTTCGTTCTGTGGGTATTAAATTTAGCAGTAATATCCCAATCTTGCATATTTCAATTATAATGTATCTGTAGATGTAGGAGTATCTAATTTACATATTATTAGACCCGATTCCGATTAATCTCTCTATTATGAAACTTCACTACATGAATCCAATAAAGTATTGGAAAAAATATGCCATAAAAATATGTACAATTATTAATTCAAATAGTTAATATCCATTTAATTAATAAATTAATTTTCGTTCTGTGGGTATTAAATTTAGAAGTAATATCCCAATCTTGCATATTTCAATTATAATGTATCCGTAGATGTAGCAGTATCTAATTTACATATTATTAGACCCGATTCCGATTAATCTCTCTATTATAAAACTTCACTACATGAATCCAATAAAGTATTGGAAAAAATATGCCATAAAAATATGTACAATTATTAATTCAAATAGTTAATATCCATTTAATTAATAAATTAATTTTCGTTCTGTGGGTATTAAATTTAGAAGTAATATCCCAATCTTGCATATTTCAATAATAATGTATCCGTAGATGTAGCAGTATCTAATTTACATATTATTAGACCCGATTCCGATTAATCTCTCTATTATGAAACTTCACTACATGAATCCAATAAAGTATTGGAAAAAATATGCCATAAAAATATGTACAATTATTGATTCAAATAGTTAATATCCATTCAATTAATAAATTTATTTTCATTCTGTGGGTATTAAATTTAGCAGTAATATCCCAATCTTGCATATTTCAATTATAATGTATCCGTAGATGTAGCAGTATCTAATTTACATATTATTAGACCCGATTCCGATTAATCTCTCTATTATGAAACTTCACTACATGAATCCAATAAAGTATTGGAAAAAATATGCCATAAAAATATGTACAATTATTGATTCAAATAGTTAATATCCATTCAATTAATAAATTAATTTTCGTTCTGTGGGTATTAAATTTAGCAGTAATATCCCAATCTTGGCATATTTCAATTATAATGTATCCGTAGATGTAGCAGTATCTAATTTACATATTATTAGACCCGATTCCGATTAATCTCTCTATTATGAAACTTCACTACATGAATCCAATAAAGATATAAAAATTGGCGATTACTGATTAGTTCCAACCAGCGATTGGCTTTAATAGCAAGATGCATTCTATGTCAAGGGAAATAAATATGGAAGCTTATTGAACATGAGTTCATTCTGGATTATTTTGATTCACCAAAGATTATAATATGATAGCCCATCAATATTGAAGGTGAGTTTTTCTTGGCCTTCACAAAAATAGTGAACTTTCTCTTTTATGCTCATTATTCCAGAGCTTGGGAGTGTACTTGCGAAGACACCGCCAAGTAAGATTTTTAGTTTAGTGTCAGCGTAGGTCTGTAAAATATACATTGGTTACAAGTTATAGGAGTCTCAACGCAAAAAATGGCTAGTGAGTTCTTCAGAGTACTACTACTAGACGTCACTTGAATAAATGATACATTTTGAAGATTTTTAAAAATTGAAACATGCATTTTCAAACTATATATACAGGCATGAACGGATTTGTATCTATTTTTCCAAGGAAAACGCTCCAGCTTCACACAACAAGATCTTGGGATTTTGTGCGTTCAATGGATCCACTTATCAAAAACTGCAGTGCAGGGAGTGATATTACAGTAGCCCTTATTGACTTTGGGATTTACCCTGAATCAGAATTGGAAAGGTGCTCGTAACTGTAGCAAAACTTTCTCTCGCAACAAGCAACGTGATACCGTCAATATACTAAACATATAAAAGATAATCTCAATAGTTGTGATTTTTCAGCTGGTATGACCTGTTACTATGTCTTTTGCCCGACAGAAGGCTGACTTTATTATTGATATCGACTGATCTTTTTTTTTCCCAACAGATAGATAATTGCAGCTCGGTGTTACCCTTCGTCAGAAGCTGGAAATTATACTGATAGAGATATTGGGGACCATGGAACCCATACTTCCTCTACAGCTGCGGGGAACAAAGTAAAGGATGTCTGTTTTTTTCCAGACTAGATGACTGTTTGGTATGACTTATTTAATTACTATAAGTGCTTATTTGATCCCATAAGCTCTCTTGTCATAATTTTTTGTTCTTGTTTTATTTTTTTCTAATAGAGTTTTTGAAATTTAAATAAATTATTTTGCCTCTACTACCAAAAGATCAAATTTTGGGCTTTTAAGAATAGAGATTGAAAAGTTATTTTTAAATGTTTAAATATCTAAAATATTCTCTACTTATTTAACAATCTTATTTTATTCTTTTCATAACATAACTTTAAAAAGTTTTCCTGTTAAAATAATTTCTTAAATTTTTAATAAAAACTCTTATTGACAACCAAACAACTAAAGTTTTTTGGCTAAAAACTTTAATAATAAAAGCTCTACTTAAATAAGCTTTACTTGAAAAACTATACCAAATGGAGCTTAGGGCAAGGTACTGTAAGAGGTGGTCTTCCTTTGGCAAGAATTGCGGCACATATCAATTGTATCTAACATTGTCCATGGCAGAGGCGACTTTAAGAATAGGTGAATTAGGTAGTCACTTAAGCTTCATTTGTTAGCAAGGCTCTATTGTGACACTGAGACTTCATATATTAAGAAGACCCTTTGTTTTTAATTTCCTTCATATACTCAAATTAATAGATTTTTAAGTTACTTATAGTTTGAAAGTCTATTTTTAAGTTCAATCTTTAATTAATAACTATGTTAAAATTAAGAAATTTTATGCAAATTCTATATTTGATAAACTTAATATTGAAAGCATAATTAATAATTTTGTCTAACGGCTAATTCATTAATATTTTTCAAGAAAAAGACTAAATTCTTTATCTATATGATTCTTAAAAAAAAACTTAATTATTTAACATTATGAAATTTCTTGTGCTCTTCCCTATAACGAAAATTATTATATTTATTGGCTTACTTTTGAAGTAAAAAAAAAAAGTTTCTTAAAATAATAGTTCTAAAGGAAATAAAAAACGATATCTTCTTGACTACTTTTGTTTTTTGAAATTTCTTATTATCTTGTTGATTGTTGATATTTAAGATATAGTTAAAATTAATTGAATTGTGAGCTCTTTTATGTTTCTTTGAGTGTTGAAATTACTTAATATAAGAAGACCTCATAAAAAATTATCACCTAAAGCCCCTAATACTTTAGAGTTGGCCTTGGTCCACAAACTCTTTTATTAACATTTATACACAATGAAATTACAATGCTCACTAATTATGGGTTTTATGAAATATACTCAATTAATATCGGTTTTGTGAAATAGGGTTATTCAGTTAATACTTCATTGTGGCTAGCCCTTTCACATAGTGTTCCAAGTAATTGCTCTAGGTTTGAGGTTGAGTAGTTGTAGAGGCTTACTCTAGGATTTCTAGGCATTCAACCTAAAAAAGTAGTCTATTGGATGGAGTAACATGTCTCACTTATAAACTCAAATAACATAACACAAAAATTTACGTGCAAACCTCTATGTAACACTTGTATTTTGTATTATTCTTATTATTACTACTTTATTTGATATATATATATATATATTATAGACTATAGTATTCTATGTTAATGATGTGTGTTTTAAATTTTAAAATGACTTAATTTTTTTCTGAATTTATTAAATACCTTATTAAAAAAGGAAATGAAATCCCTAATGGGTAAGAATATTAAAAGGCTTGGCTTATATAGCAGCAAACACAAGAATAAAACTCACGTTTTCTAATAAGAAGAGGGGAATATTTTGATTGTGTTCTTGTTCTCCAGGAAAGAAGATCTTGAGTTTTGAATTTGTTTTGAAGGTAGGTAAAAATTTATAATCCTTTAAACTTCTAGTTTTATTTGTGATTTTATGTGATTGACTGAATGATTTTTTATGTGTTATATTGATAGAATTATGAAAGCATGATCATGTATTGATTTATGTTGTTATTGAGCGAAAGCAGTACTATTGTTATCCAAAAAATTGTAAATAGTATTGATTCGATATTATGCGACTACTGTTTTCATCTAGTTTCATGTATAAAACTATAGTTCATTGAACTAGACAGCTTTATCTTTTTAGCATATGGTTATCGTTTAAAAATTCATTGTATATTGATTGTTTCAATTTTTCAAATTTGGAACACTGGTGCTGGAAAATTCTGATTTTTAGCAGTAATTCTCACTTGTATAATTAATTCTGAAACCCAAACAACCTCTAAAAATTCTGGGAATTTTTATTGTAGTACGTACATATTTATAGTTGCTTTATATTTAAGTTCGTAATTTTTGGCTTTTTATAAAAATCATAGAGTCGGGCTGTCTTGGAAATTATTTTATAGAATTTGCGAGGGCTGATATTGAGGCGAGTTTGGGTTACTTTTTCATTAGTAAATGCCTTATAAATTTTAATTCTGATTCTTTGTTGTTTCTTTGATTGTCAAAAATTGAATCACTATTTTTTAATATGTATAACTAAAGTTATGAATTTTTTAATCAGCAATCCTCTATTTATATCGTCACTGGATAGTTTTGATGTTTTTGTGGAAAATCAGCTTTTAGAGATGTATAAGAACTCTAATTAATCTTATTAACTTTTATATTGAATGCTAACATGTTCAAGTAGCTTTTTGCAATATTTGTGAATTTTTGTTGACATAGTTATAGCTTGTTAGGAATTAGCTCTTGTACAATGGTTTAGTGAATTGATGTGTTTAAGTAGGAGTTCATGGTTTAAGGAATTTTTTTTTTTTTTTTGGGTTTTCCTATCATAAGTCAGAATTGAATAAGATATTGATAAGAATCTTGTCTTGATAGTTATAGGCCAAGAGTGAGCTCGTGTGATTGGAGTTATTGTCAATTGCTTTGGATCAAAGGAAGTAAATTCATGCATGATATTAATTATAAGTATATATGTAAATATTTATTAATAAAATAATGTTGTCCAAATGGATTGGCAATTTAAGATTTTGAAGTTATTTAAAATGTTTTCTTAATTTTTTTTTTAAATAATATTAAAATACTTGTTTTTCAATAAATGGTTTTCTTATATATATATATATATATATATATATATATATATATATATATATATATATATATGCAAAGCTTGGTCAATTCAGTGTCTTATTAGAGCTTTTTATTGCTGAAAGATTGAAATTGAAAGACCAAAAACTATAGTTAAGGTTTTGGCTCATAGTTCGTAGTTACTGTTACTTATATAAGTGACCATCTAGTTATTTTGTGCACACCCACTGACAATTGTTGCAGGATAAAATACCCTAAGTGAACTATTGGCTAGATCACCGGGAATACAGATGACACTATGTGGTATGAGCTAATTGAACAAATAAAATATTTTATTGATAAACTAATTCTTAAATGATTATTTATTGCAAATGATTATTGTGTTATGACTTAGCTCATTATATTTTACCATGTATATGTATTAGATTATGAAATTATTACTATTTTCTGATCTAGGGTACATCATAATGATTATTATATATTTTATTATTATTAGTAACTTTATGCACGAGTTTGCTTACCGAGTTAACGACTCCCCCCTCATCTTTAACATTTCACAAATTGATTTTACAAATGTGGGCTTTTGGTCTAGAGAAAATGATTTGTTAGCTAAAAAACCTTGGCTTTTTTTTAGATAAATAAATTTTGCTATTTCGGTTATTGTTTGGAGCTAAATTTTTGGTTTGGAGAATTATTGTTATATTTATTATTTTAGAGACTATTTTTCGACTATGGTTACTATTAATTTTCTTTTAGAAATAGCAATAAGATTCATATGTTAGCCTAAAGGGCTATACATAATGTAATTTTGATGATAACAAACATATGTATTAAATGTTTAATAGATATTGTATTTCACATTTTCACTAATTTTTTAAGGGTAATATTTATGCAAGTGAAACAAGTGAAATCAAACTCAAGACACTCAACGGACAACGGCGAAATCAAGAATCAAGTTTAGAGCTCAACGGATAAATTAGTGCAATAAATTCTTGTAAAGCCGGTATGATTTAATTGATGCATGATTTAGCATTTGGGAAGTTCAAGAGATTAATTTAATTAATTACATTTCATAAACTAAAAAGTTTTATTTTTATAAGATAAAGTACTTTGTGGTCTTGAGTAATTTGGACTTAAATGCAAAGTTTTAAAATCTTTAATTTTAATAAGTATTATTATAGAATTTCGGAGTTGGACCTTTTTACAAACATTTGAAACATTTTGGGTCATACTATAATTTATGAATATTTTGGACTAAAGTGAAAGGTTTTGAGAACTTTGAAAAATATGAGTATTATGTTGAAAATGACCTTTTTGTGAAATAATAATATCTTTGGGGCTATATCATAATTTTAAAAAGTTTTGGAAAGACAAGTATTTTTAAGAAATTCTAAAATTGGACCTATTTGTAAAGTTTTATGAAAATTTGGGCCGTAGTATAATTATAGAAAGTATGGGCTAAAGTATAATTTTAGTGAACAGTATTACTGTAGTATATCACTGTTCATGAGCGGCTAACCGCTTGGGCGCGAGAATTTGCCTATAACTGTTAGTTTTCGGGCTTTAACTATAACAACTCAACTCAAACTTTATTCTAAGAACTAATACAAGGAAAAACAAGATCATATAACATATATTGAGCTTCTATTTAACAAATCATCATTTATTGAATCATCATTGAACTATAATTTGTTATCTACTCTTAAAGAGAGTTTCATTGTTGTGATTTTCATTTCTTATCAAATTGTGAGTGTATAAGTGTGAGAAACACTTGGAGTAAAGAGATTGAGGAGATAATCTTTTGTTGTAAAGGTCCATTAATACCTTAGAAGTCAATTGTAAACATTTGAAACCTTGGGAGGCTTGGATAGTGAAATCCTCAAGCCGGGTGTGCTTGGAGCTGTGGATGTAGGCGGAGATAGCCGAACCACGTAAAAATCCTTATATTTGTTTTCTCTTCCCTTACTCTTTTAATATTGTGCTTGATTGAATTTATTGTTTTTTATTTGATTAAGGCAATAGATTAAATTGTTGTGCGAATTATATTGCATAATTTTAAAATCTCAATTCACCCCCCCCTCTTGAGTTGCATAACTTGCATTTCATCATGTTATGAGGTTTCATTTCAAATTGCTCTTAAGATTCTTGGTTGAATTTGGGGTGTTACACTCCAATATCGAAGAAAACTACTGCCGCCAAGGATGATGGAAGGAAAACCATTTTAGGAAAAATTATTGCAATCATTTTATTATTTTCCTTCCACCTGAAATTCCAGTAACACCCAATTTGTCAATTGACTTATCATTTTTGTTTAGGGATATTTCGACGAGATCAAGCATGACTGGCAGGAACCTGGTCGTAGGATGTGTTTCAATGAGGATCAGTGGAGGCGAGCAGAACCTTGCAGCAGAGGAGCAGGAGCAGAAGCCCCCTGTCGCTGCTCAGGCACACTGTCCGCGGGGCTAACCAGCCGAGGAAGGCACTGTGCTCGTTACCGTTAGGGCTTGGACCGAGGAGACCCGGTCAATGCCAATTGAAGTGACGTTCTCACCAACCCGAGACTTAAAGCCACGCAAGATACGCAACCACCTACCACCGCAGTAATAGGGATATACGCAACCACCTGTCACCACAGTGATGAAGATATACGCAACCGCCTGTCACAGCAGTAATGGACAGTACGCAACCGCCCGTTACTGCAATAAGGGAGGATCCTCGGAAGGCCTATAAAGAGGGCGGTCGGCAAAGGTAAAGGGGTTGGATTCTGGATCACTCTAAGAGGCTAAAAGGAAAATAATCCGCGGCCATAAGAAAAAACCCAAGGCCAAGAGATTTACGGCCAATCTTTTCCCAAGAAAACCTTCTTATCTGACTTGAGCGTCGGAGGGTTTACGTCGGAAAAACACCCGGCGCACCCTGACTTGTTCTGTGAATGCAGGGAATAGGTAAGAGCAATTGAACGAGGAAGAATCCTGGTCGACACCGGGGTGAACGAGCCGAGGTTCTGGTTGAATGAGCAGAGGTTCTGGTCACCGAAACTGCGACCCGAAATCTTGCATCAACATTTTGGCGCCGTCTGTGGGGATTCGATCGAAAAGCTATAGTCGACAATAGGGGCAGGAATAGAGCAGGAAGAGAAAGACGATGGAGATTGGGGGGAATAGCGCGCAAGGGGGTGACACAACGGTCAGTGATTCCGTGTTTGGTCGGATGGAAAGGATGGAAAGGCAGATGGAAGCCCTAACATCCATCCTCCATGAGTTGCACAATGAACTTGAGTTGCTTAATGAACAGAGGGATAATCGGGAAGAGAGGGTGAGAGTTGATAGACCTGCACCAGGCCATGATGCAGTGAAGAGGAATGACACTGCCCGGAGATTTGGTGGGGAGGAAGGTTATTGCTCTGCACGGGGAGATGCCCATAGAAGGGAAGGACCATCCCTAGGAAGACCAAGTTTCGAAGAGGGCGCCGGAATGGCCAATGCAGAGGAGACAGAGCACCAACAATCATTAGACGATGTCGAGCAGGGGCGGGGTGAGACCGCGACTCGAGCTCCTGGTCAGGAAATGCAGTTAGAAGAAGAAGTGCGCAGGCTCGCGCAGGTGGTCGATGGCATGCAGGGAAAGAGCAGAGCTCCTGGTTGGAGAATCATGTTAGATGGAGAATCACCACTCGCGGCGGAGATCATGAGGGCGATCGTCCCGAAAGACTTTCGCCTCCCCGACCTTAGATACTCAGGGCGAACTGATCCGTTAATACACGTCGAGTGTTTCAACGACATCACCGGGGTGCAGGGGCTATCTCCAGCCCAGAGGTGCAGGGTGTTCCCGTTATCTTTGGAAGGACGTGCACGCGAGTGGTACAGTTGTTAGCTTTTATAGCTATTGATATTGATTTTGATGATAACAAAACACATGTATTGATTAAACAAAGATTTATAAATTGTGTTTTTATAATAAGAAAATGAAGTTATAAAATCAAAGTGTTTTGGATTAAAATGAATGTGTTTTTAAAGACTTTGATTTTGAATTTTGAATTTGGATTTAAATGACAAGTTTTGAAATCTTTGATTTTAATAAGTATTATTATAAAATTTCGAAACTGGACCTATTTGAAGTTATTTAAATGTTTTGGGTCATATTATGATTTATGAATATTTTGGACTAAAGTGAAAGGTTTTGAGAACTTTGAAAATATGGGTATTATGTTGAAAAGGACCTTTGTGCAAAATAGTAAACTCTTTGGGGTCATATCATAATTTCAGAAAGTTTTGGGAATAACGAAGTAATACTTAGAAATTATGAAATTGGACCTATTTGCAAAGTTTCATAACGTTTTGGGTCATAATACAGTTTGATAAAGTTTTGGGGACAAACTGTAAATTTGGAAAATAATTCACTGTAGCAAGTACTGTAGCCGTCACTGTAGCAAACGGCTAACCGTTTATTTTTTAACGGCTAACCGATAACGTCCAGAAAGCTTGTTTTGTCCAGTTTTGTTAAAATGATGATTCTGGAACAAAACGGTGAACCGTTTACTGAAAACGGTTAACCGTTTATTTTAACCTTGAACCGTTTATTGAGAAAGGTTAAGCTAAATTTGCTTTGCAGGTTACTGGACACTAACGGTGAACCGTTTACTGAAAACGGTTAACCGTTTATTTGAAATTTGGCCCAACGGTAACATTGACTAGCGCAAACGGTTAACCGTTTATAAGTTACCCTCTAACCGTTTTCGGGCTGACAAGTGCATAACGGCTAGTTTTCAAGCTCAAACTATATAAACTCAAATCCAACTCATTTTCAAGGTCTCCAACAAGCAAAAAGAAATAGCACACAAGATATCTTGAGCCTTCAACTTGTAAAACACAAAAGATTGAATAATTTCTTGTTCTTCATTTTTGAATATCTACTCATTGAGGAGTTTAGTTGTAATCTTCATTTGTTCATCTCATTTGTGAGAGGTTGAGTGTGTGAAACACTTGGGTTAAGAGATTGGGGATATAATCTCTTGTTGTAAAGGTTCATTGACACCTTGAAGTCAATTGTAATTGGTTGAAGCCTTGGAAAGGCTTGGATAGTGAAATCCTCAAGCGGGTGAGCTTGGAGGCGTGGACGTAGGCGGGGATAGCCGAACCACGTAAAAATCCTTGAGTTCGTTTTTCTCTTCCCTTACTCTTTAATTATTGTGCTTGCATTGAATTTATTGTTTTCGAATTTATTAAGGCATTAGAATAAATTGTTGTGTGGATTTGCTAGGATAAGTTTTAAAATTCCAATTCACCCCCCCTCTTGGGTTGCACACTTGTATTTCAACAGGAAGCTTCCTCGCGGGAGCATCAGAACGTTCGAGCAGATGTGCCAGGAGTTTGCAGAGCAGTTCCAAGGAGCAATGGCACCGAAAGACGATATGATGGAGTTAAAGGGTATGAAGCAGGGGGAGCAGGAAACCCTGCGAGACTTCATCAAAAGGTATCACCGGGCGGTCCTAGATTTGGGCGCCTTCAACCACCCTCAGGCGTTAAGGGGATTGAGAGAGGGGGTGAAGATAAGAAGGCTGTGGTATAACCTGAGAAGCCCGCTCATTCAGACCTATGCAGCAGCATACGAGCAGGCCAAACGAGATATGGAGATCGATGAGGAGAAGGCCGCACGGATCAGAACAGACCAGCTAGAGGGACTGGGGAAAGAAAAGAGGGTGGTATCAGGAAGTGGGCCAATAAGAAGGAGGGACCACCCCATACCTGGTAGTAATGCAGCAGGCCGGGTTGCCGCTTACCAACCCCATCAGAGACCACCACAGCACCAGCGCAGCAGACCACCACCTCCTCGGTCACCAGTTAGGGAACCTTGGAGACGACACAATTCGGCAGGTGGCAGTTGTCATCCCCAACCCTACAGTAATAGGGGGAGCAGACCAGAAGCGCTGCCACATCCGCCAACTCAGAGTGGTGCCAATGAGGGAAGGGCAGTGCATATGATTGGCCGGAATCAAGATTACGGTCGATACACCGCATTGAAGGTGCCCCTGGACGAGGTGTACGAGGCCATAAGGGATCGGGGATTGCTGCATCCCCCTGCTCCCATAACCAAGTTGGCCAGCAGAAGAGATAAGGGGCGCCACTGTAAGTTCCATGAGACCCATGGGCATACCACCGCGGAATGCAGAGATCTCAAGACCCAGGTCGAGGATTTGGTGAGAAATCGCTACCTGGATGAGTTCATAGATGGAGATTTCCCGAGGGAGGCCTCGACGTATGAGGAGGAGCAGAGTAGCCGGAGTTTGAGGCGTGAGCAGCCTCACTTGAGAGTGATAACTGGGGGGCCGACATTGGCTGGAGATTCTAACAGAGCAAGGAAGAACTATGCGCGATATGCCATGACTAACAAGGAAGTGTTCTTCAATACCCCGGCGGCGAAACGGGCAAGGAACAGGCAGGTTCCGATCATGTGGACTGACGAGGACGAAGAAGGGATTTCATACCCTCACGAGGATGCCTTGGTCATCAAGGCTACTGTTGCGAGCAAGAAGTTTGATCGGATCTTGGTGGACACGGGAAGTTCGGTGGATGTGCTGTTCAAGTCGACTCTGGAGGAAATGAGGTTAACGGACCTAAAGTTGGAGCACACCAGCACCTCCCTGAAAGGGTTTAGAGGAGGGAGGCTGGTCCCGCTAGGCATGGTTGAACTGCCAGTCGCAATTGGGAACTCTCCGACAGAGCTGACGACAATGCTGGACTTTGTGGTAGTGGACGAGGAGGGTCCTTACCAGATGATTCTGGGCCGACTATTTCTAAGGATGACCAAAGCAGTACTGTCCAATCATTACATGGCTCTGAAGTATCGGGTGAATGGGCTCATAGGAGTGGTGCGAGGAGACCAGAGAATTGCACGAAGCTGTTACTCTTCAGCGGCAAAGGAAGCCTTGCAGATAACGTCCCTTGATAACCGAGTAGAGAGCAGGAAAGGCAGACAAGAGCCCGTCGAGGAGTTGAAGACAGTAACACTAGGACCAGAGAATCCGGGCAAAACAATCAAGATTGGGTCAAGGCTACAGGGGGGGCAGAAGAAGGAGTTGGTGCAATGCCTAGAGGCTTATGCAGATGTCTTCGCATGGTCGCATGAGGACATGCCAGGGATTGACCCAGAGATCGCATGCCACAAACTGGCGATAAAGAAAGGGGCGAAGGCAGTAAGGCAAAAGAGGAGATGCTTCAACCAAGAAAGATATGACGCCATAAATGGCGAAGTTGAGAAGCTCCTAAAGGCAGGTTTCATCCGGGAAGCCAACTACCCCTAGTGGGTGTCCAACGTAGTGTTGGTAAAAAAGGCAAATGGCAAGTGGAGAATGTGTGTGGATTTCACGGACTTGAATAAAGCATGCCCGAAAGATAGCTTCCCCTTGCCAAAGATCGACCAGCTTGTAGACTCAACAGCCGAACATGGCCTGCTCAGCTTCATGGATGCATTCTCGGGATATAATCAAATTCCAATGTTTGGGCAGGATGAGGAGAGCACGGCATTTATTACCAACCAGGGGTTGTTCTGCTACAAAGTAATGCCGTTCGGTTTGAAAAATGCGGGTGCTACATACCAGAGGCTGGTAAACAAGATTTTCAAGCCGTTAATCGGGAGAACAATGGAGGTATATGTAGACGACATGATTACAAAGTCAAAACTCCCAGAAGAACATGTCAAACACCTCGAGGAGACATTTTTACTCCTGAGGAAGTACAAGATGAAGCTCAACCCGGAGAAATGTGCTTTTGGGGTCGAATCGGGGAAATTCCTCGGGTTCATGGTCAGTCACAGGGGGATCGAGGCGAATCCCGAGAAAATCCAAGCGATCATTCAGATGAGGTCTCCCCGTAACCTTAAAGAAATACAGAGCTTGACGGGGAGGATTGCAGCCTTGAATCGGTTCATATCCAAAGCACACAGATAAATGTCAGCCGTTCTTTCAAGTAATAAAGAAAGGGAAGAAAACAGAGTGGACCCAAGAATGCGAGGAGGCCTTTCAGAACTTAAAGTTGTACCTGCAACGGGCACCTCTGCTATCCACACCAAGAGAGGGGGACAAGTTATCATTATATCTGGCGGTATCTGACCGTGCCACAAGCTCTATCCTAATAAGAGAGGAAGATGGGGTTCAATACCCGATATACTATACCAGCAAGGCCCTGCTCGACGCCGAGACCCGATATCCGCAGTTGGAGAAGTGGGCTCTCTCTCTCGTGGTCGCTGCTCGCAAGCTGAGACCGTACTTTCAAGCTTTCCCTATCTCGGTAATAACCAACCAACCATTACGTCAAACTCTGCATAAACCAGACTCCTCTGGTCGACTCGTGAAGTGGGCTATGGAGCTGAGCGAGTTCGACATTGACTATAGACCACGAGCAGCAGTTAAGGCACAGGCAATGGCTGATATCGTGGCAGAATTCGCAGAGCCCGAGGTTTGCCCGGAGCAGTCTGATAAGGCCTCAGACGCGGGTGAAACCCAAGTATGGCAGATGTTCGTTGATGGTTCGTCAGGGGAGCAGGGATCAGGAGCCGGAATTGTCCTGGAAGGACCTGAGGGGGAAGAGGTTTCTTATGCTGTGAAGTTGGACTTTGCAGCCACAAACAATCAGGCTGAGTACGAAGCCTTGATAGCAGGGTTGGAATTGGCTAAGGCCATGAAAACAGAAAGAGTGAGGATCAGAACTGACTCGCAGCTGGTCGCAAATCACGTCAGTAAAAGATTCCAACCGAGGGAGGAGAAGATGGAACGGTATCTGAAGATAGTCAGACAGATGATGGGGAAATTTGAAGCAGTAGAGGTGGTGCAGGTTCCCAGAGAGCAAAACAGCTGAGCAGACATCATAGCTCGAATGGCGGCGGTGGCAGACCCAAAAATGCTCGAGTCGATCCCTCTGGAAATGAAATCCAGTCCGAGCATCGAACAGAATCTGGAAGTATTGAGGCTAGAGCAGAAATGCTCGTGGATGGATCCTTTGATATCATATCTTGAGGATGGAGCCTTACCTCCGGATAAGCTGCGAGCGCGGAAGATCAGAGCGCAGGCCTCGAGGTACACGATGATTGATGGAATACTGTACCGGCGAGGATATACACTCCCATTCCTCCGGTGCTTGGACGAGGATGACGCAGACTATGTGTTGAGAGAAATACACGAAGGAATTTACGGAAATCATTCTGGTGGGAGGTCCCTAGCCCATAAAGTTCTAAGGCAGGGATATTTTTGGCCAACAATGCATAGGGATGCACAAGAGAAGACCAGGAGCTGCGCAAGTTGTCAAAGTTTTGCAAGCTTCTCTAACCAACCACCAGAGAGGCTCACCTCAATGGCATCCCCTTGGCCGTTTGCTCAGTGGGGAATAGACCTGATCGGCCCAATGCCAAAGGGACGAGGAGCAGCGACACATGCAATCGTCGCGATCGACTATTTCACGAAATGGGTAGAAGTAGAAGCCCTTAGCAGCATTACGGAGAAAAAGACAACCGATTTCGTATGGAGAAGTCTGGTTTGCCGATATGGGATCCCCTATGCCTTGATAACGGACAATGGCAGGCAGTTCGATAATCACAACTTCAGAGATTTCTGCCAAAATCTCGGCATCACGCTCAAATATTGTTCGCCTGCCCACCCCCAATCCAATGGGCAAGTAGAAGCAGCTAACAAGGCAATCAAGCGGCTCATTAAAACCAGGCTGGGAGCAAAGAAGGGAGCTTGGGTCGACGAATTACCGGGGGTGCTATGGGCATACAGAACCACCCATAAGACAGCTACCGGGGAAACTCCATTTGCTCTGGCCTTTGGGCACGAGGCGATTGTACCAGCAGAAATAGGAATCGCCACTCATCGGACGGAACACTTTGACGAGCAGGAGAATAACAACCAAATGTGTTTGAACCTGGATCTGCTAGCCGAGAAGAGGGAGCAGGCATCAAAGAGGGCGGGCGTTTACCAGCAGAGGGTCGCTCGTTATTACAACCAGAAGGTGAACGTGCGGCAGTTCAAGGTTGGCGATTGGGTGCTCAGGAGGGTGAACCAGAACACCAAAGATTCGACCCAAGGAGTACTCGGACCAAACTGGGAAGGGCCTTATAGGGTCAAGCAGCTAGTCGGCCCCGGAGCCTACAAGCTGGTTCGAGCAGATGGCCATGAGGTGAAGCGCCCGTGGAACGCGGTACACCTTAGGAAATATTTTCAATAGGATTTTACAAGCATTTCAAACGATACCTCTGTTCGTGATTACTACTTCATCTTTTATGCTTTATTTGTTTTACTACGAGCAATACCATGTACGCTGAGTGTAATGAGATATCAACAAATGAAGAAATTCAGTCTACCGTACTGCTCGAAAAATGATATAAGGCGTGTAAAGGCTCACGTCTCAAAGCCTGTGTTATGGCGAGGCCGAAGCCAAGCATGCCAGGATCTGCTCGACCAAGAGAAGGCGAGCAGAATCCCAAATTTCAAAAAATCATATAAGGCGTGTAAAGGCTCACGTCTCAAAACCTGTGTTATGGCGAGGCCGAAGCCAAGCATGCCAGGATCTGGTCGACAACGAGAAGGCGAGCAGAATCCCAAATTTCGAAAGATAATATAAGCCGTGTAAAGGCTCGAGTCTCAAAGCCTGTACAATGGCGAGGCCGAAGCCAAGCATGCCAGGATCTGGTCGACAACAAGAAGGCGAGCAGAATCCCAAATTTCGAAAAATAATATAAGCCGTGTAAAGGCTCGAGTCTCAAAGCCTGAACAATGGCGAGGCCGAAGCCAAGCATGCCGGGATCTGGTCGACAACGAGAAGGCGAGCAGAATCCCAAATTTCGAAAAATAATATAAGCCGTGTAAAGGCTCAAGTCTCAAAGCTTGTACAATGGCGAGGCCGAAGCCAAGTATGCCAGGATCTGTTCAAAGCCTGTCTTACGGCAAGACCAGGCGCTAAGCGTGCTAAGATTTTCTCGGCCAGACAAGTCGAGCAAACATCCAGAGAAACGAAAATTTTACTAAGGAAAAATAACGGAAGGAGAAAGCAAGTAACAATGTATTTTATTAAGTTTAAGATAAGTAAAGAAGCTGCTACACATAACACCCAAAAAGGAGAATGAGCATAACACAAGTCAAACTTAAACAGCGGGTGGGTCAGTAGGTCGAGCAGTCTCCTCTGAGGGCTGGTCTGCGCCAGACGCAGGCGGAGTACCACCAGTAGCGTTTGGAGGGGCATGCACCTCACCAACTACAGCAGGGTCAGCACGAAGGGGGGAGATTTCCCCGACCACGATAGGTTCCACCTCCTCGGCGTCCTCTTTAGCATCCTCCTCGTCCATGTGCTGAGAAACAGCTTCTGCAAAACCATCCATGTTGAGATCTGGATGCCGTTTCTCAAGGACGGCCATGATGCTGCGATAGGAGTATCGAAGCCCTTGGTTGTATCGAAGTTCAGCTTCATTCTCCATGTTCTCGAGCTGAGCTTGATGAGACACATGAAGGGATTCGAGCTGAGCTTCATACGTTGCTCTCTGCCTTTCCAGATCCTCTTGCACCCTGGTCAGCTCCTCGTCGAGAGTGATGGCTTTAGCCTCAGCAAGAGCTTCTCTCTCCTGCAGCTTCAAATTCTTGAGGTTCAGGTCCCCAGCTTTCTTCTCGGCCTTGTCGGCTCTGGCGACTGCTGCCTTCTTCTCGTCTAGCATCTTTTTCTCGGAGCGTTTAGACTTGGCCTGGTAGTAAGTGAGCATGCAGCTGAGGTGGATGGCGCTGAACTGCATGGCATCCATCAGGTCGGGTAGGGCCAAGCGGGAAAACTCCTCCAAATCCTTCTTGCTTACATGCCTAGAAAGGTCGGACATGTAGGAGACCAGGTGGTCTGGGATACGAGATGTAGGCTTCTTGGGAGCAGAGGAGGAAGCTGGATCGGTGGCTACACCGCTACTCTCCACGACGACAGCAGGAGGAGGTGGCAAGGTTTTCAGGGGGGAAGCCTGCTCTGCGACGATGGCTCGCTTCGCTGCAGGAGCCTCCTTTTCTTCACCCTTCTTGGTAGTCTGAGAACGGGTACGCTTCCTGGACAAGGCTGCAATCACGGCGTCTTCCATCCTATGGCCAGAAGTTACTAAGCCAGACGAGACCAGGTTTTCTAGAGTCAGCAGCTCCTGATGGGAACAAGACTTCGCTAGCACAGACTCTACTAGCTTGAGCGGTTCGGGTTCAAGTGGGAAGTGAACGCCCCAAGAACCTGCAACGCGAGCAGAAATTTAATTAGCATCAAAGCAACGAAAAAAAAGAGCTACTAAGGAATCGATACACCTAAAGCGAGCGGGCAACCTGGGACCACGAATCGGGATGGGACGCGATAGTTCGTCCCATCAATCTGTGCGAGTTGACCCCAAGGACCCCCAGCAAAAAATAACTTTTTCTTCCAAGCCCCACCACCCCCTGTTGGAAGCCCAGTTACAGGTTTCCTGCTCTTAGAGCTGGATTGGAAGTAGTACCAGCCAGCATCCTTGGGACTGCTCTTTAGTTGATACAGGTGTCTCATGTCATTAATTGTAGGCTCACTCTGACAACATCTGTCCCATAGAACGAACAGACCAGAAAGCACCCTCCATCCGTTGGGATTCAACTGACCAGGGGATAAGTTCAGCCCGCTAAATATCCGAGCAAAGTATGGCTGTTTGGGACACCTCAATCCGTATTTAAAGCTTTCCCGGAACAAGGTGACAAAACCCGGGGGAGGGCGACTAGGGGTATCTTTCTTCCCCGGGACCCTAAGGAGTATTTCACTGGGAATCCCGTACTGACTCTGAAGGACAGCGAGCTCATCAAATGTGGTCGTGCAAGTGATGAAGTCAATGGCATAATCTTGTGCTAAAGTTCTACCCCCTGCCATACTCTTCGTTTCTGGTCGTGCGGCTCCTGGTAAGGGTTTCCCACCCGACTCTCTTCCCACTTCATCACCTAGGGTGTCCGACGAGCCGGATATTCCCACTTCACCGCTGCTTCAGCTCGAAGAGGTCATTTCTGGGGACATTCTTCTAGCCCTAGTTGCAATATCAGGGTCACTGGGCTCTAAGGGGACCCTGGGGTCAAAGACGGCGTCGGCGAGCAGACTAGGTAAGAAGTCTGACTCGTCGTCGTCGTCTATCTCGATAATTTTTTCCTTGCCCTTAGACATTTCTCAATCTATAACCCTAGCACCACCACCGACTAATACCCGAGTGAAGTAAAGAGAAAAAGAAATGTGTATAGCTATGGAAGACCGAGGAAATAGAGGTAGTACCTGAAAAATCGGCCGTCGGAGAGGAAGGTGCAGGCCGAGAGAATGGTTCAATCGGAGAGAATCAAAGGAGGGAGCGTGTTTACCGAAAATCGTTCACCGGAAAACTGAGAGAACGATGAGCGTTTTGGGGTGAAAATTCTGAAATGTCCAAATGAGAGAGGACATTTGGGCTGCCGGTATTTAAATGGCACCAGATCCCGAGGGTTCGCGACTCTTGGTTTGAAATTCAAACGGAGGGTCAGGTTTCCTCCACGTCGCTTCATCCGCAATTGAATGCGACACGACTCTTGGCAGCTTTTCCCGCCCCACGCAACCAAGACTGTTGAGTTTCTACTGTCGATTCACTTCGTTACCCAACACCAGAAACTGGGGGACCTGTGTTTAGGGATATTTCGACGAGATCAAGCATGACTGGCAGGAACCTGGTCGTAGGATGTGTTTCAATGAGGATCAGTGGAGGCGAGCAGAACCTTGCAGCAGGGGAGCAGGAGCAGAAGCCCCCTGTCGCTGCTCAGGCACACTGTCCGCGGGGCTAACCAGCCGAGGAAGGCACTGTGCTCGTTACCGTTAGGGCTTGGACCGAGGAGACCCGATCAATGCCAATTGAAGTGACGTTCTCACCAACCCGAGACTTAAAGCCACGCAAGATACGCAACCACCTACCACCGCAGTAATAGGGATATACGCAACCACCTGTCACCACAGTGATGAAGATATACGCAACTGCCTGTCACAGCAGTAATGGACAGTACGCAACCGCCCGTTACTGCAATAAGGGAGGATCCTCGGAAGGCCTATAAAGAGGGCGGTCGGCAAAGGTAAAGGGGTTGGATTCTGGATCACTCTAAGAGGCTAAAAGGAAAATAATCCGCGGCCATAAGAAAAAACCCAAGGCCAAGAGATTTACGGCCAATCTTTTCCCAAGAAAACCTTCTTATCTGACTTGAGCGTCGGAGGGTTTACGTCGGGAAAACACCCGGCGCACCCTGACTTGTTCTGTGAATGCAGGGAATAGGTAAGAGCAATTGAACGAGGAAGAATCCTGGTCGACACCGGGGTGAACGAGCCGAGGTTCTGGTTGAATGAGCAGAGGTTCTGGTCACCGAAACTGCGACCCGAAATCTTGCATCAACAATTCTCTCACACTAGAAATTATTTGCTTAAAGAGAAACTGAACTCTTTGGTACCAAGTGAACCTGATCTCCATATATATTGTTTCTTGTTGGAGAATTATTCATTTTCTTATATAAATTGAATTCCTCTTTAGATAAACTAAGTCGTAAGAGAAAATTACTTATTCTTTAAATAGGATTCCTGAGAAATAACAAAATATCTTAGAAAATTTCTTAACAATTAGGATACAAATCTTCATTGAAAAATGAAGACATATTTCCTAACAAATAGGTTCCAATTAATGAATCAATTCGGCTCCTGAGTTGTTTGAAAATCTAAAATAATGAAAGGTCTGAAACTTTTTGCATTGCAGGGACTATTCTATTCTCCGTCTCAATGTAGTTAGTAGCTTAATAAACAGAAACATTACGTCATGGATACGACACACCAAGATTTTAAGGTTCATATAAAGCGGGTGCCGCAGGATCAATCATGACAACTTGAATCTATCTAAATGTTTTTGCTGTTGTTTCATTGTATGAAGTCTAATGAAGTAACAAGGAAAAAAAAAAAAAAAGAGACATCTTTTTTTTCGTTGCCATTTTTGTTTTTCACGAGCAACCAGAAGCTGAATTTGTATATCAATCCCGTTAAAGCTATAAATCCGGGACCTCCATATGATGCTTCGAAAGAAGGCTACTTAAAAATGCTCTCCAGCATGCAGAACATCTCAATTCATTTTGCAACACTGTCTTAAAAAAAATAGCAGTAAATTTAATTAGCATTAAGACTTTTGAAACTAAACTGAACAACTCATAATGCATTTTACATAAGTGCATGCAATTTGAATGGAAACTCTAGTATTTTATATCAAAGTTGATTGCACTGGTACAAAATCTTGTACGTGTGCTTCCTTATTTGCAATGGACAGGTGAAAATTTTAATTAGTTTCTAATTACACTAGATTCCTATTAATCTTTATTAGAAAACTTATCTTAGTTCATCCAATCATGGTATAGACATAGAAATTTACAAGGAAATCCATTTTCCTTATTTGCAATACACAGGCAAAATATTTAATTAGTTTGAAATTTGCTGATTCGAACAAGTGATAACTGGAATTTTGGGCCGACATTCGTGTACGCAGGACGTGCGGGCACACACGGATTCAACCAAACCGGTCTTGGATTTGCACCCCCTTGTGCATGCGCGTGTGAAGAGAGCTTTTATCCTTATAATTCTTAGCCATGCATAGTTAAGTGTTTATATATAAACACTAATCCCTAGGCTTCTTTTTCCCATATGGGACAAGCCTCTTTCTTTTCAAATTTCCAACTCCAAGGGCGACCTTTGAGAGACAATTTCTCATTCATCCAAGCACCATTTTGAGAAAATAAGATTATAGTTTTGAAGTATGAACGGAGTAGAATCCGAACCTCAAAATATTTTTCACTTTCGTTAAGTGAAACCACTCAAAATGTGCCCTCAAAATAGCATGTTATGCTATTTTTTCAACAGGAGTTTCAGTGGATTTGCAGCCAATCTCACTGATCATGAGAGAGAAAAGCTGGCCAGTAAGTATTGCACAGTACTTTCCTTTATATTTATATATATATATATTTGAATTATGGCTTTTATTTTTGTAACTGTGACATGCAGGCATGGAAGAAGTTGTATCGGTTTTTCCTAGTAGAACACTCCAACTCCATACGACAAGATCTTGGGGTTTCATGGGTTTTAATCAATCTATTACTAGAAAACGTAGTGTCGAGAGTGATATTATAGTAGGCGTCATAGACACTGGAATCTGGCCTGAAAGCAAGAGTTTCAGCGATAAAGGCTTTGGTCCTGTTCCCAAGAAGTGGAAAGGCGCTTGCAAAGGTGGCATAAATTTCCCTTGCAACAAGTAATGTTTTTCTATACTTTGTGGTATAGCCAGCCTTTTGAAGCATAACAAATTAGAGCAAAAACATTTTAACACTGATTGATGTATTGCAGCAAAATGATTGGAGCTCGATATTACCCAACACCTGTTGTGTATGATAATATTGCTAGGGATTACGAGGGTCATGGAACCCATGCGGCCTCTATTAGCTTCTGGAAATGAAGTAAAGGATGCTAGTTTCTTCGGAGTGGGACAAGACACTGCCAGAGGGGGAGTTCCATCGACAAGAGTTGCTGTTTATAAAGTCTGTTCTCCTGCAGGGTGCACGGAAGAAGCCATATTGGCTGCATTTGACGATGCTATTGCAGATGGGGTTGACATTATAACAATATCAATTGGAGGAACGCATCCCGTAAAATTTACTGAGGATTCCGTTGCAATTGGTTCCTTTCACGCTATGGCAAAAGGAGTACTGACCTTACAGTCAGCTGGCAATAGTGGTCCTTATCTGAGCTCCACAGTTAGCGTAGCGCCGTGGTTGATGTCTGCAGCAGCCAGCACCACAGATCGCCTATTTATTGATAAAGTTGTTCTTGGGAGCGGACAGACATTAGTGGTATGATATGGATCACAATCCCTCGTATTCACAAATACTCTATTAGTAAGTATTCTGACAATCAGTATACGAACAGGGTTATTCGATTAATACTTTCTCTATGAAAGGGAAGAAGTTTCCCCTGGTAGATGGGAGAAATGTTTCAAGACCATGCAAACAGCCGTTGGCATTTCAGTAGGTTCCCTAACACTGGTTCAGTTCAACTCCTTAATAAATTCCTCATAGAACAAGAAAACAGAACTTTAGAATTCATCTTGCATTGCAGGGTGTGTACCGGTGGCCAATGGTGTCTTGATAGTACCTTAGCAAAGGGAAAGATTCTGATATGTCAATCAAGTGACGAGTTTTCTGAGGTTCTCAGATCTGGTGCTGGAGGATCAGTCTCATTAAATGATGACAAAATCGGAAAAGTTTCTTTTGTTGTTTCATTCCCATCAGTGGCTGTGAGCAAGGATAACTTCACCAGCATTTAATCCTACTTGAAATCTACAAAGTATTGAATTAACTGTTATACGTTGGCCATTTCTTTCGATTTTAATTTCATTCAAGAAAAATAATCTAACCTTATCTGGGTTACAGAAAGCCCGAAGCAGAAATATTAACTACTGAAGCAATTACGGATTCTGATGCTCCTGTTGTCGCTGGCTTTTCTTCACGCGGGCCAAATGAAGTTGCACCAGACATCTTGAAGGTATATATATATATATTCTTTTAAAACATAGTGTTGTCTCATATAGAAATATTTATATGACTTAATGTTGATTTGATGGTTGTTTAACATCATTCAGCCGGATATAAGCGCCCCCGGTGTAGATATATCGGCTGCATTTTCACCTTTTGGTGTACCTATTGGCGATCCGTTATTTAAGAGGCAAGTTACCTACAGTATACTATCTGGAACATCCATGTCTTGTCCTCATGTTGCTGGAGTAGCTGCATATGTTAAATCGTTCCATCCCGACTGGACTCCTTCTGCAATCAAATCAGCCATAATGACTACTGGTAATCTAATCATCTATATCATGAAAACATATAATGATCAGATAACTTAATTTGCAAGTTAACCTTCTTAGATCACCAAATTTTGTTGATTCTGTAGCACGGCCCATGAATTCTTCCAAGAATAAAGATGCTGAATTTGCATTTGGTTCGGGGCATATCAATCCTGTTGAAGCTGTGAATCCAGGGCTTGTGTATGAAACTTTCGAACAAGATTACATAATAATGCTCTGCAGCATGGGATATGATGAGGGTAATATTGGCAAAATTTCTGGAAATTTCAGCACTTGTCCTAAAGGCTCAGATAAAGCAACACCAAGAAATCTCAATTACCCTTCAATGGCAGCTCAAGTTTCACCTGGAAGGTCATTCACAATCAACTTTTCAAGGACTGTTACTAACGTTGGCCTTGCAAACACCACTTACCAGGCAAAAATCTTGCAAAATTTGAAAATTGGCGTCAAAGTTGTCCCCCAAGCTCTCACCTTTAAGTCCTTGAATGAGAAGAAGTCTTTTCGTGTGACTGTCACTGGAAGAGGCTTGTCAAATGGAACAATTGTTTCTACTTCCTTGATATGGGCTGATGGCAATCACAATGTCCGAAGTCCAATTGTTGTACATTCACTAGGATGACAAAAGCTGAAATTCAACATGATATGTGCATCTAGTATTGGAAAAAAGAAATGCCATAAAATATGGACAATCGCTTGCTAGTTAATAATTTTTTCTTGATTCTGGAAATATTAATTTATCCAGGTTATGCCCAGTCCTGCAATATTAAAAGTCCCAAATATTACATTTCATAGAAACCTTTTTATGAGTTTCTAATCACACATTATTACGCTTGATTCTGATTAACCTCTATTATAAAACTTGGCTACAGCATCCAATAAAGATATAAAAATTGGTGATTACTTCCAACAAGTGATTAGCTGTAATAGCAAGATGCATTCTATACCAAGTAAAATGAATATTGGAGATTATTAAACATGAGTTCATTACCCCCACGGCATTTGCCTGACTGATTCTCGAACAACCTTGTTTAGTTGACCACCGAATTTAAGTCGTAAGAGAGGTAAGGGTTAAACATTAATAAACATTTAATATCCGCAACTTATACAAGAGTATCAGCATAAATGTCAAATAGCGAGCTGAGCACGCATTTTATAAATGTTCAGATCGAGATGGGTTTGATTCCCCGATAATTGTGCCACATGTCATATTAGAATCAGGATATTTTACAAAAAAAAAGAGAATAAATAACATAAAATAATCATCATAAAAGAAAGTACATAGCAGATAACTTATCCATCATTATGTCAGTGCATTCATTTATGACCGAATTTTTCCTATAATGATTTTGGAATGAGATCCTCCTCTCCTGACTTGATCATTATCTGAGCTTTTAAAGATCTTTTGACATGTGTTATTATTAAATTCAATGGCCAAGATTTATTTGTAACTAAATTATTTCTACAGCCTCTTAAAATGATGTGTTTTATATAGATGTTTTCCCGCTACACTTTCAATTCCCGCTCCGATCAATTTATTCTCTCACCATAAAAAACTTTTCATCTCCTAAATAATTAATAATTGTGGTAAGAAAAAAATTGAAAAAACTAGTTTACTCCACTGAACGTGAACTTCAACAACAATAATAATCCAACGAGTTAGCTTATGATTCTATAACGCTTCTTGATTTCACTATACTTTTATCCCCAGCAACTTGATATAATGTTAATAATTTTTTTTAATGATTGCTACAAGTTTGTTGTTTTAGTTTTCATTGGTTCTTTAAATGGCCGCAACTGATGCTGTTTCAAAAATTTTTAGCGAATTGTATTGGAAACCTAAATATGGGATGGAGTTTGATTCTGATGAATTAGCATATGATTTCTACAATGCGTATGGGTCAAAAGTGGGGTTCAGTATTAGAAAAGAAACCTTTGGTAAGAATAAACATACAGGTGAAATCACCTCTAGGCAATTTGTTTGTGATAAAGAGGGCATGTGATCGAAAGATAAACAAGATCATTTAACTGTAAAACCTAGAGCAGAGACGAGAATTGGTTGTGTTGCTCAATTATGTGTTAAATTAGATATGAAGAAGAACAAATTTTTTGTTTATCATTTTGTCGAATCACATAATCATTCTCTTGTAATGGAAGAGTGCACTCATATGTTATCTTCTCAAAGAAGAATATCTAGTTCACAAGCAATGGAAGTAGATTTGGCAGATGGATTTGGAATTTCACTTAAGTGTACTTATGAGCTAATGGTAAGCAAGTGGGTGGAAGAAAATCTCTTGGATACACATGACTCAATCAAAAGAATTACATTAGAACGAGAAGACAAAAGCAAATAGCATATGGAGAAGCAGGTTATATTCTAAATTATTTCTCTAAGCAACATTTAAAAAATCCTTCATTTTTTTCCTGTATACAATTAGATAATGAAGAGCAAATCACAAATAGATTTTGGGCTGATGCTAAAATGATAATTGATTATGGTCAATTTAGTGATGTTGTAAGTTTTGATACGACTTATAAAATTAATAAAGAGAATTGGCCATTTGCAGTGTTTGTTGGACTGAATCATCATCGAGAGATTGTTGCCTTTGGTACAGTATTATTGTATGATGAAACTGCTGATTCCTTCATTTGGCTATTTGAAACATTTTTGCAGGCTATGTCTGGAAAGGTTCCAAAAACAATTTTCACTGATCAAGATGTTGCAATGGCCAAGGCTATCTTAAATGTCATGCCAGATACATGCATACCATAGGCTTTACACATGGCATATGATGCAAAATGCCTTGAAGCATGTAAATGGCGTGTTTAAAGGTACTAGTACAGTGAAAAGTGTCTTGTCGGTATTTATGGATAGTATTGAGGATGAAATGAGTTTCTAGTTGCTTGGGATAATGTGCTTGATGAATATGATGTACATGGTAATATTTGGCTAAAAAGTATATTTGAGTTAAGGCATAAATGGGTTTACGCATATGTTAGCCAAGCATGGTCTGCTGGAACGAAGAGCACTCAACTTAGTGAGAGTTTTAATGCAATTCTAAAGGATTACTTGAAATCAAATCTTAATATGCCTCAGTTTTTTTTGCACTTTGAAAGGATGGTCAATGATAAATGGCACAAGAAATTAGAAGCAGAGTATGAATTATGTTATAAGTTGGTCAATATGAAAATGTCAGTTAAAATGTTGGCCCATGCAAAGGAGATTTACACAAAGGTAATTTTTCAAGAGTTTCAAGACCAATTTGAAAAGTCTATCAATTTATTTGTGAAAAAAGACTCTAGGGATGGTGAATATTTAGTATGTACGATTGGTATGGATGATTTTGAAAAGGGATGTGTCAAAATAGAGAATGATGGCACATTGGCTTGTAGCTGCAGGAGGTTTGAGATGAGGGGAGTTTTATGGAGTCATATCATCAAGGTTCTTAGAGATGTTATAGATGTCAAAGAAATTCCTATTGGGTATATTTTAAAAGGGTGGACAAAACAAGCAAGAGCAGAATGTATCAAAGACATGTACGGGCGTGAAATCCAAGCAGATCCTAAGTTGGAACAGACGTGTCGATATAGGTCTTTATGCTCTATATTTACCAAGATATCTAGTTGGGCTTCCGAAAGTAAAAAAGCATATGAGCTAGCAAATGCGCATGCCATGGATTTGGCAAGATTAGTTTAGGATATTTTACGTTTGGAAATGGATGCTAGTGTGCAAGAAAAAGTTAAAGAATCTCCTTTGACTCAGCACATAGATACTGGCAAAGTAAAAGGTCTGAAGAAGAAAGGTCATCTCGTGGAAGACGTAGATTCAAGAGTAGTTTGGAGGTAGCCTTGACAAAAAATAAGAAAAAGAGGCTAACAAATTGTCAGTCTCAAATAATTCAGGTGATTGTCTGTATTATTAATTAATTAGTTTTATATTGATACAATATTGAGCAATTACTTTCATCTGGACTAATTTTTGCTTACATTGTTCATTGTCACAGCCACATGTTCAATTGCTTCTGGTGATTAGTAATACTCATTCATTAATGATTGATCATTCTTATTTTAAGTGCTTTTGCTTTGCCTTTTGTAATAATTTTAAGTGCTTGCTTAGTAGGCATTAATATTCATATTCTCAACTTATACAAGAATATCAGCATAAATGTCAAATAGTGAGCTGAGCTCGCATTTTATAAATGCTCAGATCGAGATGGGTTTGGTTCCCCCAATAATTGTGCCACGTGTCATATTAGAGTCTGGATATGTTAAAAAAAAGACAATAAATAACAGAAAATAATTATCACAAAAAAAAAGTACATAGCAAATAATTTATCCATCATTTATGTCAGTGCACTCATTTATGATCGAATTTTTTCTATCATGATTTTATGATAACTTTTAATAATACTACGTATGTTACATTTAATTTCAGATAGAAATTCAAATTTTTTGCATTTCTTAACTTTTCAGCTGAAAAATGATTTAATTTCAACTAAAATTAATATAAAAATTATATTATTGATAATATTTGGAATTTTATTATTATTGTTTGAATTGAATTAATATTAATCTTACTTACTATTATTTGAATTGTATTTTTTATTATTTATTTTATAAATTCTCAAACTGCAATATTATTTTCAAAAATTAAAATTTTAAATATGAAAGTAATCACTACATAGCTTTACAGTATAGCAATTAAACAAATTATATATCCATTCCTACCATTCACATTACAATAAACAATCCAAAGTCTAGCAACTGCATGTTCAAATTCCAGCCCAATAGCAAGCAGAACCGCAGAATCACTTTCTATCAATCCTGAAATTAATTTTTAAACAAAGATGCACACCAATTGCAACAACACTCGCATACACACAAAACCATCAAGTAGTTTAATTTTCCTGCAAACTGCAATTTAATTCCGGCAACATTATCATATGCAACTTGACTTCTAATCCTAAACTAAAAAAGAAACCTAGAAATGCAATAAAGCAAATTATCCAGACCCAACAATATGCTCCTAGAAGAAAGTGACTTAAACAATGAGACACCAACTAATGTGGCATTGACAAAAAGAATACATTATAATTTGAAATCAAAACACGGACAAAACAATGGAAGAAAAATTGTGGATGCACATAATGAGATGCAATAAGTACTATATTCCAATAAACTTGCACAAGCACTAAGTTGTCTTCACTTTTTTGACTTTGATTATTTGGTTAGATTTATTAGTTGCAAGAATGTAACTAAGGAAAATAAGAGTAACACTATTACGGTGCAAGAAACATAAGAGAATTCAAAGTTGTGCTATCAATCCATAAGTGATAGATTGCAAAACGTTAATAGCCAACTGTAAAAAATTCCAAAGTGTAGAAGTTTTCATGCTCTTAGATAAATTTCATCTAGCATGAAATAGGGGTTGGAACTTGAACTATTGAAATAATAATAGTAAAAGAGAATAAAAGGCACAAAGCATGTGTGACTAATCATTGCTCAACAGCCTATGTAAGTTACCATTGAAACCTGACAATTAGAAAGTACTCTAAGCCTTTTCAACCATAAATTTAACAATTAGAAGTAATAATTCAAATGACATACTAATTTAGTATGCTAACAAGATCTTTACAGATAACTGCATATAGGTCCCATCTACTCATCTTATGTTCAAGGCGTAATCACCGATTCAGTATGTCCAAGGGAGATCTAACTCTCAACATTGATCTATAATTAAGCTTTCAAGAGAGCAAAAGATATAAAATATTGAAAAGAAAAAGAAAAAGAAAATTGATAGATAGCAATGAACTTATCAGGCTTCGAAGATTAAATAAGCTTTTAAGAAAGCAAAAGATGTAAAATATTTAAAAAGAAAATTAATACATAGCGGTGAACTTACCAGGCTTCGGAAATTATCAGCCGTCAAATCAACATTTGTATTTTTATCATATGAATTTTTATTTCTTCAATATATAATTGTCTAAAAGCTAAGTATAAATAGAGATCAATTAGTCTTGTCTTTTGACAAGTTTGTTCGTCTTGTCTCACTGACAAGTCAGATTGTCTCTTAGTTGGTTTTGCTATTCATTTCTCATTCACTGGCCTTGTTTTTACGTTCCTCTATGGCTGGTTCAAGTAGTTGTGGAGCAGTTGATTTGCATACTGAATGTGCACGTTTGCAACTTGATGAAGAGGAGGAGAGTGGTCTTGAGGTGGCTGGAGAGGAGGATGAAGATAATAGAGGAATTAAAATTGATTCTCGTTATTGCCTTGTGGGACGTTTCCTAACTAATAAGGTGATCAATTTTGCTCTGTAAAGAATACTATAGCAGCCTTATTGAGGTTGGGAAAGGGTGTTTGTATCAAGGACTTATCTCTTACTCTATTCTTGTTTCAATTCTTTCATGACATTGATGTAAGGAGGGTTCTCAATTCTGGACTATGGATATTTGATCAACACATTCTCCTTGTTCACATATTAGGTGTTAATGAGCAACCCCAAAATGTTCCTTTGTTCCATATTACCTTTTGGATCCAAGTTTATAATTTGCCACTTGGTTTCCAATCTGAACGAATCTTGCATAGTATTGGCAATTATATTGGTTCTTTTCTAGAGTCAGATGAGAATAATCTCAAAGGTGTTTGGCGGAATTATATGCAACTGAAGGTGTCTCTTGATGTAAGGAAGCCTCGCAAGCGATGAATGCAGTTGAAACGAACATGAGGGGAATGGTTTTGGGTGGATTTCAAGTATGAATGACTCGATGTGTTTTGTTTCATCTGTGGTCTTGTAGGCCATACTGAGTACAATTGTCCTTCTTTGTATGATAGTGTGGATGGTAATGTTGTTAGTCCTTATGGTATATGGGTGAAAGTGCCGCCTAGGCAAGGTATGATGAATTTCTGTGAGCGTTGGCTGAGGACAACGCCACCAGAGATGAAGGAATGCAATCTTGGCAACTGCTCAAAATCAGGGGTTGTTATGGTAGTGGATGAGAATGAGGCCACAAAATTCACGAAGGATGGGAGCAAATCTTGTGAGAAAGAGCAATTTATGGCAACTTCCTAGTAGTAGTGTTGGGCATAATTTATGGCAACTTCTTGTTCTGGCAAAAGTTAAAAACTTTCTTTGGCAAGCAATGGCTAATGTTATTCCAACTGCCGACAACCTTTTGCAGCGTCGAGTAGAGGTACAAGCTTTCTGCCCCATTTGTCACACTTCATTTGAATATGTATACCATATCTTGGTTACTTGCCCTTTTGCTAAAACTTGCTGGTTATCCTCTGTGATTGGATTTAATGGGAGTTGATTGAGCTTTGTTCACTGGTTGGAGGATTTGTTTACTCGTTGTAATATTGATGATTATAGTCTGGCTGCTATGGTTTGTTGGGGATTGTGGTTGAATAAAAATAAGAAAGTTTGGAACGATGTTAATGGGAGGGTCCAATCTGTGTTGAATATTGCTGGTCAGAGTTTGTTTCTTTGGCAGCAAGCTCGTAAGAGTGTTTATTTCCCTCAAGCTTTTAATACATCTGCTCATGGCTTAGTTTGTTGGAATAAGCCTTGTGTGAAATATAAGTATGCAACCCAAGAAGGGAGGTGAATTGGGATTCTAAAAATTATTCAATTTATAAAGAAAAACTCAAAGCAAATATAATCTAAATTCAAAGCAATAACAATTAAGTTGATCACAATATAAAAAGATAAGGGAAGAGAAATTCAAACATAGAGATTTTTACGTGGTTCGGCCAACCTCGCCTACGTCCATGCCTCCAAGCTTTCCGGGCTTGAGGATTCTACTAAGCAAGCCTCCAAGGCTTCAAATGCTTACACTTGACTTCCAAGGTGTCAATAACCTTTACAACAAGAGATTATCACAATTTCTTTAACCCAAGTGCATCCCAACACTTACAATCACTCAAAACAAAAGATTTCAAATTTGTTTTGCCTCTCACAATATATAAGATTGCACAATGATCCCCAATAGATGAAGCAAGAATGTGTTCTAAGCTCTATGAAGATTGTATTCTCGAATATAAGCTCAATAATCGTGTTTTGATCCCCCTTCTTTGAATTTGAATGAGCTAATTTATATTTGGAGCTGAAAAACTAGCTGTTACAAACTGTCGGCCCGAAAACGGTTCACCGTTAACCATTAACGGTTAACCGTTTACGCTGGTTAAAAGTTACCGTTTGACCAAATTTCAAATAAACGGTTTGCCGTTTAGGATTACCCTTTCGCCGTTAAATTCTAGAGACCTGCAAGATGAACATCAGTTATCCGTTTATAGTAAACGGTTAAGGATTTGCATGAAGTGACTTCTCTAGATATTATCGGTTAACCGTTTGTAATAAACGGTTCGCCATTTGTTTCCAGTAACCTGCAAAAAAATTCAGCCTTATCCGGTTTTGTTAAACAGTGCCAAAGGAGTACAACCTTTAATTATGGATGTTATCAGTTAACCGTTTAAATAAACAGTACACCGTTAAATTTCAATAGCCTTTCCATCTTTTGTGTTTTCTGTTTTTCATAAACGGTTAGAGCTTAGGCAATATGTTGCTCTCTGGTATTAATCGGTTAATCGTTTAAAAAAAATCGGTTCACCGTTTATTTCCAGAATCACATTTTAAACCAGATTTTGTAGAGAATCTTTTTCTAATTTGAAAGTCAATCTTTTATGAGTATGAATGAAATGATTATTAAGGCTTTCGTTTATTAAGAAATAGCTCCAACATTTGTATCAAAAACCATTTAAAGTTTGTTATCATCAAAATCAATATTATTAACATATTCATGTTAACATTGTGCAGGGTGGTACAAGTGTAATGTTGATGTAGTTATTTTCAGCTCAAGAGGCATGATTAGTTACGAGGCTGTCAGCCGATCTGCTGGGGGTGACTTTATTGCGGCGAAAAGTGATATCCTTCCTGATAGATTTGAAGCACGTGAGGTTGATGCAATCAGTGTAAGGGAAGCTCTTAGCTGGCTTAAGAAGTTTGCTCTTCAGTCTGTTGTTTTAGAGATGGACAGTTTACAAATTTTTAATGCTTTACATGATGAGGTTGTTTATCCTAATGATTTTGGTACTATTATTGTTGGTTGTAGAGCTTTGGCTTAATCACTAGGAGAAGTGGCTTTCTCTTTTGTTCGTTGATCTGCGAACTCCACTGCCCATATTGTTGCTCGGGGGGGGGGGGGTTCTATGTCAGGTTCGGGTGAGTGGAGACATGTTCCACCTCCCTGGTTAGTTGTTGCTTTTTCTGTTTAATGCAATCCATATTTTCTTCAAAAAAAAAAAGCTAAGTAGAGCTTTTTCCATCCATATTAATAAAGATATTAGCAAGACCTCATCGCTTCCATCTAACATTTTCACAAACACTTTCACACATTCCTCCCATTCATAATCCGCTTCCATTTTCCTTTTCTTTTAACCCACTCAGATACAAATACAAACAATCAAACCTAACTTTTTTCTATTTTCCAAACGATTTGCCAGTCATGTATAAAAGGATAGGACAAGTGAATTAACAAGATAGAGTTGGTAGCTTCGATAAGCTTAGCAGTAGATGTTGTGGGTAGTTGACATCAAAGTGATCAACATAATATTTACTACCAAAAATCCAATGGCGTATTAAATCCAGCAAATCAAATGAACAAAGCAAATATGCATTAATATATTTACTTCCCAACGTTCCAAAAATAATATAGCAAATCCCCAAACCAAATAAAAATAACCAACTCAAATAACACATGAACAAAAGTGGGTGAGACAGAGAGGGACAACTGAGCGTGCAACTTCGAATTCAAGCTAAACAGCGATCCGAAACGATCATTTAGGTTTCAATGACTGACAACGATTTAGGGTTAATCCAACAAACTGAATCACGATGATCATTTACATTTATCCCCTCAGCTCTTACCTACCAGAAAAACCAAAATCCCAACCAAATCATAGATAAAAAATCCCAAACCAAAACTTTAATTTTCAAATAAAATGTACAGCGAATTAAAGCGAGTGAATAAGAAAACTAAACTTACTGTGGCAAACTAAAGCAAATGGTGAACGAAAATTGCGATCTAAGGTTTCAATTAATGGACGGTGATTTAGTGACTTTTTAGTACGACTTATTTAATGACCATAAGTGCTTATTTAATGTCATAAGTTTTTATTATAATTTTTTTTGTTGTTTTTTTTTAATAGAGTTTTTGAAACTTAAATAAGTTATTTTACCTCTACTAGTAAAAGCTCAAATTTTGAACTTTTAGGAGTAGAGGTTGAATTTTTTTAAATGTTAAAATATTTAAAATATCCTCTACTAATTTAACAATCTTATTTATTATTTTCATAATAGAAATTTAAAAAAAAAATTCTATTAAAGTAATTTTATAAATTTTTTAAAAAAACTCTTATTGACAAATAAACAACTAAATTTTTTTTAGTAAAAACTCTATTTACAAAAATTCTACTAATAAAAGCTCTATTTAAATAAGATTTATTTCAAAAGTTGTATCAAACGTAACCTTAGGGTTAATCAAAGAAACTAAAAGCAAATAGAGTGAAGTAATTGAATTTTGTAGCATATTGAACATGAACAGAATTTAACTACTTGGTATTTATTCATTTTTTTTTTATTTTGCTGATTTTGGCTTAGCGATTGAAAGAAATCAGAAGGGGGAAAGCTTTTGGCGATAGAGAGAAAAAGAGCCAAATCGGAAATTTTTCCTAAAGGGGGAGACACATTTAGAAAGTGCGGCATGCTTTTTTTTTTTTTTCAAGCAAACGTTTTTATTTTTATTTTTATTATTTTAATTTTTTAAACGCACCGTTTGAGTGATTTCTAAAATGCTACGGTTTTGGTTTTTAAATAAAATAATATGTTAATCTTTAGTCAAATATGGTCAAAATCATACTTCTATCCTAATATCTTGACAGAGTAAGTTTTTTATAAATAATAATTATATTATAAAACCACCATTAATTCATGATAGAATTGAAGTTCTATCATAAATTTATTATATTTTATGATATAAGTTATTTTGCTAAGAATTTATTACAAATTTATGTCACTTATTGCTTGTTATCTTGTAACGCATGATAATATTAATAAGGCCATTATTTCAAGTCTTTGATGGTGCCGCAAAGATACGTAACCGTCATTATTAAGGTCTATGGTTGGATGAGTCTTTTAGAATGGACAAATATCGTGCTATTAGGTTATAATAAAATGTGACGCCTACACATATATTAGAATTACTCTTTTAAATAACCTTGTGCCACTAGATTTAGATGTTTGAATTGATGCAATAATGAACATTTTGCACTAGCAAATTTTCATCACAAAAAAGCCTTCTCAATATGAGGTATGAAGAACCCAAACTAGAATAAAACCATGTTAGGCAACACCAAAACAACAAAAAGAAAAAAAAATCATAAATTAAAACGTTGTTGGAGAAAAGCTACCTTCACACTAGGGTTGGATACCATTTAGTTTGGTTTGGTATAGGTTCAAAATCGAACCAAACCTAAACTAATTGGTTCATTATTTTTTTAATTAAATATGAACCAAACAATAGAACAAACCAAACTTAACTAAATTAATTCAATTTAGTTCATTTCAGTTTTGTGGTTTTTTTTTATTTGGTTTGTGTAATTTTATCTTTTATATTTAATAAAGAAACAACATAATAGTAATAAACTATTACTATAACTACAATCTTGAGTCCATAAATTCAGAAACAATAAACAACATAATAAAGTCCAAAAATAGTCTAGAAATCTACCCAAATTACAAAAGAAACTTCATAACCTCATTGCCAATTTTATGTCAATATCAATGCTTCAACCATATCATGAGTCATTTTTATTATTATTATTATTGATCTAGTTTAGGTTAGGATTTTCAATTTTTATTTTTTATTTCCATAAATTCTATTTTTTTATTTTTTCTCTGAATTGTTCAATTTGGTAGTTTGGTTTGGTTTTAAACTTAACCAAATAAAAGCACCAATTAGTTCAGAGATTTTTAAACCTTTTAGTTTTTGTTGTATGAACCGAACTAAATCGAACTATTATATATATATATATATATAGTTTAGTTTGATTTGATTTGGACTGAATGGAACCATATGCCCAGGCCTATTTCGCGCAATGAGGAAATAAGATAAATAATTAAAATCAACTTTTTCATGAATAGATAAAGGCTTAACTAATCTTTAGAGAAGGCCGATGAGAGAGAAAAGTTTCAAAAGGGAGATATTGTAATTTTACTAAAATTTATGTGCTCTTTAACCATTATCATTAATTGTTACTTTAAATTTGACTCAATTATGTTGAGACATTTCAATTGAGTTGCTATGTCTTATGATTCACAGTTGTGGAAAATAAATTTATTAGTACCTTAAAAAAATCGATGTAACATTAGCTGGTAACAATAATAATATAATGGTTTGTTAAACTAGTTTGTGCCACACATATTTTTTATTTAGGCGTGGTTAAGAATTAAGATATTTTTATTTAATGACTATTGATCATAATTTTTTAAAAATAAATTTTAAAATTTTAAAAATTAAAATATTCTTATTCAATAATTATCAATCATATTTTTTAAAGATAATAAACAAAATTCGATTGCGGATCTAAATCTATATCTAAAATATTTTAATTTTTGTGCTTTTAAGGGGGGGGGGTTTGGCTATACGTTTGAGTAATAAGGAAAATTCATAAATAAGGTAAATAGAAACGCCTACTTAGCAAAACCATTTATTTTTTATTTGAAATATTTTAAGGTGCGCTTTAACTTTGTGACTACTTGTGGGTCTTGCCAGTAGTCTCTTACCAAGGCGGTGGGCTATCAAGTCCTCAGCTGAGGGTTTCTCAATTCGAGATCCACCATTTTACTTGGATTTTGCTCTCTCTCTATCTGCTCTGCATATGTATGTAATTTTAAATCTCGAATTTTAAGCTTATTGTTTCAATGCATATAAATAAGTTATGCCTGGATTAAATTCTCAGTATCAATAGCGTTTTGTTTCTATTCTCAGCTCAATGGTTTGATTACACTTTGTGCATGGAACAATTTTTGGAATCTGGGCATTGAAAATTTTGTTGATTTAGGTGGTTTGCTTGAAAATTCGGATGATATGCTCTCTGTGTTTCTGATGTTTGTGTAGTTGTCGATGATTAGAGGTGGGTTTGTTAAAATTTCTAGGGATATCTAGGCGAGGTTTTTCCTTTTTGGAATTTTTGGATTTTCTTAATTGTACTTATAGATGGTTGTTTGAAACTCTTGAGATTCTTGCAATGTCAATGGGTTCTCTAAAACAATGTTATGATATTTTAAGTACAGGTTTTGGGAATATTTGGCTTTTGATCTTTGATTGAGTTCAATATGAGCTTAAACTGTATTCATATTTGGGATTTGATGCATTTTTTAAAACTTCAGGCAGCTCTTGTGAATCTTTGGAGTATTCTTAAGAGGTCTATCTGGGAGTTGTCATAATGCCGTCTACGGATAATCACGGTTCTTCCTCACCATTTCACTCATTTGGTCGCTCAATTTGGAGTATTAGGCGCGAACAGGTTCATTCTGTAGAAGGGCATCATGATTCCAGTGCTGAGGAGTTGGAGCTTGAATCCTTCCATAGACAGATTGCAGACCATTTTAATGCGCTATCAGCAGTTGCTGATGATGAACTGCTCTCTATTGCATGGATACAAAAGCTTTTATATGCATTTGTTTGCTGCCAGGAGGAATTCAGGGCTATTTTGTTGAAAGACAAAGCACTAGTGTCGAAACCACCACTGGATCGATTTGTTGCTGAATTTTTTGAAAGAAGTTTGAAGGCGCTTGATATGTTTAATGCAACTCGTGATGGAATCGAAAAGATTCGATTGTGGCAAAAGCATTTGGAGATTGTTCAATGTGCCCTGGATTCTCATAAGAGGACAATCAGTGAAGGTCAGTCCCGTCGAGCAAGAAAAGCTTTGATGGATTTGGCTCTCACAATGCTTGATGAGAAGGATTCTGGGTCAGTATTTTCACAAAGAAATCGGTCCTTTGGTCGCCATAACACCAGTAAAGATCACCATCATCGCTTGCCAGGGCATTCTCGTTCTCTCTCGTGGAGTGTTTCTCGATCTTGGTCAGCTGCTAAGCAACTCCAGTCAATTGCTAACAGTTTGGCACCACCTCGTGGAAATGACATTGCAGCTACAAATGGGCTTGTGGTCCCTGTTTTTGCAATGAGTTCCCTACTCTTGTTTGTATTGTGGACTCTTGTTGCTGCAATCCCTTGTCAGGATAGAGGCTTAAATGTACATTTTTCAATTCTGCGTCAATTCTCATGGGGCGTTCCGCTCTTATCACTCCATGAGCGCATTACAGAGGAATCTAAGAAGCGAGAGCGACGAAATTCCAATGGGCTACTATATGAAATTTATTTGATTGACAAATGTGCTCGGCAATTGACGGACTTGTTGGATGTGGCTCAGTTTCCTCTGCCAGAGGAGCAAAAAATTGAACTCGAACATGGAATTCAGGAGTTAACATTGGTTTGTGAAGTGTTGAAGAACGAATTGGATCCACTGGAACGTCAACTGAGGGAAGTGTTTCGCAGTATCATGAATATGAGAACTGAGGGTCTTGAATTCTTGGGTAGTGGAAGCGAGTAATTTAGTGGACAGGAGTAATTTAAGAAGTAACTTGCTAGTGAGCATCAAGTGTACAAATTTGTGACAGTTGCTAGACATTTGCAAGCAGGATGACTGACTGGAGATGGTTGGCAACAATAAAATTTGAACAGGTAGCTTTCTTGTATTTATTTTTGTATTTTCTGTAAAGAACATAGTATCTGTATTGTAATTTGCTTTTTCCGGTTTTATTTCTTATCATTTTATTGGTTTCTTTTCTCTTATAGTTTCCATGCTTGGAAACTCAGATGTTACAGTTTCAAGTCAATTTCTGTGTGGCACCATATATGTTTCAGAACACTTGTTCACCAGAGTTTGGACATATCTGGACAGATCTTGGCTAATACATGATTAGTTAATATATTCTGATTGTCTAGTTTGTTTTGCTTTGGTTATGAGATATGATTCCACTGTAGCTGTTCTGATGATGTAATTTAAATGAAGCTGATATGAGTGTGCTAGCGAAGTGTTTCACGCTCTGCGGATCAATGAAACTCGGCTAGATCCTTAGCTTTGCCTGAAGAAAGGAACAAGGCTACGCAATGACTGTACAAAGCATAACCAAGAAGGATTACTGTTAAAATGTTATTATCGCCAGTTTCATAAGGAAATGGCGATAAATCTCCGTCAATAAACAGCTCTTAGCTCCCAATTGTGCCCTTGTAACTTGAAAGAAAGCTGAAAAGAACGAAGCTCTTGCTACTTTTTTGGTTTAGTATCAAAACTACCCTTTTTATTTAATCAAAATTAAACAGATAAACAAAGAAAAAGAAAACTCCCATTTTTTCTCACGAAATATTAGCGTCATGTAACTAAACTGGATTAACCATTAAACACAATTCTTCATTTTTGGCTTAAGTAATTGATAGGTTGGTATAAGAAGAATAAATTTGCTCTCATGCTATCTGAACGTAAAAAATACGGCTCCAATCGGTATAAAAAAACCCAGAGTCCCTAGGATTCATAAGGAGTAGAAAAAGGAAAAAAAAAAAAAAAAGGTATAGTGATAATTTGATTATTTGTGGTATTGAATGGAGTTAATTGCAACAGGTACAGCTTCATACTTCAAAAATTATCTCAATACCCTAAAATTTGATTTTGTCAAAATTTTCATCAATATCCTTTAAAAGCTGATAGGCAATTGCTAAGCTATCCTCATTTTAAAATATTTCAACTCAACGGATAGCACCTCTCCCCCCTCTACTCAAGCAAATAAACACTCATATCTGCTGCAATTCCCTCCATTACCTTTACTCAAACAAACAAATACTCATCCTCCATTCTCATACATGATAAATCGAATATCAACCAGCATCACCTCTGCAATTTGCTCATCGACATCACATCTACCGAAACAAACATTCATTCTCCATACATGCTAAATCGAACTTCAACACGAGCAAATTGAGCTTGAGAAGGGGAAGCTACCACAACTGAGAAAGAGAAGCCTAGTTCATCGCTACATAATCGCAGACGAGAGCTGATCCTTTACTGCAAAATAGTCAAAATGTAATTAGTTGAGGCAAGTAATTCCTCGTAATTAGTTTTCTTATTGATATTTAGGAAAAAAAAAGTTAGGGTTTTATATTGAACAAATAGATTAATTAGTTGCGAGTCTCTCATAACATGCTCGAAAACAAATTTTTGGTTGTTTTGCTGCACGCAAATTGTGAAAAATTAATGGATTGTGCTGATTATAATTTTATCATGTAACACATGATTTGGTCGTGTAAGGTTATGTAAGATTCAAGGTTGTGCAGGATTACACGACTTTCATATATTGCACGATTACACGACCTTCATATATTACACGATTACACGACCTTCATGTATTGCACGATTACACGACCTTCAATTTCAGATTGAAGAGTAAAAAGTTCATCATCTCTCCAATGTGTTCTATAATTTTATTTTTTGTTTCTTGTCAATAGAATATACACATTACATTTAGTTTAATTAGGCTCACAATAAATTGGAACGATACAGATGCCTTTACCTTGTGGAATGTCATTACTTAGAGAGATCCTTAATTTCCAATTATAAGTCATGGTAAGTCATGGTATGTCTAGTTATGAGTGGAAACACTTTAATTTGGTCATTGCAAATGGTGTTCTTATGTGTATAACATTACATTAATTTCCTATAGTTGATATTTTTTTTCTTAATTGATTTCATGGATTAATTATATGCAGGCATTCCTCATGTATGCTTGGGCAGATGAAGAAAGCACTTTGAAGATCAAAAAAAGTTTTTTAAATGGCTATAATATGTTTAATTATGATGTTCATTAGTGTATCCTATTCAAATGTTGAAAAATTTGTGCACTAATAACTTTGTTTATTTATGCTAATTAATCTAATCATTTCTCAAACTGTCGGATGTGCAAATTTAGTTTTTTTCTGCAAGTTATGAACACATGATTTGGTGTCATAAAATGTCAACGAAAATTATTAGAAAAAAGAAGTGAAATTAAACTGGAATCTAAAAAAATTCCACATCATCATTGGTTTGAATTGTAACTGGTGGCATACGATCATATGTCTTAAGCGTGAATTTTATTGTGATTTCGAATTCTGAGGTATCTATATCAATGATTTCGAATTCTGAAGTATCTATATCAATGATTTCGAATTCTGAAGTATCTATATCAATAACTTGAACTATCTTATCCACCAATTCGGTATATGTTGTCGATCGTGGTATCATCATCCATTTAGCCTTGAAACCTTTAAACTCACACTCGAAATTTTGCTCAATTCATTCACCATGGAAGAGAATAGGCACACGTACCAAAATCATATCTGATGATACAATACAAACAATAATATCAAATTTCATATACAAGTAACTACATGACCTACACGACCTACACGACTACATTACTTATATGACTTACACGACCTACATGACTATATTATTTACATGAACTACACGACTTACACGGCTATATTACTTACACGATCTACATGACTAATTACATGACGTACACAGTATCAAAAGGAATGCATAACATGAAACATTTTCGTCATAAATAAATTATATTGTTGAAAAAAATAATTAAACGACCTACATTGCATATATTTCTACATATAAGAAAAAATGGTGAAAATAAAACATTATAATATGAGGAAAATTTCTAAATTTTCCTAGAAATTAAAAAACTTAAAACCCAACAACATTAACATACATTATTGGGTTGTTTAATGAGTAATGCATCTCATTTTAGTTAAAGAAAGAGTGGGTGTTAAATAAATAAATATATAATTGTATTTGTGTAAGAAGTTATGAGAGATTTTGAGAGAATTTCGGCAGCAAGAAGAGATTTGGGTGAAAGAAATATGAAGACAATAAAGTTGAGTGAATTTGATGCATTCGTCAAGGACATTTAAGACTTTACTCACATTTGTTAGGGTATCCATAAAAACCAAAAAGGGAGGGGATATTTAAATAATTTTGAAACTATTAAAGAGTATTTAATTAAAAAATTGTACTGAATGGGAGAGAGTTGACTGTAAGCTAGAGTTGGCAACAATACTCGCGGGGCTCCAAACCCGCGGGGCCCTGATTAATTTGGGGTGGGTATGGGGGCCCGAAAAATCTGAAAAAAAAATTCGGGTCTATTTGGGTATGGGTCTAAAACCCCAAAACTTTTCGGGTTCGGGTTTGGAGATTTTCTGAATCCCCTAACTGAACCCGAAAATAAAAACAAAAAAAATCTAATAACAGCCGGTCGAATCAATTTTTTTCCCACAAAAGAAACCCTAACAGTTTGTGAGCTGCCGTTGTCACTAACAGCCGGTCAGCCGCCACCGTTCATCGCCACCGACCAACACTCAGCTGCACCTGTTGGTTCTCCTGCAGCAAGGTTTTCGCCTTTTCTACTTTTCTTTCTTTGTTTATTTATTTCGATTTTTATCTCAAAGTTGGTGCTCACTTTTATCTAAACCTGATTGCTTGTTCCCTGTCACTCAAAATGGTTGTGCTCTGATACAAACAGGGGTGAACACCATTTGTTGTCGCTACTTTCATTTTTTATCTCATTTATTTATTTATTTGCTCTGATACAAAATGGTTGTGCTCTAATACAAATAGGGGTGAACACCATTTGCTGTCACTCAAAATGGTTGTGCTCTGATACAAACAGGGGTGAACACCTTTAGAAAGGAGCTCCAGGTGAGGTAATCACCAACATCTCATTGCATGTTGTTATATATGTTGTTTTTTTTAATTTGAAATAAAAATCGTAACTGGGTTTTTTATGAGCTTTGTGAGGATCACTGTTGATGCTATTTGGGGGGGGGGGGTTGTCTTTCTTTTTTGACTTTACTACTTTTCTAGAAGCCAACAATGATGCTAAATAATTTGTTAAAATTATATTTAATTAGTCGGGTTGAATTTCCAGTACATTGGAAATATTTTTTTTTATTCTAATGAGGTTGAATTTAAAGAAAGATTATGGTGTTGAAATATTTGTGTTCTTCGGGATAACAGAAGAGTTAGAATATTTTTTAATGTGTTTGATATTTAGGAAAATGTAATGTGGATTAAAAATCTTAGCAAAATGCAAAAAAAGAGGAAATTTTGTTGAGAGAAATAAAAGAAGTTTCTAGTTTATTATGTAGTTGGAAAATCGCAATTGCCAAATACAAAAATACTATTAATTTGACATTGCAGAAGAAGCATGTATGAGCTATAATGGTAAAGATGAATCAAATGAAGATGTTAACTGCTGTGACAAATTAACATTTTAATTTGACTGAAATTGTTGTTCTGTAAGTAATTCTTGAATTAATTGAATTGTGAAGGACATAAACGTGGGAAGCAATAAGGACATAAATTAATTCTTGAATTAATTTAATGTTTTGTATCTGCATAGTTCTTAATTGTTTGCTTATAGTAAAATGCTAGTTTTATTTTTATTTTTAAAAGTTGCTTATTGGCTTGATTGTAGGTTCGACATTTAATATGTCAAGTTCTTTGCCCACACCACACTTAATGGATGATGAAGGCAATCAAACTCAAGGTGAATCAGCCGCCAGTGTTACTCATGGTGGGTTGCGACGTAGAGGAAGGTTGAGGTCAATTGTATGGGAGCATTTCGAGAAGAAAAAAATTAACTTGATTGATAAGGTTGTCTGCAATTATTGTAAAAATGCATTGGTAGCAAGGAGTAGTGATGGAACAAAGCACTTGCACGATCATTTGAAGACATGTCAAGTGAAAAAGGAAATAGAGGCCACAGATTCCCACCGGCAAAGAAAGCTGCTGGTGAAAAAGGGAAGAATGCAGTAGAAACTCATTTTGATCCTAATGTTACGAGGAGAAAAATGGCATGTGCTATTGTTATGCATGAGTACCCTCTGAGCATTGTAGAGCATCAGGGTCTGAGGGATGTTATGTCTTCTCTAAATCAATTGTGGAAGCCAGTGTCTCGAAATACTATCAAGAAGGAGATTTTAGACATGTATGAGTGTGAAAGGGCCAAATATGTCAGTGTATTGGAGCAAACTCAAGGTAGAATTGCCATTACAACTGATATGTGGACTGCAGAAAATCAAACAAAAGCATATATGGCAATCACTGCACACTTTATTAACGATGCTTGGGCATTACGAAGCATACTTTTGAGGTAAAATTCTTACTGTTATGATTTTTTTAATTATTAGTGATCAATCTGATTTTTTTAATTGTTAATGATCAATCTAATTTTTTTTAATTGTTAATGAATTTTTTTTTTAGCTTTTTGGAAGTGCCTGGTTCTCACACAGGCCAAGTGCTTTGTGATAAGCTGATGGGTTCGTTATTGGAGCTCAACATTGAGCGTAAGTTATCCTCCATAACTGTTGACAATGCTGCTACTAATGATCGTATGATTGATTTTATGTTGTTGGCACTAGATAAAAATGATCTCATTTTGGGTGGACAAAAGTTTCATGTTCGTTGTTGTGCCCACATTCTAAATTTAATTGTAAAGGATGGTTTAAGTGTGATTGGTGATCTAATTGCAAACATTCGTGAGAGTGTTATTTTTTGGTTAGGATCAACTAAAAGAAAATTGACATTTGATGAGAATGCACGTAAATTAGGCATTACTTCTGGTAGAAAACTAGTACAAGACTGTCCAACTAGGTACAAGACTGTCCAACTAGGTGGAATTCTACTTATCTCATGATATGCTCTGCATTACATTATAAGAACGTTTTTTGTCGATTGAAGAATATTGATGGACAGTATAAGTGTTTGCCTAGTGAGCATGATTGGCAATTGGCTAGTGCCTTAGAAAATGATTTGAAATGTTTTTATGATTGTACAACATTATTTTCTAGTACTAGTTATCCAACATCTAATCTATTTCTGCGCCATGTGTGTGATATTAGATTGTGCCTGAATGAATGGGTTTCAACTTCTAGGTATGATGAATTTAGAATCATGGCATAGAAAATGATTGAAAAGTTCGATAAGTATTGGCATGACATGAGTGGAATATTGTCTATTGCATGTATCTTTGATCTTAGGTTCAAAATTAGGTTGGTTGAATATTACTTTTCCATGATTTATCGGGATGATGCTACTTCTCGTGTCCAGATAGTGTATAGTGATTGTCAAAGTATAGTGAAAGAGTACAAAGCTAGATATGCATCAGCTGCTAGTTCTCCTGGATATAGTTCTAGTTCTTTAAGTACTTCTCATTCTATTCCGAGTTTGGGTTCCTATAAGGGTTCAACTGAATGAATTTTGGGGTTTACTAGTTTTGTTAATGTTGGTAATGAGGAAGTAAAGGATGAACTAGACACTTATTTGGGTGAAAAGTTAGTACCATTTAATATTGAGGAAGAATTTGATGTTTTAGCTTGGTGGAAGGTGAATGGTGGTAACTATCCGATATTGTCTCAAATTGCAAGAGATATTTTGGCTATTCCAGTTACCATTGTTGCTTCTGAATCTGCTTTCAGCACTGGTGATCGATTTGTAAGCCCATATCGCAATAGACTTCATCCAAGCACATTGGAGGCTTTGATGTGTAGTCAAAGTTGGATACGTGCTCTTTGTGGAGGTATATGGTTTGCATTTTAATTTTTGTATTTTAATTTATTTAAATTAATTAATAATTAACTTGATATTTATATTTATATTTTTTAAGTAGTTGTGGCACCGACCTCTCCAGCATATGCCAAGATTCTTGATGAGGAGCCAGAGATTGAAACAGATGTAGAGGCTGTAGAGGTATATAGTTTTAGTTTATATTATCTTGTCAAGAATTTATTAAGTTGAATTGTTAAAACATGTTTTTATTAATTTTTTTTTGTTTATGTTGTTATAGGTTTATGAAGAATCTTAGAATGTGCATCATTGGTGATGGCTACAAGTTTATGTTGAAGACTTAACATTATTTTGATTTGTTGTATAAAATTTAATCATTTGTAATTATGTTGAAGGCTTAAAATTATTATGTTTTTATTTATGTGGAGGTTGTTAAAATTTGATCACTTGTAATTTTATTTCTAATATGAAATTTGATTATTTGTAATTTTATTTCTAAATATGGAAGTTGTTAGAATTATTATTATTTAAGAAAAAAAAACTGAAATATTTAGAAATTATTATTTAAAAAATGTGGATCGGGTCCCCGTTTTAATTCCCGCTCAATTCGGGGATTTTCGGGGATATACCCAAACAATTCCCATTATAATTTTTCGGGTATAGGACGGGTTCGGGGGATTGCTTCTAAATCGGGTTCGAGTTCGGGGATCATGATCCCCACCCGAACCCGCCCCATTGACATCCCTAGTGTAAGCACATCAACTAAAAAACACTTTTTGCATCTAATTATTCATTAGGTAAAATTCATAAACTTAATATGGGAGTCGACAAAAAAAATAATAACTTGGTGACGGACACGTACCATTGTACATATCAATATGCTTACAATGGCCAGCCTAGTAATGTAATAGTGCAAACGGCGGAACTAATACTTAAGTTGGTCATAATTGTGAAACTATAAATTTTGAGCTCTCCTAAAATTGAGAGGTCAACCAGTCAATGTGATATTATGATGGGCCAAACTATGCAAAGTATAAAGTTCATTAGGTTAGTACAAAAAATATACAAATTTCGAGGGCCCTAGCGTCATAACTGTTGGAACTTAAGAAGCGAAAACCGCCGCCAAATGCAATTGAAGCTGCGACTTGCGAAAGCTGTCGACGGCAGCAAAAATGGCGGAGACAGGGAAACTCAAGAGCTTAGCGTTGTTAGGAACTGGAGCTGTTTTGGGCTCTGTTTCTACCGTCTTTCTTTATAAGCTTCTTTCAAGGTAAATATATGAGTTACCCTTGAAAATCAATTAAAAAAATATATTTTTGGATATATGTTATATGAAGCAAATGTATTGTATTGATCTTAAGATGATGGAAGCCTAGGTAAATGTTAATTACAAGCTCCCCTGAATCCCAATTGTGACCATTCGTTTTTTCCCCTTGTTATTTGCAGAAATATAGCAAGGTCACACTTCAAAAATGTACCCAATTGCATGACACATAATGGGATACCTGCTTTAGATCTTTTAAAAGACGAAGTAGTTGCTGAACAATTGACCAGGTGCCATTATTTTCACTTGCTAATTAATTATTGTTTTAACTTTACCATGAAGCTAAGTTTTCAGCATTTAGGTGAGTTTTCTATATTATTATTTATTTATTGTTGCTAGGAATATTCAATTCTTTGGCGTCGAGTCTCAGCAGAAAGTGTCTGGATCTTATGTTGTTGTCATTGGTCTTGGAGGGGTTGGGAGTCATGCTGCTGCCATGCTCTTGAGATCAGGTGTCGGTAGGCTCCTCCTTGTTGATTTTGACCAGGTTGGCATGCTATTCTATATTTATAGCTTTTAGTATCTTGCTTTATCTTGTTAGTGTTTTTCCTCATTTGGTTCCTAGAGTTTTTCACCCACAACACCTTTAATAAGTATAGTCAAGTTTTGTTGAAGAATCAACTTTTTAATCTTTGTCATGCACTTTGCTTTCTAATGCAATAAATTTTCTGTTAATCATTTAATGACATCCAGCATTCAGTGTTAAAAATTATGTCTATTTAATAATTAAATATATTTTATAAATCTGAAATACATACATGTTTATCATAATATTTATAAACTTTTGAATTTAACAAACGGCTTTTATTTCAAAACTTGTGAAAAAAACCTGAATATATGTAGCCATATTTCCATGGAATCAATCGAAAAAAACATAAACAAAAGAACTGAAACAAAAGAACAACTAAACATTGCACTTTATTGATACATAAAAAACTAATAAAGTCTACAAATTTCATAGAAACATTCTCAAAGAGGGTAGATACAGCTTGCTTTGCAAGTGTATAAATTGGGGTTAGGGTCTCTTACCATTTTCATGAAATAATAAACCAGTTCACCAAGTGCAAGAACTAAAAATTTAAATGGTTAAATCTGTTTCTGGCTTTACAATGACTTTTACTCTTCTTTTTGACTTTACAAGTCAAAAAAGGAAATACACACTTGAATCCAGTGTATTTTGTCCTATAGTGTATTAAAATCTCTGTTTTTTTATGTCTTTTAGCTGTCGGATTCCATTATTATAAATTTACTCTCTCTCTTTCCATATATATAAGACCAGGACAACTTTGAAGAAAGAAGATATCTGGTGAATTTTTCATCTAAACAAGATTCTGGAATGTCACTAACATCTCAATTTTACAAAATGATGCAAGCAAGAAAGAATATTTCTTTTTCTGCTGTTATGAACAAGTTTCTTTAAAAACCTTTCTTGTCTGTTGCAAATCTCAGTTTCCTTTATTGTTTATCAATGGCCTTAATAAGACAGTGTACTCTCAATCATCATAGCTGGAAAGAACTAGTTTAACTTTGTGGAACCATAGTTAGTTTCTTGCTTCGCTTATGAATTCAAGTTTCTTTCTTTCTTATTCTAGAAAATTAGCAAGCCATTGATAGAATTTTGTTTTTTAATTTCTCTCTGTTTTTTCCTGTTTGGTGACTTTTTTCTGCCATCAAAAAATTTGGGAAGCCATACATTTATAAGTTTCTAGTTTCTTGTGATAGAAGAAGGAAATGCATGTGTCAGAAATAGCCTACCTTGCAATAAAACATTATGTTTCATTGTTTGTATTAGTGCAGTTATATTCCGAAATTTGAAATCGACATGTTGGGAGAATAAATATTTTGCATGTGCTTTCCAAAATAAAAGCATTACATGTAACTTTAAAGTTCAAGGTTATTCTATTTGATCTGCCATCGAAGTTGCATGAATTCATTTGAATGCTTTTAGTGCATTCTGGTATTTGCTTGAATATATGGATTGGTTACCAATATATTGGATACTTGTCTTCATCTATGGGCATGCTGTGGTTACCAATATATTAGATACTTTTGTAGCTATCAGATGCCACTCATTAATGAAAAATCTTTCCTTCTTCAAAGGGTACTCTGGTCGGATGTTATGTCATCCTTAATATTGATAGGAGAGTCCAGTTTAACCTAGTTGCTTTCCATTTAGCTGTACCTGGAACCATGTGTCCATGCTTATGTTATGTACCATAAACATATTGCATGGTAACATTTTACCATTGATTTGAATTCGATGAATTTTCTATTTTATATGGTGTTATTTTTTCAGTTTTTAATTATTGTTATTATAATTTTTGTTGTTGCTTTTGGCTATCCTAGCCTCTCAATCGTTCTGATAATAATACATGAAAGTTATTGCTAGCAAAAGGTAGAGTAATAGTTTTGCTTTAACTTTCTTTTCTTTTTTTCTTTTTCAAAAAAGGAAAAAAAAAGATAAAATAAAAAGAGACATTGAAGAGGGGTCTCAATTGTATTCAAATTGTATTTATTCCGACAAAAGGTACTTATAATTTGTTCGCTCTGTGAGAAGGTATCAGTTTCATCACTTAATCGGCATGCAGTTGCAACACGAGCAGATGTTGGTACTCCGAAAGCCTTATGCCTCAAGAAGCATTTCTCTTCAATCTTCCCAGAATGCCACATAGATGCAAAAGTGCTATTATATGATGCATCATCTGAAGAAGAAATTTTGTCTGGCCACCCTGATTTTGTTTTGGATTGCATTGATAACATTGATACAAAGGTACCTCTTCTTGCTTAAAGTCTAAGTTTAGAACTAATTTTGATCACTGCCAGAATTATTTCTTCAATGCTAGATATTTACTATATTTTCATACATGGTCTTCTTTTTATAGTTGTCGTGTTGAGTTAGGGATGATCTTTCTTTTTGCTCTTTTGATATTGTATGCATGTGATAGGAATTAGGGCTAAATTAGGGCTGGTTTTTATTGATTGAATCAAAAGAAAGAACAATCTTGACCTATAATTTGAGGGGTAGCTCATCTCTCCCAAAACTCCTAATTACTCTTAATACTAGACAAAACTCAGCATAAACCTTAAATGACCCCTTAATCTCTTATTTATACATGAGCCCTAATTAACGAATAAATAAAATTTCTAAACTGCCCCTGCCCCTAAAATTACCAAACTGCCCCTGCCCCTTTATATTTGAGCCTAACATAAGTTTTCATTAGTCTAACAGCATGGCCGATTAATTCCTATAATCATCTGAAGTTATGATACCTAGCCTTTTGGGCATGAATGGAACTGGACAACTTTTACTTTGATTTTTAAGTTTGATATATGAAGTTGCAACTTTAGATAGATCTAAACGTATAAAAGCTTAAGTTGCTATGTAGGGTAGGAGGATAAAAATTGTATTTAAAACTCTTGATATTCCCCTTAAGTGGCAGCCATGGTGATTGTGGCATGGCAGGCAAGATGAGGTTTTAAGGAAGTCAAGAAAAAGGGTGTTGTAGGAGAAAAATTTATTATTGAATATTAATATAATCAATTTTCGCTTTTGCATAAGAATGAAAATGAGAAATTTTATGTTTTTCTACTTTGATGAAAATGTCATTGGCAAAGTGTTTAGCAAAGAAATAGATCGAATCATATTATCTTAAAAACTTATGTTGAGATATGTTTTTGTTTTAGATTTAGTAGACTGCTTATTAATGGGATATCTTGTCAGATTTTGAATACCATTGATGGGGACTCTCCTAAAAACTTAAGCTTTTGGGATTAATATCTATTCCACATAGAATAATTGTATTATTGGACTATGAAATTCTTTGTTTTGAATCTTGAATCAACTTTAGATTCGGTCATTCGATCTTAAAGATGATTCTATGTTTGCAAGAACAAGCTTATCATTACAGTTAGCCATGAATGTATATTTGGGGTTTGATATTAAAATTACTATTGGGTCTTTTCTTCTGATCCTAAACATTTGAAATTAAGAGTTATTTAACATGGTATGTTTATATTGTGATGTTCACATTGTAAATTGTGAAATTTTATCTATAGTAGGTGGCACTTCTTGCTGCATGTGTACGTAGGGGTTTAAAGGTTCTATGTGCAACAGGAGCTGGAGCTAGAGCTGACCCAACAAGAATCCGTGTGGCTGATTTAAGAGAGTCAACAAATGATCCATTATCCCGAGCTGTAATGTATCTGGCTTGTTTCTATTTGCATCTCTTTAAGTGCTTGGCAAAGTATTAAATGCTTGTCTTTTTGGTCCTACAGCTTTGTTGCCTAGATAATTCATTATGAATTAAGGATGCCGATATATGCATTTGGTGCTAAAATTTATAGTTCCTGCTTGCAGATATTCCCAAGCAACCTGATGCATTTTTGCTGTTAGTGAATATAAATAAATATATTAGGGAGTAAATTATTTTCATAAGCATGAATGATGTGTGTAAAGCTGGTCCATCTGTCATATTCTAGGACACTCAATATATATATATAGAGTAATTTTACAATAAGGGAATCCCTTTATTGTAAGGGATAGGTTAAAAGACGAAAAAAATACGCACTCTAATATAGTGTATTCTGTCTTATAGTTTATTGAAATCTGTGTTTTTTAACTTGTCTTTTACTTTAATAAAATAAGGAATTCCATTTTTCTAAAGTTACGACACACACACAAACACATAAAATCAGGACAACTTGAAGAAAAAGATGTTTGGTGAATTTTTCATGTAAAAGGGATTCTGGAATGTTATGAACATCTCTATTTTACAAAATGATGTGGCTAGAAACAATAATTCTGTTGTTATGAACAAGTTTCTTAAAACCCTTTCTTTTCTGTTGTGAATCTCAGTTGTCTGTATTGTTAATTAATGGCCTAAATGAGATAGTGTACTCTCAATTATCCTTGTTGTTCCACTGGCAATAAAATCCTTTGAAGCTTCGTCTTTTTTGTTTTCTTCTTTCTATCTTTCTCTTCTGAAGGCTTCCTAACTCTTTCTAGATATAAAGGCTTGTATGACTTTGAAATTCTCATCAAACGTAAGAATTTTCATGTTTCTAAAATTTTATGAAGTCATGGAACTATTTTAAACTGTTAGAAATTTCGTTGCACGTTCTTAGCTACAATTCATTGGTATTGGCACTTGAGCTTCATTTGCAAATAGAAGTGTAAGTACAGAGATACCTGGGTTAACCGCAACTTCTTCAACAATATACCACCAGTGGTTTTGGAGTCGACCTTCCTTGGCCTACATGAATGAATTTGCTATATAATTGTTATATCATGATTTTCTTTTTCCTTTTTAATCAGATAGCACTATTTTCATTTTTTTTTTTTTGGCCATTGCACCAAGAATATGCATGAAGCTATGAGGTGCATCAAGAGTATGTGGAGCTATAATTTGTTGATGTCCCTGATTCCTGTAGCATAATTTTTCTCTTTTTTGTGTATCACCGTTTATTGAATAGAAGTCTACAATTTCTCTTGTCTATCGTCCCCGGGGGGGGAGGGTTGTCCGCATAATTCTCTATTTTGTATATCACTGTTTATTAAATAGAAGTCTACAATTTCTTTTCTATATCGTTGAAGGAAAAAACCAAAAAAAGAAAAAGAAAAAAAGAGAAAAAACTGAAGCTGATACCCTTAATCTTATGCTAGTTCATAATTCCCAAATAGTATCGCGAACTTTTAATTTTTCGTTTATGTGGCTGTAGAAGTATATATGCTGTGGTAGTTACCCTAAACCCTAAATTTTATTTCTTATAATAACTAGAAATTTTATATTCAGAAAACTTGAGTTTTATGTACCTAATGGAATTGCTATTTTTCAGGTAAGGCATCGTTTGAGGAAAGATTATGGCATTGAAGGCGGTATTCCTGTTGTTTTCTCGTTAGAGAAACCTAAGGCAAAGCTGCTTCCATTCACGGGTCCCAGTGGAGAAGATGAAAACCCTTCAGATTATCAAGTAAAGATGCTTAGTTACTATTCTGAATTATTTTATTGCTTTTAGTTAGTACTGATATTGATAATTCAGCTCTCATTTACCAAAATCCATAAACATAAATATAACAAGCAATACATTCACATTCATAATTCTTGTCTTATTTACAGATGGTGCCCGGGTTCAGGGTTCGCATCATACCTGTTCTGGGTAGCATTCCTGCGATATTTGGAATGGTCATGGCCTCCTATGTTGTGACACAACTGGCAGAACTGCAAGTCCAAACTGAGCCTATAGTAAATATGGATGTCGACCATTACCGTCTGCTTCATCAACGCCTTACTGAGCATGAGGAGTCATTATATGGCACAGCCAAGGAAGTTCAGGTATGAAAATATTCCTTTACACTTGTGTTAGCTGAAAATTGTAGTTTTTTAGATTATTTTTCCATCTGTTGTCCAAGTAAAATGTTTGGCACCTTTTCACTCTGTTTAGAATATTTGCTGACTATGATGATAGGTTGATATAGGTTTTACATTTATTGCTCCATTGCTTGTGCTTCTAGGCATTTGGAGATTTTTTTTTTTAAAAAAAAAACTTCTTGCTAAAATTTCATCTATTTATTTTGTACTTGGAAGAAATCTCTTATTTGATAATTGTAACTGAAAGTCAATAGCACTAGAACGCACATTACTTGTTGAATAAGTGTAAGGTTTTTATTTTTATTTGTTTTTAAATAAAAGGTTTTGGCTTTGATACCAATTTATGGATCTTTGCTACTGCACACTAGGTCATGGATTTTGATTTTCTGGAAATATTAATCCTTGTGCATAAAACGGATTGAAAAGTTCTATAGAAACCTATTACATAACACATTTGCAATATGTAGTAGATTTAGCGGACAAGGGCACGCTTGTTTACCATTTGCCTTATTGTCATTCATGTAATCAGTGCCTGAATAGTAGTTTGAGATATTGAATGGAATTGGATAATTAGATCCTCTTTTCTTTTTCCTATGGATTGAAAGTCCTAATCTTGTCGTATGTATACCTTGGTTGTTGTAATCTTCTTTTTCCTATGGAGTGAAAATCCTAATCTTATCGTATGTATATTTTGGTTGTTATAATCTTTTCTTTTTTTTCTTAAACCACTTATATAGAAAATTAATGGATAATTTAAACTCACTATTAGCAATGATTCTAAGCTAGTTGTATTGTGTTTATGGAGTCAATAAAGCCATTAATGTCTTTGTTTCATTTTCAGTGAAAGCTGCTCAACTACTTTCAAACTCAAAGCTACTATGGACCGTTTATGTAATAAGTTCATATAATTATACCTTATTACTTACCAGGCGCTTATCTTTTACAGGTAGATGTTGAGGAAGTGATGTATGTTGCAAAAGAACTGTGGCATGGACGAAGTGCTTGGGAGCATTCTGCAAAAGATTTGGGGCGTGGGATGTGGCGATCAGTCAACGAGTTGATGCTTGTGAGGTAACATTTGTTTCTTTTCATCGTAAATAACATGATCAACGTGATCTTTTACATATGGTGAATGTTAATAATGCATAACAGAAAGTTCAGGGATTAAGCTTTTCTCTGAACTGTTTTCAGTTTTAGAGATTAATGCTAAGAATCGTATGGTACGATTAAGGAATAGAGTAGGGTTTAAGGTCAAATTATGAACATCTGATAACTTTCTGGCCTTCTGGACTATCTTATAGTTTGTAGGCTCCAAGTACATATATTGATGATGGCAATGTTGTGATTTAATGTGCTTAATAATTTTAGGTTTTCTTGCTACCTGTCTTGTCTCTCTTCTTATATGGACATAATATTTGTTGGAGAATTTATCATTTCCATTGCTTCATTGAACTCTTCTTGTAGTATCATTGATTTGGGTTACATTAGTTTGGTTAACAATGAACTCCTGTGAAAATTTCATCAAAATTGAACATAAAACGGATGGTACAGGCGAAAGGTTTCTAAGATGTTGCCTTCCTAGGCAGCATGCATAAAATAAGTTGAATTCCTCCAGCCAGTTGGTTGGACCTGTGAATAGAAAGAGACAATGGGGGAAAGAAATGGATAGATGGAAATGAATATATAGAAAAAGCAATAGAAGAATCCAATTAAAGCAACTAAAATCCCTTAACCTCTAAAGATAAAATAATGTTATGTGTGAATGGCTGTAACATCATTATCCATCAATACCCCTCAGCTGAAAGAGTCTCAACTTTGGCTGGTTATGGTACTAAAAATTATTCTTCAAAATGTGTTAAAGATATTAAAATCCTTCTGAGCCCAAATATGAGGTGTGTCTACTGGTTTGTTTGGTTAGGTCAGAAACTTTAAGGAAGATGCTGAAGTTGATCATTCTAGACATTGGCAGTTACAAGTGAGGTGAATGCTATCATGGTGTGGTAACAGGTGAAGGACTTGCAAATACAACCAAAGAAATCAAATTGCACAACGTTAAGCATTCGATGAAGAGATTTCTTGGACTAGTTTATAATATTCCATATTGCCAGAAAGAGAGTTCTTGGACTAGTTTACAAGCCATGGGCTCTCTTGATTAAATAGACGCGTTTTGGGTTGCAAAGCCCAATGACAAAACAGTGATAGAATGTTTGCTCAAAGCAGACAATATCTACATGGTGGGCCTGGGCTGTTTCAGTGTTATTGGACTTGAATCTTGCCAAGACCAAAGAGGTGGCTATCAGAAACTAAGCCGTGTAGACCTTGGTGATGCATTTTTCTCACTCTTCTAGTGACATCTTTTGCACCTGACCTATTGAGATGACCTAGCTAGTATCTATAGTATATTCTCAAGGAGCTTGTTGCTGTGCTCCCTGATGATTTAGGATTTCTGAAGATAAGATGTTATCGGCAAAATGTTTAATTGCGTTCTAAATTGGACCTCCACTGTGCGAGACGAAGGAGAGAGATTTTTTACTACTTGTGAACTCATCTGAAAGTCAGTCCTAAAATTTGCTAAATGAGTGAGGAACATTTGTCAATTTAGTACTAAGATCTGGAAGTCTTGAGAAAACAGAGTGAAGTAAAATTGGAATAGCCAGGCAATGACCATGTCTGTCACCTCTTTCACTTGATTTCAACTTTTGTGTCTCGCGTACTTGAATTTACTTGCGCATTTGCTTGCTTATAGTCTGTTTCTTGAAACCCTAATTAAGTGTGTAGAGACCTTCGGAACCCTGTATTGCACCAACTGACAATTAAAGTACTAAATCTTCACATGCCTACACGAATTTCTAATAACTATTTTTTCTCCATTATAAGAGTATAATTGCGTTCGGTGATCTCATTTAAATTTCAGCTAGTATCATTTACAGTCAAAATACTGACCAATCACGATATTCTCGGTACAGTGGCTGACTGGCTGTTTATGAATTTAGTGTTATGGCTGTGCAATATGTATCCCAATGAAATTGTTGTCCTTTTAAGGGTGACATTGACTGGCATTGCATTGTTAGTTTATTCATTTTTTTTTTAAATTCAGGTGGGACCGAGAAAAACCAGCAACTGTATCAAACTTGGTTCTTTTGAAATTTAAAGAGGTATCTTGGAGCTTCCCTATCTCTAAACAGCTACAATAGATTTTAAAAGGCATGCTTGTTTGTCGTAATATTACTCAATTATATTTCCTGTTGAATTCATATATAAGTTTAATTGATTTTAACTATTTTGTTGTGTCACAACTTTTCCACACTGGTAGTTGCTTTGATCTTTCATCAAATAGTTTGTTAGAAAGCCACATAATCTAATTACTTTCTAGCTGATACACCATATAGGTGTACTGTTTCTTTTTTATTAATTCTTAAAAGCATTTTATCACTGCAGCTGAACTGAATCATTCCTAATTTTATTGTCCACTTACACAGAAATGAATATTGTTGTTTCCCATCTGGAACAAAATTGTCATGCTACAAGCATGGTTCCTTAATATTATCACTGTGATTTTAAATATATTCCATGTTTTTTCAAAATCCATAGCTTCATATATTTTAACTTCTCTTGTCAAAACTGAGAGAACTTAGAGCCACGATATCAGTTTATGTTTGGTTAGGTTAAGGCATCAAACGTAGTGGCAGGACGAAGCATTTTATTCTTTCCACAGAGAGAACAAATAACTTATTGGAGTATCTTAGGAAATAAATAGAGAAAGAGAGCATCTTGTAGTCAGTGACGGGGTTCTGTTTATTCTTCCCTTCCCCTAAAGGCTAAAACCCAAGGGGCTTCTAAGTTATCAAATGCACCCCTGATGAGAGGATGGTATTTATTTTGCACTTAATTATTTTTCTCGATTTCAAAGACCAACTAGCATAGCATTTGCTTTTGTTCTCTGCAGGCAGATGAACATGAGTCAAGGACACTTGACGATATCAAGGAAAAGGAACCTGCCTTTTTTGAGAGGGTTACATCTGTGTTGAAGCGAGCTGAACTGGAATTTCTGTTGTAACTATTCTGAAAGTTTGCAATCCAACTTTTGATGGAGACTGGTCCGTCTCTCTGAGTCTTGACTCCTTTTCATTTTCCCATCTTGTTTTTTTCCATTTTGAAATTTAGAATTAAGTATTTGTTTTGTTTATATATTTCAACAGATGAATCCAAGAAAACAACCAGAATTTTTTAGTGGGAGTCGACCAAAACTGGGTTTCGGCTTTGGCCTATCGCCTGAGTTTCTGTTTCTTCTTTTTATGAATCATGGAAGAGGGTCTGGCCCTTTCATTGTAATGTCGTCTAGCGAGGAATAGAAATTTTTTTGTTGGACATTTCAAGTTTTGGATTTTATTAGACATTTCAAAGCCAATCCCAGATAATTATTGTCTGATATAGCTACGTTTGAAAGTAAAGATTAGATTGAATCTGAATTATATGTATAGTTTTATCTTTTGTTTCATATATTAAATAGTTAAAATAACTATGTAAAATTTAATTTAATGAAGTTAAAATAACTATTTAAATAAATAGTTATATTAATTATTTTTTTAAGAGAAATTCATTAAATAAAAAACGATTGTAAATTGTTCAGTAACCAATGAGGTGGAACAATACTCCATTCTTTAGGATCTGACATAGAACCCCTCACCCTAGCAACACTATGGGCAGTAGCGTTCGTAGATCGACAGACAATCGAGAATTCCACTTCTCCCAAATTTTGAGGTAAAAAACGATATTCCTCAACTATGAGTCCAAAGCCATTAGGACTTGATCGGTTCTCAGTTAAAACCTTGAAAACTTGAAGACAGTCTAATTCTATTACCACACGAGGAAGTCGCAGATTCTTCAACCAACTAAGCGCCTCCCGAGCTCCAAACTCTTCTGCTTCTCTAGCTCTAAAACCGCCAACAAAACTATCACACTTTGCAGCCAAGAAAGTGCCATCAGAATTGCGAACCAAACAACCAAAACTGATCTTTTATTGAGAAGAAAACACAACAGCATCAACATTGCATTTAACCCAACCAACATGAGGTCGTTCCTAGCACACAGCCCCATTAATTCCAAGCAGCTTCCAACTAACGTCTCTTTGAGGTAAAAACACAGAGCTACTAAATTTTTTTTATTCATTTCTTTTTTTTTTCTTTAAGATTTAGTTTTAAGTTTTTCCAAACTTCGATATAGCTTACGAAGACTTGGTCGGTATGCAAAATGTAGTATCTTCTCGTCTAAAGTCCATTTCGGTTTTAGATATCAATAGTGCAGATATAGGGCTGTCATTTATATACCATACCAAAAGAAGTTATCTACTCTTTGTTATTAATGCTTTAGAGAGCCTGTAAAGGATTCTAATCAAACGTTATCATCTTATTTTTTGAATGAATGAATACACATTCTTTGTTTGAAGGAGTCTGTTTATGTCTTATGAACAGATGAACAAACCCAGGTGGTCAAAACCTTTGGTCAACAAATTTTGTTGGTCGCGTCGTTGACTCCCCAACGAACATTCTCGCGAATTAACAAGCAAATTTCAAACTTAACATTTACACCCTTAGATTATTTCTTGGTATTTCATGAAGGATGAGTAAGCCTATAATTATTTTTACACCTCTAGATTATTTCTTGGTATTACATGAAGGTTCAGTAAGCCAGTATTTTTTACAAAAGTATCTCTGAGTAGAGATTTGATAAACATAATTATTAAAAAAAAAAAGAAATGGGAGTATAGAATATAAAAAACCAATCATTGAAATTTTAAATAAACAAAACTTAAAAAACTTTTTTAAGATAACTTCACAATTAGCAACTTCCTTCATTTTTCATGTTTATTAGAATGCAAGTTCTTAGGGCAAAAACGTAGAGCTACTATTTGTTTATTAATTTCTCATTTAATTTTCAAAAATTGAAGCTTAAATCATTCCATACTATGGCATTGCTCACCATGACTTCATTAGTAAGTAAAATGGTGCATGAAGTATCTTCTGACCCAAAGTCCATTTTATTTTTTTAACATCAAGAGTTCAGATATTGGGGTTACTATTTACATACCACACTAAAAGAAGTTATCTACTTTTGTTTTTCTTGAAGTTCGGAGAATAAAAAGCAATCGTCTTTATTTAGAAGCTAAGTAATGTAGGTGGAGAAAGAAGATAATTAACTACCTAATGTATTGATGTAGGAGAATTAGTATGTTTTACAGCATCTACACTGGTTAATGAAGAAAAATCATTGTGTCAAAAAGCATGAAAAGGATTCTCACAAGCGTTATCATCTGATTTTTCGAATGAATGAATAGACATTCATTTTTTAGATGAATTTATTTTTGTCTTGTGAATGAATAAACACTAGAACAAACCCAAGTGGTTAAAAAATTTGGTCAACGAAGTTCGTTGGCCACATCAGTGACTTCCAATAAACATTCTCGCCGATTATGAAGCAAATTTCAAACTTATGCATTTATACCCCTAGATTATTTCTCGTTATTATACTAAAGTCCAATTAGTCTGTAATTATTAAAAAGCATCCTTAAACGAAGATTATATTATATTTTTTTAAATTTAATTTTGCATGAAACTATGACTTCTAGAGTGATTGTGTGAAACCCATAACCAATATGATGTTTAGCGAAGAGCGAGGACCAATTTTTACATATATCTTCAATTTGCAATCGCTTCAATTTGCTAGTAGTTATTACAAGTATGCTCTTTGCTCTTGTTAGCTAATTTGTTTGTTATGTAAAATAATTTTCTTTAATTACTTTGATTGCACATATGAAGTTAATGTTATGCTTCCTTAATAAATTAAAAGAAAAATTAAGAAAAGTACACCTTTTTCATTCTAACAGAGTGATTGTATAAAACTGATGACAAATACCATTTAGCAAAGAGAGAGGATCAATTTTCACATATACCTTTATTCCCAAATCACTTTGATTTGCTAGCAGCTGTATGCTCTTTGGTCTGGTGGTTAATTTGTTAAATAAAATAATTGTCTTTGAATACTTTGAGTGCACTTTAAAAAAAAAGAAAAAAAAATAATAGTAATAAACAATAAAGCATTCAAATGAAGTAACAGACATAACCATGTATCTTATCAATAATCTGATAACTGACAAACAATCAAATGTTATTCGCTGTTTTCATTTACTACTAAATATGATACAAGATAACATGCATTTCTATTTTTAAAAATGTCCAATTAAAATAAAATAAGTACAGAAAATACCCGTTACAAAACACCCCAAATGAAATGCATTTACAACTTTAAGCTAATCGTATTACCACAAAGATCTCGCGGGATGCATTACAAGCCCACCTACAATTTAGGTTACTGCAAGTGCAAGGTCTATTACCTGTACGGGAAACTAGTGCAAGCAAATTTAAGGCTACAAAAATATTACATTTCATTTGCATAGTGTACCTACAAACCTAATACTAATCCCCAAAATCCGACCTGCTTTTGACATCCAGTCTCTAAAAATACAACAGATACCACAATATTAAAAGGTTTGCAGTATCACTGAAATTCACATGGGTAAGAAGGAAAATTCTCCTGCAGTGAATCGGCTTCAAGCTAATAATTTTTAGCTCCCGATGTCTCAATATCACCACCTAGTTAGCCTGGACCTGAAGCGTTTTAGTTCTGAGGTTAGAGATCGATCAAGCCTAAAACCTAGGCTGAATCAGGACTCCCGAAGATGATTAAATACAGCCAAACAAAGACTGCAGTGTTTCTAGACTCACTTGACTGGTTTATCAACAACTCAACTTCTCCTAGAAGTGACAATGCTACAAGAAAATCAGGCTGGAGACAGCAAAATGACAGGTGGACCCATGCAGATGTAATTAACGAAACAGATCAGGGAAAGACCATATTATGAACCTTGCAAAACTGTCAGACTCCAAAAACTCAATATGGGCAGTCCGTCCAATGAGACTATTCAAGTTCCTACCATGAGAAGAGGTATCAAAATTGACATCACAGCGCATGAAGACTCGATGCTCAGATGAAGGGGCACGTATCTGGTCCAAGCAATCATTTAACATCTCCTGAAAGACTTTCCCCTTTTTTGAATAATCCCAAAGAGATGCCTGGGCTATCTCAATTCTAGCAGAATGATACGGAACATAACCATCCTGAGAGGCATTGTCTCACATGTTAAAATCATTGGCAGCAGGAAAGATGACTAACATTAAACTTTTCTAAACAATCAGAACAAATTTATCTATCTATTGTCCAATTATAAGGTTACAATAGAGGAGCAATACCTGGGGTGAAGAGATAAGGATTATATTTCTGAAGTTCTCCAATGTCCTATGCTGAAATAAGGAACAAGAAAATGAGGGAGGGGAGGAAGAAGGTTTTAGCAGTTTTCAGTGTGTAACAAACTAGCTTTAGAAGCTTATGCTTTGAAATGCAAAATATCTTAAGAGGTAGGCAGAATTCTTTTTGCAATCCTTTCAATACCTTACAGAGTTTGTATAAGAAAGTGTTCTGGAGATCTGGATCATCTGAGAAAGTAAGTTGATGAATACATTGAGTGCCCTTGAACTTCTTCAAGAGCCACAACCCTGAGTTAAACAAAGAGTTTGAACTATACAGATAACCCAAGTGTGGACCGGATATAGAAACATATGTATACAAGAATCTCAGATATGGTTCCATCATGCTCTCTGCAATACATGAGCACACATTAAGCAATCAATCACAAACTAGTAGAAAAAAGCATACGGCCTGCAATGGTGTACACACCTGCTAATGCAGCTCTTATAATAATGTTCCCAATAGAATGCCCAACAAAGCTAAGCATGATATCTCTTAAGTTACCACTTCTAGAGGCTTTATCCATTTTCCTTTTCACGAAAGAAATCACCTCCTCAGCCAGTCGTTGTCCCATTTCTCTGAAGTCTCCATATGTTTTGTCTTCATTTACCTCCGACATAAGAAACTCTATCTTGGGATCTATCAAAAGCCACTGATTCCGAACAAGCCGTAAATCCAGATGATGTCCCTATTGATGTATGAAACAAGATGAGTACTATCAGTAACATGAAAACTTAAGTGATACCAATCATAAATGAAGGGGACTGCATAGAATAAAGGTCAGAAATCAAATCAAGAGTGATATAGGAAGGGTAACAGGGCATGTAATACTTGAAATGAAGTGAGATCTTCAATACCACACTTATAATCCAAATATACCATGCATGCTTAAATAATTTTAGAGACACGAACTAAGTTTTTTTTTTTTTTTGGAGAAGAGACACAACGTAAGTTTAAAAAGTAAGAAAATGGATAACGGTTATATAAGAAAATCAACTAATCATATAATATAGACACTCTCAGGAGGAAACCATTACAAAATAAGCCTAATACTTCTTATTGAAGAAAAAGAAGGGTAAAATTCAAGTTATCATCCAGATAGAAAGACAATCTTCAATTTATCCCTAAAAAGTGTAAAAACTTCAATTTACCGCCATTTTCGTTTAAAAGATGAGGGCAAATTGGGGCACATTGATGAATCTTTCCATTTTTTGGTCTAGTAAATGGGATAACTTATTTTGGGGGGTATATTGAATTGTCATTCTAAATAGGGATTAATTGAAGTTTACCATTGGAAAAGGAGGGGGGTGGGGGGGAATCATTTCACAAATTCTATAATGTAAATTATCGAATCCCAATTCTAACATTTATAGGATATAACTTTATCCTCACTGAAGCTTCTCCATTATTGTCATAATTATTGTTAGGCTCTTCTGGTTGATTTTAAAACAAAATTGGTCTTAATTTAGTACATATACCTTTCAGACAATATAACTTCGCGCAACAGAGGGACTAACTATACAAACTAACCTACTTTGTATGGACAGAATTCACAAGCTATAAAGTCTTTTGTTGCCTTATGAAAAGTATAAAAACAAACATATATGTATCAGCCACTCTAGAATTTGCTTTTAGAAAGTATAAGGTATCATATCCTTTCTCCATCAATCTAAAATACAGAAACTAGTGTGGTGAAAAGGGAAGTTGGTCTCCTTTGACCTGGGCCATTTCCTAATGAATCCATACTCTTCAATCCACTTTCTTTACATGCACAGATACAACTATCTACATCCCTATAACGAGCTGAGAGAGGAATAACTCTATGCACGCATTTTGTAGAGTTCATTCCCACATTTCATGAAAATATTTTATTGGATTCCTTATCTTCTTAGTAACTATTTCTAACCAACTGAAATTGGAGAATTAGGAAGCAAAAGAGATTAAACAGAAGAAAGAAAAAAGTATGAACAAATTCAAGCTAGGGAAGAGTAGAAATTCCAGCTCTAGATGAGACAAACCTGAAACCCATGTACAAATACAACTATTTTCAAAACCCGGCCACATTGTTGTGAGCTAGCTCCAGTTGACTTTTTCACAGCCTCACTGCTATGTCCACTATGTACACCTGGGTTATCTCTCTCGTCTGGATGACAGAAATATGAATTTCCACTGGTTTTATGCAATGGTGCTTGCACAACACGATCTACAATTACAATAGGAATGCTTGAAGGATCTCCAAAAATATACATGTCTTGAAGTGACCGATTGTTGATCTGACCAGAAGCAACACCAATTCATAAATTCCCAGGAGCAAAAAATATGAGAATGAAGCACTAAAAACCAATATCTTACTCTCATCTGTGCAATGCTTCGTCGATGTAGCTCAGCACGCATTGCTGCACTTTGAGCAGGCTGTCCAGAGAGGGGAAAAGATCCAGATTAAAAGACTAAGCAGTCAATAATGTATACTACAAAAATAAGAAATGATGTTAATTACATCATCGCTGATGCCAAACTTCCGCAAACTCAAAGCTTTCCCTCGGGTACCCGGGTATGAAGACTCATCAACTCTGCTACTGATAAAATGATGAGGCAGCTCAACCTTAGAGTACACCATCCATATTGACCATTCAGCCCTGCGGTCACTAGCCCATGCATCACGCAGATATTCCATTATCTTTCTTCCGTTAGCCCTGGAGGTGAGCAATTTAGGAAACAGAACAGATGATGCTTAAGCACAAATCAACAGATTCAGCAAGTTAAGAGTAACCACGATAAAGTATGGTATCAATCAATCATCAATAAAGGAGATTTGAAGACGTTCATTCAGGCTGAAAAGGAACTTCCAAGCCTTTCATAAAGAGATAAGATAAAGAGTTTTTTTAGGAATTTAATTTGCATTAGAATGTCAACAAGTTGCATTACTTTTTCTAGTTTAAAATTTGTCAAAAGAACGTATATATAAAGACATTTTGAGAGCATAGACCGGAGTTTTTGTAAATATATCCCATTAGATGAAGTACTTATGAGAAAGCTCAAATGTCATCTGGAACAACATATGACATGTAATTATTACCAATTCTGATGATAATCATGCAACTTATGCATCAGCTAGTCAAGGGTATCACAAGCAATTTATTTGTCAAGAAGTCCGAGCATATATGGCAAGGGAGCGTAAACTTTACGAGATACTTCATGAAATGATGACAACAAGAGACTCCAGGAGGGCAGTTCTGGAGCATGGATAAATAGTTCATCTTTAGTGAACTTAACCCCTTTAACTTTTTTTCTTACCATCTTTCAAGAATGTATTTATTAATCAATCCATTAGTAAATTTATAAACAGTATTTTCAATTCTTATTTCATAGGCAGTTCACAAAAAAATTTATTTCTTGAAATTAAAATACCTGCAGAAAAATCCAGAAAAATAAAAATTGTATTCTTTAATTAACATGGGTAACATGACTCCAAAAATTTTTTATTGAGGGCTGTATTCGACTACAACTCAGTAGTAAATCTGCACTAAGAAACTATCTTTTACTAGAATTGTGAATCAATAGAACTCTATTAGTTTTTATTTGCTCAAAACAAGTATAGTGATTCTTCTCCAACCCTCTATATCAGAGTCCACGCCCTAATCAAAGTAAAACAATTTGTTGAGCCATTAGGGCATGAATGGGTAAATACTAAATAAAGTGATCAAATTTCTATATTGTCGCAAGCGTGATTTGCATAACGTGAATAAAATTTAATAAAACTTAATTAATTTTTTCTAGAGCTAACTTAGCCATACATAAGTAATTAACTAAAAGGTGCTCAAGTTGTATGACGAAACAAAATAAAAATAAAAGCAAATAATTTAAGAAAACCAGGAGATTCTTAAATCAATTAAATCCAGTGCAGAAACATGCCTGTGAAACATCAAAAATGTATTCCACAAATACAGAATTTGATTGCCCAACGTGTGGAAAGCGCTTAATAGATCATCCCATGGTAAGGAGTGAGACAAACCATCACTTTGAAGATCTTTTGCACCATCTGCTTTCCGCTGAAGGAGAGGAAAGGTAAACAATAAGTGTTAATGAAATCACTATAAAAGAAGCAAAAGTAGTTCAATGCCAGAAATGAAGTAAAGACCTCAACACCATTCTGTGGCATGCCCAAGAGTTGCACTGGAACTTCACCATCCACTGAACCAAACAACATATCATCCAAATCAATTGCTTGGTCAATTGCTTTACTAATTTCTTTTAGATCTTCAAGAAGAATGTCACGAGCAGAAAATAGGGCTTTAATAAGCATGAGCTGAGTGGAATCTACAGAAGCCAATTGACTCCATATCTTCTGGGCTACGAAGTCAGACTGTAAGAAAAAAGGGTTGAGCAATGGCTACGTAGAAACTAAGACCAACATTAAAAAATAAATAAATAAACAAAAATGAAAATAAAGAAAGAAAGAAAAAAAGGAAAAAGGAAAGTCCCAAAAGGCTTCATAATAAATATATGGATTAAACAGTTTAACAAAATAAATTCGAGAAAATCATGGCTTAGACAGAACCATCCACAAAAAGATCTTCAAAGATACAACAGACGTTACGGGAAGTTAATATCATATAGGTTCAGTCATTGCAGCCTACAAGTTCCACTCTCTTTGTAACCTCCAAACCCTCCCAAGCAAATCCACTGCAGAGGTCATGAAAAAATTTCTTGCTGTATTGCATTGCAATACAGAAGTGAAGAGTTTGACTCTATCTTTCTTCAGCGTAAGGAAGCATAAGATAGGTGGGAGATGGCATTAACATTTGAGGTTTCTTATGTTATGAAAGTGTCAGGAAGCAAGATGCTGCTGTAGCTTCAAATATTAGTTGACCTAGCTTGATGTGGATTATCCATAGAGAGGAATGATAGGGATTTAAAATGCATTGTGTCACCTCATAATATATGTCAATATGACTATTTGAGGGATTTTGTTACACATGGCTCTCAATTACTTGTCCTCTAAAAATCATATATCATTTTGGACCTTTTGTATACTATTATCTCAACTCCTACTCCATTTATTTATTGGTTACTCTGGCTTCCAGAAGATTTTATTTTTTCTTGCCCTGTATTGGATAAATAAAGAGTAGAAAACCTTGGGAAAGTGTCCAGATCCAGAATAGCTTATTGATTCCAGAAGCAACCATATCTAATTGCCTGTTTACATATCAAAATATCTTATTTGATTTCTTTCTTTTTTTTTTTTGGTCGAAGAAACAAAAGAGAGAGGGCTATAAATCCACAAAAACTAGGACAAGAAGTCCCATCAATACACTCAAAAAACTATATAGATCAAAAATAGCGTAAACACACAAAAACCCATGAAATCAAATTAGATATCTTATTTGATTTCATCTCTAAATAATATAAGAAAATTTTTATTTAACATTATTCATGCCACTTTCTAAAAAGATATAAACAGTCCCACTGCAGAAAGATATAAGCATTGTTAGAGAATATATTGGCGGTTGTTTACAGCAGACAGGAATGACCTCCTATGCAATTCTTAACAGAAATAAGCCAAATTTTGTACACTCAAATAATCTAAAATTTGAAAAATCAGATCATTACTAACATTGTTTCATAATCTGGGCAAGTGCTCAGTCACAGATCGTGCATGACACATCAAGATTCAAGACCATACTCTTAAAATGTTAACTAATTAATGCAACCATGCAGAAATCTTCATTAGAAGGAGTTTATTTTCATTAAACATACATCAACGTCTTCTCCCTAAAAGTTATGTTTCAAGTATGAAAAGGAGGGAAACGCGAGAGAGGGAGAGAGAGAGAGAGAGAGAGAGAGCTATAACATTTTCATTTTTTCACTTTTTGTGCAAATCATTCCATTCAAGACCATTAATTGTTAACTAATTAATGCAACCATGCAGAAATCTTCATTAGAAGGAGTTTATTTTCATTAAATATACATCAACGTCTTCTCCCTAAAAGTTATGTTTCAAGTATGAAAAGGAGGGAAACGCGAGAGGGGGAGAGAGAGAGAGAGAGAACTATAACATTTTCATTTTTTCACTTTTTGTGCAAATCATTCCATCAAACATTTTAGGGGGAATTTCTTTGTCAAACCACATATGTTTGGAGCACGTGTTGGTCAATTTAAGAATTTCAATCTTCCACTCTGCCTCTACTCCCTCTTTTTTGTGCCTAGGGTCAAAATTATAGGAATTAGGCAATATAAATCGGTGTTCTATTGGTGAAAGACAGGGGAAAGGAATAAGGTGTGGAGGCAATCCCATATTCTGCTCATAAAAGAACTCCAATGTTGAAAGTTGCTATGTCGGTATAACATTATCTCATCTCAAAATTCCAAGAAAAGCAGACTACATTATCAAAAAAAAAAATATTCAAAAATTCATGGACAATCATGAAGAAATTTCTGACCAGGAATACAAGACAAAGAATTCAATTAAAGATAATACACAAGGAGATAGTGAGATACAGAATCTACTTTGAACCATCACAATCTTCACTAGGAATATTTCTAGTAACCCAATCAATACTCAATGGAATTACTCAATTGGCAATATTCTGATAAACACGTGATCCACAACAGACTTGGAAATCAAGACCAAATGTTAGTAACTGCGGGAATGTGTAAAAGAAATGAACATGTAGTTTTGACCAGTTCATCAACTTAAAAAACTAGAACTCTGAGAAATCTAGGTACCTTTGGTGGAGCCGTGGAAGAACTAGCTTTTAGTAGACTGACATGTACACTAACATCAACAAGGACAGCATGCAAAGAATCAAAATGAACAGGGCAATAAGAATGCAACCCTAGCAGTGCTTTGGGAGGGATTCGAAATTCCTGAACTGCAGCAGGGCAAGCGTCCAGAGATGACTGCAAGTCAGGGCTGCATATAGGGCATTAAAAATCACCATTTTAGGTTCAGAGAACTGTTGAATGGCTATAACATTCCTTCAAATTGGTGTTTAACTTCATTTCAATAGTCAATAAACAAATAGTTTCATCAACTAACCTGTTCTCCAGCACAGAAGCATACATCAGCTCAAACTTCAAAATGACAGCAGATGTTGATAGAACCTGCAAAACTAATGTTATATCAATTACCAAGATATTTATGAAAACCATCAAAATCTAACAGTATACAGGAACATGCCAAGAAGTTGAGATGGATATTCTTTCAAAACCGAGGTTACATTGGACTCACAACTTGCTACTCTTTTTAAATCATAAAAATACTTATGTTTCATCCATTATTTTTTCTTTGAAAATAGATATGTTGTAAGCTACTCCAAGTTTGAGCTTCTTTTCCCTCCATTTGCCATAAAAATATGTGATAATCGAAATTTGTGTATGATGAGGAAGGTAATAATCCTAATGTAGGTATTAAGCTAGCCTTGTATAATGAGGAGGGTAATAATCCTAATGTAGGCATAAGCTGGCCTTGTGAGTTGCTGCCATTTGGACAAATAAGCTGTTTCAATTTCTACATGCCTATTCATTTTTGGTATCCTGTATATACTACTTCAACTTTTGTTGGGAAGACCAAAAAAATTTAACTACAGGACCCAAAAAAAGAAAAAGGTTCAGTATCAAACAAGAATTTTTTTTTTGTTTGGGCTCCTTTTTGCCTTTTGCACCAACTTTTGTGCTATTTTTGGTACATAGAGCATTAATCTTTTTGGGTTACCTTGTTTGCTATTCTGATACCTCCAAAGCTTCAACTCATGTCAGAAATACGGTTTAAAAAGCAAAATACGAGTGAGAACAAAGAAGTCAACTACCTCATATTTGCTAACAGATAAATTGAATGCAATCATAACTGATAGATGCACATCCTGCCTCGCATATTTGATCCGAAAAGGCTGTGTTGAGAAACTATTTTCTGCATCATCAATTCTCCAAACTCCATAAAAATCATCAAAGCCCAGTTGAGGAGCTGCAGATAAAAAAAAATAGCAGCATCTCTTAGCTTTTCAATTTATCTAAAGCAAACATTAAAATTCAAAAGACAACAACAAGCTCTCAGCAAGATCAAACATTCTTGTTCAAAGTAAAATATCTCTCTTCACCGGGTCAATGACAAAATGCAGAACATTAAAATAAATAGTCTTATCATTAATTTTAATCCTATGGAGTTTGATGGGTGAGTGTTTGTTGCTTTCAATCATTTGGTTGAATCTCAAACAGCTAGCTATTACTAAGTTTCTACCAAATCACATCATCGCCCTTCCCAAAACTTGCTAACAAAGGAGAATATCAGCGTACCACTAGTCCCGCGAGAACTTCTCAATCAATTAAATAGTGATTCACCACAATGCGTCTTGAGAACATAACACTGAAAACTTCAACTTGTATATAACACTATCAATTAGCAACCCAAAATAAAAAATGCATCTCGCAAATCAACAACTATAAGATTTAAGTTGGTGGGTAGTTTACTAACAGCTAAAAATGGATGATTAAAGAATATTATAGATATAAGGATAGATATAAGCTTCACATTTTCTACAAGTAATAAGTAACCTTCATATTGAACAACCCTTGCCGGTGTTCCCACAGCACTACTACTGTACTCACTATCTTCCCATCTCAAAGTAATCTTAATTTGATACCACCTGCATTTAGCATTCAATTTTATAATTAAAACTCAAAACAACAACTAATCAAACATCCAAAACGAAGTAAATAAATAAATAACATGAACTTACTACTTACCCTTGCTGGAAAAGGTCAAGATTATGAAACCTATGAATGTAAATGGCGATTTCATGCACAGCATCTAATGTAAACCCCGCCTCCGCCGCCGCCGACGCTATTGTTACTTGTGCTGCTGATGCTGGTGGCGATGTTGGCTGCGGCGGCGGCGGCGGCGGAGGCAAATTAGGGTTTGGGAAGTCTGCATTTGGCAACCTCTTTGTTGACCAATTTTTACCAACGAACCATTTTAATCTACGAAACATATGTAAGCTTTCAATTTCATACTCTCACACTCTCCTCATTTATTCATAGAAATTAACAAACAATTTTAAGCAACCCAGTCAACGACTTAAATTTATTTTTGGGTTTTTTAATTTTTTTTTTTGGCTCATTTGAAGAAAACTAATTTATTTTTTTCTCAGTTTGACAAACAATAGTAATAATGATGAAAATGAAAGGCTATAGTAATGGTGATCGCTAAGATAAGCTGCTGTGCAGTGTGAGAAAAAGAGAAATTAATGAAATTTGTTTTTGTCTTTTTATTGAAAAATAAACCAGGGTGTCGGATTGGTGACGACACCCGGGTGTGTTAAGCCCGTGATTTGTTTTTAACTCTCTTTTTTTGCTTTTACATTATTTTGTCTCACATTCGACATCCCGTTATAAGAAACAGTTGGATCCGAATTAATAAGTGGGTCGCATGGATTGGATCAGAATTGACCGGTCGAGTTCTTAAAAAGATAATATAAAATAATTAAAATATTTTTAAAATTTATAAATTCATTGATTTACTTTTGTTTAAAAAGACAAGTTTTATCATTTTACTCTTCTATATTTATCTAATATCTTAGAAAATAAGTGAGTTTATCATCACCAAAATATGAATATTATTTAGTTTGTATATTAACTGATGCGTTAAATAATATGTACCTATTTGATTAATTTAAGTAATTGATAATTAATAAATTATTATTTTTAATTCAAAAAGTGTATTATTATTAGTGATACACGGGTTGAAATACAAACTAAGTTTTTAAATTGATTAAGCGCCATAACTCTTTTTTTTTTTAAGCGCCATAACTCTTTTTTTTTTCTTTCTAATAACGTATGTGAATATTTTAGCAAACAATTAACTCACTTTTTGGGCCAATTTTATGCGTGAGGATCATTAAAACTTAAATACTTTTTATATTTGAGTCCAAGATCCAACTTGAGAGATAAGGATCGACCTTCTAAAGGTCTGCATCCTAAATTCGAGTCTTGCTCGTGTGGATGTGTTAAATGAAAAAAGAAAAAAACACTATTTATTTGATGTGTCGCATTGCATTTTATTAGATTCAATTCTATTCTATTAGACGATATTATAAATTTTACATTATTCAATAGTGCATAATTGACTTGGACGAGTGCCCTTCAAAAATAACATTAATGGAAGAGGGAGATATAATATAGGAATGCGGTAAGAAAATATATATATATATATATATATATATATAGATTGGGGAGGGAGGGGGGGGGAAGCGGAAGAGGAATTGTATTATTTAGTCAATATTCATCAAAATTGCTTGAAATTGAGAATAAGGCCTTAAAGCTATAGTCAAAGAATCTTTGTAGAAACTAATATCATATGACAGCATTAATTGAGTGAGAAGTCGCACAATGAAAATAAAATGTTAGTCGTGTAATATTTTCATCCCATCAAAATCTTTATATCAAATTAGTTTGTATAAAAAATTCATTGATCTAGGATTATTCCACTTGTACTCTGTCTATATATATCTATATGTAAATGGTATTGTTTAAAAAGAAAAAAAGGGAATTAAAAAAAATCAAGGTTGTATCAGAAGAAAATGATCAAATCTGTCCAGGTATATATATAATGATGTTTTGTATAGTTAAACTCAGTAGTAAATCATGAAAACGATTAGAATAACAACCACATAAAAATATTTAAACAAGGTCATCGATTTACATACATATACAAAAACACAACACATTTAATTAGTACAGGTCGACACATTTAATTAGTACAGGCGGACACAGATCAATTGGGGTTTCCTTCCTGGAGCAAAATAAAGAGATCCCGAGCTTTCCTAAAATGATATTAAGAAAAAGAAAACAAATTTTACAGTGCCCTAATTAAAATAATCCACTACAAATTTTGTCAGGAATCTCATTAAGCAGTGATTTAAACATCCATCTTCAATTTTGATTAAATTATTTGAAGTCTCTGGCTGCATCAGCTACCAAAAGGAAATTAATCCCGAGCATTTCCCCCCATCTTCATCTTATTCTATCTGATATACTCTCAATGGCAGGCTGCGTAAGCTGCAAAGCCAGACTATTTCTTTAGTCTAAGCTAACAATTGACGGTTGATAACAGACCTCACCTACCAGTGCAATGAGTTCACTCTTCGAAGAACACGAGGTGGTCTTCTCTTCTCAACAACAGGAATAAGATTCTCCATGAGCTACAAATGAAACCAAAGAATGAACCACGAGTGTGTTAGATCAGCAAACCAGTAGTCATATTAAAAAGCCATTCTATTTGGACAAAGTTTATGGATAAGTTCATAACTCCTCAAAGTGTTCCGCACTTCATAATGGCAATAAAACAATAAAAACCAGTTTATTTGTCATTTCAGATAACCTTACAAGGAACCTGAACATGGATGGTGCAAAGATAACTGGGTTTGCGTACACAACTTGGAATGTTGGCCAATTATATCCGACAATTCATAACTCGACAACCCGAAGATAAACTCGAGCAATATTGGCTCATGAAAACACTTTTGTTCATCAATTTCTATCTAGATGAATTTTGCATATGGTCAAGTCATGCACAATAAGTCAACAAAAAGCATGTGCATGACTTGTTGGCAGTCAAAATTGACAACAGGAAAATTGATTGCCCAAGAAAAAGGATTGACGCAGTGACGCTACAATAGGCATACAAAACATGTGCACATCATTATGCAGACGAAAAAAATCATATCCACAAATAATCAAAATTAACCATTAAAAAGATCAATAATGTCATCTCTCATTTTCGTGCATAAACATACAAATGCATGATAAGTGTTAAAAATGACATTTCTGTTTGATGTCTATATCAAATACTGGATTATATAGTTAGGAAACACAAGCATAGATCAGCCGAATACACACCTGCTTAAACCTCTGCTTGTTCTGCTCAGCCTGCAATTAGAAATTCAACTCATAAGAAGCTTTCAAACGGGCGCGTGGGGGGGGGGGGAGGAATTTGAGTACAAAAGGAGGGAAATGCAAGAAATGAAATCTGGAACCATTCAAGTTTCAAATGAATGATTACTGTTGGTACAGTCATCTCCAGAGAGGATTTAGATCCTGAAGAACATAAGGCTTATCCATTCAAAAATTACGTAGGATATAATTTAGAACAAATGAACAAGAGAAGGGAAAAGACAGTGAAAGAAAGTTTGTGTTTATACATAAAATTAGACCTTAATGCATATAAAGCAGATAGTAGATGCTAAAATTCATGCTTAAGATGATTCAATTAACAAAGTTCAAGAAGTCAGCCAATTAATAGATCAAGGTCATATCTCATATGCAGAACTCTTAACCAACATATGAACTGATTATATGATCCTCAGCTTATCCATGATGCACTTCTATGGAAAGCAAGATAACCATTATTATTAACTTATCAAATTATGGGTTCACAAAACTCAAATGCCCTTCAACTTCAGCAGACAGCCATGTTATGAACGATCAAATTATGGTAATCAGAGCAAAGAATTCTTCATAATTATCATAAGATAAATACCTCTTCCCTCAGCAGCCGTGCTTTCTCCTCCTCCAGCTGCGTCACCAGCGACTCCAATTCAACTGTGTACGCCTGATCATAAAGAAGAAAAAAGGAAAAACTACTTAAAATCCCCAAGTTTAAAAACACTCGCGTAAAGAAGTACAAATGTTCTTGTAACTAGTTAAACAACAGAGTCGGCGCAATATATTGCTTTACTAATAATTTTTCCAATTATTCATTCCTTAATTCGTATGAAAATTAAACACGAATTAATCTGAAGTTTCATAAATTTTGTAATTAAAAGAAATTAAAAAAAAAAGAACCTGCTTTCGCTCTCTGGACCTTGCAGCAGACTCTCGGTTCTTGATCATTCTCCTCTGCTTTTGCTGAGTTGCCTTATCCATGGGTGGCTCTTCAACAATTCGCCTCTTCCCTCTCCCTCCCCCTCCCCCTCCCCCTGGCCCCACCACCACCAACTGATTATTGTTATTACTATTAATATTATTATTATTATTATTATTATTATTATTATTATTATTGTTGTTATTGTTGTTGTTTCCGTAGGGTCTCACGTCTTCCTCTCTAACCGCCCCAGCTTTCGTCAAAAAATCTTCAAGCGTCATCTCCTCATCGGCTGCACCCGCCCGTCTCTGATCGCTACCTCCCGCCACGATCTGCTTCCACACTTCATCCACCGATTTATTGTTATCATCATTACTACTATTGCTGTTGTTATTATTATTAGTACCAGAATTATCGTTGGCACTACCGGTGTCATTGACGTCGCGTGGAATCGAGGCGCCGCTGCCGAGTGCGAGCTGATCCGGCGTCGGCGTTGCGTATATGTTCTTCAGAAGATCGTCCATGTTCATGGAGCCTAAGCAGTTTGGCGGATCATCGGCGAGCATGCTGGAGAGAGAGGAAGGACATATAGACGATGGCTGCTGCTGACATGACAGATCCGTATTGGTCGTTGACGCGGTCGCCATAACCTTCGACGACGCCATCATTTTTTCTTCAATTCAAAAAAAAAAAACTCCCCCGATTTTCTCGCGCAAGTACACCTCTTCTTCTCCTTCTTCGCCTCTCGAATTTTCGTTCCTTTATAAAATTTAACTTAAAACAGAAAAGATAAAAAAAAAAGGCACAAAAGATATTTTCTTTTTATATCAGAATCAAGAAGTATCCTACTCACCACCACCACCACCACCACCATAAGATGCGAAGATAAATACTAGATGACAGCGAAAATATCGAACGAGGGGTATTTTAGTCTTTTCCACAATAAGGGTGATTTTGTCATTGTGGCAACTGTGTACGCGGAGGCTGCCATCGAGCGAGTACGTGTGTGCGTTTGTGAAATCTATCTAAGCGAAGTCGCCCGTTATCCTGCCAATTCGGAAAAGTTAGTTGGAAGCTTGTGGATGACTGATCTGATTTAATAATTAAGTCGTCGTACACTTGTTCCAATCTTATCCAAATCATTTATAACGTGAGGAAAGTGACTAGATTTACCGATTCGGGTTTGCCCACTTTTCTCTGTTTTTGGGTCGGCGATTGCCTATTTATTAGAAAGAGAATCAGTTAATTGAAAAATGTCTCCAGACACGACAGATTTGATTGGAATTAAGTCAAATAATTAGGGATACAATCAATACGTTATCTTAGGGTAACATAGCCCACAGTCCTAGCACTATGACTCTGTTAGATAAGTCAGAAAAATTCAATAAAAATTTAAATTATCTGATTATGAGACCAAATTGTACAGGTATATTACCCTTATAAATACCGTAATAATAATTAATAATTTAAAAATATGTTAGAATTAAGTTTTTTAATTTTTTTAATTTACTTTCTTTGCCGTCCTTGTCCTTCCTCGCGGAATCTAATTAACAGATTTTTTTTTCTTGTGCACTCGCTCACTGTCTGAATCCCAAATCCAAGGCCCTGTGTTTCGCTGACTATTATTTTAAAAAAAAATGGATTTATTTAAAAGGAGAAAAAAAAACTACAATTTACGTGAGATCCGCTAATGCCATCATTTGGTGCCACAATCTTCCTTAAACAAGACAAAAGCTAGGGAAACGCAAAATCACGCATGGAGACGGGTTCGCTCCGTTATCGATGCGTGACATCATTCAATAGCTTCTTTTTTTGCTTTTCCTTTTTATTATTTATCAAGGATATGTCTTAATAAAAACTCAAAATTTATGATATTTCTTAAAATAATATTACACATTTTAAATTTTAAATTTTAAAAAAATTTCACAAATGATGTAATATTTTTAATTAGTAAGATAATATAATTAATTCAGGTAAATTTTATAAAAAAACTATTAACATTCAATAAATGATACATGGTTTAAAAATAAAATTTATAGAATTAAAAATGGGATATTTATAATTATTCATTTTTTTTCTTTCAAAGTAAATATATTCCTTGTAAGAAGTAGCTAATGTTTTCAGTTTGTGCAATAACTTGCAAAAACTGTCATTGCCATCTCCATTAGTTAGTCAAAGGGCGTGATTACATTGTAGGGATGGCAATGGACACCATTTGCGGTGGATTTTTTATTACTAAATTTGTACCCGTAAAAAATTTAAATTATCAAATCCACTTGTAACCCGCTAGAGTTTTTAATATTTTCAAGAAAACCCACATGTTGCGGATTTTAACAATTAACAAAGCCACAATGGTACTTAGTAGATTTTTTTGTGGGTTTTCATATTTAAAATTACAAATGTCTAATATGTAAAATTATGATAATAACCTAAGCTTCCATATAACATACTCAATTCTAAATTTAACCAATGTAAATAGAAAATTAAAATTTCAACATAAATCCAACACAAACTCTCAAATTTAAGGATAAAATACGCAAATCCATAAAAAATACAAATTAATATCTAAAAATAAAAATTATCATTCAACACAAGTTCCAAGAAAAGATATTCATTTTATCACCACCATTATCATCCATCCAATACGATTCCTACAATAATGATTAAGATTAATATTCTCTAAAGAATAATGCATTTTAAATATTAATCCAAAGAACAAAATTATAATAATGAAATAATCCATGCATTAAGTTAAAAAAAATCAAAATTGTAATAAGTATATAAATATATTTTAGATTTAAATATTTTTAATTAAATTTAAAATTAAAATTAAAAAATAATTAAAAAGAAGTTGCGGTTTGATATTTGACTAATACCAAACTCACCCGTAACTTAGTGTGGGTTTCAATTTATAATACCAAACCCACCCATGACCTACAAAATTACTATTGCCATCCCCATTACATCGCATCACCTATAAGGTCTTGTTACCATGGATATGATTTACTAGTGAAATATATGGTTAATTGTGTAATATACTAGCTTTAACGTAATAGAAACAAGAAAATTAGTAATAATAGAGTCACAAAATTTTATACAAATTATTTTTATATAAACTGATGTGTTATATCATTAGTTAAGTTAAAAATATAAAAATAATAAAGATATATCATGTGGGGCATGAGTGGTTTTATTCAACTAATAATGTTATGTCACATTAATTTTGGATAAGAGTTATATCATTACTCTAAAAAAATACTATAATCTATTAGTCTTGCTTTTGCTATATGAATAGTGCTATTTACGCCCTATAATTGTTTCAATACCATATTACTCATTAACTAATTTTTTACTCAATATACTCTTTAAAATATCAAAAATATTAGATTGATAATTTTTATTTGTACTACACAATCATAAAACTATTCAAACTATTCCACACATCCACATGAAGATAATCAAATTAAAATTGGATGGAGATTTAGATGTTTAAGCATTAATTTTTGTTCCCAAAATGAAGAGTAATAACACCAAATCTACTTGTGAACGGATTAATTAGGGCATAGGAGCTTGATTTGGTACGACTTTTTATAAGAAAAAACTCATCTTGGTCTGTTTGCTTGCTTGCTACGTACAGCCATTGATATGTCGGTGAGCTAATTGAAGTATTGAACGGCATAATTCTTTACTCACGTAGTCTCAATGTGCGGCTATAAAAAATCTTTTAAAAAAAATAATTTCAAAGAAATTTCATCTAGTATTATTATTATTATTATTCTCAAGAATCAAAATGGGATTGCAAATTTTTCAACTCAGCATTGTTTAAGATTCAAAAAAGAAAAGTTTAAGGAAAGTAATTATAAAACAAATGGTTGTACAAGATAAGTATTCAAAGTTATTATGGTATATTGATTCATAAGAGACTTTTTTTAAATAATAATTCTCATTATGGGTATCTTTGTAATAAATTATTTTATTATAGGCAAAGCTTATGTTACATTAGCTGTATGTTACAGTTATAAATTTTTAAACCCTTAAAAAAGATAATAATTATTAAAAAAGTTAATAAGTTTTACTGTTTTACATTATACCCCAAATTATTTATACTCCAAGTTGTTTACACCCAAGCTGTAATATTTCAATTTTTTTGAAGTTCTTCATTTATATTTATAGCAAAGTTAGTATCAAACTGCTCAACAATTTTTTCTATTTTATTTAATTGAATCTATAACTTGTTTAATTTTATATCTATTGAGTTTTTATTCATTATATTAATAATCTCTTGGTTTAATATATCATGATTTTTAATGTTGAAGTCTTTTATGAATTGTTTAACTTTATTAAATTCTTTACTTAGTTGATCACTTGATCTCTTAACTTTTTAATTTATTTTATATTCCTTCATTGAAATTATTAATTTCTAATATTTTGTTTACCATTTCTATATCATTTATAGATAAATTTAGATTTTCTAATTTATTTAATAAATATAGTGACATTCAATTTAATTGATTATTTCTCCAAATGTTTGAATCATTGATAAGATCAAAGAATTGGAATCTTTTTATTAGAGGCTTTGGTAATTTATTCATTGTACTATCTTTTTCATAATTCATTAGATTTATAAGATATTTATTATATATAATATCTCTTATAATTCATGATACTAAATTTAGATTACCAAATCTGTGCGATGGCATTGGTGATATGTATTTAAGAAAGAAAATAGATTGAATGTGTGTGTGTGTGTGTGTGTGTTAGAAGAAAAATTTAGTTTATGCCTCAAGAGAGACAAGAAATTATAAATGTAAGTGCAAAAATATATTCAAAATTTGTGGATCTTTATGAATATAATAATCAATTAAATCTTTATAAAAATGTTGTAAAAACTTTATAAAGTTTAAAAATAAATGTAGAAAAGATGGATGAAAAAATCATTTAATTATAAAAAATCAATGAGAACTTATTTGAAAAAATAAGTAAACAGATGATTAGAAATAAAATTTTCTATAAATATCTATTTCATCTGTACTTTGTTTTATGTTAAAACTATTTTTATCCATTGGATTTAAGGAATATCAAAATCAATGGCGAATATTCATTGGTTGTTTGTTACATTATATGTAATGTAAGCTTTGCCTTTATTATAAGGGTGGTGATATTTCAACTCACCAAAGTACTTTATACCCATTTACTAAAGAAATCAATCCCTAAAATAAAAAAATAAAAAAAATTACTCAATAAACTGATTGAAATACCAAATATGCCTTCTAATAGCTTTATTCTTATTTCGACATTTTTTACCAAACGAACCCACTAAAATTATTTTTGCAGTCATTGATTATACCGAGTTCATTTTACAAGTTTGATATCAAGCAACCAAACAAATGGTCAAATAATTGACATGGAGAAATTAGTAGAACTATTTTAATATTGTGTTAACTTTTTAAGTAGGGCAATTTTTAGAGAAGTCTAAAATGATGAAGATAAATTTTCTTTCCATCTCTAGTGTTATTTCATTGCAAATGATATCAAATTCCAGATTGAAATACCCGTAGAAGATAATTGGGAAAGGCAGTATGTGGGCAATAGCTTCTGATTATTATTAAAGCCTGTCATCAAGAGCATGATTGATGACTTGATGCTATGGTAAGCCCTCTCTTTGTCTGGTTTGCACTTTGCAGGCTATCGGTTTTTAGATGAACTGAAATTGAAGAAACATTTGTCCAATTTCGCCAAGCTTGAACAATTCGAAATGAATGTAAATGTTTAAACTGACTAGTTACTTAGAGTTTATGAAAATATGAAGGTTCATTTTAAAAAATTTCAGAGATAAGGTTAAATATGGTCTAGAAAGTAAAATTTTTTCTTTAATAATAATTATTTGCCTAGAGTAGTAGTTTATATTGGGGGCGTTTTAGATTTTTTATTAAATTGTGGGTTTAGTACGTATTTTGATTGATTCAAATAAGCGCATCCTTATTATATAACTAGAAAATAGAACCGCGCTTCACGCGGTTTTGAAAAAAGAATTTAGTATTATCATTTTTTCTTACTTTACACTTGATGAAATTGATAAAAAAATATGAATTAATTTTTTTTAAGATGAGGCAGCCTTATAAAAAACAAAAAAAGCTATTAGCCAGCAATACAAATAAAGAAGCAACGCAAGATAAAGAATAAAATGAGAGAATATATTATAGAGTGATTTTATTCATTCCAATTGTGTGTGTACAAAACAAAAAGATGAGCTTTACTTTCATAGTTACATAATCACTCCATGAAATTAATGAAAAATTATGGATCATAATTCCTTGTGAGATAGTGGGAGTTATAGGGAAGCTAAAGGTTGCTAATGGGAGATAGTGGGGAGACTAAGAGATATGTTATGAACATCTATATTTATTTTAATAAATTCATAACACTCTCTCTTGGATGTTCATTACAAACAATGTGTCTCATTAAAATCTTTACATAATTGTTATTGTGTAATAACAATCAAATTAATTATGAGAAGATGAAAAACCAAATTTAAAAGAAAATTCTCTATTTATTAGATAATAGAGAATATATAAAGATGAGAAATGGTGATGCCACATCATCTTTTCAAGTCTCAGCTTTATATATATACTAGAAAATAGAACCGCGTTTCACGCGGTTTTGAAAAAAAGAATTTAGTATTATCTTTTTTTTACTTTACACTTTATGAAACTGATAAAAAATATGAATTGATTTTTAATCAAGATGAGACAACCTTATAAAAAATAAAAAATAAAAAAAGTTATTTGCTAGCAATACAAATAAAAAAAATACAAGATAAAGAATAAAATGAGAAAATGTATTATAGAGTGATTTTATTCATTCTAATTGTGTGTGTACAAACAAAAAGATAAGCTCTCCTTTTATAGTTACATAATCACTCCATGAAATTAATGTAAAATTATATATCATAATTCCTTGTGAGATAGTGGGAGTTATAAGGAAGCTAAAGATTGTTAATGGGAGACAGTGGGGATAGTAAGAGATATATGCTATGAACATCTATATTTATTTTAATAAATTTATAACACTCCACCTTGAATGTTCATTACAAAGAATATGCTTCATTAAAATCTTTACATAATTGTTATTGTGTAATAACAATCAAATTAATTATAAGAAGATGAAAAGTCAAATTTAAAAAAAAAAATCTCTATTTATTAGATAATAGAGAATATACAAAGATGAGAAATGGTGATGCCACATCACCTCCTCAAGTCCCAACTTTATATATATACTAGAAAATAGAATCGTGTTTCATGCGGTTTTTAAAAAAATTAATATTATCATTTTTTCTTACTTTATACTTGATGAAACTGATAAAAAATATGAATTGATTTTTTTTTAAGATGAGGTAGCCTTATAAAAAAATAAAAAAATCTCTTAGCCAGCAATACAAATAAAGAAGTAACGCAAGATAAAGAATAAAATGAGAGACTATATTATTAGAGTGATTTTATTAATTCCAATTGTGTGTGCAAAACAAAAAGATGAGCTCTCCTTTTATAATACATAATTACTCCATGAAATTAATGAAAAATTATGAATCATAATTCTTTGTGAGATAGTGGAGTTGTAGGGAAGCTAAATGTTGCTAATGGAAGATAATGGGGAGATTAAGAGATATTTGTTATGAACATCCACACTTATTTTAATAAATTCATAACACTCCCCCTTGGATGTTCATTACAACGAATGTGCCTCATTAAAACCTTTACATAATTGTTATTGTGTAATAACAATCAAATTAATTATGAGAAGATGAAAAGCCAAATCTAAAAGAAAACTTCTCTATTTATTAGATAATAGAGAATATACAAAGATGAGAAATGGTGATGCCTCATCATCTCCTCAAGTCCCAACTTTATACATATATACATAAATAGATATAAATATAAATAAGGGTATTCAAAATAATTTTTAGAGTATAAATGGCCAATCTCTGCTATATTATGTTATTTATACCACTCTTGAATGTATTAAAAAAATACTATTTATATTCTTTAGACCACTACTAGGTATAAAAAACTTTATTTTTATTCAGTCCAATCTATCAATGCATCAGATTCACACAATATGCATGATGTATCACAAAACATTTGAGAAGGGTCGTAAAAATATTTTTACCAATACGAAAAAATTTGTTACAAGTTTTAAAAAGATTGTGGGTTATTAATAATTAGATGACACATGGTAGGTAAATCCTTATTGAAAAGAGACCAGCATGCCCAGCAAGAGCAAGATTTTTTATTTATAAGAAATTCTATATAAACTCATATATTTTGTGACAGCGGTTACTCCCCCCCCCCCCCCCCCCCCAAAAAATAGAGAATCAATATACTTACAAATATAAATTGTAACAAATAATTAATAATTTATAAGAAAAAAATAAAATTGTAACAAATAATTAATAGTTTATAAGAAAAAAATGGGTGGGGGTTTTTATACTCTAAAAATTACTATAAACACTCTAATTTTATAAAAAATTTATTACAAAAGTACCCATCATATGAATTGCTATTGAGGACTACTAATTATAAGTCAATATTACATAATTACTTTGAACATCTATATACCACATTTAATTATTCAATGTACATAATCCTCATGTTTTATACCTTAAAACTTTTATTTCTAACATCTTAATCAATATTTAGATGAATAGGCTATCATCACCTTTGCCACACGTACTCTACCATGAAGCAAAGTAGTGAGTCCTAATATGGAACTATCAGTAAATCTCACTAAATTTTATTTTAAAATGTTCGTATATTTAAATTAAAATCTATTATTTTACCAAATAATAGAGCCTAATGTCACGGGACAAGACACTAAGGTAGCATTTTTTCTTTTGGTCTGAAATTTGAGTATATTTGAATTGGTATGAATTTTGGATGGACTTGACTATCTGATTCTGAATGTCATTTATTAAATTATCCTAATGTTTGAAAATAAGTACCAAGTTATTTTTTTTAACTTAAAAAAATCTAAAATTAAGTAAGTTTGCATTTGCACCCTTACATAAGTTTAATGTTAAATAAATAATAAACATCTCAAATAATATAAATAATATAATATTTTATTATAATATACATTAAGTTCCAATGAATATCACCCTTTAATATTCTAAACTAGAATATGATTATAAATTTTATTGTAGTTTATGATGTTTTGTATGAAAAATATTCATAAAAACTTACAAAGATAAATAATGTTATCTTGAAGAAAATATAATGATAAAAATAAACACAATCTCTCACTATATTATCATAAGGTATAGAGATGAACAATAACACTAGCGAATAAGTTTAATTTAGGCGAAGATGAAAATAAATTAATTTGAGCAGGGACATTTTGGAGAATATGTTGTAATGATGTCATTTTATAATTTTTATATTAAGTGAAAATTAAAAATTTTGGCTTAATATCTTAATGAGTATGATTGGAAATTTTCATTAAATTGAAAAAATAAACAGACTTAATGACTTAACTAATTAGAATTAAGTCAATTAAAACATTGACTTAAAAAAATAAACAGTTCATATTCCCTTAATTTATGTTTGGCTGGAAGAAATGATAGAGAGAAGACAAATGCAAAGGAAAAGAGAGAGAAAATGAGAAAAAAAAAGAATCAATCACATTTTTATTATTTAGTTAGAAATGAAATTAATATTTCTCTTCTTTTTTTCTTTCTCCTCTTTTCTCCTATCTTTATATTTTTTTTAAACTAAACATGTTGAGACAGTAAAATAATCAAATTTTCTCACCGAAGATAAATTTTTACATTAGATGGACATAAGATGATTATTAACAAACTGATTGGGGTTTGGCTACTATGTCGGGGGCATAGTAGCCGGCACCATGCCGGGCTCTCAAAAAGAGAGCCCGGGTGTCTTTGGCTGCCATTTGGCAGCCAAAGACTTGGTGCAGCCGGTTAACAAACCGGTTGCACCATATTTTTTTAAAAAAATATATAAAAAATACAATATAAAAATTTAAAAATAAAAAAAAAGTCAAAATAATTGTTTATAATATAATTAATAGCAAAAGATAAATAAATTAAATAATATAATACAAATCCTATAATACAATAATATAATGAAATAAAATGGCAAAAATTAAAGAAATAGAAAATGAAAAAAAAATAGTATTTCAAGTTTAACGTCAGTTGTTGCATGTCTGACGTCTTGATTGCATGTTTGACGTAAGATGTTGCACGTGTTGAATAAAGCCAAAATAAAGAATATTTCGGAATATTCTCGTTTGTTTCATGTTTGACGTTAAAGTTGCGAACTTTATGTGATAAGTCGCATATTTTGCGTGAAGTGTTGCAAGTTTCATATTTAAGGTATGTTGTTGCATGTCCACGTAACAGTTGCATGTTTAACGTAAGTTGTTGCATGTGTTGAATAAAGCCAAAATAAAGAATATTCTGGAATATTCTCGTTCGTTTCATGTTTGACGTCTAAGTTGTAAATTTTACGTGATAAGTCGCATATTTTGCGTGAAGTGTTGCAAGTTGCATGTTTAACGAGAGTTGTTGCATTTCGGATGTCGTAGTTGCATGTTTGATGTAAGCTGTTGCATGTATTGAATAAAGCCAAAATAAAGAATATTCCAGAATATTCTTGTTCGTTTCATGTTTGACGTCTGAGTTGCGAACTTTACGTGATAAGTTGCATATTTTGCGTTAAGTGTTGCAAGTTGCATGTTTAACGTCAGTTGTTGCATGTCGGACGTCATGGTTGCATGGTTGACGTAAGTTGTTGCCTCTTATGGTCAGAAGCTTACCGCACTACAACCGGATTGCCGTTTGTAAATATCCGATTAGCCGCTTTCGATTCGGATACATTGTGTCCAAATTCGGCTTTTTGGATTTTCACATCCGGTTAGCCGCTTCCTAGAGTGAAATATTATCTAATTTTACAGTTTGACCCCAAAATTTTATAAAATTATATTATGACCCAAAACGTTATGAATGTTTGTAAATATGTCCAGTTTTATAATTTATAAATTATGCTTTATTAGTCGCAACACTTGCTGTAATTATAGAATGATCCAAATTATTTAAAATAGTTTCAAATTAGTCCAAATATGAATATTTATAACACTTTTTATAACACATATTAAATAGTCCGGATGTCGCCTTCATCATAAAAAAGAATATCTAATCACATTAGTCCAAAAATATCCATAAGTAAAAGGAAATCCATATAATCCATAATCATCCATAATAAAAAATATCCACAAATATATAATCATCCAAAACAAATACATAGTCATCCAAAACAAATACATAATCCAAATACAACCATAGGAGACTACCGAGGTGGTCAGGATGGAGGTGGATATGGATAAACCATGCCGAAGTGCTCGAAGAGAAGACGTTGTCCATGAATGAGCTGCTGCAGCTGCTGCTGAAACTCAGTCTGCCGCACCGAGAGTGTCCGCACCTCATCCGTAAGCTGCTGAAGAGTAACCTCCGCAGAGGGAGGAGGCTGTGGAGGTGAGGATGCGGATGCAAAGACACCAGGAGCTGGAGCAAGCACAAGATGATCTCGACGTCTACGCTGGCCTCGAAATGAGAGTGAGAAAATGGGTAGCTGATCGGCTGGAACCACATCATTAAAAGGCCGATCATGTCTTGAAAGTGGAACAAATTAAAAAGATTCCTGACAATATGGTTCTTCGTAGATGGACAAAAAAAGCCAAGGAGCACAATACTTGCAGGACCACAAAACCAGAAGTTGACACCGATGTTTCAGAGGTGGCTAGATTTAGTGCATTGTCTACAGCCTGCAATAAAATGTGCTACAATGCAGCAAACAATGTTGAAGCATATGAAAATGGGTTGGTAGAAATCAATCGGCTAACATTAACTTATGAACAACAAGCTGAGCAAGACGGTCTCGCAAATAAAAAATTGCGGATGGGAACAAAACTTCGTAATCCTGCAGTTGTAAAAACCAAGGGCGCTATGTCTAAAGGGAAATATGTAGCAGAAAGCTCTAGGAAGTGTGGAAAATGTCGTCAGGTTGGGCATACAGTACGAACTTGTTCTATTCAAGGGAATGATAGCACTCAACTAAGGTATGTCCCTAGTTCTTTATCATGTGTTTAATTATTGCATTGTTGGATATTTCAGTGCAAATAACTTTCATGGTATTGATTTTAGAGTGGATGGAAACTGTTTTGCGGCATTCGCTTCATCAAGCACCCAGGATCCTGGAGCCTTTGCTGGTGTCGATCCAACATTGTTAAGTCATGCAACCAACCAATTTTCTAATGTTTTTTATTGGTGGCCTCATTAAACAGTGCCATTAAAATGACTCAAGATGTATTACCATTTGAATTCCACTATCATGTACCAAAATGTTCCACAACCAGTTTAATATAAAATGATGAGATGTGAAAACTGTTAACATGCATATGTTCATTATAGTTAAATAATGTCCCGGCCGAGAATACATAACCATGTCATAAATGTAAAGATAATTCTCCATTAAAATTGATTTTACATCTATCGTAAGCAAGAAGACAAAAAAAGAAACCAAAGAATTACTGTCCATGAACTCGATTCAAACAACTTACAACAAAAAGTAGTATGCAATCACTTGCATAATCATTCCCTAGTATGGTACGATATCTAAGCGCGCGTTCTCGTGTTAACTTTCTTCTTCTTACGAACGTTGCCGCTTTGTTGGTGAAATGGCTTTTGCACTTGCGAGGATACAGGGTTCACCATTACAGCATGAATTGCAAACTGTGCATTGCTTAGTTCCAGTAACTTATCTCGATTTTTATTCAATGCAGAATTAATTAGTTGAATGGCTAGCCTACCCCGTGTATCCTCAGATGTGTACTGGTCAATTTGAAAGGAAACTGATATTACTTTCATATAATTAGTAGCTATGATATAATTACGAAGTTAACAAAATTTTCAGTTCAATAATTAAACAAGTTTGGCATAGTCGTACCAAAGTTGACGATTTCTTCGGAATAAATTCTGGGTTGTCCATATAGTTTATCACATAAACCCCACAGTCATATCCATTCCTTTGCTTTGGAACTCCAATGCCCCTGTTGATTGGAAAGTCTTCAAACTTAACGTGTTGCATATTGCTTGGCAATTGGGGCTGCAGAATCCAATCCAACGAATGTAGCTGTCGGCAATGTCGAAAACCAGACAATATTATGGGTATGAATATAACACAATATACATAACTGATACAAAGTAAATTGATAACAAAAGAAGAACATGATTAAGATACAATGCGCATAGCTTGATCGTGCCGTCTTCTATTACTGCGGGGATCTGGAAGAGGATCCCATATTTTTGCACTTGTATTTCTGACATTCACGATCAGTAGGTACCAATGAAATGATTCATCGTTTATCGACATATAAATCTGACATTTCAATTGTCAATGTCATACACCAAACACAGTAATAGAAATTGAAATAAGTTAAAGGTTAACAAACTAACCTTTTGACACCTATGCACCTGTTGCATAAAATTCTTTCCACATCTAGCTGCCCTGGCAAAACAATCCACCTCATCTCCGTCCATCAGAACTGCTTGCTACGCATAATGAAGACAACGTTGCATAAGGAAGTTGTCAATCAAGAAACCAAAGAACAATGCAACAAGGACCCACGAGACTCACAGAATATCTTGTTGGTAAATACCAGTTCATTGGCACATCTTTCTCTACCACCTGCTGAACAAGGGTGAGGTGATGCGCTTTCATAGAAATCACCTAAAAGTGATCATATTTATTGAGATATCTAATAAACGACAAACATATATTGTGACATGACCAAATGTTGAAACCTAATACCTCGCCACATAGATAAGCCCCCGGCAAAAGAGTCAATAAAGAATGCCGATTAAGAATTTCGTCGTAACTAGAAACAATGATTTCACTAAAGATAAAACACGGTAATGTTTTAGTCGTATAGCATAACAACTATATACAGAAAACTAATTTCAGACTTATGAATTTTACCTTCCGTCAGCCTCTTTGTTAAAAGCATATTGAATAAGCTTCAATTCTTCCAGCGTAACTGGATCAAACACTTGAAACGGACCAGCTTTATACTTGGGATTTACTCCCCCGGACACTTGATCGTACGGTGAAAGTTGATATCGGCCTGGCCTACGATTCCTACTTGGTCGCGTTGGCAGGACACTGACACTAGTAAATGTTTAAGGTTCTTGCTTAAGTTGAACTGGTTCATCTATATCCTTTATAAAAAATAAATTTATAAGTAAGTTACTTCATAAGTGAGTTACTTCATAAGTGAGTTATCATCCAAATAATTTTAAGAAAACGATATTATAAAACTGTACCTCATCTCGGAGAGTAGGTGGTGGAATAGGGACAAAGTGGGTAGGATCTTTGCGAAATTCACTGATTCCTTCTCTTGTCCCCATCCAGCCCATTATTTTATCGAGGCTTAGGTTCAATCTGCGATCCACAGAGTCCTCGTCGCTAACCATTACCATTTTGTTTTTTCCATCAGTGGTTGGCTCGGTTTTTCCGACTGGACCTGTTGGTTCTATTATTTTCAAGCTCGGAGATTGCGGGCATGGATCAGATGGTTGTTTTGATGGTGCACCAACTGGAGACTTGGATCTCAATTCCTCCAAAGACTTCTCAACCATTTCCATTCTCACATTGAACGAATCCATTTTGTGTTCAATTCTGTGGACACACTGTGTTAGTACCCTAAAAGCTTCCTCTATATTAACAGTGCTCGACCCAGCATTTTCGGTTTGTTCAACATGAGGGAAATTTCTTTCGAGCTGCAAAAAATTTGATTCACGCATTGGAACCTAAAACAAATATGCACAACAATCATACATAATGACAATCAAAATATATTCAATTAACTGTAAACAAAATTAAATACAAATAAAACAAACCTCAGTACTTGTCATGTCCCCAAACTTTTTCCGCCAATTCAATAAGCGCCGAATCTCTTCCTTGGTCCATACATTAACAGGGCAAACTGTTCTGTCCATGGAACACCGATCATACAAAACAGCACTAAAGTAGAACAACTGTTCATTCAAAAAATAATTACTACGTCATTTTATTTTTCGTATTCGGATAATTAATTATGGCATCTAAGATTTCTTAAATATACCTCTAAAAACACAACACAACCACTAACTGACACTCACTTGATGATCTTTATACTTCGCTATGCCCTCCCACAGAAAGTTGAAACACCATGTAGTCCAATTCTTTTTCCTAATTAACTGCACATCTTTTAGGGTATGCAGATACATCGGATTGATGTAGCTAGCACTTGTGGGACACAATACAGTTCCTAGAAGAAACAAACAAAACATGATATTAAAGTCATCATCACTACTCTCACTAGCTATCAATCTTTCACTAACTGCGGCTATTTCAATTCCTCTTCCACCTGTTCTATACTTGGCACGCAGTTCAATTATATCACCGGCTTCTTCTTGGACGTATACTGATTCCCCTCCATCTTTGATCCCCATTATGATGTTGAAGGTTGTAGGGTTTAAACAAAACTTTCTCCCGTGCAATACTATACAATGTCTCTTTGTATCACATTGTTGGACAAATGTTTCACAGAAGTCTTGTCTCAGGTGACCACATCGTAATTCTAGCATGCTTCCGAAGCCAATTTCTCTAATTGCAGCTTGTTGGTCGGGCGACAGTGTGGAAATGACCTTAGTGAATGCACTGACACGACAACGAGATAAATTACATTGGTTATGCTTATCCTCAATTTTTTGTTCTTCATCTGTTTTTTCAGTGCTCATTTCATAAACATTTGAACTTGGGTCCTCATGCATCGTACCAAATCGGCACTTCTCCTCATTCGTTAATTTCTTCCATTTTTCAACAATTGTCGCCCTACAAACTTTTTTTTTTCCTTCTTGCCTGACCTTTTCTGCTTCATGCTTACTGTGCACAACATTTAGTTCAGCTAATTACGTCAACAGAATTGATAGTTATAATAAGAACTTTATTCAAAGCAATAATTTTATACTTACAAAAAGTGTATCCACGCTCTCTGACTAGGTCCTCCCCTTCTACCTTCTGTGGACTCCATTTTATAACTGTATGCTATGGTTCAAATCCTGAAATAGACCATAGATAAATGTAGTATCGATTGAATTTATAACGAGAGCTAAAATAAAACAATATCGGTGTTTACAATTCTAGACAATAACAAGAGCTAATGGTGAACCAACAATTTCCATAAACATATTATTCTAATTCCGGAAGATAACGGTTCACTGTTTATTTCACAACGGTTAGCTGATATATTCCAGTAGGAAGTGTATTCCCAGACAGAAGTGTGTTTGATAACTTTTTTTAGTTTCTTCTTCTCTCTCTAAAACTCATAACCTACGCTCTCTCTCCCTACAACCCACCATTTTCTCATGTTTTTCTTGCCAATTTCATGCTTCCAAACCATTAATCATCTCAGGAAAATTTGTACAGCCAAAAAAAAAATAATAAAACCTTTCGGCTGTTTTGAGGACCTTCGTCACAACTTCGGCTTTCACAGTAATGATTTCGATAATGATTATCGAGGTTGAACGGCTGGAAAACAAAAACAAAAACAAAGGAAACGTCAAGTCGAGGAATTTCTTCATCAGCCAAAAAGAAAGGAACAATGCACAACCTATAATCATTAATAACAACAACATAAGAATAGAAACGTTTAAATTGCATAGGCAATTGTAGACCTCCCTCATAAAATACATGAATTCCAGCTATGAGGAAACAAAAGGGTGAGTGTCGGTCCTGATTGCTCTCTAGCAACCGTTCCAACAAAAATATATGCTCCAGCCCCAAGTGCCCCAAGTGTTAAGTCAACCCCAAAATAATTCACTCAAGATTCACAACCAAAAAAAAAAAAAAAGCTGCACCCAGAAAAATGGGTAAGTCCTTACCAAATTATTGAGCGCCCATCTTTAGTATTCCAAGCAAAGAGTGTAGAGCTCAAAACAAGCAAACAACACCTAAAACCAAACAAGAAAAAATTAGGGTACCCATACAAAAATTAACTTGGGGCAGCTCACGGGGCCATGAAGGTAACGGTGGACGCTTGGAAAAGAAGCAGCGGACACGATACTGCCTCTGCCTCTCTCCAGCTCTCATGTACAAACCAATTACCTGGGTACACCCTTTGCTGTCTTAAGCACTGTCTAGCCATAATATGCCGGCGGTTTCTTCTCTTCTTGGCTCGTAAGAGGGAAATGAATAGATGAGCTCCCATTGCCTTGAAAGAGAGATGAGATTTTAGGGATTTGTTTTATGAGAGAGCAAAGAAATCGGATTGGAAAAAGAGAAAAAAATTGGGATTTCCTTTGAGGGAACCAGTTTATGAGGTAACTCATTTTTTTTTATTTGTAATATCAAATTAATCTCAACCGTTGGATTCAATTAGATTGAATCCAACGGTTTTTTTTCAATTCCGGCATGGTGCCGGGGCTTTAATGCCCGGCATTGTAGCACTAGCCAACTGATTGATGAAATAATTTTGGGGTATGCGTGAGGGTCTACGTGGTCTCTCTTTCGGTGCCGTGTAACGTCAATCAAAGTATGAATGGAATCTTCTCCACTTTGCGTGTGAAACTCCACTTTCTTTCCTAATCCCGCATGCCTGTGGACCAAGAGAGAAATTGTTGGCCTTCTTACACTTTCCTGTTTTTATTTTCGGTTACAGTAAATATTAAAAAATCTTTTAAAGAACAAACGTAAATTTTAACAATGGGGTTAATGGGCAGGGGATGGCCATGCCCATGGGCCATCAGATCCGATTCCCCGTCCGACCGGACCTATTTTTTGTCTTAATAGTGATGGGCTAGGCTGGCAAATGGCTTGGGCCAGAGATGGACTAGTGAAGACCCAGGTCATTGTGCTTGAAACACTGGAAAATTATAAGATGCGTACTTTAAAAAATAGGCTGGGGTGAATAAGTAAACAATACTAAAAGTAGGCTCAAAATTTCGTCTTATGGAAAATACCGAAATTAACTTTTTCCGTTAATTCAAAGGAAGTGAGAAGTGGGCCATCACCTAGACAAAAAGGATTTGATAAATTTAATTTAACTAAATTTTGGGCTAAATATCATTTTTCATGAGGAAATCATTTAAATCAATGATGCATTAAGAAAAAGAAATTTATTACGTGAGCAAAGCAATTTGCAGTTAGTTAAAAAAAAGATATATATAATTTTTAAACTTTTGCCATGCTTCGGCCTTTTTTTTCTTTTTTCTTTTTGCTTTCTTCCATATGGAAGCCCAGGTTTAGGGCCAACCCAGTGTGGACATGCGTACTTGAAGCCTGGGCCTTGGCATTTCTTGGCAGTCCTAATTGACCACACTCCCCTTCCCCTCCTGACCCAGTGAGATTGCGATCATTATTGGAGTGAAGTGCGGGAGACAATTAAAGTTTTTTTTAAGAATAATAATACAGTCACAAATTTTTGTATAAATTTTTTTTGTATAAACTGATATGACATTAATTCATTGGTTGAATTAAATATCTCTTAGCCCACATAATTTATTTTTGTTATTTTGTATTTTCCTTCAACCAATGAATTAATACTACATCAGTTTGTACAAGAGTTTGTGGCTGTGTCATTACTCTTTATTTAATATAGTTTTTTAAATAAGTTAATAGAGTTTTTACAAGTACTTTTGTTTTTTAAAAGAACTTTTATTGAAAATTAAAAAATTGTTATAATAGACAAGTTTTAAATTTGTTGTAAAAGGAATTAAAAATTATGAAATAAAAAATTCAAAAAAATAATAAGATCGTGAAAGAATAATAGACAATTTAAACAATTTAACTTTAAAAAAAAATTCTCTAGCAGCTATTGCCAAAATTTCAAATTTTGAGTTTATCTTAGTAGAGATAAACTAATTTATTTAATCTTAGGACAATTAGCACGTCTTCAAATTCCTTATAAAATCCTTTTCTGAAAATACTCCATCGATCAAATAAATAAATTTATTATATCACAAATACCCTCCACCCCGTTCCTAACTTTTATCACGAGACACCAATGTCACCATTTTTGCATACTGAGGGAATCACATTTACATTAATTTGTAAATTTTCCTCTAGTATTGTTTATTATATATCATATATATCAGGAAGAAATGGATTTTTTTTGTTTATTTTACTTTTAGAGGATAAATGATATGGTTAAATATTAGAATAAAAGTTGTTTTATACAATAATTCCTAAGTAAAAGAGCTCTCAGATTGCTTCTTCTTTAGAATAATAATCTTGATTTTAAACAAATTTTCTTTCAAAATGAGAAAAAAACACATTTTTATTCGAAGAAGGGGAAGAAGCACATTAATATGGGGCTTTGTTAGGAAAGGATGAATTAAGAGTATTTAGGGCACTAAAAGTAAAGGTGTTAAAAAAAAACCTTTTTATTAATTATGGGTTCCTTTTAGGAAAGGGATTCTAAGAGTTGTTTATAGGGGTGGGCACGGTTCGGTTCGGATCGGTTCGATTCGAAATTAAGTAGAATCAATTTAAATCGGTTATTTTATAAAAAGAACCGAACTCAATAAGAACCGAACTCAAACGGTTCTTTTCGGATCGGTTCGGTTCGGTTCGGTTTTTTCGGTTCTAGGCCTATTGGGTCTATTTTGAATTTTTAAATTTTTAGCCCATTGAGCCTCATGAATGTAATAATTTTTTTTCAGCAATTAATTTATCCTAATTTTATTACAAATATTAACAATGAATACAAAGTATTCAAAACACATTTTATCACTAATATCTTACTAACTATTAATAAGATACTCCCAAAATATAAAATATTAAAATTTCAAATACATAACCAAACTCCAATACTCCATCTATATAAACATAATCATAATGTTATAAAGAGAAATAACACATATTTGATTTGAATAAAATCATGTTTGATTTGAATAAAATTATTAACACATGTTTGATTTGAATAAAATCAAAAAATAATTCGGTTTTTCGGTTCGGCTAAGTGAACCGAATACCGAACCGATATTTCGATTTTTTTTACAAACGGTATATTCAGTTTTTTTTTTTAAAATTAAAAACCGAACCGAATTAGAAACAACCGTCGGTTCGGTTCGTTTTTTTAAGACTATAATTTTTTTGCCCACCCCTAGTTGTTTATAGATGTGTTAGTAGAATTTTTTTTTTTTAAAAAAAAAGTAAAAATGGGGATCCGACTCAAGTATGCAAAGATCCCATTATTAGAACATGTGGATTGAATTCTTGGAATCATGATCCATTCATCCCATGACTTGGATCCAGAAAGTTCCGAGTCTGCATTATTTTTACGAATTAATAAACAAAATTGAAATTGAATAATCCAATGGCAATTGCTGCTACAATTTTTAATCAAAGTTCAATGCTTTTTTCAAAAGAGTAATGATACAGTCACAAATTCTTGTACAAATTTATATTGTACAAACTGATGTGGCATTAATTTATTGGTTGAATGGAAATATAAAATAATATAAACAAATCATGTGGGCCACGAGATATTTAATTTAACCAATGAATTAACGCCACATCAGTTTGTACAAAATAAATTTGTACAAGAGTTTGTGGCTATATCATTACTCTTTTCAAAATGAAGTTAATGTCATAGTGATTTTGATAGCTATTTTCCTCCAAGCAACTATCAAACCCAAATCCCTTAATTTAAGGAAAATTTTCCAATCATAACTCTTTGGGGTTAATGCTCACAAAATGAGTTATGATATGATTACATGATGCAGATATGACACAATTTTTTTCATACTCCTATTGACAAATTTGACACAATTAAAAAGGAGTTAACACAATATGACATGATAAATAACCGTACTGTGTCCATACTGGACCACCTCAACGTGATTATATTTTTATAACATGAATATAAATTAATATGTGGTATTATTATTAAAATAATTAATATATATTGAACAGTAAATTAATTATTTGTGTCATATTATATTGTATTATAAATTTATTAATATCATATTTGTGTTATGTTAACTGTTTTTATAAATAATATTGACATATTTATCATTTGTAAATTAATTTTTATTTTTTTATTAAATATGTTAAACGAGTCATATCTATATTTTGATGTTTTGATATAATTACTGAATGACTTGTATCCATATTTGTAGATTTGACACGACACTAATACAACACGGTACAAATACGATAGGGTTACACGAATTGACATCTCTAGTTAATGCCAAAGGCTTTGGCTTCATGAACTCAGCTCGACTTCGGGTTCAGCTTTAACCAACATAGTGACAACAACATGAAGTCCAATGGTTATCAAAGACATTGAAATGAATCAGTTGCTGTGATGGGTAGTGATTTGTTTTCGTCATCGATTCATGAATCCAGCATTTTAATTTGCTCCATCCATATTGGGATATTAAAAAAATCCATCTGAAATATGTACAAATATTATTCGCATCTAGATGCATTAATATTAATGTGGATTCAGATCTGGGTCCAATATAATTATATCTTAATTAGATCTATTTTTGTTATATTGATTTGACCTTAAAAAGTTCTATTGGAAAATAACTAAATAATACCAAAACGTTTTAGAAGAACTCTTAGAAGTAAATAAATATTTATTAGATAAATTATATCAAACACGCATGACTCAAAAATGATTGATGTGTTAATAATATATATATTATTTTAATATTTCTTTAAATTAATTTTATGTTAAATTTATATTTTATTATGTTAGTTTTTACATTTTATTTTTTTAAATATAATATAAGATTAAAGAAAAATTAAATCGAAATATTTAAGAAGAAATCTGTTTGAAGGAATCAGAGAAGGGAATAAAGAATTTAATTTAAACAAATAAAGGAATTAACCATTACGTGGAGAGCATTTTGATAGATTAAATAGCAAGCATGTGATGGGCTTCAAAAATTCTTGTTGGCTGAGGAATCACATAGGCGGCTTGCAATTACTATATAAAGGCCACAATTGAAGCATTATATGAGGGCACGAGCGGAAGCCAAGAGGAGAAGCCACAGAACCAAATGAAAAGAGAAAAAAAGATAAGCAGCAGCCGCACTAATTAGAAGAAAAAGTCGAGAGCAGCAGGACCAATTTGGAGGAAGACGCTGAGGTTAATTCCGGGGGCGAGGCTATGTGTGGGTTGGGGTTGGCTGTAGCCCGTCCAAAATTTTAAAAAATTTACAAAAATATCATTGACTTAGTTTACAAAATTATCATTATTTGTATTTTTATTTACAGTTGTAATCACTCTATTATTTACAATTTTGCCATTCGACCCATTCGTATTAATAAACTAAGAAAAAAGAGATTTCGTTTATTAAATAAAAGGGTCCATTCATATGAAAAAATTAAAAAAAAAGATTTTCTTTTTCACGGTTCTAAATTCCAGAACATGCACCTCTTCTCTTGGCTTTTTCGTTCTTTTTTTCTTGACTTCTTCAATTCTTCATCTTTTTCTTAGTAAGAAAATTTATTTATTTTTATTCACTTACAATATATTTATAAACTGTGAGGTAGTAAAAACTAGATTATCTCAGTTAGAAGAACTATATAGGGGTTGCAGCTATACTTGATTAGAAAAATTGATTGTATAAGATTAAATTATTGTTAGGTCAAATCGGGGGTGAGGCTATGTGTGGGTTGGGGTGGGTTACAGCCCGTCCAAAATTTTAAAAAATTTACAAAATACCATTGGCTTAGTTTACAAAACTATCATTATTTGTACTTTTATTTACAACTGCAACCACTCCATTATTTACAACTTTGTCATTCGGCCCATTCGTATAAATAAACTAAGAAAAATGGGATTCCGTTTATTGAATAAAAAGGGCCAATTCATATGAATAAATTAAAAAAAAGGGATTCCCTTTTTCAAAGTTCTAGATTCCAAAACGTGCACTCTCTCTTCTCTTGGCTTCTTCGTTCTTTTTTTTTCTTGACTTCTTCAATTCTTCATCTTCTTCTTGGTAAGAAAATTTATTTTTTATTTAATCACTTACAATATATTTATAAAGTGTGAGGTAATAAAAGCTAAATTATCTCAGTTAGAAGAACTATATAGGGGTCGCAACTATACTTGATTAGAAAAACTGATTGTATAAGATTAAATTATTGTTAGGTCAAATGGAGACCATAAATTCAATCCAAATATAATGTTAATTTGTCAATTAAACTTATTTTTTGGCTTTTGAATAGTGTCAATGTGTTATTGTGGTGAACTAATGGTTCTATGCTTTTTATTAATTTGTTAATTAAACTTATCAATGATTTTTTAATTGCTTTTATATTTTTACTTCTTTATTTTTCAGGCATTAATTAATGTCAAACAATCAATCATTAAAGCCTAGAAAAATTCTTTTTGCATTTTTAAGAAAAAAATGGTGGTCAGTCGTCAAGTGAGGTTCCACGTGACGTTGATGATCCTAAATTAGATGAGCAACCCACATCTAAGTCTCGAAGAGTTGAAGCTCAAAGTGAAAATATTGCCTCATTAAAACATGATCCGAAGCTACGTAAATTGATATTGACATATCCTATTAATCAACAAGTTGACATTAGGAGAATGTACGTCAGCATGGGTCCATATCAACCAAAGTTAGAAGAGTTTCCACCTTCATTTGATGGACAACAATTTCGTCAATTTCAATACACTTGGTATGCACAATTTCCTTGGCTTGAATATTCTAAAGAAATTGATACTGCATATTGTTTTGCATGTTTTCTTTTTTATGAAAAAAAGAAAAATATCCTAAGTTTACAATTGAAGGGTTTAGGAGTTGGAAGAGAATTAATAATGGAGAGAGATGTTTTTTTTTTTTTGGCATCATGAAGAAGGGCTTAATTCACATCATACTAAGGCTATGCTAAAATGGGGTGGTTTAAAGAATTCATCTCAACATACAGATAGAGTCATGAATGCACAATCATCATAACAGATTTTACAGAATAAATTGCAGCTTCAGACCTCAATAAAAGCTATTAATGGCTTGCAAAGCAAGCATGTGCTTTTAGAGGCCATGATGAGTTCATTAAATTCTCTAATCCTAGAAATTTTATTGAAATAATAAAGTATTCAGCAAGGATGAATAAAGATATTGCTGAAGTTGTCTTGGAAAATGCTCTGGGCAATGCAAAATATACTTCATCTGATATTCAAAAAGAACTTTTGAATATCATTGGCAATAGAGTGCGGCAAAAGATTCGTGAAGAAATTGGAGATGCAAAATTTTGTATTCTTATTGATGAAGTACAAGATGAATATAAAAAATAGCAAATGACTATTATTTTGAGATATGTTGATTGTGATGGATTTGTTCGTGAACGGTTTTTTGAAGTTGTGAATGTGAAAGAAACTAGTGCATCCACTCTTAAAAAAGAAATATGTAATGTCCTTATTCGTTATAATCTTTTTGGTTGAAAATTTACAAGAACAAGGATATGATGGTGCAAGTAATATACGAGGTGCATAGAATGCATTGCAAGCATTATTTTGAGAAGACTGTCCACATGCATATTATGTACATTGTTTTACTCATCGGCTGCACTTTACATTAGTGAAAGTTCCCAAAGATGTGCCTGATATATGGATTTTTTTTTTCAACTTTGAATTCCATTGTCAATGTTTTCGGTTTCTCTCCTAAGCGTCATTCTGAGTTGAAATCTATTAGGGAGGTTAAAATTATTGATATGATAGCCTCTAGGGACCTTGAAACTGGTACAAAAGCTAATCAAATTTGTTCATTACAACGACTTGGAGCAACTCGTTGGAGCTTCGCTCAGTAGGTTAATCAGTATGTTTGGTGTTGTTCATGAGTATCTTGAAAAGTTGATTTGCAATGGATCGAATAATGACATACGAGGGGAAGCTAAAGGTGTGTATGATGTAATGTCAACCTTTAAATTTGTTTTCATCTTGCATTTGATCAATAAGGTTTTAGGGATAAGTGATTTACTTTGTCAAGCATTACAAATGAAATTTCAAGACTTTTTAAATGCTATACATTTAATATCAGCTACAAAATCACTTCTTCAAAACTTAAGGGAGAATAGTTGAGATACTTTTATTAAGAGTTTGGTATCATTATGTGAAAGTCATCATTTTGATGTGTCTGGAATGAATGATCGCCATATGAAAGGTACGATGCGTTCTTGTCAGCAGAAAGATTATGTTACAGTGGAGCATTATTATCAAATTGATTTGTTTAATGCTGTAATAGATTTTCAGTTGATAGAGTTGAATAATAGATTTATAGATCAAATAATGGAACTTCTTACTCTGAGCTCTGCTTTGAATCATGTTGATTCTTTCAAATGATTTAATGTTGATAATATTTGTAATCTTGCAGAGAGATTTTATCCTCAAGATTTTACTTAATCTGAGATACTTGCTTTGAGAAGACAGTTAGAATGTTTTTAAATGGATGTGCTTTGTCTTGTTGAGTTTCATTGTATTTCTTCACTTCCTGAATTATGTCAAAAATTAATTAAGACAAGAAAGTCTTAAATTTACTTTTTGATAAACATATTGATTCGTTTAGCTAACTCTTCATGTTTCAACTACAACGACTAAACGAACATTTTCAGATATGAAGCTTATCAAGACACCACTTCGAAATAAGATGGAGAAGGAGTTTTTATAAGATTGTATGGTTATCTACATTAAAAGAGGATTTGTAGACACTATCGATTTAGATTTGATAATAGATGAATTTAATTCTCGAAAGTATCGGTAGGCGCAACTGAAATAGTACTTAATTGTAATTGAATTGCTTCTTGGATTTGATGTATTTTCTTATATACTAATGAATTTTTTATTAAGATTTATATTTTCAGTTGGGATATCATTTGGATTTGGAAAAAAAATTTAGCCCACCCAAAATTTTTTTTCTAGCTCTTACCTTTTTCTTTTCCTTTTTCAATTATCTTACTTGAATGCTCTCAATTAAATTTATAAATTCTCTTTATATTCCCATGAAATAATTTATTTTGTTAGGACTATATGTAGCCTAACTATGAGGATTTATTTCCATAAACTATGTTATTTTTAGTTTATTATTCCATGATTAAGTGTTCATTTTTGTGTTTAATGCTTTTACATATCTAGCTAATATTTAAATGATTTGAGGATACATAATGAGACCAATAGGAGATTTATGTGTTTTTACTCTACATAATAGTTGAACGAAAGATTGAGATATGCCAACATAATTCGTGCAACTTTACCTAACAATTTCCATAGAGCTTAACAAAATTTTGCATATATTTAAATTTACATAGAGATATAGAGAGTTAATATATGAGAATGTATTTGATATTACTTGAGAGAGATTATTAAACAGGTTAGGGAAATTCACTGTCAACATAGGTAATAATTTTAATAACATAGATGGAGGACCAGATTGGAGTGCTTATGGTGAAATTGAAAGTCCTAATGTCTAAATCTCTTGCTGATTTTTGTTATTACTTGCATCTTTATTTAATTCTTAATTATTTTATTTTGTTTTTAATCTAAATTCACTTATTTGATTATTCAAATAAATTAGAGTTAAAACAATTTCAATGGCTAATAGGATATACAATGTTTATGGGACGATACTCTACTCTACACTATATTATTTGTGCCTACTAGTACACTTGCTAATTTATGCAATAATGACAAATTTGAAACTTTTTCGTTCTATAAATTCAATTATAACCACTAGACCAAATTTTAATGTCAAAATAATGACGCTTGAAAGCATATCACTTTAATATTTACCTTAAATATTACATTATTGAGTTAAAAGCAAGCAATGATCATTCTCATAGAAGGTTATTACCAATTAACAAGTTGTTAATCAAAACACATAAACTTACTTGAAATACAAGTGTGCAACCCAAGAGGGGGGGTTAATTGGGATTCTAAAAATTATTTAATTCTAAAAATGATTATCATGCAAATCTAAAATGAATTTAATGGAATAACAATTGAATCAATTACAATATAAAAAGATAAGGGAAGAGAGATTCAAACATGAAGATTTTTATGTGGTTCGGCCAACCTCGCCTACGTCCACGCCTCCAAGCTTTCTGGGCTTGAGGATTTCACTAAGCAAGCCTCCAAGGCTTCAAATGCTTACACTTGACTTCCAAGGTGACAATGAACCTTTACAATAAGAGATTATCCCTAATCTCTTAACCCAAGTGCATCCCAACACTTACAATCACTCAAAGTAAAAGATTAAAAATAGTTTTTCTCTCACACAATATTTAAGATTACAAATCAATGCCCAATGTGTGAATAGATGAGGTAAGAATGTGTTTAAAGCTCTATGACGATTGTATTCTCGAATATAAGCTCAATAGTCGTGTTGTGATCAACCTTATTTGAATTTGAATGAGCTTATTTATAGTTGGACCTTAAAAACTTGCCGCTATAGACTGTCTGCTCGAAAACGGTTCGCCATTAACCATTAATGATTAACCATTTAGGCTGGTTAAAGTTACCGTTGGGCCAATTTTCAAATAAACGGTTTTCCGTTTAGGATTGCCCTTTTGCCGTTAAAATTCTAGAGACCTGCAAGATAAACATCAGTTATCCGTTTACATTAAATGGTTAAGGATTTGTATGAAATGACCTCTCTGGAATTTTATCAGTTAGCCGTTTGTTTTAAACGGTTCGTCGTTTGATTCCAGTAACATGTAGAACAAGTTAGCCTTATCAGTTTCAGTTAAACCTTTACCGTTTGTTTCCAGTAACAAGATGAACACATATTTTCATTCTAAATTTTATCGGTTAACCGTTTCAATAAACGGTGAACCGTTTATTTCCAGAATAATAGTGTTAGCCAGATATTGTAGAGAATCATTTTCCAATTTCAAGTTTAACAGTTATCCAACTTTTATTAATATAGTTGGAATGATTATACGGCTCTCGTTTATTAATGAATAGCTCCAACATTTTAATAAAAAACATTTAAAGTTTGTTATCATCAAAATCTATATTATGAACATATACATGTTAACATTCTCCCCCTTTTTGATGATGACAAACTTCATTTAATATTTTGCTCCCCCTTAATATATGCTCCCCCTAAATGTATGGCCAATTTTTGAAAAATGTCCAATAAACAGATTTTTGCTCAAGGAAACATTTTGACAAAAAATCATTTCAAAAAGCATTTTAAAAGCAACATGCATTTCAAAAGTGAATTTTATTTTTGTTTCGCTATCTCCCCCTTTATCAATATACACAAAATACAGGAGCATAACATAATCTCTCCCCCTTCATCATCAAAAAGAAAGAAGAGAAAAGAAATCCATAAAGCATAGAGGTGAGAAAGAAGTTACCTAGTTTTGGCGAGCGAAAAAAATTTTTTGGGAGAGTTTTCCCTTAAAATGGAACAAAACCACTAATACAAAATGAGATTAAAAACACTTTTAAAGATATTAACAATAACTCCATCATCCACCATACCAACAACTCCATCAGCCAATATAAAATCATCCAACATCAAGAACATCACAAAAACAATCCATCATCAAAAGCATAGAGAAGTAGTAATGGATACCAAAATATAAATAACAACACACAAATAAACAAAATATGAAATGTATGTGCGAAGATGAAACTAAGAAACTATGGGGGTGGTGAAGATGAGCCCCCTGGATCATAACCGAAATAATGAAGAAGAGTGCGATGTTCAGCTATAAGCTTAAGCTGCTGATCAATGCTCTGCTGCTGAAAGATCTGAAACTCAGAGCGAAGTTGCTGATGATCGCCGAAGAAGGTGTCCAATCTATCGATAATTAGATGATGCCTCTCTGAAAAACCGAAGAAGGTGTCCAATCCTGCGAACATCATCCGCCAACTGCTACAAGGCAGCCGGAGCAGGGGGCTAAACTGAAGCAGGAGGTTGCTCGAGAGCTGGAGATGGCTCAGAAACGGAGGGCTGCTCAAGAACAGAGGGCTCGGGAGTAGAAGGTTGTGCTGGAGCTGGAGGTGGCATCGAAGTGGATGGAATATCAACATCCATCTCATGCTCCTCAGAGTCAGCTGGAGGTTAGGGGACAGAACGGCGACGCAGAGGAGGTGGATGAGCTCCTAATCAAAAATCTGAAAGTTGATCGGGAGGATAGACATCGTTGAGCATCCGATCGTCCTCAGGAGCAATCAAAGTATCCCGATTTTTGGAGTTTTTAGTCTTTATCCACTTGCCATTATTTCTAGAAAAACCGATACCAGTCATGGCCTCTGGACTAATCCGTCTAGTCTCCGTATAACCGGCATCTAGAAGAGGCACCTCAAAGCATCGCAGTTTCTTAGTAATGATACTTCTATATGGAAGCAAGCGGTGGTTAACCGCGGGAGTACTCAACATGTGTCTCACAATAACATAGCCGAGGTTAATGGGTCGACCTGAAATGAGGCTATCTAATAAGCCAACGTCTAACCTCGTAACCTCATCCGAGTGACCCTTCCTAGGTGTCACCATATTCTGTAAAATTGTGTGAAGTATGCGAACTTGCAGAGGTAAAAGTTGTGACTTAAAAGGTAAGTGACAAGTCTCATAACTCATATCTTTATGCCGACAAATATTAAGAACTCCATCATCATGACGAAAACTGTCAAAGGAAAGAGTTTTCCTAGATGTAGATGTATAAATTTTATGACCATCATCAGATATACCTAGAAAGCCATTAAGGTCTTCATTATCAAATTCAATATGAACACCGCCAACTTGAGTAACTATCCTATCTAGGCGAGTTGCGGAGATTTCCATGTTCGAATAGAAAACTCGCACTAAATTTTGATAAACTCGGTCATCAAAATCAATTGCAGACTCCCAAGGTTTAAGCATATTTCTAACACTTCTATCACACACAATTAAGGTTCTAAAGTCTTCTATGTCAACATAAAACGAATCAAGTACCTTTCTGACATTGAAGCAGTCCTCAACACGGTTGGCCAATGAGGGTGTGGGAAAATGAATTCTTGCGAATTCAGAGACTGCCCGTGGTGGTATGGAATTCCTTTGAGGCATATCTTTCCTTCTTCAAGTTCTCCGAGATGACTCAGCCATGGTAAAGAATATGGAGAGTGAGGGATTTTGAGAACAATGACTTTGGACGAAAAATAACTGATTTTGGGATCAAGAAAGAGTGGAGGATGGAATTTGGAAGCGAATTGGGTTGAAAAAAGACACGAATTAGGTCAAAAAGGACGAAACGTAACTGGCTGCCCTTAGGATTTTGATTTGGCATTTTTCAATTTCAAGCTCAATTTGAAGATTTGAATCGGTAAAAATGATCTAAAGATTATGGGAAAGGATGTTTTAGGTGTAATTTGGCAAGAAAATCAAGAAAAATGGAGGTTTGAGGATAGAGAAAGCTTTAGCTACGCGACAATGGCCGAAACGGTAAGAGGGCAAATGAGAAGAGAGAGGAAACCCTTGGAACAATTTTATATTGCACAAAAATGGTTAACCGTTTATTTAAACGGTAATGGAGTAACTTTCCAGAAACTAATTAATAGGAAACGGTGAAAGGTTATCATTTTAACGGTTAAGGAGTAATTTTCCAGAGAGCATATCCTAGTTTATGTTTTTAAACGGTTTACTAATTGCATCAAACGGTAAAAGGGTAAAAGGCAGACTTCTAATCTAGTTTATGGAATAAAAACAGTATATTGTTTATTGGAAACGGTTAGCCGTTTATTTTATCTATAATTTCGCCCATTTGATTTAATTTTTGGCCAGCAAATAATACATTTCAAGATCATTTAATTGATCCAAAAATGTTTTATGAGCCATTTTAATGCATGATTCATGAACATTTGAAGCAATTAATTCATATAAACATTCAAGAATTATCTAAGCAAAACACATCACTTGAATATCATGCTTAAGCATTTCATAAATAGTAAATCATCAAATCATCAATAAGTCAATCAATTCAATACACTCAATAACATGAATAGAGAAGTTAATGTGCAAATTTCATCATCCTAAGTTCATGCCGAATTTTTAAAAATTGTTCTTTGCCAAGAGGTTTGGTAAAAATATCGGCGAGTTGTTTTTCTATAGAAATAAACTCTAATACAATATCTCCCTTTTGAACATGATCTCTCAAGAAATGATGTCTAATTTCTATATGCTTGGTTTTAGAGTGTTGAATGAGATTCTTTGAAAGATTTATAGTACTAGTATTATCACACTTAATAGTAATTTGTTCAAGATTAATGTCATAATCTCTAAGTGTTTGTTTCATCTAAAGTGCTTGTGCACAACAACTCCCAGCGGCGATATATTCGGCCTCGGTGGTTGAAAGTGCAACCGAATTTTGTTTCTTACTAAACCAAGGAACAAGTGAATGACCTAGTAAATGACAAGTTCCACTAGAGCTTTTCCTATCAACTTTGTAACCGGCAAAGTCCGCATCCAAATAGCATGTTAAATTTATATGAGTTCCCCTAGGATACCAAAGGCCAAGATCTATGGTTCCACTTAAGTAACAAAAAATTCTTTTAACAGCAAGCAAATGAGATTCTTTGGGACATGATTGAAATCTTGCACACAAACATACACTAAACATGATATCAGGTCTACTTGCGGTTAAGTAAAGTAAAGATCCGATCATACCTCGATACATTTTGATATCCACTTCTTTGTCTTTTTCATCTTTGTCAAGTTTAATTATTGTGCTCATTGGAGTGCTTTTGGTCTTTGAATCATCAATACCAAATCGCTTGAGTAGGTATTTCACATACTTGGCTTGATTTATGAATATTCTTTCCTCATTTTGTTTTATTTGTAGCCCAAGAAAGTACTTCAACTCTCCCATCATTAGAGTTGGCAAAATCCGGGTCCGGTCCGGGTTTTGGTGTTGCCCGGGACCGGACCGGATGAGAGAAATGCAAACCCGGACCCGGGTTAAAACCCGGTTTTTCCGGGTACGGTCCGGGCTTGAGCCCGGCACCTTCCGGGTCCGGGTTTTGATCCGGGCTTTTAAAACCCGGATGTAATAATTTCAATTTTTCTTTTCAATTTTTTCTTACATTTCTCTAACAATGTAAATTTAAAAAAAAAAAGAAAATAATCAAATAAACTCATTTAATCTCAAACTTTAAAAAAGAAAATAGTCAAATACAAATATATAACACACTAAAATAAATAAATTTAAATATAAACTCATTCAATCTATATATAAAATAAATAAATAAATTTAACAACACAATAATCACACAATAAATTTAAATAACATCCAATATATCATAAATTCATAATTATATATTTATATATAAAATATTTATTTTTTAAAATTTATTAAAAAACCGGGTCCGGTCCGGGTTCCGGGTTTTTTGTGTTGAACCCGGACCCGGGGCCCGGAAATATCCGAGTTTGAGAATTTCAAACCCGGACCCGGTTTTTATATGCATGCGGTCCGGGTTTTACCCGGACCGGATTGGCCGGGTCCGGGCCGGGCGGGTTTTTTTGACTCCCCTACCCATCATATTCATTTCAAATTCTTTACACATACAAGATGAAAATTCTTTACACAACAATTCATTAGTAGAACAAAAAATAATATCATCAACATAAATTTGAATAACAAAAATATCTTAGGTATTATACTTAACAAAGAGAGTAGTATCCACTTTACCCATCGAAAAACTGTTATCCAATAAGAAATTCTTAAGCCTATCATACCATGCTCTAGGTGCTTGTTTTAATCCATACAAAGTTTTAAATAACTTATAAATATGATTTGAAAATTTTTCATTTTCAAAACTAGGAGGCTGTTTTACATATAATTCTTCCATAATATAACCATTTAAGAAAGCACTTTTCACATCTATTTGAAATAAAATGAAATCTTTATGACTTGCAAATGCCAAAAAACATTCTAATTGATTCTAGTCTAGCTACGGGTGCAAATGTTTCATCAAAGTCAATTCCTTCTTCTTAGTTGTAACCTTGAACCACTAATCTAGCTTTGTTCCTTACGATCACACCGGATTCATCCATCTTATTTCTAAATACCCATTTAGTACCTATGACAGATTGATCTTCTGGTTTAGGAACTAATTCCCATACATTATTTTTTTCAAATTGATTTAACTCCTCTTGCATTGCCATAATCCAAGATTCATCATTTTCCGCATCCGCAAAGGATTTGGGTTCAATTTGAGAAATTAATGCATTATGCTCACAAATATTCCTAAGTGATGATTTAGTTGTAACACCTCGTGAGAGATCTCCTAAAATTACATACTTAGGGTGAGAAGAAACATACTTCCACTCTTTGGCGATTGATTGAGAAGTACCTTCATTTTGCTCTACATTAGTTTCTTCATGTTGCTCATCTTGATTCCCATGAGACACATCCTTTGGGTTATCTTTTGATGACTCTTTTTGTAGATCTTTATCTGCATCATTATCAACAACAACGTTCTCCGTAGAGGAGGGGTTAAATTCATTAAATGTAACATGCATTGATTCTTCTACAACTAGAGTTATTTTGTTATAAACTCTATAAGATTTGCTTAAGTTTGAATATCCAAGAAAAATACCCACATCGGATTTTGGATCAAATTTGCCAATATTATCTTTTGTGTTCAAAATAAAATATTTGCATCTAAAAACTTTGAAATAACCAATATTGAGTTTTCTATTTTTTCAAAGCTCATATGGAGTTTTGTTAAGGTTAGGTCTAATCAACACATGATTTAAAACATAACAAGCGGCGTTGACGGCCTCGGCCCAAAAATACTTAGGCAATGAATTTTTATTCAATATAGTCCTAGCCATTTCTTGAATGGATCTATTCTTTCTCTCAACAACTCGATTTTGTTGTGGAGTTCTAGGTGATGAAAATTGATGCTCAATGCCAAAATCATTACAAAAAATCTCATATGCATGATTTTCAAATTCTCCTCCGTGATCACTCCTAATGCATGAAATACCATACCCTTTTTCATTTTGAATTTTCTTACAAAACACTTTAAAGGCATCAAGAGCATCATTCTTATTAGCTAAGAATAATACCCATATATATCTAGAATAATCATCCACTATCACAAATGCATAATATTTACCATTTAGACTAGCATATCTAGAGGGCCTAAATAAATCTATGTGAAGAAGTTGAAGTGGTTTTGAAGTAGAAACATGATTTTTATTCTTGAAAGATGTTTTGATTTGTTTTCTAAATTGACAAGCTTTACAAATCTTATATTTTTGAAAACCAATTTTTGGAAGACCTTTAACTAAATCATTTTTTGAAATTTTCGAAATCAAATCCATACTTGCATATCCTAACCTTCTTTGCCATAACCAACTATCATCATGCAATGCCGAAAAACATTTATCAAGAGTAGATACACATTCTATGTCAATGATATAAACATTACCATATTTATTCCCAACAAATAAGATCTTGCCATCACATGAATTCTCAATAACACAACTAAATTTATCAAAGACAACTTTATAACCTTTGTCACATAATTGACTAATACTAATTAAGTTGTGTTTCAAGTTCTCAACTAAACATGCATTCTCAATTAGAGTTGAGGAAACTTTACCAACATTTCCAATTCCAAGAATTTTTCCTTTTGAGTTGTCTCCAAAAGATACGTCTCCATCATTTTCAATTTTGGCGAAGCTTGAGAACCGTGCATAGTTTCTGGTCATGTGCCTTGAACAACCACTATCCAAGTACCATTTATTTTTCTTCTTCTTCAAGCCCTATAGAGAAAATCTCAAGTTTTAGGTACCTAAAGCTTTTTGGATCCTTGAAAGTTAGTAGTGATTCCTTTTGGAATCCAAATGCATTTCATACCATAATATGCATTTCTTTTTACTGGACATTTATTTTCATGTGACCATCTTGATTACAAAAATGACATACAATTTGATTGTTACTAGATGTACTCTTCACAAAGTAGTTTTTATAATATTTTTGTTTCAAGTTTGGCTTATAACCAATACCTCCTTTGTCAAACACACATTTTTGTGAATTAAGCATGTTATCCAACATCTTTTGCCCATTTGTAAATTTCAAAACAATCTCATTCAACTCATTGCTCTTTTTCTTAAGCATTTCGTTTTCATTTTTCAAATCATCTATGTGTGATTCTAAATGCTCATGTGAGATGCTAGGTTTCTCGTTTGATAATGCAATTTTATCATGCAATGTTTTGTTCTCTACTTCTAGGCATGTAATTCTTGCATTTAGAGATTCATTTTCATTTTTAAGATTTGTCATTCCTTTTTAAGACATACATTCTTTTTACCAATCTTCATCAACTCATTATGTAAGTCTTTAAAAGCATCATACAATTCATCATACGTGAGATCACTTACCTCATTTAGAGATTCATTTTCATTTTTAAGCTTTGTCATTTTCTTTTTAAGACATACATTCTTTTTACCAATCTTCATCAACTCATTATGCAAGTCTTTAAAAGCATCATACAATTCATCATAGGTGGGATCACTTATCTCATTGAGAGATTCATTTTCATTTTTAAGCTTTGCCATTTTCTTTTTAAGACATACAATCTTTTTACCAATCTTCATCAACTCATTATGCAAGTCTTCAAAAGCATCATGCAATCCATCATAGGTGGGATCACTTACCTCATTGAGATCATCATCCTCTCCTATTGCCATAAGTGCTAGGTTTGACACTTCTTGCGACCTTTCTTCATTACTTGAATCTTCCTCGCTATCATCCCAAGTTGCAACCATGGCTTTTTTCTTGAGTTTGTTGATAAGTGGGCACATCGATCTTATATGGCCAGGCTTCTTACATTCATAGCATGTGATTACCTCTTTCTTCTCCCTTTGGTTCTTGAAGTTTCTGAATTTTATTCGCTCTTTGGTTTTCTTGAAGAATTTTCTGAACCTCCTTGCTAGCATTGCCAACTCTTCATCATCCGGTTCACTCTCCTCATCACTCTCATATTTTGAAGTTTTGAGAGCAATGCTTTTCTTTTTCTCCTCATGCCCTTTTACTGCTGCATTCTTCATATGAAATGAGAGAACCAATTAAATCATCATGAGGTAAAATATTTAAATCTTTGGCCTCTTCAATAGCGGTTCTTTTAGGTCTCCATTCTTTTGGAAGTGACCTAATGATTTTCTTAACTTTCTCGTTATTTGAGAAGGTCCTTCCTAGAGCTCCTAGGGTGTTTACTATGTCCGTAAATCTCATATACATAGAGTACACACTCTCATTTTATTTCATTTGGAACAACTCGTATTGTCGAGTGTACCTATTAATTTTCGACACTTTCACTTGATTTGTGTCGTCATAAACTACTTCAAGTTTGTGCCAAATTTCATTGGCACTTTCACAACTAGATATTCGATGAAATTCTTTCTTATCAAGTGCACAAAATAAAGCATTCATAGCTTTGGAATTTAGAGAAGCTTTTCTCTTTTCCAATTCATTCCATTTCCTTGAAGGTTTTGGAATATCTTCCTCAACTTCATTTTTAGTTAGGGGCAAAAACGGACCATCACATACAACTTCCCAAATTTTATAATCTAGTGCTTGTAAATAAATTCTCATCCTAGTTTTTCAATATGGGTAGTCATTTCCGTCAAAGAACGGTGGTCTAGTTGTGGACTGTCCTTCCCTAAAGGTTGAGTCATTTTGGGCTGCCATAGATCTTTTACTCTAGACGGTTAAGTCCTAACAAGAGAACCAAGCTCTGATACTAAATGAAATATAAGTGTGCAACCCAAGCTCTGATTCTCATCCTAGTTTTTTATTCTAAAAATGATTATCATGCAAATCTAAAATGAATTTAATGGAATAACAATTAAATCAATTATAATATAAAAAGACAAGGGAAGAGAGATTCAAACACGAAGATTTTTTCATGGTTCGGCCAACCTCGCCTACGTCTACGCCGCCAAGCTTTCTGGGCTTGAAGATTTCACTAAGCAAGTCTCCAAGGCTTCAAATGCTTACACTTGACTTCCAATGTGTCAATGAACATTTACAACAAGAGATTATCCTCAATCTCTTAACCCAAGTGTATCCCAACACTTACAATCACTCAAAGAAAAAGATTAAAAATAGTTTTTCTCTTACACAATATTTAAGATTATAAATCAATGCCCAATGTGTGAATAAATGAAGCAAGAATGTGTTTAAAGCTCTATGAAGATTGTATTCTTGAATATAAGCTCAATAGTCGTGTTGTGATCAACTTTGTTTGAATTTGAATGAACATATTTATAGTTGGATCTTAAAAACTAGCCGTTATAGACTATATGCTCGAAAACGGTTTGCCGTTTAGGATTACCCTTTCACCGTTAAAATTCCAGTGACCTGCAAGATAAACTTTAGTTATTTGTTTACATTAAACGGTTAAGGATTTTCATGAAATGAACTCTCTGGAATTTTATCAGTTAGCCGTTTGTATTAAACGGTTTGCCGTTTGTTTCCAGTAACTTGTAGAACAAGTTAGTCTTATCTGTTTCAGTTAAACCTTTATCGTTTGTTTCCAGTAACAAGATGAACACAGATTTTCATTCTGGATTTTATCGGTTGACCGTTTATTTCCAGAATCATAGTGTTAGCCAGATATTGCAGAGAATCATTTTCCAATTTCAAGTTTAATAGTTATCCAACTTTTATGAATATAATTGGAATGATTATAAGGCTTTCGTTTTTTAATGAATAGCTCCAACATTTTAATAAAAAATATTTAAAGTTTGTTATCATCAAAATCAATATTATGAACATATACATGTTAACATTACTTGCAATAAAAATAAAAATAAAAATCATATCTAAACTTAATGAAATTAACTCAAAATTTCCAAATCTACTTGGGACATATTAATGAACATATACATAGCATTTTGTGGAGAGGAGATTTGGACTTGATTTGCAATATATGATGTGAAAATCTGAAAATTGTAGATAACAATTTTAAAGAGATTTATATATCATGTGAAATATGGTTCAAAGAATCATTTTCCACTACTAAACATTGGATTTTAGTCAATTATTTGAATCATCATTAATTTTCTTTGGAGAAAAACAATCCTAATATAACTACAAGCTCAATATCTTGATCTTTCTTTATTTAGCTATCTAGTAAAACATGCTCTTTAACAATCTCTTTCCATGAAATAACCTAGAATAAGTTCTCCTAATATAATTTCATGAAAGCATCAAAATCAAAAAAGATATAGACTGAATTGTGAAACAAATAGCTTAGTGTATTTATCTTGAACCCACATGCAATCGAACAAAAACTCATAAATTTGTTCATAATCTGCCACTTAGGTATAGTTCTTGACAATTATGGATCAAAACCCTAAACGAGCAATCAAATCACCATAAAATTATCTAGTTGGCCACCTAAACAAATAGGATAGCAATTATTGAACACTAAAATTAATGAAATATAAATTTTTCTAGAGAAAGATGAAGCAATTATGAATCTGAAACTTTATCAATAAAAATCCATGTCTAAGATTTTGAAATCAACCTTAATTGATAAAAAAGATCACTCACACATGTATAAATTATTCAATATTAATTCCATTAAAGAAAGCTAACAAAAGACCAGAGAAAGAAAGACTTATTGATTGAATTAAAGTTATGACAACCATCGCTTCTCTCTAATTCACCTAGTTCTCTCTTCTAAATTGATACTTCACTTTTTTTTCTTATATTTTTTCTATGCCAAGACTTTTTTTAACGAGTATTTATATAGATCTTTAGTTCTAATACTCGTAGGACTTGTAAAATTTGTGTTAGCTCACATTTTCCTAATAAAAATAGGACTTGGACCCTAGAAAGTAGGCTTATGTGTTAAAATAGTTTTAAAATACATTTTTAATGTGGGCCCAAATAGTAAATTCAACCAGCCATTTAAGAATCAATATTTATGGGTCAAATATGATCCTTAACTTTAGTACAATTTTGATATGAGTGTGACTATTGACACACCTCTTAATCACTTTTAAAATCCCTTTAATTATTGTACAATTTTAACTCTCATTAAAATTACATAATAGGTTAATTTTTTATTAAACCCCACTCAAAAGTCAAATAATTTTTTTTCCATTAAAAAAATTTAACATTAATATAATAGTGTTTATTTGTATCGATTAGCTCCATTCATTCATTCATTCATTCTTTTTTTTTATAAAGAAAACGATCAGTTCCATCTTTAATTGCAAAGATATTTGTTCTCCTCAGTCTGTTGATGTCTTGTAGATTTTAATAATACATCCCAAGCATAGACAGAATTTAACGAGCAAATTATTTCATTTACAAAGTTGCGTAAAGTTTAATCACTTAAAAAATACATACAATATTATAGAAGGAAGAATTTAACAAGCAAATTATTTAGAATATCTTGTTCTCCTTTCTGGCTATAGGCTACGCTATGCTGCTCGATACAAGTAACTACTAATTCAAGCAGATTCACAATTCAGTAATTCTTCAAAATCCATGTAAGCAAGCCAAAGCTAACTGGGATTGCAAAGCAAGCCAATTATCTTCAAGGTCTCGATTCAACCGCACCGCACCTTAGTATCTCCAGTCACTGAACAGACTCAATAAAAGTCCTGAAAATCAATTGCACCATCTCCAAATTAATCCTAATTAAGTCCTGGGAATTGCATAATATACATCATAATCTATTGTAGAGCCAAATTTAAATTAAAAAAAAAGTGAGAAATCTCATTGTTGAAATGGGGTTTAATAGTAAAAAATAGAGAATAGGATTTACACAAATAAGTTTTAATTAAGGGTATTTTTGTCATTGATGGAGGTGTTAAAAAATTTTTATAATTTTTTAAAATATTTTAATGGGGTTAATTAAGAAAAGGGGTGTTAAGAGATATTTAAAAGGGTGCCAATAGTCTCACTCTTTTGATATAGCCCAATGATGTGAATAAAGCCCATAAATTTATTCAGGAAGCAATCAAAATCCATGAAGCTGAAATCTTACTATTTGGGCTTTTCCAATTCTTCACACCAATTTGTAGCCTTTCCACTTTTTTTCTTCTTTACCTCAAAAACTTTTTATAAAACGTGAAACACTAACAAAGATTCAATAAGTTCATAAAAATATTAAATAACTATAAAGAAAGTAATAAAAATTAATTTAAAATTAGACAATATTTATCATTTTATCATGAAATGATAAATTGCAATAAGTTCGGTTTTTAGTTAATTTTACAGCTAAAACGAATCCGAATGGGTTCGGAAACCGAATCGCCGACCCCTAGTTCGTATTAGGTCAAATGAAATTTTCACTAGTCCGAATGGACTTGCTATTCGATCGAATTGATTTGGACTTGAAGCTGCCAACCTCTAGTAATTTTCCTTCTTATTGGCGTAAATTGAGCTGAGATTTTTTTTTTTAATGTCTCTTGCGATTATCTCATTTCTTTTGTAAAATAAAGGCCATGATATCTCCTGTTTCGGTGAATTTGACGGTTGATTGTATTGAAATTTAATAGTGACTATATTTGGTGGACAAGTAAAGTTTGCGAATTGGCTATCTTATTTATTGACTTTATTTGATTATGGCATCTACAAGCAACCAGGCATTCTCCTATGGCGTATTTTCATCTAAGAAGTTTTTGCCAAAGTAGCCTGAAGCAACCATTTGATCGTAACATATTTAGAAGAAAAACTCAAGTGTTATAGTTATACTCGCTACAGAGGAGTCAGGTGACATTTGAGAACATAAAGCAAACTCACAACAATAAGTCCTGTTAAATGAAAAAAAAATGGTCATCAATTTTGCAGTGTTTCAATTTCTCCACTTCATCCACAAACCAAAATTTTTAACTATTCCTTTAATCTCGCCATCTGTGTTACCTCTCTGCAATATGTGGCCGATAGATGTTGTTCTTTATTGGAATATGATGGTTACTGAGAGTGGGTATTTTAGAAGGATGAGTGTAGAGAGAAATTTCAGAATTTATCAAAGGCACTATATTTACCCATGTAATAGGTTAATGATGCTATGATATGAGTGTGCTTGTTTTAAAAAATTTCATACTAAGGCATGATTATCTTATATTTAACTACAAATATCATTCATGCATTAATTTATTGTATTACCTCCGATGTATTTTAAAAAAATTTTAACTGAAGGATACATCCTAATGAATAGGTTTTGTCCGTCCTTTAAAGTGGCCGGATATTTCAACAATAGGAGACGGTTCATGGAATTGTAGTGAAAATGGGGTATGATTCAATGTGTGTTGAGTTATGAATGCCTTGATTGATATGTACGACAGTTCATGAACTAAAAAGATCATGTGGTATCATGGATTTTATGATATTGGGTTATGGAATGGATGGTCAAGGTAAGAAGGCATTGGATATGTTTTCACCTATGTGATTCAGGTTTTGATAGTTTTGATATTTCACGAACTCATACAATAAGACGTATCAACTATAAAATTTTTGCATTCTTTTTATGGAATCCTATATCTTATATTAAGGATTTTTCCTTGCAGGTATCACTTTTTTTTCACCATAAAGAATGCCGGTGAATATGAGTTCGTAAAAAAAAATTAATTATAGATTATTTCAAGTAATCACAGAATCCAAAAGCTTGAGCTTGTGCTTAATTCAGCGTCTAACAGGGTTATTTAAATTTCTACTCACCTATACTTACATATAAGATATATGGACTACACAACTTGACTTTGATGCCATTTTAAGAACTACTATAGCTAGATAAACGTTTAATCTCTAGTAACCAGTTAATTTGAAAAACAAATAGCGTGCTCAAATGACCAATAAGACACCTTTCTTCCTTTCTTTCCTCTGTCTAAAATTTATAATTTCTTTTCAAGATTTGTGCTTAAATGTTAAAACCCCTATTTTATTGATAAATTCTGAATATCTGATAAATTCTGAATATCAGGGACGAAAATTGAAAACTTTGGTTATTGAGGCCGGAGTGAATAATGTATATATTGTTTAGAGATATTTTTTAACTTCTATTATAATTTAGGGGATATCATATATATTAAAAAAATTAAAATTTTTACAGGGACCATAGCCCGCCCTAGTCTCCATTAAGATCCACCCCTGCAATAGAGCAAGAAAGTACAGGCCTATTGACTTAAAATTCAAACTTTATATCGTCATCACATTTTTTCCAATCATATTTATTTCGTAAATCATACTGATTTAAGATCTAATTTGTTCTGTACTATGAAAATGCAATTCCCTTCTTCTTCAGTACAACTATTGATGGCCAAAGAAGAACTCAGATCAGTTCTTTATCACTTCCGTGCACGCTCTAAGTTACTCACGGGATTTTTTCCTTTCACCCAACTTGGATGCCCAATTTTCTTATTTCTTGACGTGAGGTATCTCATTTTGTGTTCCCGTTCCTGTTTTGCTGTTATCACTTCTTGTTTTGCAAACTGGACAACACTTATCAATTTTCTTCGAGTGCAATAAATTTCGATAATTTGGTACATTATAGGCGATGCATAAAAAATTGTTTAATATTTTAGTTATTTGGCTGTTCGTGCCCTGAAATGAAAGTTTCCAACTGCATGAAAAATAGAGCTAGTTGTTCCTGTTTTGGATTAAACAGATCTAGGACTGACTCGCTTAATCAAAGTTTTTCCAGTTCATTTTGTAAAAATAAATCATTACTAGCTAAAGAAAAATTAACCATTCAATACATGCTCTTATCAGGAAATTAAATCTCTGAAGAAATTTGCATAAAAACACCAAAGTCTATTCTATTGAAAAATCCTAATCTTAATCTCAAAGAATGAGAGACCAATATATAACTGATCAATTTAAACAACACTTGTTTTGTGTTTTCGGATTTGCGATTGCATTGGATTGATTAGGAAGCTGATTTTAAGCTAACCCAATTAGCCAGCAATAAGATTGGAAACTATTTCATTTGGGGACGCCAATGTTTTTCGCAAGCTGGCAAAATGTTAGATGAAAACAGCAAGATGTTTGATGAAAGTCCCGGAGCATGCTTTAAATGCACAATATGAGTCATATGTAGAATAGATCTGTGGCAGTTGGATCAAATTATAACAGCTGCCTGTATTACTCCTACACGTTCTTGCACAATAGGCAAAGCTACTACTTGTAAAACTTAATGCTGAAATAATCAATTTTCAACACTTTAAACTCTTTCATTATTAATCATCGGAATTTAAGCCTTGTGATACAGCGGTGGGACTGAGAATTAGAATCAAAACAGCTGGTGCTTGATTGAATCATTATCCATAAAGTTGAGAAAAAGAATCCTTTAGTGGTAAAAAATCAGTGCATTTACTGCTACACTTGAATTAGTACATAAATGAGTACATTTAAAAGAATGATACATCGTCGGGTTGCCTACACCAGAGAAAATAAGCATCATTGATCCACTGCGGATGCACCAAACACTTCTTCTCCTGCTCTGCCCATTCAAAAGTCTCAGATTGTGTATTTGATGAAACCACATGTGTAACGGAGGCGTCAGTTACTAATGTGCAAATAGCTCCCATCTCTTCTGCTCTTGACCATGTTAATGGTAACTCCTCAAAATCATCCTCGCCGAACAGTATAGTACACCCCATCAGAATCCTGCTCCGAATTTTTGCCAAGCAACTTCTAACGTCTCTGCCTGCAGCATGATTACCCGGATTGTCAAAATACAACGCATGAACCGCTTTCAGAGCTCTGAGAATGTTAGCCAAAGCGCCATCACTCTCGCTTTCATCGCTCATCTGTTCAGAGTAAGACTTGCAATCATTCTTTTTTTTATCTTTAAAGAAGTCATAACTTCCCACGGTAATCAGGTTCTCCACACGCCCACCCCAAACACTCTCGGTATCATCCATGATGACGATGCTACTCTCTTGTCCCAACACCAAGTCCAGGTACTTCCTCTCCTTTTGTTTGAAATCTTCACGTGTAATGATTCTTGAATTAACATACTTGCAATCCGGATCAAGTAACTTCACGGCCCTGGCGGCATACTCTCTGTTACCCATTGTGCAAACACTAATTTCAAACAGTCTGCTTGCTTCTTCAAGAAAAGATCTAACAAAAGGCCTCAACTTCACCAATAGAACATTATCACCAATTTTGATTTTGAACAGACCATTCCCTCTCGAAATCTTATCAGAAGAAAATTCTCCTCCGGCTGCTGCTGCCTTCTCCAAATATTTCTCATCAGATGTTAACTTACCAATCCATCGAGAGTGAAGTAACGTGTGGTCCAAGTCAAGAACAAGGTGAAGTTTCCTCATCCTCAACAGATTCTTGGTGTTTCTTTTCTTCAAGCGAGAAATTTCATCGATGCTGTACCTCAAGCCCTTCTCAATATAATCAAAACAAACGCCATAAGAATCGCCCATAAGCTTGTCACATACCACACACATTCCGTTGAGAATGGTGGCATGTGGACATATTGTGTGCTCCTCTGAAACTGAAAGTAGCGGCAGCGGCAGTGGCAGTGGCAGTGAATCAGAACCAGTCCAAGAACAAAACTTTTTGTTGTTCGCAACAACACCGTTAATATTCATTGTAGCATACATGGTGGTGGATTCTAATTCTATTGTGTGAAACCGGAAGAAGAAACTAAATATATTTGCGAAGATAGGACAAATATGAAAATGGTTATCTTAATTTAAAGGCTCTGTTTATATACTTCTATTTTGGTGTCCGGTTAAGATTAGGAAACCAGAAATCAGTGAGTAATTAGGATTACATAAAGTTTCCGAATTGCTTTAGGAATCCAAAGTTTTGTGTGTTTCCTAAATTTGTTACCGCCATCTAAATATCTGAGAATGATCCTAAATACGCGTATTAATTAATTAACGGCGCATTTTAACCAACGGCACACGGGGATACACGAAAACTAAATACGAGTGTTAATTTTCAATTAAATTATCCGGCATAAAATGCTGCCTCAGCTTCGGACCAAAGCCCGCCCAGACCTTTGTTTTCAAATCTTGGGGTTTGGTATGGGCCCATCCAGATTTTTTGCTAATTACCATTTTCGCCACAACAAAAGTTAAATAATTTTATAAAATTTTAAAATGTTCCGTTTATTATTTTAGGGGTTCCTCTATGATACTGTAAAACATTTACAGTATCAATAATGTATTAATTGTGAACCAGTATATTTAATCAATGGTGTATAATATTTGTACTAAAAAATAATTTTAAAATAATAATAAACAGTTTACTAACCGTTCAAGTAGGTGGAGAATTTTTGTAAAATAATTGTGACCACCCTTTGAGTTTGAAATAATTTTACTTAAATAACATATTTTATTTAAAATTACTTTTCAGCCCTCCTTTAAATTTGTAATATGATAATCTTTTTTAAATAAATCTTTCAAAATCAATTACCATTAATTATAAATATAATATCAAGTAGGTTATTTAACACAAAATCTTATAATAATTTGTATTGCATGAATTTAATTACAAACCATTAATACCTAAACAATAATGATAATAGAAGGCATTTTAATGAACTATTTTATATGTGTTTTATTAATAATACTATATGAGTCACAACAAATGAGAAATATTTTATTCACCAATTATTATTGGAAAATATATATATGTCTATATAACTATAGAGTGAGAAATATTTTGATTTTATTTTTTAACAAAAAATTAAACTATTTATTTCATGCAATTCAATGGTGGAGGATACAACATTATGAAATGTTGCTTTGACTTTCAATATCAACTATTAGATTATGATATATTAGTGGCTCAAATATTGTATTAAAATTTTAAGTTAAAGTATCCAAACCATATCTTTATAATGGAAATATAAAAACATGCAGTGATTTTTTTTCCTCATTTTGTCCATTAAATATTATTTAATGTGATATTTTATTTATTGCCACTATTATTTATCATAAGAAAAGTAATGACTCTTCGTAACATAAAATTTTTATAATTACTATCAAAGAATAATAATAAAATAATCTTTCATGATTCATAAACTAAAGTTAATTAGGACTATGTGTTAGAATTAACTTTTATGAAATTAACAAAGTTACATTTGAAAATAAAATGAAAACAAGCTTGTGAAAGTTAAATTTTATAAAGCTCAGATAATTTTCTACCATATCAATAAAAATCTAAAAATATAAATGATTTTCTTTCACTTTTTTTCTCACGTAAATATTATCGGAGGTAATATTTTATTTATTGTCACTATTAAATATCATAAAAAAAGTAATGACTTTTCATAACATAAAATTTTATAATTACAATCCAAAGATATCAATAAAATAATCTTTCACGATTCATAAACTAAATCTCATTAGGAATATATATTCGATTTAACTTTTATAAAATTAACAAAGTAATGTTTGAAAATAAAATGAAAATATATAAGCTTATAAAACTTAAAACTTCCACCATGTAAGGATATTAACTGTAAGATAAGTATAAAGTACAGAAAATAAGTATGTTAAATGGGTGTTAAAAATGATATATACTTCATGATCAATTATACAATGGCCCTTAATATTATATAAAATAATGAGTATTTTAATATACGATGTTAAATTTTATTAAAACATGTGTGATCAAGTAATTTTTATGTTAGAAGCAATCTCAACAATGAGTTTATTGATGTAACTATGATATTTAGTTAACTATATGTACTTAGTTGTGTTATTTATTAGTGTTATATCATATATAAATTTTGCAATTGCAACTTATTTATTTAATTTGTGTTAAATAACCTACCATTATATTTTATACTTAATGGTAATAGATTTTGGAAGATTTATTTAAAAAAGATTATCACATTTCAAATTTAAAGGGGGATTGAAAAATAATTTTAAATAAAATATGTTATTTAAGTGAAATTGTTTCAAACTCTAAAGGTGGTCATAGTTATTTTACATTTTTCCACCCCTTACACATTTGTTAACCGTTTACCATTATTTTTTATTTTTATTTTTACCTACAAATATTGTGTACCATTGATTAAATGCAATAGTGCACAATTAAAAATATTATTGATGTTGTAAAAAAATTACAGCATCATAGAGGAACCCTTATTTTAGATGCCAATTTTTCAAACATAATCTTTACTTTATAATAATAGTAGGGATCCGCCTATGCTACCACTGTGGTAATGTACCACAGTTTTTGTCTTCTTTTAGCACCTTCGTTGGATTTAAAATGAGTCGATCCAACGATTGACAAGAGCCGGCGGATAATAATAGCAGCCAGGTGCTTCAAGTTATTGGGGGAAACTTTATTCAATTAATAAAGACCTAGACACAGTGTGCGTTCTTCTCTTAATTGATTTGTTTTGAATGACCCATAACCAAATGTTCTCCAAAACCCATGAATTGTTGAAATCTTTTCCACAGAAAAAAATTCCCATAATCCAAATCTTTTTCAATGGAATCGTAGTGGTAGTAGGAGAAATTATTTCTAAACGACGTCAGATAAATTAAAGGCGAAAACATATTTGTGCCAGGCAATTGCAGCAGACATCGAATTCTGCAGCCGTGGGCTTCCCTTCGTCGTTATACTTCACCGAATGAACATTGCGTGAAATACTATCTAGGCGACCCAAGAGGGGGGGGTGAATTGGGATTTTAAAATTTATGCAACACAATTCGCACAACAATCCAATCTAATGCTTTAATAAATTCGAAAACAATAAATTCAATGAAAGCACAATAATAAATGAGCAAGGGAAGAGAAAGCAAACTCAAGGATTTTTACGTGGTTCGGCAATTCTCGCCTACGTCCACGCCTTCAAGCACACCGGGCTTGAGGATTTCACTATCCAAGCCTTTTCAAGGCTTTAACCGATTACAATTGACTTCAAGGTGTCAATGAACCTTTACAACAAAGAGATTATCTCCCAATCTCTCACTCAAGTGTCTCACACACTCAAACTCTTACAATTGAGATGAATAAATGAGAGTTACAATAAAACTCACTCAATGAGTAGATAGCCAAAAATGAAGAACAAGAAATGATTCAATGTTTTGTGTTTTGCAAGTTGAAGGCTCAAGATATCTTGTGTGCTTTTTCTTTTTGCTTGTTGGAGAGCTTGAAAATGAGTTGGATTTGAGTTCTTATAGATTGAGCTCAAAAACTAGCCGTTATACACTTGTCAGCCCGAAAACGGTTAAAGGTTAACTATTAACGGTTAACCGTTTCGCTGGTCAAAAGTTACCGTTGGGCCAAATTTCAAATAAACGGTTTACCGTTTTGGTTACCCTTTCGCCGTTAACTTCCAGAGACCTGCAAAACAAATTTGGTTTAATCGTTTTTACTAAACGGTTCAAGATTAAAATAAACGGTTAACCGTTTTCCGTAAACGGTTCACCGTTATGCTCCAGAATCATCATTTAATTTGGTTTAACCGTTCTTAATAAACGGTTCAAGGTTAAAATAAACGGTTAACCGTTTTTAGTAAACGGTTCACCGTTATGTTCCAGAATCATCATTTTAACAAAACTTTGCAGAACATGCTTTCTGGAAATTATCGGTTAGCCATTTTAAATAAACGGTTAGCCGTTTGCTACAGTGAAATTATTTTTCAAATTTATAGTTTGACCCCAAAACTTTATAAAACTATATTATGGCCCAAAACGTTATGAAAGTTTACAAATAGGTCCAATTTCAGAATTTTCAAATAATACTTTGTTAATCTCAAAACTTTCTGAAATTATGATAATGCCCAAAATGCTATGACACTTTTCAAATAAGTCCTTCTCTAAATTTTCATGCAATACTTGTTGATTTCAAAGTTTTCAAAATTCTTTCAATTTAAATTATAACTTGAAAAACAACCAATTTCATAAAATCATTTTTTTCATTAAATATAAAACCTTTATAATATGAAAATAATGATTTATTTAAAAAGAAAATAATTTGAGCTTAAAAGATTAATCATTCTTAATCTTGTTTGTTATCATCAAAATCAATATTATGAAAAACATATATGTTAACATTGCGCTCTTCCATCAACCTCAGAGCTGAACAATGCAACCTCGTGGGCATCAATTCTACAACACTCAAACTTAAAAAAGCTACTTCCCTTTCGGAACCATTCAACTGTTAATTGCAAGTTAAAAAAATTACTCTTAATTTCTGAATCTTGAATTGATTATCAAAACACTTTTTGGCCGCCGTAATTATTTAGTGAGTCAATTTGTTTTTTTCCTTCACTTCCTTTTCGAACAGTCTCCATATTGGTTTGGTCAATCTGAGAGAATCGAACTCCATTACAGTCCAATAGGTGGTTTAATAATTAGACCCGTGCACATTATTTCAGACATCAGCAGACCTGCTTCGGGTTTTCAAGGTTCAGTTTACGACCATCACCGCATTGTTCGGTCATCAGCGGTATCCTTCCTAATTTAGTCCACTCGCAGATTCAGAGAATTGATTTCAGCGCCAATACGGATCTCGAATGGATGCGATTCCATGCGACCTTGAATTCAAACCCTAACTGGATATTTGGAGCTAACGGAACACCATTTCTTTATGCAATTTTCATCGTTGAATAAAAAAGAAAAAAAGGGGCTCCCACGGTTGTAAGTTGCACCTTCAAATCGCCATTAATTTATATAAGCTGTTAGATTGAACTCTGAACCATCTAATGGTTAGATTGGAAAATAACAAAAACTGTTGTACGGTACAACATGGTAACATAGGTGGACCCTAATAGGAGAGCCACAAATAATTTTCTATAAATTGATGTAATATAAAGAGATCAATCATATAAAACAATCATGAGCCTATATTATTATAAAAGATATTATAGGTCTAGAGAAGAATTTCTATTTAAATTAAAAAAATCAATATATGATGCAATAACTAAAATTGTGAAAAATTTATTATGTACAAAATTTTGACCATTTTCGCCAAATCAAGTGGCAATTATATATTTTTTCAAATAATATACTTTCATGACATCCTTGCATTTGGCTTTGCCAACAGTTTCCGTACACTTAACATCCCAGTTCCATCACCAGTGCAAACTAGACTAATAGGTCCTATCTTGATTACCGTAACTTCATGTTTTGAAAATATATGTCCCTCTCCATAAACCCGGCACGAGGATTCCAATTTCATTAAAGAGAAGCAGAGAGAGAGAGAGAGAGAGAGAGAGAGAGAGAGAGAGAAACTTCAGCCTTTGACTTGAAAGACATATATAGAGACACTCATAACGGCAGCTTGTATAGGTGAACAAAATGGTCATTACAAGAGCAAATCAAAACTGTGTTGTTATATTCTAATTAATAGGGAACATCTTCCTCTCTACTCCTCAAGGCTTATTCATATATAAGGATTAATTGTCGGAGAAATTAATGCTCTTGTAATTCCTATAGTTTAAGTCAATTTATTTAGTTACTTCTTATATTTTTAGTTATATTCATTTTATTTTCGAAAATGTTCCTTTTTTTGGGTATACTTTTCTAAGTTCTCAATTTTCATTTGATTTGTTTTATTGTTAAAACTCAAAGTATTATTGTGCTATTTTTTAAATTATTTTCAATTTTATTATTACTCTACCACAAATTAAAAAGTTATATGGGTGATAAGTTTTTTAGTGTTAATCATTGGCTGAAATAACACATATTTCAAATTATAATTTCAAAGCAATTTTAAATATAAAAATATTTAATCAATAAGAAACCAAAAGAGAATAATAGATTATTTTAAATTTGTACAATTTATTTTAGTTAGATAGGAAATAACATATAGAATTTTTTTTGAAAAGGATTGATTATGAATTAAGTAATTTGTGGAAAAAAAAATCTATATGTATATAATTTTCAATTATCCTTAATTGTAATTTTATTTAAAGTGGGGTGTTGTAAGAATAATGTATGGGTGCCAATAGCTCCACTCTTTTGCTAATTACCATCTTCGCCACAACAAAAGTTAAAATTTTTTATAAAGTTTTAAAATGTTCCATTTATTATTTTAGATGTCAATTTTTCAGACATAATCTTTACTTTATAATAATAGTAGAGCCATAAATAATTTTCTACAAATTGATGTAAAGAGATTAGTCATATAAAACCATCATGAGCCTATATTATTATAAAAGCTATTATGGGTCTACAAAAGAATTTCTATTTAAATTAAAAAATTCAATATATGATGCAATAACCAAAATTGTTGAAACATTTATTATGTACAAAATTTTGACGATTTTCACCAAATCAAGTGGCAATTACATATAGCAAATTGGCTTCGAGAGGGTGATAAAAACACAAAAAAATTTCATCTTAAAGCGTCATCTAGAAAGAGGAAGAATAAAATTTGGGGCATAGAAAATGAGCAAGGAGATTGGACTGAGGAGAATGAAGAAGTTGAAAAAGAATTCTACGGGTACTTCACGAAGTTGTTCAGTACTTCCAACCCCACCCAAGCCCAAATGGAAAATGCTCTAAGAGGAATGATGCCTAAAGTAACACCAGAGATGAATGAGTACCTATGCCAGCCGTTCACATAGGAGGAGATTACGGAGGCTTTGGTCTAAATGTGCCCAACTAAAGCCCCAGGGCCTGATGGCCTACCCGCTATCTTTTATCAAAAGCATTGGACAACAGTCAAGCAAGGAGTAATCACCACTTGCCTTCACATCCTCAACACAGCAGGTACCATTGCTCCTTTGAATCACACCTTTATCGCTTTAATTCCCAAGACAGCTAAGCCTAGAAAAGTTACTGAATTTAGATCCATAAGCCTTTGTAACGTCATATATAGGATTGTCACCAAAACCATGGCAAATAGGCTAAAAACTATCCTCCACACCGTGATCAACTCATCTCAAAGTGCCTTTATCACCAATAGACTAATCATAGATAATATTATTGTTGGGTATGAATGCCTTCATAAAATTAGGCATAGCAAAGGAAAAAAAATAGGGTAGTAGCGCTGAAACTTGATATTAGCAAAGCCTATGATAGAGTGGAGTGGGCCTTTTTGGAGTAGACAATGAACAAATTAGGCTTCGATGAGAAATGGATAAGATTAGTAATGGATTGTATTACTATTGTTTCCTTCTCTGTAATCATAAACAGGACTCCAACGGGCATGATCATCTCTTAAAGAGGCTTGAGACAAGGATGTCTCTTGTCCCCATACCTCTTTTTAATATGTGAAGAAGCTTTTTCCAATATGCTGATACAGGCAGAGAGGAATAAGCAAATACGGGGGCTAAAATTTGGCCATCACATATCCATTTCTTACTTGTTGTTCGCAGATGACAGCTTGATCTTTTCCAGAGCATCACTCAAGGATTGTCAGCACCTAAAGGACATAATTGATAACTACTCTGTAGTCTCAGGACAGATTTTCAACTTCGAAAAGTCTAGCATGTTTTTCAGCCGCAATGTCCCGGAAAATATGATTTCAGCTATCAAGAGGGTATTCCAACTCAACGTAGTTTCGAAGTATGAGAAATATTTGGGGCTGCCCTCTATGATCAGAAGGAATAAGAAAGATTTTTTCAATGAGGTAAAGCTCAAGGTGCAGAGTAAGGTTTCCGGATGGCAATAAAAAGGCTTCTCAAGCAAGGGAAAAGAGACTTTAATCAAAGCTGTGGCTCAAGCCGTTCCAACATATGCGATGAGTGTCTTTAAGCTTCCAACGGGGCTGTGTGATGGAATCCAGCAGATTATTGCTAGATTTTGGTGGAGCAACAAAAAAGAGAAGAAGGACATCTCCTAGATGAAATGGGAGAAGATAAGCCAAGCTAAAAGTAGAGGAGGCATGGGGTTTCGAGATGTTACAAGCTTTAACCAAGCCTTACTAGCAAAGCAAGGATGGAAGCTGATTCAAAACCAAAGCTCGCTGGCAGCTAGAGTGCTCAAGGCAAGATACTTCAGAGAAACTGACTTTTTGAACTCCCCAATGGGGTAAAACCCATCGTACATTTGGAGGAGTATAATGTGCGAAAGGCAAGTAATACTAAAAGGGTATAGGTGAAGAATTGGCAGTGGAGAAAACATTTCAGTCTTCAGAAGCAATTGGATCCCAAGACCATTTACCTTCAAGCCTATCTTCACACCAAATTTGCCACCCGAAGCCACAGTTGCAGTGCTGATAGATAATGAAAAGAAGTGGAAGCCAGACCTAGTCTAGAGCATGTTTTTAACGGAAGATGCTGAAGCAATCCTAAGCATCCCACTGCCAAGAAGGAAAAGAAAAGATCAGGTGATCTGGCACTACGACAAAAAAAGAGAATATTCGGTCAAGAGTGGTTATCAAGTGGCCCTCAACATGAAATTCCCGGATCCACCAGGATGCTCAAGGAGTAACGGCAGTAAATGAAGCGTTATTTAGAAGCTTTCTCTCCTTGAGAAGATAAGGATATTTGTTTGGAAGGCAACGAAAAACTTATTGCTGACAGCTGAGAACCTATGAAAACGTGGAATTGTCCAAGAGGCTCACTGCAAGCGATGTGGAAATAGAGTGGAAAATATTTTGCACGTGTTGGTGACATGCAAAGCAGCAAAAAAGGTCTGGCAACGTTCCCCTGTGGCAAATACAGTCCATGAAATAGATAGCTCAGACCTCTTTGGAGAGGTGACAAAACTTCAGAGGAGCTTAAGTAATGACGATTTTGAATTGCTCTTGGTTCTGTTATGGATCATCTGGTATGCTAGAAACAAGTTTGTGTTCGAAGGAATGAAGATAGACCCAAGGATTTCAGTGGCAAAGGCTGAAGCAGTGAAGGAGGCATACAAAAGAACTCAATTCCCAGAGATGCTGGTGGGAAAAAAATTGCTAAGGCAGGAACAAAACAAATGGGCTCCCCTTCCCCCAGGATGGGTAAAAATCAATGTTGATGCAGCCATTGATGCTAAGAGCCAATGTTCTGGATTAGGGGTTGTAATTAGAGACCCCTCAGGAGAATGCTTAGTTGCAGCTGTTAAATCAGTTACTTTCAAGGGTGATGTTCTGTTTGCAGAAACAGAAGCTGCTGAATGGGGCACTTATCTTGCAAAGGAAGAAGGCATGCAGGCTGTAATTCTAAAAATTGACTCTACAGCTGATCTGATTGACAACAATGGGAACAACATGACAGAAGTCCACTGGATCATCTCGGATATTCAAAGCTTAATGAGTTAGTTTAGTCATTTTGTGGCAAAGTTTGTTCTTAGGTCTTGTAACACCTGTGCTCATAATTTAGCGAAAATAGCACTAGGTAAAACTGATTCTTTTGTTTGGAAGGGAAACTTCCCTCCAGAGATTAAGCATGTAGTATCTCTTCCCGAGTAATGGAAGCTTTATTTTCCTCTAAAAAAAAAAGTGGCAATTACATATTTTTCAATAATATAGTTTTATGACATCTTTGCATTTGGCTTTGCCAACAGCTTCCGTACACTCAACATCTTTGTTCCATCACCAATGCAAACTAGACTAATAGGTCCTATCTTAATTACTGTAACTTCCCGTTTTGAAAATATGTCGTCCATCTCCATAAACCTAGCACAAGGATTCCAATTTCATTAAAGATCAGGAGAGAGAGAGAGAGAGAGAGAGAGAAACTTCAGCCTTCAACTTCAAAGGCAGATATAGAGACACTCATAATGGCAGCTTGTATAGGTGAACAGAATTGCCATTACAAGAGTGAATCAAAACTGTGTTATTAAGACGGAACATCTTCCTCTCTACTCCTCAAGGCTTATTCGATATATGGATTAATTGTCGGAGAAATTAATCCTCTTGTAATTCCTATAGTTTAAGTCAATTTATTTAGTTAGTCCTTACATTTTTAAAAAATTTAAGAAAATTCCCTTATACTATGAAGTTTTTACGTATATAAGTTTTTCTAAAAGCATACTTAATTATCTCTACTTTTCGCGTATTCTAGCCGAGACTTCATTGAATTTAAGTTCTGTCATTTATTTTTTTATTTTCAGAAAAAGTCATATCATACAAAGATATTATTTTACTCTCGAAAAGTTAGTTTCAAGAGATATGGAAGTAACGAAAGTGACGTTTTGTGTAATTTTTAAAAATACATATGCTACCAGAGAAATTGACACAAACCCTAAAGATTAAAGGAAATTTGCCCTTAAATAATTGTAATCATCAACGTTCATTCAACAAGCTGTGCGCGAGGATTCAGTGAGAAAATTACAAAAATGAATTAATTACCCTTGGCATTAAATTTTGAGCAGTACTCCTTCCTAAATGTAACGCCAGGATTATGGTCGATCAATACACGACGAGGTATGGACACCACGTTTCGGTAGGAGCTTCTGAACAAAACATAGGTAAAAATATAAATCAATAATCCAAAAAAGAAAAGAAAAATGAAAAAAAAAATTAATTAATAGAAGAATCGGTTTTAGTATAAGTATTAATATACACTTTCTTGCAAAATGGTATGAGAATTGTCTTTTCATCCATTAAGACCTGTTGGAATCCAAGATCACCCAACAGGAGAGATTAATTCGGAATATATATTTTTTATACTTGAAATAATTTAAAATAAATAAGATAAAGTTCCTATTTACCATGTATTTAGAAATTTTCAAACCTAGTAAGGTAGTGTTTTTTTCTCCTCAAATCTTAATGAATCTAAATTTTTAATGGGTCTAAATACAAAAATTTAAATGGCATTTTTTTAATATCCAAATAAAGTGTTATCTTTGACATTTATGTCCTTATAAATCAAACAAAAAAGATTAAATTTTATAATTTTGGATTTTTAGAATATAATACTTACTTCTTATTAAAACTTTTTTCCATTTAGATAGAATTCAGTAAAAATGTTTGAAAATCAAACTTAAATTATAAAAACAAACAAGTAAATTTTAAAAAAGGCCTAAAATTAATAAAATCTTAAACCTCATATGTTTAACAAACAACTTCTAAGTTAGGATTCAAGTTAGTTTTTTAATTCTAGTAAGTTAAATTAAAGATGTGAAACTATTCATATACAAGTTAGACTTACAATTAATTCACTATTTCAAATTTTTTATTCCAAAAAAACTATTCTAAATAATGGGACATTAATCAACTGGTTGGTGAGATATTATAATTAATTCACATGAATTTTATAAAAAAAATCAACTACTTAATAAACCATAAATGAAATTTGGAATAGAAAACTTAAGATGTCATGACTATTATTTGGATTAAGGGTTCCTCTATGATGCTGTAAAAAATTTACAATATTAATAATGTATTAATTGTGAACCATTAGATTTAATCAATGGTGTACAATATTTGTACTAAAAAAATAATTTAAAAATAATAGTAAACAGTTTGTTAACCGTTCAAGTGGGTGGAGAATTTTTGTAAAATAATTGTGACCACCCTTAGTGTTTGAAACAATTTCACTTAAATAGCATATTTTATTTAAAATTACTTTTCAGCCCTCCTTTAAATTTGTAATATGATAATCTTTTTTAAATAAATCGTCCAAAATCAATTACCATTAAGTATAAAATATAATATCAAGTGGGTTATTTAACACAAAATCTTACAATAATTTGTATTGTATGAATTTAATTACAAACCATTAATACCTAAATAATAATGATAATAGAAGGCATTTCAATAAACTATTTTATATGTGTTTTATTAATAATACTATATGAGTCACAACAAATGAGAAATATTTTATTAACCAATTATTATTGAAAAATATATATGTCTATATAACTATAGAGTGAGAAATATTTTGATTTAAATTTTTAACAAAAAATTAAACTATTTATTTCATGCAATTCAATGGTGGAGGATATAACATTATGAAATGTTGCTTTGACTTTCAATATCAACTATTAGATTATGATCTATTAGTGGCTCAAATATTGTGTCAAAATTTTAAGTTAAAGTATCCCAAACCATATCTTTATAATGGAAATATAAAAACATGCAATGATTTTTTTTCTTCATTTTGTCCATTAAATATTATTTGATGTGATATTTTATTTATTGTCACGATTAATCATCATAATAAAAGTAATGACTCTTCGTAACATAAAAATTTGATAATTACTATCAAAGAATAACGATAAAATAATCTTTCATGATTCATAAACTAAAGTTAATTAGAAATATGTGGTAGATTTAACTTTTATGAAATTAATAAAGTTGTGAAAATTAAATTTTATAAGGCTCAGATAATTTTCTACCATGTCAATAAAAATCTAAAAATATAAATAATTTTCGCTCACTTTTTTTCCCACGTAAATATTATCGGAGGTAATATTTTATTTATTGTCACTATTAACTATCATAACAAAAGTAATGAATCTTCATAATATAAAATTTTATAATTACAAGTCAAGGATATCAATAAAATAATCTTTCACGATTCATAAACTAAAACTCATTAGGTATATATATTCGATTTAACTTTTATGAAATTAACAAAGTGATATTTGAAAATAAAATGAAAATATATAAGCTTATAAAACTTAAAACTCCCACCATATAAGGATATTAACTGTAAGATAAATATAAAGTACAGAAAATAAGAATGTTAAATGGGTGTTAAAAATGATACATACTTCATGATTGATTATACAATGGCCCTTAATATTATATAAAATAATGAGTATTTTAATATACAATATTAAATTTTATTAAAACATGTGTAATCAAGTAATTTTTTTGTTACAAACAATCTCAACAATGAGTTTATTAATGTAACTATGACATTTACTTAACTATATGTACTTAGTTGTTTTATTTATTAGTGTTATATCATATATAAATTTTGCAATTGCAACTTATTTATTTGATTTGTGTTAAATAACCTACCATTACATTTTATAATTCATGGTAATAGATTTTGGAAGATTTATTTAAAAAAAATTATCACATTTCAAATTTAAAGGGGGATTGAAAATTAATTTTAAATAAAATATGATATTTAAGTGAATTTGTTTCAAACTCTAAGGGTGGTCATAGTTATTTTACAAACTTCTCCACCCCTTACATATTTGTTAAACCGTTTACCATTATTTTTTATTTTTATTTTTACCTACAAATATTGTGTACCATTGATTAAATCCAATGGTGCACAATTAAAAACATTATTGATGCTGTAAAAAAATTACAGCATCATAGAGGAACCCTTGGATTAAATGCTGAAATGATTTTAGGGCTGGCGCTAAGTTACGTAAACGTAACTTACAGCTCTCTCACAGCTACAATATCCCGCTCCAGCTGTGAGAGGGCCATAAGTTACGTTCACGTAACTTAGGCTCTCCCATGATTTTAGTGTTGATCTTTTTAGCACTGAATCCAATGAAAATTCTTCACCATTGAATTCAAATCTTATAATTACACGATTACTTTTGAATGGGTTATAATGTAAAAATCATTAAATCTGGTAGGTCCAACTATAAAAATAAAATCTCCTATATATATATATCTTTCATGGAATAATTACAAGAAATTGTTGATTCATATTTAGCAGATGTAAATATCAAATATCTTGAACTGTGGAGATTATGGACTTTAAACCAAATACGCCAATATGTCTATCCTTTTAATTTAATAATCTATTTGCCCATAATCTTTGTCGTATGATCTAGATTTTTTGGATTGATTAAAAATTCGATCAACAAACGTACGAAGAGTACTCCGACTCTGTGCAAAACACGCAACATTGTAATGGCGGGCCCTCACTCATAATATTGGAGTAGATTTCATTAAGCCATCCCGCACTTTAACTTAAAGTACAAATTCGATGGGAGCCGTTGGATCCAATAGCTTTTAAAATCTACAAATAGTAGGCCCTAACATATGCAGATTTCACAAAAAAAGAAAAGAAAAGGCCATTAAATATAAATGCAATGGTCTAAATTAGGATCCACGCTTCGATTAAAGTAGAGAATATAAGATATTTTAATGGAAACTAACCCTATATTATTGTATGTTTATCTATTGTATGCTTAGTATTTTCTATCTCCTTGAGACTGGGCTCGCTACCCCTCCGTCTTTTAAGTAACCAAAGGAATAATTGTCCATTACTTAAAAAATTTTAAAATACATTAGAGGTAGTACGATCATTTAATACATGTAAAATATGTATATTTAAATTTTATATAATCATCAATTGCATGTCAGTATTTTAAAATAAATATATACATATCTTAATATTATTTACATATCATTATATATTGAGATGGTAACTCTAAAATATTATAGAAATTCTCCTGTGCTCATGGAGATGATGGAGGTGTATTTTATTTGTGTTATTAATAAATTAGCTAACATATGGGCTGGTGGTTCTAAATTTAAAATGACTAACTTATCTATTAATTGTTAAATTAGTATAACTTATTTATCCATTAGATGCTAAATTACTTATTTAACGAACACACAATAGATGAGAGGAATAAAGTACTATCAACCACTCAATTAATAACACATCATTTGGGATAATTTTTTAAGATAAAAAAATTGGGGTTGGGATGTGTAGCACTACTCCTGATATTATCCATCCTTCAAATCAAGGGATATACAAAATTGGGTTTCCAAATTTATTCAACAATAATATTCTAAGTATACACACATTCATAAATTTAATTTGTTCTTAAATAATAATTTCTTGAGGATACTGATAATGGATTCGAATGCTGATGTTGAACTTCAACGATCTTTTGATCTTATGAAGATGTATTTTATGGAAGATCCCTCAATGTATATGATATTATATATGCAAAAACCATATCCTAAGGTCTTATTTTATTTTATTTTGACTATACATATGAATATGATATCTGTTTTGGTCATGATCAGATCTTGAGATGGTGCCTGATTGGTGGGCCATTGCTGGTTCGTAGTATTGCTGCCTTGGATAATAATGAGTACCATGATCAATTCCTGATAAGTATATTACACAACACTAATTCTGCTGCACATATTAGTATGGTCATGGATTTGGATTCGGTGCTTATCTAAGATTTTGCTGGCCTTTGTAATATATTGTGACGCGTGACATTTTTGTGAATTTTTTATGGTTAAGATTTATTTTTTCCTTTTTCTCTCCTTATTTTAACCGATTATCTCTTAATTGCCTTATGAAAACAATCTCTTCTTCTTGTTGCGTTAGATAAAACTTGATTTGTCATATAAATAAATAATAACTTCCAAGAACCAAGGGTACTATCGTCATTAGATAAATATACCTTCGGAAACGAAAGCCCGCCAAAACTAACCACCCTCTCTCACTTGCTCTGCTTCACTTTCGACAGATTTAACAGAATCCTCCCTCTCTCCCACACACTCACAAATCACAATTTAATACCCAACAAAATGGCAACCCACAAGATTCTGATGACGACGATCCTCTTCACTCTCACAATCCTTCTCTGTTTTCCGACCACCCCGGCCGGAATCCTCACCAGCGACCTCGACGCAGTCCTCCTCCTCCTCCACGCCGGCGGCCACACTCTCTTCGCCAACGCCATCGCAACCTCCGATCTCCTCTTCGACCTCCTCTCGCTCCCTTCCTTAACCCTCTTCGCCCCCACAGACCCCTCTCTCTTCGCCGTCGACATGACCCAGACGCCGCCGTTTTACCTCTCCATTCTCCGCCTCCACGTCCTCCCTCTCCGCCTGTCTTGGACCGAGCTCCTCCAACTGATCTCCCCCTCAAACAACAACAACAACTCCTCTCGTCTCCCAACTCTCCTGCCCTCACGTGACCTGCACGTGACCCGAGGCGACTCGGGTGCTCTCCTCGTCGGCGGCGTCCAGGTCGTCATGCCCGGCTTGTACTACAGCAGTTACGTGGCAGTTCACGGCTTAGCTGGCATTCTCACTTTTCGCTCTCCGATTAATAATAATCACTCAAACGGCAACGTTTGGTTTCGTCCGCTTAATCATACCGCCGCCTTTCCTCCACTGCCGTTAGTTCCAAGAATTCAAACCAATCCTTCTCCGGTTAATCCCACCATTGTTTCTCCGTCGCATGTGCCAATTCCAGCTTCGTTTCCGGTTCTTCCTCCGGCACCCGGATCTGAAGGTCTTCATGGCTATACCCCGGTGGAATCGCCGGAAGGTCATGTAATTTTGACGGGGAAGCCAATTAAGTACAAGAAGGCTAAGCAAGACACGGACCGTACGAGTTCTTCCAATGTTAACGACACCGTTCCGGTTCCTCCAGAAGCGAATGCTCCAAGAACTCCAACTAACCGCAAGAACCGTACAGATTCTTCTCCCGTTAACCACCACACAGTTGTTTCTCCGTCGCAGACAATTCCGGCTTCCTCCTCTCCGATTGATAGCACGGTTGTTGTGTCGCCTCCAGCTCTTGTTCCGTCACGGGGATCGGCTAGTCTTTTCGGTTACTTTCTGGCAGAACCGGCTGAAAATCAAGATGTTTTGACTCTGGATTCACCATCGCCGGCGCCGACGACGACTGATCTGAATAGATCTCGGAAGATCAGTGAGGTTTTTGTTGGTGGAGAAATCTGCGCTGTTGGATGAAGAAAATGGTCGAGATCTGGAAGGCCACGTCAGCATCATGAGGATCGTATGCTGTGCACTGCACGTAACTCAACTGGTCACATTCACCTGCAGATGGACACGTGTTGAACTTAAACGCTGCCGTTTGCTTTGGCTTAATTTTCAGGCTATTTTGTTGAATAATTGTAAAACTTTGTCAATGTAAATTGAACTTGGCATTAGTAAACGAACAAATTTTCCAGCAGAAATGGAGAACCAATATTTTCTTATGTTATGTTACTTATGTTTTCATTTTTTCAAGAGGCAATTACAAAAGATTAATTGACATAATAAGGTCAGAACAACAAATAAATTTGGCATTTCAAAATTTAAATCAACCATATTTCCAACTTCACCAAAATTGAATGGTGCTCAATTTTCATTAACTACATTCCTGTACATCGGACAGTTTTGTTTTCATTTTTTAAAGAGGCCATTAGAAAAGGCTAATTGAAATAAACATAATAAGGTTAAAACAACAAACAAAATTTGGTATCCCAAAATTTCAACCGATCATATTTCCAACTTCACCAAAAAATGAATGGTGCTCAATTTTCAGTAATTACATTCCTATGCAACGGCATTGAAGAGATCCCCCATTTCTCATAATTGAAGTAAATATTTTTGTCGATTAGTTAACAGACCACAGAAGATGCGAAGTGGTCAAGGTTTGCAGGCATCTGTACGACATAAAACAAGAGTAATGTCACGTTTAAATGATAGGAGTCACACATCAGCATCGTACATCTCTGCATCTCCATCTGCATTGTCGATATCATCTGCTTGCCCCTGGTCGGTATCTCCTGTATTAGCATCATAATGCATAGTTTCATCATCATGGGGTACATGCCCATCTGCCGCTTGGACATTATCTGTAGTGGCATTCTTCCTCATGGACTCCAAATTTTCATCACTGAAAAACGAAGCATAGGGCTTTGACACCTGCAAGAGGAACTTCAGTGAGAGTTATTATCTCTCACAAATTTTCCGTTTCAGGAAGATGATGCACATTAAGATCCAGTTTTCTTTGGAAACAAGTGTCAACAATGACAATTTCAGTATCAATGGTTGATTTATTATTTATTTTTGTGCGAGTGTGATTTGACTTAACAAAAATACCAGGAAAAGGTAAAGATAATATTCACCCTGAATAGACAATCTCGCTTCTCGGCACTTTTAACTAGATTATTCCAATGCTTGTCTTCCCTCAAAGTTGATGCACAGCCTACCACCTAAAGAAGGAAACGGACATTTGCACATATGAGAAAGGGTCAACTCCATGATTCATCAAAAGCCAAGTCCTAAAACAACTTGATTTTAGTTACTATAATGCCCTACCAGTATAGAAGACTTTGCCCTGGTAATCCCAACATTCATCCGCCGATAATCTGCAAGAAATCCTATTCTTTTCTTATCACTTGCCCTAACACACGAGAAAATTGCGACATCCTTCTCCCGACCCTGACGAGGGATAACTTTTTTGGGTTAAATTTCATAGTCAATGACACACTAGTTGCATAGCCAAACAGACATACCAGAAAATTAACGAGTGTAGAATTCCAGAAAATAAAGCAAAGCCAGGTCCGTAGAATTTGAAATTCTGGCCTTTTAGGAGGAAAAGAAATCACAACAAATTAGTTTGAACCATTTCCATATACTGGCCGAAAAGTCAAGAACTTAGAAAGAAGTTCAGCTGTGAGAAACAGGGTGAGTAGTTCAGCTGATGTACGCATGTATGCAGTGTGCACGTGCATGAAATACACATGGCTAAACATGACCATCTCAGTGCAGAAATCAAATGTTGATTTAAAAAGTAAATTTCACAGAGGGAAGAGGAATCAGAAAAGGATGCTTTTTCAAGAAGACAAGAATAGCCACATCACCTGGCAACCGTCAACAGTAGTTATATCCACTACTTTTTGCGACTCCACTCCAAAAGTTTCCTTAAATCGTTCTTGGAATTGCTTCACTTGATGTCTATAGGGCGATATAATTGCCAGCTGAGAACTTGATTTCAGCTGCGGATACATGCTAATCAATTTATGAAAGAGGAGGAGGACAAAATCAATCTCATCAATGTTTATCCATGATCCACTTCCAGCAGGCTGGGACTCTTTTCCTTCATGTATATCGAAGAAGGAAAATGGTCCAAAGCAGCGGTACTTGTGCCAGTCACGAGTAGTATAATCTTCGACATCAGACCCATCTTCCAATGCCTCATCATAGAACTCCCTTGAAGGAAAGCTTCTTACCTGATTCATAAATATTTTTGGACAAATAAACAAAAGAGTAACCAACTATTCAGGGATAGTTATTATCAATCAAGATATGAGTTTGTAGGGTTTGGGATGTGTCACACCAAAAAAGCCAGACATCTATTACAAAAATATGCTCCCAAACAGGAGATGACTTGAGTGGCTCCAATTCAAAATCAGCTGCTAACTCTTTAGTACCTCTCAGTAAACGGAAGAGGACAGTGGGAATATGAAATAAAAGGAAACACGTGCCCGGCGGAGGGGGGTTGAGGAGGCAGAGCAGTATAAAGTTTGAGTTGGTCATACAAAACCTTGAAGCTGTAATGTTACTACTGAAGGAATAGTTTAGATTAGATAAGATTACAAGGTCTATGCTATTCAGAACCCACTAAACTAGGATCCGCTTAGACCTATAATTGGGTGTATGCTTATTGAAATCCTTAGATGGCCAGTAACGGTTTTCACAACTCAGTTGAAATTTTTATAAAATTTATTTATGAATCAATCTTAACAAAGACCAGGTATGGATTTTCTAATCTAACCTCTGGATGCATTCTGTACTGCGTCTTCAGCATCTTCACTGGATAACCAGCCCTTTGAAGTCTTTTGAACAAACTTGTGCCGTACCTTCAATAAAGAAACATGAGAGCAACACTTGTTGCGTTCTGAAAATCAGCCACAAATCAATAAAGCAATTTCATTAAAGAAAACAGTGTTTTACCCCAAGTGCTCAGCAACAGGAGAAATAACAGTGGCTGGAAGTTGAACAGGATCACCGACCTAAATAGTGCAAAAAATTCACAGAATTAATACGATTAGCTACAGCGTAAAGATCAACAATACATGCAGTGGTACGGATATAGAAATGTGAACAACAATCAGCAGATTGACCATTGTATGCACCCGTGAAGAAGAAATATTTGACTACAGATACATGTTCAGCAAGATGAGTAATTATATAATGGTAATGATTGACAAATACAAAACAAGAATTATCATCATAAATATACCAGAAATACTTGTTTGCATCCAGTTGCCAAAGGAATAAGAGTCGCAGGTTCCACCTGACAATGCAAAGATGGTGATAAACTGAGAAACTAAATGAATGCGAGACTCCAAACACAAAAGAGAATATATGCATGCTTTCCTCATTGCCCTCCATGAAAATATATAAAAGGACCTGACAAAAAGTTTATGTTGTTAGTAGGTAGAGAAAATGTATCAGTAATTGCTGTGCTTAATATATTAAACCTCTAAACTGCACTGTAGGCACCTTTTTAAATGCTACCATCTTACTGAATTGAGAAGTCGAGCATTAGATAAAAGCTTCCTCGTGTGTCACACAATTTTGCATAACTGTATTCACTATTCCATTGAGCTGTGTGATTCTACAATATATTCTTCTATCAATTTTGAATGTCACAGGTCAAAGATAATATTTAGTTGTAAGGCTATACAAATTAAGTTGATCCTTCATCATGCTCTACGAAACTGATGGAATCCAAGAACACCCAAAGACATCTCAATTTCCAAGACAACAGTATTCAGATAATTCATACTAAATATCAATTGTCAATAAGAGTAGGTTACATTACTGGCACTTACAGCTTGGGCAGCTTCATCTATTATAACAACATCAAAACCATGATTCAATTTACTGAGTAGTGCTGAACCACTGAAGCTAAGGGTGGAGCAGACCTGCCAATAAAACAAAAGTTAACCATGGAGAATATGACATAGTGATTGAATTTTAACATAAGGCTAAAATAGCTTACAATTACAGCCTCATTCAGAATAGCAGAGCGAATACTATCTCTATCCTTTCTTGTGGCTCCATGCTTCTGTTTATCAGCAGCCGAGTCATCACGTTTTTGTTCCACCTGCAAAAGGTTTGAATGTTCCACCGAGTCAGCACAAACAAAATTAACAACAAATTACAATAGCGATAAAGCAGTATGGTTTGATTGCTGCTTATGGTTTGAATGCTGCCAGATACATACAAGGTGATCTATGGCAACTGAATTGACAGAATGATGTGCTTTAAGACCAATCCGCACAATCTTCGGAGTATACGAGCGGATATTTTCATCGCGGATCCCTGTGGATAAAGAAAAGCATTTAAGCAAAATATTATTATTTCGCCATTAGAATATCACCAATACTAGATGCATGGAAATTTATTAGTACAACTAAAAGGTAGATAATAATGTATTTTCTCATTCTAAATTTTGCAAGGAAAATGCATCACCAGTCCACCAAAGCAGATACACATAGGTCCCAATATACACTGAACTTTACTATACTATTTATTTATCTTTATTACAAATTTAAGTCCCTAAAAATGCATAATGATAATCAGAGAATGATGCAATCAAAATGAAAATACCACAAAAGGATCAAAGAACATCCAGCTTGGTGTTATAGAAGAAAAGCAGCCAAACTTCCAAAAAGCACAGATCATCGTGCTAGAGAAACTTGTACCTGTGTTTAAGAGACGCAGCACAATCTCATCAAGCGCAGAGTTTGATGGGGCACATACCAGCACTCGTACACGATATCTGCGACTAGAATTAACTACTTCTGGTTTCTGTACATTACTTTAGGTTAGGACATATGACTCTTTGGCATCTAATCTATTCAATATAAACTCTAACTTACCAACTCATTTCCAGTGGTAGGGAAAAAACCATCATCACCATCAACAGGCATTATATTATCTCTAGGATTGGCACCAACTAACCATGGGGATGCCCGTCCCCAGTGATTATATCTGTGAAATATTTAAACATTACAAACCCATGTACTAATTATATTAAAGCAGTTTTATTAGATGCGTTGTAAAAAATAAATTATAGAAGTCACTCAAGCAATCCCTGAGCAAGTGCAAGTAGTGCTTAAGATCGTGAAAATAGAACACTTGAATTGGCAGCTATGACTTACTTTTCATGCATCGGTAGTTCCGGTCCCCGCTTTATTTCACGCAATCCACCCCTGCACAAAAAATAAAAACATTGGAGGAAAACAATGGAAAATGCATAACATATCCCCTACTGCATTTCTCCGGACAACCACAAAATAGAAGTACTAACAGTTATTTCAGTCAATCAAAGATGGTAAGAACATGAAAAAATATTATCATACTTGGAATGCACTCTAGCTGGAGTTGCATGCAAGATAGCACTAAGAAGTCCAAGAATGGTCTGTGTTTTTCCAGTACCGGGTGGCCCCTGGAAAAAAGGAATGCAGGCAGTTTCCAATTTCCAAAGTTAACAAACTTAATTTGTAATCAGAATATACCCAAATTTAAGTAAAAGAAACTGCCACGTAACTGCACACTAAAAGATATCATTGATAACTAAAGGGTTGAATAGATTCCCAGAATTCACAAATGCATCCCATCTAGCACATCCTCAGACATTTTCACATGTCAAGTAACTAAGATTAGATCAATTCAATTCAATATATTTGGGAACAAAATAATTGACAATTATTCCATTAGTGGATGCCATAAGATGAAAATAAAGTTGGTCACATAAGAAAGAGAAGAACACAAACCAAACCTGTATCAGGACAAAGGCTTTACGCGATAGACCTTCCTGCAATAAACAACAGCATTTTAAAGTCTACTAAAGGCAAGCTCGAAGAGATGCAGAGCAGGATGGGTTAGTGCGGTAAGATTTATGTAAATCTGGAATTTGAATAAAAATATAATTCAAGAAAGAACCTACATGTATTGCTTCGAGTTGAGAGGCATTATGATTTTGTTTGATATATTCATGTAGCAGTCCAGGAATTTTCCAACTCTGGTCTTGAGAACCAGAGCTTTTTTCGCTAGCCGATAATATCAAATCCTTGAAAGGGAGGGAGCCAACTGATCTCAGAGCAAGATATTCACGAGCAATAGTTGATAAACTGCAAATCTGCATTAAATATTACATCCATTAAATGTCGACATTTCCTTTTATTAAGAAACTACAAAAAAAAAAAATTGCATTAATTTCTTCCATTTTTCAAAGGCAATCACACTCTTTAAAACAAGGACTTAAATGAAACCAAAATGACCCATGAATTTTGGCCTTTTCATCACTATAGCCCCAATCTTGAATCTACATTACAATGAAGAAAAAGATGATTACTAGTCTGATTATTTTTCCTACAAATCACACACCAAGATGAAGAAAGACATATTATGGATGGTACTTCCAGAAAATTATGTTGTCATACCTAAAATAAAATAGCTGGCTTGATCATGGGATGTCCATATCCTGTCAAGGGATGAGAAAAGTAATCTTAGAATTTTCTAATTGATCAATAAACTGTTTCTTGACTGCTATACCCATTTAAACTGTTTCTTGATTTCCATACCCATTTAACCTTTTCACTTAAAAAGTACTATAAATCCCCCATCTAAATAACGTTGCCAAAAGCATGTAAGTGTATACAACAGCATTTGCCAATGGTGTAAATGGTTAAGCTATGCAAGATTAGCACCATACAGAAAACATGCATAATCAGTTACCGCTTTTTCTTAACAGTGATGAGACCTTCAGTTAGCAATCACGAGTTGGAGATTCAAACCATTGGGACACCCACTTGGGATATGATCACATAAGTTTCCTAATTACCAAGGTTCTAGGGACTTCCAGCAATCTCTAGTTTAGAACTTGGTAACATAGAAAGGTTAGAGAGAAACAGGAACAAAGAACAAACAAATTTCTCCAATGATCTCCATTTCCTACCAGATGGACCCATATTGTTTAATTATTAGTCTTCACTCACTATATGATATCCAAACAACAAACGAAATCACATTTCTTTCTTCAAATTTAATATCATAATAGTTAGGTAATTTTTAAAATGTTTTACAGGTTATGTTTAAATTGTTTTACATGACTACCTTGAAATTTAGATTCTCTTATGTTTTGTAACTAACACAATGAATAAAACACAAACAAATAAATGCAAGAAAATTAAAGTCCAACACAGCTGGGGATAAAAGTTAAAAGAACATGATTGATCTCTTGAACATGTTGAGAATGGCTTACCTTTAGACTGAACAAACGTTTCTCTACTGCACTGACGGAAGAAGTGATAAGCAAATGCATATTCAATAGCCTTTGAGATTTAACAGCATCTTTATTTATGTGTATGACCTCTCCAGCTAAATACATTCTAAGTCTTAGAAGATTTGCTTGGCAATGCTCCACCAGTGCAAATGCATATGTTGTTGGAAATGTTGAACCTTCTTTGAACTGCATGAGCAATATACCTCCCAACAGTCAAGACCAGAAGCTATAGTACCTTTATTAGAAATATGCAGGAAAAAAATAGGAGAACATGATCCAGAAAAGGGAAGAAAGAACAAAAAACAAAACAAAACCACCTACTTAGAATACTATTTGGATTAAAAAATAATAAATTAAAAAAGAAGAAGAAAAATCTCCAGTCAAATCATCTTATTATATTAAAAAGCATGAACTCCTTGAGTTTCCATAAGCTGGGAACCAAAGTTAGAGCCTGTATTGATTATTTCCTTAAAACATAACATGAGATTTAAAACTTACGTCATTTACTATTGTAAGTATACGGGTAAAAACAATACTGGAAAAAAATTTGTTGATTTGATTACCTCTTCTTTGGAAAGCAGTAAAAGATCATTCGGCGATATTGATTCCACCTCATCAGCTTCATAAGTAACTGAAGGCAAGTGAAACCCATCAGCCTCACCACATTCCATGACCAACCTGAGCTTCCATTCTTGTACTGCAATTACCAAACACAGCTTTTTGGGTCAGATTCTAGATCTCAGATTGCCCAGAAGAATAATGAAATAGAACTCAAAATAATTACCAAGAAAAAAATTGAAAGAAATGTAATGAAAAAAACACCTCAACAGCATAGTACCAACAATTTTTGTAGCGACAACAACCAAACAACATAACACAATGAAATTGAAATTGAAATTGCATTTCATTTCTAATTGCAAACTCTCTTTAGAATCGAAAAACTACTACATGATAAGTGTAATTCTCTACCTCAAACAATTATGTGCCAATTTTTGCTAAAAGGACATTAAACACAACAATTAAAGTTAATTGTTCTCCTTTTAAATTCTCAAATACTCTGGGAAACAAAACAGAAGCTACAAAAGAGAAATACCTTCTTCCTCGTCTTTCTTTTGAATGATCTGAGCTTTGACCTCTTCAAACAAAAGTGGCTCAAAAGTGGCCAAATAATCATCAACATCTTTATAAGTATCCTTTACTTCTCTTAAACCCAATTTCTCCCCGTCAACTTTCTTACTATTTTTGTCATTTCTCTCCTTTTCCAAAGACAAAAATAGAAAAAAATCAGAACTCTATTATTAACAAGATATAAAAGTAAAATGGAGAGAGCAAGTATATTTGTGTACTTGGGATTCTTTGACCAGGCAAAAGTAATCCCAACCGAGAATGATTTTGCAGAATCGGAATATTGAAGCTTCATCTTGAGGCTTGTCTTTGTCAACAGCCATGTTTCTTAAAAGATAAAATCTGCCAAAATAAAATGTATTCTTTTAATGAAGAACCAAGAAAATTAAATAGAAATAAAATCCAAATGTACTAGTGACTAAACATTTCTATCAAACTAGAATTCCAAGTTTCTACAGGTCTAAAGGATGAACAGTTTTTAGCTAAAGCCGCGCAAACTGATAAGTAGAATTAGTAACTGAATTTGTTATCTTTAAACGTAAACAATTAAAGTCTCAGGTTATTTTACTTATTTTATTTTAACTGTTAATGCAATATTTATGCATTAGATAGAGTGTATTATATATTCCTCTTTTCCTTTAACAATCAACTAAGTAAGAAAGAGTACAAGAGGAACTAAAGATCAAAATTAAAAGATTAAAAATTAAAGAAAACAAAATTAAATAATTAAGTAAATAAAGATATCAATTAAAAAAAGTAAGAAGAAAAAATAAACTCACCAAAGATATTGTTGAAACCAAAGCGTGAACCAGTGGCTGGCTCGGGCAAATCGGTTCGGGTTGTTCGGGTTTCGGTTTGGGTTTCAACCCATTTGGATTGGAGAATTGAACCCAATTGGGTTGAAAACGCCAACCCGAACCAAACCGAACCGAATTGTTCGGTTTGGGTTGGCAATTCGGATCGGATTGGGTTGATAATTCGGGTTAAACTTTCGGTTCGGGTTAATTTGGGTTAGTTCGGGTTAGAATAATTCGGGTTAGTTCGGGTTAGAATGGGTTGGAAATCTAGATTCTGCAATGTAAACAGGATTGGTACAAATCCGTGAACAACCTTGACAAAAGGTGCACAAAAGAGATATATTTGTCTGGGAATGGGTAAAATACTTTCCAGAACTTGCACATCCACTGATCCACATACAAACCGAAGCCAGTAGTTTGCAGTATAACCAAAATAAGTCACACAATTTTCTGTGAAGAGGAAAACCAAATCATACAGATAGATTTATAAGACGGTGTGAAAATATACAACTTTAGAAGCAAAACATACAATCCATGCAAAATACAACCAAGCCTGGAGGCAACCTATCTATCTATCACCTATGAAATTAAAGAAGCAGCCTGAGTTTCAGAGACTAACTTGGAACTGAAAGAAATCAAATTAAAGTCAGCAAGTTACAGGCTTACAGCGTCGGCAAGGCAAGACAAACCTTGATCTCGGAGGTCGGAGCAGCTACAACGTCGGCAGATCGAGACTATGCTGGGCTGAGTGGGACGCGAGTGGGCTGCGGTGAAGCGCAGTTGCGGGCGAGGCGTGCTGGCTGACGGCGAGTGGGCTGCGGTGAACGGCTGCTGTCTGTTGGAGCTGGGCGGGGCTGCTGGCTGCTGCTGTCGTCGTGGGCCACGAAACGCAGAAAGTGAGAACTGAGGTCTGAGAAGAGGAAGCAAGGAGGGGAAGGGAGTGAGATGTTGAGACCGAGAGTTTCTGTTGAAGCTGAACGGGGCTGCCGGCTGCTGCTGTCGTCGTCGGCCACGAAACTCAGATGGAGCAAGGAGGGGGAGGGAGTGAGACGGCGGTGAGAGTCTGAGAGACTGAGAGTGAGATTTAGGGATTTTTTTGGTTTAATGTATAATTGTATATATATTTTTAATTTAAAAGTTGAATTAAAAAAAAAAATTCAACCCGAACGGGTTGAAGTTTTCAACCCATTCGGGTTTCACCGGCTAACTCATTTGGGTTCGGTTCGGTTCGGTTCGGGTTAACCCGAACCGAACGCCCACCCCAAGCTGGCTGACGAAGGGCGACGGTGGTGGCGTGGCGGGCTCGACGGCTTGGTGATAGGTTGTCACCGTCGGGAGCTGTGATACCTGTGGGAAGAGTGGTACCGCAAATTTGGAGCGCGGGGTTTCAGTTGTCTTTAGCTTTCGAGCTAATAAGCCCGTCAGCCGGTGGGCTTTGTTTTAAAAGATAGTTCTGGCCCAAAGAAACAACCGAGAGCATTCTCAAATGAAGATTGTACCCTTAAATAAAAGCAAATGCTGACCTTAAATAAAGGCAAATGTTGAGTTATAGCCAGCTGTAACTTACTGTTCTTACATCATGTGATACTAAACTAATGATACTTTAGTAACTTGAAGGTTGTACCCTTAAACAAACAAAATCAAACAAACGCTAAACAAACAATTTTCAAATGAAGATTGTATCCTTAAACAAACCAACTTTGGTGAGCAATTATTGGGTTCAAGTTACTGACGTAAAACAAACAAAATCAATAAATTAAAATAAAATATTACTAATATTAAATTTAAAAATTATAAAATTTCTAGTTATTAAAAGCTTATTGTATATATGTGTGTTTGTGTGTAGCGGTGAGATATGTTAAGTTTAGGAATTAATAACTTTTAAATTACATGTATTTATGGTTAAATCTTTTAATATAATTTTTATGATAAAAATTAAGCATATAAATAATTAAAATAAACAATGTGGTTGGCGTATACCCACTCGGGTATCGAGTGGATTTTATCTTAGTATGAAACTGACCGCAACTAGAAATGAGATTTCAATTTGAAATACCAAACTCGTTCTAAAACTGCAAAATTACCCGTAGTGGACGGGTTTTTACAAACAGATTTGGGGGTTGGCTAGTAATTTTGCTATTCCTAACTAAGGGATAGGGAAATTCGGGTTCAGATTCGATTCGAATAAATCTAATCGGTCTTGAATTTTTCTGGTTGGGTTAAAATCCGTTTAAAAAAAAGAAAATAAACTATAATAAAAAAAAATTAGAACATAAAACTACTAAGCATTTTATTAAAGGGAATTGCAAATGTGCATGTATTTTATTCAAATAAGATTATAGAAAATGGGCAAAACAATCTCCAGAAGTCATACTAAAGTGAACAATATATTGAATGATGAAGGAACGACTGAACAATGGTGAGGGCTGGCCTAGCCATGACGGCTAGGTACAATGCCAGTGTAGTGGCTTTTCGTGCCTTGTTGGCTTGACGTAGTGGAGCTATTAATCAATAGTCGATGGCTCAATGTGGTTGGTTGTGTGTGTTATTTTTTTTTAATCTTAAAAGGGTTTGTTGGAATTAGAATTCAAGTTTTATTTCTGTTTAATTTTAGGATGAATTATTTTTAATTTTATTTTGTAATTTTGAGATTTGATCCAATTGAATTTTCCTAGAAGTAGAAGTTTTCACTCCGGATAAATCCACTTAAGATATGAATTTGTATCTATCAGAATAGTGGCGAGAAAACAGAATTCAAATATGTTTTAAGTGACTCTGAACAGGTCCAAATCTGATTAGATCAGTAAATATTATCTAAATTCAATCGAACATTTCTGTTTAGATTAAATTTGGTTCCAAACAGGTTATGTGAAGCATCAAATTTCACAACCGTTTAGCTTGGATTTTCTTGGCATTAAGGAATACAGCCAACCCGAGCTTATTTTCAATCTACTATTATTGGGCTAACTAATAAGTACAACCTAAAATCTATGTGGGCAACCTAGAAATTCACATGACCAGTCGACTTTAGAAATAAAGTAGTTCAATTTGAAAATCCATTTGTCCGATCTAGGAATCTACTTGTTCGAGTCATCTAAGAGAAACATGCTCTAGACGTGTCCTATTATCAAGGAAATTAATGTAAAGGAATACAATAGGCCTGAACTCACTTGGAATCCAACGCTTGGGCCAAATTTATAAGTACAACATGAAATCTATGTGGGCAATTTGGAAATTCACCAAGCTACTCTAAAAGTGAAATACTTCAATCTAAAAGTTCGTTTATCTGACTTAGGAATCTACTTGTTCGAGCACTTCGGAGAAATGTGCTCTAGACATACCCTATTACTAAGGAAATTGAGTAAGCAACGTAGCCTTGTAACCATCCAAAGTTGATGAAAACCACGTGCAACTGCTAAGAGAGTGGGCAGAGTCAAGGATACAACTACTCACTAAGAAGAACCTATTTGAACCAAACAAGTTATCAAAGGAAGGGGTTAGCAAATTCAACTAAAAACTCTATAAGCCATCAACCACTTGACCATTTTACTTCCTACATGATCTTTAACACCACCCAAAATCCTTTGAACTTCGGCTTATTTCCAGTTTTGTCAATTTATTTTCTTTTCCCTATATATTAAATATCTAAATTAAGTGTCGGAGATCTATATCAGAACCCATTCAATATATCCTAACCATATTTTGTGGTTCGCAGGTGTGGATAGTTGCACTCAGTTTAGTGTTTGGTTAGGATTCTTGTTCTTATTCCTAGAAAATAAATTTAGATATCGAAGTCATTTTTTAGCATCTAAAATCTTGATCCAAACCTCCCAAATTTTAAGTGGGTCCACTTGAATTTCCTTTATCACCGGTGGCTTCCTTGTGATTCTAGAGATTGCAGCTATATAAACACACATGACCCAACAATCACGTGATCAACATGAAAAATAATGATATGAATAGTCATGAAATGGCTAGTATTTACTTATAGAAAAATAATATGCCATAATATAAGAACTTTGCATCTTATAACATTTCTAGCTTTTGGTGATGTAGATTTGTTATCCATGATGATTAGTAAAGAATAGATATAATTAATTAGAAGTAGCACTTGATATTGAACTTAAAAAACCCTTCATCTTCTGTTTTGTTCAAAATCAAAGGTGCCATATTCACGAGTTGAACTTAAAATTCTCTTCATCTTCTTTTTCGTTCAAAATGAAAGGTGCCATATTCATAACAAAAAATAATAGTAGAATTCTTTAAAAAAATTAATTTTTTATTCTTTTATTTCCTTTTTTAGAATCGAAACACAAAATTGAACACATAGATGAATACATAGCTGTACTATTGAAATTAAAATTATTGATTCAAACCTAAAACATAATAAAAAGCCACTACCGCCATTGCTTTTAATCTTTTCTGTCGATCCCTACCACCATCAGAACCATAAAGAGCCACCCATCAAATCCCAACCATAAGTACCATTGATTTGCTGCAAGAATCACCAAACACAACTACCAAACAGCAGTGAAACCTCCACTGTCGTTCACTATCTTCCAGCACAGGTCACCAGCCACCACCACAAACACATTACTCATCATTACCTATATAAGTCTAGTTACCTCCCTCTTCCAGCCGCTTCACCTTTTGTTAGAATTAAAGCCAAGAATCACCATCGGCTCTTCTATAATTTTCAATCAAACACTCAAGAATTGAAGAGAACCACTAGTAGAATGTCGATTAAGTGGCCTATGGGTGGGATTTGAAAGCTGTCCTTTTTAACTTACGATATTTTGTAGTATTTTGCTAAAACTCACTGTTTTAATTCCTTTATTTATTTATTTATATAATTTAAATTATCAATTAAATTATAACACATTTTTTTCATTTTCTTTTAATAAAATATTAAGTTAGAATTTTGGTCAAACATGGTCAAATTAATATTTCTATCACAATTTCTTGATGGAAAACATTTCTATCACAAATTCTTGGTAGGCAATAATTTTATCATAAAACCATCATCAATTCATGACAAACCAAAATTCTATCACAATTCAGTCATATTATAATGATAGAAGTTACTTTGCTCAAAATCCGCTACAAACTATCTATCATCTTTTGTTTACATGGGACGCTTAGGTATCATACTATTAAGGATAAAAACTTAAGATTAATTTTAATTAGGTTTAATTGTTAAATTCATGAGTAGAAATAGATTAATTTCAAGTTGTCACTCCAAAATTAGGAATTAATTGGTCATCAGATAATTGTTAAGTTAAATTGTTGTGCATTATGAAACCCTGCAAGCTTCAATCTCTTGAATTCTTGTGTTAATTTGCTTGTTTTAATTTTAATTGCATCTTTAGTTTTAATTTTCTCAAACATAATATTTTTTTACAATTAGGATAGATTTACAATTAGTTTAGATTAAATTTTACTTTCCTAAAAATTGACTCGTTATTCTGAACCCTCCTTGTGGATTTATAATGTTAATGTTGTCACTGTTTTATCTGCACAGATGACTACTGTAACATCCCACATCATTAGCCAGAGAATTCTTGGACTAGTTTATAAGCCTTCGGTTCTCTTAATTAGGCAGATGCATTTTGGGTTGCAAAGCCTAATAACAAAGCCATGGCATGTTGTGTGCCTAAAGTAGAAAATATTTACTTAATTGTTGGGCTTGAGTTGTTATAATAGGTATCAGTCAGGTTGCGACTCAATGTGTGGATGGATATGTTAATGATATGATTTTATTCCATTATGTTTCCAATCACCCTCACAAGGGTGCAAGGTCCTCAAAGGGGAAGAATGTGACATCCTACATTGTTAGTGAAAGAGTTCCTCGACTAGCTCACAAGCCTTGGGCTCTCTTAACTAAGTAGATGTGTTTTGGGTTATAATGTCTAATAACAAAATCGTAACAGGTTGTGGGCCCAAAGCGAGTAATAACTACTTGATTGTTAGGCTTAGGCTGTTATAACTACCCTATCGAATAAGCTAGAACAACCAAATATGCTATTCAAAATTAAGTGTGTGAATTGTATAGAGGGAATCATGCCATTGTTCATTGCCAAATTGTAAGTCCTTTTGAACCATCTTCTACTGAACAAGCTCATTATTTATCAAACTTCCAAAGGTAACAAAATAACTTATATTCCAATACCTACAATTTTAGTTTGAGAAACCATCTAAATCTATCATGGAACAACACTTAGAATACAATGTACCACCTCTATGGTTCCAACCACAAGAAAAGAATTCAAATTTAAAAGATGCTTCTATCCAACTTACATCAAATATGTATCAGTTCATGACCAAGACTGAAACATCTTTTCAAAATCAAGCTGCATATATATGAATCCTCGAGGTATAAGTGGGTTAGACTGCAAACTTATTATCCAATAGACTACGTGGCTCTCTACTTAGTAACACTAATATAAGTTTGAGGGAACAAGTGAATGCAATTGTACTTTTGAGTGGTGAGCAACTTGACGAAAAACAAAACGAAGCAAAGAAAATTGACGAAGAACAAGCAGAAGACATTGCCAAGGCTTCAAAGCAGCAAGTTTAGAAATACCACAACCTTAAGCAATAAAACCAGTGAAGGCCTATGTTCTTCTAATCCCATGTCCTCAGTGTCTTTGAAAAAGTAATATAGATAAGTAATTTTTAAAATTTCTTACTGCATTTAAGGAATTGCATATTAACATTCCTTTTGTAGATTCTTTAGAACAAATGCCGCTTTATGCCAAATTTATGAGACAAAATTTATTCAACAAGAGGAAGTTTGAGTAGCATGAAACTATAATACTAATTAAGGACTACATCGCCATCTTGCAAAAATAAGTTGCCACCAAATCCGAAAGATCCAAGGAGATTTAATATATGTTGCACTATTGATTTAGGGACACGTATTAATTTGATATATTTTTTTTGTTTTTAAGAAATTGGGATTGAGACAACCCATGGCAACAATTGTTGCCCTCTAAGTGGCAGATAGTTTTATAAAGTATCAAAGGGGCATAATTGAGGACCTACTTATGAAAGTTGACAAGTTTATATTCCTTGCATATTTTATTGTCTTGGATATAGCCGAAGATATAGAGTTACCTCTCATTCTAGATCGACATTTCTTAGCTATTGGAAGAGATTTGATTGATGTTCAGGAAGGGAAATTAATTTTGAGAGATCAAAATAAGAAAGTCATTTTCAATGTGTTCACACCTATAAAGTATACACTGAAGATTGTTTTCAAGTTGACAAGTGGATAGAAAAATAACCAAAGCATTTAAGGATAAGTATCCATTTGACATCCTGATGTTTATACAATACATAAGAAGTATATCAATGACGATCTCACCCCATTCTTGAGGGAAGAGGCCAAATTGCAAGTCATAATCCTCCTTGAAAATGAATATAAACCAAGCACTTCTTAAGAGGCATCCCAAGCTTTCTAAACTTTTTATTGTTATTTTTTATTTTTATTTTTGTCTTTATTTTTACTTTCTTTTGTTTGTCTTTTCTTTTATTTCTTTTGTTTTGTGTGATCTAGGTTATTGCACAAGTTTGGGGGTCAACACACATTATATTTTCACATGCCCTTCAACGACGCAACTACAAGTTCACATCTTCAAGTGCAAAACCCGAGGTTTACATTGAGGACAATGTTGATTTCAACTTCGACAGTGGGAGTATTTGCTTTCATTTTATTAAAAAAAATAAGAAGATAAAAGATAGCAAATGAAAAATGAAAAAAAAAATAAAAAACTACAAAAAAATAACAACATAAAAAACTTTCGTTTTATTACCGATGTTGAGTATATGGTTGAAAATGAATATGGTTATTAGAAAATGATAAATATTGCCTTAGTTTATAATACTTAATTCTTGCGTTAGTTTCATCTTGATTGAGATTTTTTTAAATATCTTGAGTACTTATATTGATTCTTTTAGAATTTTGACTTGAGATTTCATATTGGTGTATCCTGAGTTTAGAACTTTAAAATGAGTAAATGATCGTTTACCTTGATTCTCTATTACTTAGTTTATACAAGTACCATAATTAGAAATAGCTACCTATAACCCTTAAGGGTGAAGTTATCTTTGAGTAATTTGGGGCTATGTATCATCGGTATTTAGAGGAAAATCTACCATGAGAAAAAATTTACCTTAAGGGGTAGAGTGAAAGCTCCTGGCGATAGATATTCATAATGGAAAGAAAAAAAAAAAACATGTGCTTTAAGAAAAATCAAAAGAAAATGCAAATTTTCCGCCTATAAGGGAAAAAAAAGATCAAGATGATAAAGTTAATTTGACCTACTCTATTTATTTTTCAATACAAGGGCTGATATTGAAAATTTTGAGAATAAGTTTTAATTGAATTAATTTACATGCTCAACACAAGAATCTAATGTGAAATAGGCTGACTATTGAACTAAAGTTAGCACTTTGTCAATATTTATAATTTTCTTTGAATTGTTTACTTTATGCATCCTTTGAGGCATCTTTGATGATGATTGTGGGTATCATGGTCGAAAACCCTTATGAGACTGTAACTCTTTCATTAGGGCTAAATAAGGGTTTAAAGGCTTATTACATACGTTAATTGCAATAGAGATCACTTGTAAAAGTGGTTTAGTTAGGATTTTCTTTTCATAGTTTTTATTTTAGTTTTTGCTTGAAGCCGAGCAAAATGTAAAGATTGGGAGTATTTGAAGTGGTTATAATTTATATATTATTTTAATGTTTTCCCAACTTAATTTTATGTTAATTTCATATTAATTGTTTATTTAATTATTGTAGGTATATTTGGCGATTGTTCAAGTGAATAAATTTAAAGAGAAACAAAATCAGAGCATTCGAAAAGAAATAAAGAAGAAGAAATAAAGAGGAAAAGGAATAAAGAAATTAAATTAAAATAAATCAATTGGAATATTTAATTAAGAAGCATCTCATGAAAATGTTAAAAGAGGAAAGCATGCGTGTGAATTTGCGCTTTTGTGTTTGCAAAAGATAAAGGCCTAAGAACTAAAGGCAGTGCCACTGCCGCAGTGGCTTTTGTTTTAATCCTCTCAATATAAAGATTTAGGATGCAAAATAAAAGGTGTTATAAAAAGGAGAGACACGGTAGCATTGAAAATGGGGGGAAAAAAGAAACAACAGCCGCACGAGAGAAACCGAGAGCAATGAAGGCTGATTGAAGACTGAATTGAGTTTTTATTTTCTTTTTCTATTGCTTTGCTTGAATATTCCTATTTAAATTTATGGATTTTCTTTGTGATCTCAGAAAATAATTTATTTTTCTATGGCTATAATGTAGTCTAATTGTGAAGATTTAATTTCATAAATCTATATTATTTTTTGTTTATTATACTAATGACTGAATGTTTATTATTATGTTTAATGCTTTTAAATATCTAGCTAATAATTGAATGATTTGATGATACATAATGAGCGCGAGAGGAGATTTATGTATTTTTACTCTATGTAATGGATGCTAAGAATTACATGGGAGACAAAGATGTACTAATCTGATTGAGGTAGTTAATCTAAGAATACCACAAAACTTAATGAGTTTTCATATATTGTAATGCACATAGAGATATAGTGTATAAGTATCAACTGTCAACATTAGTAATAATTTTTCATAGTATAGATAGATGATTAAATTGGATTGGTAATGGTAAAGTTAGATGGTCTAACGTCTTAGCCTCTTGGTGATTTCATAACTACTTGCATCTTTATTTAATTTTTAGTTGCTTTATTTTATTTTATTTTTTAATCTAAATTTTCTTATTCAATTGTTCAAATAAATTTGTGCTAGAATAATTTCTATAACTAATAAGATATACTATCTCTGTGGGATGATGCTCTACTCTACAATTTATTATTTGGGCTGACTAGTATACTTGCTAATTTATGCAACAATAATCTTATTAATACAATTGGTGCAGTCGTTAAGACAATAGTGTCTATTCTTTCGATGGATCAAAGAAAATTACTAAAGAATTCAAAAGATAATATATGAGAATATATTCAGCTATACTTTATAAAAAATTATGTTTTTTCTTTTAGATATGACAAATATTTTTAAACTGTCTTTATATTGCATATCTCAACAGTGTTTTGTTTGATATGGATGATGGATTTGAAAGACAGTGTTTGAAAATTGCTAAAAATTCTTATCTTTGTTTTAGATATACTCTCACACGGCATGTAAAGCAGTATATAAAGCCCATCCAAATTGCTTTAGTAACCACCACTATTGTAATTGTTCATAAAAGTCATTAGGATGCATTTTGTTTTTAACGTAAGGGAGGTGGGTAAAGCCCAAATAGGTTTTTTATTTTTCTCCCTTACTACCTCCAAGACTAGAACCTGGGCGTCAGCTGCTACAAGTTTGATGCTGTTACCAACCCGACCACGCCCTTGAGGGCTTATTTGGTTGCATTTGTTAATGATCGGTTATATAAAGAATTTAAGGTAATCTTTTATTATAATGAATACTACTTTTTAAAATTGTTTCTTATAATTCCATTTATGTCAATGCTAATAAATATATGTATGATATGCGTTAGAAACTTAGTGGCCTTCAAACAGAAAGGCGAGCTCTAAATCTTTACAACTACCACCTTGGCCGAAAAGGTAAAATTGGATTAGAAGGAGAAATAGTAAGTATTTTTTTTCATAAAAAGATTTAATTGTTTTTAACACTCGATTTATATTTACATTGGTCATATTTTTATTGTGATTAGAAATAAGAATGTGAAAAGCCCAATTTGAAAGTGGATGGAAGTATAGCATGGAATAAGGCTCTCGAAACCCAAATGGTGTATATCATCCAATAGTGATATACACCTACTGTGGATATGATTGTAAGTATAGTATTCTTTGAGCAATCCTCCATTAATTCCTTGCATGTAGCATGAAAAATGCTCTTATATTCTCGTAGGATGAGTTGCCCCAACTTACAAAATAAGTGGTTATAACCCCATCCGGTGAGAATGATATTTTGACCCAAGCATTAAAGAAGCCTAAGTGTAATGGGCATGTTATGGGTAAAGGAAGAGGTGTAAACCATCTTTTTCCTTTCACATTGTTAATTCGGAATCTGAGATACTAAGCGAGAAGAGGTTGTTGAATGAACAAATAGTGAGGATGAAAACTACTATCAATGATTTCTCAAAATATTCACCAAATGCAAGACACTAATGTTTGTAGCAACAGATTCGGATCACTAGATATGTCTAATGATACAAATAAGAAAACAAATCCAGTTTCGTAAAAAAAAATGGGTACATACTCAACCTATTGGACTAATCTTTAAAATTTATGCTTTAAGTGCATTTAATAACCTTATTACTATTTTGGTTAATTAGGATCAAACTTGTCGGTTGGCTGTGGGATATAAAGAAATTGTTGTTGCTACTGGAACTATTTTTTAGTATAGCAAGCCGAATATTTTAGTTGTAATTGATATGGTATTAGCTCCCGTTGCCAATCTTTCGATCTAGACTAGTGAGCTGTTTTATGTAAATGATGGGTTAAAACAATACATATTATGGTCATAAAAGCTTGTTTTGTTGTTGTAGTAAATATGGTATTGAATTTGGCTTATTTTACTCGTTTTCTTCTTTTATTTCTTAATTGAGAATTCAAAGTTGTAACCAAATTTGAATGCTTCAGTCTCTAGATGTCTAAGTTAGCTATGAAGCCTCCCAACAGAAAATTTGAGGTAAATGCTGAAGTAAAAACTGCAATGGTACTTGTACTTGGTCTATATTACTAGCTTTAATTCTTGTTTTATTTCTTTTTTTAAAAATGTAAGTAATGATCATGTTTGAATACTATTTGCATTTCTAGTGTCTAAATCAGTTGTCAAGCCTTCCCAGGGACAATTAGAGGTGAATGAGGAAGTAAACTCTCCAACAGTTAAAAAGAGATATCTAAAAGGGCTATTAATACAAGTTTTGATAAAATGGTAAACAAAGTTATGAAATCCCAAAGTTATGGTTGATTTTGAGGACACATTCAATTACAAGTTGCATATATATCTCATTTTGGAGGAAATCCAAGGTCTTATTGACATGCAAGAACTTTTACAAAGCTGTATTGCTATACATGAAGTATGAGACTTTCATAACACTTAAAATGTTCTCCATAATTCTTGTTTCATTTCAGTTGACCTAGCACTTTCTTTTTCTTCTATACTAGATATCTTTGTGCTGAAATGAAGGCTTGGCTAATTAATGAAAAGTTTGGGTTCATTCATCCTACCACCCTTTCTTTTTGGATAAGAGTACTTTAAAATAGAAAGCAAAAACTCTTGTTGATTGCTTCCACAAATTGAATGAAAAACAATTTATCTTCTTACCATAAAATCCTAGGTTATTTATTTTGTTGCTTTAAATATCTTTATTTATCTACTTCTTAGTTTTTACTTCTTAATTTTATATATATAATAGTTATCACTAGATTGTGATTGTAATCAACTTCCATAAATGGTTTTTCATTATTTGAATTCAGTGAGAAATGAAATCAGTTGTGATTTAAAAAAGATTGTAACCACATAATTATATTAAAGATATTTAGCAATAAGCATACTGCTAGTTATATATATATATATATATATATAACTATTGTGTTTAATATTTCATATTTGATTTTTTCTTTTTTGTGTAGTGGGATTTGAATGTTTCTTACCAAAAAAGGACAACAAGTAAAAAAGATTAATCTGAAATGGAATAATGTTAAGGTGCCTATGTAGATTGTTAATGTTTAATGTGGTTACAATGCCATGAGATTCAAGAAGGAGATTATTGTAGATCAAGGTGTACTTTGTAAAAGGTTAGATCATTAACATAGTTTAAACTAATTGTGGATATTGGGAAATGTGGTTAAAATGATGTGCATGAATTGAATGAGTGACAAACAATTATGGTTTTTTATGTTAGATCAACAAAATTCACTTTGAGTGGACTACTTCTATTGGTGACATGATTTGACCAAAAAAAAAAAGTACAAGAGGGACAAATAATGTAGGTAAAGAGTAGATGATTTGATTGAAGTACACTAGTATATTGTGTCTTTAACCATGAATATTAAGAATGATTTTGTTTAATCATTAGGCCAGCATGCATGTAAAGCAATATTTAATTTGATTATCATTCCCTATGCAAAAATTAAATGTAAAGCACCTTCATGATTTGGTTAATTTGTTGTAGCTTATTTAAATTGCAAGATATATTGTACAATTGGTGTAAATCTACATGGCATATGACTAAGGCAATATTTTGGCCTTTCTTTAGGGCATCTTCATCTCTCTAGTTCACTTTTTATAATTTTGTGCTCTCTCATATCTTATTATCTTATTTATACATATAGGGAATTCCCATGAAAACATTTAGGATCGATGGTGGAAAGCTAACTAAGGATTAAATTGTACTAATTGTTGTTGATTTAAGCATTGCTTTTGGTGTTGAAAATGATTCATTGATACTGATTTTATGTTCAAAGTGTGGAGTGAACTTAGATAAATATATAGCTTCACAAACATGATCTTATTTTTTATATATACATTTCAAACATCTAAGGTTTGTCCTTTTATACTTTAGATAATTAAATGTATATATTCCTATATAGTTCATGTTAATATGATTTTGAGTTTGCTATTTTATTGTTTAGTTTTGAGTTTTATCAGGTTTTTAATACTATAATTTATATCACATGAAGCCTACAAAAAAAATTCCATTATTGTAATTTTCTTTTTAGAAATGTGTAAAATTTGATATTTTTAACGAGTCATATGTAATTGACATTTTCTTGGAAGTCATAAATATATGACTACTATAAATTATCATACTCAAATGATAATTTTATGTTGTCACCAATGTTTGATGGTTAAAAGATGTAAAATGAATTTTGAAAAATTTTAAATGACAAATGTAATTGATCATTTGGTAAATCAAAGAAGACCTAGAAGTGAATAGTCCACTTGAGCAATTCGCCATTCTCCCACTGATCCAAAACAAAAGGGTTAGCATACCTTCCTATGAGGTACAAATTTCTCACTTGAATATAATAGATTTAAGATTAAGCTAACAAGCCCCTTAAGTATTAAAATAATTATAATAATATAAGTATTTAATTCTAAAAGTAATGATGACATAAGTAATGACATATGTGATAATGACATAAGCAATGATGCAATAAGAGATGTTTGTGTTAGCTTATATAGCTATAGATATTGATTTTGATGATAACAAACCACATGTATTGATTAAACAAAGATTTATGAATTGTGATTTATAATAAGAAAATGATGTTATAGAATCAAAGTATTTTGGACTAAAATGAATGCATTTTAGAACCATTGATATTGTTTTAAATTTCGGATTTGGATCTATTTGAAACTATTTAAATATTTTGGGTCATTCTATAATTTCACATAGTTTGGGTGAAATCATAATTTCAGAAAGTTTTGGGATTAACAAAGTAATATTTAGAAATTCTGAAATTGGACCTATTTGTAAAGTTTCATAATGTTTTGGGCCATAATACAGTTTTATAAAGTTTTACGGTCAAACTGTAAAATTAGAAAATATTTCACTGTAGCAGTTATTGTAGCAAGCGGCTATCCGAATATTATAGTAAGCTTTTGAGCATAAGCAGCAATCCAGATTTAACAAAACGACATACTAGATGTTCAGAAATTCAAAATTGTGGCTGTAACGGTAACATTAAGCGGCTAATCAGATGTCCATAATCGGCAATCCAGTTACGACCAAAATGTGCATAACAACTAGTTTTTGAGCTCAAACTATAAGAACTCAAATTCAACTCATTTTCAAGCTCTCCAACAAGCATAAACAAAAAGCACACGAGATATCTTGAGCCTTCAACTTGCAAAACACAAAATATTGAATCATTTCTTGTTCTCATTTTTGAATATCTACTCATTAAGTGAGTTTCATTGTAACTTTCATTTATTCATCTCAATTGTAAGAGTTTGAGTGTGTGAGACACTTGAGTGAAGAGATTCGGAGATAATCTCTTTGTTGTAAAGGTTCATTGACACCTTGAAGTCAATTGTAAACGATTGAAGCCTTGGAAAGGCTTGGATAGTGAAATTCTCAAGCTTGGATCGCTTGGAGGCGTGGACGTAGGTGGGGTTTGCCGAACCACGTAAAAATTCGTGTGTTTATTTTTCTTTTCCCTTACTCATTAGTTATTGTGCTTTTATTGAACTTATTGCTTTCAATTTTTATTAAGACATTAGATTGCTTGTTGTGTGGATTTGCTAGAATAATTTTTTTTTTAAAATTTCAATTCACCCCTCTTGGGTTGCATACTTATATTTTATTTGGTATCAGAGCAAAGTGCTCTTATTTAGACTTAACCATCTAGAGCTAAAGATCAATGGCAACTTAGAATGATTCCACATTTAGGGAAGGACAATCCACCACTAGGCCACCTTACTTTGATGAAAACGATTACTCATATTGGAAAACTAGGATGAGAATTTACTTGCAAGCATTAGATTATGAAATTTGGGAAATCGTTAATGATGGTCTTTTCATGCCTTTGACTAAAAATGAAGTCGGAGAAGATATTCCAAAACCTTCACGGGAATGGAATGAATTCGAAAAGAGAAAAGTTTCTCTAAATACCAAGGTCATGAATGCCTTGTTTTGTGCACTAGATAAGAAAGAGTTTCATAGAGTGTCTAGTTGCGAAAGTGCTAATGAGATTTGGCACAAACTTGAAGTTGTCTATGAAGGCACGAACCAAGTGAAAGAATCTAAAATAAGTAGGTACACTCGACAATATGAATTGTTCCAAATGGAACAAAATGAAAATGTGTACTCTATGTATACTAGATTTACGGACATAGTGAACACTCTAGGAGCCCTAGGGAAGGCCTTTTCAAATAGCGAGAAAGTCAAGAAAATCATTAGGTCACTACCTAAGAAATGGAGACCAAAAATGACTACCATTGAGGAAGACAAAGATTTAAATGTATTACCTATTGATGATTTAATTGGTTCTCTCATTTCATATGAAGAAGATTTGGCATCTAAAAAAAGGGCATGAGAAAAAGAAGAAAAACATTGCTCTCAAGGCTTCAAAACGTGAGAGTGATGAGGAAAGTGAAATGGATAATGAGGAGTTGGCTATGTTGGCTAGAAGATTCAAAAAATTTTACAAAAAGAATAATGAGCAGAGAAAGTTCAGAGGCTACAAGAATAAGAAGGAGAAGAATGAGCCAATCACTTGTTATGAATGCAAGAAGTCCGGACACATACGACCGGAATGTCCTATTCTCAACAAACTCAAGAAGAAAGCTATGGTGGCCACATGGGATGATAGCGATGAGGAAACAAGTGATGATGATGAGCAACAAGAAATGACAAATTTAGCTCTCATGACCATTAAGGAAGAATCATGTGATGAACTTGATGAGGTAAGTGTTCTTCCTACATATGATGAATTACATGATGCCTTTAAGGATTTGCATAATGAGCTGATGAAAATTGATAAAAAGAATATATGTCTTAAAAAGAAGATGATAGAGCTTAAAAATGAAAATGAATCATTTAGTGCAAAGATTACATGCCTATAATTAGAAAATAAAACATTGCATGATAGCATTGGATTATTTGAGAATTCTAGCACTTTACATGAGCACTTAGAGTCGCACATGAATGACTTGAAAAATGAAAATCAAATGCTTAGAAAGAAGAGCAATAAACTAAATGAAATTGTGCTAAAATTCACAAATGGGCAAAAGATGTTGGACAATTTGCTAAACTCACAAAAATGTATATTCGACAAAAGTGGCATTGGTTATAAACCAAATTTGAAACGAAAATTTTACAAGAGTTATTTTGTGAAGAATACATCTATTAACAATCAAATTGTATGTCATTACGGTAATCAAGATGGTCATATGAAAAATAGATGTGCAGTAAAGAGAAATGCATATTATGGTGTGAAATGTGTTTGGGTTCCGAAAGGAATCATTGCTAACTCTCAAGGACCCAAAAAGGTTTGGGTACCTAAAACTTGAGATTTTCTCTACAGGGCTTGAAGAAGAAGAAGAATAAGTGGTACTTGGACAACAATTGTTCAAGACATATGACATGAAATTATTCTTGATTTTCAAGCTTTACTAAGATTGAAAATGGTGGCGATGTATCGTTTGAAGATAATTCAAAAGAAAAAATCATTGGGATTGGAAATGTCGGTAATGTATCCTCTACTCTCATTGAAAATGTATGTTTGGTTGAAAACTTGAAACACAATTTGCTTAGTGTTAGTCAATTATATGATAAAGGATATAGAGTTATCTTTAATGAATCAAAATATGTTATTGAGAATGCATGTGATGGGAAAGTCTTGTTTGTAGGAAATAGATGTGTTAATGTCTATACCATTAATATAGATTGTGCATCAATACATGATAAATGTCTGTCCGCATTGCATGATGATGGTTGGTTGTGGCATAGAAGATTAGGTCATGCAAGCATGGATTTGATTTCAAAGATTGTGAAAAATGATTTAGTTAAAGGTCTTCCAAAAATCAGTTTTAAAAAATATAGAATTTGTGAAGCATGCCAATTTGGAAAACAAATCAAAACTTCCTTCAAAAGCAAGAATCATGTCTCTACTTCAAAACCACTTCAATTGCTTCATATAGATTTGTTTGGACCTTCTAGATATGCTAGTTTAAGTGGCACATTTTATGTATTTGTAATTGTGGATGATTATTCTAGGTACACATGGGTATTGTTCTTAGCTAATAAGGAAGATGCCATTGATGCATTTCGAATTTTCTATACAAAGGTTCAAAATGAAAAAGGTTATTCTATTACTTGTATTAGAAGTGATCACGGTGGAGAATTTGAAAATCATGCATTTGAAAATTTTTGTAATGACTTTGGCATTGAACATCAATTGTCATCACCTAGGACTTCACAACAAAATGGAGTAGTAGAGAGAAAGAATAGGTCTATTCAAGAAATGGAAAGGACCATGTTGAATGAAAACTGTTTGCCTAAGTATTTTTAGGCCGAAGCCGTTAACACTGCTTGTTATGTTTTAAATCGGGTGTTGATTAGACCTAATCTTAATAAAACTCCATAAGCTTTGGAAAGATAGAAACCCAACATTGACTATTTTAAAGTTTTTGGATGCAAATGTTTTGTTTTAAATACAAAAGATAATTTTGGTAAATTTGATTCAAAATCTGATGTTGGTATCTTTCTTGGTTATTCAAATTCAAGCAAAGCTTATAGAGTTTATAATAAAAGAATTTTAGTTGTGGAAGAATCTATGCATGTTACATTTGATGAGTCTAACCCCTCCTCTACGGAGACAATCATTGTTGATGATAATGCAAAAGAAGAATAACATGAAGAAGTATCAAACGACAACCAAGAAGATGCACCACATGGAATTCAAGAGGAACATCATGAATAAACAAATGTAGAGCAAAATGAAGGTACTTCTCAAACACTCCCCAAGGAGTGGAGATATGTTTCCTTTCACCCTAAGGATGTAATTTTCGGAGAACCCTCACGAGGTGTTATCACTAGATCATCTCTTAGGAACACAAGTGAGCATGCTGCATTTATTTCTCAAATTGAACCAAAATCCTTTGCGGATGCAGAAAATGAAGAATCTTGGATTATGGCAATGCAAGAGAAGTTGAATTAATTTGAGAGAAACAATGTGTGGGAGTTAGTTCCTAATCCAGAACATCAATCTATTATAGGCACTAAATGGGTATTTAGAAACAAAATGGATTAATCCAGTGTGGTTGTAAGAAATAAAGCTAGATTAGTGGCTCAAGGTTACAACTAAGAAGAAGGAATTGATTTTGATGAAACTTTTGCACCTGTAGCAAGATTAGAATCCATTAGGATATTGTTAGCATATGCATGTCATAAGGATTTTATTTTATATCAAATGGATGTCAAGAGTGCTTTCTTAAATGGTTATATTATGGAGGAAGTTTATGTGAAACAATCTCCCAGCTTTGAAAATGGAAAATTTCCAGATCATGTGTATAAGTTATCTAAGGTTTTGTAAGGTCTAAAACAAGCACCTAGAGCTTGGTATGATAAACTTAAATCTTCTTGTTGGATAATGATTTTTCGATGGGAAAAGCGGACATAACTCTATTTGTTAAGCATAAGAACCAAGATATACTTATTGTTCAAAATTATGTTGATGATATTATTTTTGGTTCTACTAATTAGATGTTATGTAAAGATTTTTCATCATGTATGAGCAAAGAATTTGAGATGAGTATGATAGGAGAGTTGAAGTATTTTCTTGGACTTCAAATCAAACAAAACGAGGAAGAAATTTTCATAAATCAAGCCAAGTACGTGAAAGATCTACTCAAAAAATTTGGCTATGATAATGGGACAACAAAAGGCACTCCTATGAGTACTACCATCAAGCTGGACAATGACAAGAAAGGTAAGGAAGTTGATATCAAGACTTATCGAGGTATGATCGGATCCTTACTCTACTTGACTGCTAGTGGGACTGATATTATGTTCAGTGTATGCTTGTGTGCTAGATTTCAATCTTGTCCTAAAGAGTCACACATGCTTGCTGTCAAACATATTTTTCGATACTTGATTGGCACCGTTAATCTTGGGCTTTGGTATCCTAGAGGAACTCATATTGATCTAACTTGTTATTCGGATGCCGATTTTGCTGGATATAAAGTTGATAGAAAAAATACTAGTGGAACATGTCACTTTCTAGGTCATTCTCTTGTCTCTTGGTTTAGTAAGAAACAAAACTCGGTTGCGCTTTCAACCACCGATGCAGAATATATTGCTGCAGGTAGTTGTTGTGCACAAATTCTTTGGATGAAACAAACCCTTAGAGACTATGGCATTAAACTTGATCAAATATTTATCTTGTGTGACAATACTAGTGCTATAAATCTTTCTAAGAATCTCATTCAACATTCTAGGACTAAGCATATAGAACTGAGACATCATTTCCTTAGAGATCATGTTAAAAAAAGAGATGTTGTAATTAAATTTGTTTCCACTGAAAATCAACTTGCGGATATCTTTACAAAACCTCTTAGTGAAGAGCATTTTATATAGATAAGACATGAGCTTGGAATGATGATTGTTGAATCTTAATCTATGTTTTACTACATAGCTTGATATGTTTATTATATGGATTTATGCTTCATGAATTATATAGCTTGATATGCTTGTAATTTTATGATTTTATGATTTTATGTTGCATGCATTAAAGGGCTTATTGAAAGGTTTTAAATATCAAAATAATTTAAAATTAATCAATTTTTAAAGCCAAAAATAAAATGGTGTGTGTAATACAAGTATAAGAGCTTGCCAAAAATCAATTAGAGCCAAATAGATTTCCAATGACTAAACCGTTTTTCTTATTGATTTCTCTCGGGACAAATTCCAGATAACTGGATTTTTTTCAAACTGGTGAGCCACATTATCTTTGGTTGCTCTCGGGTCAATATTCGGATAACCAGATTATCAATACATAAAATCGGATTCACTTTTGGCCTTCACTGGATTTAACCGGATAGCTGGTTCTGTAAATCCGAAAATCCGAATTCGAGCTACACTTTGGCAGCATTCTGGACTCATTCGGCTAACCGGGTAAGGAAAACCGGTAAGCCGATTGTCTCTTGCTATCTTTTGGAACCAACCGGCAAGCCGGTTCGTGATATCCGGAAAACCAGATTTGCGTGAAAGCTTTGCTGGAACAAAACCAGATTTCCAGTTAACCACATCCGGCAAGCCGTTTTCGGCTTTGTAGTCTTTGATCACTAACCGGCTAGCCGGTTAGTGAAATCCGGGAAGCCAGATTCGTGTGTTTTATCACTATTCTTCCTCTTCCTCTCATTCGGCATTCCGGTTCTCTCTCTCTCACTAAAAACTGATTACTCCTCACTTGATTTCACTCCAAAATCCACAATTTCTACTCGGTTTTGATGCAAATCAGTCCATAAATCCTAATCCCCATTTGTTTATATGCCTAAAATCACACTCAAAATTCATTTTCAACGTCTAAATCCTTAGATCTGAATCTCAACCTAGGTTTTAACCGAACATTTTCTCTCTCTAAAATTCTTCTCCTCAAGTTATTTTTTTATCCAAATTACTTCTCAAAATCTCTTTTAATCTTCATTTCATTCTTTCTCATTTCCTCATTTCACTTTAAATCACTCCAAATCACAATGTTAAGCTCTCGGCTGGTTCGAAGAAAAGGCAAAGAACCAGTTCAACCAACCAACCGGTCACGGCAAGTAGGGCGCGCCTCCGATCAATCCAAATTCGAGTCCACACACTTTCAGAACAAGAAATATCTAGCCAAATGGTTTCACCAACAGTTCATGACTCGTGAGGTACTCTAAACCTTTTTTGTTTTGCCGGATTGGTTAAATCATATCAGTATTAGCAATAGAAATTTATTGCAATTATTGGAAGATGTTGGTTGGCTTAATGCACTTGTTGTTGAGGAAAATGTATATCCTGACTTAGGGAAAGTGTTTTACTCGAATATGGATTGTTTCACGGAGAAAAAGAATCGAGTAATCACCACAGTTGGAGGAGTTTTGATTGAGTTTGATAATTCGGAGTTGAACTCCATCCTAGGATCTTTCGATGATGGCCTAGAAATTTTTTCACCTAGGAAACCTCCTGACATTGATGACTATGTTTATATTGATGCTGTTAAGAATATATGTCGCCATGTTGACCTTTCCGATGAAGATTGTACTGTCCATTTTCGTACCCAATGTCTTTGTCTTCAAACCCGAATATTACTTCGTTTTATTCAGAGTATTGTCCTTCCTAGATTCGGCCATTTGGATGAGGTCTCTCATATGGATGTCACCTTGCTTGATTGTATTCTTAGAAATCGTCTAGTTGACTTAGGATATACCATTGTCTGAAACATGCTCAGTATACTTAAGTTGATTACCCGCTCTCTTCCATATGGTCATTTCATAACCCGAACCCTGAAATTTTTTGATGTACCGATTAAAGAACCGTCGTGTAGACCGTTCAAGGGTATTGGGGATGATGCTATTTTTGGCTTAGGCTTTGAGTGGAAAAATGGAACTTGGGTCAAATACATTGAAAACAAGTTTACCTTCCTTGCTCCAAGTGATGATCGGCCACTTAATGTTGTGGTTCCAATCGATCAGTTACCCATTTTCTCACTCTCATTTCGGGGGCAACGTAGAGGCCGAGATCCTCCCGTGATTGCTTCAGCTCCTGATGACTCTGCATCCGTTTCATCACCTCCATAGCCTCCTACCTTTGCAGATGTTACTCTTCAGCAGTTTATGGATGAAGTGCGGACACTCTCGGTGTGGCAGACTGAGTTTCAACAGCAGCAGCAGAAACTTATTCATAGACAACGTTTCTCTTTGAGCACTTCGGCATTCCATATCCGTATCCACCTCCATCCTCACCACCTGAGTAGTTTTCTTATGCTTGTATTTGGACACACCTACATTTCATTTACTGCATTATGTTATTTTATTTTCGACTCTATGGATGGTTATTATGCTTTTGGATTATGTATTTGTGTTGGATGATATGGATTTGTATTGATTGTTTGTTATAGATTATATGGATTTCCTTATGCTTATGGATATCTTTAAACTAATGTACTTATATTGCGATTTTGAAGATTGATAGAGGGAGCTCTTATTCTCTTATTCTTTTATTCTTTTTGATGATGAAGGGGGAGAATTATTTAATATGTGTTATAAAAAGTGTTATGAAAATATGCATGCATTCAGGGGGAGTATGCATGTATGTAGGGGAGTCATGTTAAATTATTTTTAAAAATCAAGATTTTTTTTAACTTGCATTGATTAAATTTTTATAACTATATTAAATTTTTATAATGTGTTTTGTCATCATCAAAAAGGGGGAGATTGTTAGCTTATATAGCTATAGATATTGATTTTGATGATAACAAACCACATGTATTGATTAAACAAAGATTTATGAATTGTGTTTTTATAATAAGAAAATGATGTTATAGAATCAGAGTGTTTTGGACTAAAATGAATATATTTTAGAACCTTTGATATTGTTTTAAATTTCAGATTTGGATCTATTTGAAGCTATTTAAATATTTTGGGTCTTTCTATAATTTCACAAAGTTTGGGTGAAATCATAATTTCAGAAAGGTTTGGGATTAACAAAGTAATATTTAGAAATTCTGAAATTGGACCTATTTGCAAAGTTTCATAACATTTTGGGCCATAATATAGTTTTATAAAGTTTTACGGTCAAACTGTAAAATTAAAAAATATTTACTGTAGCAGTTACTGTAGCAAGCGGTTAACCGGGTCTGACAAACGGAAATCCGGGTTTGGACAGTAAGCTTTTGAGCATAAGCGACAATCCGGATTTGACAAAACGGCATACCGGATGTTCAGAAATTCAAAATTGTGGCTGTAACGGTAACATTAAGCGGTTAACCGGATGTCTATAACTGGCAATCCAGTTACGACCAAAATGTGCATAACGGCTAGTTTTTGAGCTTAAACTATAAGAACTCAAATTCAACTCATTTTCAAGCTCTCCAACAAGCATAAACAAAAAGCACACGAGATATTTTGAGCCTTTAACTTGCAAAACACAAAACGTTGAATCATTTCTTGTTCTTTATTTTTTATTATCTGCTCATTGAGTGAGTTTCATTGTAACTTTCATTTCTTCATCCCAATTGTCAGAGTTTGAGTGTGTGAGACACTTGAGTGAAGAGATTGGGAGATAATCTCTTTGTTGTAAAGGTTCATTGACACCTTAAAGTCAATTATAAACGATTGAAGCCTTGGAAAGGCTTGGATAGTGAAATCCTCATGCTTGGATCACTTGGAGGCGTGGACATAGGCGGAGTTTGCTGAACCACGTAAAAATTCGTGTGTTTGCTTCTCTTTTCCCTTACTCATTAGTTATTGTGCTTTTATTGAACTTATTGCTTTCAATTTTTATTAAGACATTAGATTGCTTGTTGTGTGGATTTGCTAGGATATTTTTTTTTAAAATTCCAATTCACCCCCCTCTTGGGTTGCATACTTATATTTCAGTTTGTAGAGATAGGAATTCTAGAATTTACTAAGATATTTATGGATGAATAATCTCAACCATGAATCAAGAGTTATGGTGGCAAAATCCTAGCCATCCATTATGTCTTAAGAAATCCTATAAATACCCCATAGCCCTTTCATTTTTGCTATAACCCTAGAAATTCAATCCGCTTCTATTCTAAGTCATAACATCAAGAGTAGAGAAATTCTCAAGTTAAAAAGGTATAGAGAAGTCAAGGTTAAGAGATAAGTAACACTTCAACTGCAATGTAGGGACGAAATTCTTTTCATACTTAACTTCAGCTTTAACTAATCCTTTATATTGTGATGGTTATTATGATGTGATTGGTTATAATCTAAATCTTTATATGGACGCTATGCCACCTATGTTATGATATTTTCTTACTTATCTTTATGTGGTCGATTATGCCGCCTATATTATGATATTTTGTTATATACTCTTTGTATGGTTGTCTATGTCGCCTATTCTGTGATACTTTTATTTAATTATGCTACCGCCTTATTATAATTCCATTTTATTTAATCTTTATATGGATGACACAACCACCTGTATTAAAAATTGTTGTCTTAAATACCATTGTGTGTTGATTCTATTGTACTTCTAGAAACTTCACATGTTATGATATAAGTTGCATTGAACGCATGTATTTAATGAATTACTTTATAAAAAGGCGTTTTAGAAAATGAATTTATGAAAACTGGGTTGTTAAACTACAAGGTGGTAAAGTTCCCAAAGAAGGTAAGCCCTCTAAACTTAGTAAAAGGTAATCTTTTGGGGACGGTGATACATAATGCCCAAAAGATCAACTAATTAGGCCCAAAAGCATGTTGTTTTAAAGAATAAAAGTGCTAGTCTTATAGTGCAACATACCTACGGTCGTAATAAAGTTGTTATGTATTTCTATGTTTCTATTAAAAACTTAATATGGTCATCTATATGCATAATAATTTATACATGAATTAAGTGTTATCTTACTGCATATTAGTTCATAAAGTCCATACATTGCAGGTAACGATTAGTAGGGCAAGCTGACACCGAGTCCCAACTGAGACGAAGTGTATATAGGCATAACAAACCTTAGGTTTTATGATGGGCTCAATTTTGTTTCTATTAATAAATATCTTAACATTATCTAATAATAAAGTTTTTGAAATATATACTAAGGAATCTCTGCAACATTTTGTAAGGAAGTTTTTCTTGATATGTAAAACTTTTAGAATTCATAGTTATATTAAAAGTAAAGAGGTTATAAATATTTTTAAAATAAATTACTTTTAAAAAGTGGAATGTTACACTGCCCGTTATTGCTGTCAAATAAGTATATTTGACAAAGCATACTTGACACTTTTTAAATATCAAATATACCCTTATGTGATAGTTTTTAATTGTCCCAATACAGGGCCCGGTTAAATTCGGATCAAGGTTTGGCCCTACCTAGCTTGACTAGACTCGTTATGAAGTTCAAAAATTAAAAAAAATGATTTTATTTGTATAACTTTATAAGACATGATTTTGAAATATGCTTATTTTATTATTGATATAATTATATGATTAAGACCTTGAGCAATTTCTATATTTATGTTAAATTTTAATATATATGGGAGATTACCTTCGTTTTGAAATTTAAATTACTTAAATATAAAAAATCTGAAAAAGAATTATAGACTTTGGTCTTGGACAAAAGTCTGACTCGACCCCGACCCGATCGGGTCAGGATGAGCCGTTGCCATCTGTAAATGAATTTTGTCCTACTAAGATTTGTCTTAACGTGAAGTGGGTTGACCTAGTTTGGAATGTTTGCTGACGTGCCAAGTCAGGTTTAAATGGGATATAACAGGTAGTAACGAGCATATATTCCCTAAACTAAAAATAAAACTCATGTGAATTGAATTCAACTCTGAACCTTTAAAATGGATTGAGATCGGATTTATAATTTAGATTGAATAATTATATATTTTTTTAAATTTTCGATCGAAAGTGAGTGGACGATAGAATAAATTCCCTATATCCATAATCCGAACAAAATAGAAAACTTATAATTGAAATTCACTACTATAAAAATAAGAAAAAAAAGACTAAAATGAGTAATTACTAGAGCACAACTCTAATGTCCTTAATGGGATCAATCCAATGTGTTTGTTCTTGCATTATATATGCATGGACAAATAAATATGGAAGGAGTGGAAATTGATTTGGGATATTACACTATACAACTGTGTATTTGGTATGACATCTAGCAAATTTTAGAGTGATGATACCTTCACCCTACTTTTTCTGTGAATTCACCCCATTTTCAAAAAATAATTATGAAAGTTGCACATTATTTTAAAAGTTTTAAAATCAAGAAGAGTTTTGGAGAATTAATTAATTAAATAAATTTTAATTCACTTTTTGTGAATTACATTTTTTTATTATATTTGATTACAAAGATTGTTTTGTAAAATTATCAAGAATTTTATTTAAATTCAATAGTTTTCTAATTTGTACCTAACTCATTGTTTCTAATACTACTTTATTAGTATAATTATTATTTTCTAATTAAACTAACATAATGTCTTTATTGCACAATTCTCAGGTAAATTATTACGCTGTCAAATTTATGTAATTTACATGTAAGGATAGTAAATAATAATTAGGTTTCATTTGAAAATATTAGATTATAAGTCAAAAAATTAAATACCTAAATTATTAGATATAAGAACCGATGTTTTATGAGGGTAATTTTGTCTTTTATATCATAATAATAAAATAGTAAAATAAAACTTATATTAAAATTTATGATTAAAGATGGTAAAAAAATCTAAGAAAAAAAATTAATAGAAGGATTTAATTGATTAAATGTACAAAACTTTTATTAATTTATATTTTTTAAGAATATTGTAAACTCATTGTAATTATTTTTTAGAAGTGGGGTGGATTTATAAAAATAGTGGGGTTGAAATATCCCCATCCCAAATTTTATTTCAAACTTCAAGACTTTATTCATTTAAATATTCGTTTAGTCCCTCAAATTTGAGCTATTTTCAAAGTGAAGTAAGCATTTCTAAAAATTACCCAAACGTCGCTATTGTATATCCATTTTTGATAAAATATGCTAATTGTTCTTCTACTTTTCACCTATTTCATATTATTAAAATTTTTTGAATTTTAAGTTTTATTATATATTTTACTTTTAAAAAGTTAAATTTATCAGTTATTGGGTAGTTTTTGAAAAATAAATACTAACCGGGCAATTTATTCAAACTTAAGGATTATAGGGGAATTACCCCACACTTTGATTAATGCTCTTAATCCTAATACTTGATAAATTTGTGAATTATGGTCCCTTCGAATCGAAGTTAAAACGCTAAAAGATGCTTATTTCACAAGTTCTTCTATTTTGACAATTTTTCTAAAAGTAAGAAGGGAATTGCTAAAACAAACAGTTTATTAAATAAGTCACCAAACTTTTTTTTCAAGCTACTATTATAATCTTACGTTTTAACAAAAGACAATTATGTATTATTTTCATAACACTTAATAAATAAATTATAATCCTAGATATCATATAACCATAACTACAATATCGTATAGTCTATACATATTCACCAATATGAAAGTTTTGATCTTATAAGTTAATATATTCGTTTATTACTTATATTTTTTTTTTAATCATAAGAATCAACAAGACTAGCATATGATTGTGTAAATTTTCTTAATGAGTTATGAACAATTTTCATATGAACGCTAATCATGAGTTCAAATAAAATTTCATAACCACGGTTAAAAAAATTATTAAACTTAGTCTAAAATAAAAGGCACTTTAAACACACACACACATGTAGTGCATTCATAATGAAATTTACCAAATATACGTACATACTTTGTTTTTCCAACTCACAGCATTTAGCAACTTATTTCTTTTTTAAAGTAGAAGCACCTTATTTTATTAGCCACTGTAATCCTAAACTAACTCTATAATTTATTAGTTGTGGAAGTGTAAATCAATCAATGATGAATCAGTTTAAATTTGGATTGATGAATTAGTTTAAATTTGCAGACACACCATATGATTGCTTCACAACTGCCACGCAAGATCTACAAAGTTGGATCATCGTTTCTAGATGTTGAATCATTGTTAGTTTCCATTAGATGTTGGTTAGTCGTTATCTCCAAAACGGTTAGGCACTTGATACAGTGATTACTATAGTGAAATTATTTTTTAAAATTATAGTTTTACCTTAAAATTTTATATAATTATATTATGGCTAAAAAATTTAGGAAACTTTACAAATAGGTCCATTTCTAGAGTTTCAAAGACTTCCAAAGCTTTTTGAAATTATACTATGACCCAATACTTTATAAAATATTTTAAATAGGTTCATTTCTAGAGTTTCAAAACAATATTTGTTGATTTCAAAATTCTCAAAACTTTTTTCAATTTAAACCATTAACTTGAAAATAACCAATTTCATAAAATTATTTTTTCATTAAGTATAAAACCTTTATATTATGAAAATAATGATTTATTAAAATGTATGAAAAATAATTTGAGTTTTTAAAATCTTAATCATTCTTAATTTTGTTTGTTATCATCAAATTTAACATTATGGATACATAAATATTAACACAAGACCCATGAAAGATAATTATCGCCAGAGATATTAAGTGCCACAAATTCAAGTTTGCCGAGATTCGACATTTTCAGATAACTATAAAAAAATCTAAACATGGATAAATAATTGATTCATTATTAACAAGTAAATATTAGATGTCATATAATCACTCATGGTAATATAATAATAAAGTTCTATAATAATTATATATCATACTATTCATGTCATAGAATTCATTTTAAATCTTATACCATCAATTATGCATATTTCAAGAAACACAATGAAGACAAGTAATAGACATACATCCTTAAGAAGTTAATCTTATACATGATAATAATAGATAATATGACATGTTATTAGTGATGAATAATTATAGGTATATAATAATTAAAATTGCTAGATATGAGAAGCAAAAGAATTTGTACTTGAACAAAGTCTCGTGCTGATAACGAGTTAGAAAAGCTATTAGCCAGCAACACAAGATAAAGAATAAAATGAGAGAATAATATATTATAGAGTGATTTTTTTCATTCCAATTGTGTGTACAAAACAAAGAGATGAGCTCTCCTTTTATAATTACATAATCACTCCATGAAATTAATGGAAAAATTATGAATCATAATTTCTTGTGAGATATTGAGAGTTATAGGGAAGCTAAAGGTTGCTAATGGAAGATAGTGGGGAGACTAAAAGATATATATTATGAACATCCACATTTATTTTAATAAATTCATAACAATTCAAAGATAATAGCAGAGCTGGACATGCATGCATCTGTACAAGGGGGCTGTTCCATGCACAATACCTTCTAAAATTCCCACATGAAAATAATCATTTCGCTACAGCTTATGCAAATGCACAAGTGACGTTGACATGCAAGAAAAGGCTTGCTACTTGTAGATAATCGTGTGAAACGTGTGTAAGATTATTTTAACGCTAAACTTTTTAGATTGATGAATCAATTTAAATTGCAGACACATCATATGATTGCTTTGCAACTGCCAGGCAAGATCTGCAAATTATGCTCATCAATGCTTTTAAATATGATTGTCACGCAATAGAATACAAGATTCCGATACTTGGCCGTTACATGTTTTTCTATATAATAGGAAAATGAAATTCGATCTAACAGAGAGACAAGTAGCACGTTTTTTTACCACTCAAAAGCCTTCGAGATCTAAGTCTACCATGTGAAGATCATCAAAAGTTGCTTACGTTGATCTTCTTTGATCTGTACACAACTGGAATCTTGACGATTCCGTGTACACATATGCAGATGATTCGTGCAAATCAACAGACAGCGAGAGCATTTTGCGTTACCTAATGGGTGTGAAGATTGAGTCTACCATGCATGTGAATCTCCTTAATTGGTATTATTCTATCATCTACCAAGAGACAAGTGGGATCTTGACAACTTAATTTATGATGTCTATTTTTTGAATTGCTTTGAAGTCCTTGTTCTTGGTAGTATGTGTGTAAAACTTGATCCATAGGTTTTACAATAAGATTAATTCTTTTGCTCTAAATTTAAAATTTAACCCATTTATATGTTGAATCATTCATTCGCTCCCGAGATTAAAAAGATGATCGTAAATAAAAAATTAAATAAAAAAATTGAAGATATTCCGGAATATATCACATAATACTTTGTGTTTGTATTGAAAATTATATGATTGGACTGATGTACTAGTGTAATTCTCATTTACAAGTATGAATTAGGCAAAAACATTTTGTAATCTAATTGTTGAGGATGTTGAGAAGGGAGACTCGAGCTTTGATCAAACGCCTATACAATGATTCGAGTCCTTCTTCAAGATCTTGAATGCTGGACTCCAATTCTTTAAGCTGGTTTTGCAAGCAAAAGATGTTATCAGATCTAATAGTCTTGTGACCAATGAATGCAGCATCCACCTTGTCAAACTCATTAATGTCTTTTTCGTCTTCTTCGCATGCTATTCTTTTAGGGCGGATCAGCTTTGAAACCAATGAGAAGCCGCTTAGCATTGATCCAGTCCTTGGCCCTGAGATAAGGGACAGTAAGGATTCAAATGCAGTGATGGTGACCCCTTCAACCTCTTTCAACATGCTAACACGCTCCTCATTGATCGAAGCCGATCTTTTATTTTCCATGCCTTTCAAATTCCACAAGGCCTTATGGATTGTCTTTTTCACTGCCTTCCTAGAGGCTAAGTACTTCTTAATCTCACTTTTAAGCTCAGTTTCGTCGCCCTTTCGTCTGCGCAAAACTGATTGAAGTCCTTGTACGGATTCCTTAGATTGCAGCAATGCATTCTGAGCAATGCTGCAAGTATCCAAGATCCTCAAAGATCCATTCAACAGCTCATCAACCAATTTCCTGTTATTGCCTTGTGATAAAGCTTGTTGAATGAGGGGCAGTTGAAAGATTTTATCAACACAATCATGTAAATCTTGAAGGGCATTTGCGTTATGGCCTATAGTTGAAGCAGCTTGAGAAGACCTTAATCTGCTCAAAGTCTCTTCAACTTCTGAAGTGAATGGGTGTGATTGAGTCGGTAAACTGTTTGATCGAACATGGTAGAAGGCTGCCATTTTTTCTCTTGCTGTGAATTAGAAAGCTACAAGTTGAACTGGTATTGCCCTCATTTGGTTACCATATGCACATTATATATATCAACAGGTGAGGGGGACAAGAGGAATCTTATCTTCTAAAAATATCAATTAGCAACATGATTTCGATCTTGATCTAAACATTATATCAGCTATTTTTATGCATTGTCTCCTCCCCTAGGTGGTCAGTTAATATTGATCACGTAAGTTAATATTGATCTGTAAAATTATTGCCTCTGCAACAATATACAAAAATTGTTTCTGTAGAAAGAACAAGATTCTGTAACGCTCGTGCATTCTTGTAGTTTATTAATTTAATGAAGAAATGAAATTAAAATAAAGGGCTATGCTCAAGATTATCATGTTATGCTAATTAAAAAGAATGCATGAACACTAGTTATTATATAAAGAATCTTGTATTATAATTTATGTATCAGATGCATGCATAGACATTGTCTCCTAGAGAAGCAGAGAACCAGCTGGATCGATAAGAGGCTTCACCTTCGTATATAATTGAAAAAAAGAAAAAAATATGAATGGCACGGAAAATTAATTAATTAGTATCAAGCTGAAGATTTGTCTTGCTCAATTTTAATTTATGGAAAGAATTGGCAGCGCGTTGGAGACATGATGATTTGTCTTCTTCTAGCTAGGACAAAGAAACAGGGTTGTTCTTAAAATGTCACTTGAGGTGGAGTGCCCACTCCCGAATGTTCATTAAAATTGCCACAGTCCTTCATCCCCAGGCCAAAGTCACTATCCCATGATTGTTGAACAAGAGGGCAGGCAAGATCAACAAACATGACTCTATAATATCAGAAAAATGTTAATGAGATTGTAAGTGACTGCTGCAGTATTTGATTGTTACCCTAGCAGGCTTTAAGTGCTGAATAAAATCCCAAGTCACCTCAAACTTTATTTTGAAACTTCAAAATAATGATCCACATCACAACTCCAAAATTTGCAGCTTGTTTTGCAAATCTTCCAGTTTTCGGCATGAGTAGTACAGTTATTTTCTAGATTTTTCTTCTATTGTTTTTCTATTTCCTAGCTTAGAATGTAAAGTTTCAGAGGCTATATACGTAGTTTGGAACTAATGGCATAAAGGCATGAAAAAATGCTATCACTGCAATATTTCAAATTTCTTTTCTTCTTCTATGTCCGTTTCTTTTCTCGGCCACAAATTCTACATACCGCAGATTTTATTTGATCTACAAAGAATGTTAAATAATAATCACTAGCCGTATATTTTTAATACATTTATACAAAAAAAGTCTCAAGTGTACAGTAAAAAAATCATGATTCTAGCTAATAGAATGTACGGTAAAACCTTCTGATAGTCATAATTAGGAGTGGGCATAAACCCACAACCCATGAGTTTATCCAAACCCAAACTAAATTAAATGGTTTGGGTTGGGTAAATCATAAAAAATGGATTAGATGTGGGTTTTATATAGAAAACCATTTCATTATGGGTTGGGTATGGTTTACCCATGGGTCATGGACAAAACCTCAACACTCAAATTTTTCAAATGAAATAAATGAAAACAAAATAAATGAACACAAATAAGTGAAAGGCCACAATTAAATTTTTTGCAGCGTGATCAATTATCAACAGTTAGAAAATGAAAATAACAGTAAAAATAAATTTAAATTAAATAAATATTGTTGTAAATAACATAAAAATAATTCCTCCCACATGGAAGGATCATCATAGAAAGAGCAGGAGACACTACTAGTGATCAATAATAACTCAGCTTGGACTGGGTCTGATATGCTAGATGGCGGCTAATTTTTGGTCAATAATTGAATGTGATGCCCATATTAGGCCCTGTACAAAACTTTGCTTACCATATAATGAAATTAGAACATAAAGCATAAACACTATATAATATCATAATGTAAATAAAATTAAGGGGGATTGCCACTTTATCCCCTATAGTAATTAACATATACCATTTACCTCCTTTCTGTTTTTAAATTGCCAAAAATCCCCCTGCCAACATAAGTTTACAATATTACCCTTATTTTTAATTACTCTTTTATTTACATTATTATAAATTAAATAAATTACATGAATAGAAACTAAATAAAAAAAATTAAGTATTAAAACAAGAAATATATGTTTTGATATGAGAAAAAAATTAATAATAAAATTATTATAATTTTGATATAATTAAATTTTATTAAAATAAAAATTATTTTGATAAAAAAATTCAAACCAAACCCAAATGGTTTAGTTTGGGTTGGATCCAAATTTTTATTATTTGGTTTGGGTTAACTTAAAATCCAACCCAAACCAACCATGCCCACCCCTTATTCATAATGATAGGACCAAACTTATTTAATGACTATGGAGAGGTTATAAATTAAAAAAAAAATGTTGTTATAAAAATTATCATTTTGAATTAGTTATCCTTAGCTCAAGTGATATAGAGGTAAAGTATATATATGCTACGTTGATAATTAATTAATGGAAAATATCAAATCTAATGTATGGACATTGATATTAAAAAAAGAAGAAGAAAGATATAGTTTTTTTTTAAAAATAATTATATCTATATAGTGTTGTGAATATGCTAAATCATCGTAAAAATTTACAAAATAAACCACTGTCTCAAACAATGTTAGGAAAGTAATACATATATTTTGCAATACACAGATAATTATTATTAGAAGAGGCAAGTTTCTTGAGATTATATTTAAAAAAATTATAACTTATTACAATGTGTAGGCAAGTTTCTTTAGAAATGCATCAGATCGTTTTAAATCAGTATTGTAATGTTATAGTCTAAATAAAGTAATGCTATGCTTACTTTTGATACTTTCTTTTATCTTAACTGATATGTCATCAATAGTAATTCACTATTAGAATTAAAAATAATAAGGTTTAATAATCATTTATCATTTGAGCCAGTTAGATAGTGACACATCATTTACCACATCAATTACAATACAAACTAAGGGTAAATGTCCGTTTAGTCCATGTATTTTAAAATTAGTGTCCATTTAGCTCCTACATTTTTAAAAATATCTCAAAACATCCCTGCTGTTAAAGTATTGATACCCATACTATTACTTTTTATTTCTTTTGGCTTACTTTTATAATATTACCCTTTTATAATAATTTTTTTGGACATTAATAAAAAGAAAATAATTAAATTACTAATTTAACCCTAAAAATAAAAATAAAAATTTATATTAATTTTTTTGCGAGCACCATTTGCACACTTGGTAGTTTGCATACAATTTTTTGACAATTAAAAATTAATATAAATTTTTTAGGGTTAAATTGATAATTTAATTATTTTCTTTTTATTAATGTCCAAACAAAAATTATTATAAAAGGATAATATTGTAAAAGTAAGACAAAAGAAATAAAAAATAATGGTAGAAGTATCAATACTTTAATGACATGAATGTTTCAAGACATTTTTAAAAATACAAGAATTAAATAGATACTAATCTTAAAATTTAAGGACTAAATAAACTTTTACCCTACAAACTAAATATCACAATTACCGTAGCATTATTGATCTACGCACGTGTATCTCGAGGCAAAGCGGTGCCTATCGCTGGACCAAAATAACGTTTAGCTTTATATAACTTTTAAAGTTCTGCTATTTGCCCCGGGTCAAACCCCGAAAAGCAAAACAGCGTCGTTTTGCTTTCAATTTGAAACGCTGCCGTTTTGAGTATAACAAAATCTCGTCTTCGTTTTCATTTCCCCCCGTCTTCGTTCTTCCTCCCCTCTCCCTCACCCGCTCTTCTCTCTCACTCACCCGATCTGTCTCCCTCACTCACCCCCTAGCGAGCTGTCTCCTGTTTGGCTGTCACTCACCCGCAAAGCTTGTTCTCAGGCCACGCCCATCGCCGACCAGAAAATCACCGACATCCCTGCCACGTCGTCCACGTCGCCGATTGGACCTCTGTTTGGCTGTCACTCACCCGCAACTACGACGCTAGGCTCCGGAGCATCCAGTGTTGTGGGTCAGTTTCTTCGCTGATGTTGCCCTTTTTTGTTCATTCTATTTATGCCGTTGATTGATTTATTCTCTTTGTTTTGATTTGTTTCTTGTTCTGGCAAAATCTAGTTGTTGCTTTTATTATTTTATAAATTATTTTTTGGGTGGTTTTGTGCAGTCTGATGAACATTTTTTTTTTGGCGTAAATGCATCTGGGTGGTTTTGTGCAGTGTGATGAACATTTTCTTATTCTGGCAAAATCTAGTTCTATGCGTTTTTTGGATTTTTGATCGCGAAATTTAGTTAATTTAATTTAGAAAATCTTTGGTGGTGGTACTACTAGAGCCATTGCTGCTGCTGTTATTAGTTGCTGTGGTAGTACTTGAAGCCAAAGAATTTGTAATATTGTTGCCTGATGAAGAGAAGCTAACAACATCACCTGTAATATTTGACATGGTAATGGCAATAATAATATTGAAACCACAAGCAGATAAAAAATTGGGATTTGTTGGCAATATTGTGCACGACAAAAACCAGAAAATCGTAATTCATTTTTGCTGAAGACTGAAGAAGAGAAGCAGAAACAAGAACAAGAGAGATGAAAATTGTGTGTTTTGAATTAATATTGTGTGTTTCTGTGTGTGTGTGTTTGTGTCTCATGTGTGTGTGTGTTTGTTTTTGGAGATCTGCATTTGTTTGGATGAGAACATGCTTTTGTTTTTGGAGATTCTGCATTTGTTTGCTGACATTTTTTTGAGGTAGATTCTGTATTTGTTTTTCTGTTAAGGTAGATTCTGAAATTGACAAGTTTGCTGACATTTTTTTGAGGTTGTTTTTCAGTTTAACTGAAACCCGGGAGTTGCAGTTAAACTGACAAGAAACGAAACCCGGGAGTTGCAGTTAAACTGACAAGTTTTCTTGCTTGTTGATGGAGTTTTGTAGCGGTGGAGACCGTCATACTCTCCGGCAGCGCCAGCCTGCCAAGCATTTTTCGGAACAAGCAACAAGGTCAGTTCTTGGTACCCGAGTTTGAAGTTGCTGTTTTTTTTTTTGAAGTTGATCTGTTCGTCAATTTGATTTACATTTGTTAGCGAGAAATGTGAGTGTTAATTTAGGATAATTTTCCAATTTGCAAATCTTTACTTGATGATAACTTCATATTGGTCTATTTTTGTTGGTACAAGAAAAGCTATCTGCCTACACTTGAACAGAAATGTTGTGGATGTTGTGGACTTTTTTAGTTGGAAAAAAAGTGCTTGTTGTGGACTTTTTTAGTAGGAAAAAAAGTGCTTTTTGTTGGTACAAGAAAAGCCATCTGTTGTGGATGTTGTGGACTGTTGTGGATGTTGTTGTTTATTTTTTTGGTTTCTGGCAATTGATTCACAGAAACACAGAAACACACACACACAGAGAAACACATACACACACAGAGACACAGAAATCATTGTTGATAGCACAGAAACACACACACACACACCCAGAAACACAGAAACACACACACACACACAGAAACACAGAAATGCAGAAACACACACACACACACCCAGAAATGCAGAAACACACACAGAAATGCAGAAACACAGAAATGCAGAAACACACACACACACACAGAGAAACACAGAAATGCAGAAACACACACACACACACACACAGAAACACAGAAATGCAGAAATGCAGAAACACACACAGAAATGCAGAAACACAGAAATGCAGAAACACACACACACACACAGAGAAACACAGAAATGCAGAAACACACACACAGAAACACAAAAATGCAGAAATGCAGAAACACACACACACACAGAAACACAGAAATGCAGAAACACACACACACACAGAAATGCAGAAATGCAGAAACACACACACACACACACACAGAAACACACACACACACACACAGAAACATAGAAATGCAGAAACACACACACACACACACACAAACACACAGAAACACAGAAATGCAGAAACACACACACACACAGAAACACACAGAAATGCAGAAACACACACACACACACAGAAACACACAGAAACACACACACACACACACACAGGCATTATTAACTGTAATTGTATCTTTTTTTGGGCAGTGCTATGGCTTCACAAATACTGTCATCCAACACAAACGAGAATAAAAGCTCATTACAAATGTGTAATGGACGTGGTAATCAGATGGAGTGTTAACGTCACATAAAAAAAAATCCAAATCGTAAATTTTAGAGTTGTAGAGCATGTAACAACTTTCAGTGGGCAGAAGATCGTAAACCTAGCGAAGGGAAGATCTTGTTAGCGGATGAGGTTAGGAAGCTGGCCTTGGAGATTGAATGTTTGGCCTTAAAATTTCAATTATTGGAAAAAGAACTTGAGCACATGCGAGATCGTGAAGTGCAGAGGCGATTGTTGGACGACGAACTTCGAAAGCGAGAGGCACCACGAAGTGATTTTATTAAATTCATTGTGATTGTTGTATTATGTTTTCTATTTAAGTATTGTTTTTAAGTTGTTTCTATTTGTACTATGTTATTGGAAAAGACTTGTATTGTACAATTTAAGCACGATATATAATAACATTTTAATGTTAAATATAATTTTCTTATTGTTTGAATTAATTTAAAGTATTATGAAATTAGAATTTGACCCCAATAATACTTCTTAAAATTATAATATGGCCCAACACATTTCAATATGTTCCAAATAGATCCAAATTTAACTTACAAATATCCAAATACATAAAACATAAGCTAACTTCAATTAACCTCCATCATGTGCTTGGTTCATTGCTTGAAAACTCCCCTCGATTGCCCTCCAAATTTTGTTGCGGAAAATATTGCAAGTTTCCGTGATGGACTCCGCCGTAATTCATCCATGATTGATAGTAAAGAGGGAAAAATGCATGTTCAAAGGGTGCTTGTTGTGCTAGCTGTTATACAACCAAAAAAAAAAATTAAATGCAAATGATCAAACATATGACAATGAATGGAAATAACAAATTAAAAAAAATATACCAGTGCCATATGGCTTTCTTGTGTTGGGACTGTAGTAGCCACCTGAGAAGAAAAATCATGTATCTCCGAGTCCTAGAAATGTGGTTAACACACATTTAAAAATATATATTTTAAATTAATGAACAATAAATGTTTTAACGTAATTACCTCAACAGTTGTGCTAGTCGAAACATTATTCGATTTCTGTTTTGGCCTCTTAAATTGCTTTTGCTTTCTTTGAGTTGGTGGACGACCTTTACGCCGAGTTACTACCGGATCTTCTATGTTTTCGGTATAACTTCCTGATCCACCATAGCTGCATGTATTGTCACCGTCACAGTGAAAGTCAGAAACACACACATCCTTCATTGCTTTCTCGATCCAACCCATAATATTTTTATGACTTTCTTCATTTTTTGAAGCTACCTCAGCAACATCATAAAAAGCAGTGCACTCCTCTTTATATCGCTGATGTTCAATGCTTGAATTTCGTCCATTATAACTGACGTTGACTTTACTGTAGAATCTCCGCACATCTTTCCGCCATCTTCGTAGGATATATTTTTCAGGCAGTAATTGTATACGGTTACGTGATAACACTGCGATGGAATGTCTGCAAAGAATACCCTTATATTCAAACATTTTACAAACACAATGAATTTCACCCTCATCTTTGGCAAAAAAGACTTTCAAAGTTTTTTCTCTACTTTGTTCATCGTTTTCAATAACTTCATATTCTGATCCCCCACAACTGAAAACCTCACAATATATCTTATTCGCCAACTCTTGCTGAAATTCTTGAAACTTGGAAATAGTGTACACTGCTTCAACTTGCTTCTCCATTGCAAAACTGGTACGACATGGCATCCGTTGGCTAAAACACCTAGCATCCGCTTGCCATTCTTTCTCAATTTTACTTTCCATTGCTTTTTCATATTTCTCCACAAATTGTTTCAAAGATATTTTTGAGTTAACATACCCATCAAAGAAAGCATTCATACTTTCACTACGCTGAGTGGTTGACATTCCAGCCCAAAAATAATTTTTCACGAAGCATGGAACCCAACGATTTCTTTCCTCATATAATCCATGTAACCACATATTATTACTAAGATCATATTTGGCCAACATGTCATGCCAAGCTTCCTCGAATTCGACAGGAGTATATGAATCATAAACAACGGAATGTAATGAAACTCTAATGGCATGATATTCAACGTACCTTCCCAACTTCTCAGGCACCTTTTTCATAATATGCCATAAACACCATCGGTGCTTAGTGTTTGGAAAAACAATCTCAATTGTATTTTTCATCGCTTTGTCTTGATCTGTAATGATTCCAAGGGGAGGAGAGGCAGACATCCATGATAGCCATGTGTCAAATAACCATGTAAATGTCTCCGTGTCCTCATGCGAAATCAACCCACATCCTAACAAAATTGATTGTCCATGATGATTAACTCCTACAAAAGGAGCAAATGGCATGTCATACTTGTTTGTAAGGTATGTGGTATCAAATGTGACCACATCTCCAAAGTCTTTATAGGCTGCCCTACTCCTTGGATCTGCCCAAAATACATTTTTCAACCGGCCCTCTTCATCTAGGTCAAAACTGAAGAAAAACCCATCATTTTCTGTTTGCATTTTCTTAAAATATCTCTGAATTGCAATAGCATCCCCTTCTCCGAGCCTTAATCGCCGCACCTTGTCAATATGATTTCTAGCATCTTTTTCTAAGAATGAGACTTTTTCAAAGCCTCCAGCCTCGACAACAACAGACTTAAAACTTTGAGCCATTCTAATTCCAGCTTCGTCGTTTATCTGAAGCTGCTTTTTAACAAATGGACTAATGGTACGATTGCATCGATAATACCTACTCTTGCTCAGACTCACGGCATGATTATGTTCAAGGATCGTATTTCCAATTACCCATTTTCCGGTAACAAAGTCCAAACGTCCTCCAAGTTTAGCATTACATCTTTTTGGTTTGGTTGAAGCCGCAAAACATTAGTATCTTTGGCTTTTGACTTCCCGTTTCGCCCACAAGTAAATGTTACATATCTCAAACTCCCATCATCCCCTTTTCTACAAGATCTCCGCATAACTGGAAACCCCTCTTGTAGGCCATAAGCCTTATAATATTCAAACATTTCATTAGGACTATCAAAAATCATCCCAACTGTTGGCTCAACAACTTTTTCCGGCACAAATTCCTCATTATTTCCTTCCAAATCAACCCCCTGTAAATCCTCCAATTCTGTGACCACATCAACCTCCTCCACTTGCTCCAAATTATCCATTAACTGCTGCAAATTTAAACAATGCAGTATATTATTATTTATTTATTGCAAATTCATTAAACATTTCAAGAGTGTTGTAAAAGCATCGCAATTGGAAACTAAAATTTTCAAATAACGGCAAGCCGCAAACATTAGGTAATAGAAGTCCGTAGGCATGATTCCAATTCAAACAATTCAAGCTTGTTGTAAAAGCATGCAATTGGAAATGTAGCCGAGAGAGATAACTAATCAGAATTTTTTGGGTGATGCCAAATTACCGGTTGGAACCCAGTTGCAAAATGGGAACTGAGAACTGAAAAAATGTAGCCGAGAATTTTTTTTTTACTGCATAATCAGAATGTAGCCGAGAGAGATAACTAATAATGCAAGAATTTGAAGATATGATTGTGTATCCATTTTACTGCATAATCAGAATCATATCTTTAACTAATAAGAATATTACTGCATAATCAGAATTTTTTTTTTCTCTTTCAATTAAGAACTGAGAATTGTTATGTGTTACAGTTTACTATCTCAACTCATCAACATCAACTGCGGAACCAACAAAGATAAAGGAGAAACTTCATTATGCAATAAGCTCACACACAACATTAACAAGTCAAAAACACAAAAAAAAAAAAATTCTAACCTCTGCAAATGCCGAAACAAAAATGCCGAAACAGTTCCTCACTTGCAATGCCGTTTTCGTAGCTCTTGTTCCTCACTTGCAATGCCGTTTTCGTAGCTGTTGTTCCTCACTTGCAATGCCGTTTTTGGGTTCCTTTAGTTTCTTGGTGCTGTTCACTGGTGAGCAACAAATCGAAGAGAAAACGCCCAAACCTCTCTTTGTTTCTGCTGACCAAAACGCGTGCGTTTTGGTAATGACCAAAACACGCCCAAAACGCCCAAGCTTGTTCTCAGCTTCTGCTTACCAAAACGCGCGTTTTGGTAATGACCAAAACGCGCGTTTTATTTTCGGGGTTCTCCCCGGGGTTTGACCCGGGGAGAATAGCATTTTCCTAACTTTTATCCTTTTAAATTTTGTAGGTAAGCATCACGTACGTGCATTAATTTTTCCCTTGATCGCTTGATCATTGACTTATATAGATATATATATATATATATATATATATATATATATATAAAGCCTTTATATAATAGCAGAGAAAACTTTCCAAACTTTACTTTCTGATTGCCAAAAGAATGCAAGAAATCAAATAAGAAGAGCACTTAGTATTGAAAATTATATTAAGCGTTATTTTTACACTGCTATTAGCTTGAGAATCAAATTCCGGGAGAACTTGCACTGATTTCAGTTTTGTTAGAAGCCTATCACAAATGAATATCTAATAGAATAAGTGATTGATGCATTAAAAGACATAACAAACAAAAAATCCATTAGCCAAAATAAAGTTTCTCTATTGCCTCAGCCATGTTGTACTAAACTTATTAAAATAACCCACAAAAAATCACGAAGCCATATATATATATATATATATATATATATATATGTATGTATGTATGTATGCATGCATATATCTGTGTGTGTTCGTGTATATATATATATATATATATATATATATATATTAAAAAAGCAGCTGCAAAATTTCTATAACCATGAATCAAAGTTGCGATATTTTGGATGGTTTAAAGCCAATAATAGTGGTGGTGGTGGTTCAAATTGCATGTAATGGGTTGAATATTTTCTACAAACTACCTGCAAATGATGGAATGAATTTGAAGATCCTTGTTGCCTATAGAATGATCCTTGCTACAACTTTCGTTGCCCCTATTGCCCTCAACTTTGAAAGGTTAATTTAATTATTTGCTTATGATTACATTACTCTTTTAAAATTTCATATCTTAAGCTCTTTGATGTATATGAATTCAAACTAAAGCGACCGGCATTTCGTTTTGAGAAAAGGAGGTCATACAACTTGTACTTTGCTATGTTGCTGAAGCCAAACCAACATTAGTGTTTATGTCATCTAAAGCAATTAAGTTTTCACATGTGTGACACGTGATTTTTAGAATTAAAACAGCATGATGGCACTGTCGTTTTAATATCACTTAAGATTGATTTTCCTTAATTTCGGTAATTAATTTCTGTCAAGAGATTCCCTTGACTTTTTCTGTATTTATTTTATTTTTAATCCCTTTGATATAGGAATTAGATATTAGATTTATTCATTACCTTATGTAGCTTATTAGCCCTGTTATACATTCATGTAATAACTTCCTGTAAACATATGAAAGAGGAATCTTTTTCAATTTTTCATGGTATCAGAGCATTGATCCTAACGCCTTTGAAACAAAGTTTTTGCAACTCTTTTCTATGGTGGATACTAATTCTACTAGTGTCATCCAAACTATTTCAACTATAAATTCTAATATTGGCCAAGGAACTCAAAGGCTCACAGATCAAGTCATGTCTCTTCCATCCATAGATCCATATGATCCACTCTTCATTCATGCCTTTGACCATCTAGGGATGATGCTTGTTCCAAAGGTTCTTGATGGAACCAACTATCCTATGTGGAGACGATCAATATTGTTAAGTCTTAGTGCCAAAAATAAATTGGGGTTCATCAAAGGAAACATACCTACACCAAATGAGACTGATGCTACATATCAAATATGGCAACGCTGTAACGATATGGTTCTCTTATGGATCTTCAACTCATTAAGCCCAAACCTTGCCAACAACGTTCTCTACGCGGAAACGCCTTCAGAAATTTGGGTAGATCTACAAGAATGCTTTTCACAAGATGATTTTTCTCCTCATTATCAGGTTCAATGACTCATTTTTTAATTTGAACTAAACTAAGATTCCATTTTCACTTATTACACTAAAATAAAGACATTTTGGGATGAATTGAAGATGTCTACCCCACCTGTTCCTTATACTTGTGGAGGAATGAAACATCTAAATGATAGAGATGAAAAATTCATGCTCAGACAATTTCTTATGGGCTTGAATGAAACATATTCAGCTGTCGAGGGAAAATCATGCTGATGCAGCCTTTACAACAGTTAAGAAAGCATATTCTCTTCTCTGTGAGGAAGAAAAGCAATGAGGGCCAGTTGAACACAAGGGAATAGATCAAACTCATGCCTTGAATGTCAAAACTCAATCAAATTTCAAATAATAAGGATCTGATTCCCAGCACCAGTCCAACTCCCGTTTGTCTAAGAAACCGGTCTTGTGCACTTACTATGATGGCACCACTCAATACAGTAGACAAATGTTACTATTTGATTGGTTTTCTTGTTGGACATAAGTTTCATGGAAACGATGTTCAACCACCAAATCGAACCCGTAAATTTGCTACAAATCAAATAGGAACTGAATCCTCTCAAGCACCCATTAAGACAGTTCAAACATCTTATTCATCACTTTAATTTATTTGATGACTTCATCTAATTTGCTCATTGATGACTTGTTTGATCAACTTAAGGAGACGAAAGAATTTTCTAAGATTGATTTGCGCTCGGGGTATCATCAGCTTAGAATTAAAAAGGCCAATGTTCCTTAAACAACATTTAAAATTCGTTATGGACACTATAAATTCTTAGTGATGCCATTCAGGTTGATAAATGCTCCAACAAGTTTTATGGATCTTATGAATAAGGTATTTCGCCCGTACCGAGATTGGTTTTTGATTGTATTCATTGATGATATCTTGATCTATTCCCAAAGCGAGGAGGAGCATGTAGAGCATTTGGGGACTGTTTTGCAAACTTTAAGGCAAAAGCAGTTGTATGCCAAGCTTAGTAAGTGTGAGTTCAGGTTGGACAGAGTAGTATTTCTAGGCCATGTCATATCAGCTGAAGGCATTTATATTGATCCTCAAACGATTGAAGCAACAGTGAAATGGGAACTACCTACAAATGTCATAGAAGTTAGAAGTTTCTTAGGGTTAGCTAGCTACTATTGTAGATTTGTAGAGGTATTCTCTAAGATTACTTATCCTCTAATGCGGTTTACTAGAAAGAACGCTAAGTTCTAGTGGGATGATGAGTGTGAAAAGAGTTTTCAAGAAATTAAGGCACGTTTGATCTCAACAGCAGTTCTTACACTTTTATTTGGTAATGAAAGATTTATAGTATACAATGATGCCTCTAGACAAAGATTTGGTTGTGTGCCAATACAACATGGGAGAATGGTGGCCTATGCTTTGAGACAACTTAAGAAGCATGAGCAAATCTACCTAATACATGACCTAGAGCTCGCAGTCGTGGTGTTTGCACTCAAAACATGGAGGCATTACTTATATGGGAAAACGTGTCAGATTTTCACCGATCATAAGAGTCCCAAGTATTTGTTTACTCAGAAAGAGTTAAACTTGAGACTGAAGAAATGGATTTAGCTAATTAAAGACTACAAGTGCACTATTGATTATCACCCAGGCAAAGCTAAGTGATGCACTAAGTAGGAAGTCCTCCAGCTCTAAAGCCTACTTGTGAGTGGCGTATATGCCTTTTATTGATCGAGTTGAGATCTTTGAGAGTTGAGTTGAACATTGACAATGGTGGAGCTTTAATATCTAATTTTTTAGTTATGCTGACTTTGATTGACAAAGTTCACCAAATGTAAGCTCAATACCTGTAGTTAATGAAATTGTAAGAGGATGTGCAAAAAGGTTTACGAACTGATTTTGTGGTAAAAGATGATTGAATATTAGTCATGGGTAGTAAATTATGTGCACCTGATATTAAAGGTCTAAAAGAAGAGATTATGGAAGAAGCTCATTGTTAAACTTATGTGATGCATCCTGGAAGAACGAATATGTATTGTACCTTGAGGGATCATTACTAGTGGCAAGACATGAAGAGAGAGATAACAAAATTTGTTTCTTGATATTTAGTCTGTCAGCAGATTAAGGCTAAACACCAGAGGCTTGCAGGGTATTCTCAACCGCATCCTATTCTTGAGTGGAAGTGGGAGCATATCACTATGGACCTTATAGTAGGACGACCACGTACTCAGAAGGGACATGATACTGTTTGGGTGGTTGTCAATCAACTTACAAAATCTGCTCACTTCTTACCATTCAAAACCATCTATTCGATGGACAAATTGGGGAGTATTTATGTGGCTGAGGTAGTTCAACTTCGCGGAGTACCTATGTTCATTGTCCCATATAGAGATTCCCAATTCACTTCTAAGTTTTAGACCAGCTTGGAAAATGCTTTAGGCACCAAATTGAATTTCAGCACAACTTTTCATCCACAAACTAATGGTTAGTTAGAACATACTATTCAAACCTTGGAGGATGTGTTGCAATCTTGTGCTACAGAGTTTAAAGGTAATTGGGACAATTATTTACCTCTGATAGAGTTTACTTACAACAATAACTATCAAGCTGGTATTAGGATGGCACCATATGAGACTTTCTATAGTATAAAATACAAAACTCCAGTATGTTGGAATGATGCTGGTGAGCGAAGGTTATTTAGTCCAAAATTAGTTCAGGATACTAACAAGAAGATACAATTGATCCAGGATAGATTAGAAGTGACCCAAAATAGACAGAAGAGCTATGCAAACAAGCGTATGCGGGAACTTGAATTCGAAGTTAATGATGGAGTTTTTATACATATATCTCCTTGTAAAGGGGTACTTCAATTTAGGAAATCATAGAGCGAATTTGTCCATTAGCTTATTGATTAGCTCTGCCACCAGGGTTATCCAGAATCCACAATGTGTTTCATTTCTCAATGCTCCAGAAGTACATATATAACCCGAGCCATGCATTATCGAAGCAACCAATTCAGTTGAAAGAAGACTTGACTTAAGGAGAGAAACCAATAGAGATACTGGAAGGGAAACATCAAGTTCTGCGTTCTAAGACCATTCCTCTACTAAAAGTATTTTGGAGGAATTACACAAAAGAAGAGGCTACTTGGGAATGCAAAGACTTAAAGTAAGCTTAGTATCCCCATAATTTCTTATTAGGTACGTAAATTTCGAGGGCGAAATTTTTATAAGTAGGGAGGATTTTAACATATGTGAGAAAAAGGGAAAGGCGGTTAAGAAAAAAAAAAGGTTTGGAGGAGAGAGACCACATATGAGAGAGAGAGAGAGAAGATGCTATCAAACCGACCTGAAAACCCAACCGAACTTGCAAAATCGACCCAGCCATATCACTGGTTTTCGGTCACTTCACTAGTCATGGAAGGTAGGAAACGAAAGCTGTTGAGCCGACCATCACTCCCTTGCCATCACCATTGCCAAAAACCGATTGAAACATTGTTGTTTGTAGCACGAAAAGTCGCGGCCAAAACCCATCAGCACTGCCATTGATTCTGCTAGAATTAGACCACACCATCGGCTGGCTTTTACTCCTCACATCACCACCTTTCATTTCCGACTATCCACAGCCACTAAAAAGTCACCGATTTCCCGCCGTTTCATCGTTGAAGTTTCATGGTTATCAAGCCAAATTTCAATGTTGTCGCCATGCGTGGGAGCTCATCGTCGGTACCATTAAACTGAGCTTGGCCAAGAGTATCTAACCTGAGCTTCCCTGTCATTGTTGCTTGAATTTTGATCACTGTTGACGGGTGAGGGCAATTTGATAATTTTACATTTTGAGGGTAATTTTGTAATTTCTGACCCTGTAGAGATTTTAGTAATTTTTAAAATTTAGGATTGGTTGTAATTACGATTCCAAAGGTAATTCGGTGATTTACAATTTGGAGTATTCTAACGATTTATGAATTTGAGGGTATTTTAGTAATTTTATTGACACGAGAGTTGTAAATTATGGACAGATGTTCGTTTTGAGCATTATTGTGTAGATTTAGTCATATTTCACATCTACAAGAAATAATTATGTCGTTTCCTTAATTTATGAGGATTTGTGAGCGAGAACCAGTTTGCAGTTATTGTGCAAATTTTATTGAACTCGCAAGTGCACGAATTTATTGTAGAATAGATCAATGGTGACGAGTGTCGATCCCACGAGTAGGTGAATTTTAGTTATATGTAGAATTAATTTTGTATGAGGGTGGTTGGATTTGTGGTGAAAGTGAGTTTAGATTATCCTAAAATTGGATTTTAAATGGCGAGAATAAATTGAATAGAAATCTATTGAAATGACATACTGGGGTATCTGGATCCGTATCAACATGCACCGTGGGCTAAATATTCCTTATTAATGCCAATTAAATCATGAGGGGGGAATTCGCACCTCATGAACCACACTCTAATCAATATGGTGGTAAGGGCTTATCGTGCCTAATAATAACTTTGTACTAGGTGGCCGGTGAAATCAGGGCAGTATCTAGACAAAATTATTATTATTTGTCGATGGAAAGTCAAAATATCCACAAAAACTAGAGGGGAAGAGAAAATAAATTTACTAATTAAAGCCCATGACACATTTTGAGACTTCACCTTCAACCCAAGCTTGAAAGAAAATTAGCTACTCATAATTGAACTATGGGCAAAATGGAAATTTATTAAAATACGTAGAAAATATAAGATGGAGAAGGAATTACATAAAATGGAGTCAAAAAATGGATTTAGAGATCTCAAATTAGGGGGGGAGAGCCCCCGTTTTATAGATCTATTGAGTAAATCATGGCCATTGGATCAAAAATATTTTAGACGCTCAAGATTGCGCTACGTCATCAGTCAAACACTTTAAAGTGTTTATAAGAAACAATGTTCCATATCCAAACTCTCTCAGGTCACCATCTAAAAGAGCTGAAGGAGAAAGGTTAATCAAACCAACTGCAATACATATAGCTTTTACCTAAAATGATTTTGGAAGCTTGGCATCAGAAACCATACACTTAATCTTTTCTTCAGTTGTTCTATTCATCATTTTTGTAACATCATTCTGTTAGGGGGTTTCTGGTAGAGTTTTCTAAAGTCTGATTCCATAGGATTTGTAATATTGCTCAAATGGTCCTTTATACTCACCACCATTATCTGTCCTGACACATTTTAATTTTCTTCTTGTCCTTCTCTCAACATAAGCATGGAAAAACTTAAGTGTATCAAGCACCTGCTCTTTGGGTTTTAAAGCAAAAGCCTACACTTTTCTAGAATAATCATCAACAAACGTAACAAAATAGAGTGCACCTCATATTGATGTACTTTGCATCATGCAAGCATTGGTGTGAATCAAATTAAGGATATGTGACTTTTTAGATTGAGAAAAACTTTTAAAAATTATTTTGTGTATTTTTCCAATTAAATAATAAACACAGGTCTTAAGGGACATACCTATGAGGTTGGGTAGAAATCTTTTTTTGGCAAGAATTTCTAACCCTTTCTCACCAATGTGACTAAGCTTTTTATGCCACATCTCAATGTCAGAATCTTTTACAATGATATTCACTTCTTTTTTCTTGATCTTAACTTTTATCACACAGAGAGTATTCACTCTCTTCCTCTTAACTAACACTAGGGAGTCTTTGTTGAGCTTTTATTTTCCTTTACTAAATTAGTTAGTATCGCCATCATCATCAACCTTGCCTGTGGAGTTCAAATTAAGACAAATGACTAACATGCCTTACATCTTTAAGCAACAACTTACAGGCCATACTAGTTTTCAAGCAAATATCTCATATGCTCACAATCTTATGTGCCCCCTCATTTCCCATCTGAACATGGCAATAATTACTATTAATATAAGATGTAAAGTAATCACGATGTACAATAACATGAAATAAGGTATCTAAATCAATCACCCAATCACTGGTATAACAAGTGAGATTTGCAAAGCTCTCATCATAAGCAATACCTATATCACCATCAACTATTACTGTAGTGTTCTCTCTGTCATTTTTCTAACCATTAGCCTTTTTGTTCGCTTATTCTCTTTTCCACAATCTACACTCTCTTTTTGTATGACCTATTTTCGGATAGTGAAAGCACTTGACAATTCTCCTCTGGGACTTAGATCTTCCTCTAGGGTTATTATTATTCTATGGGCTGGAATTACTACTTTGGCATCTTTTCTGCTTTTCTTAATTTTCTTAAACAAGTGCACCTGGCTCAGAGGAAATTGCTTCAACATTCTTTTTTTTCTGGATTCTTCATTCTACAGCCTATTTGTAACTATGTACAAAGTTAATTTCTCGTTCAACACTAAATTATTTACTGGTGCCACTAATGCGTCCCGACTGTTAAGCAAAAAACTAAGCAATAACAATGCTTGTAACTCATCATCGAAAATAATCTTCATAGTAGTCAACTGATCAACCAAGCCTTAACACTCACTAGTGTGTTTAGTTATACTGTGACTCTCCTTATATTTCAAGTTAATAAGTGATTTCATCAAATTGGCTTTGTTTGGTACTATTGGTTGCTTTTATATTCTTTGTAATTTCCTCCAAAGAACATTAGCTTTGGAATCCTTCGCGACATAGTGGTATACAATTTGATCAATCAATGACTTAATAATACCCATGACCTTCTGGTTCAATTGAGCCTACTTTATTATATAAATCAGTGGGTCTAGCTTTTCACCTTCAATTGGTTCATGTAAATCTTTCATGTACAACAAATCTTCTATCCTAGACTTTCAAATTCCATAATTTCATGACTTTAATCAATCTTGTATGTCGAAGACTCCTCTATTTGAACCATACAAGTAATAAAAAATATACAACCTGACGTTCTAATACCACTCTGTTAGGAAAGGAATCCACGCAAGCAATTACAAATTAAGTGAAAACAAACTCTTTCTTTCTTTTTGTGATTAAAAATAAGATGTGTACCATAAATAAATAGATAGAAATAAATCAACACAATCCAAAGCAATTAATAAATCATAAAAGACACAAATTTTACATGAACAACCCAAATTGGGAAAAATGGGATTATAGCACAAATTCTCCTTTAGATAACACTAAAGGCTAACAACATCAAGAATCTTAACAATTTTGGCTTGTAGTAATAGCCTAATATCTGTCTCTCGAGCAAGTGGGTATCTTAAAGAATAGCCAATGCGAGGATAAAGCAACAATAAAGACCAATAAGATTGTAGATAGCGATGTTAAGAACTTACTCTCAAAATTCGGGAGTAAACGGAGTTAAATTCACTGTCCGATTGTATAATCAAAGATTAAAATCCTTGCTCAAAATTCAAAAAACTCGCCATTGTTCTCTCTTCTTACTCTCTTTTCTTTTGTTCGATTGTACAATCATAGACGCCGCTTGCTTTATTCCTTTTATATAATGCAGTACACAAACTTAATTTTATTGGCAAATTTCATCCAAGCCCAAAACTTAGTGCTACTTGCGTACCAAGCAAGCCTTTGGGCTTTTATGCCACCTAAATGAGATGGACCCAACACCCACCACCTCATACCATCGCCCAAACTCCTCCAATTCGATGATGAATAGTTGTTTTGGCTATGAAATAGTCTTTGCTCAGCTAGTTATTCAGAAAACATAGATGTTTTTTTATGATCCATTGGGTTTCAATGATTTAGGGTTTTATATTGTGCATCTAAAGTGGTAGCGAGCAGCGTGTTTAGAGGAGAATCGAAACTTCGGCACAATTTCCTCTCCTTTAGCAAGCAACAGATTTATCTTGACTTAAGAGTTTTTATTTTTGTTTCTCATGAGTGGTGACAATGAGGGCGGGGAGTATAAGGTGTCTGGGTTCTAATGCTTGTTTGTTGTGACTAATATAATAATCATAAGTGCTTATTTTGCACTTTAATTTTTTTTAATGTTTAATTGTTTTTAATAGAGATTTTTTATGCTTAAATAAGCTAATTTATCTCTACTAGTAAAAGCCCAAAATTTGATATTTTAGAGCAGAGCGTAGAGAGCTTTTCCAAAATATATGTAATATCAAAAGTACCATAAGAACATTTCATTAATTACATAATACCCTTATTTATATGCAAAACCTACAAAATTAATGCAGCCATTTGATAAAAAAACATATTGACGTGACTTTAATTTTCTTTTTTGATGATTTGGCTGCCACTTTCATCTACTTATTATATGAAACCCAACACAACATAAATTATTTCCACCATTTGATAGAATTTATTATTGATGTGCTTTTAATTTTAAGTATTAAAGAAATAGATGAACTAATTTTTTCTTATTAATTGATAGCTTGGATGCATTTTGTCACAAGTTATATAATCATGAAACAAACTTAAGTTAATTACACAAAAGTACTTTAATTTTTCCAGAATCAAATAGTCTAATGCTTAAAAAGAGCTTTCCAAATTGGCAACCAAACATTCAATAAATTTTTGTCAAAGGCTATGTTGACATAAGCTCTAATCCTATAAGCTTTATTTAATACGTTGTACCAAATAGAGCCTTAATTGAGTGCAGAGCACTTAAAGTTACTTTAGGTTTGTCAAGTGTGTGTTCTCTAAATGATGTAGTTTCTAGCTTTTGTAAATTTCATTATTACTATTATTATTATTATTATTATTATTATTATTATTATTTAAGACTTAATTGTTTAGAGTAAAATATCCTTGGCAACCGAAAATGATTCCATCTTTGGGGAATGTCAGTCCACTACTAGACCACCACCATTCTCTAATAGAAATGATTATCCATATTAAAAAAATTAGGATGAGAATTTATTTGTAGGCTCTAGATTATAAGACATGGAAAATTGTTAGTGATGGTTCATTCATGCTCATTACTAAAGATGAAGAATTGGAAGAAATTCCAAAACCTTCACGTCAGAGCAGTGAGTCGGAAAAGAAAAAGACCTCTTTAAATTCCAAATTCATGAATGCTTTGTTTTGTGCCTTAGATAAGCAAGAATTCCATAAAGTTTTAGATTGTTCTAATGTTTATAAAATTTAGAAAAAACTTGAAGTTATTTATGAACATATAAATCAAGTCAAAGAGTATAAAATCAATAATATAATAGACAATACGAATCATTCCAAATAGAAAAAAATGAGAATGTTCACTTCACGTAAACTAGATTTACGGATATTAAATACTTTAGGAGCTTTAGGAGCTTTAGGAAAGACCTTTTTAAATAGCAAGAAGGTAAAGAAAATCATTAGGTCTTTTCCAAAAATGTGAAGACATAAGAGAACTGCCACTGAGGAAGCTAATGACTTAAGTATTTATCTATTGATGATTTAATTGACTCTCTTATTTCATATAAAGAGGATTTGACATCTAAAAGAGGTGACAAAGACAAAGAGAAGAAGAGTATTGCCCCAAAATCTTCGAGATATGAAAGCGACGACGAAAGCGAGTACGAAGATAAAGACATGGCTATGATAACTCGAAAATTTAGGAAGTTCTTCAAGAAATCCAGTGAGTGAAGAAAATTCAAGAACTTTAAAAATCAGAATGAAAAGAAGGCAGTGAATATGTGCTTTGGATACAAAAAATCTGGACACATTAAATCAGAATGTCCTCTCATCAACAAAGCAAAAAAGAAAGCTATAGTGGCAACGTAAGATGATAGCGATAAAGAGACCTCAGATGAGGAGGAATCACATGAAGTGTCAAACCTAGCACTTATGTACTGAATTGCATGATGACTTAAAGAAAATGAGAATGAAAAATGCTTATCTTAAAAAGAAAAATGTAGAACTTTCAAAAGAGAAAGTATACTTTGAATGAAAAGATTAAGTGCCTGGAAGTAAAAGACAAAAGTTTGCACGAAGAAATTGCATTTTTTTAAGAAAAAAAAATGTTTCATCTAGACATGCGAGATGTCTTGTTAAAGATTGAAAAACAAAAATGAAATGCTTAGGCAAAAGAGTAATGAGCTTTATGATATGGACAAAAGAATCTAGAGCAAACTACTTAGTTCACATAAATTTGTTTTTGACAAAAGAGGCATTTGTTGCAAGCCTAGCTTGAAATAAAATATTACAAGAATTACTTTGTTAAGGCTACCTCCTTTAGTAATCATCAAATTGTTTGTCATTACTGTAATCGAAATGGTCATATAAGTTATGCATGTTCGATCAACAAAAATATATCTTTTGGAATCAAAACTGTGAACCATTACTAACACTTCAGGGCCCAAAAAGCTTTAGATACCTAAAACTTGAGATTTCATCTGCAAAGTTCAGAAAAGAAAAAGAACAAATACTCTTGATTTTTTAGTTTTACCAAGATCGAAAATGATGGAAAATTATCCTTTAGAGATAATTCAAAAATAAATATTATTGTTATTAGTAATGTCAGAAAAGATTCTTCTACCTTCATTGTAAATGTGGGTTTAGTTGAAAATTAAAACACAACTTGTTTAGTATTAGTCAATTCTACGATAAAGGCTATAAAGTTATTTTTTATAAAACAAAATGTGACATTGATAATCCATGTGATAGCAAAGTTTTGCTTGTTGGAAAAAGATGTGTAAATGTATATACCATTGATATAGATTTTGTATCATCACATCACAAATGTTTTTCTGTATTACATTATGATAGTTGGTTATGGCATATAAGACTAGGTTATGCAAGATGGACTTGATTTCAAAAATTTTTAAAAATGATTTAGTTAAAGGTTTTCCAAAAATTGGTTTTCAGAAAAATAGAATTTGTGAAGCTTGTCAATTTAGAAAACAAATCAAAACCTCCTTAAACAAAGAAAGAAAGAATCATTTTTCCACTTCAAAATCACTTCAACTTCTTCACATGGATTTATTTAGACATTTAGATTTGCAAGTCTAAGTGGTAAGTATTATGTATTTGTGATTGTTGATGATTTCTTTAGACACACATGGGGATTGTTCTTAGCAAATAAGGATGATGCCTTTGATGCTTTTAAAATCTTTTGTAAAAAAGTCTAAAATGAAAAAGGGTATACAATCTCTTGCATCAGAAGTGGTCGTGGTGAAGAATTTGAAAATCATGTTTTTGAAAATTTTTGCAATAACTTTGGCATAGAACATAAATTTTCATCACCAAGAACTCCACAAAAAAATGGAGTTGTTGAGAAAGTGAATAGTTCTATTCAAGAAATGGATAAAATTATGTTGATGATGATGCAAGTGATGAAATACAAAACGAGAATTCCCTAAAAGAGAAACAAGATGATTCGGCAGACAAAAATCATGAACTGTTACTAGAAGATCAAACTCAACAGGGTCAAAATGAAAGTAATTCTTAGACACTCCCCAAAGAGTAGAGGTATGTCTCTTTTCACCTTAAAGACTTAAATCCTAGGTGATCTTTTATGATGTGTGACTACTAGATCATCACTTAGAAATACATGTGAACATACTGCATTCATATTTGATCAAAAGTCCTTTCTGGAAGCGGAAAACGATGAATCTTAGATTGTGACAATGCAAGAAGAGTTAAATCAATTTGAGAGAAACAATGTGTGGACACTTATTCCTAAACTAGAATAATAATATGTTATAGGTACAAAATAAGTATTTAGAAAAAAAGGATGAATCTGGTGTGGTTATAAAGAATAAAGCTATATTAGTAGTTCAATGATACAACCAAGAAGAAGGAATCAATTTTAGTGAAATCTTTACACCTGTAGCTAGATTGGAATCTATTAGAATGTTCTTAGCATTTACATGTCATAGAGATTTTATTTTGTACCAAATGGATATTAATGGTACTTTCCTAAATAGCTATATTACAGAAAACATTTATGTGAAATAACCCCCTGGTTTTAAAAATGAAAAATATACAAATCATAGTTATAAGTTTCTAAAGCTTTATATGGCTTAAAGCAAGCCCCTAGAGCATGGTATGATAGGCTTGTAAATTTCTACTTAAAAATAATTTTTGAGTGGGCAAGGCATATACTACTCTCTTTGTTAAGTATAAAGATGAAGATATATTCATTGTTCAAGTTTATGTTGATGATATTATCTTTGGTTCTTCTAATGAAGCTTTATATAAGGAATTTTCATCTTGTATGAGTAAAAAATTTAAGATGAGCATGATGGGAGAATTGAAGTATTTCCGTAGACTACAAATCATACAAAATGAAGAAAGAATCTTCATCATTCAAGTCAAATATGTAAAAGATCCACTCAAAAGATTTAGCATTGATAACTTAAAGACTAAAAGCACTCTAATGAGCACAACAATCAAGCTTGATAAAGTTGAAAAAAGTAAATAAGTTGACGACAAAACGTATCAAGGTATGATTAGATTTTTACTTTACTTAACTACTAGTGGACCCGATATCATGTTTGGTGTATGTTTATATACAAGATTTCAATCATGTCCCAAGGAATCTCGCTTGCTTGCTGTGAAAAGAATTTTTCGTTATTTGAGTGGAACAATTGATCTTAGTCTTTAGTATCCTACGAGAACTCATATGAATTTAACTTGTTACTCAAATGTTGATTTACTGGTTCTAAAGTTGATAGAAAAAATACTAGTGACACATGTCACTTTCTAGGCCGTTCCTTTGTCTCTTGGTTTAGTAAGAAACAAAATTCGGTTGTACTTTCAACTACTGAGGTTGAGTATATTGTTGTTGATAATTGTTGTGCACAAGCCATTTGGAGGAAATGAACCTTTAGAGACTATAGGATTAATCTTGATCAAATACCCATTATGTGTGGCAATACTAGTGCTATTAGCCTATCAAGGAATCCCAATCAACATTCTAAAACCAAGCACATAGAGATTATACATCGTTTATTGTGAGATCATGTTCAAAAGGGGGGATATTATGTTAGAATTTGTCTCAACTGAAAAATAACTTGCTGATATCTTTATAAAACCCTTTAGTGAGGACCAGTTTATCAAAATTCAATACAAACTTGGGATGATGAAATTTTGACATTAACATGCCTATATATCATATTAAGGTTATGTGTTGTATTTGTAGGTTGTTTTTGTTAATTGATTTAATTGATTTTGAAATTTGTGCTTATGCGTGCATCCATGAATCATGCAATAAAATGGTCTTGGAGATCTTTTGGATTCATGATATGAACTTGGAGTGGATAAAAAATTGGCCAAAGATTAAAATAAATGTGTGAAATCGTAGTTAGCCAATTTCAGAAAATGGAATAATTATTCCTAGCTTTTCTTTCTCATTTACATTAACCTTCAACATTTTAACTCTAAACCTTGGCGGTTGTGCTTTATCTCTCTAAAATTCATCATTTTCTTGAGTGTTTATTGCAAAATTGAACCTGCACAATCATTATAAACATCCTAAACTTCTTTTTTTTTTTAATCATGAAAACAAGATTTGAAAGCCAAAATAAAAAATCCCCCATTTGAAACTCTACTTGTGAGCTGAACGGTCAAGTTTTCCATGCTCAGGCCCAAGCCCACATTGTTGATAATAAGCATAGTCTCTTTAAAAGCCCCTCCAAGTTTGAACATCAGGCTTAGGCTGGGCTTGGACTTTTTCATTAAATATAAAATAATTTTTTTATAAAGTAAAAAAGAATTAAATTAAAGATAATTATCCAATATATAGTAGAATAATGGTATAATAAACAATATAATGTAACATAATAAATCATAAATACTAATATAAAAAATTATCAATTTAATATTTTGAGTTTTTAATTTAAATTTATTTTAAAATTAAAGCTTGACTTTTTTCCTAGGCCTAATCCATGTGGGCTTTTTTATTTTTCGGCCCATATCTTGACCCAACCCACGCGGACTGGGCTTCAGGCCAGCATGCCTACACCACCCTGGTCTTTTTTGCCAACCCCACCAAATTTTGGCCAAATTGATCACCCACATTACTTCAAATACCTTTCATCTTCACTTTAATCGATTCAATTTCTTCTAAAACACCAAATTTCCCAAAATTCCCAAATTTAGTATAAATGGCCGGTGTTGAGTCATTAAGAACAAGAAAGAGGAAAAACCAAATGGCAAAGAGGAGTCCAGTAAGTCATAGAACTATTCCTGAGTTTGACAAAACTTATCTTCCAAACCTTCCCTTGGCCAGACGATTCCACTCTAGGTTTATGTCCCGACATGTAATTTCCTCCTACTATGTTGATATGGGTAGTTTTGATGAACTTTCTATATGTGGTAGAAGTATTAGGAGAATGTTAACAGATAGTAGGTTAGGAGAATGCTTTGAGCGTTGAGGAGAATGTATATCTTAATCTCGTCAGAGTATTTTCTTCGAACATGGAGATCTTTGCCCCTAGAGAAGATATGATTCATTCTAATGTGGGTAGAATATCAATAGAATTTGATGTGGGGGATCTAAACTTGATTTTAGGAACGGAGAATAAGGGTTTTTCTAAGAAAGAACTTATGTTCAACCATTTTCTTCTTGTTAATGTAGTTAGAAACATTTGTAGGTGGAGAGATTTGTCTGATGATATTTGCCACATTTCTTTCTATTCCCAACTCTTTAACCCTGTAGATTCAAGTACTTCACAACATTCTTCAGCATATAATTACTCTTAGGAAAGGATATACTGATGAGGTTACTTATTTGGGTGTTGGGTTATTAGATTGTATCCTCCGTTGTCGACCAGTTAACCTTAGGTATGTGATTATGAGACATATGTTGAGTACTCTTAAGGTGAGTTGTCGGTTGCTTCCTTAATGTTGTATTATTATTAAAATCCTATGGTATTTTAGAGTACCCCTTCGTGAGCTAGTCTATGAGGAGTCCAAGAAGTTAGGGGAAGAGGCTATTACTGCATTAGGATTTCTTAAGAGGAATGGGGAATTGGTTAAGACCACATTTATTAAGAACTAGGATACTCTAGTGGCCCCTGAGGATGACAGATTCCTCATCGATGTCTACTCAGTCGACCAGTTACTAGATTTTAGATTAAAAGCTAGATCTCAAATACCTCGCCAAGCAACAACAAAACATGCTAAGGCGCCAGAGCACTTAGAAGGACATGACCTCACTACAACAAATATGACTTTTTATAGCACTAAAAAAATGTTATATTATCGTTATTATAGCGTTTATTTAATGTCATGATTGCTCATGCTATCTTTTCTCTATAGCATTTTTAAAAACCGCTATCGATGTATAGCAGTTTTTAAATGCTGTTATAAAACTATAATAGCATTTATTTAACGTTATCAAATATCATGATATAGTGTTTTTTGGAGTGCTATTTGTTTAGAACATTTTTTAAATGCTAAAGGAATAATTGTTATTCAAGTAATTTATAGCATTTATATCAATGTTATAATTTAGCTGAAGAGTCTATAGCATTAGCCGAAACGCCGTAACATGTTTTCATGCTACAAACTGTTGATAGCATTTTATAAGGTTTGGTAATGCTATATTAATCTTTTCTGGAATGCTATTGTGCTTGGTTAATTTTGTAACTTTTTTTTTTACTTTATGGCATTTATCATATATTTATAACATAATCGAATACAATATGATTTATAATTAAAACTGACAATTTTAACAAAAGCAATAAACTACATTTCATAAATTCATGAACAACAAATACCATCAGTTATTTTACTTGTGGAGTACTATTAGACTGAGTTGATGTAGATAGATTTCGATTTTGTCCATCATTTGATGCTTCACCCTGTACAAGAAGAAATTAAAAAAAGAAGTTGATTTCACCATTTTATGAAATTAAGATCACAAGTAATTAACGTAACATTTAATAAGGTACTTGCTATTACCAGTTTGTTCATTAAACTTTGTATGAGTTTGTTTTGATCATCCATGAAACCTTGCATTTGCTTCATTGTGACTTGTAATGTGTCAATTTGTTCTTGCATTTTGGCTTCTTTCTTAGTTTGCTGAGATATTGCCTCTAATTTAAATTGCGTCACTCCTGCTCCTTGACCTCTAACACGGCCTCCTTGCTTAAGTCCAATAAACTTTGAAAGTATATCATTTTTAACAGATTTTGATTGTGCTTTTGACAAATCTGAATTTTTTTTCAGCTTCATACATTTCCTACACTCAAGAAAGAGTTATTTATTATAAGGATCCCACTGCCTTACAATCAATGTATGGTACATCCCTCACATGAACAGTGAGTGGGTCCCACTCGTACACTGTTCATGAGTGAGGGATGCACCATACATTGATTGTAAGGTAGTGTTTGCCTTATTATAATATTTCCAATAATAATTGCTAGCATATCTAAGTTATCATCAATAAATTTGACACATACCTTCATTTCAACAACTTTTGAACTAGATGATTCACCATTCTTTTTAGTATGTGCTTTAATCCAAACATCAATTCGAGTTATTTCTGATGGATTTGAACTGTTTTTCTTCTGTAATGAAAATATTTTTAAGTTAGAATTAACTATATATATATATATATATCTCAAAATAATAATAGACGCTAGCTAGCTAATGACTATATTGTTTGAATATAATTAAAGATTTACCATCTTATCTTGCATACGAGCATATCCTATTCGACTTCCGGTATATGGAATATCTTGCTTCGCCCTCATTTCCTTAAAAACCTTGCTTTCATCATGTTTTAATATACATTAATTACATGATTCTAAATAAAATAAAATATGCATGAATGAATGTTTCATCTAGGACTATAAGCATACATACCATGAACGCTTTTGAGGTCTTTTTTTTAATAAAAGTCTCCCACTCGATAGGTTTGACAAGACTAGGTTGAGCATCCAACTTTTTTGTCAATCTTGATTTATGTGCTTGCCAGACTTTTCCCATCATCGTTAGTGTATACTTTTTGATTGCATCTCCTTCCAAAACAAATTTTTGCTGAATGTTTCAAGCAAATAAAAAATAACTAATGTTAGTGTCATGTTATAATTTAAACTGCACTCTAAAAATAGATGTGTACATATTTACCTCGAGTGCTCTCAACAACAAAACTTTTTGCTGTTTTGGAACATATCTTATATCATCACAGTTTATAGACACAGCCTCCTTTACCAAACTGCAATAAAACGATGAATATAACACAGATGAGTTTCCAATAGGTTGCCCCAAATTATTCAACTCTAAGACTATCTTCTTCCCATCTTCATTTGCCACATCATGACATACAGTAGGGCCACGTTTCTTCTTTGTCAAATTCTCTTCATTACAAGATTGATATGGATTTTCGGATGTGACATCATTGAGATCTTCATTAGTTAAATGTGTCTCGGTAATAGGTGCATCTCTAGACTCAGACCTACTTGATAAACTTTCCTTGTTCTTTTGGAAGCTTGTTGAGAACTCTATTGACCATATATAAAATGAATTGGCATAATTTCTCATTTTTAACATATATAAATATAGTAATCTTCAAAACAATATTAAGTATTTACCTCTGGGGCACACATGGTACTTCCCCAATGTTCCCGAAATATAGGGTCAACTTCAAAAAATCACAAAATATTCTACAAAAAAGCTATTAACATGAAACTACTTTTAAATGAAAGCTAATTAAGTCTAGAATGCAATAATATTCATGACTAACTCTAGAATATAACTTATCAATACAATTTTTTCATTGTTTCCAAGTCTGTCAGTAAGTTCTTTGTCAGTGTTCTTAAAATACAGGGTCGAATTCAAAAAATCACAACAAAATCTACAAAATTGATATTGACATGAAACTAATTTTAAATGAAAGCTACTTAAGTCTAGAATACAAAAATATTCAAGAATTACTCTAGAATATAACCGATCAATACAGTTTATTCATTGTTTGCAGGTCTGTCAGTAAGTTCTTTGTCAGTGTTCTTAAAATACAGGGTTGAATTCAAAAACTCACAACAAATTCTACAAAAATGATATTGACATGAAACTAATTTTAAATGAAAGCCAATTAAGTCTAGAATGTAAAAATATTCAAGAATTACTCTAGAATATAACCGATCAATACAGTTTATTCATTGTTTCCAGGTCTGTCAGTAAGTTCTTTGTCCGTGTTCTGAAAATACAGGGTTGAATTAAAAAAATCACAACAAATTCTACAAAAATGATATTGACATGAAACTAATTTTAAATGAAATCTAATTAAGTCTAGAATGCCAAAATATTCAAGAATTACTCTAGAATATAACCGATCAATACAGTTTATTCATTGTTTCCAGGTCTGTCAGTAAGTTCTTAAAATACAGGGTCAGCTTCAAAAAATTACAAAAAATTATACAAAAATGATATTGACATGAAATCACTTTTAAATGAAAGCTACATATGTCTAGAATGCAAAAGTATTCAAGAATCACTCTAAAAAGTACCCAACCAATACAGTTTATTCATTGTTTCTAGGTCTGTCAGTAAGTTCTTTGTTAATGTTTTGGAACTACAGCGTCAACTTTAAAAACATAAACAATTCTGCATACATTATCTTAACATGACAAATACAAAAGTTTGCTAGGTACGAGTGTTTCCATACCTAATAAAAGTGATAGCACAGAATTGCTGAAATGAATCAAAATAAGTCCTCGTACGACATGCTTTATAATGAACTGCATAAAAGAAAAACATTTAATTAGCTTACTACTATGTATAAGAAACTAGAATAAGTTATTTATAAATTTGCTTATTGTAATCAAAACTACAACAGAATATGTATTACAGTTACCAAAGAAAGTTAAATATAGATCCCTTCACAATTCTCTCTGCGGGAGCTACCATCTTCACCCTCTTTATTGTTATCGAGCCTTGATACATCTAATGGTTGTAAGGTTGTAATACAATTTTCAGCATAATTATCCAACTCGTGAAATCCTCTTGGAGGTGCTCTCAATACAACATACCAACTAGACGAATCATTCTCCCTTGAATAGAACACTTGTTTTGCTTGAGATGCTAAAATAAACGAGTCCCTCGCAAACTGATGTTGTCCTTGATGCAGATTAACCAAAGTAAATCCATCCTCAGATTTGACACCATTTCTAATGTTAGTCCAATTACAGTCAAACAATGGAATTTTCAGAGTATAGTAGTCAAGCAACAAAATATCTTTTATGACACCATAGTACGTAATTGTATCGATGCAACTATTTGTATCTTTTGAACTAGATTGACAAACTGTAACTGACTCAATTAAAACACCACTATTCTGTGTAGATTTCTCAACATCCTTTATATGATAACGCTGATCATTGATGATGTATGCATTATAGCTCACAGCTTGCCTTCGAGGACCACATGCAAGGCATTTTAATGTCATTGAGATGTCGTTTCTATTTTCTTCCTCAATCTGTTTAGAAATTAAAAAATATCAATTAATGGGAGTTTAAGAAACAAAATAAAATAAAGCATAGATCCCACAATGCTACTATATTGGAAGCTTTTGTTCAAACCAACTGGAAAACTCTTCTGAATGTCGCTTCCAAAGTAAACCTTCATTTCTTGAGAGTCTCTTATCCAAATGTTTTAACTCAGCTAAGTGCAAACTAAAAGAAAGGAGATAATTAAAAAAGGTGATTACCGGCTTCTCATCTAAAGAAAGTTTAAATTAAAAGACTTACTGTAAATATGGTTCTACTTCAGCTGTATTAAATAACACATATCGATGAGCACTTTCCAATCTCTCATTTGTTAACTCAATTATTGATCCTTTAGAGATTGGTCGGCCTTCAAGTATCATATCATGCATGTACTCTTCATTTCTCCTTTGGTGGCAATCCATATCTGCTACTTGCTCTATGCATCTACTAAAGTAACTCATGCATTCATCGACAAGATGACATTTAACTATACAACCCTCTGGTCTTGCACAATTCCTAACATATCCTTTTAACTTCTTCATTTCTCTATAAATACAATCAAACATTATGTCAACACAAGAGGCTTTTTAACTTAAACTAACACAAAAGAATTATTAATTTATATATATTGACAACCTTTCAAAAGGATACATCCAACGATATTGAACCGGCCCATATAATCTTGCTTCACGTCCTAAGTGGATTGGCAAATGAACCATTATATCATAGAATGTGGGAAGAAAAAACCTTTCAAACATGCACACAATTTCAACAATATCCTCCTCAAGTGCCTTAAGTTTCTGTCGATCAAGGACTCCTTGACACAGATCATTGAAAAATACACAACCTAAATATTGCATTCCTTGGTCCTTTTGGAAGTAAGCCTCGTAAAGCTACAGGCAACAACTGTTGCATTAACACATGAAAATCATGAGACTTGAGGCCTGAAATTTTACAATCTTCCATTGAAATACAACTCCCAATGTTTGAACTATAACTATTAGGCAATTTCAAATCTAACAATCTTTTGCAGAAGATTTGTTTTTCTACCCTTGATAATGTATGTGGTGCTGGTGGAAGAAACATACTCTTCTCACGCACATTTGGATGTAAATCTTTCCTTATTTTTAATTCCTTCAAATCCATACTAGAATGAAAGTCATCCTTTGATTTTCCCTTTATATTGAGTAGAGTCCCAACTATGCTATCACATACATTCTTCTCTATATGCATCACATCCAAATTATGACGCAACAAAAGATGCTGAAAAATTAAGAACAATAAGAGTATCATGAGGAATTTATTTAGGCATTATCAACATAATTACAAAAAATTTATTCAATAGAATCATACCTGCCAATATGGTAAGTAAAAAAATATTGACTTTTTTTTCCACACCGAGTATTTTTTTATCTTCCTTTTGTTCTTTCTTGAACTTTTTCCCCAATCATTTTCTATGTCTTTTACCTCATTTAAAATTTGCGTTCCAGACATTATTCTAGGTCTTTCCTCAAGTTCTTCATGACCATCAAACCACGACTTTTTGAATCGAAGGGAATGGCCAAAAGGAAGGAAGCGTCTATGACTCATATATACAGTTTTTTCACTGTATTTTAACCTTTTTGAGCATGTATTAGAACTGCATATAGGACACGCTGCCTTACCTTTTGTGGCACATCTTGCCAAGTTGCCATATGCAGGAAAATCTTTAATTGTCCACATCAAAATTGCTTTCAAGTTGAAAACTGCCCTAGTGAATGCATCATAAACCTCTACACCATTCTCCCATAGCTGTTGTAGATCATCTATTAGCGGTTGTAGATAAATATCTATGTCATTACCAGGTTGTTTAGGCCCTGGAATCAACAATGTCAACATTATAAATTCTTTTCTCATGCACAACCATGGTGGGAGATTGTAAGTCACTAACATTATTGGCCAGCAACTAAATGTTGAACTACGAATACCAAAAGGATTAAACCCATCCGTTGCTAGACCTAACCTTAGGTTTCTAGGATCTTTAGAGAACGAAGGCTATTTTTTATCAATTGTCTTCCAAGCTAAGCTATCCACTGGGTGCCGCATTTTATCATTACTTTTATGATCATAATGCCATCTCAATTGTTCTGCCATTTTTGGTGACTCAAACATCCTTCTAAACCTTGGTATTGTGGGAAAATAAGTCAACACTTTTGCTGGACTTCCTTTATGAATCTTTTTATTTCGACCATCTAAATTTCATCTAGAAGTCATTAACACAAGCATGTATCCTTATACAATCTAGTTGAAATGGCTTCAATAACATTTCAACTGAACGAGTAGAATTCAGAATAGTATTTAATTCGGGTAACATATCACACAAAATCTCCAAGAGGTTATCAAAACTCTTATTTGAGTATCTGTACATAGTCCTGTGCTTATATAAGACAGCTGCTGCAGATAACCTAGTGTACTTTGAGCAACCTGGGTACAATGGGATTTCAGCATCTTCTACCAAATTCATTGGGCAATTATCTTGCTACTCATCAACATTTTCATGAATACCTCTATAATGGTCATCTACATCTCTCGACATGCTATATGTATTAGTCATTTCCACATCAATACCTTTTTTCCCTAACTGTTCCCCATGCCATATCCAAGTAGTGTAAGACATATCCATCCCATCTTTCAACAAATGCAATACAATTGTTTCACCATTTTGATGACATAGGTTTTGACATTTTCTACATGGACATCTCAATAAACCTTGGTTTTCTACATTTAATGTTGCATTTTCCACAAACTTTTTTACTCCTTCATGATATTCTTTTGTATTTCTACAAATAAAAGTAAAATATCAATTAAAATTAATAACATTATAAGAAAATAGTAAATATATAATTGTTATTTGGCGAGTTAAAAAACTTTTTAAGTTGAACCCAAGTTTTGTCCATCATCTTAAAGTCCTCACTTGACTTGAGACCATAGAGCCATGAAATATATAAAAAAGAAAGGATATTTTTATTATTTTTACACCTAAAAGGAAAAAAATGCAAGTAATAGAAAGCTTAAAGCTTTGTATTTTAAAGCACGTAACAAGCTTAAAGCTTTGTATATACCTGATGGATTGATTTGAGAAGATGAACTTTAATTCAGCTACTTTTGACCGGTTAGGAAAAGGGGAAAAGAGAAAGTTTAGAGTTACAGAAGAAAAAGATGAAAAGGATTTGGGGAAAAAAATAACAGAAAGCTTTTGGGCTTTTTCTTAGGATGGGAAGAATGGGCGCCAATATAGAAAAGTTAGCGCCATTTTAGAGATTTTTTTATAATAAATTCTATAACACTTAATAAAAAGTTATAAAGTAGCTTTTCAATATTTATTTTATAACTTCTTTACAATCACGCTATCCTAAGTACATATTTATTTAGCATTTTTTAAAAATGTCAATATAAAATGTTATAATATGGGTGCCAATCTAATGAAATTTGATGCCTAAAAAAGCATTTTTTAATGAATTTTTTTATTTCTATAGCATTTTAAAAATGTTATAATTTGTTTTTTCCAATAGCTTTTACAAAAAAATGTCATAAAAAATATTAAGTAACAATTTATTTTATAACTTTTTTAAAAAAATGCTATGCTAACTAACATTTTTATAACTTTAAAAAAAAGGCATAATAGTAATGTTATACATCTAATAAAATTTCAGTTTAATAGCAATTTTTATGAAAAATGCTATAAAATGTATGATTGTGATGACATTCGATATAAAATGTTATAAATTAGTGCTATAATAAATCATATTTGTTGTAGTGCATAGACATTGATGAGCCTTTAGTTCCTAAGGGGCCTCCAGTTCTTAAGGATCTTGTGAGCCAATTGGTTTGTGAGGTTTGGACACTTCGAGGCAGCAGTAGTAGCTCTAGTATCAATTTGCTACTTTCCAGCTTTAGCAGCAGTGCATTCTCGACCAGCAGCAGTAGCATTTAGATGGCCAACAGCACATTCTTTCTGCACTCTATGTTCCAACTCCTAGGTCTCCACCACATCCACCGCAATAGTTTTCTTTACTTTCTATCACTTTACTTTTCGTACAGACATTTATCATTTACTGTTATGTTAACTTTATATTACATTTTATTTTAATTTATGAGATTGGATGTTGGTTTTTATGATGATTTAACTACATAATTGTTTTATGTGATGATTTGATATTTGATGGATCTGTGATGATTTTGATGATTTGATCCTAAGATGTTGGTTTGTACTTTAATGATTTGGGTGTAATGTTGCTAAAAATATTTTTAAGATGATACTTGTTGATAGAGAGAGGTTCTACTACAATTTCAACTCGGACAACATTGGTAAAAGTTTGGCTTTTCATTGCATTTCCTTCCCATTAACACTAAATTTTCTTTTTGATGATGAAATGTATTTGAACTTTGAATTTGTTAAAATTGACTTTTTACTTAAGGGGAGTTGTGTTGTTAAAATTATTGTATACGCACGCACACACGAAGGGGGTGATATGCTTTTGAATTAGTTAAAATGGGCATAACTTGTTATATTGGCACCTTTTAAAACTTGTAAAATACTTAGGGGAAGCTTATATTTAGAGGGAGCTAGTATTTTTAAATCACTTGTACTATGAATACATGTAAGGTTCGTCAACATCAAAAGAGGAGAATGTTGATATAAATGTATTCATAACATTGATTTTGATGATAACAAACAAGATCAGAATTGAAGAGTGTTGTGTCGGTAACATTGGAGAATCGTGCAGAATTATTTGGATTTGTCTTTCACCGTGCTCAACTTATACTTATCTTCTTCCTTTAATTATTTTGATGTATTCTGAGATCAATATATTTATGTTTATTTTTCTCATTCAGATTATGAACTAAATTTATTTGTAGTTGAGTGACAAATAATCTAATGGGTTCTTGACTGTTCTTATATGTTGTTATGGCACTGCTGTAGCATTTTACTCTAGTAGTTTTTATGAATATAACTATTATTTCGGTTGATCACCCATTTAATAGTTTCAGTTAAGATAGAGCAGCAAAAGAGCATGTCTTAGCGGATATTATTTAAGTATTACTTGATCGTAAGTTGAGTTTCTTGGATATTATTATATGGCTAGGCTTTTTGTATTCATAGCATATGATAACCTCTTTCTTCTCCTTTTGATTCCTGAAGTTTTTAAATTTTCTTCGCTCACCGGTTTTCTTGAAAAATTTTCTGAACCTCCTTGCTAGCATGGCCAACTCCTCATCATCCGGTTCACTGTCCCCATCACTCTCATATTTTGAAACTTTGAGAGCACATGCTTTTCTTCTTCTCCTCATGCCATTTCTTTGCTGCTAAGTCTTCTTTATATGAAATAAAAGAGCCAATTAAATCATCAAGAGGTAAAATATTAAAAATTTTGGCCTCTTCAATAGCAGTCCTCTTAGGTCTCCATTGCTAAATCTCTTGTGTATACATAGAATATACACTCTCATTTTGTTCCGTTTGGAACAATTCATATTGTCGAGTGTACCTACTAATTTTTTCCTCTTTCACTTGATTTGTCCCTTCATAAACGACTTCAAGTTTGTGCCAAATTTCATTTGCACTTTCACAACTACACACTCTATGAAACTCTTTCTTATCTAGTGCACAAAACAAGACATTCATACTTTTAGAATTTAGATAGGCTTTTCTCTTTTCCAATTTATTTCATTCCCATGAAGGTTTTCGAATATCTTCCCCGACTTTATTTTTAGTCAAAGGCATAAATTAACCACCACATACAACTTTCCAAATTTCATAATCTAGTGCTTGTAAATAGATTCTCATCCTAGTTTTCTAATACGAGTAATCATTTCCGTCAAAGAACGGTGGCCTAGTTGTGGACTGTCTTTCCCTAAAGGTTGAGTCATTTTGGGTTGCCATTGATCTTTTACTCTGGACGGTTAAGTCCTAACAAGAGAACAACGCTCTGATACCAAATGAAATTCTAGTTATGCAACCCAAGAGGGGGGTGAATTAAGTATTTCATTTTCATTTTTCAAGTCATCCATGTGTGATTCTAAATACTCATGTGAAGTACTAGGTTTCTCATTTGATAATACAACTTTATCAGGCAATGTTTTATTCTTTAATTCTAAGCATGTAACTTTTGCACTTAGAGATTCATTTTCATTTTTGAGCTCTACCATTTTCTTTTTAAGATATACATTCTTTTTGCAAATTTTCATCCACTCATCATGCAACTCTTTAAAAGCATCATATAATTCATCATAAGTAAGATCACTTACCTCATCGAGATCATCATCATCTCTCATTGCCATGAGTGCAAGGTTTGACACTTTTTTGCGAATCTGCTTCATGACTTGATTCTTCATCACTATCATCCCAAGTAGCAACCATGGATTTCTTCTTAAGTTTGTTGAGAAGTGGGCATTTCAATCTTATATGGCCAGACATTTTGCATCCATAGCATATGATAACCTCTTTCTTCTCCTTTTGATTCCTGAAGTTTTTAAATTTTCTTCGCTCACCAGTTTTCTTGAAAATTTTTCTAAACCTCCTTGCTAGCATGGCCAACTCCTCATCATTCGATTCACTCTCCACTCTCATATTTTGAAACTTTGAGAGCAATGCTTTTCTTCTTCTCCTCGTGCCATTTCTCTGTTGCTAAGTCTTCTTCATATGAAATAAAAGAGCCAAATAAATCATCAAGAGGTAAAGTATTTAAATTTTTAACCTCTCCAATAGCAGTCCTCTTAGGTCTCTATTGCTAAGTCTCTTGTGTATACATAGAATACACACTCTCATTTTATTCTGTTTGGAACAATTCATATTGTCGAGTGTACCTACTAATTTTTTACTCTTTCACTTGATTCGTCCCTTCATAAACGACTTCAAGTTTGTGCCAAATTTCATTTGCACTTTCACAACTAGACACTCTATGAAACTCTTTCTTATCTAGTGCACAAAACAAGACATTTATAGTTTTGGAATTTAGAAAGGCTTTTCTCTTTTCCAATTCATTTCATTCCCATGAAGGTTTTCGAATATCTTCCCCGACTTTATTTTTAGTCAAAGGCATAAATTAACCACCACATACAACTTTCCAAATTTCATAATCTAGTGCTTGTAAATAGATTCTCATCCTAGTTTTCTAATACGAGTAATCATTTCCGTCAAAGAACGGTGGCCTAGTTGTGGACTGTCTTTCCCTAAAGGTTGAGTCATTTTGGGTTGCCATTGATCTTTTACTCTGGACGGTTAAGTCCTAACAAGAGAACAACGCTCTGATACCAAATGAAATTCTAGTTATGCAACCCAAGAGGGGGGTAAATTGAGATTATAAAATTATTCAATTCTAGAACAAAACTCAATGTAAATCTGAACTAATTTAAAGCAATAACAAAGAAATCAATCAAAATATAAATAGATAAGGGAAGAGAAATTCAAACACGAAAATTTTTACGTGGTTCAGCCAACCTTGCTTGAGTCCACGCCTCCAAGATTTCTGGGCTTGAAGATTTCACTAAGCAAGCCTCTAAGGCTTCAAATGCTTACACTTGACTTCAAATGTGTCAATAAACCTTTACAACAAGAGATTATCCTCAACCCAAGTGTATCACAACACTTACAATCACTTAAAACAAAAATTATAAATTTTGTTCTTCACTCACACAATACTTAAGATTAGAAATCAATGCTTAATATGTGAATAAATGAAGCAAGAATGAGTTTAATGCTCTATGAAAGTTGTATTCTCGATTGTAAGCTCAATGATAGTGTTGTAATTAACCCTGTTTGAATTTGAATGAGCTTACTTATAGTTGGTGCTGAAAAATAATCGTTACTGACTGTCTGCCCGTAAGTGGATAGTCATTAAATCTTTATTCTAGCCAAAGTTATCGTTGAGCCAAATTTCAAAAAAAGGGTTGACCGTTTGTCATTTCCCTTTCGCTGTTAAATTCCAAAGACCTGTAAAACAAACTCCAACTATCCGTTCTCACTAAACGATTAAAGATTAGTAAGGAATGACATTATGAAATTTATCGCTTAGCCGTTTATAGTTAACAGTTCCTCGGTTATTTCCAGTAACTTGCAAAAAACTGAAATAACCTTATCCGTTTCCGTTAAACGGTGCAAGATTAGTATATGCTTCCAATATGAAATTTATCGGTTAACCGTTTATTGCTAAACGGTTCTCCATTTAATTCCAGTGACCTTCCCAACATATTTGTGCTTTCTGTTTTGGCTAACTGGCTAGAGCTTAAGCAATAATTTCTTTCTGGATTTTATCGGTTAACCGTTTCAAAGAAAACGGTTTACCGTTTATTTCCAAAATCACTTAGCTAGCCAAATATTGTAGGGAATCATTTTTAAATTGTAGCAATTATCCATTTTTCATGAACATAATTGGAATGATTATAAGGCTTTTGTTTATTAATGAATAGTTCCAACATTTTAATCAAAGTCATTTAAAGTTTGTTATCATCAAAATTAATATTATGAACATATACAAGTTAAAATATTTTGATTGATCATATTTGAGAGATGTAGGATCAAGATATGAAATTGATTAAAATAAAAGAAGATGTGAAGAACAGATTGCAGACCTACTTTTTACTGAGAGATGATGGTACTTTAGTTGTGGGTAGTAGACATTGTATGCCGAATAATTTAGATTTGAAGAACCAAATTTTAGAAAAAGCACATAGTTCAGTATATGCTATGCACTCAAGTAGCATGATGATGTATCATTTTTTAGGGAGCATTATTAGTGGTAGGGGATGAAGAGAGAAATAATATAGTTCATAGCACATTATATAACTTGTCAACAAGTTAAGGCAGAACACCAAAGACCTGTGGGGGAATCTCAACCACTGTCTATTCCTGAATGGAAATGGGAAGACATCACCATGGATTTTGTGACAGGACTTCCTCATACTAGTAGTGGTTATAATAGTTTATAGGTTATTGTTGATCGTCTCACAAAGTCTGCTCACTTTTTACCATACAAGGGCACATAGTGTTATGATGACGAATGTGTATGTAAGAGAAATAGTACGTTTGCATGGAGCTCATGTGTCTATTGTTTAAGATAGAGACTCACGGTTTACTTCCAAGTTTTGGCCATCTCTACAGTAGGCTATGGGTATTAAATTAAATTTTATACAGCTTTTTATCCGCAGACGGACAGAGAATCAAAGAGGGTTATTCAGATTTTGGAAGATATGCTTTGAGCATGTGTCATGCCGTTTCGAGGTAGTTAGGATAGATATCTGCCTTTGATAGAGTTTGCTTATAATAATAGCTATCAGTCTAGTATTCAAAGTTCTGCACCATTTAAGGCTTCATACAGGAGGAAATGCAAGACTCTAATTTGTTGGGATGAAGTTAGGGAAAGATAGTTATTATGGCCAAAAATCTTCCAAAATACTAATGAGAAGATTAATATCATCAGAGAAAAGTTAAAGGCAGTGCTAAAAAAACAGAAGAGTTATGTAGATAAGCGATAGAGACCACTTGAGTTTGCAGTGGGTGATAAAGTTTTCTTATGGATTTCTCCTTAGAAGGGCATTCTTCGATTTGGAAAACATGGAAAGTTGAGCCCTCGTTATATGGGCCCATGCGAGATTATTCAGCGTGTTGGTCCACTTGCTTACCGTTTGGCTCTACCTCTAGAGTCATCATAAGTCCATGATGTTTTTCATATTTTGATGATGTGGAAGTGTATTCCTGACCCTTGTCATGTTTTAGAAGGGTCACATTGCAGAGAAAGCCACTTGGGAGCATAAAGAGCAAATGCGATCACAATACCCATATTTATTTTAGTTATATATGTAAATTTCGAGGACGACATTTTTATAAGTTGGGAGGAATTGTCATGCACAACTTGGGAAAAAAAAAGCCACACATGCTCAATAAATTAAGTAGCCAATTGCCTATTGCATGCAATATGAGCTGTCTGCTTCACCACTTCTTCACATACTTGCGTCACGTCTTAGCTTACCTCATGCATGTTCCACTTACTTGCTTGAGGCAGTGATAATGTTTATATATAAATTAAGAGCTGCTTGTTAATGGATTCACTTACAACCGAGACCAAGGCAGAGACTGAGAGGAAAAAGGAAAGAAAATAAAATGAGAGAAAGAAATAAAATAAAATGAAAATAAGAAGAAAGAAAGAGAGACCGAGATTAAAAGAAAAGAAAAAATAAATAACAGAGTTACGGGAATTGAATTACATTCGTTGGATTAGTGGGTAACAAATTTATAGAAATTAAATAGTTATGATTTAATTTACATCATACGTATAAGTTTTTATATCAGTTCTAATCGTTAATTTTTAACCATGTATTCTAGGAGAAACAAGAATCCAAAGACCCATAACAGCCCCAACGAACCCCGGAGTGAAACAGGATCTGTGAGTAGATACTATTATTACTATTATGTATTCTGTGAAGCATTTATGTTTGATAATATGATTTAATATCATATTATAATTACATGTACGCATATTATATGTTTGATTGAGTCATAAGATATGATTGCTAGTCACTATATCTGTACCCTTCCTCGTAGACTTTGCACATGCATATTGAGAGTTAGGTTACTCTACCCGTGCGATGCAGTTAAATTCCTCTTGGTATTGAGAGGTTTTTCCCCCGCTGTACTTGTACGATGATGATCCCGGCGAGTACTAAGAGTTATTTCCCTTGGGTACTATTTGGTGCAATTTTGTCATGAATTTATGCATGAATTCGATGTCTGTTGATGTATGATATTCAGTGTGGCATTTATTATTATTATTATTATTATTATTATTATTATTATTATATATATATATATATATATATATATATATATATATATATATAATTGCATCAACTCACTGAGCCGCAATCTCGCTATTTTCCTTTTTGCCTCTTTTTCTCCTAGGATTCCACAAGATTTCATGCATCTTAGTTCTAATCAATTAAGGTTGGGCCATGAGATGCATTGCTGAATGTCTTGCATTTTGAGCACATTTATGGTGCTTATATAATATATATATATATATATATATATATATATATATATATATATATATATATATATATATAGTGAATATGTATAGAGAGACATGAACTGTGAAGTTTTGAATGTATATTTTCAGATAAGACATAGAGGTTGTTATGTGTTTATATCATAGACCATATATATATATGAATTAAATTTCTTCCATAAATTTTAGTTATTAGTCTGTATGATTCGCCTCAGATCCGGCATATAGGTCTTAGTTATTAGTCTGTATGATTCGCCTCAGATCCGGCATATAGGTCGGGGCAGGTCGTGTCATTGAGGTTGATACAATACTAGGAAAATAGACAAATAGTGAAGACACTGCAAATTAAGCAGATCAAATAAATAGAAGAAACAACTAATCAATTCTATAAGCAATAGCCACAACAACTGAGAAAATATGACTTTATCAATCCTACCGGCATGGTTACCATAACCATGCAACATTACATCAACATTGGATCATCAATCAATTTTGATGATATGAGATTAAAAACATTGATTTCCTAATTTTCCGTAATTACATATTAATAATAGTTTATTTGGATTTTTTTAACATGCAAAGAAAGAGTATTGAGTAATGACATAAAAAATAGTTGGTTACTCTCATGTATAAGAAAGCTTAGTTATAATATACGCCGGTGAATTTAGGGTCAGACCAAAGTAATTTAAAAATATGCTTATTAATTATTAAATAAAAGTATTTGAGGAAAAATAAGTTAATAAGGAATAGTCTAAATTAAACAAGTGCTAAGGTTACGATCCATTCTTAGTATCCAAATCGTGGTCATAATACTCTCATATTTATATTTTGCATCTCTTTTACTAGTTGGAATATTATATGACTTAGTCAATAATTAACCACTCTATGAATATATATATATATATATATATATATGGATTAAGTATATATTATACCACAGTCGTATTGGAGTGTTACTACTATCGTATTGGTGTGTCGACATTAGATTTAAATACCCATATAGATCTAAGGAGACCTAGATCTATAAATTAATATAAAATGAAAATAACTAGTAGAAAATATAACTAATAGACATGTAATTAAAAATAATAAACTTAAAACTCACTTGAGAGAATAATTAAATCCACAATTGAATCCTTGAGCTTCACCATTAATCATTACTTAGAAAATTAGTCACTCATATTGGCTACCAAAACACTCATTTTATTTTATAAATTTCTAAAAGTACAATACAAGGAAATTGAAAACAAAAGAGAAGAGAAGAATTTCTTCTTATTAACTACATTTTCCCCTAAAATTCACTCTAGATTTACACCAATTTTCCACCAAATTCTCTATTACCTTTACTCTCTCAAATTTTGAGTTGACTAAGTGTGTACCTTTACGTCATATTTTTGGTGAACTTGTAACCACAATCTTTAAATTAGCTTTACTAATACTGATGTATTACGTTATTTTAGAATTCTAGAATTTTATTTTTTTATTTTAATTAGAGTCCATTATAGTATGTGATTTAATATTTTATTTCCATTATAATTGTGATTTAGTTTCCCTTTCTAAGTTAACTTAGGAAAACATATTTATTCTATTATAAATAGAGAGATCTTATTATTGTAACTTCAACCTTTGATCAATTAATAAAATCCCCTCTTTTATAGTTTCCTCTATAATTATCTATCAAAATATCTCTTGTAAAGTCGTTTGGATTAGAGCGTCGTCTAATTTCACTTTATACATTATTAAAAATCTCATTGAGTCATTTGGGTTAAAAACAAGATCTACTCTCGCTTTTATTAGAGCGTAACCTAATCGCGTTGGCTTGGTCCGGCACTAGAACGATATCTAGTTTTACTTCCCTATCAATTTCGCTTCCCTTATGCTGCTCCGTTAAATACAATCCATGGTTCTAAAAGTGCAACCATTATGGAACTTTGGATTCAACATACACTAGAAGAAAAATGACAATAGATGACAAACACTTTATGATAGATTCTAGACAAAATGGCTTATGTCATTAAACTATGATGGACTCGTGATAGAATTATAGGTCTATCAAGAATTGATGTCAGATTCATGATAGAATTAATGTCCATCAAGAATTAACGATAGACTTATGATAGAACTGTTTTCTATCATAAATGTATAATAGATTGGTGATAGAAATTATGTATATCAAGAAATTTATGATAGAAATCTAGGATTGACTATATTTGACTAATTTTTAAATTATTATATTTATTAAAAAAAATCAAAGTGTTGCATTTTACTGTAACTAAATATTAAAAAGAAAAAACGAACGGTGCGTTTAGATTGTGTTAGATTAAAAGCACCCGAAAATTTTCTGACTCCATGTACACACTTATCCTCATCAGTCATCACCTCACTGTCTCAAATTAAAAACCCTAGGTCAAACCCATACTTTATCAATTAAATTTCTAGCACCGGCAATAAGCTTTAAGATATTATGACCACCACCGAACACTCAACACTCAATACTCAGTGCTGAAACCCCACTACCACCACTATAAGCAGTTGACCGGTTGCGCATTCTTTTAATTTTGTGCACACATCTATCTATGATTTCAAAGCGCTTTAGTGATGCCTACTAGTGTGTTTTATTTAGTCATTTTTTAAAAAAAAAGGTGTCCTCATAAATTCTAATTTTCTTGTTCTTTGCATTCTTTACGAGTGGTTGTGTTGGTAGTTCTACACTGTTCTGTTTCAGTTCTATATGCAGGAATATTATTCTTGTGCCTTCAAATTTCACACTTCTTGTTTTTATCAGGTAAAGAAAAGAAACTCAGAAGAAAGCTCTACGCAGTGGACTACAGGGATCGCTGAGGTTCAACTCCCGATTGAGTATGTTGGGTTCCCTCTCTCTCTCTCTCTCCTTAGAGAATTTGTATTTTGAGTTCACTTAAAGATTAGCTCTGGAATGAAATTGTGATATTTTTCAGAGTTATGCCAAGCAAGTGTTTGATAGAATGCCTAAAAGAATAAAAATTGTTATAGGCTTTTATTTATGAGAGTTTCTACCTTTAAATGCAACTGAGGGACTTGAAAATTGCAAGGAACCCATTTAACAGACAACATCATTTTTTTGCAGTGGTCTTAACTTGTGTGCAAACTTGATGAACTTGGATAATGAATGTCCCTTTTACAGTGAACTCAATGACACCAAAATAGAACCCATATATTTTATTCCATCCATATAGTACAGTCGATGTCTCATTTTGTATGTGTAAGAAGTGGCAATCCTTTCGTATGCAACAAAGTTGAAACACCATCTTATAAAAAACTATGTATCTATGAGAGCATTTTGCTACAGTGAAAGCAATTGTGAGCCCTGCTTATACATTCGCTTTTGAAGGTTTATTGTGTAAGAAAAAGCTGTCTCTTCTTTTTTAATTTTCTTTTAATGTTTGATTTAATTTTTTAAACTTATTCTACCTTTTTTTCATATTCTTTTCTTTCTTCTATTGTGTTTTTTTATTAAGCTTAAAACTTTGTTTGGAGGCTAGAAGCTTCAAGAATAAAGAGAAAAAGGGCAAAAGGGAAAAAGATTTTTACTTTTTAGGCAAATGTTCTTGGTACATGTGTTTATCTTTTTATTTATTTACTTCAAAATTTGAGCTTTGAGGTTCTTTGCATGTTTTCTTAAGCATGCTAAAGAAACATTGTTGTAGAGATAAAAAGCTGAAAGTCAAAGAGCGTGTTTGTTTTCCTTTGTTTTCTCTATAATTTTTGAATAATGGGTTTGGAACACTAATATTTTAATGTGGTGACAAATTAATAAAACCTTTAATTTACTGTTCTATTGTTGGGCTAAATTGATGAAAGATCTAATTTATCATTTTAAGGGATTGAAAATCTGCATTTTTGAATAATGATTGTCCATTCAATGCATGTGAAATTCTGCATTGCTAACTTCAATTATAAATGTTTGGAGTGAGTCTTTTGTGAAGATATTTGCATTTCACAAAATGTGAACTTTTGGGTGTGTGCACTTGGAACTCTGTAGAATTCAAGCAATCCAGAAAATATGGACATCCATATTTTAAAAAATTTAAATAAAGAAGTGCCTTGTTCTAATTTACTATATTCTTAAATAATGCTTGTAGTTTGTATCAGTTCATGTATTTATTCCAATCATTTTTTCTATTATGCAGTTTTAACATTTCATGTTTGATTATGCATGTAAAGTTCATATGCGAATGCTATTATGCAATGTGCCTTTTATTAAGTTTATAAATTGGGTTGGTTGATTCTGCATAAACCCGTTTGCTGGATTTGGGTCGGAATGTGGCTGGGTATATGGCTGGAATTAGAGTGTTGTTGGAAGATGGCAGTTGCTGCATATGAGTTGGAGTATTGCTAGGTGTGTGGCTGCTGGAATATGGTATTTTAGCTGAGAGTTTTGTTGGAAGGCTTGTTGTTGGAATGCTTGCATTAATCTTTGGAAGTTTTGTTGGATACCATGGCTTGGTGGTTGGAGTTTTAATTGCTTTTCTTGGAGTTTGATCGGAATTTAATTGTTATTTTATACTGTGGGATCATTTTTTCAAATTGAAATGTTTTATTATGTATTGGTGGCGATCACATTGGAGACTAATTGTATTTCTTTTAAAATTAATTTGTTAGATTGAATGGATTTTAATTAATATTAATTGTTTTTTAATAATATTTGTTTTATCAATTGATTAAATTTGTAAACAGGAATTCATCAACCAATTATAATTATAATATATTTTTTAAAAAAATCAAAGCTTTATGATGGGAAATAGTCGTCATACGTTCTGTCATAAATAATTTCTTGTCAAAATCGAATAATGAATTTACAAATGATAATTTAATTTCCCGCCAAAAATTTAAAAAAAAGGCTAAAATTTTAAATTTCAATTGAATTATTTTTTTTTACATTAAAGTATTGTGTGACAGTAGATGACTATGAAAAATCATCATGAATTATATTTTGTTATAAATTATGATAGTGACATAGATAACGGATAAATTGTCTGTCATGCACCTCATTTTATGACAATTATTTCCCGTTATTTATTATTATTTTTTTTTTTTGCAGTGATAATCAATGGCTACAAAAGAAATCAAACTAGGACTCTCTATTGCATCTTTTGACAAGGTGGCTGAACTACTAGATTGATAGACGTGTTAAATCTAGTGTAATGAGGTGCATGCAAGCTCAGACAGGTAGCATGATCTTAGTCGTTCAGAATTAATGTTGGATCTGAAGGCTAGCAATTCTTCCAAAAGCTTATGAGTTTTCGAATCCAAATTTCACATTTGTTTTTTTGATCCAAGCATCATGAATTTAGGAATTTACCTACACAACACAAAAAATCATACTTAAGAATTTACAAAAGCAGACAATTTATAAAATGGATTAGGAATTTGTAAGTGATGAAATTGTAAATGTTATTGGCATTGTAAGTGAAAAACGATAATTTTAAAATTTATTAAGTGTGTAATTCTAGTGTTAATCATGTGGCATAAGTGATGTATAATTCATTAAATCATTAATAATTTTTTGGAAGTTCCAAATGAATTATTATACTCTATCGCAATCTATTTAAGGAATTAATGCCTCATTACTTAGGATAAAATATTGGGATCCCACGGCTTGTAATCAGTAATGAATAATAATGAAATAGGTAGTTATTGAAAAATATTTGGCAATAAAATGATGCTACAAAAATTTAAAATTATTTGCAATAAAAAAAATTGACAATTAAAAGTAAAAAATATATATACAATGCTTTGATTTTATTTTATCACTTGACTTCAAGTAATTCTGACCGAAGACTCCAGAGAATATCGAAAAGAGATTTGATTTTTTTACATACACACATAACACAAAAATTATGCGGCAATCATGAATTTTTGAAAACCAGTCGTTTTTGGCTATCCATAAGTTCACATGTGGGTAGACTCGATCAAGTAATTGAATTGAAGAAACGCAAGGAATTATAGGAAATGAAAGTAGTGAAATCATGTACAGAAAAGAATTGAACTGCAGTTAAGGCACAAGTTTAGTTTGTGAAGGCTCAACTAATTGAAAGCAATGAAATACAAACTTCTGACTTTTACAAAGTAATCATCAAAATATTTGACGAGTTTGAGATTTTAAAAAAACTGAAAAAATAGACAAATAATGAAGGAACCTACAAGTTAGGCAGGGTTAATAAAAAGAGGAAAACCGACAGGATAAATATTTACCGTTATTCATTTTTTTTATTGTTTCCAAAACCAAATGTTGCGATTTTTTTTTTGGTATTTTTTTTCTTGTTTTTTCTAGAACTGAATTAAAAAGTTTCCTCTCACTCTAGGATCTTTCTTCGTTTCTGTGAGATTGGTTTCTTCTTTTAAAGAAGTTTTTGTATGAAAAACTTCGCTCACTAAATATCAATCTTGAACTTTATTCTTATTCAAACTTAGATAACTACAGAAACAAAGTGTATTCGTAGTCAGTTGATCTGTGTCCAACTGCAATGAAAGTTCCAATTTTACTATACAAAAATAAATCACTTGAAATTAAAACGCGGAATTGATGTTATTAGAGTTTCTTATTTAATTTTACTGTAAGTCATGGGGAATTAGATGGCCATCCGTTATGTACTGTTGGCCACTAGGTATTTTGGTCATGTGTATGTATTGGGATGTCATAGGACTTAAAGCTAAAAATCAAATCCCAAATTTAAAGTGAAGAACAGTTGCCAGAACAGAATCTACGTTTTGATGTCTTAGATTATGAGCTCAAACAATTAAAAGTACATAGAAAATGCATGATAGAGCACAAACTCATATTGATTTTTAATTTTGAAATTCATTTCGGAAAATCTGTTCTGTTCAACAGATTAAAGAAAATTATCAACTAGACTCTAGCCATATACTTGTATATCAGTAGAACACCAGGTCAACAAAGGCGCACATCTTTTGGAACTCAGCTGCCCAAAGTCTGCCAAGCCATCAAGACAATACCAAGATACAACATCAACAATAATAACATCAAGAATTACATAGAGGCCGTCGCATATTACACCCACCCCAATAAGAAATTAATTAATACAGTCCAAATGGCAAGTGCCGATATTGTCCTCTGTTTTAAAAGAAATTTACAAACCCATGCAGTAATAATAATTAATTAAATTATACAGTTCAGTACTCGATCCTCCTCTGTTTCAAATCCAAATCCACTGGTCTACTGTTTATTATGATGCAAGGTATATAGGTTAGCCAGTGCCGATACTGGCCTCCATCCTTTATGTACCTTTCTTCGATCAAGGGACATCCCGAGATCTCTAATCGCAAAAGAGAGGCAGGCAGGCCCTTCTCTGGAAAGTATTTGAGCTTGGGGCAATTACAGAGCTTCAATTTAGTGAGGTTTTGATGATCAAAAATTGAAGAAGACAGGCGTTCCAGATTTGGTAAATCAGCAATCACCAGATATGTTAGAGTGGCAGGAAGAGGAAGCGTGGTTCCTAATCCTAGTCCTATGTCCTCCTCCGGTGGAAATGACACCACATCCTGATCACGTCCTCTGATTCTAAGTTGCTGCAGAGAGGAGAATCTGTTCAAACCCCCTCCTCCGTGGCCCCACTCAATGAATGACTTCCAACTCTTCATATTATCAATATTAAGTGAATGAAGGTTGGTGGGAAGGCGATCTTCATCTTCAGGATCACGCTCAGGGCTTAGGACATCTCCTATTGTTAAATGTTGAAGACAGGTCAGATTGCGCAATCCCCTGGGTAAGGCCTCTAGTCTCTCACACTCAGATATCTCCAGCCTAGTCAGCTTCGCACATGGCAATCCTCCTTCGGAAAAGGACACTAGATTTCCACAACACCATATGCTAATCCGTTGAAGCTGGCAGAGATTATGTAAACCGCTCGGTAAAATTTTCAGATTTTCACACTTCCCAATGTCAATCACTTCGAGAGATGTGTTGTTGTTCAACCTTTCTGCTATCGACTCCAGCTTTGGACACTCCCAGACATCAAGGAACTTAAGAGACTGAGGCAGATTGCCAACTTCAAGGGACTCAAGCATGGCAGGTAACCCATTTTTTGAAAATAAACATGTAAGAGATGGACAGCGGCCAATTACTAAGTGCTCAAGAAGAGATGAAGTGTACCTGCTGCTGCTGCTGCTCTGGATGCCCTCTTCCACTGTCAAAGTTCTTATACTATCGCAATCGAAGATCAACAGCAGCTTAAGGCTCGGCGGTAACTGGACACCGGCAATATATGTCAACGAACTGCAACCAGCGATATTCAATATCTCGAGAGATGAATTGGTTTCACACATCCATGCCTCAGGTAATGATTTCAGTGCTTCACAATCCCAAATTGTTATCAACCTCAACTTGGAAGGCAGAGCAACCTCAGGAAAGGAAACAAGGGAACTGCAGCTTCTGATGTATATCTCGCTCAAGGAACTAAGGCTGAGCAGTGATTGTGGCAGCATCACAAGGCCTTGGCAATAACTCAATCCTAGATATTCAAGTTTGCATGACAAATCACAGAGCTGCTGTTGTTCTTGTTCTTCCTCCGCTACCAAGGATTGAAGATTGGGACACCCTCCAATGTGCAGTATTCTGAGAAAGCTTACGTCTTGCAATAATCCGTAATGACTCTTCCATATATATGTTTGCTCTTCCATATTATTTATCTCCAATTCTTCTAATTTTGGTAGTTGTGGCTTCAATGGCCCTGCGAGAAACACTTGATTTGAAGTATCTCCACAAACCACTAAATTTTGCAATCCAAGATGTTTAGTTGTACTTCTCCACACAACCTTTTTACATCCATCAATTTTGAATTTGCAAAGAGCTGGAAGACTCATAACTGAAACTACCAATTCTTCACAGCTTTGAATGACAAACATCTCCAATGCAGGAAGGCGTTCTGGCAATGTACCTCGCAGTTTAGAACATCTTGAAATATGAAGCTCTCTCAACTTAGGAAACCCTTCAATTTCTTGACTGGATCCACGAGGAATCCATTCTTCCCATTCTTTCATATCTTCAAAATGAAGAGTCTCCAAGCATGGAAAAGGAATGGGAGAATCATTCCCATAGAACTCTAAACTCAATCTTTTTACGCCACTCATTCCACGTACTTCAAGATGCTTTAGAGAGCGTAATTGCCCCACTGACGGCAAGGAAGTACACATGCCACAATATTGAAATTTTAGGGTCACCAACTTTGACAAAGAAGAATCGCCTAACCAAATTGGAAATTTTGTACCTCTATAGCCATTGATACAAAATTCTTCGAGGTTTTGATGAGGTTTCAGCATGTCAAGCACACGTGTTTCAGTTTCTGGCACTCTAGAGTCAAAACTGTTACGTGCCCATCGAAGCAATAACACTTTAAGATTCTTCTTTCCAGACAAGTGAGCCTCCTTGGCATCACCCACGTGTTTTACATTCTCTAAGTTTGAAATGTCAAGTGTCCCACGAAGATGCATCAAGAATTTCAGCTCCCGTAACCTAGAACCCCTGTCGTTTCCAACAACAAAATTACACAACGTTTGGAGACAAGTCAACTTACCAAATCGTAGTGGCATTTCCTGTAATGAAATTGTATTTGAATTTTTGAGATGATGCAATTTGATGAGATTTCCAATGTCTGCACACAACGTCTTTAGTCGATCACAGTCTTCCAATAGAAGTGTATGCAAATTGTAAAGCTTGGTGATTGATTCAGGCAAATTTCTAATATTAGTTCTGGATAGGTTAAGATACCGTAAGTACCTCAAATCACCAATTGAATTTGGTAGCTCATAAATGTAATATCCACACAAGGAGAAAACCCTCAACTGTTGTAGTTTAAGCAAATGATGAAGAATGCTACAAGCCAAGTATCCACGAGAATTGTTTGACAACATTATTGACAAAAAGGTTCGCAAATATTTGATATCATAGAAGCCCGCAAACCTCTTAACACCATCATATTCTCCACGAATGTATGATAGATGACGGAGATTTTTGGAAATCCTTTGTTGCTTGTCAACCTCCGACGTACCCTCCATTATGAAGTATATTTCCCCCGCAGCCCATCGAGCAAGGTCGTTAACAAGGTCGTGCATCACAAATTTTGATGTATCATTGCTTGATTTTTCGAAAAACGACCTTGAACATAGCTCCTGAAAGAACTGGTGGCCTAAATCTTCCTTTTCCTCGTCACTATCATCGTGATCCAAGAAACCCTCAGCAATCCATAACAAAATTATCTCCTCCTCTTCAAATTCATAATCCTTTGGTAACAATGAGCAATATGCAAAACATTGTTTCAAAGGTGAAGAAAGATAATAATAGCTCACTCTAAGGGCTGGTAGAATACCGCATCTATCTTCTGGTAAATCCCATATGTTGCTACTAAGCACGTCTTCCCAGTCACTTGGGCCATGCTTACCACGTAAAAGTCCTCCAAGTGTTTTTGCTGCCAAGGGCAAGCCGTTGCATTTGATTACTATCTTCTTGCCAATTTCCTCTAATGACTTATTTGAACTGAAATCTCTTGAACCCAATGAATGTTGAGTGAATACGGACAAACAATCATCAGTTGACAACCTTTTCAATTGATAAGCTGGAGCAGTCCCCATGATTGCTACAACCTCTTGATTACGGGTTGTAACAATAATCTTACTTCCTGGTGCGCCAGCTTCAAGTGGACGGCTCATGTCAACCCAGTCATTGTAATTATCATTCCAAACGTCATCTAAAACAAGCAAAAATTTCTTTTGAGATAACTGCTTGTTTAGCTCCTCTTGAAGCAAATTTAAATCACTGTCATCAATAGTCTGCTTAGTAATGCATCTTAGAATTGTTTTTGTTAGCCTGATAACATCAAAATCATTAGAGACACACGTCCATGCCTTGAGATCAAAATGATCTTGCACTCGATGATCATTATAGACAAGCTGAGCAAGAGTGGTTTTTCCCAGCCCGCCCATACCTATAATAGGAATAACAGAGAATCCACCATCATTTCTTAAATCATCCCTCAACAACAATTCAACAATTTCCTTCTTTTCAGTTTCTCTGCCATATACTTTGGCTTCATTCACCAATGAGGTTGTGGGTAGCCTTTGCATTGCTTTTTTGGACCCCCCAGCCGAACTTTCTTTCAAATCCAGCAAGTCTTTCTGTGTCACAATTTCTTGAAATCTGTCGTTGATCTCTTTTATTTTGGATATCATGACGTATTCGAACTTAATCGAGTCTAGAGTAAAAGTAGTGCAGCAAGTAGGAATGAGCTTCTGAAACTTACTTGTGGTGCTTCTACGACTGCTACTGGTTTGATCGTGATCATGAGCAGCAGCAGCTGGTTCTCCAAGAAGCAGCTTCCTCCGGAAAGCCTCAGTTTGAAACTCTTCCAATAAGTCTTCAACATCGAAAGCCAAATTGTGAAGGTCGCCAAGCCACATCTTGACAGACTTATCAGTTCTCTGCTTCTCCTCAGCATCATCAAGCACCGCCTTAATCTTCACCAACATCTTCTTCCACTTCACTAGATCATCCTGGATCTGCTCCTGATGTGCAAAGAACTGAAGCCCTTTTGAAGTTAACTTATCGACAAGCAACTCTATGCACGCCTTTAGAATTGCCTCTCCGATGATTGACATTTTTGTTTTTTGGGCAAAGAAAGAAAGAAACAGAATTATGAGTTGTGATAAGCAAAATGAGAAAATTAAACAGGTGAGAAAATGGATAAGCAGAATGAGTTTGTGATTGTAAAGGATTTGTCTAGCAAGCTTAGAAATCCCTTTCCAATAATAAAAGTGAAAAGAGAAACAGAGGCCACCACCTTTCTTACTCATAATTTGGCAATTCCGCAATGATATAACTCACTGTTACCAGATTCCAGAAAGGCAGATGTCGGGTCAAGCAAAACGAAAAAGCTTAGTAAAAGTAAACGCGATTAAAATGTTTTCAAAAAAATACACAAAATTGAAATCACTCTAAAGTGAAAACAAAGACAGTCCATCCACCAATAGCAGGCTTCAGTTGATTACACTAAAGTGAAAACGAAAAAATACCCCACCACCATCAATAATTTAGCAAGCTTCACATGCTCTTGCGTGTCTGTTTGAGGAACTGGACATGGGTCGATCAAGCATCAATGAAAGAATTAAAAAAGAAAAAAACACATTTTCGACTTGGAGCAGAGAAGTAATTAGTGCTAAAAAGCTACTCCACTAACATTTTCAAAATATTGTTCTTTATAATTCTACAGCAAATAAGACTAATTTTGGGACATTGAAATACTTTCAAACCCAATATTTTGAAAGATTTTAAGGAATCAAGTAAGAGTCATATAAAGAGAAAAGTGAAAAGTGCTAACCATTTTTTAATTTTATTTTTTGGGGAGTAGATGGTAGGTTGGTTGGTCTGCTTTTGTTTTCACTTTTTGTGAAGCAAAAGTGTTCTGATTTGCAAAAGAATGCACTTTTCTGATTATTTGCAAGCATTCGGAGGATTTAGAGGTAGCCAATAGACTCGAGCGATCAGCTCAGTGAAAACTCATCGCATAATCCATGTGAGCCAGTTGACTTGGATTAGATCAGAGCGACCAAGAGAAGAATGCTTAATTAGATTTTGCAATCAGTGTGAGAGGAATTCATAACACTTAAAAGGCCAGTTTGGTGGTACAATATTTTAAAAATAATTGATACTAGTTGTACGGTAGAAATATTGAGTTGTGAAGAAAATCATTTGAACGTTTGGTAAAATTTCATTTTAGAATTGTTGTGAGTTTTAAAAGTTATATTATGTATTTGGCAAATCTTATTGTTTAACTGCTATAAAGGAACAAATGACTAAAATAGGCATAATATTAAATATAACTTATTTACATATTTATAAACATGTATATATTATTTTTTATTGTGTATATTAATAATTAATAACTAAAATATTATTTTATTTTATTTTTTATTTTTTATCTCAATATAATTGATAATAATAATCTTTCTAGATTTAATAATTTTATTTCTTAATTGAATAAGGATAATTTTGAATTATTATAATATATGTTAGGATGTATATGGAATTATATTAAGTATAAAACTGATTCACAAAATTAGATTTTGAAAAGTTACTCTTACCTTCTTTTTAAAATATACTATAGGATGAAGTGATTTTGCCAATAGTAAATTTTAAAAAATTTACCAAATACCAAAATTAACTTTTAACTTTTTAAAATCAATTTTGAACCTCTCAAAAGCAATCTCAAATTGACACTTATTTTGTGATGAAAAACTGGTGTTATGGATTAAAAGTTTTGAGGTATTAATCATAATATTTATTAAATAATTTTCAAGTGTGAATGTCCACACAAATTTTCGTTTAGATAAGTATTTTTACGGTCTTGCAAAATATTTTTAAGTGTTGTAAAATACATTTGTGAGACCGTAGTAGTGCTTGTCTACATGAAATTTCATGCAGACATGCACACCAGAGGACTCGATATTTATTAGTTGTGGTGATCAATTTATTTAACTTGTCATGCTTTCAATTTAGAATGAATAATCATTCGAAAGATTTAAAAAAAATTCATTGTTTGGAAAAAAAAGATGAAATTTCAATTATAATTGAAAATTTAATTCGGTAAACACTTGTACTTGTAGGGGGTCTTTTTGTTCCTACATTTTGAGGTTAGTATCCATTTAGTTCTTATATTTTTAAAAGTACTTCAAAATATTTATACCGTTAAATTATTAACACCCTGCAGTTATTTTTTATTCTTTGGCTTGCTTTATAATATTACCTCTTACAATAATGTTTCTTTTTTTATTGGACATTAATAAAAAGTTAAAAAATTAAATTACTAATTTAACCAAAAAAATAAAATAAAATAAAATAAGAATATATTTTAATTTTTGTGGAAGCTCGCGTATGTAACATTTGCACTTGGTAGTTTGCATACCATTTTTTGAACTTTTAACACGAGATGAGCTTTTCGTCATTCAAAATTCTCACATCTCTAAACCCTATTCAATGAAGTGCTAAAAGATAAACGTATTGGCAATTGGCAAATGAAATCAATGATAAGTTTGATTTAAAAAAAAAAACCTACAACTAGAAGTTTCCCCCCAAAAAAAAGGTACCACTAGTAAACTAGTTAATAATGCCACAACTTGCACAAAATAAAAGAAACCAATAAACTAAGAGAGGTGGGTTATGTTTGGCTTTGTAGTTCTTAACACTTCAACTTCGCCCCAAAAGCAAAAAAAAAGTGGTCGATCAAAGCTGCATCATCATTGCTGCAGTTTTAAGTAAATAAGTTCTCAATTAATATTGTGTAAATGAATTATTTCAGGTTACTATAAAGTGCTAAGGAATTTAAGATATGAAATAATTTTTATTTGCTTCTTATAATGTTGTTCCCATCTGGGTTTGAGAGGGTTGTGTTAGAGAAACTCTTATTTTTTCTTCTGGCTTCTGTCTCATAGGGTTTGGTTGACTTCTTATACTTGTCTTGTACTCTTGTTGAAGTTGTTGCTGAAATAATAGAAAAAATAAAATAAAAGGACGAGCACATTATTATAGTAGTAAATCGAAAAATAAAAGTAAAATTAATTTAAATACCTGCTTGTTTGATTCTGGCAGAGGATGAACCAACATTGGTTCTCTGATGCTTTTGCCTCTTACCTTTCGGCTGACTTCCACTGGGTCCAGATTGGATTTGACCTCCACTCAAAATAAAAGTCGAAGTTTCAGCGACATTTACTCTTGGCTGGATAGAGACGGAAACTGCTCAAACAAATCAAATCAACAAGGAGAACACTAAAAGATAAAATTGGCACTTCATTCTTCTAGTATATATAAGAACAAACGAACTTTACCAACAGATAGACAATGATTTTATTTGATTTATTAAGTTAAAAAATGTCTATTGATGTCAACAACGAAAATTTTTAGTACATCTTAAAAGATCTTTTTAGTTGAACTGAACGATATAGACACTTATAAGATTGATAGGCATGTAGTAATACTCATCATTTTATTTTATTTTATTTTTTGATTAGATGGGGCTCAAACAAGCGAGCTAAATAGGAATCAGACGGGGTTTAGTAACCCGAAACAAGTCTTGAACAATAATTGAATAAATACTCACAGGCGGGCTAGAAAATAAGTGCAAACCGTGGGGGTGTGAATGAGCCATGTTTGCCATAAAATCCGCCGCCGAATTTGCTTCCCGATAAATATGGGTGATGGAAACCTGCTAGTTTCTACTAATAAGCTCCCGGATAGCAACAACTAAAGCATAGAATTCGTTAGGCACAACCACTTGCTTCAAGATCAATTGCGTAACACAAAGGCTATCCACTTCAGCCAAAAGACGTTTGATTCCAGCCTCCCAAGCTAGACGTAATCCTTGGTACAGGCCCCAAAGTTCAGCCATTAGCATCGAACTTTCTCCAATATTCATACAAAAACCAATTATCCAGTGTCCGACTGAGTCTTGAATAATACCACCAGCTCCTGCACCCCCATCTTTTCTATAAGATTCATCTGTATTCAATTTGCACCAAGGCCATGAGGGTGGCAGCCATCCAATATAAATATCCTTCCTCCATGGTTGCTGACTTATGTGAGAATTATTTAGTCTATGGATTTCATTAGCTCTGGCCATAATATCTACATAGACTGTTGAACTATCCGCCAATTTCCCCTCCACGATAAAAAGATTCCTCCAATACCATAATCTCCACACTACTACGCCGAATATGCACTCCCAAGATAATGGAAAGGGAATGTTCCACTTGTTTTGTAAATTCGCAATTATCCACTCTCGTAAAGACGACTGAAAGAATGAGAATTGATGTAGAGCCGGAACAAGCCGAAGCCACACTCGCTTGATGCAATGACAATCTCTCAATACGTGAATAATATCCTCAAGTGGAGCCCCACACCTATCACAACCCAAATAAACCGGAATATGCCACCTAGATAATTCACTCTTGATTTTTAATTTCGCATGAAGAACCTGCCAAAGAAAGATGCGTGCTGCTTGCGGCCCCTTCCAGGACCATACTTGATTCCATGAATTATCAGTAGCAGTGAGTTCCAGCTGACAAAGAGACTCATATGCCGAGCGAACCGTAAAGTTGCCCCTTGGCTCATAACTCCAGAAAATTTTATCAACACCAAGAAGAGGATTATGAGCCATTATCGAAGCAATTTGCATCAGGATAGAATTAGGCAGCAAATGTTCAAAAGCTGACCAGTTCCAGCCCCCATGCACGTTTAGAAAATTGCTCACCGTAGCATTAACCAACTCATGAGGCACTGGATGAACAACGAGATTGATCAAATGGCCTTGCTTTGTTGCCCAGCAGTCCAGCCAAAAGCGGGTTCGAGTTCCATCACCAACAGCCCAGCGAGCTCCCTGCATGGTGGCTGACCATGTGTTCTTTATAGCTTTCTAGATTCTAGATCCTTGTTTCTCAGGGAGTGACAACGGCAAGTGTCTAAGGTCCAACCCATACTTTGAGCAGATGACCTTAACCCACAGCTTGTCTAAATTCGAAACTACTTCCCAGCTCAGCTTCATCAATAACGCTTGATTCATTAAATTCAACTTCTTAAACCTCAGGCCACCTTTGGGTTTCGGCATGCAAATTTTATTCCAGTCTACCATACTTATCTTATGGCTCTTCGACTTCCCATCCCAAATAAACCAACGACAAGACTTCTCAAGCTTCCCATACACCGGAGCCAGTAGTAAAGTTGTCTGCATTGCATAGATTGGCATTGCTTGGTGCACCGAATGAGCCAAAGTAATTCGGCCAGCAAAGGATAAATGAGCTGCATTCTAGCCCGTGAGCCACTTATCCACCTTATTAAGAATTGATTGGTAGGTCGCTCTATTCACTCTCGAATGGATGAGCGGCATTCCAAGATAGCACCCCAAGTCATTTGTGGCTGAATATCCCAAAACATTACTGAGGAGCTGAGCTTCTCTTGAAACTACATTCTTAGAGAAATAAATTTTAGTTTTCGACTTGTTGACCTTCGCTTTAAAGCTCCGGCAGCAATTATCTAAAACTGCATCTATAGTATACGCTTGATCAATTGATGCCTCTACAAAAAGGAGCAAATCATCTGCAAAAAATAAATGCGTTAGAGGAGTTCTATGCTTGGCCAATCATCTGCATCAGCTGCCTTCCCTCACTACTTGAGTTATTCCATGACTCAACCGTTCAATGCACAAGACAAAAATATAAGGAGACAGCGGATCCCCCTGACGGATTCCTCTCCCCAGGACAAATTCTGTCGTAGCCTCACCATTCCTTAAAATACTCATCCGAGTCGACGTTACACATTCCATGACTAGTCGAGATAACTGAATCGAGATACCAGTTTTTTGGAGAGTATCGAAAATAAATGTCCAATTAAGTCGATCATACGCTTTTTCTAGATCCACCTTGATCATCATTAACCTTTTTTTCTCGGTTTTCTTTCGCATGGAGTGAACCACTTCCTCAGCAACAATAATATTATCAGTAATATGGCGTCTGGGCACAAAGCTAGTCTGGTGGGGGCCTATGAGATCAGGCAACAAAGCTTGCAAACAGTTAGCAGTTATTTTAGTCACTGTTTTATAAGCAACAGTGCACAAACTGATAGGCCTAAACATACTTAGACTAGTAGGGTGCTCCACTTTAGGAATCAAAACCAACAATGTAGTATTGATTTCTTGGGGGATTTTGCCCGAACTAAAAATGTCGCCCATAAACTTGCAGAAAGAGGGCCCCACAACTGGCCTTTGAGACTGGTAAAAAATGGCATGCAGTCCATCAGTGCCACGAGCTTTGAGGGGTTTCATACTAAAATCACCCTTTTAATTTCGTCATCCAAAACTGAGACGGTAGTACTCTACAAATCATAAGCATTTAAGGTTGGGAATAAATTCTGTGCCTGATAACTTTGAGGGGTTGCAACTTCACGTTTGTATAAGGACGAAAAATACCCAATTGCATAATTACGAATCTCTTCCTCACTATAAATCCAGTTTTCCGAAGTACCTTGAATAGCTTCAATTCTATTTCTCCGTCGTCTTACAATGGTTTTTTGATGAAAAAAATTCGTGTTCCTGTCCCCATGTAGAATCTCGTCTTTCCTGGACTTCTGCCACCACAGGATTTCCTCTTGACCCATCACCGTCTCCAACTCGTTCTGTAGCCTAGCCTCTAACCGCACAAGCCCTCGGGAGCTATACATTTCGCTGAAAAATATTCCCGAACACCTCCCTATTTCACTTTTGAACCGCCTGCACAAAATGAGACGCTGCATCTCTATAATGGGCTTGAGGGTCCCATACTTTCTTAACAAAAGAATTGAAATGCTCATGAGTCAGCCAGGGAGCTAAAAATCGGAAAGGCCTACCCTGATGTCTAGAATCAGCTCTCGCAAAACGAACCAGTATCGGCCTATGATCTGAAGCAATCTTCGGAAGGTGAAGAATAGAATTATCCGTAAATTTTATTAACCAATCACTATTATAGAGAGCTCTGTCAAGTCGTTTAAACAGAAGTCTCCGAGACCAAGTAAACCGAGGGCCTTTGAATTTTAAATCAAAAATTCGGTGTCTATCAAACCACTGCCGAAAATTATCGCAAACTCCTAAGTTTCGTGTAGCACCCCCTGCTTTTCCGAAGCATACAAAATAGAATTAAAATCCCCACCAATTAGCCAAGGCCCTTGAATTGACATAACAATGCTATCCATATGCTTCCACAGCTGTCTCCGCAACATTGGGTTTGGGCTAGCATATACCGTCGTTACCCAAGACATAAAAGCATTATTCCTACTTATTTTAAAATAAATAAACTACCTATGGTTCAGCAGCACCTCCACCTCTATATAACTTTGCTAAAGAAGCCAAATTCCCCGCGAAAAGCCCACTGCTTCCACTCAATAAGAATGGTCGAAACCACTCTTCTTTATAAAATCATATGTTTTGACCCCACTAATGCGAGGTTCCATCAAGACCACCAAAGACGAGTTGTAATTTTTAACCATTGTCCTGAAAGAGCGCCGAAAATCAGCCGAGGCTACCCCTTGGACATTCCAATACATAATGCTAATCGTCATGAGATAAATAAAAACAAAATAAGGAAACACAAACACCTTATTAATGCTGTCCATTCCCGTCATGCATCAACGCCAAAGGCGTTTCCTCAATCATCGAATCTTCCTCATCGGACATCTCTTTTCCTTCATTTTCACCCATAGTCACAGCCGGGTGCGCTTGAGCATTTACGTCATTTACACAACCAAAATTTTAAGGGTCTAGAAGGTCAGACGAGTGCTCATATTCCCGTCCTAGCCGATCTCCATGATCACTGCTCAACTCCCTAACATCTCTAAAAGAAAAGTTTTGGTTAGCACATAAAATCACCGTATGATTTTTTGGGTCCAAGGTTGTACCTAGAGGGGAAATTTGTTGGTGGCTAGGGTTGAGCTGAGGGTTTATACGTGATTCGGTCCTAGGGTTTGCATGAGGTAAATAGTTTGTATTATCTTCTCTTAAAGTGAAATTGCTCTGCTAGGAAGGGTTTCGGGTTGGGTTCAAAGAGATAGCTGGCGTCTTCTTCTGGGGCTTTACAGTAGCAGTTATGGTGTGCTGCTTGCGTCTAGCCGGAGTTTTTGTTCTATCTTCGTGATTGGCAGTAAATATCTGGTAAGGGTTAGCCGTGTTTGGTTGATGAGAAGTGGATGGATTGTCATTCATAGCTGCATGAGTGGGGTGATCACAGTCGTTCGTGACCTGCTCAAGTATTTGGAATCTGGAAACAACAGCCCCTGTATTCTCTCGAATCCTATTCAAGCCATTGTAAATGTCCTTGCCACTATTTAATTTTCTGCCTTTTCTCGTGGTTATCATCCAAGGTCCAAAAGGCTCGTCATTATTATCAATATTACCGTGATCATCAAGTTGGATAGTGTTCTCCTGGGGCTGCGTATTAGTTTGAAGTTGAACCTTTTCTCCAGAATTGTTTGCTGAATTTGAGCCCTTGCAACTGCTACTACTATGGCCATATCTTCCACAAGTGAAGCAAATCACTGGTAAGCCCTCATACTCTACCTTTTGAACCTTCCCATCCAACACAAACTGAGACACTAAAGGCTTAGCCAGGGAGAGACGAACTGCAATTCGTGCAAATCTTCCACGCGCTGAGGATGCTGTGTTCGAGTCAATTCTAATCACTGTACCGACCAATTCTCCGAGCTTCTGAAGAACTTTCCGGTTGTATAGATGAACAGCGAGTCCTGATAAACGGATCCATACATTAACTTACTCCATATCCGTTGTATTGAAATCAAAAGACGACGTACATGGCTGCACCGTGAGATAATGCCGCATGATAACCCACGGACCTTTTGTTAGGGCATCAACAACATCAGTAGCGGAATGAAAGTGGACCAGGAAATAATTGTTTTCTAGGTCTATCACCGAGTAAGTCATTGTTGTTTTCCACATGGCATTCAATCTCGTACAGAGTGTTCTATAGCCGATCGTGCGACCCAGCAGCTTCACTATCACTGAGTTCTTCCATGGTTCATATAACTTCTCATGAACCCTCTCCGAGAATGTTATAGAAGGCATAAGTCCATCTGTATTCTCAGTCACATCCCCTTCCTCAAATTCCCAATCCATTGTTTCATCACCATAACCCGTCTCCATTGCTCGCGTTGAGTTCACGAGGGTTTCCTTATACGAAATCTGCACAGGGGTATCAGCAGTAACTTCCTCATCACGAAACCGTGCTTTCTTAGTTGTTCTAGTCTCCCTGAACGGCGGAGGGAAAATTCCTCCAGTGCTAGGGTTTTTTCCATGTCCGGGTTTTTCGGAGCTTTCCATGTCCACAGATTTCTACTCATGATTTTATTTAATTTAGCATCTATAGTAGAAAAGATAAATACTACACTTAACCAGCATGGTCAGAATTTCTTACATATTGACAGACTACAAAAAGATTATTATAGTCATTAGCCATTTCATCAACAAGAGAAATGTCGAGTTTAATAAAAGGAGGAACCCATAAGTAGGGGCGAAGCTAAGAACTTTTACTAGGCTAGACTAGACTAATTTTTTTTAATTTTTTAAAATAAAAAATAAAGTAAAGCTGTTAAATCAAATCATACTATTAAATTAACACTTTTTGGGTTTGATAAATACCTTGTGAATTACGTTTATTTAAAAAAAATAATCAACTTCAAAGTTGTGCCTACGATACCCTATGGCCACCAGGCCCATAATCTAGCACCACTAGATGGTTCTTGTTTATTTTATTTTTTATAATTTTTTAATTATATGATGAAACTTAGTCTTTGGAGTATGGTATCCTTAAGAAATTATAAATAGACCTCAATTTTGTTGTGTGCAGAATGCGTAATGAAGCGCAACAAATAATCATAGAAGAATAAATGACAAAATTTTTTTACATGGTTGGACAATATGCCTACGTCCACAAGAGTAAGAGAAAATAATTATATTACTAACAATTATTAGAGTATAATATTTGAGTAGAAACCTCATTTTCTAAAACCTAAATACATCCAGTACTCTCATACATACTTGAAAGGAAAAACCTCCCAATTGCTCACTCTCAACAATTTTACAAATGAATTGTTATTTACTCTCAAATTTTAGGATGCAATGGAATGAATAAAAGCTTTCTATTTATAGGGAAATCAATGGCACTATTGTACCTAACTCCTCTACAATTTGTCAATTTTCATCCCTGTCAATTTGACAAATTTTGCTAACTTTTCCATTTTTCTTCATTCGGTGCAGCATTGTCAAATGTCAAATATTCTACAGCTTGCAATTTTGAATTTGGAAGCCACTTTATTGACTTCTCAACAAACTTTAAAGAATTAAAAGCTAGATAATGGTAAGTATCTTGTAATCACAAGTTTTACTTGAGAGAGAAAAATAATTTTAAAAGAAGATGGAGTGTAGAAGAAGTTGGGGAAAATCACAGTGTACTAAAATTGTAATTAACAAATGATACTCAATGATCTTGTACTAAAACTATTATTTACTTGCACAAATAATTTCCATAATCTCCAATTCAGAATGCAGTCTCTTTTTGGTATAATCAAAGGTAGGCAATTGAGCGTGTTTGTTGTCAGAAAACTGAAAATTATGGAAAAAAATAATCTTAAAAGAGATGTAATCAAAACAAAATGAGAGAATAATGCATACACATCACTAGGGGTGTTCGCGGATCAAATTTTACGGATTGAACCTCAATCCATATCCGATCCACGATTTTGTGGATTATAAGTTTTCAATCCAATCCAATCCACAGATTGGTGAAATTCAAATCCAAATCCAAATCCAATCCATACATCTGCGGATCAGATGCAGATTTGACTCAATCTATATCCAATCCACCATTTTGTGGATTGGCTTGCAGATGAAAAATTTTTAATTCTGTTTAATACACAAACTAACTAAATAAAACAATTTAATATAAAAATAATTTTACTATCGACCAAAGTTAAAATTAAATAAGATTTAAATTAATTAATTTTTAAATAAAACTAGAAAATACATTTAAAGTTTTAAAATATAACGCACCAAAACGAAAAAAAAATATCATTCGTTTAAATCAGTACATGGAAATTAACTATTTAGAAAGCTATATTTGTTTATTTAATAATTTTTTTATTTTATATTATTATCGGATAAGATATAATATAGTATTAATATAACTATATTTAACTTATTTATTTACTAGTAAGTTCTAATGTCATATCTACAAGTTTTATTTTTTTGCGGATTCGTAGATTTTTGCAGATTTACAGAAGTAAATCCATATCCGATCCACCGATTGTGGATTATCAAATTTTCAATCCAATCTAATCCACTAATCTACAGATCAAATTTATACAAATCAGACAGATTGAGCGGATCAGATTGGATTCTGAACACCCGTGCACATCACAGAAATGTTTCATTCTTTTTGAATCTATATATACAAAGCTTGTATTTGACAGCTTACATTTGTTTAATCTGACGGCTATAACATGTGTACTGTCAAAAGCTATATCTGCCATCTTTGTTTGTCCTCGTTGCATCCTTGATCTTATATTATCCTGGCGATTCTTGAATATTCTTCTCATTCTCATGTGCTGAGTCGCCTAATAAGATGAGGAATACTTGAGGGTCCTTCCTTGAGACATTTCAGCAAACACCTGATTCATTCTATCAAACTCCTGCACCACTAATCACTAAATGACGTAAGATAGTTCGGTTTTGAAAAATCAATATAAGTCAATCACCTTATATTTTCTTAGTCTCAGAGCACAATGGGTGATGATTTGAAGAGAAATATTAATATGCATGCATCCCCTGCATTAGTTAAAGCTAGTTATCATTTTCTTCTTTCTTTTGGGTATTGTTTTAAATTTTTAATCAGTCAAATTCAGCTCCGTGTGTGCTTTTAGCCCAAACCGATATCAGATTTAAGTATTTTGGCCAGAATGGATGGAACCAAAATTCTATGGGATCTTCAGTTCATGCAGAAGTGGTCGAATGCTCTCGGCAATTAAGCAAATAGAAGCTTGTTTGATTGGTTGTTCTTCATATGAAATTCTACCTAATGGCTTTCCTTGTAGTTGGTTGGTTTAAATTCTTCTCGTTTCTTTGAATGTTTTATTTATAATGTCTTGTATGAGAAATTCAGAATTTCGGATGATGATAATCTTTATTCAAAACATATTAGGTAACATGTGGCATTTTACGTTCTTGCAGGGCCATTTCTTGATATGGCAGCAGCATTCTTGATCATGGCATCACAAGCAAATGCTTTTGATTTGCTTAGTTTGCTTGTTCTTTCTGATATTTTTTGGCATTGTGGGATATTGTTTCTCTTTTAATTTTCTGTTTTTGTTGTTATGGGATTTGGAGACAGTGTACATGTATGAAGATGACGTAACCAAGTGCTTTTGATAAATTCCTCTGGTCGGTTACTTCACTAACCATTAATGAGCAAACCCTCCCATTAATGAGTAAACTCTTCTACATAATTAAAATAGGGGAAAAGGCCACCGATATCCCTAAGGTCTGCTTAAATAGTTACACGGATCCTTTTTTGACTATTATATCTTTAATTACAACAACCCAATAATTGACTTTAAATAAATTTCTACAATAAATACAAATTAAACTTAAAATAATTTAATATATGAAATAAGATAAAATTTATAAAATGTTTTGAACATTAGACAAGTTATTTTAACATTATTAGTCTGTTACATTCTTTAATAATAATAAAATTTATTTGACATATTCAAAATATGTAAATAATTATACTTAACATTCACAATAATTTATATTATTTTATTTACAAAATCTTTTTAATTATGTCTATATTAGTATAAATCTTAAAGTCAATTTTTGGATTAATAGATTTTAATTAATAAAATCCATTGGGATAGACTAATAATAACTGAATATTAAAAATAATTTTCATTATATATGCTATTTTATTAATTATAATTATTGTAATATTTTATTTTTATCATATGAGATTTTTTTATTATTTTTATCTTATTACCATACTTATATTTACTTGGGTTGTTATAATCAAAGGGTATAATAATCATTTATGAAATAAAAAGAGCCTTTGTAACCATTGCTGAAACTACGAGGGTCTGTGTGATCATTTAAGTAAATCTTGGAAGTGTGGGTGACTTTTCCCCTAAATAAATTCAATTTTATGTCTACAAAAATAAATAACTCTCAAATATATTATTTGATAATCACAAAAACAACAATTCACTCCAATAAATCTCATAGCAAATACACAATGTATATTGCAAGTCTTTTTAGGACTAATTCAAAGAGAAAATATGAAGGACATATAATTGAATTTTATCTATGATAAAGAACTCTAACGAAATTCATATACGTATTGCAGTACCCGTTACAAATTCATTTGTTTCTTCTTTTCCTTTGATCAATAGCTAATTACACCCTAGATATTTCATTTGATTTTAGTTAATTTTCTATGGAGTTGTGCTGTGGGTAAAAGTTTTGGTACATGAAATCAGTAGGTGAAGAGAATTTTTTAAAAGCATACATCAAAGTAATGCTCAAAGTGACGAAATCAATATAAATATTGATTGTCTCAAGTTAGATTATACAAAGATGAAATAATGCTAATCTAGTAAATTCAATCATAATAATTTGATTTCCATTATATTAATTATGTCCAATCATGCTATTTTAATAAAGAACACTCAAGCATTTATATAGGTTCAGCTTATGAAGTTAATTACAAAACAATCTCTGACAAAGCCTGATGAAAAGATCATATTATAAGTCCAAAGTTAGGCTTCCCGATCAAGCAACTATCAATCCAATTGTGTATTGTGTTATCGTTGAGCTCTTATGTCAATTATGGCCAAATAGTGCTTTGGCCGACAATGAGATATATGCAAACATAAGAGTTGCGAATGAGGTATGTACGGTTTTTATGTGACAAGCTATGTACTTTGTTTTTATGGTCATTCTCTTTGTAGTTTTCGGACAAACTAACGGGTATCTGAATCCTTTTAGTTAGTTGGGATTGTTGATTTAGGTATTGTTATCAGGAGAAAAAAGTATGCATGCATGCAAAACTAAAGTGCAGCATAGGGCAGGGAGCATGCATGGTAAAATGGAACATGGAGCAGGAAGCATGCAAATTAAAATGGAGCATGAAGCCGTAAGCATGCAAATTAAAGTGGAGCATGGAGCAGGAAGCATACATAGCAAAATGGAGCATAGAGCACGAAGCATGAAAATTAAAGTGGAGCATGGAGTAAGGAGTATGCATAGTAAAATAGAGTATGGAGCAGGAAGCATGCAAAATAAAATGAAGCAGTGAGCATGCATGGTAAAATGGAGCATGGAGCAAGGATCATGCAAAGTAAAGTGATTGCAAATCTATAAAGAAAAATCAAGAAGCCCGGAAACCCAATTTAAAAAGGAGATAAGCATAGAATTCAGATAAAACTCTAATTAAGTGTGAAAACCGATAAAAACAAGGAGTTATCCACGACTTAGATAATGAAAAATTATATTATAAATAGTGAGCCATTGAATACTTTATAAAGGCACAAGAAAATTCATGAGAAAAGGTAGATGTAATTCTCATTGTATAGTGAAAGTTACTCTTTCTACTTCCTTAGATATAGGCCAAGTGCTAAACCACGTAAATTTTCTATGTGTGGTTCTTAAATCGTCCTGTTTATTTAATTTTTTAGTTCACCAAAAATCAACGTCAATAGATTGGTGTTGTTTGTGGGGACGATTTAATTAGTCGCAATTCAAGTCAAGCACCACCAAATCGTGAGCCAATGAAGCCAAGGTGGCCATCGCAGCCTTAGATTACTGCAGGTCCCAAGACCCCAAGGAGGTAGTGTAGCAACGTTGGCCTGCAACCGCTGCTTGCTCAGCAAGCTGCCGACTTGACACAAAACATTAATATGATGCTCTAATACATAGAGAACCAAAGGAATCGTGGTCCTGCCCCAATAGTTGAAGAACAACAGCTACAGCATCATGGTTAACAACATGGTCATGATGGAGAAAAATCTCGAGCAGGCTCATAAGTTAGGAGCCATGCAAGCCATGCTAATCATGAAAGTCGTGATCGTTCACAAGTACTGAATTCTAGAGACCTGCATGAAAGGCTGAATGAGAGACGTGAATTCAAAGGGCATGAGGAAGTCGAATCTAGTGCTACCTTAGCGGGCTTGGAAGCAGAGTTAAAAAAACTCAAGAAGAGGATGGATGATATTGAGAAAGTTCCGCCTGGACTACATTTGGAAAAGGTGGAACCTCTTTTTACTATGGATATATTGGACACGCCACTTCCTCCAAAATTCAAGATGTATAATATTCAGAGTTTATAATGATGACAATCTTGATGATCATGGTATCACAAGCAAGTGCTTTGATGCTATATACAATATCACATTTCTTTTACATAGTGTTCCTAATGACATAAGAACCTTTTGAGATTCTAAAACAAACCCCTCTGATAATCCCAAAAGGAGTTGATCGTCATCAAACTCTAGTCCTGGCAAGAGCAAAATGGAAAGAAACACCACCAGCATTGGTAATCATACTCGACATTCTAGGGATAAAGAAAGATAACGTGAAGATTGAAGTTGAAGAGAATAGGGTACTAAGAATGCGTGGGGAAAGGAAGAGCAGTGATTATAACGAGGAAGTTGAAGGAGAGAAATGACACGGATCTTAGAAAACAAATGACAAGTTTTAGAGGTATTTTATGATGCCAATGAGTGCTAACTTGGAACATATTAAGGCTCATTTAGAAAATGGGTTTTAAGGATCACAGTGCCAAAGCTTGCTGAAGAGAAGAAGAGGCATCCTAAGGTTATTAACATTGATTAAGAGTCTGGTAATTATTCTGGTGAAGATATTAAGGCCACCAAGGCTCAAATGTAATTAATGAAATAAACTGGCCAATATAAGAACATATTATGCTTGAAGATTCTAGAGTTATTGAAGATATATTGACTGTTCAAGATCCAACCATTGAAGTAAGTAAAACTAAAGAGTTTATCCAAGATTTCAAAGTTGAAGATTTAGCATGGAAAAGCAATCTTTACTAGCTTCATCATTGAAAGAAAAGAATGTCGCAAAAACTTCTCTTGAAGTGATTTCAAATGAGCTTGATTGATCAAATGAGAAGGTGCTATTTATTCTTGATATGAGTTTTTTATCTAAAGATATGGCTAAAGTTATGCAAGAATCTCATGTTGAAGAGACAATAATTCTTGAGGAAGATGATAAAGTTGATATGGCTTTACCAGTTGAAGTTGAATCTAAGCAAATTGTTATAAAAGAAAATCTTTTTGCATTTATTGATAGTGGAAGTTTAATTTAATTGTAGATAAGAAGTTTAATTTAAGATCAAGGGCAATAATTCAATTCCATGTGTGAAACGTGGGAGGATGGGTCCATAAGATAATTCATTTTCTTCTTTTTTGAAAGAAACTGGTAAGATTGAAAAGCATGACCCCCAAATACTCAGATTACCTTATATTTCATTTTCATTTCCACTGAAACTAAACTATTAATTCATTCGATGTGCCCCACAGTAAATACTTTTAATTTGCCGGCAATAATTACAAGACAAACAAGCAAGCATACAGATTTTTCCTTCAAAATACATACACTTAGAACATGAAATTTTAACATGACAATAATGTTGACCATGATTCAATTGCCAATAAGGTGCACTTAACATTTTTTTTTTTCTGATTTCCAATCTTTAACAAAAGAAAAAAATCTAGTGGTCACTTTCGTCAACTTTCTTTTATCGACTTTCTTCCAATAATAGAAGTGAAAAGAAAAACAGAGGCCAGCACCAATAAGTGTTTGCCAGATTCTATAAAGACAAAATCAGTGTCCAGCAAAATGAATCCATCTTTTCGTTATTTGTTGCTTTATATATATATATATAATTTTTAATTTAAAATTTTAAAGTTGCTTTATATATATATATATAATTTTTAATTTAAAATTTTAAAGTAAAATTTTAAAATTTTATGGTTTTAAAGTGTTAATTTTATAATACTTTAAAACCATAAGGTTTTAAAGATTTTTAAAATTTTTCCACACTTGACGAGAATTAGAGTGACACGTCTGGAATAAGAGTGAGATCCCAATCTTAAAATTTGGAGAAATAAAATGCAATATGATTTTTCATGATTAAAATGATTAAATTTATTTTTATTTATGCTGGCAAAAAATATTAATTTATCAACCCATCAAGATAATGGTATCATTTGTAAGTGCCTGTCGGTCAGTTTCTTACTTTCATTTATTATTCTTTAAAAAATGTTACAATGCTTCAGTGTCTTTTTATCACTTCACTAATCATTTGGTAATTATAAATTAGAAAAGTAAATCATTTCTAACCACAGACACTAGAGAATGTCGAAAAGAATTTGATTTATCTTTGTATACACACTCAGCACAAAATTAAATTATGTGGCAATGTTGATGGTGAGTCATTTTTGGGTGTCCATAAGTTCCATGTGCATAGACATCTGTTGCCAGCCCTTCTATTTTTTTAATGTCTCCAAAACATTATTAGAGTCCCACATTTATCATACATCACTAAGTAAAATGCTCCAATTAGGATGAGCTAGCTTCACTGTTATCTTGCATATGTTGCAATTTTCAAGTATCAATGAAAATTTTGCACCATCAACACCTTCAGGAAGATTATATAGATTCTAGCAGTCAACCTCAACAAATAAATTCTTTTCACAGGAATCCAATCCAACAACTGTTCACCTTGTAGTTCTCAAGAGCAGAAATTGTTGCATTAACTATTTCAAAGTCTTTTTTAAAAAGAACAGTAAAGATGGGAGAGAGTGAAATTTCATCTGAGATTGCCATAACATTTGCACCCAAGATCTTACTACAGAAGACGATTTAATCGAACATCAGGTATGTGGGTTAATAAGTGCCAATACTGTCCTTGATCCTTTCTGCATTTTTCTTCTATCAGCGGACAATCCTTGATATACAGTTGCAAGAGTGAGGTAGGCAGGCCCTTGTCTGAAAAGTATTTTAGCTTCGGACAAGCATAAAGCCAAAGATACACCAATGACGTGAGGTTTTGGCCAACTGAAGATAGGCATTCCAAGTTTTGGAAATCATAAATCCACAAATGGGTTAGAGAGGCAGGAAGCGTGGTTCCTAACTCCTGTGGTGAAAATGACACCACGTCATGAAGTCCTCCGATTGACAGTCGTTGTAGAGAGGAGAATCTGTTCAATCCCCCTTCCCCCCACTCCATCAATGACTTCCAAATCTTCGTATCATGAATATCAAGTGACTGAAGGTTGCTGGGAAACATAGCACCATCTGCCTCAACTGGGAAGCATACCATGCTTGCCAGACCTCCTATGTTTAATTCTCGAAGACTATGCATGCCCTCGGGTAACGCCTCTAGTTTATCACACCACGTTATCTGGAGCTTAGTTAGATTCGCAGAAGGCAATCCTCCTTCGGGAAAGGACACAAGATTTCCACAACTCCATGTACCAACCTCTTGAAGGTGGCGAAGCTTGTGCAAACCCCTTGGTAAAATTTTAAGATTATCACAGCAACCAATCTTAAATACTTCAAGAGATGTGTTGTTGTCCAACCTTTCCGCTATTGACTCCAGCTTTGAACATCTAAAAACGCAAATGAACTTGAGAGCCTGTGTTAGATTGCCACTACATGACAAAAATTTAAGCTTCGAGCAAATTCCAACTTCAAGGTGCTCAAGCGAGTCAGGTAACTCATTTTTTGAAAAAAGAGTTATGAGAGATTGACAATTTACAATTCTTAAATGCTCAAGAAGAGAGATGTCCCTTCTGCTTCCGTTGTGGATTTCCCCTTCCTCTATCAGAGTCCTTAAATTACTGCAATCTTCGATCTCCACGTGCTTAAGGCTTGCCGGTAGCTGGACACTAGTAATATATGTCAACAAATTGCACCCATAAACTTTCAATGTCTCAAGAGATGTATTGGTGTCATGCATCCATGTGACAGGTAAGGATTTCAATGCATTGCAGTACTGAATTGAAATTATCCTCAACTGCGAAGGTAGAGCAGCCTCTGGAAAGCAAACAAGTGAACTGCAGTTATAAATCCCTATCTCTTTCTAGGAATTAATTAAGCTGAGCGACGTTTGTGGTAGCTTCACCAGGCCTTGACAATTTATCAATTCTAGATATTCTATTCTGCATGACAACCCGGGCTGGTTTTGTTCGTCCTCCTCCACCAAAGAATGAAGATTGGGACAGCTTTTAATCTTGAGTCTTTTGAGGGAGCTAATGTCTTGCAGTAATCGAGTTTCGTTCTGTCATATGTACGTTAGCTCGTCAATATTAGCAATCTCCAATTCTTCCAATTTTGGTAGCTGCAGCTTTAGTGGTCCTTGGAGAAACACTTGCTCTGATATATCTCTGCAAACTACTAAGTTCTGCGATCCAAGATCAGTTGGACTTCTCCACACAACTTTTTTACATCCACTAATTTCAAATTTGCAGAGAGCTGGAAGCCTTCTAATTGAAACTAGCAATTCCTCACATCTTTGAATGACAAGTATCTCCAATGAAGGAAGACGTTCTGGTAATGTGCCTTGCAATTTAGAACATCTTAGAAGATGAAGCTCTCGTAAGTTAGGAAACACTTCAACTTCTTGATCAAATCCATGAGGAATCTAGTCTTCCAATTCTTGCATATCTTCGAAACGAAGAGTCTCCAAGCATGGAAAAGGACTTGGAAAACCATTGCCATAGAACTGTGAACCCAAGGACTTTATTCATTCTGCATACCTCAAGCTGCTTTAGAGAGAGTAGTTGCCCAATTGACGGCAAGGAAGTACACTTGTGACAGTTTTGAAATTTTAATGTCACTAAGTTTGAGAAATAGGAATCGCCTAACCAAATTGGAAATTTTGTACCACCATAGCCACTGATAAAAAATTGTTCCAGATTTTGATGAGGTCTTAGCATGTCAAGCACACGTGTTTCAGTTCCCAGCTCCCTTGAACCATCGGTATCGGTGTTGCATGTCCATTGAAGCAATAACACTTTAAGATTCTTCTTTTTATCCATCTGAGCCTCCTTCGCATCACCAACGTGTTTTACATTCTCCAGCTTTGAAATTTTAAGTGTTCCACGAAGATACATCACAACTTCAAGTCTTGTAACCCAGAACCGCTGTCTTTTCCCACAGCAAAGTTACAAAGAGTTTGGAGAAAAGTCAATTTACCAATTCCTCGTGGCATTTCTTCCAGTGAATTTGTAGTTGAATTATTGAGATGATGCAATTTGATGAGGTTTCCCATGTCAGCACACAACTTCTTTAATCGATCACAGTCTTCCAACAGTAGTGTGTGCAAATTGTTGAGCTTGTTAATTGAATCCGGCAAAATTTCAATACAAGTTCTTGACAAGTTAAGGTATCGTAGATATCTCAAATCGCCAACTGAATTTGGTAGCTCAGAGGTTTGATATCCACACAATGAAAACACCTTTAAACGATGAAGTTTTAGCAACCTTTGAAGAATGCTATAAGCCAAGTATCCACCCCAACAATTTGACAACATTACGGGTAAAAAGGTTCGCAAATGTTCAGTATCATCGAAGTCCGCGAACCTTTTAACGCCATCATGACCTCCAGGAATGTATGATAGATGACGAAGTGATTTGGAAAACCTTTGTTGCTTGTTACCCTCCCGTGCATCCTCCATTCTAAGGTATATGTTCCCAGCAGCCCATTGGGCAAGATCGTTGACAAGGTCATGCATCACGAACCGTGAGGGATCGTTGCTTGATTTCTGGAAAAGTGACCTTGAATGTAGCTCTTTGAAAAACATGTGACCTAAATCTTCGCTTTCCCTCCCATTATCTTCTTGATCCAAGAAACCCACGGCAATCCATAACAAAATTATATCCTCCTCCTTAAATTCATAATCCTTTGGAAGCAACGAACAGTACGTAAAGCATTGTTTCAAACGAGGAGAAAGATAATAGTAGCACACTTTGAGGGCAGGTAAAATATCGCATCTTTCTTCTGGCAAATCCCATATCTTGCAATTAAGGACATCTTCCCAATCACGTTGGTCAGTTTTACCACGTAAGAGTCCACCAAGTGTTTTTGCAGCCAAGGGCAAACCATTGCATTTTATGACAATCTTCTTGCCAATTTCCTCAAGAGACTTATGCATATTGAAATCTCTTGTCCCCAAAGAGTGTTGAGTGAAAACATTCAAACAGTCTTTATCTGACAACTCTTTCAACGGATAAGCTGGAACAGTCCCCATGATTGCTACGACCGCTTGATTGCGAGTAGTGACAACAATCTTACTTCCCGGTGCTCCGGCTTCAAATGGACGGCTCAGATCAATCCAATCATTGTAATTCTCATTCCAAACGTCATCTAAAACAAGCAAAAATTTCTTTTGAGATAACTGCTTCTTTAGCTCCACTTGAAGCTTATCGAACTCAAGATTATCCACATTCTGATCCGTACCAATGGAATTTAGGATAGATTTTGTGATCCTGGTGATATCAAAATCTTCAGAGACACAAGTCCATGCTTTGAGATCAAAATGGTCTTGCAATCGAGCATCATTGTAGACCAGCTGAGCAAGAATAGTCTTTCCCAACCCGCCCATTCCTATAATAGGAAAAACCGAGAACAGATCATGAGGTGTTGAATCATCCCTCAACAACAATTCAACGATCTCCTTCTTTTCGTTTTCCCTACCGTATACCTTGGCTTCATTCACCAATGATGTGGTCTCTCGTCTCTGTCTGACTTTTCTGGATCTCCCTACTGAATTTTCTTTAAAATCCAGCAGGTCTTTCTGCGAAGCAATATCTTGAAATCTGGCATTGATCTCTTTGATTTTGGACATGATGGTGTAATCGAACTTAATCGAACGTGGAGTAAAAGTGGTGCAGCAAGTGGGAATGAGCTTCCGAAATATACTTGTGCCTGTACTGGAACTTGGTTGATCATCATTAGCAGCATCTGATTCTCCATCTCCAAGCAGCAACTTCCTCCGCAAAGCCTCAGTTTCAAATTCATCCAGCAAATCTTCAGCATCGTAAGCCAAATTCTGAAGTTCGCCAAGCCACAGCTTAACAGACTGGTCAGTCCTCTGCCTTTCGTCAGCATCGTCAAGCATCGCATTAATCTTCATCAGCATCTTCTTTCACTTCATCAGATCAGCCAGAATCTGCTCTTGGCGTGCAAAGAACCGAAGCCCCTCGGAAGCCAACTTATGACAAGCAACTCAATGGAAGCAGATAGAACAGCCTCCCCGATGATGGACATTTTTTTTTTCGATTTTGTTGGAGGTTGAAGAAACCAAAGGATTTATAAAAAAATGAAACTGAAATTCTGCGGAAAATTGAAATGAACTGCTACAAAGGAACAAATTTTGAAAGAAAACTTGAGATGTTTGTTTTGAAAGAAAAATTGCAGAGAAAAACTATATTTCATTGAATCTGGACAATTATCAAAAGTCACTAACAACTGGAATACATCACAGCTTATATACACACGAATTGGTTATAAACACAAGAATCACTGATAACAAACTTTAACACCTTATGCTGACTCATTATTTCATAACTAACTCTGATAACCTGGCATTGCTGAGCTGACATGATTAACTAACTCCACTTGCTGAAGCTAACGACTTCTTCACCTTTCTGTTCTTCATAAGCTCAGCACAATGAGCTTCCTTAACAGCCCCCCTCAAACTCAAGGGACACATCTGCACATTGAGTTTGTCTCTAAGATAGTTAAAGTGAATAAAAGAGAGAGGCTTGGTCATGATATCAGCTATCTGTTCTGCACTAGGAATGTACTGAATTTGCAGCTCTCCAACAATCACTTTATCTCTGATGAAGTGTAAGTCAATCTCAATATGTTTAGTTCTTTAATGAATAACAGGATTGCGAGCTAATTCAATGGCACTGATGTTTTCACACCAGACAGTAGGAATTTTTGTACAGCTTAAACCAATTTCAGAAAACAGAGATTGTAACTAGCTTATCTCTGCACTAGCTGAAGCTAAGGCTCTATATTCACTTTCAGCACTTGATCTGGCAATGACTGACTGCTTTTTAGATGATCATGATATCAGATTGTTTCCCAGGTAAATGCAGTAAGCACCCACTGAATAAGATAGATTACCCAAATCTTTCAAGGCAAAGACTCTACTCAGCTCAGTTATAAAAGTTTCCAATGCTGCACTATCTGGTCCAGTAATTAAGGTATCATCCACATAAATCAACACCATGATCATGTAGTTGCTTGTTTCCTTTATGAATAAAGAAGAGTCTGCTCTTGAGTTTATAAAACCCCACTGTAACAAGCAGCTTTTTAACTTCTCATACCAGGCCCTAGGAGCTTGTTTAAGGCCATAGAGAGACTTGTGAAGTTTGCACACAAAATCTAGTTTCTGATTATTGACAAAGCCTGCTGGTTGATCCATAAACACCTCTTCTGTCAGTTCTCCATTAAGAAAGACATTATTTATATCAACTTGCTTTATCTCCCATTGTTTCATGACAGCTAGACTGATCACCACTCTAACAGTAGCTGACTTTACTACAGGGCTAAATGTCTCAAAATAATTAACCCGTTCAATCTGCCGAAACCCCTTAGCTACTAGCCTGGCTTTATACTTCGCCAAACTTCCATCTGAATTTTGCTTGACTCTAAATACCCACTTATTGCCAACAATTTTCTGACCAGCTGATCTAGGAACCAGAGACCATGTTTTGTTACTCATTAGAGCATTGTACTCATCCTTCATGGCTGCAAACCATTTAGGATTCTCCATAGCTTCTTTGACAGATTCTGGTTCTTCATTAACAAGTGTGACATTGTAGAGTTTTGGTTTGAAAATCCCAGTTTTGCTTCTAGTAATCATGGAATGTGTATTTACTGGTGTAGTAATGTGTTGTGTATGTTCTGGGGCTGAGATAGATGGAATGGTGTTTAGTGATATTTGATCATGAGGAGAGGTATAAGGCTCTGGCTCTGGCTCTGTATGTGGTTGAACTGTTTGTGATGAGGAGTGAGGATCAATGTTGTATGCAGAATTACCTGAATGATGAGAAGTGCTGCTGGTAGGTCTTGCAGAATCATGATTATAGTAGTTGATGTCATCTGATACTGGAGATATTAACAAAGTGGATAGATGATACACTTGTTGAGGAGTAAATGGTATATTTAAACATGAATTTGATGAGTTTGAAGTGAAAGTAGAATCTGATGAGTAAGGAAACAAATTCTCATAAAAAAAAACATGTCTAGCTATATAGGTTTGACCAGATGGATGTAAACACTTGTACCCTTTATGAGAAGGGTTGTAACCTATGAAAATACATTTACTAGAATGATATGCAAACTTATGCTTGTTGTAATCTCTCAAATAAGGATAGCATGCACAGCCAAAACACTTGAGCATCTTGTAATCTGGTTTATGACTGAAAAGCTTTTCATATGGTGTAAGAAATTTCAGAGTTGCAGAAGGCAACCTGTTAATATGATAAACAGCAGTTTGGAAAGCTTCCCACCAAAATGATAAGGGTAACTTAGCTTGAGCTAAAAGTGTGAGACCTAACTCAACTACATGCCTATGCTTTCTCTCAACTACCCCATTTTGATGATGTGTATAGGGACATGAGTGCCTGAAAATAATACCATTTTGATTCAAGAATTCAGTAAATGCTCAGTATTCTCCCCCCCCAATCAGATTGCAACTTCTTAATTGGACATTAAAACTGTTTTTCAACTTGCAATTTGAATAATTTGAAAATTTATAAGGCTTCTGATTTCAACTTTAATGGGTAAATCCAAGTATATCGGCTAAAATCATCAACAAAGCTGATATAATAGATATGACCAGCTCGAGAAGGTGTAGGTGAGGGTCCCCACAAATCAGTATGAATGAGTTCAAGTATGTGAGAGGTTTTGGTTTCAGTAATAGGAAAATGCAATCTATGAACTTTGCCCATTTAACATGCCTCACATATTTGCTGTGCAGATTGTTTGATAAGATTGGTAGAGAGTTTGATAGTTTTATCATTCTTAAGCAAACGTATTAGTACATCATGATGAGGATGACCAAATCTTCTATGAAACAAACTGATTTTATTAACTGATGCATTACAAAGAGAGACAACAGTTTGATAACAAGCTGTAGAAGTTGAATGATTATTTTGAGCACCAGTTGTAACAGGAGATGAAAGATGACAAGTAGACAACATAGACAAAGGCTTATTTGAAGAAACTTGACTCAAGAAAGAAGAGGATGATATCTGAGATGACTTTAACAGCAACTTGTATAATCCTTTTTCAGCAAGACCTTGCAGAAGCACCTGTCCCTTCAGTGAATCCCTTACATAACACACATTGCTAACAAATTCAATGGAAAGGTTATTATCAGTTGTCAACTTAGATATACTTATTAAGTTCTTAGTAATTGAAGGAACTAATAAGATATCTTTAAGTGTTATAGGTGTGTGCTGACAGGTAGTATGAAGACACTTATAGTTAAAGCAAGCATCACCAATATGAGTAATGATCAAACCTTGTCCATTTCCAATGGTCAGCTGATCTAAACCTTTGAATTCTTCTCGTACATGCATGTTTGCCATGTTATTTGTAATGTGATGTGTGGCACTACTGTCCAGATACCACCCTTCATCTGATGAATCTTCCAAATTTGCAACATAAGCTTCAGGCAAAGTAAATGCTTCTGATGAATAAGAAGAAATATGAGAGTGATGGACAGGTTGGCAGCTGGAGTTAATACCAGACAATTCTTAAGGATCTTCAATATCTGACTGGTAGTATGAGAATGGCTCAAAGTTAGTCATATATGCTGCTTTAAGTCCCATCATTCTTCCTCTACCAAATTGTTTTGGAGAAGGAGAGTAATTATAACCATATCTATACCAGCAAGCATCTGCAGTATGACCTTGTTTGTGACATATTTGACACACAAGTATTGACTCATTAGATTCACCAGTAGAAATGCTTGAGTTCATTCCAGGTAAAAATATATTCCTCACATGTGGTGACCTAGAAAGATGTGTAAACTGTTGATTCCTTCCAAAACTTGCAGCATGACCTCTGCCAAAACCACCAGCAGTACTACTACCAGCTGGAAAACCTCTAGGATAGGAGTTAAAGAGCATGCCTCGACCAAAGTTTTGACTTCTTCCTCCAAATTGACCAAATGATCCATTACCATAAGTATTTCTCCTAGGAACTCCCCTCATATGTGAATAATTTGCATTCATCATACTGTGATTAGCATTAAACATGGCCTGAGAATTCTGATTTTGTTCCAATCTAGCCTCATGAGTCAACAAAAGTGCATATGTATCATCATAGCTCATTTTATTTGCTGTAATTATTGAAGCTAAATCAAGATAGCCAAATCCTAATCTATTAAGAGTTCTTATTAACAGATCTTTTTCAGTTATATTATCACCAGCACAGGCAAGCTTATTAGCAAGTATCTTCATTTTTAGCAATATTCTTCAATCGACATTGATTCTTTCCTTAAGGTATCTAATTCATATCGAAGTTGCATTACCTTTGCTTCAGATTGAACTCCAAATTCCTTTTTAATCGATTTCCAGACATCAAATGAAGTATCATAATTAAGAACTGAGCTTAGAATACCTTCACTTATAGTTGAAAAGAGCCAGCTCAGGAGAGTCTGATCTTGAGCTCTCCAATTGACATATGCTGGATTCTCAGTTCTCTCCACAGATCCATTAGTTCGAGCTTGAGACAAATACTGTTCTGGAATATTTTGATTTTCTGAGATAAAACCTTCAAGTCTATTTCCTCTTATCGAAGTCAGAACTTGCTTCCGCCAGAGAAGAAAATTAGATCGATCAAGCTTGACGGTTGTAGCAAAGGTAAATGAAATTTGATGAGATTGAGTTTGATGAACAATCGAATGATTTTGATTGGTTGTACTGGAAATAGTCATTGCGGCTCTGATACCATGAAAGAAAACTTGAGCTGTTTGTTTTGAAAGAAAAATTGCAGAGAAAAACTTTATTTCATTGAATCTGGACAATTATCAAAAGTCACTAACAACTGGAATACATCACAGCTTATATACACACGAATTGGTTATAAACACAAGAATCACTGATAACAAACTTTAACACCTTATGCTGACTCATTATTTCATAACTAACTCTGATGACCTGGCACTGCTGAGCTGACATGATTAACTAACTCCACTTGCTGAAGCTAACGACTTCTTCACCTTTTTGTTCTTCATAAGCTCAGCACAATGAGCTTCCTTAACAAATTTTGGTTTGTTAAGGCTCAATCGAAGCAATGCAAGGGTACTGTATCTCTTCGTTCTAATTCAAGATGAAACTTGGATGCTGATGCCTTGTTATTCTCGAGTCAAAAAGTTGCACCATTATTTTAACTTCAAAATTGTTAATTGTGGGGAGAGCAAGTTGAGTTTAAAAAATTCGAAGCACCTAGTCCAAAATACAGAGAAACTTGCCGTTGGCTGATAGGATTAATATTTTAAGAACAATAAGGCCAATCGAGAATTTATGAAAAGGTTAATTAATTAGCGAGGGGAGTGTTATGGAAAACATATTCCGCGTGATTTAAGGCATTTTGATCTTCACAGAGACCACAATAAAAAATTACTTGAAATATGCACGCTTGCAGAAATGACAAATCCTAAAGCATTAGCAGGATTCACGCCCTACCAAATCCACATGGCCAAAGTAAAGGATTAAGTTTTAAGAAATTATTATGAAATACAAGCGAAACGAACCTATAAATTCATTTGATTATTGGCTAGGTGTGATTTCCATAACGTTTTCAAATATGAAATAGGATAAAGATCAAGGTTTGGAGCAAGGATCAATGAAGGAAATATAAACTTACAAGTTTAAAAAATAAGCACCGAAATATTCGACAAGTTTGAGGTTTATGAAATATTGAGAAAATAGACAAATAATGAAGACACTACAAATTAAGCAGATCAAATAAACAGAGGAAGTAATTGATCAATTCTCTGTGCAATACCCACAAGAACAAAGTAAATATGTCTACATGACTATATTAATCCTACTGCCACCGTACCATCACCATGCAACATTACATTATTTCATCATCAATCAATTTTGATGATATTAGATTAAAATTACTGATTTCGTATTTTTATGTAACTTCATATCAGCACCGATATTCAGCCCATAATAAGCACCACAATAAGCACCGAACGGTGCATTTTGTGTTCAATATAAAAGGCTACTGTTTGAACAAACAAACACACTACACGCGCATTAGATCTCACACTCGCATTCTCCATCACTCTCACTCTCAATCGCATTCACACCAAATCCACTGCTCATTCAAGCTAATTCTGAACAGCTAATTCTCCCAAGGCATTTTCTGTTCTACTCGTGGACTCTTCCTCACGGTGTGAAATCCGTCGGCTCTCTCTCACAATGTATCCTTCTCTTGGTTGTGTGAGGAATTGAGTTGCATTTCGGTGACTGACTTCACTCATCGTCGATTGCGGCAATCAATTTCTGCAGGTAGTTTGCTTTATTAATTGGAATTTTTTTGTACTAATTATTAATTTGTGACATCTTAGCTACTATTATGTTAATTTATATGATCTGGAGCATGTTCGGCAGCCATAGAATTTTATGTTAATTGTCTAGTAATTACGATGATTATGCAACAAAACATTATCTGGAGCATGTTTGGCAGCCATAGAATTTTATAAGTTTGATTTGCAAGTCTAGCCTGAGGCAGAATGCAGCAAACATTCATGTGTATTACAAAGTTAATAGTAAGCACAAAATAAATAAATATATGTTGCAGATTCAGCTGGTATATATTAAATTTGTGTTCACAATTTATATCATTAGTTAGTTTAGTTTTGTAAGATTGTGCTGAATTATTTTCATTTTGTTACTTCCATTTTGTCAATGTGAATTATTTCAATTTTGTAGAAATAAAGAATATGGAAAAGGACGTCGAAATTGAAGAGTTGGAAAAAATTGAGGAGGACGATGAGCCAATAATTGGGATGTCATTCGATAGTGATATCGATCTGTCTATTTACTTCAAAGAGTACAGTAAAAGAAAAGGGTTTCTGGTTTTGAGGAGAACTAGTAGAAAGGATAGTTATAGGATTCTTAGAAATGTGACTTTTGCTTGTGGGAGAAGTGGTGAGACAAGAAGTAAATCTATGAAAATTTTAAAGCCCCAACCTAATGCAAAAACAAGCTGCAATGCTAGATTGGGAGCTGGTTTAGGGGATGATGGAAAGTGGACAATTCGAAGCTTAAATCTTGACCACAACCATGCGCTGTTAACTCCAACCAAATCCAAGTATTTTCTGTGCAATCGTAGTCTCAATACATATGCAAAAAAGAATCTTGATGTAAATGATCGAGCAGGAATCAAATTGTGCAAAAATTATCAATCACTTGTTGTTGAGGCTGGCGGTCATGAAAACGTGACATTCATAGAAAGAGATTGTAGAAATCATGTTTAGAAAGAAAGAAGATATTCTGAATTTCTATGAATTTATGTCATCTTGTTGTAATATGTCTTCTTATGAAATTTAAGATTTATAACACGTTTTCACAAAAAGAAGGCTTTTAATATTTTTAGTATAGTACGTGATAAGCCTATTGTTTTGGGAATGATTTTATTTATCGAGTTGACGGCTCACCTATCATCATTACCTTTTGCAAGTCGATAGCTTCTTGAGAGGTATGTCCATTTTTGGAGCTAAATATTTTTTTTACTTTTGGCTAGTTGAGTCACCTTCATAGATAATTCTAGGAAAGTTTTGGTGTATGTCTTGAAGCCTAAAAACGAAGTCCTAGAAAAGTTTAAAGAATGGTGTCCATTAAGGGAAAATCAAACAAGTAGAAAGGTGAAAATGATAAGAACAAATAATGGTCTTGAGTTTTGTAGTAGTGAGTTTGATACCTTCAACAAGCAACATGGCATTGTGAGACATAGAACTGTCAGAGACACACCTCAGTAGAATGGACTTGTTGAGAGGATGAACAAGACTTTAATTGAAAAAGTCAAATGTATGTTGCTCAATGCTAACTTGTCTAAATATTTCTAGGCAGAAACAGTAACGATAGCAACCTATTTAATGAATAGAAGCCCTTCCTCAACCTTAAACTTTAACACTCCTCATAAGGTTTGGTCTGGTAAGCCTTTTGATCTAAGCGGCCTCAAAATTTTTAATTGCTTAGCATATGCACACAAAATCAGGAAAAATTAGATCCAAGAGCCATTAAAGGGTACTTTATTGGATATTCAGAGGGAGTCAAAGGGTACAAGATGGTGCATTAGTGGAAATCATCAAGGACTCTGGTCAGTAGGGATGTAGTCTTTAATGAAGAATCTATGCTGCAAAATACAGTTGAAATAATTGTTACAGCTTCGAGTTTTGTTCAGAAAAATAATTCTGATTTGGAGGTGAATGATACCAGAAATAGTAAAGATGAAAGAATTAATTGTAAGTCACCAAAGGTGTCACTCAGACATCAAATTAAAGAATTTCAGCTTGCAAGAGATAGGGATAGAAGGGTCATAAAACTATGAAAAGATATGGCATTACAGATTTAATCTCCTATGCACTTATTGTAGCAACTAAAATGAATGGGGAAGAACCAATCAACTATTAAGAGGCCATGAGTAGTAAGGATAAACACAATTGGCTTATAGCAATGGAAGAAAAAATAACCTCTCTCAAGAAAAATAACACTTGGATCCAAGTTAAAAGGCCCTCCAAAAAGAAGCTAATAGGTTGTAAATAGATCTACAAGCTCAAAGAAAAAATCCCTAGCCGGACTTGTTGGCAAGGGTTTTACATAAAAAGAAGGGGTAGACTTTAATGAAGTCTTCTCACTTATAGTCAAACATAGCTCAATAAGGGTTCTGTTGGCTATTGCAGTATTTTATGATGTACAATTAGATCAAATGGATGTGAAGACAGCTTTTTGCATGGAAACCTTGATGAAAAAATATTGATGACTCAACTAAAAGGCGTCATTGAAGAAGGAACTAAGGACATGGTCTGTTTACTTAAGAAAAGATTGTATGGGCTGAAATAGTCACCCAAGCAACGATATATCAGGCTTGATGAGTTCGTGCTTGTGCGTGGATATTGTAGGAGCCAATATGATAGCTATGTGAATTTTAAAACCCTTGCTGGTGATGATAGAATCTATTTACTTATCTATTTTGATGACATGCTTGTAGCATGTAAACATAGAAGAGAAATAGAAAAACTCAAAAAGGAGTTAAATCCTATGTTTGAGATGAAGGATATAGACATTGCAACAAGGATCCTAGGTATGCAGATTGTGAAAGACAGACATACAAAGACCTTATTCCTCTCTCAAGTTGAATATGTCAAAATGGTTCTGAATAGGTATGCTATGGTTGGTTTAAAACTTGTATCAACTCTATTGGTAGCTCACTTTAGACTTTGTAAATTGCAAGAGCCTGTGTATGATTCTGATATTGAATATATGAAGAAAATCATTTATTCCAGTGCAATCGGCAGTATTATGTATGTAATGGTTTGCTCAAGACTTGATTTAGCATACAGTATTGAAGTTGTGATTCATGAGAAATCCAAGCAAAGAGCACTGGAATGGAGTAAAATAGGTTCTAAGGTATCTCCAAGGGACTGCAGAGTATGGAATGTTGTATGGCAGAGTGAGTAGAGCTACAATAGAGGTGTTTGGCTTTGTGGACTTAGATTTTGCAGGTGATTTAGACAAAAAGAGGTCTATTATAGGTTATGTGTTTACCTTATGTGAAGGTGCAATGAGCTGGAAAGCTTCTTTACATTCAGTTGTGGCCCTGTCAACTATAGAAGCATAATACATTGCTCTTGTTGAGCTGTTAAGGAGGCAATTTAGTTGAAAAGGTTGGTTTCTTAGCTAGGATTTACACAAGAATTAGTTTCTATCAATTGTGGTAGTTCCAATGCAATACAGTTGAGCAAAAATCCTAAGTATTAAGAGAAGACCAAGCACATTGACATAAGGATGCACTACATAGGGATAAGATAAGCAATGGGCTTATTAATGTGATTAAATTTCCTTCTAAAGTTAATCCCGCTGACATTTTAACAAAGCCTTTACCAACAGTCAAGTTCAAAGACTTACTGAACTTGATTGGAATTGTTAGCTTGTGAGTCAAGCAAATGGAATGTAGAAACCATGTGGGGAAGGTTAAACATAATAGAACTAAGGTGGAGATTTGTGAAGGTTAGTTATATTCTGTTGAAGTTACTGAAGTGGCCTGATGAGCTGGCGTGTGTGGGACCAACTAACTTTTTGAATTAGTTACACATCACAGCTGGAATCATGAAGCATATAAAAAGGCAGAGCATGCTGGTTGTGAAGGCACCTGAGTGTGTGATTTCAAGGGGTTTAGAGTGTGAATTACATTTTTCTTTGTGAATGAGATATGTTCTCTGTAATCTAGAGAAACCATTGTAATCATTTAAGCAATAAAAGCTTCAAGTGCAGTGGGGTCTTTTCAGCCGTCGATGTAGGTACTTTGGTACCGAACCACGCTATCCTTTTGTGTTGCTTTTATCTATTTTCCTTTCAATTCTTTCAGTTCTTGAATCCATTTTCTGTTTCCATTTTTTGTGATCAAATGAGTTAGTATTAGTCAACCAGTTAAATTGGTAGCTTTTGTTTCTGGTTTTTGCTCAACACTACAAGTTGAATTAATATTGTCTTCATTTGGTTACCATATGCACATTATATATATCAACAGATGAGGGGGACAAGAGAAATTTCATCTTCCTAAAATTATCAATTAGCAATATGATCTCGATCTTGATCTAAACATTATATTAGCTATCTTTTATGCATTGTCTCCTCCACTAGGTGGTCAGCTTATTTTTAAATCTTCAAAATCACACTCTAGTCCATATCTTGATCACGTAATTTAACAATTGTCTGTAAAATTGTTACCTCTGCGACAATATAAGAAAAAGCAATCCAGTTTACCTTTGGTTCCCTGTAGAAAGAACATGATTTAGTAACGCTCATGCGTGCTTGTAGTTTATTAATTGAACTAATAAATGAAATTAAAATTAAGGGCTATGCTGAATATTATCATGTTAATTATGCTCATTAAAAAGAATGCATGAACACCGATCATTATATAAAAAAATCATGTATGATAATTTATATACCGGTTGCATAGTCATTGCCTCCAAGAGAAAGACAGAGCCAGCGGGATCAATAAGAGGCTTCATTTTCGTATAAAAAAGTTGAATGACAGAGAATATTAATAAATTATTATCAAGCTGCAGATCTATCTTGTTTAATTTTATTTTACGGAAAGATTTGGTAACGAGTTGGACACATGATGTCGGAAAAATTTGAAATGCATGGAGAATAAAACATTTCCCATCTTCTTCTAGGCAGGACAAAGAAACTGAGGTTGTGATTAAAATGTTACTTGAGCTGGAAGTAATCTCTTATGAGTGTTCTAAAATTGCTGCTTTCCTTCATCACCAGCCTAAAGTCATCATCAAAGCTGAAGTTTTAGTATTGATTAAACAATAAAATATCGTAGACTATTCCATGTTTTTTGAACCATTGTGCATGTAAGATCAACAAATATGACTCTATACTATCAGAAAAATGTTAATGAAGTTTGTTAGTGACATGCTGCAGTAAACGGAGAGCACCTTAATTACCTTAATAAGCATATAGCATCTGAGATTTTGAGTCCATCATAATAATATAACTAGAATAAGCTGCTGAATAAGATCCTATGTCACCTCAAATTTTATTTTGAAACTTCAAAATCTTTCATGCACATCACAGCTCTTTCAAGTTTTGTGATGTTATCATGTTTGTTTAAACTTTTGTGATCATTTTATATCTATTCTTCCTCTTGCTCAATTTTGATGATCACTTTGACCCAGAGATAAAGGACAGCAGTGATTTTAGTGCTGGGGAAAAATTAGGTTTTTAAATTTTTATAAAACCTTTTTAAGGACCGCTCTCATATAATATATAAGAACACGTAATCTAGAAATCGTACCTTGAAAATTCGAGTTGGCTTTTCCCGATGAAGTGATTTAGGCTCCTGGATCACGATCTGCCACCACCACTCCTGTTAGATCACGATCCGCCACCACCACGCCTGTTAGATCACGATCCGTCACCACCACGCTTGTTGGATCACGAACTGTCACCAATGATCTTCCAGGTTATGACTCAGGTTCGATCTGCACTTGACGTGTGGGCGCCTTTATCACTACCAAAGCAACTAGCACGAGAAAATTTTTCTCTCAACAATGGAGAGAAAAATCTTATTCTCAGATCTGTATGAAGTGGCTCCTATTTTTCTGTTGAGAAAATAAGCCTTTTATATCTCCCTTTAGTGAAACCCTAGGCTCCAAATTAAACTTACGTTATTTACTTTTCCAATAGGGGACCCACCTTGTAAAATAACATAAGGCCCCTTATACAAAAGCTAATTAAATGGAGCCTCCCACTAAATGATATATTTAGGCTTTTGACCCAAATTGCTAGTTATCTTGCTTATTAGTCCAGTAGTGGTGCAGTCAATTAAATGAGCTAACTCGGGGATCATTTGGGAACATACAATAGTGGCTACAATAATTAGGCCTGTAATTAAACTAGCCCAATTATTTAATTCCAAATCTACTCCACTAAAAGATTGGAACTGACTTCCATAATTGTATGCTCGAATAATAATTCGTCCCAAGCCACATTGATTTCTTTACTGCGCAATCCTTTGTACCACATCGTTAATTAAATTGATATCTCAACTGTCCAATCAATTTAATAACATCTTATTCCTTAATCCTTACTGGTTTTCTCTAATGATCATTTTCAACATATTAAATATGTTGACACACTCTGGCCAGAGAATTCTATGATCAAGTGCCGAAAACCTATCAAGAGATGTGTTGTACAAATTCTATATTGTTAATCTATAACTTCAATACTCATAATTGCTCCCACCAAGATACCGGGTAATCTTGATCACAAGGATGTGTCGTGCCCATTGGTAACTCAAATGGAATAACAATCACAATCATGAAATCATAATTAACTCAAGATTAAGATTACAGTAAAATCAACGCCTATGAGATTTAATAAGTCTGACAGTTATTACAAAGTTAATTAAATCTCATATGTGATCCAGTTCAATGTAGTCGTACTACATCAATAAATTCATACATGATTAAGACAAATCATTCAATGAATTTATTACAGTTTATACCTAAATAAAGTGCCCAACTTTATTTATCAACTGCGAACTTAAATTTATTTAATCATAAGATAACTTGTATTTATGTCTTCTGTGAATCCACATGGTGATCACATAAATACATATAATATGATTAAATGGACTTTAATACAAATATAAATGCAATCAAGATATTTGAATAAATACCTCATTTATTAATCAGAAAAATGTTTATTACAATTAAATAAACACATATGCTTTTAAAGAGCATATTTTCCCAACAATCTCCCACTAGCTCTCAAAGCATATTTGGCATCTCACGCATGCCCATGGATTCTAAGTGCAAGTTAAAAGGTTTCCCAGGTATGGCCTTAGTAAAAGGATCTGCCAAGTTTTGCTGTGACGCAATCTGAGTAACCTCCACATCACCTCTCTGCACTATATCCCTTATAAGATGATACTTCCTCTCAATATGTTTTTGTTTCTTGTGGTTCCTTGGTTCCTTAGATTGAGCTACCGCACCACTATTATCGCAAAATAGTTTCAGGGGTGCAGATACAGCAGGTACCACCTCAAGATCTTGTAGGAACTTGCGGAGCCATACAGCTTCTTTTGCAGCTTCGGATGCAGCCACATATTCAGCTTCAGTTGTGGAGTCTGCGATACAAGATTGTTTCACACTCCTCCAACTAATAGCTCCACTTCCCAATGTAAACACATAGCCGGAAGTTGATTTTCTAGAATCCTTATCTGACATAAAGTCAGAATCAGTATAACCCACTGGAATGAGTTCATCACCAGAATACACAAGCATATAATTTTTGGTTCTTTTCAGATACTTCATTATATGCTTGACCGTAGTCCAGTGTTCAGGTCCAGGATTAGATTGATATCTACTAACCATCCCTACCGCAAAACAGATGTCAGGCCTAGTGCAAAGCATGGCATACATAAGACTTCCCACAGCTTCTGCATAGGGAACTCGTCTCATTTTCTCTATCTCTTCAGATGTTTTAGGTGATTGATCCTTAGAGAATGTAATTCCATGTCTGAATGGTAATAAACCAGTCTTGGAATTTTCCATGCTAAATCTAGCCAATATCTTATCGATATAGACCGCTTGAGACAAGGCTAAAGTTTTATTCTTCCGATCTCGTAGTAACTTGATACCAAGAATATAACTTGCTTCTCCCAGGTCTTTCATATCAAATTGTTTTGCTAACCAACTCTTTATTGTAGTCAATACTCCTTTATCGTTTCCAATTAGGAGAATATCGTCTACATAAAGAATTAGGAATGATATAGATTTTTCTTGAATTTTCTTGTACACACATGGTTCATCAATGTTCTGAATGAATCCAAACGATTTAATCGCTTGATCAAATCTGATGTTCCATGACCGGGATGCTTGCTTCAATCCATAAATGGATCTATGCAACTTACATACCATGTGTTCTTGGCCTTTTTGTATAAATCCATCTGGTTGCTGCATGTAGATGTTTTCTTCAAGATGCCCGTTAAGAAAGGCAGTCTTGACATCCATTTGCCAAATCTCATAATCTAGCACTGCAGCAATGGAGAGCAGAATCCTGATGGATTTAAGCATAGCAACCGGAGAAAAAGTTTCCTCATAGTCGATTCCCTCTTTTTGAGTAAACCCTTTGGCTACTAATCTTGCTTTAAATGTTTCCACCCTTCCGTCTACTCCTCTTTTTCTCTTGTAGATCCACTTGCACCCTATAGGTTTTACCCCATTTGGTGCTTCTACAAGTTCCCAGACTTTATTGGAATACATAGATTCCATTTCTTGACTCATGGCCTTTTTCCAAAATTCAACATCTCTATCTATTAGAGCTTCGTTGTAACTAGTGGGATCTTGTACATGTTCATCTGAGATAGCCGCATAGGTTTCTCCCAAAAGCATGTATCTCGCAGGTAACTTAGTTACCCTCCCACTACGACGAGGTTCTAAAAGTGATGGTTGTTCAGGGATAATCCTGTGTTGATCATCTGGTTGTTGCTGTTCTTCCTGTTCTGTAACAGGTATTGAAAGCTGAGCATCAACCTGATCACCTGACAGTTCTTCAAGTATTACCTTACTCTTAGGTTTGAAGTTATTCATATAGTCTTCCTCGAGGGAAGTGAAATGTGTGCTCACGATCACTTTCCTATCTTGAGGACTAAAAAATAAACCTCCCCTTATTCCTTTGGGATACCCCACAAACATACAAACCTCAGAACGTGAATCCATTTTGTCTGCCTTTGGTTTCAGCACATGTGCTGGTGATCCCCAAATACGGACATGTCGTAAACTTGGTTTGCGACCTAACCATAATTCTATTGGGGTTTTAGGCACTGACTTAGATGGAACTAAGTTCAAGAGGTAAACTGCAGTTTCGAGTGCTAGTCCCCAAAAAGAGATTGGTAATGACGAATAACTAAGCATAGATCTCACCATATCCAAAAGAGTTCTATTTCTTCTTTCAGCTACCCCATTTTGTTGTGGTGTTCCCGGGGCAGTCAATTGAGATATAATCCCATTTTCAACCAGATACTCTTTGAAATCTCCTGAGAGAAATTCACCACCTCGATCAGATCGAAGTTTCTTTATGTTCTTATCTAATTGCTTTTCTGTCTCAGCCCTATACTCTTTGAATTTCTCAAGAGCTTCAGACTTGTGACGCATCAGATAAACATAACCGTATCTCGAGTAATCATCAGTGAAAGTGATGAAATACTCATAACCTCCTCGAGCTTGTACATTGATTGGTCCACATACATCTGTATGTACCAATTCAAGTTGTACTGTTGCACGTACTCCTTTGGCCGAGAATGGCCTTTTGGTCATTTTCCCTTCTAAACAGGATTCACAGAGTGGCAATGATTCATTTTCTAATGGACCCAAGAGCCCATCTTTAATCATTCTCTGTATCCTATTTTGGTTTATATGACCCAAGCGTAAATGCCAGAGGTAACATTGGTTGGAAGAAATTTTTCTTTTCTTAGATAAATGTGTATGCTCATCATTTTTTATCACTGTGTCATGCATAGAATGGATCATTGGACTTAAATGATATAAATTATCTTCCAATGTACCAGAACAAATAAGTCTCTTATTATGAAAAATAGAAACAGAGGATCCAAAATTTACAGTGTACCCTTGCTTTGACAAACAAGCTACTGAAATTAAATTCCTCTTAATGTCTGGAACATAAAGACAATTATTCAAAACTAAAGTCTCATTATTAAAAGATAATAAAACAGATCCAGTCTTCACTGCTGACACGAACTGTCCTGTCCCTAGCTGCAGCTTGACGCTTCCTTCACTTATTTTCCTGGTTTCCTGAAACCAATAAAGTGAATTACAAATATGATTAGTTGCTCCTGAATCCAACACCCAAGTGTCAATAGGATTCTGAACTAAACAGGCCTCAATTACAAAAAGATTTCCCATACCTGATTTCACAATCTTAGGGCAATCCTTTTTCCAGTGACCTTTCTGTCCACACTTAAAGCATTTGCCTTTCGGCTTGCCATCTTGCTTGGTAGACGGTTTCTTTTTCCCAGCTTTCTTCTTACCTTTGCCTTTCGGCTTAGGCCTAGAAGTTGAACTTTTTTCAGTAATATTTATGCTTCCCAGAGATTTCTCAGCACGATAGATCTCTTCAGCAGAATGGAGTTCGTTCATCAATTCAGTTAAGGTCATGTTTCTTTTGTTCATGTTATAATTGACCTTAAACTCCTTGAATGTTTCTGGCAGAGATTCTAGCACCATATCAATCTTTGAGTTATCATCGATTTGTGCTCCCTGAATCTCAGCCTCATTCAAATAGTCCATCATTTTGAGGACATGATCACGAACTCTTGTGCCCTTCCCCATTTTACTGTTCATAATTCCTTTCAGCGCTGCTTGTCTCGCGGAGCGAGTACTCTGCCCGAACATCTGTTGGAGACTATCCATTATTTCAGTGGCAGTCTCCAAGTTCTGATGTTTGGTCTGCAGAATATTAGAAATCGAGGCTAAAATGTAGCACTTTGCCATTTCATTGGCCTTTTGCCATTTCTCATAAAGCCTCCTCTGATTTCTATGAGCATCATCCGCTGGAACTGGAGGGCATGGCTGGGTTAAGACATATTTATAATTTTCAGCAGTCAGGACAATGAATAGATTTCTTTTCCAATCTATATAGTTCTCTCCAGTGAGTTTGTTTTGACTCAGAATAATAGTAAGTGGGCTCAGGGAAGACATTTTCTGAAAAATAAAACATCCATGCATAAATAATTTGAAATAATATTCACAATAAATGACAAAAATGCAAAAAACCATAAATGCATTTTAATTTATTTGTAACGATAATCTAGTACCGCTTTGACAAGCTATCCGTTGGGGAAGTCATGTCTACACTTACTAGACCCAATTATCCATTGGATTATTTACTTTCATGTAGAGACATGATAAATAATTCTCGTTATCCTTTTGGGCCTAAATTTGTTAACAGAGCTTCGTTGGGAAGGTTAATAACAAATTTTAGTTGAGTGTATAACCATTGTTTCAATCTAGATATTTTTCATATCAATAGTCACCGTTGGGGTGAACAATCGATTAAAAAATATTTCAATTTTATCTTTGAAGAAGTTCATCAAATAAAATATCTAATATATATACCTTCCGAAGGGAGCATCACCGTATCATGAAGTCGAGGTATATATATAATTTTATTATTGAACTAACAATGGAGCCCGTGGGAAAATTATCTTAAATTTTCCCTCTCCCACTCAATATTTTAAAATTGGTTTTTCCTTTTTAAAACATACATATTGTTAATTGCATGCTTTCTATAATATTATCTAGATGAAATCCAATATTATTAAGCATAGGCAAATTACAAACAATATAACGAAATTCATAATTAATGAATGACATGTATCATTATGCATAGAGTGGCACTACCTATTCTATATGACATGTTATCATGGCATGTGATCATCCAAAACATAACATATAGAAAAACAATTAAATAATCTTAATTCATGGCTTTCCTATTAATGAAAAATACATTAACCCTAAGCCTAATCTTCATTGGACTTCTTGTCAATGTCCATTTCCACAAGCTTGTCTTTGTTAATGGACTAGGGGAAATTGGGCTTTTAAAATTTATAATTGGTCCAATTTTTATTTTTGAAAAGAAATAAAATAAATAATTTTTTTTTATTAAAATAAAACTTTTGGACCAAAAATAAATTTAATGTATTTAATTTTATCTATGCATTTTTAATCCATTAAACCCAATTGAAATTGGGCCTAAAACTAGGATTCATTAAGCCCAAATCATTTTTGGACTTAAATGCAAAAAATTAAAACGTATATACCCAAAGAAAAACTTATGAAACCATAGGGCCCTTCATGATAAAAACCATGAAACCCTAAAATCATATTTTTCTTTCCCCAGCCGCCATCTCCAAAAACCTCCGCCACTGTTCATGATTTTCCGACGCCAGCCGACCGTCACCACATCACCGGAAACAGACCAAACCGGCGCACGCTTCTGCTGCACATGCAGCGCGCGCCACTGGCCATGCTGGCCGCGCGCGTTGCAGCTGCGCGAGCTGCGTGCGCCAGCGCGCGCTGCAGCTGCTGTGCTGCGTGCGCCAGTGCGCGCTGCAGCTTGCTGTGCGCGCAGCGTGCGCTGCTGGCAGCGTGTGCTGCGAGCCGCGCGCTGCTGCCGCGCACTGCTGGTTCGTTGCCGCAGTTTCCAAAATTTTCCGGCCTCCATGTTCCGATCTTGATTTTTGAATTCGTTTTCCAGTGATGAATTACAAATTTCCTATGCCAATTTTGGCTTACAAAATTTCTATTACTGAAAAATAAATCAAGAGGGAATTATGGTGATAATAAACCACCCCTCTTATTACAGATCCAAACGGAAAATTACAACAGAAAATCTAACCATGAATTAAGACAAACCACAACATGCTTTATTCATATATTTAAACAATTAATATATATCTGAATAAATTGTACCACTCTAATACATAAATTTCAAGATTAATTTCATACGAAATTCTTATATATTAATATGAGATGGCTCTGATACCAATTGCTGGGGAAAAATTAGGTTTTTAAATTTTTATAAAACCTTTTTAAGGACCGCTCTCATATAATATATAAGAACACGTAATCTAGAAATCGTACCTTGAAAATTCGAGTTGGCTTTTCCCGATGAAGTGATTTAGGCTCCTGGATCACGATCTGCCACCACCACTCCTGTTAGATCACGATCCGCCACCACCACGCCTGTTAGATCACGATCCGTCACCACCACGCTTGTTGGATCACGAACTGTCACCAATGATCTTCCAGGTTATGACTCAGGTTCGATCTGCACTTGACGTGTGGGCGCCTTTATCACTACCAAAGCAACTAGCACGAGAAAATTTTTCTCTCAACAATGGAGAGAAAAATCTTATTCTCAGATCTGTATGAAGTGGCTCCTATTTTTCTGTTGAGAAAATAAGCCTTTTATATCTCCCTTTAGTGAAACCCTAGGCTCCAAATTAAACTTACGTTATTTACTTTTCCAATAGGGGACCCACCTTGTAAAATAACATAAGGCCCCTTATACAAAAGCTAATTAAATGGAGCCTCCCACTAAATGATATATTTAGGCTTTTGACCCAAATTGCTAGTTATCTTGCTTATTAGTCCAGTAGTGGTGCAGTCAATTAAATGAGCTAACTCGGGGATCATTTGGGAACATACAATAGTGGCTACAATAATTAGGCCTGTAATTAAACTAGCCCAATTATTTAATTCCAAATCTACTCCACTAAAAGATTGGAACTGACTTCCATAATTGTATGCTCGAATAATAATTCGTCCCAAGCCACATTGATTTCTTTACTGCGCAATCCTTTGTACCACATCGTTAATTAAATTGATATCTCAACTGTCCAATCAATTTAATAACATCTTATTCCTTAATCCTTACTGGTTTTCTCTAATGATCATTTTCAACATATTAAATATGTTGACACACTCTGGCCAGAGAATTCTATGATCAAGTGCCGAAAACCTATCAAGAGATGTGTTGTACAAATTCTATATTGTTAATCTATAACTTCAATACTCATAATTGCTCCCACCAAGATACCGGGTAATCTTGACCACAAGGATGTGTCGTGCCCATTGGTAACTCAAATGGAATAACAATCACAATCATGAAATCATAATTAACTCAAGATTAAGATTACAGTAAAATCAACGCCTATGAGATTTAATAAGTCTGACAGTTATTACAAAGTTAATTAAATCTCATATGTGATCCAGTTCAATGTAGTCGTACTACATCAATAAATTCATACATGATTAAGACAAATCATTCAATGAATTTATTACAGTTTATACCTAAATAAAGTGCCCAACTTTATTTATCAACTGCGAACTTAAATTTATTTAATCATAAGATAACTTGTATTTATGTCTTCTGTGAATCCACATGGTGATCACATAAATACATATAATATGATTAAATGGACTTTAATACAAATATAAATGCAATCAAGATATTTGAATAAATACCTCATTTATTAATCAGAAAAATGTTTATTACAATTAAATAAACACATATGCTTTTAAAGAGCATATTTTCCCAACATTTAGAACATCAGAATGCTTGCTTCCACCTCGTGTAGCATTTTAATAACAACTTCAGACTCTTTGTCGTGGCTGGAAAGAGACGGGACATGTTTATCATCCATACATTTCAAAAATTTCCAAGGCATTGCGGATTGATATATAGTTTCTTCACGGCCTTCCTAGGAGGGCTAAGTATTTCTTAGCTTCACGTGCAAGTTCAGTTTTTCCCGGTGCACATTCTTTGGTTTGCAGCAGACCATATTTGGCTGTGCTGCATAAATCCAAGAGCCTGAGAGTTCCATCCAGCAACTCATCAAAACATTTTCTCTGCTGTTATTGGGTTTAAATTGGTTGAGGAAGAGGCAACTGGGCTAACTAATAAAGTAGTGCATCTAATTTATGAACTAGGAATGGCAAGCTGCTGGGGCAAGAATGGTTAGCCAAGGCAGCTCTGTTTCAATCCACAAGAAGTTTAAATGCTGAATTCACTTAAATAATTTTCTTTCTCCTGGCGGCATCTCCTCAATATAAACCAAAGTGTAAGGGAGACAAAAGGAATCTCATCCTTCGTCGTTAGGAGCTGGATGTGACTTCAGTCCCAAGGCCAGAAAGAAATTTTGTATTCTCAATGTCTCCCCACGCCATGTCTCCCAACACATCACCAATTTTTATATTGTAATTTAGACGGATCTACGGTGTGCCGCTACTTTATTTTCTCTGCTGTTCAATTTTATATCTGATCCAGCACGGCTACTTCTTTCTCTTCGAGGCAATGTCTACGCGTCTGGCATACAATTATTATGCGAGATTGTCTTATGTTCTGATCTGTATTCATGCAATCTGTTTAGCTTAACATTTGGGGGCCAAAATAATTAGTCTCCATACGAAAATGTGCCATAAACACTCATGGTACAACTTAGCTAGATAATTCGTTGGAGACCTGATGGTAGTGAGACATTGCATGGACATCGCTGATACAATATCTGAGAAGCTGGTGTGAAGATAATAATGTGATTTTGAACCTTTAAAAACAAGCTGAGGAGATAGTGGGAGGAGACAATGTATAAAATTAGCTGATATAATGTTTAGATCAAGATCGAAAGCATGTTGCTATTTGACATTTTAAAAGAAGATGGGATTCCTCTTGTCCCCCTCATCTACTGATATATATAATGTGCATTTGGTCATCAAATGAAGGCAAAATATTAATTCAACTTCCAGGCTCTCTCATTCACAGCAAGAGAAAAAATGGCAACCTCTTTCCACGTTCGATCAAACAGTTTGCCGACTAAATCACACCCATTCACTTCAGAAGTTGAAGAGACTTTGAGCAGATTAAGGTCTTCTCAAGCTGCTTCAACTATAGGCCACAACATAAACGGCCTTCAAGATTTACATGATTGGGTTGATAAAATCCTTCAATTACCCCTCATTCAACAAGCTTTATTGCAAGCCGGTAACAGGAAATTGGTTGATGAGCTGTTGAATGGATCTTTGAGGATCTTGGATACTTGCAGCATTGCTCAGAATGCATTGCTGCAATCTAAGGAATCCATACAAGGACTTCAATCAGTTTTGCGCAGACGAAAGGGCGATGAAACTGAGCTTACAAGTGAGATTAAGAAATACTTAGCCTCCAGGAAGGCGGTGAAAAAGACAATCCATAAGGCCTTGGGGAATTTGAAAGGCATCGAAAACAAATGCTCATCTCCAATCAGTGAGAAACATGTTAGCATGTTGAAAGAGATTGAAGAGGTCACCTTCACTATATTTGAATCCTTACTGTCCCTTATCTCGGGGCCAAGGACTGGATCAATGCTAGGCGGCTTCTCACTGGTTTCAAAGCTAATCCGCCCCAAAAGAACAGCATGCGAAGAAGATGAAAAAGACATTAATGAGTTTGTGAAGGTGGATGCTGCACTCGTTGATCACAAGGCTATTAAATCTGATAACATCTTTTGCTTGCAAAACCAGCTAAAAGAATTGGAGTCCAGCATTCAAGATCTTGAAGAAGGACTCGAATCATTGTCTAGGCGTTTGATCAAAGCTCGAGTCACCCTTCTCAACATCCTCGACAATTAGATTACAAAATGTTTATACCGAATTCATACTTGTACATCAAAATCATACCTGTACACTACTGCAATCATATAATTTTGAATGCAAACGCAAAGTATTATGTGATATATTCTGGAATACCTCGAGTGTTTCCATTTTATTTTTTAATATCAGAAGTCAATGATTCAACATGTAAATGGGTTAATTAATTTTAAGAGTAAAAAATTAATATTATTGCAAAACCTATTTATCAAGTGTTATACACATATATAATGCCAATAATAGAGACTTGAATGCAATTCAAAAAGTAGACATCGTTAATTAAGTTGTCCAGATTCCAATTGTCTCTTGGTAGATGATAGAATAATACTAATTGAGGAGATTCACATGCACGGTAGACTCAATCTTCACACAGGTTAGGTAAAAATAAAATAAAATAATTATAAAAAAAAACTCTCACTGTTTAATATACGTACATGCAGTTGTCAAGATTCCAGTTATGTACAGATCAAACAAGATCAAACCTAGCAAATTTTGACGTTTCACGTAGAGTCGGTTTGGGAATACTATAACTTTTAAAATAATTGTTGTTAGTTATACTGTAGAAATAATTAGTTGAGAATATAATCAATTAAGTGTTTGATAAATTTTGTTTTCAGAAATACTGTGAGTTTTGAAAGCAGTTATGGACGTTTAGTAAATTTTACTGTTGAAAACAAATGATTAAAATGTATATAATGTAGGATAAAATTTACTTATATATATAAAAACATGTACATATAATCTTTTTAATTGTGTAGTATAATAATTTTTACTAAAAATAAAATTTATAATATGTTGATTTTATTTTTATTTTTTATCTTAAAACAATTGATAATTAAATTTATAATATAGTGAAACAAATTTAATAATAATTCGACCAACAAATTGATATTAACAAATTTGTATTAATGAATTATAATAAAAATTTATTAAAATATTAATTTTTTTCCAATTTGAATAAGAATATTTTTGGGTTTAGGTAATAATTTTAAGGATATTTATAAAATTGTATTAAAGGATAAAATTGATTCTCAAAATCTAAATCTAAAAGTTACTCATTCTCTTCTTTTCAAAATCAGCTGTAGGAATGGTTGATTTTGACAACTGTGATTTTGAATTTTTTTTACCAAACACTAAAATTAGCTTTTAAATTTTCGAAATTACTTTTAAACCTCCCAAAAGCAATTCCAAATGGACTCATAGTAGACTTAGATCTCGAAGGCTTTCAAGTGGCGAAGCGTGCTAGGTGTCTCTTTTTTACAAGGGCACTATATAAATTAGCAGGATTAACATATCACATTTCATTTTCCTATCCTATAGAAAAACATGTAACAACCAAGTATAGGAATCTTGTCTTTTATTACATGGCAATCATATTTATAAGCATTCCAATCATATTCATAAACATTGATGACCATTTTGATCCTTAATCCAACGTTGGACTTATATGTGAATAATTATGTATTGCAAACTATCTTATAAGGTTAAGCCCAATTAAAAGTGATCTATTAAGATTTTCAGTAATTTGGGCTTTAATGTATCTAATAGGGTATGACATTTAATGTGTAGAGACTTAATGGCAATTTCTATTACTATGATGGGCTGAACAAAGAATACTTAGTGATAACAAGAAAATTATTTGTATAAGTGTTTATGGTTCTCAAGTCACATGTAATATTCAATTATTTTCTAACATTCTATTATCAGAGAGAGTACAAAGAAAAATTTGAAGGATTCTTTAGGATAACATATTGATCTGGAAAGGCAAACCACACATCCTCAGAAAATAATTGCACATTATGGATTTAGGCATGCTTCCACATATTCTATTATTGATTTTTTGTGATGCAAAACAAATATTCCTAAAATTTAAATGATTGTTTTTTACCAAAGGGTTAAGCCTTCTAGAATTAACTAAATTTGAAAATTCAAAAAGTAAGAAAAATAATTAGCAGGATTAACATATCACATTTCATTTTCCTATCCTATAGAAAAACATGTAACAACCAAGTATAGGAATCTTGTCTTTTATTACATGGCAATCATATTTATAAGCATTCCAATCATATTCATAAACATTGATGACCATTTTGATCCTTAATCCAACGTTGGACTTATATGTGAATAATTATGTATTGCAAACTATCTTATAAGGTTAAGCCCAATTAAAAGTGATCTATTAAGATTTTCAGTAATTTGGGCTTTAATGTATCTAATAGGGTATGACATTTAATCTTCACACAGGTTAGGTAAAAATAAAATAAAATAATTATAAAAAAAAACTCTCACTGTTTAATATACGTACATGCAGTTGTCAAGATTCCAGTTATGTACAGATCAAACAAGATCAAACCTAGCAAATTTTGACGTTTCACGTAGAGTCGGTTTGGGAATACTATAACTTTTAAAATAATTGTTGTTAGTTATACTGTAGAAATAATTAGTTGAGAATATAATCAATTAAGTGTTTGATAAATTTTGTTTTCAGAAATACTGTGAGTTTTGAAAGCAGTTATGGACGTTTAGTAAATTTTACTGTTAAAAACAAATGATTAAAATGTATATAATGTAGGATAAAATTTACTTATATATATAAAAACATGTACATATAATCTTTTTAATTGTGTAGTATAATAATTTTTACTAAAAATAAAATTTATAATATGTTGATTTTATTTTTATTTTTTATCTTAAAACAATTGATAATTAAATTTATAATATAGTGAAACAAATTTAATAATAATTCGACCAACAAATTGATATTAACAAATTTGTATTAATGAATTACAAGAAAATTATTTGTATAAGTGTTTATGGTTCTCAAGTCACATGTAATATTCAATTATTTTCTAACATTCTATTATCAGAGAGAGTACAAAGAAAAAATTAAAGGATTCTTTAGGATAACATATTGATCTGGAAAGGCAAACCACACATCCTCAGAAAATAATTGCACATTATGGATTTAGGCATGCTTCCACATATTCTATTATTGATTTTTTGTGATGCAAAACAAATATTCCTAAAATTTAAATGATTGTTTTTTACCAAAGGGTTAAGCCTTCTAGAATTAACTAAATTTGAAAATTCAAAAAGTAAGAAAAATAATTTTTGAAATTTGATTTTTAAATTATTCGTAAACTTTGAGTTCAAGGTTAGCGGTACTCGTTATCACTACTGGCATCACCATAGTCGGCCTAGGTTGTCCAAGCTACGTCGAGTAAAAAAAAAAGTCGCGGCCAAATGCCACTGCATATGGAAAAGCGGGGGCTTGAAAATAAAAAGGGAGAGACGGCTTTAGGGCCAAGCAAGGGGTGGCCTACCAAATTCAGCAGAAGCGGTGGCCATGGCCGCCACATCAAGAAAAAGGAATTGAAAAAAAAAAGGTTTCAACAAAGATTTGGGGACTGGTTTAAGATACAGTTCGGGTCAACACATCCAGATCTAGCCTGAACCGGTTAATAGTTAACCATTGACCGACCAACTGTAATGTTGACTTTGATTTTTACCTAAAATTTTTTAAAGGTAATTCAGTATAATTTTAAATTTAAATATTGGTATGTTTACATATATTTTGAGATGAATTAAGTGAAGCAACAAGTCGCCAAAGTGACTTCTCTTATGGAAATTAGTTTATTTTGGAATATAAACGGTTTTGTATATATACTTTCAGTGAATATCAATCGGCCTATAGGAAAGTCTATATTTGACAAAATTGCATGTGCACCTACAGTAATAAATGCGCAATGATTATTTAGTTTACATGTGAGCAATAAATTGACCCAAAGCCAGATTCATTATTTGACATGTTCTTATTATCAGTGTCTAATTGTTGTATCAAGATATAATTTATAAGTTAATATTTTACCTAAAAATAAATGTTAATCGAGTGTCTAGTATCTTGAGTTGGGGTTTACTTTTATTTGAATTTATTTTTGTTTTGAAACTTATAAAAACTTGTTTTGATTGCTTGTTATTCACTGTTTAGTTATGACTCCTGCTAATGTTACTGCAACGTCAATTATATTCATATACTAAATGATTTTAACTTCAAGTTGTGGCAAAAGAACATTTTAATAGTTCTCTCGCAATCATAAATCTCAACCTTGCATTAAGAGTGATTGTCTCCTGCCTATGAGAGTACTTTTAATGACAAAAATAATTTGGAAAGGTAGGAGAAATCATATATATATATATATATATATATATATATATATGATTATAAAAGATGCCATTATTAAAGCATTTAAGGGCTTAATATTTAATAAGATAAATATGGCTAAGGAGTTCCTTGTAGATATTAAAAGGAGGTTTGTCAAGAACAAAAAGGTAAAAACATGTATGTTCTTCACACTTCAATTTGAAATACAAGTTATACAACCCAAGAGGGGGTGAATTGAGGTTTTAAAACTTAAGTTGAGCAAACCACAATAATTTAATTTAATGCCTTAATGGAATCAACAATAATAAATTCAATAAATCACAAAAATAAAAAAAGTAAAGGAAGAGAAAACAAACACAAGGATTTTTATGTGGTTCGGCAATCCCCGCCTACATCCACGCCTCCAAGCACAACAAGTTTGAAGATTTCATTATCCAAACTTTCCAAGGATTCAAAAGCTTACAATTGACTTCCAGGGTATTAATGAACCTTTACAACAAGAGATTATCCCCAATCTCTTAACCAAAGTGTATCCCAACACTTATAACCTCTCAATTTAATTTTACAAAAATTTCTCTCATACAATGTGGTTGACTACAAATGAAAGCTTAATATGTGTGAATAAATGAAATGAATACACAGAGTTTATGCTTTTAGATTTGTAGAGAAATGCTCAAAATATTAATGGTTGCATCATCTTAATGAGTTTAATTTGAGCCAATTTGTAGTTGAAGAAAAAAACTATTCGTTATTGACTTTTTGGTGATAATCGGCTTGCCGCTTTTATGAATCTGGTTAGCCTTTTTTATTTCAGTGAGTTTCTACCCATAACCGGTTTGCTGCTTTCTTTAATCCGGTTAGCCGCTTGTTACAGTGACTATGTTTCCAAAAATTACAGTTTGTCCTAAGCCTTTATAAAATTATGTTATGGCCCAAAACGTCATAAAACTTTGTAAAAAAGTATAATTTTAGAATTTCTAAATAATTTGTCATTCCCAAAACTTTCTACAATTATGATATGGCCCAAATATGTGAAACTATAGTGTATTTTAAATATTTACAAATAGGTCCACATTCAGAATTCAAAACAATTCTTAATAAAATTAGTCTTTTTCATTTTAGTCCACATCCTGAAAAATAACTAATTTCATAAAATCATTTTCTTATATTAAAAGCATAATGTATAATTCTTTATTTTATCTAAAACATGTGGTTAGTTATTATCAAAATCAATATTCTATAGTCATATAGGCTAATAATCTCCCCCTTTTTGATGATGATAAAACACATTATAAAATTTTTTATTTAGTTATGACCAACTCCCCCTTAATCAATGCAAGATAAAAAAAAATTGAAAAAGATTAAAAAGACTCCCCTTACATAAATACAAATGAATATATTTCATAATAAATAATTTTTTTTTTAACATATCATATCTCTCCCTTCAGCATAAAAAAGAGTAAAAAGCTCCCTTTATCGATTATCAAAATCTCAAGGCAAGCAAATTAGTTCTACATGATCCAAAACATAAGTGAAAAACATAATCAATCATATCAAATACACATAATCCAAAATCATAACAAACATCCATATTATCAAAATGGAAGAAAATAAAAGAACATAGAACAGTAAATGTTAGTATGTCCAAATACAAGCATAAGAGACTACTGAGGTGGTGAGGATGGTGGTGATCAGGGTGAAAACAAATATGGAATGCCAAAGTACTCAAAGAGGAGGCATTGTCCATGAATTAGCTGCTCATGCTGCTATGAGAGGCACTAGTGCTCCTCAAGAATGTGCTGCTGAAAATTAGGAGTGGGCACAGTTCGGCTCGGTTCGGATCGAAATTTTGTAGAACCAATTTAATTCGGTTATTTTATAAAAAGAACCGAATAAGAACCGAATAAGAACCGAACTAAAAAAGAACCGAATAAGAACCGAACTAAAAAAGAACCGAATTCAAACGGTTCTTTTCGGATCGGTTCCGTTCGGTTCGGTTTTTTCGGTTCTGGGCCTATTTTAAATTTTTAGCCCATTGGGCCTCATGAATGTAATAATTTTTTTTCAACAATTACTTTATCCTAATTTTATTACAAATATTAACAATAAATACAAAGTATTCAAAATACATTTTATCACTAATATCTTACTAACTATTAATAAGATACTCCCAAAATATGAAATATTAAAATTTCAAAATACATAATCAAACTCCAATACTCCATCTATATAAACATAATCATAATGTTATAAAGAGAAATAAAAATAACAATAATTACAACTTACAACACAAAATTAAAAAAAAATTACAAACAAACGCCAACAACATTCTCCCATCTTCATCAATATCAACATCAACTTTAGGCATTTTCCAACTCAATATTTGGATCTATTAAAAAAATTTAAACAATAAATAATTAAATAAACAATATATATACATAAGATGCTAGTTTAAAAAAAATAAACAATCTATATAAATAAGATGCTATTTAAATAATTAAATACTAATTCGGTTATTCGGTTCGGTTTTTGGTTCAGCTAAATGAACCGAATACCGAACCGATATTTCGGTTTTTTTTTTCAAACGGTATATTCGGTTTTTTTTTAAAAAAAAACCGAACCGAATTAGAAAAACCCGCCTGTTCGGTTCGGTTTTTTTAACACCACGATTTTTTTGCCCACCCCTATTGAAAATCGGTTTGTCGCACAAAGAGGATCCTCACCTCATCCATAAGCTGCTAAAGAGTAACCTCTTCCGAGGCAGAAGGCTCTAGAGGAGGTAAAGCAAGTGTAGAGGCAGACACTGGACGGTCTCAACGTCTACACTGGCCCTAAAATGGAAGCGAAAAATCAAGTAGTTGAACGATTGGGACTACATTATTAAGTGGCCGATCATCACTCGAAGTATAGAGTGATTTGATGATAAATAAAGTAATAAAACGGATTATAATGAGGTTAAAAAGGGATATTTGGGTTCAATTCAGTTTTCTTTCATCTCGGTGAAATACGATCGGGGGGTGGACATTGGCTTAAGATGAAGTAATTTAGAGAGAGAAAATTTGGTTGAAAAACTAGGTTTGATTTGGGATCTAGTGATTTAAGTGATGGAAATGAATTTGAAGGATGATTTTTGACACAAGGAATGATGGGGAATGATTTTCATGAATTGGTTTGATGTAAAAATGGATGAAGATAATTGATTTTGGAGTGAGAAATAGAGAGGATGTGTAACATATGCACTTTGATTTTTCCTAGTTAAATCTATGATTTGATTTTTTCTCTTCGATATTAATTTTAAAATTGTCACAACATTAAATCTAGATAGATTGAGCGCAATTAAAAACTTGGGTCGTCGGATTTTATTTTCGTCACGGATCCGGTATTAGCTTAATTTGTATTAAGCTTAAGTGCAAAAAAAAAAGAAGCCAGTTTCTATAAATGGAAAGTGGGAAGCTGGTTTCTAAAAAAGGAAAGAAAGAGGGGCACGTGAGAGAGAAGAAGAGAGAGAGATTGATCCGATTTGCCTGCGAATCCGACCCGACTCACGATCTTGACCCGGACGGATCTCGTGATTCTGGCCACCTCACCGGCCAAGCTTGGTACCGATCTGAAGCTTGGAAGCTGGCCATCATAACTCAGCCGTCGTCGTTGCCAAAAAACGACTGGAACGCCGTCGTTTGAAGCTCGAAAATTCACGGCCAAAAACCCATCGCCATCGCCGTCGATTTCACAGGAGTTTGGGCACACCTCCAGCTGGGTTCTACTCATCATGTCACCAGCATCATTTTCCGACCAACCTTGTCACCTGAAACGGTCGGATTGTCGACGATCGGCCACTTGGAAAGCTCGCAGCTTTGGGAGCACGATCCGCCGCCATCGCCGCATGTGAGAGGTCACCACCGACACCGTTGGGACTCACCGAGGTCTGAACTATCAGACCTAAGCTTCCCGTCGTCGTTGACTGAAGTCCGGTCACCATTGACCATCAGGGGCAATTCGGTAAATTCATAAAACTTTAGGGTGAATTTGTAATTTGTGGAATCAGTGGATAATTTGGTAATTTTAGGTTAGGGCAGTGAGGTAATTTCAGATTTCTAGGTAATTCGGTAATTTAAGACGTTTAGGACATTTTAGTAATTTTACGCTCCGAGGGTAATTTCGTAATTTCTGACATTGTGGTAATTTCGTGATTTGAATTGAGGACAATTTAGTAATTGAAGATTCTGAGGATAATTTTGGTAAAATAATAATGTTGGGGGCGTTTTGGTAATTTTGGTATGTAGGGGTATTTTAGTAATTTTGTGCATGCAGGAATAGTTTATTGTTGATAGGTATTCTTTTTGAGAATTATTATGTAAAATTAGTTGTATTTCAAATTTACGGAGAATGATTATGTCGTTTCCTTGATTAGGAGGATCCGCAAACAAGAATCAACCCGCAGACGTTGTTGATACATAGTCTGGACTTCGTCACTGTGAGTGGAATATACAAAACCTATTTTCATAGTATATGCTGATTTTATGATACAATGCAGTATGTTTTGATAAATAAGTATTTGATACTTCGATTTAATGATTTTCTAGAAAATTGATTTTTATCTATGTGTTGATATTTATTGTTATTAAGAATGAGTTTGATTAATGATTTTGTTATTGTTTTTGAGTAAATGCATGTTATTAGAATTGAGTGGATTTTGAGATATGTTGAATAAAAAGAAAATGAGATTTCAAATGTGATTATATGTTTATGTACATGTGTATAAAATATTGTTTGAAAAATCATTGGATAATACCCTTCCCCTCCAAATACAGAGATACAGATAATACAAGATGAATACAGAGATACAGATAAGATGAGATAGAGGCCTTTGGGGCCCGTCTGAACACACATAAAGGCTTTGGGCCGTGTGTTTGGGCGTTTTGGGCTTTTGGGGGCTTATGCATGCAGTATGATGATTACAGAGATACAAATATTGAGATACATGAGATATGAGATGAGATTTCCCCGTCTATCCGTTGTAGCTTTGGGGCATGATGGTTCCCTGATTGCCCGTTCGTCGAGATCCGGATATGATGAGATCATTCCCCTGGGTACTTGTTTGATGATAGTTTTTGGTATTCAATATTTGATATTATAAGTATTATAATTTCATTTATTTTATACAGATTTATAGAATATAGTTATTTCAGTGACTGGTTGGAATTGAATATGTTTATATAAGTTCTTATGATATTTTGATGAAATTGATTTGAGAAAGATTAAATCATTTTAAATAAATTTCTTTTTCAAAAACTATTATCCACTCACTAAGCTCACTAAGTTTTATACTCACCCCATTTTTATTTTATCCCCCCCCCCAACAGGAGATTCGCAGGTACATCAGTCAACCCAGCAACGATAGTTAGATTTGAAATTGTGGCCACATGATGGTGCTAGGAGTCGTAGATTTAATATTTTGATATTTGGGATTTTGTGAATTGTATTTATTTGTTATATTTTGTAATTAAGGGTAACCATTGTATTTTAATATTAGAATGATTTGGGTGATATTTGGTATGTTGACTTGAAAAGTTGGTTATGAAAGGTGGATGGATATTGAATTATTTTGGGAGTATTGTTTTGTAAATTGCAGATTTGGGGATGTTTTATTTATAAGGGAGATTCTGTCGAATTTTTGACAGAATTCTTAGATATCATAATTATTATCGATTCGATTACACGAGTTTAGATAGACTCGCCCTGGGGGTGCGGGACGAGTCGTTTCATGATGAAATGATTTAGAGAGAGAGGAAGATCCAGTTTACCGAAAGAGGAAGGAGAAGATGAATAGGTTATAAACACACAAATTCGGCTAACCAGATTTTCCTAACCGGTTAACCAGTTGTGTGCAGCAGGTAAAGAACGTGAATCCGGTTTTCCAGATTTCATAACTGGTTATCCGGTTGAGTCCAGCAAAGAGCAAACACGAATCCGATTTTTTGAATTTCATAACCAGCTATCCAGTTAAGTCCAGTAAGGGTCATACTGAATTCGGCTTTCTAGTTGATTAGAAATAGTATATTAGTTAAGCTTCTGAAAATATTTTTTAAAATTTGGTAAGCTCTTAGACTTGTATTATACATACCTATTTATTTTTTGCTTAAAAATTGATGAATTTTAAATCATTTTGAGATTCAAAACTTTTCAATAATTTATTTAATACATGAAAGATAAATACATACAAGAGCAAACATATCAACTTAATCAACAAATCATAATTCAAGATGCAACATTCCTCATTCCAAGCTCATGTCTTATCTTTATAAATTGCTCTTCACTAAAGGGTTTTGTAAAGATATCCGCAAGTTGATTTTTAGTAGAAACAAATTTAATCACAATATCTCATTTTTTAACACGATTTCTAAGAAAATGATGTCTAATTTTTATATGCTTGGATCTAGAATGTTGAATGGGATTCTTGGATAAATTGATAACACTAGTATTGTCACATAAGATAGGTATTTGATCAAGATTAATACCATAGTCTCTAAAGGCTTGTTTCATCTAAAGGACTTATGCACAAAACTACATACGGCAATATATTCTGCCTCGGTGGTTGAAACTGCAACCGTATTTTGTTTCTTACAAAACCAAGAGACAAGTAAATGATCCAGAAAGGGACATGTTCCACTAGTACTTTTTCGATCAACCTTATATCCGGTAAAGTCGGCATTCAAATAACAAATTAAGTCAATATGAGTTCCCCTAGAATATCAAAGGCCAAGATTGATGGTGCCGATCAAATATTGAAAAATTCGTTTAACGGCGAGCAAGTGTGACTCTTTAGGACAAGATTAAAATCTAGCACACATGCATACACTAAACATAATCTCAGCCTACTGGCGGTCAAACAGAGTAAGAATCCAATCACACCTTCAAAAAATTCCTTTTCAAAATTTAGCATAAAACCCATAGTTTTCAAAGGTCTCAAAATCTTTCACTTTAGTCCAAAATTTGAAAATATGAGATTTTCCTTAGGCGGCATGCTTCTAGCCTCAGGTGGTTAGCCGCTCACTCTCTGTCCAATTTTGGATTTTAAATGTTTGGATTACATTCGGATACTCAAACATTCATAAATTATAGTATGGCCTAAAACATTTCAAATATTTGCAAAAAGGTCCAACTTTGGAATTCAAAATAATACTTATTAAATTCAAAAATTGTAAAACTTTTCATTTAAGTCCAAATTACTCAAATCCACAAAATACTCTATCTTATAAAAATAAAACCTTTTAGTTAATGAAAAGTAATTATTAAAATTAATCTCTTGAGCTTTTCAAATGTTAAATCATGCATCAATTAAATCATACCGGCTTTACAAGAATTTATCGCAATAATTTATCCGTTGAGCTCTAAACTTTATTCTTAATTTCGCCGTTATCCGTTGAGTGTCTTCAACTTGATTTCACTTGCATAAATATTATCCTTAAAAAACTAGTGAAAATGTGAAATACAATATTTATTAAATCACCTAAGACACATATTTGTTATCATCAAAATTACATTATATGTAGCCCTTTAGGCTAACAAATCATATGTTGGAAAACTGTGAAAATTAAAAAAAATCCATAAACATCTGTAGCATTTCATATAAAAATTCAAAAAAAAAGAACAAAATTCATAAACATATTGCAAAAAGAATTTTACATGCAAATATCCTTACTATTCAATAGTGATAAAAACAAAGGTCGCTAAATTAGAAAATTGCTAAAATATTTAATAAAAACTCATAAAAATTAGGTCACTTGATTTTACAATAGTAGAAACATTAAGAAATAGCACATTAAATTTTTAGAGTTCTTGAAGATGGAAACTATTTTAAACAAATTTATATTAAGAGACCAGCAAACTTGTCCAAAAACTTTCAGGTTTGAGTTTTGCAATTCAAAAATTCGTAAATCAATGTTAACTCAATAAAAATTAGTCAAATAAAATAAATCATAGAGGACTCATAATGCTATATGAATATAATTTTTATAGGTCTTTTTAAAGCCTTTTAGTAGACTAAAAACCATTTTAGCATTGACCATTGTAATTCTAGAAAGCAGTCTCCAAAATTGCAACAGCCTAACATAACGATTTTTAATAATTTTTATAAGTAGTCTAATGAGAATTAAAAAAATCATGATAATCTTCAGAGATCATTTACTTAGTCAGAAAAATCGGCAAAATCAGACATGCTACTGAAAATCAGAATTTTCCAGCACCACTGTTCTAATCCAAAAATCACAACAAACTGGTTACTTGGATCTCTTTACACAAAATACTTCATTGAAAACCTTAGGATGTCTACTTTAATTTATGGATGTGTAGAAATTAAATCAAATTAAAGGAAAAAATAGTAATCAAATAACAATGTTCATGCCTCATAATGCCTAACTAGTCATTCATGATAAAGAGAGCAATGCATGCATTCATCATCAAATACATAAAATTGTACTGGAAAGTATGTATTAAAGAAGGACAAATACCTCAAAACTTCTTTTAAAAGTACATAAAATCAAATCCTAGAACTTTTTTTTATTCATTTATTTGGTTGAAGAGTTTTAAATCGTAGGGAGATAGGAAGAGTTTAAGTTTTATAAAAACTCATGCCCTTATAAAAATATATTATACGATAAAGATCGATAATCCTTTATAATTTAATTTTAAAGAAAAATATGATACCTTATCTCAAATAATTGTAATTAAAATAAATTAACACAAACAAAAATAAGCAAATAAATATATAAGCACAAGTAAATTCAAACAAATGAGGAACGGGTGTTACATTCCGCTTAGCTTCTCCAATCCCAATTTCTCATTCTAGTCATAAGAATTAAAATTAATAGTTATGAAGCAATGTATAGTGATAATCATATTACAGAATATATGCTATATTCTATTAAAGTTTTAAAATAGAATAAATTTTTTTTTAAAGTTGTTTGAGACAATGGTTTATTTTGTAGACTTTTAAGATGATTTAGCATATTCCTAACACTACATAGAATTACTAGATTTTTAAAACTATATTTATCTTTTTTATCAATATCCATACATTAGATTTAACAAGCTGTATTAATTAATTAGCAATGTAGCATACATATGCACTTTATATCACTTAAACTAAGGATAACTAATTTTGTAACTACACCTCAATTAAGTTATAACCTTCCCATAGTCATAAAATTAGTTTGATACAAACATTATGATTATAGAGAGGTTTTACTATACATGGATTAACTAGAACCTTTATTAATTGTCTTATTTGTTACAATTTTATGGATGACACTTGGGAGACATTTTTTTTATAAATCTATTCGAAATATACCACTAGCAATTATTGTTTAACATTATTTGTAGATCAAATAAAATGTGATATGTAGAAATTATCACCAAGAAAAGAAACTGAGATAGAAGAAAAGAAAGAGGAAATATTGCAGAAGCATCTTCCATGCCTTTATTCCATTAGTTCCAAACTATATATGTAGCAATATAGCTAGCCTCTGAACTATACATACTAAGCTAAGAAACAGAACAACAATAGTAGAATAATCTGGAAAATAACTATACTACTATCTTGCACCTCCCTGTGTCTTAAAAAGCCACATGTGGATTATTAAGTTGAAAGCGGCTTACTGCTTGCTTCATTAAGGTCTCTTGCATCTTCACTTATATGCTTCACTTGCTTGCTTGAATCACTGCATATATGTATGTGAAAATTGAGAGCTACTTGCTAATTGATTCATTTGCAACGAAAGCCAAGCGCAGACAGAGAAATTAAAAGAAAACAAGAGAAAGAAAGAAAATAAAAGAGAAAATAGAAAGCAGAAAATAAAAGAAATAAAGAAAAAGGAAGGGAAAAGGAGAAAAGAAATTAAGAAGCTGAGAGAGAAAAAGAAGTTGAAAAAAGGAATTGAGGGGAAATGTGACAAGAAATAGATTGGGTGGCTAGATTTATATCAAATGAATTCATGGATAATAGATTTATGAAATTTGAGCAATTATATTACAATTTTCATAATATGTATATGTTCTTATATCAGTTCCAACAATTAATTTTTGAACCTAAGAAATCCTAGGAATCAATAGGAGCCCTAACAAAATAGTAACTGAGTTAGGATTTGCAAGTGGATTTATATTATTACTATTATGTATTCCTTGAAGTATTTATGTTTGATAGTTTGATTTAATATCATGTTATAATTATATGCATATACATTATATGATTGATTGAGTCATGAGATGTGATTGCAAGTTACAAATGTGTACCCTCCCTGTTAGGTGCTAGGCATGCAATGGTGTTAATTGCATTAGGTATGAAAGTTTTTTCTTTTTGGATCTACTCGGGAGATGATGATCCTGGCAATTATGGCAATTATTTCCTTTAGGTACTATTTAGTGCAGTTTTGTCATGTATAAACGTTACTTTATTTTTTTATACAAATTAAGTCCACTCGTTGAGCTGAAAGCTCACTATTTTCTTATTTACCCCACTTCTCTTAGGTTTCTATAGGATTTCATGTAGTTTATTTTTTAATCAATTGAAGATTGGCTACGACACACATTACTATATGACTTGCATTTTGAGCACGTTTATGTTCATTTGTATAGATTTAACATATACGTATATGTAGTCAGATGTAAAACATCACATTTTGAATATATATATATATATATATATATTGGATGAGGCCTAGAGTCTCTTTATACATTTATAGTGGAGACCTTAGGCCAGTTTTACAGATATTCGTGGATTGAGTCATGCTATAAGCTTTAGAAACAAGCACAAAACAAATAATACAGTGATTACTGCAGTATTCATCTCAGATTCAACAGAAGGGTCGAGAAGAGTCATGTCAACTACTCATACTGGAAATTTGAAGATGTGCAAAACAAGCTGCAAATTTTGGAGTTGTGGTGTACACGCAAGATTTTGAAGTTTCAAAATAAAGTTTGAGGTGACATGGGATTTTATTCAGCAGCTTATACTAGGCTGAGAGGTTGATCAAAGTGGAGTTAAACTACTATGATAGACATAAATGCTTTATGCTTATTAAGGTAATTAAGGCCCTATTCGGTATTATTTTTTTCTGAAAACAAAAATGATAATGAAAATGGTATTTTGTAGTTGTTGTACTTCAAATTTAAATATAGTATGGTATTATTTGTTGTATCCTATATTTAAAAACTGAAAACAGTAATAAGTATTCGGTAGACACAATTGAGAAACATAAAAATAGTGAGTATGTGTTTGCCAATACCATTTTTAAAAATAGTTTTTACTAAAATATTTACGTCATATTTATAATTTAAAAAGTAATTGTTTAACTAATACATACACAAACTACCATAAATATGATTTCACATTAAACAACTCCACCTAGTCGAATATCTTTTCCTTCTTTTTTTTAAGAATTGTTAATTTGCCCAAAAATTGTTAATTTTAAAATTTTTTTAAAGTTGATATAAATTCTTAATTGGTATCAATATTATTATTAGGTATAAATTTATTATTAATTATATAGACAAGTATCATATATTAATATAATGTTAACTATATAATTTATATTATGCGTGTTAATCTTACTTTATGTTCTATATATGTATATAAATATATATAGATATCATGTACTACTAACAAATAATAAGAAATATAATAGTCAATTTATGTGAAAATTAAGGATGGACAAATAACCCGACCGAATCCGACCTGTGCCGACCCAATTTGAAAAATGTCAGGTTTGGATCGGATCGGGTTATTAACCCAATCCGATCGGATTCATTTTAGCCAACGGGATCGGATAGTGATCTAATCAGGTGAAACCCGATTTAATCCAAAAACCCGATCAGATTTGGCTAAAAAAGAAAGAAATAAAAAGCAAAATCATGATTTGAGTGAAACACACACACACACACATGCAATCACATAACACAACCTTCACTCACACTTTACAACCTCATGCTCTCACTCTTCTTCGATTCTTCTCCAATATTCACTCTTCAATCCTCACAACCCATTCTATTCTCCTCCAATCTTCACTATTTAGTGTTCATAAATCGGGTTTCCCCCACGATCGGGTTCCATAGATTGGGTTTCAGTCCAAAAGCAAACCCATGCTGACGGACGTAGCACAGTCACCACCGATCATTTACAGATGCAACCACTTGATCTGCTGCAACCGTCCATCACCAAGTTCCTCACCTCCAAGCTCCACTCCAACCCAGAAACCTAAATTCTCCAACTCGGCAACCCGAGTTTTCTGTTTTGAAATTTTGATGGTATTTCTTCATATTGTGATTATTATCATATATAAATTGTAAAGTTTTAATGTTCAATAGCTGATGATAAAGAAACCTAATAGTAAAGAAAGCTATAATTTGAAAAAAAAAAACTAATGGTATTTCTCCACACTTACATCTCACTAATTTTAATCTAAATTGCAAAATTTTTGTTCAACTGTTTAGGAATATTTCTTCATTATATATATATAGAAATATTTTTTTGTTTGATTAAGTAATTTGATACATAATAAGAAAACTTAAAAAAAACTAAGCATAAACATTAAAATTAATGTTCCGAAATCCACACTAATTGAACAAAAGTAAAAGCCAACACGCTAGCCAGTATAACTCTCGAGTCCAAAATCTTGAAACATAACCCTTAAGCGAATAAATCACAAATTCAGAAGGTACCTTACTTTTAGATCTAGTAGCTATTCGAACCATGTTGCTCATATATTGTTGGGATACATGAAAACCCTAACTCTATCTCCCATGGATTTGGGAAGGAGATTGGGCTTGACCTTGGCGCGAACGACGCCACTGTTACCGTGAGATCTGGCAACTTTCCCCTAAATGCAACGATAATGTGTCCCATTCTTCTTAGTCTTGGCCTTGTAAATGTAAGCCAAACGCTTGCCTCAGTACCACGCCACCTCTTCCTTTATGTTCACTCCCTTGATCTGAATCAAAGATGTGTTTGGATACTGGTTTGATTTTGACCTTTTGTATCCCAGAATTGTTCCTCAAACATAGAGTTTGACGTGCTCGCCTTGCCTGCCCTTCACCATTGTCCACGATTGAAGCTCTGCCTGCCTACTTGCCGCCTAAGTCTGTGAAGAAGAAACCCTAGTTGGAGGGCTTATATATATATATATATATATATATATATGTTCCAGTCCAGAATTTTAAAGGCTTACAACTTAAAGTGCTTAAACTGCACGATTTATACGTTTTCCCGGATATTTTCAAACTTTAATATTATGGATTGGAACATTTTTATATTCTAGTCCAGAATTTTAAAATAAGGAAATGTCTGGAAAAAAGCATAAACCGTTCGATTTAAGTGCTTCAAGTTATAAAGTTTTAAAACCCCATGGTTTTAAAACTTTTTAAAACTTTTCTCACACTTTAATATCTTGGACTAGAAAACTAATATATATATATAATGTTTTCCAATGATGGGCATAAATTTTTCATTTTCCAATCCAAACTGCTTTTAATCTAAATCCGATCAAAATCGAACTCAACCCGATTTTTTTGCTCATCTGATCCGAACATATTTGAGTTAGATTAGATTAGGTTATAGGTTTGGATTGAGTTCGGATGAATTTTTTTCCAATCCAATCACTAATCTGATTGGGTTGATTTGAATCCATTTTTAGCCATTCCTATTGAAAATTACCAACAAATCCATAAAAATAATTTTTTTTGTATTGTTCACCCAATTAAATGGTGAAATTGACTTGGTATGCTTCAAGCAATCGGACAAAATGAAAAATAGGTTCAATCGGTTCAGCAGAAAATGAAATTAAACCCTCCCCGAAGCAGAGCAGAGACGCAGCACGACCATCACCACCACCAGTCGAGACGGAGCAGATACGCAACGACAGTAGCATCTTCAGTCGATCCTCAACAAAGATGTAGCAGCAGCAGCCGATGCATTATTGCCGAAGCTGAGTAGACGCAGCACCACCGCCGCCACCAAATCGAGATGGTGACGCAGCAGCAGTAGTCGATCCATCATGGCCGCAGTAGAACGGAGACAAAACAGCTGTTAAGAAATTGGTGGGTGAAGCAGGACCGCAGCTAAAATGAAATTGTAAGAAAATAATGAACAAGCACAATAGAGGACACCAGAAATTACATGGTTCGGCTTTTAGCCTACGTCCACGGGCGAAGACAGAAGGAAAACATTTTAATAGTGAAATAAAGATTACAAGTATTGTAATATTTTGGCTCACTACCCAAAATCCCAATACACCCAATCTCTCACTCACTAGACTCACAAGAACTTTATAATTTTAGGCTCTTAAAATCTCTCAAGCTCTCTCTCCTTGTTATTCTCTCACAAATTGAATGCTAATGAATTAGGGAGCTCTCCCTTTTATAGCAAAAAAAATGGCTATTAAATTAATATAGATATGTGTATATTTCAAATGTTGTTGCCAACTTCTTTTTTTTCTTTGGACAGCACCAAAACTTTTTAACATTTTCTTTGGCCGGCTTGTCAAAGCCAACTTGAATTTGCCTTGTGGCCACCGACTTTGACATTTCTCCCACTTGGAGATTAGATTGAGGACCAATCAATCTCCACACCATCCTTTCTACTTCACCATAGTCATGTTGCCTACGTTGCTGCTAGGCCACAAGAGGATATACTCCAGACAAACTTATCAGTATTTATCGGCTTAGTCAAAACATCTGCTAGGTTCTCCTTGGTATGGATTTTCTGTAAATCTACACTTCCATCTTCCACTACTTCTCGAACGAAGTGATACTGAACTCCTGTGTGCTTTGTCTTGGAATGAAAAGCTGGATTCCTTGCAATGTGCAAAGCACTCTGACTGTCACAATACACAGGAATTTTATGTTGTTTGTGCCCGAGCTCCTCTAATAATCTTTGTATCCAAATAGCTTCCTTGCAAGCTTGTGTAGCTGCCATGTATTCTGCTTCTGTTGTAGATAAAGCCACAACGGTCTGCAGTTTAGAAACCCAACTTACAGCTGCTCCCGCAAGTGTAAACACATAACCAGTAGTGGATTTCCTTTTATCAAGGTCTCCTGCAAAATCTGAATCTACATAGCCCCTGACAGTAAACTCTGATCCTCCATAACATAATGCAACACCTGAGGTTCCTCTGATATATCTTAGAATCCTCTTCACAGCTATCCAATGCTCTCCACCAGAATTCGCCATGTATCGACTAACTGCTCCCACTGCTTGTACAATTTCCGGTCTTGTACATATCATAGCGAACATTAAACTTCCCATTGCTGATGCATACGATACTCGAGACATCTCATTCCTCTCTGCTTCATTGCTAGGACACATACTTGAGGACAATTTGAAATTAACAGGAAGTGGGGTAGAAATTGACTTACAATCTTGCATGTTGAAGCGTCGCAAGATTTTCTTCAAGTAATTCTTCTGTGAAAGTTAAATCTTCCTGTTATTTCTGTCTTGGTGAATTTGCATCCCTAGAATCTTGTTTGCTGGTCCCAAGTCCTTCATTTCAAACTCCCTAGCCAATTGTACCTTTAATTCTTGGATTCGATCTTTGTTGGGGCCTGCTACCAACATATCATCCACATACAATAGCAAAATAATGAAATCATTATCTTCAAACCTCTTGTAATATGCACAATGATCTGTACTGAGTCTGTTGTATTCAAGGCTCATAATGAAGGAATCAAATCTCTTATACCAATACCTCGGCGCCTGTTTGAGACCGTATAGAGATTTGTTTAACCTGCAAACCAAGTTCTCCTTTCCTGTTTTTGCAAAACCTTCTGGTTGGAGCATATATATTTCTTCTTCAAGTTCTCCATGAAGAAATGCAATTTTCACATCTAACTGCTCAAGATGTAAGTCAAATGCAGCATACATCGCCAAGACTACTCTGACTGTTGTGAGTCGAACCACCGGAGAAAATATCTCGTTGAAGTCAATACCTTCTTTCTGAGCATATTCTTTCACCACCAATCTCGCACGATACCGTTCCACTTGGTCATTGCCATCACGTTTGATCTTGTAAACCCATTTATTTCCAATGGCTTTTCTTCCACGTGGTAGTGGTACAAGTTCCCATGTCTTGTTCTTGTGTAGAGCTTCAATTTCTTCCTGCATTGCTGTCATCCACAAAGCAACATATGTGCTTTCTAAAGCTTCGTGGAAAGGTGATGATTCTCCATCCTCTGTCAGAAGACAGTACGCAACGTTGATCTCTGTGACATACTCCGAGTGCCACGTTGGCGGTCGTCTTTCACGAGTTGACCGACAAACTTCTGGAGCCTCGGCTTCGACTGGTTCTTATTCCTCGTGCGCTGGTGCTACTTCAGAAGAATCTGAATCTTCTGGATTATTTTCCACATATACCGGTATAGTCTCTGACTTTTCTTTTACACTGCTATCATCTTCATTCTCCTTTGCAGTTGATCTCCTATAAAGATAACATCTCTACTGATGACGATCTTGTGGGTAGTGGGGTCCCATAGACGATACCCCTTTACTCCATCAGCATATCCCAAGAAGATACATCTTCTAGATTTTGGATCCAGCTTTGTTCTTTCTTGAGCATTGTACATCACGTACATAGGACATCCAAATGCATGTAGGTAGGAATAATCAGCTGGCTTTCCAGTCCACATCTCCATCACTGTCTTCAGCCCAACAGCTGTAGATGGCGACCGATTTACTATATAACAAGCAGTTTTGGCTGCTTCTGCCCAAAATGAATTGGGTAGACCAGCAGTCCTCAATATAGCTCTTATTCTTTCTGTAAGAGTTTTGTTCATCCGCTCCACCACTCTGTTTTGTTGGGGAGTGTATGTTACCGTGAACTGTCTCTGAATACCTTCTTGCTTACAGAAAGCAAGAAACTCGTTGTCTGTATACTCTCCACCATTATCTGTCCTCAAGCACTTGATCTTTTTACCAGATTCAAGTTCCACCCGCGCTTTGTATTCTTTAAACACTGGAAATACATCTAACTTTTTCTTAATTGGATACACCCAACATCTTCTGGAATAATCATCAATGAAAGTCACCATGTACTTTGCACTTCCCATGGATATATCTGGTGATTCCCAAACATCAGAATGAATCAAGTGTAGAATGCATTTACTTCTAGCAATAGATCTACTGAACTTTAATCTATGCTGCTTACTTGTAACACAATGCTCGCAAAATGGTAAACTTACCAATTTGAGCCCCGGAAGCAATTTTCGCTCAGAGAGAATCTTCAAACCTTATTCTGACTTGTGACTAAGTTTGAGATGCCACATCATCGTTGATTCTTCTCCATTTAACGCGACACACGCATCAGCCTCCAGTAGTGTTTCTCCTTTAAGCATGAATAAATTAGCACCGATCTTTTCTGCTTTTATCAATACAAGTGCGCCTTTAACAATCTTCATAATTCCATTCTCCATATGAGTTTTGTACCCATGACTATCCATTTGTCCCAAAGACAATAGATTTTTCTTCAGGCAGTTGACATGTCGTACCTCCCCAGTTGTGCGAATTGTACCATCAAACATTTTTATTTTGATAGTACCAATACTAGCGATCTCCAAGGCATGATCATTACCCATATATACAGATCCTCCTGAGATAGGTTTATATGTGTGGAACCATTCTCTCCGAGAGGTCATGTGCCAAGTAGCTCCTGAATTTATAAGCCAGACATCAAACAGTCGTTTTCTGCCTTCTGAAACAGTTGTTGCCTCGCTGTAAAGAATTTTGTTATCATCTGAGGTACTTGGTACACACCCCTGAGCATTTGATGACTCGGGTTCTTTGCCCTCTTTTCTCTTCTGGTTACTCCAACACTCTTTCTTGACGTGCCCTTTCTTGCCACAGTTGTAGCATTTAACATTCTTCTTACTTCTGGATTTTGATCTACCATGATTTTGACTCCCACTGGGGCCACGTTCTGTTGATCTCCCTCTCATCACCGACAACGCCTCCGCTTGCTGCGAACTTGCTTGTCTGTTTTCCTTATTTTTCCGCCTGCTCTCCTCATTTAATACAGAGGCTGCAACATCGTCGAAAACTAGACTGTCCATTGGATTGTTGTTCGTCAAGTTGATGATGAGTTGATCATACGAATCTGGTAGACTTTAAAGTAAAAGTTCTGCACGTTCATTTTCCTCTATATTATGACCCAACGTTGTGAGTTGTGAAAATAGAGTCTTCAAGGTGTTGATGTGGTCGGTCACCATTGTAGATTCCATCATTCGAAGAGTATAAAGTCTCCTCTTTAAGAAGATTTTGTTGTGTAGTGACTTGGCCTCGTATAATTTTGTGAGAGTATCCCATATTTCCTTCGCTGTGTTTTTCTCTGCCACACTAGATAATACTCCATCTGCAAGTGCCAAGTGTAGATCAGAAATGGCGTTGCCATCTACCTCGTTCCACTTGTCATCAGTTATCTCCATGGGTCTTTCCCCAATTACTGCCAAGCAATTATTTTTTCTCAATACAGCTTTCATCTTCATTTTCCACAACGAAAAATTATTTCCGTTAAATTTCTCAATTTCATACTTTGCCGTCATTTTGTTGATAAATACCGCACACAAGCTAGTATACCACCTTGAATAGTTGTGAGTATGTGTGAGAATGCACACCAAGAAAGTTCCCAGGAAAGACTGGAGGGGTCACGATGGTCCCACTTAATACCTAGACTCCTTAAGCTCTTATTGCCTTTGTGACAGAACTTTCCTAGACATGTACAAAACCACACAGTTGTTTTACTCACGCCACTATTCCCTGCTTTGCACCGCCAAATTCTTGGGTCGCTCCCACCGTTTCTTGTTAATAGTACTGTATACGTGAACAATATCGTATACGTAAATAGTACCCTTACGTGAACAGTACCCGACTCCAAAAATACAACCAATAGCTTTGATACCACTGTTAGGAAATTGGTGGGTGAAGCAGGACCGCAGCTAAAATAAAATTGTAAGAAAATAATGAACAAGCACAATAGAGGACACCAGAAATTACATGGTTCGGCTTTTAGCCTACGTCCATGGGCGAAGACAGAAGGAAAATATTTTACTAGTGAAATAAGGATTACAAGTATTGTAATATTTTGGCTCACTACCCAAAATCTCAATACACCCAATCTCTCACTCACTAGACTCACAAGAGCTTTATAATTTTAGGCTCTTAAAATCTCTCAAGCTCTCTCTCCTTGTTATTCTCTCACAAATTGAATGCTAATGAATTAGGGAGCTCTCCCTTTTATAGCCAAAAAAATGGCTATTAAATTAATATATATATATATGTATATATTTCAAATGTTGTTGCCAACTTCTTTTTTTTCTTTGGACGGCACCAAAACTTTTTAACATTTTCTTTGGCCGGCTTGTCAAAGCCAACTTGAATTTGCCTTGTGGCCACCGACTTTGACAGCACCACCACCACCACCAGTCGAGATGCAACAACAGCAAAAGCCGATTTTGGTTGGAGATCTGTCGCGGAGAGAGAGAGAGAGCTATGACGGTGAATTGTGGTGGAAGAAGAGTAACATCATGGAGAGAGAGAACTGTGAATTTTGATCTGGTTTTGTTTTGGATTGTATTTAGAATTTAGTTTTGTGATTCATTGAGAACGTGTTGACGTTCTCTGTTTTATAACTGTAAATGCAAATTTGAATTATTTGTTTTACAATTTATTTTTTGAATTCAGCCCACCCACCAAACATGTATTATATCTAAACTCTAAAAACAAAAATGAAAACAATCTCTTTAAAATGGTACCGAACAGGCCCTCAAGGTGCTTTTTGTTTGCCCGTTAGGGAAACAATCAAATACTGCAGCACGTTACTTACAAACCTCATTAAAATTTTTCTGATATTATAGTCATGTTTGTTGATCTTGCTTTCCCTCCTGTTCATATACTAAAACTTCAGTTTTGATGATGACTTTCGCCTGTAGATGAAGAATTGCATCAATTGTAGAGAATATTCAAGACTGGTTACTTCCACCTCAAGTAAAATTTTAAGCACAACCCACTTTGTCCTGGCTGGAAGAAGATGGGACATGTTTATCCTCCGTGCATTTCAAATTTTTGCCACACCATATCTCCATGCATTGAACAAGACAGATCATTAGCTTGCTACTAATTTATGAATCTTCTCTGCTATTCAATGTTTTTGTACGAAAGTGAAGCGTCTTGTCGATCCAGCTGGCTCTGTTTTTCTCTTGTCGGCAATGTCTGTGCAACTAGCTATACAAATTATTATGCATGATTTTTTTTATATTTTAATTAGCATAATATGATAATATTGAGCATAGCCCTTTATTTTAATTTTCGTTGCTTAATTAAATTAATAAACTACAAGATTGCACGAGCGTTGTAGAATCATGTTCTTTCTACAGGGAACCAAATCTAAACTGGAATGCCCTTTCTTGTATTGTTGCAGAGGGAAAATTTTTTACAGATCATTATTAACTTACGTGATCAAGATATACACTTGGGGTGCGATTTTGAAGCTTTAAACAGAGGCTGAACAGCTAGTTATGGTCGGAAAAAAAAATGACTAGGTTTATCCTATCTTATTTTTTAGGGTGTTTAATTTCATTTTCAACGGCTCGGAAATAATTTTTTCCTTTGATGATTCCATGTTATTTTTTATAAACTTAGTACGATGACTGTCCACGGCATGTCTCGCTCGAAAATGAGTTTTTCTAATGACTTTTGTGTATTCGCAAATGATATTTGCCCACCGAAATTACTCTTTTTCTTGTAGTCATGATCTTGGAGGCAACGTCTGTGCATGCATCTCTTACATAAACTATTATACTCGATTTATATATACACACACACACACACACACATATATATCAGTGTTCATGCTTTTTTTTCAAAATAGCATAACAGGATAACATATTGAGGATAGCCCTTTATTTTAATGTTCATTTCTTCATTAAATTAATAAATTACGAGAATCTTGTTCTTTCTACAGGGAACAATTTTTTATATGGCTGCGGAGGCAACAACTTCTACAGATCATTAATAACTTAAGTGATCAAGATATATACTTGAGTGCGATTTTGAAGCTTTAAAAATAAGCTAACAACCTAGTGGGAGAAGACAATGCATAAAAATAGCTGATCTAATGTTTAGATCAAGATCCAAATCATGTCGCCATTTGACATTTTAAAAGAGGATGAGATTCCTCTTGTCCCCCTTATCTGTTTGATATATATAATGTGCTTATGGTAACCAAATGAAGGCAATATTAGTCAACTTGTAGCTTTCTCATTCAGAGCAAGGGAAAAATGGCAGCCTCTTTCCATGTTCGATCAAACAGTTTGCCGACTAAATCACACCCATTCACTTCAGAAGTTGAAGAGACTTTGAGCAGATTAAGGTCTGCTCAAGCTGCTTCAAATATAGGCCACATCATAAATGGCCTTCAAGATTTACATGATTTTGTTGACAAAATACTTCAATTGCCCCTCACTCAACAAGCTTTATCCCAAATCAGTAACAGGAAATTGGTTGATGAGCTGATGAATGGATCTTTGAGGATCTTGGATGTTTGCAGCATTGCACAGAATGCATTGCTGCAATCTAAGCAATCCATACAGGGACTCCAATCCGCTTTGCGCAGACGAAAGGGCGATGAAACTGAGCTTACAAGTGAGATTAAGAAGTACTTAGCCTCTAGGAAGGCAGTGAAAAAGACCATCCATAAGGCCTCGGGGAATTTGAAAAGCATGGAAAATAAATGCTTATCTCCGCTCAATGAGAAACAAGTTAGCATGTTGAAAGAGGTTGAAGAGGTCACCTTCACTGCATTTGAATCCTTACTGTCCCTTATCGCGGGCCAAAGGACTGGATCAATGCTAAGCGGCTTCTCATTGGTTTCAAAGCTAATCCTCCCCAAAAGAATAGCATGCCAAGAAGACAAAAATGACATTAATGAGTTTGGGAAGGTGGATGCTGCACTCACTGATCACAAGACTATTAAATCTTATAACATCTTTTGCTTGCAAAACCAGCTTAAAGAATTGGAGTCCAGCATTCAATATCTTGAAGAAGGACTCGAATCCTTATCTAGGCGATTGATCAAAGCTCGAGTCTCCCTTCTCAACATCCTCAGCAATTAGATTACAAAATGTTTATACCTATTTCATACTTGTAAATGAGAATTATACTTGCACATTAATCATATAATTTTGAATACAAACTCAAAGTATTATGTGATATATTCTGGAATATCTTCATTTTTTCGTTTTATTTTTTATTTACTCTATGTTTTAATCTCAGGAGTGAATGATTCAAATTGTAAATGGATTAAATCTTTAAATTAAGAGTAAAAATTAAATCTTATTATAAAAATTATGGATCAAGTAGTAGACACATAAAACCAATAACAGAGACTTGAATGCAATGCAAAAAATAGACATCAAAAATTAAGTTGTCAAGATTCCAATTGTCTCTTGGTGTATGATAGAATAATACCAATTAAGAAGATTCACATGCATTGTACACTCAATCTTCACAGCGTTTAGGTAACGAAAAATGCTCTCGCTGTCTGTGGACTTGCGCCAATTCATCGGCAGATTCAGATGCCAACAGTTTAATATATGTACATGGAGTTGTCAAGATTCCAGTTGTCTACAGATTAAGGAAGAGCAGCATAAGCAATTTTTTATGATGGTAGACATAGAACTCTAAGGCTTTGATCAGGTGGCGAAAAATGTGCTACGTGTCTCCCTGTTACAAAGGCACTGTATCAAATAGCATTAACAGATCACATTTCATTTTCCTATCCCATAGAAAAACATGTAACAGCCAAACATAGGAATCTTGTCTTCTATTGCATAACAATCATATTTAAAGGCATTGATGAACATAATTTGCAGATCTTGCCTGGCAGTTGCAAAGCAATCGTACGATGTATCTGGAAATTTAAATTGATTCATCAATCCAAAAGTTGACCATTAAAATAATTATACACACGTTTTACACGATTATCTACAAGTGGCAAGACTTTTCTTCCATGTCAACTCCACTCGTGCATTTGCATGATTTGTAGTTTATTGATCATTAATTATCATTATTATTCTATTTACAATAGTGAGTTGGAAAGCTGGTGGGAGGGAGACATTGCAAAAACATTGCTGATAATGCACTTTTGATCCACATCAAAATCATGTTACAAATTGTTGATTTATTAAAGGCTAAGATTCCTCATGTCTCCTCACCCCACTTGGTATTATATTGAACGGATGTAAAATGTGAAGAAGGCAAATTAGAGGACTCAATTAATCATTCATCAATAGTGAAATAAGCATTCTTTTTTTTTTAATAAATGAAAATGGCTATCTCTGGTCTCCATACTCACTCAACACAGTTTGCCTTCTAGACCATACCCCTTTCTTTCAGCGATCGATGAGCTTTTGTGCAGATTAAAGGCTACATATTCTTCATTATCATCATCAAAATGCCTGGAATTTTGGACGGTCCGCGACGTTGAGCTCCCTTGTTATTGGTCTCGTTGACCAGACAAGCAAATCTGGTAACATCTTGCAAGCGCAAAACCTGTTAATATGAGTCGGAATTGTGCATTCAAGATCTTGGTCAAGGAATTGAGAGCTTGTGTATGCGTTTGACCAAAACTAGAGTCTCTCTTCTCAACATCCTTAACAGCTAGTGTATTATAAAATTATACTGGGCATGTTTAGTCATACTTGAATATTAGAGGTTCTCAAGCCCTTACGAAAGTTTAATGATATTCACATGGTAACTAATGATTTTATTATTTTCTTACAAGAAAATATGGCAGCAAGGGATGAGGATCTAGCTAGGCTTGGCAATTTAAGTGGCCCAGGCCCATATCTTATTTTATAAGTCCAGGCCCTCTTAAAGTCCATTTAAATTGGACGGGCTTTTGGCGGGCCGGGCTTTAGCGAGCTTTTGGCGGGTTTGGGCCGGGCCTGGACTTTTACGAATTTTTAATAAAAATTATTTTAATAAAATTATAAATTTTCAAAACATAATTATTCAATACATAATACTACAATAGGCTAAAAATTACAAATTGAAAAAAAAGAAAAATTACAAATTAAAGGACTTAAATTCGTAAAAGCCTTAACTCTTAACATGCGCGGCGTAAGGGCGGGTCACGTCAGAAACAGAGAAATCTTAAGCTAATCCTAATATAATAATCCCGAAAACCGACAACGAGGACGAAAAAAGGCGTCTAAAAAATGCCTTCCACTTTCAGGCCTTTGCCATTTGCCAAGCCTGAAAAAGCTTGTTCCCATGTCCCCCCCCTTTATTATTTTCTTACAAGAAAATATGGCAGCAAGGGATGAGGATCTAGCTAGGCTTGGCAATTTAAGGGCCTGGGCCGGGCTTTGTCAAGCCCAGGCTCAGGCCCATATCTTATTTTATAAGTCCAGGCCCTCTTAAAGCCCATCCAAATTGGACGGGCTTTTGGCGGGCCGGGCTTTTGCGGGCTTGGGCCGGGCCTGGACTTTTACGAATTTTTAATAAAAATTATTTTAATAAAATTATAAATTTTCAAAACATAATTATTCAATACATAATACTACAATAGGCTAAAAATTACAAATTGAAGAAAAGAAAAATTACAAATTAAAGGACTTAAATTCGTAAAAGCCTTAACTCTTAACATGCGCGGCGTAAGGGCGGGTCACGTCAGAAACAGAGAAATCTTAAGCTAATCCTAATATAATAATCCCGAAAACCGACAACGAGGACGAAAAAAGGCGTCTAAAAATGCCTTCCACTTTCAGGCCTTTGCCATTTGCCAAGCCTGAAAAAGCTTGTTCCCATGTCCCCCCCCTTTATTATTTTCTTACAAGAAAATATGGCAGCAAGGGATGAGGATCTAGCTAGGCTTGGCAATTTAAGGGCCTGGGCCGGGCTTTGTCAAGCCCAGGCTCAGGCCCATATCTTATTTTATAAGTCCAGGCCCTCTTAAAGCCCATCCAAATTGGACGGGCTTTTGGCGGGCCGGGCTTTTGCGGGCTTGGGCCGGGCCTGGACTTTTACGAATTTTTAATAAAAATTATTTTAATAAAATTATAAATTTTCAAAACATAATTATTCAATACATAATACTACAATAGGCTAAAAATTACAAATTGAAGAAAAGAAAAATTACAAATTAAAGGACTTAAATTCGTAAAAGCCTTAACTCTTAACATGCGCGGCGTAAGGGCGGGTCACGTCAGAAACAGAGAAATCTTAAGCTAATCCTAATATAATAATCCCGAAAACCGACAACGAGGATGAAAAAAGACGTCTAAAAAATGCCTTCCACTTTCAGGCCTTTGCCATTTGCCAAGCCTGAAAAAGCTTGTTCCCATGTCCCCCCCTTTATTATTTTCTTACAAGAAAATATGGCAGCAAGGGATGAGGATCTAGCTAGGCTTGGCAATTTAAGGGCCTGGGCCGGGCTTTGTCAAGCCCAGGCCCAGGCCCATATCTTATTTTATAAGTCCAGGCCCTCTTAAAGCCCATCCAAATTGGACGGGCTTTTGGCGGGCCGGGCTTTGGCGGGCCTGGACTTTTACGAATTTTTAGTAAAAATTATTTTAATAAAATTATAAATTTTCAAAACATAATTATTCAATACATAATACTACAATAGGCTAAAAATTACAAATTGAAGAAAAGAAAAATTACAAATTAAAGGACTTAAATTCGTAAAAACCTTAACTCTTAACATGCGCGGCGTAAGGGCGGGTCACGTCAGAAACAGAGAAATCTTAAGCTAATCCTAATATAATAATCCCGAAAACCGACAACGAGGACGAAAAAAGGCGTCTAAAAAATGCCTTCCACTTTCAGGCCTTTGCCATTTGCCAAGCCTGAAAAAGCTTGTTCCCATGTCCCCCCCCCCCCCCCCCCAAGTTTCTAAGATTTTGCATTTTCAGTTTTTTACTTCCAGAGTAGACAAAATCTCCCATAGCCGCCTTCTGAAACTGACAGATTAATTTGCTCCCACCTTTTAAGTGTGTGTTTAACCTTAACGTAGTGCCGGTGTCCTCTATCTCTCTATCTCCGCTCTCCCAGACAACAATCCTTTTAAAGCAAATTTCACTAAATCCTTCTACGCACGCGCTGGAATCTGTTGCTGCTGCTGCTGGGCGGTGGCTGGTGCTGGTGATGGTGCTGCTGGAATCTGTTGCTGCTGCTGCTGCTGGTCGGCTGCCGGCGGCGAGAACAGTGACGCCGTGACAGTGAGTGTGAACTGTGAAGTGAGAACTGAGAGAGTGAGAGGTGAGTGAGTTTGTCACGGTTAGGGATTTTGAATTTTTGATTGTTACGGGAATGACCGAATGAGGGATTTTCAATTTTGTCACGGTCACGGCACGGAATGAGTTTTTTTATTTTAATTTTATGATATATTATTATTATTATATTATACAAAATTTTAAAAAATATATATATATATTATTTATTATAAAGCCTGGGCTTAAGTCCAGGCTTTTTATTCAGGCCCTTGACTGAGCCCATACACTACGGGCTTTGTTAATTATAAGCCCTTACCCTAAATTTTAAACCACGGGCCGGGCTCGAGCGGGCCTGGGCCGGCCCGAGCTTTTCTGCCAATCCTAGATCTAGCCTTCTGTTGTACATTAATCATGTAATGACCAGGAAAATTAAATTAATTATGTGAGTTAATAATAATTTAAAAAAAGTTACAGTTAACTAGTGATAACTCAGTTAAGAATCATTGGGCCACACCAAAGCCCTAGGAGACATATGGGTCGCACTCTCTAGACTTAACGGCGGACTAGCCTATCAATGACAAGCAAACCCACTACATGTATAACCGGCCCAAGTAAATTTAAAATTATTAAACCGCATCTAACGAATGTGAGTGGACGCTCTTCATCCTATCTTCAGTAAATATGGTTGCGTAACTTGCGTTTAGGGTGCGTTTGTTGCACCACATTATATTATATTAAATTCTGAATAATATTAAATTAATGTAATTTTGTGTATGCTAATGCTAAGTTACATGCACTTAGAGGGATCATTTTGTGTATCATATTGTATTATATTATATTATATTTTTTAGATAATTATTCACTGACCACCTATTTTTTCACACTTTTTCAAAAAGACGTCATTCTTTTTTTTTTTTTACTGAACTCCATTCGAAATTATATTATTTTGCACTCATCTACTTCTGATTTCAAACTGTTAAGAAAGCTAATTGAATATTAAATAAATAATTTTTTTACCCACAAATGTAAAAGGGCAATTATCCACCCTACTAACCACGTATTTTTTTTGCAGTTTTTGAAAAATACACAATTTTTTTTTTTTGCTGAACTCCACTTGAAATTATATTGTTTTGTACATATCCACTTTTGACTTCAAACAATGTCGTTGCGAAATGACAATTTTACCCTTATGATGTCAGGAAAGTTCTAACAATGTTATAATGAGAGTGGACCAATAAAAAAAATATTAACTTCAAGTGGAGCGCTGCAAAAAAAATTGTGTATTTTTTAAAATGCTAAAAAAAAGGCAGTCGATGGGTAATTATCTCATTTTTTTATACATTTATATTGTATTATACTATTCTAATTGTATTTTATTATAATGTGTTGTATTAAATTGTAACAATATAATCCATGTAATATGGACCATATTATTTAAAATAATATTAATTTATATTAGTTTTCAAATTAAATTAATATCATTTAAATTTATTAATGTTTTAGGGTTTAATTATTAATTTTTGAAATTAAGTATTAAATTATAACATAGTATAATCTAATATTATATTGTTTTATAATATAATTTAATTTTATCTATTAATCTCAAATGTTATTCTTTAATTTAAATTTATTTTTAAATTTAGTGTTTTAGTAAAAAAGTAAATGATTGCATAAAATTTATAAATTTATTTTTGGTTTCTAAATAATAAATAATTAAATAAAATAAGAATTTTTTGTGTATTTAAAATAAAATAATTAAAATGATTTTATGCAAAGAAAGTAAAATGATATATTGCCATTTATTTATTAAATATTTAGGTTATTATTGTCTTATATTTTTATTTAAATTAAATTTTTTATTTAAAGATAAATATAAAAAAAATTGGCTGGTTTATCTTTGTTCATTTTGACAAATTTCTGGTGAAAAAAGGGACCTGTTTCCTCCCTTCATAAGGAATTCTGACCAATAAATAAGGGCATTTTTGTCAACGAAATTCAAAGATGAAAGTGCCCGTTACCCGACTCGTCAATCTTTGCTACAAAAGGAAAACGTGACTTGCCCTCTAAGAAAAAGAAATGAAGACCCATTTTTATAATACAACAATAATTAAATAATTAAACTTATCCACGAAAACGCAAAACGACATTATTATTATTATTATTATTATTATTATTATTATTTTTCCTAAGAGAAGCCGGATTCACAAACCGACTCTTACGCGTCTTGTTCATGCAATTTACTTTGATTGGAAGCTGTCTATAAAAAGCCCATCCCACCTTCTAATTTCTGAATTTTAGCAAGCCAAGCCTAAGCCATGGCTAAATTATTTTCATCTACAAGTACTGGAGAAAGAAGAAGAAATCTGAACATGATGACCTTCTCAGAGCTGGAAATAGAAGCTGCCCAGCAGCTGATACAACTTTGCATGGATTTGGATTTGGATTTGCAGAAGAAGACGAGTAATTGTAAATTACAAGAACGGCGACACGAGAGCGACGCAGATGATGATTTATCCTCTTGTACAGTTGTCGATGAGGGATTAATGTCAACGATGGTCGATGATGATCATGAGTGTTCGATGAAGTCGAGGAAAAAGAGGAGGTTTCGTTCCATTGATTCTATTTATAGTTTGACCAACCCACTGCCGGTGGCTGGCTCAAGTGCTAAGAAGAAGAAATGCGAGTAAGCTGGCGGTCGAGCTTAATAATATACGGTATTGTAGCTTCTTTTAATTTTTAGAATCAATTACTTTTGTCGATATACACATATATATTTATATATAGAGAGAGAGAAGTTGCTGAAAGAAGCTTTTCGATCGGATGAGCAAGGTTTTTGTAAATTCCCAACTTGAACTTGTGTCGTCCCTTATATTTTTCAAAAAATGTCAAAAGAGTACTCCTTGATCAATAAAGGATTATCAAATTTTTAATTACCACCAATATAATTCACATTGCATGAGCTAGTATTTTCCATTTTTCCTTTCTATTTATATATATATATATATGCGAGTTTAAACTATATTGCGGTGATTTAATGGATGACATTTATACCATCTTATCGTGAATAATAATAATACATGGTGTTATCTAACTAATTATTAATTCATAGCTTGAACATACACCATTTAAGAAGGCATCACAAAATCATGTCACCTGTCCTGGCATTTACCATATCATCATTATTGTTGAACACTTCATTCATAACAATATAATAAGGACTCCTCTAATTTTTTTTTTTAATTTTTTGGATAAAATGATTCACATTAGCAACATGACTAAAATTACGAATGCTTTTAGTTAGCCAGGAAAAGGTATCATAGTTTGTATGAAAGGCATTTACATTCCCGAATTAATTCTATCATGAAAATAACAAATAAGTCCCTATACTTTTGGAAAAGTACTTCTCCACCGCCCTCATCCATTAGCTTTTGCCATTAAATGGGTTGTTTAACTTTTTTTTTTACTGAATAATGATAAATATAATTATACTTTTGTTTGGAGAATGAAAAGATAGTTAATTGAGTTCGAGGAGAAAGTTATCTGGTTGCATGTGCAAGTACGACCAACGTTCTGTGAGGAGACCAGAATCAGGTCGCATGGTTTTGAATTACATCTCAGATTGTTAAGTTTTATTTGGAAGCTCACTCGTAAGGTATATGCACGATCTGATATAATGTTTAAAGCACAATCAGTTGTTATAACGGTAACTCAATAACTACACAAACAAATATATTGACTCTTAGATTCAAGTGGCACATTCAATTTGAAAACAACCGCACATTAAAGAACGAGTAATAACGCGCGACATGCATAGTTGTCTATAAGAATTGGGGGAGATCCAAAAAAAAAAAGGACTTTTTTCTTATTCCAGTTGAAAAAGAATTCTGATAAAAAAATACAAAATACTTAAAATCACAAGAGTCGCATTATTATTTTCCTTGCAAAGAAACTTGATCGCTGACTTGAGCGTCGGAGGATTTTTGCCCGAAAAAATCTGGCGCCCCTAATAATTTTTTGTCGTTGTAGATCAAATGAAGTATCAGTACAATTCAAATTCCAATATAGCAGCGAGTGACAAGTGTCCCATCAAAATAAATTAAAGCGTTGACGAGACAATCTGGTCATCATCATCAGCTTGACCGAATTTCCGCATCAACACCTTTTACTGACAATAATTTATAAAGGTTATGTAATTTAGTGAATATTATATACATACAAGAGTTAGATGTTTAGGGGATGTTTAGGGAATGTTTAGTATCTTTGTTTAAAAGATACTTTTAAAAATAAAGGTTATCTTACTATTGTTATATTCGAAATTCAGGAAAATGTTATCATAGTGCTATACCGTAGAGAAATTTGAGATTAGAGAAAATTAGAAAGTTTTCAGAGTTTTAAGCCCTATTTGGGATTGAGAATAACTTTACCTTCAAAGACACAGCACTAAAATATTTTGTAAACACTAGCTGTTGTAACTTAAAAACTAAGTTAATTTAACTATATACTTGTGTGATAAAAGTCTATTATATCTTTACTAATTATGTTAAAATTATTATTTAAAAATTATATTTAGTTACTACATATTATTAGTTTTTTTTATAATTATAGTTTTTTTTACAACCGTATCTTAAAAATTACAATAGCTCAATATTAAACAGGAATTTAACATGACCCTCAAGTGTGTTTAAAAGAAAAAAAATAATATAAACCCTAAGATGGTAAGAGTAACATTGGAGCAGTTTAAACCTAACTAGGAAACAACTTGAATAAGTGACATTAATTAATTATAATTTGACAAAAATATTTTCTTCTAAAAATAATTGCGATATATTTTTCCTATAAAACAAAACGACAAAAGAGTTTATGAAACTGCCGGAAGGGCTCTTACTTTATGGCTAATAACATCTGCATCATTAACCTCTTACATTTTCTCAGTGAAAGACAAAAGTTTTCCATTTGTATAAAATAGGTCATTTCTTAAATGCTTGAATTACCCTTTAATGTTAACATATGTTCTTGCCAAGAATCACATGAAAAGTGGATTATATAGGGATTCAATCTACAAATATTTACAATTCATAAAATATTAGAATTAATATAAACTAGTATTTTACACTCTCAATGTTGAGGGAGGACTTGGTGTCCAGTGTCCACAGAACACTTGAGTAGCATCTACTTTGTAAATCCCTGAATTATTTTTGAATGGTAATAAATAATCTTGTCAAAAATAAATATTATGAGCCTAATTTGGTTATTTTACGGTTCGTCATTACTCATTAGGGACTCATCTGATGTAAACAAATAAACCATGTCATCCGATGAGAAATTATAAAAGCATAGGGATCCAAAGTTATTTCGATTTTATTCTTTTCCTAAACCGACCTGCGTACGCGTCTTTATCATGCATTAGTAATTGTCTCCAACGACGAGTCTCTCTATAAAAGCTCCATCAACTGAACTCTCCTCTCTCTCTGTATTCGCAATCACGTTCATATTCATGGCTAAATTTTCATCTGCAAATAAAAAAATAAGACCAAATCCGACGATGAGCTTATCGCTATCGGAGCTGGAAATAGAAGCTGCTCGGCAGCTTATGCTACTTTGCAGAGACGACTTGAATAGAATTCATCACCACGAAAATACTGTGAACAAAAAGATGATCAATAATAAACTACGAGAACGAAGCATTCAGAAAGACGGAGAGGCAGAAGCTGGCGATGATTACAAGCCAAGCGAAGCAGTACTGTCGACGATGATCGATGAAGATGACGATGAAGAATATGGGTCGTGCCTGAACCTGATGAAGACGAGGAAAAGGAGGTTTCGTTCAGTTGATTCTATTTATAGTTTGACAAAGCCTTTGATGGTGCCAAATTACAAGAAGAACAACCAATGTATGTGAGTGTAGCTTGAATGATTGGAGACTCGACTGTGTTTATTTATTAACATTAATTTGTTCATAATCCGAATCATATAGATTATAATGTAGTATATTCTTTAATTGTTATAATCTATAGGTATATTATAATTTTAAGGTCTGTTAATTTATAATTACAAATGTTGAGCTGGTGCTTATATTAAAACGAGCGACACTTCCTTTTTCCTTTTTTTTTTTTAAATAACTGATTTTTGTAATTAAAAGTCTATTTGGACAAACTTAAGTCAGTTCCTAGGTTTGGAAAAATATTCTTAGAACTCGGTAAAGGGAGTCAACTCAAACCTACAATATTGTCATGGGCTGTTGAAAGAGTAGGTCAGCACTCGGGGTACCACCAAGCAGCGAGTATCACTTTCAGTGTCCATTTCTTATAGCAAGCTCTCTGCGACTCTGTGACGATACTTATGATCTAAATTTGGCAAATATTGAAGTTTGTAACACAGAATTACTAAACTCGAGAACGAATGCACATAGCTCGCTACTCATCCTAGAGTTTCCACTAATGCTCGAGCTATTTCATTTCTGTTACCATAGAGTAAAAGCTTAAATTTCATAACAAAGGTAATAGAGTAAGAAATAGGAAGACAGATTCGACAAAGAAAAAAAAATCATACAATTGCTATTTCAATATCTGCCGAAAGATCCGAGTTCTAAATGCTTTGAAAGCATTTCTTTCCAGAATCAGAAGTTGATTTCACAAGAGAATTGACAGTTTCGGCCGTTCAAGAAGTTAAATCAATGTTCAAGGTGGAACACGTATTCTGTCAAGCGCTGCAGTTTGCTGGAATCTAGTTTCTGCTCTGTCACAAGAGGCTGCTTCTTCACGGTCAACATTCGAGAAGCAGGATCCAAAGTCCAACCTTGCTGTTGTACATCTGCTTGTAAGTGAAACCACATTGGCAAACAGTCAAACAATAGACAGGCAGAATATGAAGTCATTCATCACAGCAAAACATGTTTATTTATCAGCCATCCTATTTAGCCAACTTGCTGGTTGTGGCAAGCATTGGACTGACTAGAAAACAAAAACGAAAACAAAATGAAAATGCCAGAATGAACAGATCCAGATGAAGGGAGCCACACTAGTGCATATTAGATCAGAATATTGAACTCGGCAGACCAGATGACATCATACATAATTTTGCCTAGTTGCCAAGCCATAGCATTAAACTCCTGCAGATCACATTTAACACAAACGTGACAACCTATTATGCTTGGCTGACTAGTGTTCTCAAGGAGTGCTAGAATAATACTTACCCCTGATGTCTTATTATCAGTCCGAGTTTTGGCTAACTCTGATTCTGATTTTATATATATCCTGTGTCTTATTATCAGTCTGAGTTTTGGCTAACTCTGATATATATAGAATTCACGGTACAGCAAAACCTTTTTAACGATATCCATCCATTAAGATACTCTGACCAAGGCTGCTCTCACTTTTCATATGTTTTCACCATGAAATTTCACAATTATGAAACATGATATGGTCAATATTAATCATTCTTTTCAGTTATATGTGTGGTAAACTTTCACCATCCGTCTATATATTTAGTAATTGGCATTTGCTGTTTCAGCAGAAAAGAAAGGAAAAAAATTTCTAAAACAGGTATCAGTAGGTCACAGATATCGCAAAGAGATTTAGGGATAAAAGCAGTGCTATTGATGCTATTAGCCTATTACAGAATAAGCTTAACAATAACACCAAAGCTAAGGCCATTAATGAAAGAATCTTACAATATGCGGCATCATCCTCATTCATTCCCAGAAAGAGAGCTGTGTCTTGGGTGCTTATTGTCGAATAAGCAGACAGAAGCAGCTGAAACATCCTCTTGGTGTAGAGCTCTGCAAATAGACAAGGATAATAAATGTTAGATGGTGCTAAACATCTTAACCAAAGCATATGACAAGGAAATAGACAGACAGCTTTCATATTTCCAGACATTCAGGAAAATCAAGTAATATAATTAGGGGAATAAAAAGCACAAGAATAACTGCTACAATTCTACATGAAAGAGCTACTTTCCTGCCTTCATACCATCTGTGTCCAGACAATGTTTGAGTGGCAGAAATAAATTCATTAAGTGTTACAATGTGCCCAGTGCAGTGTATGTAGTCCAGTAAATTCACCAAATACTAGAAGGGTCTGTTGAATACTATTAAACAACATTGTTTCCAAAATATATACATATACAATTAAAACAAGAAATTGACTTTGGTACTGTAAGTTGTGAGATCCACAAATGCATCAAGCATCTTTTGAAGAAAGAGAAACAACTAGCAATGGACCCAGAAACTTTTATTGTAAATAAAATCAAATGATTGACTTTTAACTCAATACACATGGACTTTTAAAGGTGAAAATTTAAATTATCAGACTTAACCCATATGTCAGCATTTCTTAACCCATATGCCAGTATTTCATCAAACAACTACTAATCACTTTCAGAATCACATGAAAAAGTATATACAGTCTACATGCTTTCACAGTTTCAGATGGTCACATTACAGAGTTTACATGTTATTGAGATTATAGTCACACACACACAAAATGAACTCAATGCTCGGCTGCTTTAACAATAAGATATAACACATGGAATTGTAAGATTTTTTCTTCAATTCTGAAGCTCTGAGGTTGATCAAGACGTGACTGTTCTGTCACAATCCAGATTTTCCACATGAAAAAGGTTGAATTAGTTGCAAAATCGGGAAAGCACCTTACAAATGAATCAAACAAGCTTAAGTATAGCAAATCCAGACCAAGCCAGGTATTGTAGGGAAATATTGAATGTTAAGATGACATAAATATTTTTCAGTCTGCTTTGATTGGCTAAATATTAGCAAGTTGAATCATACCACGACAGCAGCTTCCTTGCGCCTAAGAGCTTAAGTCTCAACCGCAAGAACTTTTTGTACATGCACCTAAAGTCATTGAACTACGATTTTCCATGAGTTAGGATAATTATTTTTATCCACATAGGTTTGCACTTAAAATTATGAAACTACAAATTATCCATTTATCCAACAAGCTCACACACTTCCATTTTATTACCAATCGCTATGCCCCTAATCTACTCTTTGGATTATTGCTATTTTTGTTATATCAGAAAAGAAACATAAAATTATTTTATAACACAACAAATTAGTATATCTTTTCTGATAAGCACCATGCATTAATAAATTAAACAAACACATCAACATTTTCCCTAGGATAAAGATAGTACAAAAATAGCAAAAGGTTTTAAAGTAAGGGATACACATATCTGCTGACATATACATAAGGATAAGGATAAGGACATCACAAACCTTCTAAAATAAGAAGAGCATGAATAAATCTTCTCCTATCCTATTTAAATGAATCCCAAGCCATGTGACAATCAAGAATTCAACTAACATAATCTTAGGTCTTTCTCCTAGATACCACCACAATGAACGTGATAACATACTTTTTCTAAATCAAACAGTTGCATAAGGATTTATGCTACCCAAACTTCATCAAAGACTTCAAAAAAAACTTGATGTAATATTGATTCCTTAAAAAAGAAAGGAAAAATTCTAAGTAATAGCACTTTCTTAGTCTTTTTACCACTTAACAATACATCATTAGCTGGACTACACAAACTGCATAGCAATAATTTCTCAATTCTGACACTTCATCATGTAAACATGTAAAATTCAAATGTATTAAAAAAAAAATATAGGAACAAAGAGGTAAGTTGTTCAACCGATATCAAATAAACAACATGGACAACCAGAGTTATGTATCCAATGTTTTGTGACAAGAGCACTTGCCTGAGAAAGCAGCAACAAGAGCTTGTGCTTCTTGACTCCAATCAAACCCATGAATGGCGTCATAAACACCAGCATAATCCCGTGTCCATAGATGCTGACCAATTTTCCAAGCTGCAACTACTTCTGCCCTGCTATCCTTAATCGTCGAAGGTATTGATTTCCAAAGGAAGCGCGCACTGTTACTGCAAGCACATAAAATTCTAAGATCCGTCCCACTAGGGTCTAAAGCTACATACTGCGAAACCATGACTAACTCTGAAGCAAAACTCTCAATTATATACTACCTATATTCCAAAAATCCATATGTGAATCAGAGTTCACTCTTAAAACTCTAAATTGCAAGTGGGAAAATTTGTTTTAAAATATTATAATTATTTTTTTAGTTCTCCGCCAGTATTCTCAGAAATCAATATTGATGCAACACATAAATATTAAACAAAATCAATTATTTTTTTTTTTAAAAAAAGGGTTAAGCACTTAAACTTACATATCATTGACATAATAGTAACCGAGGAGATTAATCACGTAAGGCCATTCGTCTTGAAATGCAATACCCTCTGCAGCAACCTGTTAAAGAGAAATTTTAATAATAATAATAATGAGATGAAGAAATTAATTTTTGAATATAAGATTAATTATTAAAAAGGAAAAAAAATAATTTAACCTTGAGCATTAGGTCGTCGCAAATATTAGCGATTTTTTCATACGATTTGGACGCCAAAGCGTCTGTTAAAGGAGAGAAGTCCATCGCACTCCCTACTCTTCTTCCCTGCTCTTATTCTTACTGTGTAAAATTTTTCTTCCCTGTAAATCAAAACATTCATGAGAAGTGACTTTATATATATATATATATATATTTAAAATAATTTATTTATTTATTTTATTTCCAAGCTGTTGGATCATTAATGACATTTGAGGTACGGCCCACGGCCCACGCTCTAATTTACCAAGCTACTGGGCTTACTTGATTAAATGGATGGCCCAAATGAGAGTTTTGAGGGTAATTTACGACAGGGTCCTCATAGTTACAAACAAATCAAATAAACTATTAACTTACATGACCCTAATTTTATTTTTTGTTTCTTGTATTTCTTGACTTGTTTGTCTTTGACCGTTCCGTTTGTTGTAGCATATTAATTTGAATATTTCACTCCAATAATGTAAATATTGATGAAAAGATTAATCGCCAAATAGCACCTAAAGAGTGATATGGAACAATTTGATCAAATAAAGAGTTAAATAGCTAATTGTGATCCCAAACGAAAAGCAGAAGCCAACAATTGGAATGCAAAAGAACACTAGAGATTCTATGAAAATTAAAATAATTATGTAGGTAATTTGGTCTTTTTACCTTATGAGGATAGAATATATATATCTATCTATATATATATATAAATGTAGGACTTGAGGAGGTGATGTGGCATCACCATTTTGCTTCTTTGTATATTCTCTATTATCTAATAAATAGAGAATTTTTTTTTTAGATTTGGCTTTTCATCTTCTCATAATTAATTTGATTGTATTTAACTCATTTAATAAATAATAACTTTATTAATATATATCATTCCTCATCTTTTTATATTTTCTATTATCTAAAATATCTAAAATATTGGTGGATATTCTTTCTAATTTTTTTCTCTTTCTATTTAAATTCAACAATATGTAATCATTAATAATATTAATTATAAGTCTTTTGAAACATTTATTTATTTTATTATGCTAGCAATTAAACTTTGGTGGCATAAAATACATGAATTAATCTATATATATCTATATATATATATAAAGCTAGGACTTGAGAATGTGATGTGGCATCACCATTTTGCTTCTTTGTATATTATCTATTATCTAATAAATAGAGATTTTCTTTTTAGATTTGGGTTTTCATCTTCTCATAATTAATTTGATTGTATTTAACTCATTTAATAAATAGTAACTTTATTAATATATATCATTCCTCATCTTTTTATATTTTATATTATCTAAAATATCTAAAATATTGGTGGATGTTCTTTGTAATTTTTTTCTCTTTCTATTTAAATTCAACAATATGTAATCATTAATAATATTAATTATAAATCTTTTGAAACATTTATTTATTTTATTATGCTAGCAATTAAAATTCAGTGGCATAAAATACATGAATTAATCTATATGTATATATATATATATATATATATATATATAGACTTGAAGAGGTGATGTGGTATCACCATTCCTCATCTTTATATTTTCTCTATTATCTAATAAATGGAAAAAAATTTCTTTTAAATTTAGCTTTTCATCTTCTCATAATTAATTTGATTGTTATTATACAATAACAATTATATAAAGATTTTAATGAAGCATATTCTTTATAATGAACATACAAGGGGAAGTGTTATGAATTTATTAAAATAAATGTAGATATTCAAACATATATCTCTTAATCTCCCCACTATCTCCCATTAGTAACATTTAGCTTTCCTATAACTCCCACTATCTCACAAGGAATTATGATTCATAATTTTTCATTAATTTCATTGAGTGATTATTTAACTATAAAAAGAGAACTCATCTTTTTATTTTGTACACACACAATTGGAATGAATAAAATCACTCTATAATATATTCTCTCATTTTATTTTTTATCTTGCATTATTTTTTTATTTGTATTGCTAGCTAATAATTTTTTTTATTTTTTATAAGGCTGTCTCATCTTGATAAAAAATCAATTCATATTTTTTTTTTTATCAATTTCATCAAATGTAAAGTAAAAAAATAATATTATTTTTTTTTCAAAACCGCGTGAAACGCGGTTCTATTTTCTAGTATATATATAAAGTTGGGACTACAAGAGGTGATGTGGCATCACCATTTCTCATCATTTCATATTCTCTATTATCTAATAAATTGGTTTAAATTAAAAAATAATTACATTATAAAATATTAAAATAGAAAATAATTATTAGATTATAAATGATTACATATCTTTTCCTCTTTCTATTTAAATTCAACAATATGTAACCATTAATAATAATTAATTATAAGTCTTGAAACATTCATTTATTTTATTATGTCAACAATTAATCTATCTATATCTATCTATATATATAAAGCTAGGACTTGAGGAGGTGATGTGGCATCACAATTTCTCATCTTTGTATATTCTCTATTATCTAATAAATAGAGAAATTTTCTTTTAAATTTGGTTTTTCATATTCTCATAATTAATTTAATTGTTATTTTACAATAACAATTATGTAAAGATTTTAATGAGGCATATTTTTTGTAATGAACATCCAAGGGAGAGTGTTATGAATTTATTAAAATAAATGTAGATGTTCATAACATATATATCTTAATCTCCCCACTATCTCTCATTAGCAACATTTAGCTTCTTTATAACTCTCACTATCTCACAAGGAATTATGATCCATAATTTTTCATTAATTTCATGGAGTGAATATGTAACTATAAAAGGAGAGCTTATCATTTTGTTTTGTACACACACAATTGGAATGAATAAAATCACTTTATAATATATTCACTCATTTTATTCTTTATTTTTCGTTACTTCTTTATTTGTATTGCTGGCTAATAGTTTTTTTTTGTTTTTTATAAGGTTGCCTCATCTTAAAAAAAATCAATTCATATTTTTTATTAGTTTCATCAAGTGTAAAATAAGAAAAAATGATAATACTAAATTCTTTTTTCAAAGCCGCGTGAAACGTGGTTCTATTTTCTAGTATATATATAAAGTTGGGACTTGAGGAGGTGATGTGGCATCACCATTTCTTATCTTTGTATATTCTCTATTATCTAATAAATAGAGAAATTTTCTTTTAAATTTGGTTTTTCATCTTCTCATAATTAATTTGATTGTTATTATACAATAACAATTATGTTAAGGTTTTAATGAGGTATATTCTTTCTAATGAACAATTATGTTCATAACATATATCTCTTAGTCTCCCCACTATCTCCCATTAGTAACCTTTAGCTTCCCTATAACTACACACACAATTGGAATGAATAAAATCACTCTATAATATATTCTCTCATTTTATTCTTTATTTTGCGTTGCTTATTTATTTGTATTGCTGGATAAAAGCTTTTTTTATTTTTTATAAAGCTGTCTTATCTTAAAAAAAAAATTCATATTTTTTATCAGTTTCATCAAGTGTAAAGTAAAAAAAAAAAGAATAATACTAAATTCTTTTTTCAAAGCCGGGTGAAACGCGGTTCTATTTTTTAGTATATATATAAACCTGGGACTTGAGGAGGTGATGTGGCATCACAATTTCTCATCTTTGTATATTCTCTATTATCTAATAAATAAAGAAATTTTCTTTTAAATTTGTTTTTTCATCTTCTCATAATTAATTTGATTGTTATTACACAATAACAATTATGTTAAGGTTTTAATGAGGCATATTCTTTCTAATGAACATCCAAGGGGGAGTGTTATAAATTTATTAAAATAAATGTAGATGTTCATAACATATATCTCTTAGTCTCCCCACTATCTCCCATTAGCAACCTTTAGCTTCCCTATAACTCCCACTATCTCACAAGGAATTATGATCCATAATTTTTCATTAATTTCATGGAGTGATTATGTAACTATAAAAAGAGAGTTCATCTTTTTGTTTTGTACACACACAAAATTAGAATGAATAAAATCACTCTATAATATATTTTCTCATTTTATTCTTTATCTTGTGTTTCTTCTTTATTTTTGTTGCTGGCTAATAGCTTATATATATATATATATATAAAGTTGAGACTACAAGAGGTGATGTTGCATCACTATTCCTAATCTTTTTATATTTTTTATTATCTAATAAATAAAGATTTTTTTTAGATTTGACTTTTCATCTTCTTATAATTAATTTAATTGTTATTACACAATAACAATTCTGTTAAGGTTTTAATGAGGCATATTATTTGTAATGAACATCCAAGGGGGAGTGTTATACATTTATTAAAATAAATGTGGATGTTCATAACATATATCTCTTAGTCTCCACACTATCTCCCATTAGCAACCTTTAGCTTCCCTATAACTGCACACACAATTGGAATGAATAAAATCACTCTATAATATATTCTCTCATTTTATTCTTTATTTTGCGTTGCTTATTTATTTGTATTGCTAGCTAATAGCTTTTTTTATTTTTTATAAAGCTGCCTTATCTTAAAAAAAATCAGTTCATATTTTTTATCAGTTTCATCAAGTGTAAAGTAAAAAAAAAGAATAATACTAAATTCTTTTTTCAAAGCCGCGTGAAACGGGGTTCTATTTTCTAGTATATATATAAAGCTGGGACTTGAGGAGGTGATGTGGCATCACCATTTCTCATTTTTGTATATTCTCTATTATCTAATAAATAGAGAAATTTTCTTTTAGATTTGGCTTTTCATCTTCTCATAATTAATTTAATTGTTATTACACAATAACAATTATGTAAAGGTTTTAATGAGGCATATTATTTGTAATGAACATCCAAGGGGGAGTGTTATACATTTATTAAAATAAATGTGGATGTTCATAACATATATCTCTTAGTCTCCCCACTATCTCCCATTAGCAACCGTTAGCTTAAAATAAATGTGGATGTTCATAACATATATCTCTTAGTCTCCCCACTATCTCCCATTAGCAACCGTTAGCTTCCCTATAACTACACACACAATTGGAATAAATAAAATCACTCTATAATATATTCTCTCATTTTATTCTTTATTTTGCGTTGCTTATTTATTTGTATTGCTGGCTAATAGCTTTTTTTATTTTTTATAAAGCTGCCTCATCTTAAAAAAAAATCAATTCATATTTTTTATCAGTTTCATCAAGTGTAAAGTAAAAAAAAAGAATAATACTAAATTTTTTTTTCAAAGCCGCGTGAAACGCGGTTATATTTTTTAGTATATATATAAAGTTGGGACTTGAGGAGGTGATGTGGCATCACCATTTCTCATCTTTGTATATTCTCTATTATCTAATAAATAGAGAAATTTTCTTTTAGATTTGGCTTTTCATCTTCTGATAATTAATTTGATTGTTATTATACAATAACAATTATGTAAAGGTTTTAATGAGGTACATTCTTTGTAATGAACATCCAAGGAGGAGTGTTATGAATTTATTAAAATAAATGTGAATGCTCGTAACATATATCTCTTAGTCTCCCCACTATCTCTCATTAGCAACCTTTAGCTTCCCTATAACTCCCATTATCTCACAAGGAATTATGATCCCTAATTTTTCATTAATTTCATGGAGTGATTATGTAACTATAAAAAGAGAGCTCATTTTTTTGTTTTGTACACACACAATTGGAATGAATAAAATCACTCTAATAATATATTCTCTCATTTTATTCTTTATCTTGTGTTACTTCTTTATTTGTATTGCTGGCTAATATTTTTTTTATAAAGTTGCCTCATCTTAAAAAAAATCAATTCATATTTTTTATCAGTTTAATCAAGTGTAAAGTAAGAAAAAATGATAATACTAAATTCTTTTTTTAAAGCCGCGTGAAACGCGGTTCTATTTTCTAGTATATATATAAAGTTGGGACTATAGGAGGTGATGTGGCATCACCGTTTCTCATCTTCTTGTATTCTCTATTATCTAATAAATTGGTTGAGATTAAAAAAATAATTACATTACAAAATATTAAAAATAAAAAATAATTATTAGATTACAAAAGATTACATGTCTCTTCCTCTTTCTATTTAAATTCAATAATATGCAACCATTAATAATAATTAATTATAAGTCTTGAAACATTCATTTATTTTATTATGCTAATAATTAAACTTTAGTGGCTTAAATACATCAATTAATTAATATAGGAAGGAAGGTTTCTTCATATTCCCTCAACAATGTCATTATGGCCTAATTTTAATGTCATAATCTCATATTTAATTATGCAACCTTTTGTTTAATGTCTTTTGGCTTCTTCAAACTCTATAAATATTAAGTAGTTAAGATTTGTGGCATCATTATTTCTCTTTTTTTTTATATTCTCTATTATCTAATATATTGGTTGAGATTAAAAAATAATTACATTACAAAATATTAAAAATAGAAAATAAATAGAAAATAATTATTAGATTACAAAATATTACATGTCTCTTCCTCTTTCTATTTAAATTTAACAATATGTAACCATTAATAATTAATAATTATAAGTTTTGAAACATTCATTTATTTTATTAAGCCAACAACTAAATTTTAATGGTTTAAAATACATCAACTAATTAATATAGGAAGGAAGGTTCTTTCATCTTCCCTCACCAATGCCACTAGGACCTAATTTTAATGTCATAATCTCATATTTAATTATGCAACCTTTTGTTTAGTGTCTTTTAGTTTCTTCAAACTTTATAAACATTGAGTATTTAAAATTTGTTATGTTTGGAATTTTTATATTATTTAACCAACATTCTCTTTAGAAATGTTCTTGTGTTTTTATTTTTTGACTTATTTGAATTTTTAGTATTGTGTGCTTCATGGAGTACTCTTTTCTTCATGAGTTGAACAATGATAAAGAGAGTTGGATGATAAGAGTTAGACTTTGTAGGATATGAGAGTCTGTTAATATCAAGAAGAATGGAAAATTGATTAGTGTGAACATAATTTTTATTGATAAAAAAGTTGTGTACACTTAACTATACACATTAATATATATTTTTAAAGTTAAAAAAAAAATAATTAACTTTCATAAATAACATTAGTTTTATAAGGTTGTGTTATCTTTAAAAAAAAATCAATTTATATTTTTTATCAGTTTCATCAAGTGCAAAGTAAAAAAGAAGAAGATAATACTAAATTATTTTTTTAAAGCTTTGCGAAGCGCAAGTCTATTTCCTAGTAATAATAATAAATGGAATGTCCAATTTACTCACTAAACTCATTTACTAAATAAGTTCACCATTAAATTTTAAAACTTTAAGTTTTACTCAACAAATCCATTTAAATACTTAATATATCATGGCTAAATATTTAATTTATTAATTTGAAAACTAAAATATCATTCATATGTTTCACAACAGATACAAACAATACTTTCAATTATTTATTTTGGAGCAAAATTCACAATACCAAACGTATGTTTGAAAAAAAAAATATTTGTAGAAAATATTAATACACTATCTAATTAATTTTTAATGAAAACGTTGTGCGTGTGTTTTAATAATATTTTGATTTATGTGCCTATTTTAATAAAATTATGATTTATGTGCCTATTTTAATAGGCTTAGGTTAGTCAATCTATTCCTTTCAATTGAGTTTTTAAATACCGAAATCAATTTTGATTACTATTTTCTTTTTGAACTTAAATCTTTCAATCACATTAAAGATACTTGAGAAATCTTTAAAGACATTTTTTTATGATTTTATTTTATTTTATTGATAATGCTAGTTCCATTATTTCTATTGATATGCATAAATATTGCAAATAAATTTTTGCTAAACAAATTTTGAATACTTTAAAATACTAATAACCAAAATAGTCAGTACTAATATCTATATATTCATATTTTATTCAGTATTCTGTATCAAAAAAATGACTTTTGATTTGATTTTTCTGGACAATTAAAAAAAATATTTGAGATCAAAAGAAAATTTTGAACTCCTAAAATTAATAATAAAAAAGGTTTAATTTTATTATTCTATATATATAATGCAAAAAGAATTATAGTAGAAAATGTTTCTCTACATTCTTGTACAATGAATACAATAATTCAAAGTTATATATTCAATTATACAACGTATGTGAAAGTGCTTAAAACTCTCAATTATCTAGGTTAAAGTAATTAGGGACAAACAAATAAAGGGTTATATATTTTTGGCTCCTGGGTTTTTGAATAATGTTTTGTGATCTTTTAAGGATTCCACAATTCGAACTTGGCGTGTATTTGTAAAAGGTACTCCAAAACGCAAGTTAGTATTTATTTTGGGAGAATTCTTGGATCATAAAGGATCTTGAATTTTTTATAATTATTCTTAAAATAAACCAAAGACCCTTTCTCGATCCTTTTGGTTTCTATTTATAGATCCAAATACGCAAAGTTGTCAGGAGATTTCAATTTGGATCTAAATCTCCACCATTCGTCTTTTTATTTAATTTAAATCGATAGATCTGATAATTGTTTTTATCTATATCTGAATTTCTCGCACATGATTCGATCAATAATCAAGTGTTACTTATTGTTAATATTTTTGGATTTGATTATCCTTAGTTTTCTCTAGACCTTTCATATAAATCATCATGTGGTTAGTGATTCTAATCTAGGTTTATGTAAACCCTATTCATATTAATTTCTAATCTAGAATCAATATAAATTGTATCTACATTGATCTTTAATCTTGGATCAATGCAAGTTATATCCGTTATTTCGATTTAATAATGTTTACTGGACATGTGTTGTAGTATAAACAACTATATTTCTAGTACTTGCACCACTCCCACCTTAGTTTATTCTACATTAATGATGCATTTACTAACAAGAATCGGAATGGACTAAAATCGGAATAGATTAAAATTGGAATGAGGAATAGAAATTAAAATAAGTTGCTTACAATTAAAATGAACTCCATTCATTTTGATGTGTTTACTTTATTCTAAAATCATAATAAACTGTTGCAAGTTACTAAAATGCTCTTTATTAATTATTATCCCAAGCATTGTTTGTATCTATTATAATATTAACAATAATAAGAATGAAAATAATAATAATAAAGACAATAATAATAATAAAGACAATAATAATAAATAACAATAATAATTAAAATAATAAAATAACTAAAATTTTATAATAATAATAATAAATTAATGAAATTATAACAATTGTTGTTATTATTATTATATATAATAATAATAATAATGATAATTACAATAATAATAATATTATTATTATTTTAATACTTTATTAATTTTAATGTTATTGACGTTATTTTATTACTATTAAAAAATAACAGACTTGTATGCAAATATTACAAAATTTATGGGTAACTTTAAAACATCTGTACATAGCAAAATGAAAAAAATGGCAAAACTTTTCCCAGCATGTTGCCATTCTATTGTGCCATAGCAATAAGGTAATAAATTTAAGTAAAAATAATAATAAGCAAACATAAAATGTATGTATAAATCTAAAATGATTTCCAGTATTACATAAATTTTACGAATATAAAATTAAAAAATCCTTACATAACACATATAATAACTCAACCATCACTAGTTAAATAAATCACTTATCATAACACACAACACAAGTTAAAAATCTCTCATAACACAAGTACACAGTTTCAACATCGTAACTAATATCGGACTACATCCCACGACCCACAACGAAGATGGTGACGAGTTGCATGAAGATCGCCTAGTGAAGACGAATCGTGAATATCGCGTGGCGTCGAAAATCGGATCTGCGGCATACATAACAAACGACCACATTTGAGTGCATAATAATTAAGTTAATAATGAAGAAAATATTAGCCAATGACCTAGAATGACATTTCTAACGTAAGATAACCTATTAATCCTAAATGATTGCTAAATACATCCACATAGTACAAATTAAGTTGAACAAAGACCACAACTGAAAATTTTACTTTTCAAGCATCATCCCAGTAACCACAGGCTCATTGATGCAAAAATGATCGGGGCAAAGTATGTTTAATGCTGATAACGCGAAAAGCCGAAAACAAAGTGTTCTACTGATAAAACTTAAAACATAGCTCTAAATTATACAAGCAAAACCAGAATATAACAACAATTTTACAGGATTAATAATTTCTTCCACAGAGTGGTGGATTTGAATGGCATTTTTTTGGCATTTTTCAGCGGCATGTTTTCAGCATTTTTCACAAGTGTTTTCAAAATGTTCAGCATCATTTCGGAGTATGAGCCAATAATAACCTCGCGGCGGCATTTTATGCATTATTCTCGCTCCTGAATGGTAGCAAAAATTCTCCACTATGTATCTCTTGAGGATCTGTGCTCCTTGAGTCTCGGTTAAGCACTGTAGGAATAGCCGGATATGGATTTCTTGTATAGTTTATCATCAATTAGCACCAAATCTTTTTGCTTTCATCCCGATTTTTTAGGCTTCAGTCTTGTTTTCAGGCAAAGTGTCATTCTTCAAATAGGAATTATGTGGTTGCATCTCGTTATCTCTGGTTTGATTATAACAGCTTCTTCTGACACATCTGAAATGAAAGATTGATTCACGTTTGTTGTGTAGATTTGTGATTGATTCAACTTTGTTACGTAGATTTTGTCCAAATTGGTCATAGATAGTAGAGCTAGTAAAATGGGTCACCGGGTCGTGTTAATGTCATGTTAGTTTCGTGTCGTGTCAAATTTAGGTCAACTCAAATATGACTTATTTAATAATCGCGTCAAAATATTGAGATTTAAACCCGACACGAAAAAAATGGGTTACCCAATAACTCATTTAATATCTATATATTTAATAAATGTTACACACACACACCCTCCAAATCATTACACATTCACACTATTTGAAGTTTAAATTATATATATGTACATAATATTATATATTGATACCATAAAATATACATGTGTATCAATATTTTACACACTTACACTATTAAAGTTCTAAATTTATATGAGTTTATCAATAAAACATTGTGTATATGTTCGTTTTCCAAGAAAAAATTTAGAAAGAGAATCATGTCCAATATTTAAGTTTTAATAACAAGAAGTTAAAAATTAACTTAAAATAGAAAATATAATCGTGTAATTATTCGGGTAAATAGGTCAAGAATTTCAATCCAAACCCGACATGAAAAAAATTATGTTAACCCTGATCCGGCTCATTTAATAATCGTGTCAAATTTGACAACTTATACCAATTTATTTGTATTGTATTTATATCGGGTAATCAGATTGTATTCAATTTTGTCAACTCTAATAAATTATCCCCCAAAAGCTGCATTGGCTAATCTATCAACATTTGAGTTGTCAACCTTTGATTTTTTGCCAAATCTGAATGTGCTCGAAGTATTTGGTGTTGAAGCAAAGAAAAGTTCCTTCCCATGCATTGATCTTTAAAGACAAATTCTCCAGACCACTAAGATACAACCGAAGCCGAATCACTACAGATATGCAATATCCCTTCGCAAGTTGTAAACCCATGGTTAATGCTTCATTTTCAATTTCGTTTCTTGAAGTTGGAAAAATTGAATCTTTAATTACTAAATCTTTCGGGCTTTTCGAATGAATATCTATCCTAGCTCTACTCTGAGGGTCGGCCTGCAATACATCGCTGTATCTGGTACAGCCAATTTTTATTATTTTTTTAATTCATTTTATAACCGGCCACCGGTTATCTCTTATTGTAATCGATTAGTGTGAAAAAATTAAAGGTAAATATCATACAGCTACCGTTAGTTTAAGTATATAACAAGATTATCAATTCAAATTATAAAACTACCAAATACTCCCTCAACTTTACATGAAAATATATTTAAAAAAATGAAACTTATATTTCTTTTCCTCAAAATATGTGACATTACTACTGCAAATATTATTGAAATATAAATAAATAAATATAATTGTAAATTATTAAATATTTTAATACATTTATAAATTTAGTAATTTTTTGCATAAAAACTTATCATAATATTTTATTAATTTTGTATAGGTCAATGCAATCTAAATATTTAGATCACTAATTAATCAGATTTATTTTCAAATAATTGAAAGAAATCAATCCGATAATACATATAAAGTGATTCAATCCTCTACCCACTAATATGAGAATAATTTTTGTCTAACTTTTGGATAATTATTTTGTCTAACTTTTGGATAATTATTAAACAAGTATAACCCTATGTCAATTTATAAGATAATTTTTCTGAGAACTCTTATATAACTCTATGGTCACATTTATATCATAAATTAATAATTGTAGAAATTATAAATACTATGAAATTACAAATGTAATTGACTATGTCAATTTATTAAAATATGAGTCTATTGTAACTTTTTTTTCTTGAAATTTAAATCTAGTTGAATCTCATCTTTAATTTTTAACAAGTTAACAAGTTACTATGAAATAAAAGAATACTTTGTGTTTGTTTATATAGACAATAATTTTAACTTAATTCATTGAATACATTTAATTTCTAATTTAGTTCATTGGATATATGACTTAGCTAAATTATGTAAATACACAAATACTCTTTAATTACGTAGATAAGTAGTCAAATTCAATTGATACAATTTAATGAAATTACATTTATTTTAGTTCATTGAATACACTTAGATAAATTTATGTAAATACATGAATTTAGTTAATCAAGTAGATAGGTACATTAGATGAATTAGTTCAAATTCAATTAATACAATTTAATAACTAACATTTAGTTTAGTTCATTGAATACATTTAGATAAATTTATGTAAATACATGAATTTAGTTAATCAAGTAGATAGGTACATTAGATGAATTAGTTCAAATTCAATTAATACAATTTAATAACTAACATTTAGTTTAGTTCAGTGAATACATTTAGATAAATTTATGTAAATACATGAATTTATTTAATCAAGTAGATAGGTACATTAGATTAGTTTTAATTCAATTTATACAATTTATTAACTAACATTTAGTTTAGTTCATTGAATACATTTAGTAAAATTCATGAATTTATTTAATCAAGTATACATTATTTATTTGATGAATTTATTTAAATTCTATTGATTATATTTGTAAAATACAACGAATTTTCAATTAATTAAATGTTAGTTCTTTGTACTGTGAACACACTCTATAAATTAATAATTTATTAATTTATAGATTAATTAATATCTCTCTAAATTAATAAATTTCTATGGTCTTGACATTATTAATTTATAGAGGTTATACTGTATTTAGTTAATGAAAATTACATTATTTAATATTATGGGCATTTTGGTGAATTGATTCTCATTCTCATTTCTTATTCCCATTTATTTTGCCAAATAAACAGATCAGTGACATTCTAGCACCTTTATATTCTCATTTATTTTAGCTAGGTAAATATTAGAATCTCATTCTCATTTCTCATTCATATTCCAGTCTATTCTCATTCTCGACCCATTTTCATTCTCAACTCATTCCCATTCCACCTAATTTCCATTTCATGAAGTAAACGCACCATAAACGTAATGTTAAATTTTTATCGATTGAATTTAGTAGTATCAAAATTAATGATTTATAATAAAGCTTTTTTTTATGTTGTTAGTAACCATTATTACTTTGTTAGCCAATATTTAAATTGATTAAAATGAACTCAACTGAGATACTTGTTATCAATATTAGACATTTATTATTAAAATGTGTATATAATCTGTAGTCTATATATATGCTTTAAGAAATTTGTTTTGCATATTAAAATTTTTGGCAAAATCTATTTATGCATATTAAATTTTTTCAATTTAAGTAAATCATATTTATAAGTTAAAGTTTATATTAAAAAATATAAAACAAAATCAGTTTTTCATTAAAAAATAAAAAAACATAAATAGCCCCACCCTCGAACCCTAATTTCTAGTTTCTACCTAACAATCAATTTTTTCGCTGTCGCTGCACAAAACCTTTGCTGCTGCCGCTCCCTTTTTTCTTGGCAGCCGCTGCCACTGCCACTTCCTTCTGATCTGGTTGGCTAACAACTTTAGCACTCAGATCTTTTGGTATAAATGTGAGCTGTTACTTCTTTCTTTCTTTGCTGTCGCTGTTGTTGCCACTTCGTTCTAATCTGGTTGGCTAATAACTTTAGCACTCTGCAATTTCACTGTATATTTATGTACACTACCGTATCATGCTAAAGTTTCGCTTTAATTTTGATTTTCAATTTATTACCTTATGTTTTGGCATTTTTTATATTTTATAGCTATTGTTGGATATTTTAGGTTGCTTGCATGTTTAGAAATTTAGTTTTTTTTTGGTTAATTTTATGATTTTGAGTTAGGTTTTGAAGTACTGTTTCGGTAGTGAGTGATGATATTTTTCTTCTTACTGTCAATATATATAATTACGTGACTAGATATTAGATTATTGCTGCTTCGTTTTTATTAGCACCAATTACCTGCTGATTTTTAAGATCAATTTTAATGGATTCTTTAGTTTTTTTATTAAAAAATAAATAAGCCTTTCAATGGAGTTGCATGTCTTTTTGCTTTGATCTTTTACATATTGTATTAAGACAAAAGCTTCATGTGATTCTTTGTGATTTTTTTTTACTTAGAAGTCTCCAATTCTGCAATATATAAAGGACTTATAATCTTCACTGGCATTGAAAGTTTTTGGGGGTCTTTTTCCTTTAGTTTATTGCAAAATGTCCACGTATTTTGGAGGGGTGCCGGCGAAGCAATTGGTTTGGTTGGTTCTTTTGGATGCTCTTCATTTCTTGCACTTTTTTTTTTGGAACAAGAATTTGGGTATTATGCAGTTCCAAATTTGAGAAATCTTTAAATTTCAGCATTTTCCCCCCCTTTATCATAGCCAGATTCACCACATCATTTTAAGTTACTTGATCTTGCTCAACTGATTATTAGAGATTGTTGGTGCATATTCCTGAGGTAGCACTTTCGAATGAATTCTCTTTTCCTACTTCTCAGCGATTTTCAAATTTAGAATTATAGTTTATCTTGGACATTTACTAGGAGAATGGTGATTATTACATGAAAAGTGACAAGAATGGACAAGCAGTAAAAAATATTGGGGATGTCTGATTGGTACATTTTCTTTTTCTTGGGAATTTTGATGTTATGACAAGATCTCTGCATGTTATGTTTTAAGAACTACTTGCCTTTTATTTTTAACTATTAAAGCTGTTATGGCCTACAAATGCTGTAAAACTTGACACTTCTATTATTATAAACACATTTCATTACAATTCTATTGTAATTAAACTTTCTTTTCTTCTCTTTTTGGCACTTTTGTAACGGGGCTAGTTTGCAGAGCAGACAAATGAAAAGCACAATGACTGTCTTTGTTTCCTTCTGGCTTTATGTCAGCATAGCAGGCTTGCAGCTCTCTACAGTAAGCATTTCTGTTTATTTTTTTCACTAAATCAATAAAATATTTTTATTATAAGATTAATTTTAAGAAAAAATATGTTTTTGTGATTGTAATTGTGTGATTGATTACATATTGTGTGTTTTGGATTTGATCTCATAGATTTAGAGTTGGATTATGTTTGGAATTGGAATAATGTGTTCATGCACATATGATGTTTGATGAAGTTCAAATAAGATTGATTCTATTATATAAGTTTTTGATGCTGAATTAAGTGGAGAAAAAAATTTTATCAATGGGTTGATTTCTGTTATGTAGGTGCTGTTTTTACTGTTTTTTTTGGCAGAAACACAGCACCTCAAAGTTTTCAGGCGCTGCTTAGTAGCTGTTATATAGTAAAAATAGCATTTGGAACTTCCAGGTGTTGTTTTTGCTGTTGTTTATGTAGAAACAAAGCTCCTGAAAGTATTAGTGTTGCTTAATTGTTGTTTGACTTCCAAGTGCTGTTTAACTACTGTTATGCAGTAAATACTTGACCTGGAAGTTTTTGGGTACTGTTTTACTGTGGTTTATGTAGGAAAACAGCGCTTGGAAACTTTCAGGTGCAGTTTAGCTGCTGTTTATGTAGAAAAACGGCACCTGAAAGTTTGTAGGTGACATTTTACTACTGTTTATAAAGAAAAACAGTACCTGAAAGTTTTCTAGTGCTGTTTAGCTGTTGTTATATGGCAAAAACAACACCTTGAACTTTTCAAGGGTTGTTCTACTACTGTTTTTGTAATTGAAACTACACTTGAAAATTTTAGATGCTGTTTTGATGTAATTTTGCTGCTAAAAGTGCACCTGAAAAGTTCCAGGTGCTGTTCAGATGCTGTTTTGAATCTTCTTTAGTTCTTTTTTCTTATGTCTATACTTCATCTTTTTTTTTCTTTGGTAATATGCAGGTACAATTTTTGCAAGGTAGTATCCAAGCACGCTGTTATTATTTTTTTTTATTAAGAGGTAGTAATCTAAACTTTAGGCCTCAGTTTTTTCATTTTCGAGTGTATGATGGATAGGTATTGGATGTCATATGAATGATGTAGCTAAATGTTTTTTTGGTTGTCTCTATTTTGGAAAATGTAGTGTCATTTATTATGAAATAGTTATTTTATATTTTGAAATTGCCTAATTAATATATTCCTCACTTTATAATTTTATGGAACAAAGAGTTACACCAAGGAGAGATAGATTTGGTTAGACGCGAGTGGGCTATGTGCACATGGAAACTTGCAGTTACATTGTTACCTGATTGATAAATTTAAAATTAGTCTATTAAAGTAATAGAGATATTCCTACTCTTTCAAATGCAATGGTCATTAGTAATCTAGTGATTTATTAGTGCTCTGGTTACCTGAACAATGTGTTTGGATGTAATAAATTATGTCCAAAATAAATTATAAAAGTTATGGAAACTATTATAAACGAGTAAACAAATAGTAAAATACATCCAAAATAAATAAGGTTTAGATTTAGACTGTATTTTACTTATAAGAATAAATCTATTTGCTGATAAATTTTTGCCAGTTATTTTTAGGTGGTTAGTTTTACTCATGAATGAATCTATATGCTTACAATTTTTGTCAGTTCTTTTTAGGTGGTTGGTTTCTTTTGCGTTTTTTGATCTTTTCATTAGGATGCTATTTCATGATGTAAATTATTCATGCAATCATGAATTTGTACTGAAATTTTATTCTTATTTATTTCGATGTATTCTCTTCTGTCTTTATCGCTGAGATCAGTTTGTCGTTAAATGAAAGTAGACATAAAAGTTATAAAAAATGAGTACGCCAGTTGAGAATATTTTTTATATTCTAAATATTGCTGTTAAAAAATTCATCAAAAAAAATTGTTATAATTTGAATGTAGTTTTGTGTTTATTTTATATTTAAGTTTCAAATTTTCTGTTGAAAACAATATATATCTAATCCTGCCTAAGAATTTAGATCATGCATTCGAAATTTGAATATATATATTTTTTGGGGCCTTTTTTTCTAATATCATTTTTTTCCCTTGTATGCAGAGATCCATGAAATCTAAATCTCAAATTAGTCGCATCTGAAGTTTAGCTTTTGGAAGCTATAAATTGATTTAATTTTGTATTAGTTCTATTGATGTTAAAAATTCGTAAAGAGCTATTTTCTCACAAACTTGTAAAAAGAATTCTTAGTAGAAGTGGTTTTAGGCTTGTTTCCTTCTGCAATTCTAACTTTTTAGTGGCCTTCACATCGGTTCACTATTGTCACAAATTGCTTTAGTGATAGATGCTGTCATTTGTGTATTGGGAATTTTTATTTCATTAATTTTTAAGTACATCGGATAAATTAATAGGACATTATAATTTTATTTGCAAATAAATGCCAACAAATTTAAGAATAAAAGACTATTTGATCTTGCTAATTGTTGATGTATTGTTATCTTTCTCTTTATTCCAAAGATCACTTGGTCGTTAAATGAAAGAAGACATAAAAGTTGCATCGAATAATTATGCAAGTAGAGAGTAATTTTTATATTTTGAATATTGCTGTTAATAAATCCCTTAAAAAATATATGTTAATGAAAATATATTTTTGTGTTTATTTTAGATTAAAAGTCTGAATTTTTCTATTGAAAATCAAATTTATTTGATCCTAGCTAAGAATTTGGATCATGCATTTGAAATTCTAAATATTGTTATTTATTTTATGGTTGCATTGTGTTTTGTAATGTCATTTTTTTTCTTTTTTATGTGTAGACACTTGAAATCTAAAATGAGCAGCAGCTGGAGTCTAGTTTGTGAAAGTTGTGCTGTAAATTGATTTAATTTTATGAAGTTATTTGGTCATAAGCTTGTAAAAAATTCTAATTGTCTTATTACATTTGTTAAAATGAATGAAAATTTTAGTACACTTAAATTTTCAGTGCATCGCAAACAACTAATAGGACATTTATTATTTTATTTGTAAAGGAATGGCAACAAATCAAGAATACCTGCCAGTCCAATCAAGACATGCGAAATTCATACCAATAAATTTTGTTGTTAAAATGTTATATTTTCTTAGTACCAAATTAAGCTATAAAAAACTTTTAAAAATGATTTTAGTCAAGTCAGAAAAATTGAAGAACTAATTCTGTAATTGAAAACTTGACTTAATATAATTTATTTTTAGGATAAAAAAGTATACTTTGGTGTAAGATATCGAAACATCAAAAGTAAGTATAAACAAAATTAAGTTCAAGAAAAAGAAATCTAATCAAGTTCAAATGATAAAAAAAAATGATGTTTTAATACAAATAAATTAGCATCAATTTTATTAATTTAAAATATTTTGTAAGTTATAACTTAAGTTTGCCTTAACTTTTTAAAAAATAAAATTTTTTGAGAAGCATAGCAATTGGTTGCATCCTTATATAGTATTATTGTTTAAGTTATAACAAATTAAGGAAATTCTTTTAAAAGTAAAGAGAAAGATGAAAATAAATTTATAAGGTTATTTTAAACGTAAATAATTAAATTAATTAAAATGGAGAACAGTGATTCAAAAGAATTAGAATTTTCTAATTTTTATTTAAAATTATCATGATCTAAAACTTGAATTTAGACATTTTTTATTTGAAATAGAATTTTATTTTTCAAATTATAAATTTTTCATAGCAAATGAGAAATGATAAATGAACAAACGTTTGTGTAGAGGTCAAAAGGTCAAGTATGGATAATCAAATTAATTGATTAAAATAATCTCTCAAAATAATTAAGAAAGATTTTTTTAATCTTTTTTCTCTTTCAAATACTAACAAAACATTTTTGCCAACCTTTAAAACTTTGATATAACATATTAATTTTCATGGTTCATGGAATAATCGTATAATAAATATATAATTTATTTGATCATAACAATTTGAAAAATAAAATGTTTGAGGAGTATAACAATTGCGTGCAAAGCTGTTAAAATGAATTTAGGTTGAAGTCGAAGAAATTAATTATTTGAAAATAAATAGAATGACAACAATTTTAAACGAATTGATAAAAAGATTATTTTCCCAGAAGCTTGTAAAAAATTCTTATATACAAATGGATGAAAATTTTGATTTGGTTAATTTTTTAGTGCACTGGATAACTTAATAGGGCATGATAATTTCATTTACAATTGCAATCATTCTCAATTGTTTTTTTTTATTTATTTACAGTTGAAGTTATGAAAAATTAAAGCATTTAGTTTGAGAAGTAAAGAGAAAGATGGAAATAAATGCATAATTTTTTTTAAATATAACTAAATACTATTAATTAAAATGATTAAATGATAATAAATATGTATAAAGATTAAAAGCCTAAGTATATATAAATTCAAGTTTAGAAGAACTCATGAAGTAACGAAGATAAAAAAAAAGGACTTAAATTAAGGACCCAAAACGTTGAAAATTGTAAAGGGTTGCAATAAATTTTTTTTTAGTATTGTATAGTAAATTGATATTTGTTAAAATAATAAGGGGTTATATATAATTGGCCTTATTGATATTGTTGTTATTTTAAAAAAGTAATATTATTATTAGTTGAAAAAAAGGACATGGAACATGTATCTATAGCGTTGGGGTATAATGAAAATAATATGAACATAAAACCATTGTAAGGTGTAAAAGAGTAGGAATAACTTAACCTAAAAGTGAGAATAATTTACTAAAAAGTTAAAAAATTATAACGGAAATCATGAATTTATGAAGTAAACTTGGATCATTAGCCAAAATATTAGAATACACTTAAAAGAGTAATAATATGTAACCAAAAAATCCTGAAAATAAAGTTGAAATTGATTAAAAGAAACTAGGAATACAAAAAATAAACTTGAAACATCTAATCAAAATATTGAAATTCAATATAAAGAGTAAGAATATAGAACCAAAAAATGGTGGAAAAAGGAGTGGAAGAGCAGAACTTAAAAGTTGGAATAACTTGATAAGAGTTTGATAAATTCCAATGAAAAGTAGAGATCCGAAAGTTGAACTTGAAACATTCACCTAAATGTTGGAATTTAATAAAAAGAGTAGAAATATAGTATCGTGGAAAAAAGAATTGAAGAGGTTAACACAATAGTTGGAATAACTTACAAAGAATTTGATGAATTCCAATGAGAAGTAGAGATCTTAAAAACGAACTTGAAATATTAACCCAGAATATTGGAATTTAGTATGAAAAAAAGTAGGAATATATAACCAAATCGTGATGGTAATAATAGTTGAAGAACTTAACCCAAAAGTTGTAAGTATCTACCAATAATATGATAAATTCCAATAGTGAATAGGGATCTGAAAAATAAACTTTGAACCATCCACATAAAATATTGAAATTCAATTAAAAGAGTAGGAATATAAAACTAATATATTGAGGAAAATGAGTAGAAGTGCTTAACACATAAATTAAAACAACTTGACAAGAATTTAATAAATTCTAATGAAAAGTAGAGAATTAAAAAATAAACTTGAAACTTTTACTCAAATATTGGAATTCAATAAAAAAGAGTAGGAACATAGGACCAAAATTTGGTAAGAAAATAAGTTGAAAACGTTGACCCAAAAGTTAGAACAACTTACAAAGAATCTAATAAATTTTAATGGAAAGCATGGATTTGAAAACAGAACTTGATATATTTACCTAAATGTTGGAATTCAATGAAACGACCCGCCCCGCACCCCCAGGGCGAGTCTGTCTAAACTCGTAAAATCGGATCAATAATAATAATAATATCTAAGGATTTGTCGGAAATCCTTAGAACCTCCCCTATAAATACAACATTCCCAAATTTACAATTTACAAAACAACACTCCCATATCTCAATATCTCCAATCTTCATAACCAACTTCTCCAGTCAACATATCAAATATCACCCAAATCACTCCAATATAAAAACAAATTTAATGATTATCCTTAATTACAGAATATAACAATAAATACAATTCACAATATCCCAAATATCAACATTTTAAATCTACGACTCCTAGCACCATCACGTGGCCACAATTTTAAATCTAACTACCGATACTGGATCGACTGATGTACCTGCAAATCTCCTGTGGGGGGAAATAATATGATAAAAACGTGGTGAGTATAAAACTCAGTGAGTGGATGCTAGTTTCCGAAAAATAAATTTATTTAAAATGATTTGCTCTTTCTCAAATCAATTTCATCAAACTATCATAAGAACTTATATAAACATATTTAATTCAAATCAGTGAGCAGATTTTGTAAGTCGATCAACAACTATCCAAACACTATCATGACCGCTCTGAGTACGTGGAAGTCCCACTACAAAATCCATGGTGATGTGCTCCAATTTCCACTCAGGGATAGGAAGCGGCTGAGAAAACCTGCAGGTCTCTGATGTTCAGCTTTAATCTGCTGACAAACTAAACACCGAGATACAAATTCAGCTATCTCTCTCTTCATACCTTGCCACCAATAATGATCTCTCAAGGTACGGTACATCTTCGTACTACCATAATGCATTGCATAAGCTGAACAATGAGCTTCTTCCATGATCTCCTTTTTCAACTCCTTAACGTCGGGTACGCAAAGTCGATTACCCATAACTAAAACTCCATCATCTCTCACCGCAAAATCAGTTCGTAAGCCTTTTTACACATCCTCTTTCAACTTTAGTAACTGCAAATCCTGATCTTGCATCTGATGAACTTTGTCAATCAAAGTCGGCCTAACTCGGAAGTTAGCTATCAAAGCTCCACGATTATCAGTATTCAACTCGAGTCCCAAAGATCTTAACTCAATCAACAGAGGCACATATTTCACTCGTAAGTGAGCGATCGAGCTGGAAGACTTCCTACTTAGTGCATCCGCTACCACATTCGCTTTGCCTTGATGATAATCGATAGTGCAATCTTAGTCCTTAATCAGTTCGATCCATCTCCTTTGTCTCAAATTCAACTCCTTCTAAGTAAACAAATACTTCAAGCTCTTATGATCAGTGAAAATCTGGCATGTAGCTCCGTATAAATAATGCCTCCATGTCTTGAGTGCAAATACCACTGCTGCTAACTCTAAATCATGAGTCGGGTAGTTCTGTTCATGCTTTTTAAGTTGTCTAGAAGCATAAGTCACTACTTTCCCATGTTACATTAGTACACAACCCAATCCTTGCCTAGATGCATCACTGTATACGACAAACCCTTCATTACCCGATGGAAGTGTAATAACTGGTGATGAAGTAAGTCGTGCCTTGAGTTCTTGAAAGCTCTTTTCACAGTCATCATCCCACTGGAACTTAGCATTCTTTCTGGTTAACTGTGTCAGAGGAGTAGCAATCTTAAAGAATCCCTCCACAAATCTACGATAATAGCCAGCTAATCCAAGGAAACTTCGAACTTCGGTTACATTTGTAGGCCGTTCCCAATTAAAAACCGCTTCGACCTTTTGAGGATCAACATAAATTCCTTCGACTGATATCACATGGCCTAGAAATGCTACTTTATCCAACAAGAACTCACATTTGTTAAACTTGGCATACAATTGCTTTTGCCTTAAAGTCTGCAGAACAGTCCGCAAGAGCTCCTCATGTTCCTCTTGACTTCGAGAATACATTAAAATGTCATCAATAAACACAATCACAAATCGATCCAGATAAGGACGAAATACCCTATTCATAAGATCCATGAAAGCTGCTGGGGCATTAGTCAACCCAAAAGGCATCACCAAGAACTCATAATGCCCATAACGAGTTCTGAATGTTGTTTTAAAAAGATCGGCCTCTTTAATTCTAAGTTGATGATATCCCGAGCGTAAATCAATCTTGGAAAACACCTTGGCTCCCTGAAGTTGATCAAACAAGTCATCAATACGCGAAAGTGGATATTTATTACACACCGTAACTTTATTCAGCTGTCTATAGTCAATGCAGAGTCTAAGAGTGCCATCTTTTTTCTTAACAAACAAAACCGGAACACCCCATGGAGACACACTAGGTCTAATAAACCCTTTATCCACCAATTCTTGCAGTTGAATCTTAAGTTCCTTTAGTTTAGCTGGAGCCATCCTATATGGTGTTATAGATATAGGAGCCGTCTCAGGGACTAAATCAATGGAAAACTCAATCTCCCTGCTAGGTGGCATCCCTGGAAGTTCATCTAGAAATACATCTGAAAACTCCTGGACTATTGGAATATCCTCCAATTTCAACTCCTGAGCTTCAGTGTCTATTACATATGCAAGATAGGCCGAACAATCCTTCCTTAGCAAGCGTCTTGCCTCAATGGCTGATATGACACATGAGGGTAAAACTTTACGCTCACCACAATTTCTCCTGGCTTATTAAACACAACTTCTTTTTTTAAAAAATCCACAGTAGCATAGTGAGATGTAAGCCAATCCATGCCCAAAATGGCATCAAAATCTCGAATGTCTAAAATAATCAAATTCGCCTTAAATTCATGCTCACCCAATCGAATCATACAATCTCGATACACCCTCTCCGCAAGTAGTGACCCTCCGGTAGGTGTACTTACAATCAAACCATAATCTAGCAATTCAGGCTCCCTCTCTATATGCATAACAAATGCACGAGAAATAAAAGAATGCGTGGATCACCAGAACCATTAAAAATCTTTGCCCCTAAACTTCGTACACGTTCAATAGTACTTGCATGACCGACATGCGGATGAGTCTGATTCTGTATCACTGTAGTCACAATCTGAGCTAATCTATCAATCGACTGCTCAATGTTCGGAGAATTTCCTGGTGCCTGTAGCACAACCTCGTGCGTTGAGGACTCAACTATTCCCTCGTCTACGGGATCATTTTCCCCCGTAGGTACATCTCCTGAGTCAACCCAGTTACTAGTCTAGTACGGCCGCGACCACGGCCACGTCCGCGGCCACGTCTACTACTACGACGAATCATGATGGTGCCTACAAAATATCAATTCCGACTTAATCACAATAAAACTTATTCTATTTATGACAATAAAGTCTACAGAATCTATAACCATGCTCTGATACCAACTGAAACGACCCGCCCCGCACCCCGAGGGCGAGTCTGTCTAAACTCGTAAAATCGGATCGATAATAATAATAATATCTAAGGATTTGTTGGAAATCCGGCAGAACCTCCCCTATAAATACAACACTCCCATATCTCAATATCTCCAATCTTCATAACCAACTTCTCCAGTCAACATATCAAATATCACCCAAATCACTCCAATATAAAAACAAATATAATGGTTATCCTTAATTACAGAATATAACAATAAATACAATTCATAATATCCCAAATATCAACATTTTAAATCTATGACTCCTAGCACCATCACGTGGCCACAATTTCAAATCTAACTACTGATACTGGGTCGACTGATGTACCTACAAATCTCCTGCGGGGGGAAATAATATGATAAAAACGTGGTGAGTATAAAACTCAGTGAGTGGATACTAGTTTCCAAAAAATAAATTTATTTAAAATGATTTGCTCTTTCTCAAATCAATTTCATCAAACTATCATAAGAACTTATATAAACATATTTAATTCAAATCAGTCACTGAAATACCACATTACAAAAATCTGCATAAAATTATAATACTTGTCATATCAAATACTGCATATCAAAAGCTATCATCAAACAAGTACCCAGGGGAATGATCTCATCATATCCGAACCTCAACGGACAGGCAATGACGTACTATCTGGGTATCGCCACGCCTCGGAGCTACACGGATAGACAGGGAAAATCTCATCTCATAACTCATATATCTCATTATCTGTATCTCTGTAATTCTCATACTGCATGCATAAGCCCCCAAAAGGCAAAAGCGCCCAAACACACGGCCCAAAGCCTCTATGTGTGTTCAGACAGGCCCCAAAGGCCTCTATCTCATCTCATATGTATCTCTGTATTCATCTCATATTATATGTTTCTCTGTGTCTGGAGGGAAGGGTACTGTTTAATGATTTCTCAAATAATATTTTGTACACATGTACATAAACATATAATCACATCTGAAATCTCATTTTCTTTTTCTTCAACATATCTCAAATCCATTCAATTCCATATCAAGCATTTACTCAAAAACGACAATAAAGTTATTATTCAAACTCATTCTCAGTGACGTGCAATTGTATTCGAAAATATCGTAAAACAAATCATCGAAATCTCATTCTGTCTTTCTCAAACTTTCACATTCTCTTTCAAACCACTTACTTGAGCTACCTTCATTCGATTACCGCTTAGCAAGACACTCCCTTAACTTTCATACTCTTTGGGCTTCTCGCCAATGCGTCCTTCGCCCACTTATCTCATAACTATATAAACATCTAGAGTGTCCTCCACTAAGCCAATAACGAATTCAAGCATCCAAGCTAAAACTGTAAAACAATCTTTCTTTCTTTTCAAATCTCATTTGCTAAAATCAATTTTCTAGAAATCATTAAATCGAAGCATCAAATACTTATTTATCAAAACATATTGCACTGTATCATAAAATCATCATATATTATGAAAATAAGCTTTGTATATTCCACTCACAGTGACAATGTCCAGACTCGGTATCAACAACGTCCGCGGGTTGATTCTCGTCTGCGGATCCTCCTAATCAAGGAAACGACATAATCATTTCCGTAAAATTTGAAATACAACTAATTTTACATAATACTTCTCGAAACGAATATCTATCAACAATAACTATTCCCGCATGTACAAAATTACCAAAATACCCCTACATGAAAAAATTACCAAAATGCCCTCAACATCATTATTTTACCAACATATCCGTAGAATCTTCAATTACCAAATTGTTCTCAATTCAGATCACAGAAATAATCACAATGCTAGAAATTACGAAATTACCTTCGGAGCATAAAATTACCGAAATGTCCTTAACAACTTAAATTACCGAATTATCCTCGAAATCTCAAATTACCTTACTGCCCTAACCTAAAATTACCAAATTATCCACTGATTCCATAAATTACAAATTCGCCCCAAAGTTTTATGAAATTACCGAATTGCCCCTGCCGGTCAACGGTGACCGGACTTCAGTCAACGACGACGGGGAGCTTAGGTCTGATAGTTCCGACTGTTGTAAGGCAAATGGTGCTGGCTGTGACCTCCCACGCGCGGCGATGGCTCCGGATCAAGCTTCCTAAAACCGTGACTTTCCAAGAGCTAATCGGCGGCAACCCGGCCGATTCAGGTGACGGGGTCGGTCGGAAAATGATGCTGGTGAGCTGAGGAACAAGATCCAAGTGGTGGTGTACCAAAAATCCGGCGAAAACGACGGCGACGAAAACGGGTTTTGGCCGCGGGTTTCAAGCTTCAACCGGCGACTGGGATACGACGGCCGGCTTCCAAGCTTCAGATCGGTACCAAACACGGCCGGTGAGGTGGCCGGAAACTCGAGATCCGACCGGGTCAAGGTCGCGGACCCGGGTCGGGTTATCGGGTCAACGGGTCATCTCTCTCTCTCTCTCTCTCTCTTTCTCAAAAATGAGAATAGTCCCCCCGTCCAAAATTATAGAACCCGGCTCTTTTCCTTTTTTTTTATCACTTAAGCTTAATACAATTTAAGCTTATACCGGACCCGTAACGAAAAAATAAAATCCGACCACTCGAGTTTTTAATCGCGCTCAATTTATCTCGATTCGAAGACGAAAAATTAAATCATACACTTAATTGAGAAAATCAAAGTGCATATGTTACAATCTTCCCCCCTTATAAAAATTTCGTCCTCGAAATTTACGTACCTGATAAGAAGAGATAGGGATATTGAGCTTGTATCAAGTCCTCGCGTTCCCAAGTAGCCTCTTCCTTTGCATGATTCTTCCACAACACTTTTACTAGCGGAATAGTTTTTGAACGCAAAACTTGATGCCTCTGTTCTAGTATTTCCACGGGCTCTTCTTCATAAGTCAAGTCTTCTTTCAGCTCAATTAGTTGTCTCGATAGCACATGACTAGGATCATACACGTACTTCCGGAGCATTGAGACATGAAACACATCGTGGATTCTGGATAACTCAGGTGGTAGAGCTAATCGGTATGCCAACGGACCAATACGCTCCACGATCTCATATGGTCCAATGTAACGTGGACTTAGCTTCCCACGCTTCCCAAAACGAAGTACCCCTTTCCAAGGAGATATCCGTAGGAAAACCTTATCACCCACTTCAAATTCAAGTTCCCGCCTACGCTTATCTGCATAGCTCTTTTGTCTGCTTTGGGCTGTCTTTAATCTTTCCCGAATAAGTTGTATCTTCTCATTAGTATTCTGAACCAATTCGGGAACAAAAAGCTTCCGCTCTCCAACCTCATCCCAACATACGGGAGTTCTACATTTCCTGCCATATAAAGCCTCATAAGGTGTCATCTCGATGCTAGCTTGATAATTGTTATTATAAGCAAACTCCATCAAGGGTAAATAAATGTCCTAATTACCCTTAAACTCCAAAACACAAGCACGTAACATATCCTCCAGGGTTTGAATAGTACGCTCTGACTGGCCATCAGTCTGTGGATGAAAAGCTGTACTAAAATTCAACTTGGTGCCTAAAGCCTTTTGCAAGCTTGTCCAGAACTTAGAAGTAAATCGAGAATCTCTATCTGAAATAATAGACACAGGTGTTTCGCTTTGCCCGGATGATAATCGATAGTGCAATCGTAGTCCTTAATCAGTTCGATCCATCTCCTCTGTCTCAAATTCAACTCCTTCTTAGTAAACAAATACTTCAAGCTCTTATGATCAGTGAAAATCTGGCATGTAGCTCCGTATAAATAATGCCTCCATGTCTTGAGTGCAAATACCACTGCCGCTAACTCTAAATCATGAGTCGGGTAGTTCTGTTCATGCTTTTTAAGTTGTCTAGAAGCATAAGTGCATATGTTACATTCAATAAAAAGAATAGGAACATAGAACGAATAAATTGTGAAAAAGGAGTGGAAAAGCATAACCCAGAAGTTGGAACGACTTAACAAGAGTTTGATAAATTCCAATAAAAAATAGAGATCTAAAAAATAAACTTGAAATATTCACCCATATGTTGGAATTTAATAAAAAGAGTAGAAATATCGAACCAAAATTCGATGGGAATAAAAGTTGAAGAGGTTAACCCAAAGGTTGGAAGAGCTTACAAAAAAATTGATAAATTTTAACGGAAAGTAGAGACCTAAAAAATGAACTTGGTATATTTACCTAAAATATTAGAATTCAATAAAAAGAATAGAAATTTAATACCAAAAAATGATGGAAATAACAAATGAAGAGCTTAACCCAAAAGTTGTAAGTACTTACCAATAACTTGATAAACTTCAACAATAAATAGAGATTTAAAAAATAACTTGAAACATCTATGTAAAATATTAGAATTCAATGAAAAGAGTAAGAATATAAAACCCAAAAGTGCTGGAAAAAAATAGTTGAAGAGCTTTGTTGAGTGTTAGAAAATATATATTTATAAAGGAGAAAATCGTCATTTTACATTTCAAGTCTTACTAACAACCCTTACTTTTATATATTTAAGGTTTTTGTAATTTAATTATGTGTGTTTTATTTTAATTAAGTATTTTGTGTATTTTAGGGGCATCATAGTCATTTCACAATAAACGAGAGATCAAACGGCAAAATGGACATCACCTTTGAACTCAGGACGGTTGAAAACCTTAGGAGAAGCATAAAAAGAAAAATGACACTGTTCACATGTCCGGTACTATTCACATGTACGGTATTGTCTACGTTACTGTTCATCCATGTGGTCAAACCGCGTACTGTTGACTGATGACCTGGCGCAATCCTGAGCTTCCAAACTGTTTTTAATCTAATGGCCATGATTTACTCCGTGTATCTATAAAAGCCCCCCTAATTTGATACCTCTGAATCCATTTTTGGACTCCATTTTCTGTAATTCATTCTCCATCTTGTATTTTCTACGTATTTTAATAAATTCCCATTTTGCCCCTAGTTCAATTATGAGTGGCTAATTTTCTTTCAAGCTTGGGTTGAAGGTGAAGTCTCAACATGTGTCATTGGCTTTATTTGGTAAATTTATTTTCTCTTCCCCTCTAGTTTTTGTGGATGTTTTGACTTTTCGTTGACAAATAATAATAATTTTGTCTAGTACCACCCTGGTTTCACCGGCTCCTTAGTATAAGGTTATTATTTGGCACGATAAGCACCATATTCCCCCCTTATGATTTAATTGGTATTAATAAGGAATATTTAGCCCATGATGCATGTTGATACAGATCCAGATACCCAAGTACGTCAATTTAATAGATTTACACTTTAATTTCTTCTCGCCATTTCAATTCTAATTTTTAGGATAATTTGAATTACTTCCACCACAAATCCAACCACCTCATAAAAAATTAATTCTACGTATAATTAAAATTCACTTCCTCGTGGGATCGACACTCGTCACCATTGATCTATACTACAATAGATTCGTGCGCTTGCGAGTTCAATAAAATTTGCACAATAAACTTAACCTAAAACTCGGAAACAATTACCAAAAATCTAATAAATCCAACAACAAGTAGGGATAAAAAAATAAACTCGAAACATTCAAAAAAAATATTGGAATTCAGTAAAAAGAGTAGAAATATAGAATAAAAAAATGGTGGAAACAAGAGTTGAAGAGTATAACCTAAAAGTTTGAAGAACTTAACAAGAATCTGATAATGTTTAACAAGTAGTCGAGATCTAGAAAATGACCTGAAATATCCAAGCAAAATGTTAGAATTCAATGAAAATAGTTGGAATATAGAACTAAAAAGGGCTGAAAATAAGAGTGGAAGAAGTTAACCCAAAAATTGAAATAACTTAACAATAATTTGATAAATTTAAACGCGAAGTAGGGATCTAAAAAGTAAATTTGATACATTTACCCAAAATATTAGAATTCAATAAAAGTAGTAGGAATATTGAACCAAAAGTAGTGAAAAAATAAGTTGGAACCACTTAGCAATAACTAGATAAAGTCCAATAGAATATTGAGATTAAAAAATAAACTTGAAATATCAACCTGAAAACTGGAAATTTAATGAAAGAACTGGAAATATAGAACTAATAACTAATGGAAAAATGAGTTGAAACAACTTACCAAGAATTTGATAAATTCCAACGGAAAGTAGGGATCTAGAAATTGAACTTGAAATATCCAAACAAAATTTTAGAATTCAATAAAAAGAGTAGTAATATAGAACTAAAAAGTGGTAGGAACAAGAGTTGAAGAAATTAACCCAAAAGTTGAAATAATTTACCAAGAATTTAATAAATTCAAATGAGAAATAAGGATCTAAAAACTAAACTTGATATATTTACCCAAAATATTGAAATTCAATAAAAATAGTAGGAATATAGAACAAAAAAGTGGTAGAAAAATAAATCGGAATAATTTACCAAAAACTAGATAAAGTTTAATACATTACAGAGAAATAAAAGTAACTTGAAATATACACCTAAAAAGATGGAAGTTAATGAAAAGAGTGGATGTATGGAACCAAAAACTAGTGAGAAAACAAGTTGAAACAACGTACCAAAATTTAGATAAATAACCACGAAAAATAAGAATTTGAAAAGTAAACTTGAAATATATATTATAAATATTAGAATGTGACAAAATAAGTAGGAATGTAACCATTTTATGACATGTTTATATTTTTTGTACTATTTTTAAATTTAAAATTATTACAATCTTTTTCCTCATTTAATTACAATTTTATCCTTTTTTCCAATTTTTTTCATAATTGTTTCACATTAAAAATAAATAAAAATATAATTTTTATTATATTATCCGGCTAAAACTGGTTGTACCGGTTGCATGCATGCGCTGTATGAGATATAGCGCTGCATGGTAGGTTGACTCCTATTCTGATTTGATGCCCATCTCGATGAAGTTGTCATTCATCATTAAAGTGTGTGGATTGAAGGCCCACATTTTAGGAGAAAATCTGCCAATACTTACTGTTTTCGATTTGTTTTAGGCCTATAATCAACGTGTAGGTTGTCAAATTGATCGCTGCTTTGCTGTTATGACCGAGTAGATCTTATTAAACAAGATGGATTTTAAAGAATATGATGTGACTGTTTGATAACGGCATATTTTTTTTATATATTTTATTATTAATTTCTTATTTTTTATCTTAAATATTAAGTTGTTTTAATTAATTTTTAATTTAATAAATTATATTTTATTGTATTATTTTTTATCTTAGTTTTTTTATTTTTTTATTTTAGATATATTCTAAAATTAAAGAGAAATCAAATCAAAGTATTTAAGAAAAAAACCTGCTTGAAGGAATTATAAAAGAAAATAACTGAAGGCTTTTGGAAGCCAATTAATTAATTGATGCACATTGGGAAGCATATGGGGTTTCATGGAGATTAATAATGACTTTGGGAATAAGCATGTATAAAATGTTAGATTAATTTTATATTAATCTAATATATTTAGGGCCACACATGAAATAAAGAAAATGTGTGTGCTATTATTTAATAAACCAATAATTAAGTGATCTATTTGAAGTTAATTAAATGGTTAAGGGTATAATTGTTATGGATTAAATGCATAGATACCAGAATTTAATCATCACTTTAATGATGGGCTGAAGTGATAATTACCATAAATAACGTGACTGTTGGTTTTCTAAAGAAAACCAACAGTCACGTTATTTATTTAGAAAACCAACAGTCACGTTATTTATATAAAAAGGGGTTATGGTCCTCAATCTCTCATCATCCTCTGTAATTCTCTAATCCTCTCGGAGAGAATTCTAAACTCAAGAGAAAAGAGAAGATTGGAAATCCATCTCGTACACTCAAGAACCACTACGAATCATCATTGATTCAGGTATGCTTTCGCTTTCGTATTTCTCAGTAATTTAATCTGGATGTTATGAAGATTTTGGGAATAACAAGTGGTATCAAAGCCCGATCCATGATTAGATTATTGAGTTATTAATTTCTGATTAATGGTTATAGTCGAATCAAATTGTTAATGCATGATTCGGTGATTGGGAATAATTAAAATTAGTTTTGATGGACTCATGACGAAAGGAAACTGGTAGATTGAACACGTGAAATCATGGATTCAATTTCAAAATCATGCTTTAATTCTCAGTTACGGTGGCCATTATTTTTAATGTTTCGATTTTATTTTTTTTTAGCTGCATTGAAATTTGATTTTAATTGGAATGACCATGCTTTATGATCTTGATTGGTTATGTTTTCAATAATTCGCTTTAATTCTGTAGTGGCTTTACTTCCATGGTTTCAGTTTTAATGATATTATTTAATTAATATCATTTTGCATGGAATTTTATAATTGTTATGGTTAGACCACGTTTCGGTTTCGGTTCAATAAGATATATATTAGACCTATTTAACAATTTAATTACAGTAGCCAACTAGCCATGTTTGATTGTTTCGGCTTAATTAATGATAATATGTCCGTTATTTGGGCCATGTCTCCTTGTTTTAATTTTAATTTTAATATTGTTGAATTCAACTTCAATTGTATTAAAATTGTCAGTGGCCATTTTGTGGCATATTTTATATTTGATTTAATATATAAAGGGATTAAATCAAATAGATCAAATATCCTGTGGCCATATTTTCGACTTTAAATTTCAATATTTAATTCAAATGATTTACTTCGAAGTTTGTATTAGCCATTGTTTCGGTTTTATTAATTATTTCGGTTCTGGTTTTATAATCTTTAAATTAAAATGATTTATAACATAAGTTAATTATTGGTCTCACATTGATGATATGCTAATTAAAGCAGGAAGTCACCAAAGTGATATCTCTTGTGTAGATTAGTTTATTTGGGGTGTTAGATGTTTGTGTTTGTGTAATTCCCGCGGATGTTAATCGACCCAAAGGAAGGCTAATACTTGGCCCGATTGCACACACACTTGTGATGGTAAATTTGTGACGATTATTAAGATAACTTAATGTGAGTAATGTACTAATCCAAAGTTAGGTTCATTACTTGACATAATTTATTGTCAAAATTTGATCATTGCAACAAGAGTACCATTTACAATTAGTATTATAGTCCAAAGACTTGTTACTAATGTTGTGCTAGGTATCTTGAATTGTTATAATTTGCTTTTAAATTTTTAAAGATTATTAATTGAGTTATTTAATGTGAGCATTATTTATTTATTTATATTTTATTTATTTTTGTTCTCTATTCAGCTTTTCTGTCTGCTACTTCTATATTTACAAATATGAATAGTGTCCCGGTTTTGAATGAGACTAATTTTAAGGACTGGAAAGAGAATATGATGATTCTCTTAGGCTGCATGGATCTAGACTTATCATTCAGACACCCGAAGCCAGACGAACTCATTGATGATAGAACATCTGAGGAGGTGTAGTACTATGAGAAGTGGGATCGATCTAACAGGATGAGTCTTATGATCATGAAGCGCATTGTTCCAGAAGTATTTAGGAGTGCTATAACTGATGAGGTTACAAGTGCCAGTGAGTTTCTTACCGAAATTTAGAAATGTTTTACAATCATGGAGATGTCTCTTCTTGCTTCTAAGCTTAAGGCATTAGGGCTCGACCTATCTGATGATTTGGTTCTGCATTTGGTCCTTGTCTCTCTTCCAGTACAATTTAATCAGTTCAAAGTCAGTTACAACTATCAGAAAGAAAAGTGGAATCTCAATGAACTGATTTCTTTTGCTTGCAAGAAGAAGAGAGACTGAAGCAAGAGCAAACCGAATATGCACATGTGGTAAGCACTTCTAAAGATAAGGGCAAAAGAAAGAAAAAGGGTGAAGTTGCTGCTTTTAAGGGTCCAAAGCCAAAGAAACCAAAGGCCGAGCATGGCTAATTCATGAAAAATCACAGTCTTTGGATGTGTGCAAAACGTTTAAAGCCGAAGTTGAGTTACAACTCAATAAAAGGATTAAAAATGTCAGGTCTGACCGTGGTGGTGAATACTACGGTAGATATGATGGTTCAGGTGAACAACGTCCAGGACTGTTCGCTAAATATCTAGAGGAATGTGGAATTGTCCCTCAATATACTATGCCAAGATCGCCAAGCATGAATGGTGTATCTGAGAGACGAAACCGAACTCTTAAGGATATGGTAATGAGTATGACCCGTCATTCTACTTTACCAGAATTACTCTGGGGTGAAGCCGCTGCTAAAACACCTTATGAGCTTTGCACGGGTCGAAAGTCTAGTCTAAAGCATTTACATAGTTGGGGATGTCTAGCTGAAGCGAGGCCTTATAAACCTCATGAAGGAAATTGGATTCCAAAACTGTAAGCAACTACTTTATTGGCTATGCAGAGCGATCAAGGGGTTTTAAGTTTTATGATCCTAGTATAAGGTCGATTTTTGAGACATGAACTGCTACATTCTTTAAGGATATTGAGTTTGGGGGGAGAAATCCAGTAAGAAACATTGTCTTTGAAAAAGAAGAGGGATTCACTGTTGCTTTTGATAATGTACAAGTTTTAATACCTGTCATTGATCATGAAGTAAATTCGGATCACTAACCATCTGACAATGTTGTTCAACCCCAGAATCAACATGAGATGATTGTTCCTGAAGAACAAACTCAACAACCTCAAAAGCCTGTGCAATTAAGACAATCTACAAGAGAAAGGAGAAATGCTATTCCGGATGATTATATAGTATTTCTTCAGGAACATGAGGATGAAACTGGAGTGATGGAAAATGACCCAATCAACTTTCATCAAGCCATGCAAAGCTCCAATTCTCATAAATGGATCGAAGCCATGAATGAAGAGTACAAGTTAATGCAAGATAATAAAGTTTGGGAACTTATCTCATTACTTTTCGGTGCCAAGCCCATTGGTTGTAAATGGATATTTAAAACCAAAAGGGATTCAAATGGTAATGTGGAAAGGTATAAAGCACGTCTTGTAGCTAAAGGCTTTACCCAAAAGGAAGGAATTGACTATAATGAGACTTTATCTCCGGCTTCTACGAAATACTCTTTTAGGACAATTATGGCACTTGTTGCACATTTTGATCTTGAGTTACATCAGATGGATGTTAAGACTGTTTTCCTTAATGGTGACATTGAGGAAATAATTTATATGGTACAGCCAGAAAACTTTGTGTTGGGAGACTTAAAGAAAATGGTTTGTAAGCTAACAAAATCCATCTATGGGCTCAAACAAGCTTCTCGTCAGTGGTACTTTAAATTTCATCAAATAATTACCTCATATGGTTTTGAAGCAAAATGTGTGTATCACAAGTTCAGTGGGAGTAAACATATATTCCTGGTTTTATATGTTGATCACATATTACTTGCCACAAATTATATAGGCATACTGCACGATACCAAGAGTTTTCTATCAAAACATTTTGAGATGAAAGATCTTGGTGGTGCCTCATTTTTTTTAAAAATCGAGATACATCAGAATCATTCTCGGGGTATTATGGGATTGTCACAAAGGAACTATATCGATAAATTTTTGAAGAGGTTTGGCATGCAAAACAGTAAACTAGGTGACACCCTTGTCGCAAAAGGAGATAAATTCAACCTTAGTCAATGCTCTAAGACCAATCTTGAAATCTAGGAAATGGAGAAGATTCCTTATTCTTCAGCTATATGGAGTCTTATGTATGCTCAAGTATGTACGCGTCCAGATATTGTGTTCATAATTGGCATGTTGGGCAGATATTTGAGCAATCCCGAGATTGATCATTGGAAAGCAGCCAAACGGGTTATGAGGTACTTACAGAGAACAAATGAGTACATAATCACATATAAGAGGTCGGATCAGTTAGAGATCACTAGGTATTTCGACTCTGATTTTGCTGGATGCCAAGACAGCAGAAGATCCACATCAGGCTATATTTACCTGTTGGCTGGTGGAGCAATTTCTTGGAGATCTACCAAGCAGACACTTGTAACTTCATCGACTATGGTAGCAGAGTTTGTAGCATGTTATGATGCATCCAATCAAGGAATATGACTGCGTAATTTTGTCACTGGGCTGCGTAATTTTTTCATTGGGCTGCGCATTCTAGAGGATGTAGAAAAACCGCTCAAGATATTTTGTGACAATAAGTCAACAGTTTTATATTCCAACAACAACGGGAGCTCTACAAAGTCAAAACACATTGAAATCAAGTTCCATGTTGTGAAGGAAAGAGTGCAGAGTTGACAAATATCTATAGAGCACATTGGGACAAACGTCTTGATAGCGGATCAGCTCACTACAGGATTACCACCTAAAGTCTCCATGAGCACACTGTTCGTATGGCTGTGATTTTACTTGAGGATATTCAGATTTAGTGGGAGTTTGTATTGTATAATTACTAAGTGTGACTTTTAGATTTTAATTATATTATTCAGATTATTTTTTGCAGAAATAAAGTATTTCAGTTCCTTACTTTTTGTTAGACTAACTTAAATTTAGATCTCAATAAAGTAAATCAAGACCGGTTGGGAATAGACATGTTTAGATCACATTGCATGTAATTTCCATGCTATGCATCCACAATTGATCTATGTCATGTAACTATATTGACATATGTGATCATGGATGGTTGCGTTACGATTAATGTAACAAAGGCCGCTATGCTCCTATACCGATGTGGTTATTGAACTAGATTGTTCATATATACTCTAAGGACATAATAGCAATTTTATGAGCTCATTAAGTTAAACACATTTAAGTTTTCATTTGTGGCCCAGTGGGAGATTGTTAGATTAATTTTATATTAATCTAATATATTTGGGGCCACACATGAAATAAATAAAATGTGTGTGCTATTATTGAATAAACCAAAAATTAAGTGATCTATTTGAAGTTAATTAAATAGTTAAGGGTATAATTGTTTTAGATTAAATGCATAGATACCAGAATTTAATCATCACTTTAATGAGGGGCTAAAGTGATAATTATCATAAATAACGTGACTGTTGGTTTTCTAAAGAAAACCAACAGTCACGTTATTTGTATAAAAAAGGGTTATGGTCCCCAATCTCTCATCATCCTCTGTAATTCTCTAATTCTTTCAAAGAGAATTCTAAACTCAAGAGAAAAGAGAAGATTGGAAGTCCATCTCCTACACTTAAGAACCACTATGAATCATCATGGATTCAGGTATACTTCCGCTTTTGTATTTTTCAGTAATTTAATTTGGATGTTATGAAGATTTAGGGGATAACATAAAATGGAAACTTGTTTAATGTGCATGGTTTTATAAGTTGCATGCAAGATTCACGTTACCCATTTAAAAAGATTTCATGCATAAGGCTTGCCTAAACTAAATCGTACATGCATGGCATTATATATGGAAAGCAAATTGAAGAAAAATGAAATTGTCTAAGTGGACGACATGTTCTTGGCAATTAAGGGAAGCAAATCAATTGCTTTAAATTATAAATAAAATCCAATAAGAATTCGGCCAACCATATGCATTATAAAAAGCCAAACCTTTTGTCTTTTGACAAAAGGACAGTCGGTAGCCAAGAGGAATTTAAGAGAAGAACAGAAATTTGTCTGAGCAATAATAAGAATTTGATTGAAAATGAATATGGTTCTTAGAAATTATTGAATATTATCTTAGTTTATACTTTATTCTTTTGTTGATTTTCTCTCAATTGAGTTCTTTAAACCATAAGTACTAATATCAATTCTTTTATAATTTTGACTTAAACTTTGAGATTGATGCAGTCTGAGTTAAGAATTTTAGATTGAGTAAATGATTGTTTGTCTTTATTCTTATCTCCACAATACAGTGTAGTATGCACAGGCACCATAGTTAGAAATAATTATCTATAACTCTTAACAATGAAGCTATCCTTGAGTAATTTAGGCTTATGTACCACCAGTATGTAAAAGATAATCTACCATGAGAAGAATGATACCTTAAGGGATAGAGTGAAAGCTCCTGACTATGGACATAAAAAAAATCAAAAGAAAGCGTACACAAATGCTTGTGAGAGGAAAAAAAAATAGAGATCAAGATGATAAGATTAGTTTGACCTTGTCATGACCCAACCCAGACCTGGCAAGATATTGTCCGCTTTGGAGTTTAACAAGGCCTGCATGAGTTTGTTTTGGGAGTGCCCATACATAAAAAAACTCAGCTTTCCAATTAAGGTGTGGATCACCCCTTATAAACCCAACATCTCTCCCGTACTTTGCCAATGTGAGATTTGTCTAGGGTGTTACATACAGCCACCTGGGGACTCAGCATCCCCACTGAAGTTTGCACTACCATCGCTCAAGAGGACACGCGAAGCCGCTCTGATACCATAATGTCATGACTCAACCTAGACCTAGCAAGATATTGTCTTTTTTTAGCCTTAATAAGGCCCGCACATGTTTGTTTCTGAGATGCCCATACACCATAAAACACATTTTGCTAATTAAGGTGTGGATCGCCTCTTATAAACTCAATATCTCTCCCGTGCTTTACCGATGTGAGATTCGCCTATGGTGTTACATACAAAAAGTAAGTAACACTTTAACTGTAATGTAAGGACAAAATTCCTTTCATAATTAACTTTAATTTTAACAATTCATTTATCTTGTGATGGCTATTATGATGTGATTAGTTATAATCTAAATTTTTATATGGTCGGTTATACCACATAATATATGATACTTTACTTAATTATGCTATAGTCAGCTCTACCGCCTAATATGTGATACCTTACTTAATTATGTTGTGATGGGTGAAGGACAACATTTGTCCATGAGGTTCCTAATAACGCAACTTTTGCGCAGTAAAATTAAAACAGATGGCGGAAGCTCTAGAAACCTCGGATCGACTTCATTCAAAAACGAAAATCAAGAGGAAAGATTGAAGTTTAGTTACCTCACTTGCAGTTTCAAAAACGCCTTCGTGAAGTAGGAGAAAACGACTGAACACAGCAAGCTACGAACACTGTCCAGAAAATACAGCTCTGCACGAACAGCTTCTGTTTAGCCACGATCTGAGATCCTTTAAGCACCCCAATTGTGATGCCTCTAATCAGTACACACTTAGAAATGTTCTAGGAGTTCAGAGGATTTGGAATCTCGAAATTTCATTAAGAAATGAGAGAGATCATGAAGGAACATGAGTGCTAGCTCATTTTGATTCCATCCACCAAATAAAGCCCCATTATCTCTAATAATGGCACCAAACATTATCATGTGCTTAGACCCACCCACTTAGCCATTATTTATTGAAATTGATCTCATCACTTCAATAAACTATTTAATCAAATAAATAAATAGCTAATATTAATTAATTTCGGAATTAATTATTTAACCCCATTTTGATCACATCAAATGGTTAAATGTGGGCTTCTCTTGTGACATGTTCTAATGCTTTCTCTTAATCCATATTGGATCCAATAAAAGCCCATAATTCTAAACCCAAAATTGGTCTAGAAGTCCATAATCATATATGAACCCGAACATGTCCAAAATGGTCATTTGACGTGCTCGACATTCCATAATGTTTAATTGAGGATTTATGAAATTTATTTTGTTCTTTAAACTATTTATGGAACATCTAAATTTCTATCTTAAATCATATTTAAGATATATTTATATTTATATTCATTCTCAATGAATTATAATATAAATATTGATTTTCCTAAAAATAGGAAATTTAACTTCTCATTTTCTAGTAACTCCTTTTTCATTTCTATATTGTGTGTGACCTTTTAGGTTCTTAGTTATAAGGTAGTAGAACTATTTTAATGATAACTCTTTATTCATTAAATGATGCTAAACTCTTTAGTCATCAATTAGAACCTTTCTAATGACCTTAAGATGCATTGGTAATACGCTTTACCAATATTGATCATAAGGTTTCTACAAGTCATGAGTGACACCTAGCAGTATATCACGACTATCCAAATAACAAGAATTGTTGGATCTATCGAACCTATTCCATTGTATCTCTATGTCTTGGTCTCTTCATCATCCATGTCCAGAGAAAAGCACGGCTTATGGTTTATTATGTTAAGCAGTTGTGCTTTATCTCAAAATAAATATAAATGAACTTGGCATGATAATATAATTTGAACTCCTTCAAATATATTTCACCTTGGCCAAGGATTTCTCATGCCAATTCATATTATCGCATAGGGACATCCTTTTTGTATATTACAAAGTGATGAATTCCATATTGGCCATCAACTTGTCTTCATACATAGCCAACCATGACAGCTATTGCTAGATCTCTTCCGTGATTAGGAATCAATCGTTATGCATTCACATATCAGAGATGTCTATGTATAAGACATCTGTTATGCCTCAGGTCTAAAGACCATTACTAAACATAGTGTCTGTTACAATGTATAATAAGCCATTAACACTCACGACCATATGGCTTACTATATTCGGTCAAGTTTAGTAAACTCGTTCTCTTAACAAGTACCTATGTGTTTGACTTGACATCTCATGTCAATGATATGAAACTCACCATCCATCTTAGTATCACATACCATAAGGAGTCATAACACATACTAGTGTTTATAGGAATTTATAATGTCCAATCATAAATCCACCACTAGGAACTATTTTAGAAGTATAGTACAAAGGATACACGTTTCATATTCTCGACATACTCGAGAATGTGTTCCTTAACTATTTTACTTCTTGGACTATATTCATTAAATTAATATATGAATATTGATAACTTTGCCATTTTATAAATATCAAAATGCTATTCAAATACAATCATTCCCTAAACAATCAAATCACCATTCGATTGGCCTTTAGGGCATATTGCTAACAATCTCCCACTTGCACTAAAGCCGATCGCTATGGTATCTCATACCCATCTTCTCAAGATGACGATCTAACTGTTGTTGAGTAAGTGCTTTAGTCAAAGGATCCGCAATGTTATCAGCGGAGGCTATTTTCTGCATAATGATATCACTCATTCCAATGATTTCTCTAATAATGTGAGATCTTCTCTCAATGTGTTTGGACTTTTGGTGAGACCTTGGTTTCTTAGCTTGTGCTATAGCTCCATTGTTGTCACAATGAGATTGACAACGCAATGGTTGGAACCACTCGAAGTTTTTGAATAAACTTCCCTATCCAAACAGCTTCTTTTGCTGCATCTGATGCAACTATATATTCCGCTTCAGTGGTAGAATCTGCAGTAGTTACTTGCTTGGAACTTTTCCAGCTTACTGCTCCACCATTGATAGTGAATAAAAATCCTGATGTAGATTTTCTGTCATCTACATCTGACTGGAAATCTGAATCTGTGAAGCCTTCAATTTTTAGCTCACCCTCTCCATACGTTAAGAACAAATCTTTAGTTCTTCTTAAGTACTTAAAGATATTCTTAACTGCGGTCCAATGTTCCTCACCCGGATTACTCTGGTATCTGCTAGTGACACTCACTGCATGAGCTATATCCGGTCTAGTACATAGCATAGCATACATAAGACTTCCAATTGCAGAAGCATATGGAATCTTATTCATACGCTCTCTCTCATCATAAGTTTTAGGACTCATGGTTTTAGAGAGATGAATTCCGTGTCTGAAGGGTATAAAACCCCTTTTGGAATCCCACATATTAAATTTCTTTAATATCTTTTCTATGTACTTAGCTTGACATAGACCTATTAATCTTCTGGATCTATCTCTATAAATCCTGATTCCCAAGATATACATTGCATCTCCTAAGTCTTTCATGGAGAAGTTTTGAGAAAGCCAAATTTTGACAGAAGACATTTGTCCAATGTCATTTCCTATAAGCAATATGTCATCTACATATAGTACAAGGAAAGTTATTGCACTCCCACTGACCCTTTTATAAACACATGGTTCATCCTCATTCTTGATGAAACCAAATGATTTGATTGCATCATCGAATCGGAAGTTCCAACTCCTGGAGGCTTGTTTTAGCCCATAAATAGACTTTCTTAGCTTGCATACTTTATGAGGATTTGTCTTAGATTCAAAACCACAAGGTTGTATCATATACATATCTTCCTCAATGTATCCATTAAGAAATGCAGTTTTGACATCCATTTGCCAAATCTCATAGTCATAATATGCTGCTATAGCCAATAAGATTCTGATGGACTTTAGCATGGCTACTGGTGAAAAGGTTTCCTCATAGTCAATTCCTTGTATTTGACGATAACCTTTAGCTACCAACCTTGCTTTATAGGTCTCTACCTTTCCATCTAAGCCTATCTTCCTCTTGAAGATCCACTTGCATCCAATAGGTACAATACCTTCGGGTGGATCCACTAGAGTCCAGACTTGGTTGGTTCTCATAGAGTCCATCTCTAAATCCATGGCTTCAAGCCATTTCTTAGAGTCAATATCTGATATTGCCTCTTCGTAACTAGTAGGATCATCTCTATGATCCGTATCACCCAATAAAAATATATCATTCATCTGATGAAGAAAACCATATCCTTTTGGTGGGTGAATTATCCTACTAGATCTACGGAGTTGTTGTGTTCCTTGTGTTTGTACTTGAACAGGCTCTTCATTGGATTTATCCTCATTAGAATTCTCAATAAATTCTAATTTTCTTCTTTGCCCACCTTCTTGAATAAACTCTTTTTCAAGAAATATGGCATTTCTACTGACCAATACCCTTTGATCAGATTGGATGTAAAAGTAATAACCCAAAGTTTCCTTTGGGTATCCAATGAACCTCCCACTATCCGCTTTAGCTTCAAGTTTCTCACTCTTGAGTCTCTTGATAAAAGCAGGACATCCCCAAATCCTAAGATGATTTAGGCTTGGTTGTTTACCATATCATATCTCATATGATATTTTAGGTACAGACTTGGAAGGTACTCTGTTTAGTACATATGTTGCAGTAAGGAGAGCATCTCCCCAAAGAGAAATTGGTAAGTCTGTATAACTCACCATTAATCGCACCATGTCTAACAGTGTGCGATTTCTCCTCTCAGATACTCCATTGAGCTTTGGTGTACCTGGAGGTGTCCATTGTGAAACAATACCATTTTCTTTAAGGTAAGACTGGAATTCTCCACTGAGATATTCACCACCTCGATCTGATCGTAGGGTTTTAATAACTTTTCCAGTCTGTTTCTTTACTTCATTTCGGTATTCTTTGAACTTTTCAAAGGCTTCAGATTTATACTTCATTAAGTATACTGAACCATACCTTGAGTGATCGTCGATAAAAGTTATGAAGTAGTAATATCCACCCCTTGCCATTTCATTAAATGGCCCACATACATCAGTATGTATAAGTTCAAGTAAATTAGTGGCCCTTGTACTTCGTCCAACGAAGGGTGCCCTAGTCATTTTTCCTTGAAGACATGATTCACAAGTTGGATAAGGTTCTAAACCAAATGGACTTATTAGTCCATCTTTAGCCAATTTTGTGACTCTTTCTTCTCCAATATGACCTAGCCTTAAATGCCACTTATATTTGGGGCTTATTTCTTCTCTTTCACGTTTATGTGTTATGGTATTTACATTCACAACATGCTCATTATTTTCTTTCATGTTTAGTACATAAAGATCATTATCTAAAGTACCATGTGCAACATATTTATTCTCATAATAAATATTACAAATTTTATTTCTAAAATAAAATTCATAATTGTCTTTGCATAAACATGAAATTGAAACTATGTTCCTTACCGCAATGGAAACATTTTCCCTTGTCATTGGGCTTATTAGCTTTCCCCTTCTTAATCCCACCTTTAGCCTTGGGTTGAAACTTTTTCTTTTTACCCTTTTTAGTTGAGGGCCCTTCTATAGCCATAACATCTTTTGGCTTCTTTATGCAAGTTTCAGCAGTATTAAGCATCTTTAGCAGTTCAGCAAGACTGCACTCAATTTTATTCATGTTAAAATTCATGATAAATTGAGAGAATGATTCTGGCAAGGATTGTAGGATAAGATCGATAGCTAATTCCCCATCCATTGAGAAATTAAGAGCTTCCAGCTGCTCTATGTAGTCAATCATTTTGAGTACATGCTCATTGACCGATCCTTCAGTCATTCTTATTCTGAACAGTTTCTTAGATATCTCATATCTAACTGTTCTGCTTTGTTCACCATACAACTCTTGTAGATGAAGTATCATGGAACTTGCTTCAGGCATATTTTCATGTTGCCTTTGTAGCTCATTGGACATCGATGCCAATATATAGCTTTTAGCAGTGAGGTCATCATCTTGCCACTTCTGATAAGTGACACGTTCTTCCTCACTTGCTCCCTCAGGAATTTCATTTGGCTTAGGTTTATCAAGAACATAGCTAATTTTCTCATAATTAAGAACAATTCTTAAATTCCTTAACCAATCAACGTAATTGGGTCCCGTCAAACGGTAGTTTTCCAGAATTCGTGCTAGCGGATTATTCATTATTAAATATTTCTGCAGAAAGTATTAAATTAAATTATTAGCATTTTATTATAATCTATTTGATTTTGGTCTTTAAATCAAATAGTACCTCCCACTATTTTATCATTTCATTACACTCCCATATGTAAGAAACAGAAACTCTCATTGGTAAAAGTTTCTAGTAGGAATCGGATTCTCATTAGCATAAGTTTACCTCACCTAACAGTTCTTGGCTTACTTATTATAATGAGTAGGTAACTCTTTACCAAATGCATCTCATGCATGTACCGATTATCCTTCGGCCTCTAAATCATTAATACCTCACCTAACAGTTCTTGGTATAAATGATTTAGTTAAGTCTACCCTAATACCCTTGCATATTTCAAAACATCTTACTAACCTCACCTAACAGTTCTTGGTAGCTTAATGTGTGAATTATGCATCATCATATGATATATGGTTTATTTTCAACATCTTAATGAATGAGTAGCCCATGTATCCATGTCGACTAGCCCAAGCATAAAATATTTTAAATATTCCATTGGTATTAGTAGGCCATGATGGATATTCTCAATATCATCATTACAACTTAACAATAATTATGTTTATTCAATAAGGGAGTATTTGGTCATTATTATGGTCTCACTTTTTAGCATGTTATTCCATTTTCAATATTCAAATTTGTCTAAGCACCCTAATATACATCTCATGCATATTATAGACAAACCAACCAAGGATGATCATGGAATTTTCTAATAAAACCAATTTGAGCCAAAATTGGTTTTAAGGTCCACCTAGGTATCAAGCAAACAATAATGATTATGAGACATCTTATGCCTCAAATTATTACAATTATTAATTTCTATTTGAGAGGCCAAAATTACATCGAAAGTGCTGCAATGATCCATGAAGTCTTCTTGCTCCAATCCTCCAACGCATCGTAAATACGTCATCCCTCCTTTGACAATCATCTTGCTTGTAGCAATTACATATTTAGAAGAATTGGGGTACAAATCTTGGGGGTAATGGGATACAATCAGATCTTAATAGAAGGAGGAACATGCAAGTTCCTATTTAAAAATATTACAATCATTTAAGCCTTTAGAAATTGGCCAAATCAACAAATAGATCAACAGCTCATTCAACCATGCATATATTCAATCATCACATGACATAAATATATCATAAAATATCTAGGTCTTTCCATGATCATCCTTCATGCTATCATAAATGGAAATAACATAAATCATGCTTTAAAAATTCGAAATTGAATGAAGATGGCTCTGATACCACTTGAAGGACAACATTTGTCCATGAGGTTCCTAATAACGCAACTTTTGCGCAGTAAAATTAAAACAGATGGCGGAAGCTCTAGAAACCTCGGATCGACTTCATTCAAAAACGAAAATCAAGAGGAAAGATTGAAGTTTAGTTACCTCACTTGCAGTTTCAAAAACGCCTTCGTGAAGTAGGAGAAAACGACTGAACACAGCAAGCTACGAACACTGTCCAGAAAATACAGCTCTGCACGAACAGCTTCTGTTTAGCCACGATCTGAGATCCTTTAAGCACCCCAATTGTGATGCCTCTAATCAGTACACACTTAGAAATGTTCTAGGAGTTCAGAGGATTTGGAATCTCGAAATTTCATTAAGAAATGAGAGAGATCATGAAGGAACATGAGTGCTAGCTCATTTTGATTCCATCCACCAAATAAAGCCCCATTATCTCTAATAATGGCACCAAACATTATCATGTGCTTAGACCCACCCACTTAGCCATTATTTATTGAAATTGATCTCATCACTTCAATAAACTATTTAATCAAATAAATAAATAGCTAATATTAATTAATTTCGGAATTAATTATTTAACCCCATTTTGATCACATCAAATGGTTAAATGTGGGCTTCTCTTGTGACATGTTCTAATGCTTTCTCTTAATCCATATTGGATCCAATAAAAGCCCATAATTCTAAACCCAAAATTGGTCTAGAAGTCCATAATCATATATGAACCCGAACATGTCCAAAATGGTCATTTGACGTGCTCGACATTCCATAATGTTTAATTGAGGATTTATGAAATTTATTTTGTTCTTTAAACTATTTATGGAACATCTAAATTTCTATCTTAAATCATATTTAAGATATATTTATATTTATATTCATTCTCAATGAATTATAATATAAATATTGATTTTCCTAAAAATAGGAAATTTAACTTCTCATTTTCTAGTAACTCCTTTTTCATTTCTATATTGTGTGTGACCTTTTAGGTTCTTAGTTATAAGGTAGTAGAACTATTTTAATGATAACTCTTTATTCATTAAATGATGCTAAACTCTTTAGTCATCAATTAGAACCTTTCTAATGACCTTAAGATGCATTGGTAATACGCTTTACCAATATTGATCATAAGGTTTCTACAAGTCATGAGTGACACCTAGCAGTATATCACGACTATCCAAATAACAAGAATTGTTGGATCTATCGAACCTATTCCATTGTATCTCTATGTCTTGGTCTCTTCATCATCCATGTCCAGAGAAAAGCACGGCTTATGGTTTATTATGTTAAGCAGTTGTGCTTTATCTCAAAATAAATATAAATGAACTTGGCATGATAATATAATTTGAACTCCTTCAAATATATTTCACCTTGGCCAAGGATTTCTCATGCCAATTCATATTATCGCATAGGGACATCCTTTTTGTATATTACAAAGTGATGAATTCCATATTGGCCATCAACTTGTCTTCATACATAGCCAACCATGACAGCTATTGCTAGATCTCTTCCGTGATTAGGAATCAATCGTTATGCATTCACATATCAGAGATGTCTATGTATAAGACATCTGTTATGCCTCAGGTCTAAAGACCATTACTAAACATAGTGTCTGTTACAATGTATAATAAGCCATTAACACTCACGACCATATGGCTTACTATATTCGGTCAAGTTTAGTAAACTCGTTCTCTTAACAAGTACCTATGTGTTTGACTTGACATCTCATGTCAATGATATGAAACTCACCATCCATCTTAGTATCACATACCATAAGGAGTCATAACACATACTAGTGTTTATAGGAATTTATAATGTCCAATCATAAATCCACCACTAGGAACTATTTTAGAAGTATAGTACAAAGGATACACGTTTCATATTCTCGACATACTCGAGAATGTGTTCCTTAACTATTTTACTTCTTGGACTATATTCATTAAATTAATATATGAATATTGATAACTTTGCCATTTTATAAATATCAAAATGCTATTCAAATACAATCATTCCCTAAACAATCAAATCACCATTCGATTGGCCTTTAGGGCATATTGCTAACAATGGGTTCTGCGTGTCCTCTTGAGCGATAGTAGGACAAATCTCATTGAGGACGCTAAGTCCCTAAGGGGAGTGTATGTAACAACCTAGGCAAATCCGACATCGACAAATCACGGGAGAAATGATGAGTTCATAAAGGGTGATCCACATTGTAATTGGTAAGACGCGTTTTGGGGTGTACTGGTGCCCCATAAACAAACCCATGCAGGCATTTTTAAAGTCCAAAGCGGACAATATCTTGCCAGGTTTAGATTGGATAATGACAGACCTACTTTTTTCTTTATTCAAGGCAAAGGCTGTTGATATTAAAGATTTTGGGAATGGATTTTGATTGATTTGATTCACTCACATACTATAAGAATCAAAAGAGATATGAGATTGACAACTGAATTAAAGTTGGAACTTCAATAATATTTGAAATTTTCTTTGAGCTATATAACTTATGCTATCTTTGAGGCTAGTTTTGTTTTAAAATCTCTTCTTCTTTTTATGCTATGAAAAAAAAATGAAATGATGTTTGTGGGTATCATCGTTGAAGCCCTCACGAGATTATAACTCATCCACTGGGGCTGCCTAATGGTTTAAAGCCTTGTTGCATATGCTAAATGCAATCATCATTTCTTACGAAAGTGGACTAATTTAGATTTTCTTTCTATTTTATTTTTGTTCTACGTTTTCTCGAGGATGAGCAAAGGGTAAGTGTGGGAGAATTTGATAAGCGCATATTTTCTTTATGAGTAATGATACAGCCACAAACTCTTGTACAAATTTATTTTGTACAAACTGACGTGGCATTAATTCATTGGTTGAATGAAAATATAAATTAATAAAAACAAATCATGTGGGCCAAGTGATATTTAATTCAACTAATAAATTAATGCCACATCAGTTTGTACAAAATAAGTTTGTACAAGAGTTTGTGGCTATATCATTACTCTTTCTTTATATTTTGCTATTAATTTCTTCATCTTTTTTTTTTGGTCTTAAATATTCTACTTATCTTAGTTAATTTTTAGTTTAGTAAATTATATTTATTGTGCTAACTTTTATCTTAGTTTTTTTATTTTGTTATTTTAAGTATATTCTGGGATTAAAGAGATACTAAATCGGAGCATTTAAGAAGAAATTTGCTTGAAGGAATTATAAAAGGGAATAACTGAAGATTTTTGGAAGCTAATTAATTAATTGATACACATTGGGAAGCATATGGAATTTCATGGAGATTAATAAAGACTCTGGGAACAAGCATGCATAAAATGAAAACTTATTTAATGTGCATGGCTTTATAAGTTGCATGCAAGATTCACATTACCCATTTAAAAAATTGCATGCATAAGGCTTGCCTGAACTAAATCGCACATGCATGGCATTATATATGGAAAGCAAATTAAAGAAAAGGAAATTGTTAAAGTGGACGGCATGTTCATGGCAATTAAGGGAAACAAATCAATTGATTTAAATTATAAATAAAATCCAATACGAATTTGGCCAACCAGATGCATTATAAAAAGCCAAACCTTTGGCATTAGACAAGAGGACAGTCAGCAGCCAAGAGCAATTAAAGAGAAGAAAAGAAAGGAGAAGTTGGAAGGAAGTAAAGTAGAGTTAGCCTCTGAATTATTCTCTATGACTGGTTTTATCAATTTTCTTATTCTTAATTCGATTATGTTAGATTAGATTTTCTATTTGGTTGAGGGTGAATTCAAAACCCCAAACATGTCATATGATTAATGTTCAATTTCTATGATTCAATTTATTTAATTGAGATTGTTTATGTTCTTCTATAATTAATGTTTATAATTTTATTCTTGTCTTATTTGTGTGGCCAATTAGATAGGACAAGGTCTCCTGTGCTTGGAATTCATAATACTTATTGATTTTAAGTAATTTTTTGAGTACTAGATTTGATATAGAGAGAAATTAATAAGATTAAGAGGAAGATTATTGTATCTTTAGCGGATGGTTGTCAAAAGTAATATTTCTATTTTGTTATATTAAGTTGTATGTAATGGTAAATTACATTATGGATTATTCAATTATATTAAACAATAATAAAATATAAGTGTTTAAAAATATCAGTTAGTCGGTTATTAGGACTTTTTAATTTTAATCATTTTATTTGTTCAGGTTAAAGCTAATCAGTGCGTCTATTCTGTCGGCATCGAGTGGTTGTAATGTTGGCTTGGTGAATGGTGATGCAGTGAGGCAATGCAAACTAATATGTTCGGTTTTAAATTTTTGGCCTTTTGCTAATGGGAGTTATTTGATTTTTTTTTTGTGATAGAAAACGCTTCCATTTCTTTCTTTTTCTTTATTTTTTCCTTTGGAAATGAAAACCCTTGATGTGACTAGAGATGGCAATGGGCATGAAAATTTCAATTACCAAATCCACACCTACACTCGCTGCGGGTTTTAATTTTTTAAGAAAACCCACCCGCTGCGGGTTTTGATAATTACCAAACTCACAATAGTACTTGACGAATTTTTTGCGAGTTCTCACATTTATAATCACAAATATTTAATATATAAATTTATATTAATAACCTAAAATTCCACTTAAGGTACTCTATTATAAATTTAATCAATATAAATAGAAAATTAGATTTCAACATCAATTCAACACAAATTCTCAAAGTTAAGTTGAAGTACACAAATCCATTAAAAAAAAACCAAAAACTAGTATCTAAAAATAACAACTACATTTCATATTATCATTCAACACAAGCTCCAAGAGAAGATATTCATTTCATTCACCACCATTAGCACCCATCCAATTCCAACATGATGCTTACAATAATGATTAAAATTAATATTTTCCAAAGAATAATACTTTTCAAATACTAATCCAAAGAAAAAAATTATAATAATGAAATAATTCATGCATTAAGTTAAAGAAAAATAGTCTATACAAAATTAAGATAAGTATATAATAATCCATGAATTAAGGTAAACAAACTTAGTTCCTTACCTTATCAACAATATCTTCATTTTCAGAGAATTTGTTATTTCCTACTTTATTAGAAGAATTTGTTATTTCCTACTTGATTTGAATTAATATTTATTAGGAGAATTTGTCAGCAGTAAAGGAAGTTGGGCGCTGGCTTACTGTCACAGGCTCATGGCTGAAGAAGTGAAGGATGAAAATAGAGATGAGAGATGAGTGTGCGGCTCAAGGGGAAACCCCTTTAGTTTTGTTTAGGTTATAACTATTAGGGCCACGTATGCTATTTGCATTGTTATACATAGTACACACATTTACACTTTGGTTATTTGGCACTTTGTATAATTACATTATTTTCTTTATTTATTTTTTAGATTTAAATATTTTCAATTAAAATTAAATTAAAAATATTTAAAAAAATATTGCGGGTCTAGCGGAATCCATGCAGATATTCATGGGATATTAGGCTAATACCAAACCCACTTGCATCCAAGTGCGGGTTTCAATTTGTAATACCAAACCCGTTTGATTAGTATTAAAAATTATATGTTTATTAAGGAGTAAAAATGTTATTCTGTGCTTATAATATAATTTACATTTATAATTATGTAACATATTATGAATTTCTAATTATTATTTTTAAATATTTGATTTTGTGTATTTTTATGTGTTTATTAGGTAAAAATAATAATTTTACGCAATTTGAGGCTCCAAACAAATGTACGGATGTCAAATTTGGAGTCCAAAAGTCATATTAGGTCATTATCAGAGATATTAGGTCATTATCGAGGGGGAACCGCTACTTTTTTTGTAAATTTATAAGTTTTTACCGTAGTAAATATGTTAATTGTGAAATTATATGTTTTTATCATGTTAGGTATAGTAATTGTTAGTGGAATGTATTGGATGTGCTTGAGTAGATTAAGTTAGATTTATGTTTTGTTAGTGGGATAAATGTAAGGCTAAGATGTAATTAGTTTTATTTATCTGTGTGGTGTGGATTAATCTTGTATTAGTATAAATAGAGAGGGGGGAACACATCTCTCCGCACCTTTTCTTCTCTTCTTTTCCCTCAAATTTTTCTTCTCATCTCTCTTTATAATATATTTTCAATAAATAAAATTAATTTTATTTTCAATTTTCAAATATTTTTAATTATATTTTTTTAATAATTCCCTTTATTTCAATTATGTTTAGCTAAACACTAATAATTAGGGGAAGGTGAAACTCTTAGTAAAAAAATATAATTTAATCAAATTCTATTTTTAATTATATAAATTAAATTATTTTCTATTTAATTATATCCATATTTTATATTTTGAAATTTTGATTTATTGTAGACAAACATGAGATTTTGGCACAATGAATTCTTAATATGTATCTATATATTTATATAAAGTTGGGACTATAAGAGGTGATGTGACACCACTATTTTTCATCTTTATATATTCTCTATTATTTAATAAATAGAGATTTTCTTTCAGATTTGACTTTTCATCTTCTCATAATTAATTTGATTGTTATTACACAATCAATATGTAATAGTTCATTAAAAGACCCACTATCTTCTCTAATTGAAACCTTCTTGATCATAAATTAAGCAGGACTACAAGAGGTGATGTGGCATCACCATTTCTCATCTTTGTATATTCTCTATTATCTAATAAATAGAAAAATTTTCTTTCAGATTTGACTTTTCATCTTCTCATAATTAATTTGACTGTTATTACACAATCAATATGTAAAAGTTCGTCAAAAGACTCATTATCTTCTCTAATTGAAACCTTCTTGATCATAAATTAAGCAATAATTTATAAACATTTTTAATCATTATTCTCCTTTGCCTCACCTTAATTTATAAATAGCAACAAAAAATATGATATCCCATGTAAACATAAACACAAAATAAAGGAACAAAAAATAGCAATGGCTCTAAAACATGTGTTTTTCATGTTGGCCCTCACTTGGTTGATCATGGCAAATATTGCAAATGGAACTAACAGTAATGATCGTCTTAACAATAATATGAAACCAGGCTACGATCTTGCAACAATATTTGAAGATAGCGGAGGCCTAACGGAGTGGTGGAACGTGTTAATGGAGCTGAAATCATGCTCAAATTAGATTGTTTTATTCTTCCTTAATAGCCAGATTGATATTGGCCTTGACTGTTGCCGCGCTATTGATATCATCACCCGTAATTGCTCACTGCCGAAGAAGGGAACATACTGAGAGGCTACATCTTCTTCATCTTCTATATAGTCTGTAGAGAGGTGAAATCAGTGTGTGAAAGGCTTGTAACTTGTTCTTGGTGATTGAATAAAGTCTGCTGCTCTGTTCTAAAGTGGATGTAGGCCATCTCCAAGTTGAACCACTATAAACTGTTCTTCTTTGCTTGCTGGTTTCTGATTTTTTTTCGTTTCTTGTGTGTTTAATAGTTGTTTCTATATAAAATATCAGAGAGTTTAGTATAGTCTTGGGAATTCTTGATTGGTTGTTTCTGATCAAGATTCAACATGCCATCTATTCTTTGCAGATGACAGTTCGGTCTTTTCAGCGAACAATTGATGAAGCCAGTTAATTGAGGAAAAAAAATCGATGATAATTTCTCCAATGCATCAGAGCAACTCTTTATCAATGAGAAATCCTCACTGCTATCTAGCACAAACACTATAAGAGGATCAGAGAGATATTTATTTTTCTTTGCAAGTAGTTTCCTGCCGGGACACTTATCTTGGGTTATCATCTGTGTTAGGCAGGAGGAAGTGATAATTCTTTGACACTATCGCGTTAATATAACAATTTATTTATTTTAAGGTAGAGATGTGGGTAGAATTCAAATTAATCTTTTAACTACCTATCTTTCTCAAGTTTTGAACTAAAAAAGTCAACTAAATAAATCTGCTTGGAAACACCTCGGGGCAGTGTTAACAACAAAGTTGCACGGCTGGAAATTAAAGTTACTTTCTTGTGGGGGAAGGAGATTGCTCACTGCTGGTCATTGTAACGACGATATCCAAAGGCTCTTTTCCAAATAATGGTGGGGTACATCAATACATCATCCATTGCTAGCTAGTGAAGGCATATCTTGGCGATCTCATGGAAGTAAGTCTGTCAATAAAAAATAATAAGATTATCATTAATAGTTGAAAAGACCAAAATTGTTATTCTTTTTTTCTTTTCTTTTTTACTTTTTTTCATTGTTTTTAGTGGATGAAGATTTTGAATAAAGAGTGCAAACTCATACTAGAATCATTTTTCTTGTCGTTGATATAGTTAATTCTAATCTTTAAAAATGTTGTAACAAGTGTGTTGACAAATTGTGATCATTTGCAACAATTTCCTTATACTCCAGTCCATTAGCTGTAATCTTTTCCCCGGAAAAAAATATAAAGTACTTAGTTTTTAGATCTCTATCCACCAGTGAGTTTTGAAAACAATAATACTATAATTTCCATTTATTATTTCAATATGTTTAGCCTACATATTATGCGACACTTCTCTATTAGATGACACTTCTCTATTAAATGATTAATTTTGTTATTTTGTAAAATTATTTAGTACTCCATTCTAACTATCATTCAATGTATAAATCCCACATAATACTTGGGATTGAAATGTTGAATGCTCTTATAATATGTCATGCGACTTCCTTATTTATTATTAATTTATTAACCAAAAATCACCTTGAGAATAAACGAGCAATACTAGCATCCCAATATTCAAGTTCTAATTTGAGTTCTCAATTGATGTAGCATTCATTCAGTGGTGATTAAATAATTTTACAAGAATAAAATCTATCATCTAATAAATGAGTGATGCATGACATTAAGACTCAAATATTAAAATCCTAACCTTATCAACATCAAACAGTAAAATCAAATCGCTGTTTAATTTCCAATAAAAGAATACCCTGACCGACATTCAATCCTGTTGGCCGACTGTTGCTATATATTATTAATTGAAGTACTTTGAGAAAATATATGATGTCCTTGGTGGTCCTTATATGACATTATCATATGAATTCTTTTTATGTGGTCAAAATTTGAAAATTTATTAAGATAGTAGTAACGAAAACAGATTAAACATTAAATTGGAAAACAAGTACCAATATGAATCGTTTAACACATAACTATAAATAGAAATGTAAAACTCCAGAAGGCAGCCATTGAATTGAAATACATGGTGGCTATTTCTTGGGGCAGGACCACCATTTCGTAAATTTAAGAGGATGTGACATAGATTAATTTAGTTGAATTTTAAATTAATTTTAAAAAAAAAATATAGGCCCGTTGTGAGTGTTTCCAAAAGTAATAGTACATAAATTTTAAGTAGCTAAGAGTGATCAGTTTCCCTTAGAAGTTTCTTGGTCTTTTTAATTATACATATTTCAGAATCATCTCTTGGATTGGTAGTTTTTACCGCACCTCCCAGTATCAATTTCACTAGTTACCTAGAAAATGTGGCACATAATTTCTCACTGAAGTAGGTTTTTGGATTACTCTTACCAGTGTATATCATGACGGTACGTCCCCGACGGAATTTTTTTTACTGTAATATTAATTTTATATTTTTTTATTGCAAAAATTTTAACCAAAAACTGAAAAACATTCAGATTTTACTCTTAAAACAAATGGATATAATGCATAGTGTATAAATCGATGAAGGTTAGAAACCAAAGTAAAAAATGATAACGCCACATAATATAGAAAGGTAAATTTACAGGATTATATTCAATAACTTGAGTGGAGATTATTGACACTTTCTTCCCACAAATTTTTGTTTTGCCAGCACTACTTGGAAAGAGTTAGCCACCAACCCGTAATCCCAACCACCCAATTGCGGTTTCTTTGTATGTCTTGTCCGGAAAAAGAGCTCAATGATTATTCTTTAGCCGGAACCAAAAGTACAAATTTCTTCCCTAGCATGTGTTAATTAATTAGTTGATCCACATAATGCTGTATTTTTCATAAAATTTGACATTTACATCAAAGTGTGCAATTCACAAATTGGGCTGAATGAATATTAGTACACACAAGCTTTCATCATATAGAGTATTAACTTCGAACTTTTAAGTACATTATTGCAGCATAAGACTTTTAGATATGGTTCAAATTAGGTACGCTTGATATTAACTTCGAACTTTTGACATAACTAGAGTACAGCGTTAATTTACATTGGAGGGGGGGATCACTGGGATTGAGAAACAAGGCTCAGCAATCATTACTTGATTGAACATTTTTGGATGATCATCGTACTTCTCGCTGCAGAACTCATTGTAAAAGGCTCTTGGCTTCCTTAGTATGTATCTTATAGATGTTGTCACGTACCAAAACCCTAATCTCGAATGTTCTCGTGCCCAGTGTTTTGGCTTGCGCTTCATCTTCATCTTCATCTTCTTTCCCTTCACATGATCATCATTAATTTGATCCGAATTGTGATGGGTCCAACGCTCAGAATGTTGATGTGACGTCGTCGGCGAGATTTTCTTGGGCCCTTTGGGTTTAGGGTGCTGGATTAATCTTGATGACAAGGTCGCAATTTGGGTTGCCATGGAAGCTAAAGATGATGATGATGAATCAACCTGCTAGGAAAGGCAATGGCTTAGATCTCTCAAGTTGGATTTGTGAAATGCCACCACTGCCTTCATGGCTTATATAATGGGTGATCAAAGGATCTGAAGAATGGAAATGAATGCATTACGGTACTTTGACATGTGACACATGGGACCACATTTCCCTTGCTTGATTGTGTACTTTGTAACGTCATATTCGACTTTTTGGTAATTAATTAACTGTATAGCCTATATATAGTATCAAAGCTTTGCATCTAGCTTTTTTGAATCCACAATCCACACGTTACATGAATGGGTATAGTACAATAGTTTTTTTTTTTTTTGGCTCAATAAGAATTTCTAGTTAGATCAAAACCTATAACCGCATTTTTATTATAATTACACACCATATATCTTTATGAACAAATGCACAAGTGAAAAATATTAAGTGTGGGGGCAATTCTAGTAGGTTCCAAACGTGAGAAAGGTACAACGGATTATTTTGTGAAAGCAGGTTTACGGGTACAAATTTATGAACAACAAATGCATGTGCGATCACATGGAGAATGTACATCAATCAATCAAGTAAGATTAGTTTGTAACATATGGTTGCTCAAATATTTTTCATTATGGAGATGATCAAGTTCAAGTCTCATATCGGAGCCTATGGATGATGCAGGATGTGGCTGTGGTTTTTTCCACTTTCTACATGCAATCAGATTGATAAATAAAAATTTTCAAAAGAAAAAAATGACTTGTCTCTTATTAGCAAAACACGCCCAGGCGTTTGTCATTTCCTTGTCCGAACTAATAGTAGTGGTAAAGAACATTGTAAAGGAACGCAGGAGAGATATCTCCTTGGCTGTCAAGTTGTTATTTGTTGTAGTTTGATTTTTTCTCTTGGATGTTTTAGGAGCATTTTTTCCACTTTCATCCACTTGTTGTCGCGTATATTTTTTTAATAATTGTGGTAATATTTATATATGCATAACAAATTATAAATAAATAAGGAGTATTGTCTAAGAACACCAAGAACTTTTTCGTCATAATTTAGATTTATAATATGTATTTGGTTTGATATAATATTTTCTTTAAGAGTAATGATATTTGACCCCCTTAAACTGTCTCACCAGCCTCTATTTTTTAGTTTGTCTTATTATTTTCAAAATTAACCTTGTTGAAAATATTTTTTTTTAATTTTATTTTATCTCTCTCCCCCACCCCACTCTCTTTAGCATAACCATCAACTCCACCAAAGTGTCAATATTGGATTTTGTTAAATTTTATAAACAAGTGATTTGTTTTATTGTTATTAATGATATTAGTTTTTCTTTGTGTGATAACCTAAGATTTTGTTTAATTTTAATATCGGCTTTGATTAAGAATTAATATTTGATTTAAATTTTGAATCAATTAGAAAAAAAAATTAAGAGAGATGAGAAGTTAATCGGTTGAGAGATTGCGAGTAAAAAAAAATATTTATTTTTTAATATTTTTTATTTTTCAGTAAGAGTTATTTTAGAATAAATAACATAATTAAAAAATGAGGCTAATGAAATATACTGAAGGATCGTACATCACCAATCCTTCTTTAAATACAAGAATGTATGAGCACAGCCCAGCACGCCAAGACTAGCGAAACCAACCCTTGGGGGCCTTGGGTGCATACATAATTCTGCAACAAGCTATAACGGGAACCGAAACTCAGCAATAGGGAAATTATTGCAATAAAATGAAACCATCCTCGATTAGATTTTATATAGAGAAATTGTAAAGAATAATTTAACCATATTCAGTAAAAAAAAAATGGATCGACAAACAATTTTATTTAATTTGATGTGGAATAATCTGATTAGTCGATTGAAAAAAAAAATCATTTGGGTCATATAATATTTTTAATTCAATCAGTTATAATAAATCAGATAATATCAATTTATACAACATTATTCCTATAAAAAAAAATTATTTACGACTGTATCATTACCCTTCCGTAAAATTTATTCTCCATAAACTATTGAACTGCATTGTGACGATGATCAATACAGTGTAAATACTAGTGTTGACGAGATGTTAGTGGGTATATAGTTTCAGGCTTTCAGCAAACCCCAACAGAAATTTTGATTAGAATGACATGTACCACCGTTGGTCACCAAAGATCCACTTAATTATATCACAAGATTTTGATTGTTTGTGGACTCTTTAAGTTTGTTTTAAAATGAGAATCTTTACAAACAAAATATGCTGCTATGTATAGTACTGCCAAATTGTTTGTCTTATGATAATGCATACTTTTTGGCCATATTTGATTGGTACTTTCCTTGAAAATTTATCGCCATTAGAATGTGCTCTTATACATGTTAGGGTTGGGGAGCAATGAGAGAAACATGTACAAAATGGTTCTACTGTCTCCTTATAATAATATGGTGGAAATAAGATGGTTTAATATTGTTATACCAAATGACAGAGTAGTGAATCCTATAATGAGACTATCAGTGAGTATGAGTCCCAAAGTGAGACCCACTAAATTTATAATCAAAGCAATCTATAGATCTTAATTTAATACACACAATTCTATTAGTCATCTCAGGTCTTACTACCTTAACACGCTGACATGGTGGAATGAAGTTCTTTTGAGAGTAATGAGTCACTTTAATACATCTAACATTTTCTTCCAATACGACAAAGAAAAGTTGGTTCAATTTTAAACCCAAAAGTGATTCCAAGATCAACAACTTTCATTCCACTATAATGTTGTCAGCCAAACTGGACGATCCAAACTTGCCAAGTGCTTCCTCATGCCAAAAAGTAATAAAATCACTTCACTATATAAATGTATCTCTAATTGATGAAATATCATACACTTGAGCATTGCTATATGACACAAACGTTTTGGCAACATTCCAATGGAATTACTGCAGGCTTCAGCAGATGGAAAATTTGAAGTAAAATCCACTGGAACAAGTATTGTCAAAGCTATGGGTCCCTTGCCAGAGCCTCGTACCCTTCAACTCTCAAACCTTGACCTACTTTCCGGCCGTTTTCCAGTCACATACTTCTACTTCTACCGCAGGCCTTTTGGCAAAAACTATCCCTTAATCATCCAGACGCTGAGAATCTCCCTTGCTAAAACTCTGAATTTTTGCTACTCTTTTGCTGGTAGAATCATTCAGAATCCTCAAACTAACGAGCCCGAGATCATTTGTGACAAGAATGGAGCGCTAGTTTTAGAAGCCGAAGCCAATTCCCTTTAGTGAATCTCGATTTCTACAACCTTAATGAATCTCTTCAAGGGAAGCTAGTCTCTATTCAGCAAGACTTCCCTTTGCAAATCCAAGTGACAAGTTACACCTGTGGAGGCATTTCGATTACTTTCACTTTCGACCATGCACTTGGCGATGCAAGTTCCTTCGGCAAGTTTCTTGTCTCATGGTCAGAAATAGCTCAACAAAAATCAATAACAGCTCACCAGATCTTCGGAGAAACCTTCGTGTACGTTTCGCGCCAAGCTGTCATCCTTCTTTGGATCAAACTTTTGTCAAGTGCACCATAGAAGAGATCTCAAACATTCCGCCAACGAACATCTTGCTGAAGCGCCTCTACCACATTGATGCTTCAAGCATTAGCAGGCTGCAACAACTCGCATCTGTCATGGCAAAAAAAGAACAAAAGTTGAAGCTTTCCCAGCTTCCATATGGAAGATTATGGTCACTTCCATCGACAAGAAACATGGAAAGTGCAAGATGGGTTGATTACTTGATGGACGCAGTAGAATTCTTAAATATGAAAATCCCATGTCAAGTTACAGAGGAAATGTTTTGTCTCTGGCTGTTGGAGAAGCAAGTGTTACCGAACTGAAGCAAGGGTCCATATCAGAAATTGCCAGCAGGGTTCATGATTCAATAACAAAAGTGACAAATGAAGCTCACTTCTTGGACCTGATTGATTGGATAGAGTGCCACAGGCCTGGATTGATGCTGGCAAGAGTGGTGCTCGGGAGAGACGGTCCAGCAGTCGTGATGTCATCAGGAAGAAGATTTCCAGTGGTTGAATTGGGCTTTGGGTTTGGGAGCCCAGTCCTGGGAGCAGTGAGTTCAATTATTGAGAGGTCTGGAGTTGGTTATATAAATCAAAGGCCAAGTGCCAAGTGTGATGGCTCTTGGACTGTGTCTGCTATCCTGTGGCCAGAACTGGCTACTGCTCTGGAGTCGGATTTCATTTTTCAACCTATGTCTTCTGCTGATCATCTTCAACTTTAGCTCTACTGTCTCTGCTGCATCTTTCCGAAATAGTGCAACATAATCATAAACCCAACTAGTTCTTTCTCACTGTACAGCATAAATCAAGAACAGTTTGACAAGTTGAGACTAAAAATAATAATAATATTGGAAAAAAAAATTAGTTTGTGTGTGATTTTATGTAATGATTGTAGGCTCTCAGTGGAGAAAATAAAATATGAATTAGTGCCACATTGGGCCATTTCATAGCAACATCGGCCTGGTCACCAAAATATTGTGACACTGTTTTCTTATTTGCTAGCTTACAGCAAAGAATTACATCAGTAGTACCGACCCTTTTGAGTTTATTTTAAAAAAAAATGCTAGATTGATATCAAATCGTGTACTGTCTATGAAATTGAAAATTTATTTTGAATTTCTATGTCAGATATTAATGGCTTGGTAAATCGTTAACGTTATTGAAGTAATTAATCTCATCAGTTGTTCCGTGACATTAAACTCTCCGCAGCTGAGAAAGGCAAAGCATCTCTCGGATGTGTAGCATCAAGACCCCTGAAACCAGAAGAGATAAAATAATTATCTAAATCAATACCAGGGAAACTTATAAGGTGATCGAGATGAGTATTAATTATACCATCTTATCACTTACCAACAAAAATAAAAATAAAATAAAATAGAAAAACAAATGCTCTAAATTCCTTGGTTAACATCAAATTTCAGTTGGAAGAAATGGAATACATACTTTGGGTAATGATGCTGTTTCCAGAGAAGCAAACAAACATATATCCTTGAAACACTATAATTCTCTATTAAGTGTCTCTAAAACAACATTTCCATAGCAATCACCTGGTAAGTTGAAGTCAGTCAGAAATCACTTAAAACAAGTTAGGAACGCAAATGAAGCAGTACAGGCTTCTACAACTATATAAGCAATAACCATGCAGTTTGACACGACAACTTTTTTGGCGACAAGGTTCTTAGCCAAAACAATTGCACTCATTTCAGAAAAAGCACAAAGAAAAGGTTTGTGTTTGGTACCTGAAACATATATTTCTTGTTACAGGACCAGCTACCAGGGGAAGACATTATGCTGCTCAAGTCTGAACTCCACCTGTGGGACACCATCAAAACTCGTGTTAACAATAACTAGACAAGAAAATCATCAAGCAGAACACAAAATTTGAACCATTTCAGTACTGACCCAGCAAGCGCTGCAAGTCCTTAAATTAATTCAATGTAAAACACACATTACAACCCCCTGCCAAATTTATCTCACTTTGCACTTCAGTCACTTGACAGTTAAAAAAAAAAAAGACACACACACACGCATACACACACAACATTTAAGCTAGATGGGCTGAGCACAGCGGCACCATAAATCTATAACAACGAGGCCCTAAGGCTAACACAGAGTGAAGACAGACATAATCCCAATGGCTAAACAATAAATATTGCCAGACATAAGCAAATTGAGGCAGATGGATCATAAAGACGTCAATAGTCTTTATACATATCTTTTCAATCCTCACCAACACTGTTCGGCTTAGTAATTTCTAATACCAAATAAGCACATAGGAATGAATAGTAGTTAATGGATTTGAGAAGAAGTCATTAAAAGTTTACTTTCCCATCAGGAAAACAAAATCTCTTTCAATTGAAATTCTACCCTAGCGTCCTGCCCATTACAACAAAGATTTCAGAGAAAGGTGAATTGAAAAAAGGACACCAACCAATTCTCCATTAGTCACTAAAAGACCAAATATGGGCCACAAACATACACACAGACACATATACCTACATGTGAATGTTTGGAAATGGACTGCAGGCAAAATAGGTAGCAAAACAGCTTTAAAGTACAGATTACTTAAGTGTTGGTCTGCTAAATTTTTTATATGGTGCTCAATGCAATGTATTCAAGCCATAATGGAGAGAATGTCAGTGAATTTGTACATGCTTTAAACAATGTAAATGAGCAACATACAGAAAAGGGTTGAGATTGTTGGCTATGAGCAGCTAGCAGAAAATGACAATAGAGCAACCTCTGAATTCCAAGAACCAATCTTGAATCTGGAGAGCATGAGAACAAATTCCATTGCATCATTTACAATGAGTTTACCTGTGGAGAAGCAGTAACAAAGAGAAGCATATCAACCACATTGAGCTATCAATTCCAAGAACATGGACTATACATAAGCATAACCTTGGGCTTTTCCATAAGCCCTTAACTAGACCAATTCACAACCTACTTTAAAATTTTTTGTCCATATTTAGGTCCTCGTGTGAAGAGCTAGTCCAAAAATCTGCAGGCCTAAGCTAGACCGGCCCAGACATTCTTGCCCACTGTACTTAAAAACTTATATTCCATACTTTGATGGGTAAAACTATGTTGCAACTGTAGTATGGTACCACAGTTGCAACCAGCAATTGGATTTACAATTGTCCAGATACATTAGTTGGATCCAATGGCTGAAAGCAACTGTAGTACTGTACCACAATTGCAACATAGCTGAACCTTACTTTGATAGGTAAATGTCTTATTTTAAATTAAAATAAGCGATCTGGTGAGAAACACGTGGTAGCATCTAACTCATTGGGTGAGCTATGCAATGAGAACACGCAACTTGCTCAATGAGAGACCACCATGTGGAGCGTCGCTCGCACGCACTCATTGCCAGCTCCTGAATCGAAGGCTTCATGAGAAAACTCCCAAGAACTATCGCTTGTGCATCCATAGATTTAGGTTACTATTTCTTTCTTTTCCGTTACTCTTTTTTTTTCCTGTTTTGTAGTTTGTGTTTTGGCAAAGAAACTAAAATATATATAGTCCTCTATATGGTCAGCAGGGGCCTAATGAAATCATTTTCAAATAATTTTTATCTGATTGGTTATTGAAGTTCAAACTTTTAAGATGATGAGGACAAAAATTTAATTTAGACTTTACCCAAATCCTACTTTTAAAAGCAAATTAAATAATCCTCTAGATGTCCTATAAGTTTAGTGTAATAAAATATTAATTTTAATTATTCAAAAAAAAGTATTTAGATTTGAGAGAATCATGATTACTGTGGGTATGTTAATCATGATATTTAGCAAAAACTCTAAAAACTAAAGATAAAAAACAAACCAAGAACACACGGCCACTAATAATCTGAGTAACCATTTGATTATAAGGGTCTAAAAAGGATGAAAGAATAAACTTAAGTAATGATAGGATATGAATCCAAACGGTATTTGTTTCTAAAAGGAAATGTATAAAAACTTGATGCAAAGCGAACGCTAAAGTCAATGCATATCTAATTACTTCATTTCTAATATTAAATGTTCCGGCAATTGTCAACATGCTCACAATATGCATGGAAGCCGGTGAAATGAGAAAATGCTTATCAAAATCATGATATTCAATAAAAACTCTAAAAAGTGCCAATAAAAAACAAACCAAGAACACACGGCCACTAACAATCTGAGCAACCATTTGATTACAAGGGTCTAAAAAGGATTAAAAAAAACTTAAGTAATTTTAGGGTATGAATCCAAACGGTATTTTTTTTCCAAAAAAAAATGTATAAAAACTTGATGCAAAGCGAATGCTAAAGTCAATGCATATCTAATTACTTCATTTCTAATATTAAATGTTCCAGCAACTGTCAACATACTCACAATAAACATGGAAGCTGGCGAAATGAGAAAACGCTTAACAAAAACATGATATTCAGCAAAAACTCTAAAAAATACCGATTAAAAACAAACCAAGAACACGCGGCCCCAAACAATATGAGTAACCATTTTATTATAAAAGAAATGTTAGGATATGAAAAAGATGAAAAAATAAACTTAAGTAATTCTGGGGTATGAATCCAAATGGTATTTGTTTTCAAAAAGAAATGTATAATAACTTAATGCAAAGTGAACATTAAAGTTAAAGCATATTAATTACTTCATTTCTAATATGAAATGTTTCGGCGACTGTCAACATGTTCATAATAAGCATGGAAGCTGGTGAAATGAGAAAACGCTTAACAAAAATATGCTATTCAGCAAAAACTCTAAAAAACGCCAATAAAAAACAAATCAAGAACACACGACCCCTAACAATATGAGTAACCATTTGGTTATAAAAGAAATAGTAGGGTATGAAAAAGATAGAAAAATAAACTTAAGTAATTCTAGGGTATGAATCCAAACAGTTTGTTTAAAAAAAATGTATAAAAATTTGTTGCAAAATGAACGTTAAAGTCAGTACATATCTAATTACTTCATTTCCAATATGAAATGTTGCGGCAACTTTTAACATGCTCACAACAAACATAAAAGCTGGTGAAATGAGCAAACCCTTAATAAAATCATGATTTTCAGCAAAAGCTCTAAAAAATATATGAACCTATAAGGGTTTGAAAATGATGGAGGAATAAATTTAAGTAATGTTAGGGTATGAATCCAAATGGTATTTGTATAAAAAAAATGTATCAAAACTTAATGCAAAGAGAATGCTAAAGTCAATACATATCTAATTACTTCATTTTCAAATACGAAATGTTCCAGCAACTATCAATATGCTCACAAAAGCATAGAAGCTGGTGAAATGAGAAAACGATTAACAAAATCATGATATTCAGCAGAAACTCTAAAAAATACCGAAAAAAAACAAACCAAGAACACACGGCCACTAACAATCTGAGTAACCATTTGATTACAAGAGAAATGCTAGGGTGTGAAAAAGATGGACGAATAAACTTAAGTAATGCTAGGGTATGAATCCAAATGGTATTTCTTCCAAAAAAAATGTATATAAACTTGATGAAAAGCGAACACTAAAGTCAATGCATAGCTAATTACTTCATTTCTAATATTAAATGTTCCGCCAATTGTCAACATGCTCACATCAAGCATGGAAGCTAGTGAAATGAGAAAATACTTAACAAAATCATAATATTCAGTAAAAACTCTAAAAAAAATGCCGATAAAAAGCAAACCAAGAACACACGGCCACTAACAATCTGAGTAACCATTTGATTACAATGGTCTGAAAAGGATGGAATAATAAACTTAAGTAATGCTACGGTATAAATCTAAACGGTATTTGTTTCCAAAAAAAAATGTATAAAAACTTGATGCAAAACGAAAGCTAAAGTCAATGCATATCTAATTACCTCATTTCTAATATTAAATGTTTCGGCAACTGTCAAAATGCTCACAATAAGCATGGAAGCTGGTGAAATGAGAAAACCTTGAACAAAATCATGATATTGAGCAAAAACTTTAAAAACTACCAATAAAAAACAAACTAAAAACACACGGCTATTAACAATTTGAGTAGCCATTTGATTACTGTATGAAGACTCTGAAAATGGACCTTGCTATGTTACAACTTCTGCACGTAACATAGCCAATCGGAATCTTGATGCAACTAGGCCAAGGCATCGGTTCATGCAAGGTGAAAATGTCGAGGCTGTTGGTTGCGGCTTCTATAACCTAGCCTTGTCCAATGAAAATAATCAACCTTCCACCATTATCTCTTATAACTTAATTAAAAAAAAGAGAGAAAAAAATTGTATGGGTTTGGTTGCTTTGTAAAATAAAACAGTATAAACGTGATAAAAAAATCAATTAACCTCAAAGGAGTCTTGCATAAAAGGGCAAGCCTTTGTAAAATTTCACGTGGCCGCCAAACAGTTGGTCAATAAAATGGGAGTTTGGCAGCAAAAATGGGGAGAGGCAGAAGCTTAGTTGGCTACAAAAGGAGAAGCTTGGCAGCCAAAATGGGGAGATGCAAAGGCTTAAAAAATCGAGGCAGAGGCAGTAACACTAGGACTCAAGCCCTTGAAAACTATGGTGCCAACAAAGAAGGTATTTTGAGGCTACCTACTTTCTATGTGATACAAAAGTGAGGTGGAATAAACTTAAATAATGCTAGGGTATGAATCCAAACGATATTTGTTTCCAAAAAAAAATGTATAAAAACTTAATACAAAGCGAACGTTCAAGTAAATGCAAATATAATTACTTCATTTTTAAAACGAAATGTTCCAGCAACTGTCAATATGCTCACAATAAGCATAGAAGCTGCTGAAATGAGAAAACCCTTAACAAAATCATGATATTCAGCAAAAACACTAAAAAATACCGATAAAAAACAAACCAAGAACACACGGCCACTAACAATCTGAGTAACCATTTGATTACAAGAGAAATGCTAGGGTGCAAAAAAGATGGACGAATAAACTTAAGTAATGCTAGGGTATAAATCCAAACAGTATTTCTTCCCAAAAAGAAATGTATATAAACTTAATGAAAAGCGAACATTAAAGTCGATGCATATCTAATTACTTCATTCCTAATATTAAATGTTTCGGCAACTGTCAATAAGCTCACAACAACCATGAAAGCTGGTGAAATGAGAAAATGTTTAACAAAATCATGATATTCAGCAAAAACTCTAAAAAATGCCGATAAAAAAAAACTAAAAACACATGACCACTAACAATCTGAGTAACCATTTGATTACAAAGGTCTGAAAAGGATGGAAGAATAAACTTAAGTAATGTTAGAGTATGAATCCAAAAAGGTATTTTTTTCAAAAACAAATGTATAAAACATTGATGCAAAGCGAACAGTAAAGTCAATGCATATCTAATTACTTCATTTCTAATATTAAATGTTCCGACAACTGTCAACACACTCACAATAAGCATGGAAGCTGGTGAAATGGGAAAAGGCTTAACAAAAACATGACATTCAGCAAAAACTTTAAAAAATGCCAATAAAAAAAAACCAAGAACACACAGCCACTAACAATCCGAGTAACCATTTGATTACAAGGGTCTGAAAATGATGGAAGAATAAACTTAAGTAATGTTAGGATATGAATCCAAATGGTATTTGTTTTCAAAAAGAAATGTATAAAAACTTGATGTACAGCGAATACTAAAGTCAATGCATATCTAATTACTTTATTTCTAATATTAAATGTTTCGGAAACTGTCAACATGCTCACAATAAGCATGGAAGCTGGTGAAATGGGAAAACACTTAACAAAATTATGATATTCAGCAAAACCTCTAAAAAATGCCAATAAAAAACAAACCAAAAATACACAGCCACTAACAATCTGAGTAACCATTTGATTACAAGGGTCTGAAGAGGATGGAAGAATAAACTTAAGTAATGTTAGGGTATGAATCCAAACGGTATTTTTTCCAAAAAGAAATGTATAAAAATTTGATGCAAAGCGAACGCTAAAGTCAATGCATATCTAATTACTTCATTTTTAATATTAAATGTTCCAGCAACTGTCAAGACGCTCACAATAAGCATGGAAGCTAGTGAAATGAGAAAATGTTTAACAAAATCATGATATTCAGCAAAAACTCTAAAAAATGCCGATAAAAAACAAACTAAGAACACATGGCCACTAACAATCTGAGTAACCATTTGATTACAAGGGTCTGAAAAGGATGGAAGAATAAACTTAAGTAATGTTAGAGTATGAATCCAAACGGTATTTTTTTCAAAAAGAAATGTATAAAACGTTGATGCAAAGCGAACAGTAAAGTCAATGGATATCTAATTACTTCATTTCTAATATTAAATGTTCTGACAACTGTCAACACGCTCACAATAAGCATGGAAGCTGGTGGGAAAAGGCTTAACAAAAACATGACATTCAGCAAAAACTCTAAAAAATGCCAATAAAAAAAACCAAGAACACATAGCCACTAACAATCCGAGTAACCATTTGATTACAAGGGTCTGAAAATGATGGAAGAATAAACTTAAGTAATGTTAGGGTATTAATCCAAACGGTATTTCTTCCCAAAAAAAATGTATATAAACTTGATGAAAAGCGAATGGTAAAGTCAATGCATATCTAATTACTTTATTTCTAATATTAAATGTTCCGGCAACTGTCAACACGCTCACAATAAGCATGGAAGCTGGTGAAATGAGAAAACGCTTAATAAAAACATGACATTCAGCAAAAACTCTAAAAAATGCCGATAAAAAAAAACCAAGAACTCACGGCCACTAACAATCTAAATAACCATTTGATTACAAGGGTTTAAAGAGGATGGAAGAATAAACTTAAGTAATGTTAGGGTATGAATCCAAACGGTATATTTTTTCCAAAAAGAAATGTATAAAAACTTGATGAAAAGCGAACGCTAAAGTCAATGCATATCTAATTACTTCATTTTTAATATTAAATGTTCCGGCAACTGTCAAGATGCTCACAATAAGCATGGAAGCTGATGAAATGAGAAAACCTTTAACAAAATCATGATATTGAGCAAAAACTCTAAAAAATACCGATAAAAAACAAACTAAAAACACACGGCCATTAACAATTTGAGTAGCCATTTGATTACTATATGAAGACTCCGAAAATGGACCTTGCTTTGTTACAACTTCTGCATGTGACATAGCCAATCGGAATCCTCCACGTGTGTTTGTGCTGATGCAATCAAGCCAAGGCATCTGTTCATGCAAGGTGAAAATGTCGCGGTTGTTGGTTGCATCTTCTACAACCTAGCCTTGTCCAATGAAATTAATCAACCTTCCACCATTATCTCTTATAACTTAGTTAAAAAAAAGAGAGAAAAAAATTGTATGGGTTTGGTTGCTTTGTAAAATAAAACAGTTTAAACGCGATAAAAAAATCAATTTTTTTAGATTTTGCTTCTTCTTAAAATCAAATAGGTTAATTAATTGAACCTAATAAAATAATTTTTTGTTGTATTTTAGTTCTATCTAAAACAATGATACGTGGCGGGTAAATTTGATAGCAAATGGGAAGTAACCTTAAAGAAGTCTTGCATAAAAGGGCAAGCTTTTATAAAATTTCACGTGGCCGCCAAACAGTTGGTCAATAAAATGAGAAGTTTGGCAGCAAAAATGGGGAGAGGCAGAAGCTTAGTTGGCTACAAAAGGAGAAGCTTGGCAGCCAAAATGGGGAGATGCAAAGGCTTAAAAAACAGAGGCACAGGCAGCAACACTGGGACCCAAGCGTTTGAAAACTATGGTGCAAGCAAAGAAGGTATTTTGAGGCTACTTACTTTCTATGTGATACAAAAGTGAGGTGGAATAAACTTAAATAATGTTAGGGTATGAATCCTAACAGTATTTGTTTAAAAAATGTATAAAAACTTAATACAAAGCGAACATTAAATTAAATACAAATCTAATTACTTCATTTTTAAAATGAAATGTTCCAGCAACTGTCAATATGCTCACAATAAGCATAGAAGCTGGTGAAATGAGAAAACCCTTAACAAAATCATGATATTCAACAAAAACAATAAAAATACCGATAAAAAACAAACCAAGAACACACAGCCACTAACAATCTGAGTAACCATTTGATTACAAGAGAAATGCTAGGGTTTGAAAAGGATGAAAGAATAAACTTAAGTAATGTTAGGGTATGAATCCAAACGGTATTTCTTCCCAAAAAAAAAATGTATGTAAACTTGATGAAAAGCGAATGGTAAAGTCAATGCATATCTAATTACTTCATTTCTAATATTAAATGTTCCGGCAACTGTCAACACGCTCACAATAAGCATGGAAGCTGGTGAAATGAGAAAACGCTTAACAAAAATATGACATTCAGCAAAAACTCTAAAAAATGCCGATAAAAAAAAACCAAGAACGCACGGCCACTAACAATCTAAATAACCATTTGATTACAAGGGTCTGAAAATGATGGAAGAATAAACTTAAGTAATGTTAGGGTATGGATCCAAATGGTATTTGTTTCCAAAAAGAAATGTATAAAAACTTAATGCAAAGCGAACGCTAAAGTCAATGCAAAGGGGGAGACAGAAAGGTTGTGCTTGGGGCCTACCTCTCCCTTTGCCTTTGCCCATAAATTGCGCCTATGTCCTTAGGAATAAGAAGTGATGGACTTGGGTCTGCTCTTCAAATAAGTACCTAAAATCTTTAGTATTTGCTTTTAGCCAAAGTGATCATTAATTAAAAACGACTTGAAACTTAATCTCTATCGATTGGTTTACAAATGGACGTAGTTGTGGCTTGTGGTGATAATTGAACCGGAGATAAGAAGCTGTAAAGATTTGGCAGTAGTAAATTGTTAGAAAGACATAATGACAAGTTCCCATTATTATTATTCTTTTCAAAAACATTTTTTTACAACACCTTCACTTGGCCGAAAATTTCTGTTTTTGTTAACTAACAATAATAGAGGACGTGGCGGTATTCACCTGCTTTTTAAAGTACAAATATAGAAATGGAATTTTCACAAAATACCAAACATGTGGAATTTAATTTTTGGCCACGTAGACCAAAATGCAAATGAAAGAAAAAAGGAAAAGAAAAAAGAAAAAAAGAGCTTAAAGACTTCTAAAACATGTGGAAGTTTTTGGACTTTTTTATAATGGTGGGTTTTCCAAAGGGAAAAAAACATAACACTTCTAAGACTTATTTTGATGATCACATGTATACTCTTTATTTTACAAATGGATATATAAACACTTTTTTTACAAATATGTATTACTTTTTAACATCATATTTTTATTTATTATAAATATTTAAAGTTAATTTCTAGGTTCATATATAATAATAGGGTATAATTGTATAATCGTTCTCTTACTAAACTCAAATACACAAATGACAAATATTGAAAGAAAGGGAAGAAAATTAATGCATGAAAGACTTACAGAAGACAACCAAGTAAGTCAACTATAAGCTAGCTGGGTGCATAAATTGTTAGATGTGTTATAAGTAAATAGCGAATGACATAAAGCCCTCTTGTGAGCTGTATAAAATGGCTGCTCCAGGTTCTTTAGAGAAAATAAAACTTTTTATATCACCCTTTAGTGAAAACCCTAGGCTCCAAATAATCAAAAATCAAAACTCACGTTACTTGCTTTTTATATAGGGGACCTACCTTGTAAATAACATAAGGTCACTTACACACAAGCTAATTAAATGGAGCCTCCCACAAAATGATATATTTAGGCTTTTGACCCAAATAGCTAGTTATCTTGCTTATTAATCCAATAGTGATGCAGTCAATTAAATGAGCTAACCCGAGGATCATTTGGGAACATACAATAGTGGCTACAATAATTAGGCTTGTAATTAAACTAGCCCAATTATTTAATTCCAAATCTACTCCACTAAAAGATTAGAACTGAATTCCATAATTGTATGCTCGAATAATAATTCGTCTCAAACCACATTGATTTCTTTACTGCATAATCCTTTATACCACATCATTAATTAAATCGATATCTCAACTGTCCAATCAATTTAATTACATTTTGTTCCTTGATACTTACTGGTTTTCTCTAATGATCATTTTCAATATACTAAATATGTTGACACACTCTAACCAAAGAATTTTATGATCAAGTGTCGAAAACCCATCAAGAGATGTGTTGTACAAATTCTATATTGTTAATCCATAACTCCAAGACTCATAATTGCTCCCACTAAGATACCGGGTAATCTTGACCACAAGTATGTGCCGTGCCCATTGGTAACTCAAATGGAATAACAATTACAATCATGAAATCTTAATTAACTCAAGATTAAGATTACAGTAAAATCAATGCCCATGAGATTTAATAAGTCTGACAGTTATTACAAAGTTAATTAAATCTCATATGTAATCATGTTCAATGTAGTCGTACTACATCAATAAATTCATACATGGTTAAAACAAATCATTCAATGAATTTATTACAATCTATACCTAAATAAAGTGCCCAACTTTATTTATCAACTGCGAACTAAATTTATTTAATCATAAGATAACTTGTATTTATGTCTTCTGTGAATCCACATGGTAATCACATAAATACATATAATATGATTAACTGAACTTTAATAAAAATATTAATGCAATTAAGATATTTGAATAAAATACCTCATTTATTTTATTAATCAGAAAAATTGTTTATTATAATTAAATAAACACATATGCTTTTAAAGAGCATATTTTCCCAACATTATCACACCATCAAACTTAAATCATTACTTGTCCTCAAGTAATGACAACAACATTAACACTTCAATCACATAATTACTCAATAATAACATAGCTCTGCCATTAAGTTTTGTAAGGATTCTTCAACCCCCATATCACCCTTTTAAATTATGCAAAATCACAATAGTAGTTCAGTTCTAAACTTAGGTCTCATTATGTCTAAAGTGTGTGTGTGTGCGCCACTTTGATCCAATTCTAGAGATGTTATAGCATTGCACTAATGTTACATACACTTTAGAGGTAGGACAAAAGTACATTCATACATGTTGGGGGGGGGGAATAGAAATCATAAACAAGTTCAAAATAATTCCATAGCAAAAAAAAAAATTTAATCATTGTACCATTGTTTTTTCATGTGAACTTCTATCACTTGTGGTGATGACACCCAATCACTCACTCAATATACAAATTAAATGTGCTGCAGTAAATTTTACAACACAATCTTACCTATAGACATCTTTAACTCGAGGATGAACATGGGGCTCACTGACAAACCAGGCTACTCAATATCGTAGATAGAAGACCTTGTCATTCTAATTTTTTTTTTCAATGCTACAGCAAAGCTTATAGTTCTTGTTGTCTTTAGACTTAGGTCTGCATATGGGGTACATACTTAGCCCTGGTGACTTAGTAATTTAAGCCATTGAAGTTAAATTTATACAATCACAGTTCAACAAAAATTTTCCCTTAAAACTTGAAAATTTTCTACCATTTTCAATTGTCTAGTTTTTGCTACAGCATTCTCATAAAACTCAACCAAAGTCTAAGTGTTGAGACATAATTTCAGTCTTCATCTATACACTATCCCTACTTTGGCAATCACAAATATTGAATGACACACAAATTATTGTCATTAGGTTTCCTTATCCATACACAAATGCTCAATAAACAAGATTTACATAATCCTCAACACAAACACATACATTCACAAACACATCACATTATAACACAACCCCCCAAAGTTGAGAGGGGTTGTGTTCTCACAAGCACATAAAACAAAATAAACCAGACATTTATAAGTTGGCACGAAAGAAATGCAACATAACAATTAAAAATAAAAGTTTCAGAAATTAAAAAAATTAAATTGGGCTAGCAGGGGTAGTCCCTTATTGTGATATGAGTTACTGCAGCACAAGCTAAAAGGTTCACTACTTCTTGGTTGAACTCCTCAAGTGGTCCTTGGGTGAACCTTGTAGTGGAACTGCTGGCTGTTTTTTCTTCTTGCTCGGAGCTGGACTAGTTGACAGTGTTCTAGCAGGTGCAGTGACTGTGGGCGTAGTTATTCTAGTTCGTTCATGGCTCTTCTAGTGGTGTAGCATCTCCAGAGGTGGCCTCTTTTCGTTTACTGGATTTCATAGGCATGATGGCTGGGGACTTGATTGGAGTCAGGTGTGGAGCAACTTGAGCATGTTTTGCTGCAGCAAAGCCATCAAAAGTGATTTCAGTAATGATTTCTAGCAGCTCTTCTTCTTTGCAATTGTTCGAGTAACCCTTGTAGCAGATTTTTTAAGTTCTTCATTAATGTCTTATGGACCCTCCCCTGACTCATCATCTTCCGTAACTTTTTTTCTTTACCCTTAATGGAGAAGACCGAGACTAGGGGCTCAGTATCTTGCTCCTCCTCTGACTCATCATCATCATCTCTGACAATGTGTTTTTGCCTTCATCTAGGAAGCACCATTTGAGTTATCTCATCTTTATCCTCCTCTAAGCCTCCATCTTCTTCTTCTTCTTCTTCTAGTGAGCTGTTTGTTTCGAATTTAGCACCCTCTGCTTCTGGTGATGCTGGTTGGTCCTCGTCTCTTGACTCTGATTCCTCTTCACTAGTTGCTGCTTAAGTGGTTGGAACATCTTCTTCTGTTGGGTGGAAGTTAAATTGTTGTAGCAAGGTGTTAGGAAAGTCTTTGTTTTGCTTTTTATGGAACTGCAAATTTATGCAAGTGGAATTCAAGATGCATCAAGTAGTTCCAGAATCTTTTATTCTCCTTCCGTTGTGCCTCTGTACATTGAGTGATACTATCAATCAACTCTTGCAATCTTCTTTCGACCCCAATGACCCTCCTTCCTCCTACTACAGCAGTGGGCTCTGGTGTTATTACAGTTGATTAACTAGTAATTCTTTATATGGTTCGAACAGTGAGAGCTCCTTCATTTTTAATGCATTTATCCTAAGCAATATGGCTCACTCTAAATACAAAAATATGCTGGTGATAAGGGATGAAAACAACAGGCAGTAGTTTTATAATTTTTCATAACACATTCTTTAATCTCCCACTCAATAATTGCCCTGACATCAATTGGCAGATCTTTAACAATGACATATAAGAGAATCAACCTTTCCTATGACACGGTGGTTTTGTGTGTTGTTAGCATCAGTCAAGATTTTAAAATTTTTACCCAAATCTTAGCAATTGGTTTAAAATCGACCCTGTTTATTACTATACCCTCCTCATTTGTCCATGAACTACCTTCTACTATGAGAGATTTTAGCACATTATTCCATTTCCTAAGTGTCATGCTTCCAACTAGTTTTGAGTACTCACAGTCAACATCAGAAGGCAAATTGTAAAAAGCATTAATTACTCACGGGTTCAAAGGGACTAGAGTGTTTCTTACCCATATTGTTCATTGGTCTTGCCTCAATAGGTTGGCATATAATTCCTTGATGAGCGGCAGCATAGTGTCCCTGGAATGGTTGCAAAATTCTAACCAATCCCTTCTTGCTGCAGCAGCATGAATAGTTTGAACTATTCCCGAAGGTTGTGGCGGGAATTGGAACCCCTTTTCTTCTAAAATCTTTCGTGGTTCTATAAATTCCTTGTACTTTTCTTCAACTTGTAGCCTTGAAAGTAGATGGATCCTTTAGACGTTTTACTGTCTTCTTGTATCTTATCATTGTTGGAACAGTTTGAGTGGATTTGATGGAGAATAAAGGTTCAAGCGGTAAAAAACGAATCATGAATTTTGAGGACTGTTGTCGAGGAAGGAGAAAATAAAGTAGAGTTAGATTGCAAATGGTACAATGAAACCCTTATATATAAAAGTTGGTAAAAATAAAAATAAAATGAAGATTAATTTAAAGAGATAAAATGAGAAAGAGAATTTTGAATTTAAAAACATATCCAATTTAAATAGGGAAAGGATATTGATTCAAAAATTTAGGGATTATGTAATCCTTTATGATCTTTATCTTGATTGGCAAGTCAGCTGTCAAAATTAAAAGAAAGTTTTCCATAATTAAATTACTGTAATAGTAAGCATTGTTGCTGCAGCAACAAATCTTGTGCTACAACAGTCTACAATGAAGTTTCCTTGTTTGCTAAGAAGTATAGTTCAACTGCCATGTGGATTGTAATGCCCAGATCAATTATACAACCACTGAAAATGAGTTGTTAGCAGTTGTATTTGTCTTTGACATATTAAGAGCCTATTTGTTATCCACCAGAGTAACAGTTTACACAAACCATGCATTAATAAAGTACTTGATTCAAAGAAAGATATCAATCCAAGGTTGATAAGGTGGATCCTTTTGCTACAAGAATTTGACCTAGAGATTAAGGATAGAAAAGGAACCGAGAACCAAGTAGCAGACCATCTCTTAAGGCTTGAAGCAGATGCAAGCACTTTGACCAAACGGGACATCACAGAAGCATTCCCTGATGAGCAACAACTAATGATACAGCATACACAAATGCTGAAGCAGTCTAAACTCCAATGGTATCAGATTTTACTAATTACTTGGTGAGTGGACTATTACCACTTGATTTGAATTATCAGTAAAAGAAGAGATTTTTCCATGATACTAGAAACTATCAGTGGGATTATCTCCATTTATACAAGATATGCTCAGACCATGTGATCAAAAAAATTTTACCAGATTAAAAAAATTCCACACATACTGCATTCATGCTGCAGCATATGAAGGACATTTTGGAGGCCACAGAACAGCTGTCAAAGTTTTACAATCAGGTTATTATTAGGCCTCTATTTTTAATGATGCTTATGAGTTTGTTAAATGTTTTAACAAGTGCCAAAAAACAAGGAACATATCTCAAAAGCATGAAATGTCATTAACAAACATTTTGGAGGTTGAACTTTTGATGTATAAGGGATAGACTTCATGGGACCCTTCCCACCATCTTTTGGAAATTTATATATTTTAGCTTTTATAGACTATATGTCCAAATGGGTGGAGGCTACAGAATTACCAACGAATGATGCCAATCTACAAGACACACTTAGCATGTCTCCATATAGAATTGTATATGGCAATGCTTCCCATTTACCATTAAAGCTAGAGTATAAAGCATATTGGGCATTAAAAAAACTCAACATCGACATGCATGTTGTAGCAGAGAATCGAAAACTCTAACTTTATGAACACGATGAGTTGAGGTTGTTCTCCTACGAAAATGTAAGGATTTACAAGGAGAAAACAAAACAATGGCATGACCAAAGAATTCAGCAAAGAGAACTTGTTTCAGGCAATCAAGTTTTGCTTTACAACTCAAAACTAAAGCTTTTTCTAAAAAAATTGAAATCTAGATAGTCAGGACCTTTCAAGCTTTTTAGAATCTATCCTCATGGGGTTATTGACCTCTTAGATAAAAGAACGGGCTAAGAATTCAAGGTTATTGGGCATAGAGTAAAACATTATATAGATACTATAGTGGATCACTCAAAGGAGGACTTGTTCCTAAGGGAACCAACATTATGAGCAATCAAGGATGGTCAGGCTGAAGGACCTAAAATCAAGGGCTAATTGAGAGGCAACCAATGATGAAAGGAGTTATTTGTTTTTTCTCTTTACATTAAGTTTAATTTTGCATATTTGTCATTTACGCTTTTTGTCATTTTGAATTAATTATTTAAGTTTCTATTCTTTCTTTTACTTTTTTAAAAAAAAACTGAGATCAAGAAACTGATACATGTAGCTGCATCATTACAATCCACATGGTAATTGAACTATACTTCTCAATAAACAAGGAAACATCATTGCAGATTGTTGTACCACAAGATCCGTTGCTCCAGCAATAATACTTACCGTTACAGTATTCAATTATGAAAAACTTTCTTTTACCATTGGGAATAAATTTTGACAGTTTGCTTCACAAATTAGGATAAAGATCATAAAGGATTACATAATCCCTAAATTTCCATATCAATATCCTTTCCCTATTTAAATTGGATATGTTTTTAAATTCAAAATTCTCTTTCCAATTTTATCTCCTTAAATTAATCTTCTTTATTTTTATTTTTACAGACACTTATATAGAAGGGTTTCACTGTACCATTTGCAATCTAACTCCACTTTCTTTTCTCCCTCCTCGGCAACAGTCCTTAAAATTCACGGTTCCTTTTTACAGCTTAAGCCTTCATTCTCCATCAAATTCGCTCAAAGTGCTCCAGCAATGACGAGATACAAAAAGACAGCAAAGTATCTAAATTATCCTTCCCACTTCAAAGTCTACAAAGCTAAAGAAAAGTATGAGAAATTTATAGAATCGCGAAAACTTTTAGAAGAAAAAGGGTTTCAATTCCCACCACGACCTTCAGGAATAATTCAAACTCTTCATGTTGTTGCAGTAAGAAATGGTTGGTTAGAATTTTACAACCATCTAAGGGACCCTGTGCTACCGCTTGTCAAGGAATTTTATACCAACCTGCTGGGGCAAGATCAATGAACACTATGGGTAATAAACACTTTAGTCCCTTTGTACTCGTGGGTAATTAATGCTTCTTACAATTTGCCTTTCTGATGTTGACTGTGAGTACCCAAAAATTTACCTAAAAACCCTCACAGTAGAGGTAGTTCATGGACAAATGAGGAGGTAAGTAATAAACATGATTGATTTGAAGCCAGTTGCTAAGATTTGGGCTGATACCCACAAGACACATAACTACCGTGTCACATGAAATGTTGATTCTCTTATATGTCATTGTTAGAGGACTGCCAATTGATGTTGAGGCAATTATTAAGCGAGAGATTAGAGAATGTGCTATGAAAAAGCACAAAACTGTTGCCTTATTGTTTCTTTCCCTTATCACCAGCATATGCCTAGTATCTTAAGTGAGCCTCACTACTCAAGATGAATGCATAACGCATTAAAAATAAAGGAGCTCTCACTGCTCGAACCATAGAAATAATTATTGTTGAATCAGCTGCAGCACCATCAAAGTCCACTGTTGTAGCAAGAGCAAGGAGGGTCATTGGGGTTGAAAAAGATTGCAATAGTTGAGTGACAGTATCACTCAATGTGTAGAGGCACAGCGGAGAGAGAACATTCTGGAACTACTTGATGCACTTTAAAGACCACGTCTACATGAAAAGTAGAAACAAAGACTTTCCTAACACCCTGCTGCAACAATTTAACTTCCACCTAGTAGAAGAAGATGTTCCAACAACTCAAGCAGCAACCAGTGAAGAGGAATGAGAGTCATGAGACGAGGACCAACCAGCGTCAAAAGAAGTAGAGGTTGCTAAATCTGAAATAGACAACTCACCATAAAAAGAAGAAGAAGAAAGAGGCTTAAAAGAGGAGAAAAAAAAGGTACCTCAAATGATGCTTCCAAACCAAGGCAAAAACACATAATTAAAGATGATGATGACAAGTCAGAAGAAGAACAAGATGTTGAGCCCCCAGTCTCAGTCCTCTCCAGTAAGGGGAAAGAAAACGTTACGAAATATGATATGTCAAGGGAGGATTTAGAAAATATTAATAAAGAACTTGAAGCATACGCTAGAAAGGTTACTCAAACAGCTGCAGATAAGAAGAGCCTGTTAGACATCATTGCTGAAATCACTGCGGTCTGCTACTCCAATTGTTCCACACCAGACTCCAATCTAGTCCTCAGACTAAGAAATCTAACAAACGCAAATAGGCCACCTTTGGAAAAACCAAAGCACAAGCAGACCAGACCAACTAAGCCTACAGCCACTACACCTATTGGAACACCATCAACCAGTCCAACCCCGAGCAAGAAATTAAAGCAACCAGCTGTTCTACCACAAGGTTGACCAAGGACCCCTGGAAAAGTTCAACCAAGAAGCAATGAACCTTTCAGCTCGTGCTGCAAGAACTCATATTACAACAAGGGAGTACCCCTACCAACCCAATTTAATTTCTTTTAATTTTTGAAGCTTTTATTTTTAACTGTTATTTTGCATTTCTTTCATGTCAACTTATGCATGTCTGGTTTGTTTTGTTTTGTTTTATGTGCTTGTGAGAACACAGCCCCTCTAAAGTTTGAGGGGTTGTGTTATAGTGTGATGTGTTTGTGAATGCATGTGTTTGTATTTGTTTTGAGTGTTATGTGAAGCTTTGTTATCGAGTATTTGTGTATGGATCTGGAAACCTAATGATGATAAATTGTGTGTCATTTAGTATTTGTGATGGGCAAGTAGCGATAGACATCTTTGTGTTAAGTGTTTGGTTGAGTTTTATGAAAATGCTATAGCAAAAACTAGAAAATAAAAAACGGTAGAAATTTGTCAAGTTTAAGGAGAAAATTTTTGTTGAACTATGCTTGCATGAATTTAGCTCCAATGATTTAAATTGCAAAGTAATCAAGGCTGAGTATGTACCCCATATGCAGACCTGAGTCCAAAAGCAACAAGGGCTATGAGCTTTGTTGTAGCATCGAAAAAAAATTAGAACTAGAATGTCCTCTGTCTAGGATATTGAGTAGCCCGATTTATTCATGAGCCCCATGATCAGCCTTGAATTAAAGATGTCTATAGATAAGACTGTATTGTGAACATTGTTGCAGCAACTTTGATTTGTGTATTGACTGAGTAATTGGATGTCATCACCACAAGTGATAGACATTCATATGAAAAATCAATGATGGAGTTATTAAAAAAAATATTTTGCTATAGCATTGTTTTGAACTTGTTTGTGATTTCGATTCCCCCCATGTATGAATGTACTTGTGTCCTCCCTCTGAAGTGTATGTAACATCAGTGCAATGCTGTAGAATCTCTAGAATTGAATCAAAGTGGCGCACACACACTTTGGACAGAATGAGGCCTAAGTTTATAACCAAACTACTATGGTGATTTTGCATAATTAAAGTGGGCGATCTGGCAATTAAAGAATCCTTGCAAAACTTAATGGCAGAGCTATGTTATTAATGAGTAATTGTGTGATTGAAGTGTTAATTTTGTTGTCATTACTTGAGGACAAGTTATGGTCTAAGTTTGGGGGTGTGATAACTCCATGAAATGAGAGTTATCATGACACTTTTAGACTTAAATTATTATTACCTAGAGAGTAAACGATATGTTTTTATTGCATTTTAGTTATATTTTGCATGAGTATCAATTTTAATTTAGTTTTAGAGTATTTTGTGTGCTTAGATTGTATGCATAATTGTAGGTGATTGAAAGTTCAAATATCAAGGAATCAATGCTACTACAATAGGATTGCAAAAAATGGAAAAATAACTTGGCTATAGAAGAATTAAAACAAATCTGGAACAATATAGTTGCTGTAGTTATTGTTGTAACAATCCTGGAGTATTGACAGAGAAGATTGCGATCTGGAGTTTCTTAATTTGGAAGATACATGCCCTATACTTCTGTTTACCTTAATTTTCAATTATAAAATAAGTATACATACTAAAGAAAAAAGAGAGGCCGTCAAACAAGAAAAAAAGCCAAAAAGAAATTAGAGAAAAACAGAATCCAAGAGCTAAATTAAGAGCTACATCAGAGGAGAATTTGCAGAGATCAATAGAGAAACTCAGTCCTTCTTATTCATCTCTTGTTTTCTTGTTTACTTTTTAATCACGAGAATATGTTTGATGGCTAACACTCTTTTGTTTATTTTACTTTCGCAAATCATGAATTAATTTAATAGTGAATAAGTGATAGACAATCTTAATGGTTCATTGACTGATTATATATATTGTTGAATGTTTGCTATAGCACCTTATTTTGATAATACTTATTTTTATTCGTTATTTCGGCTGACCACCCATTTAATAAAACAAAATAAGAAATAGTCACAAAATGGCCTATCTTAGTGGAACATATCATAACAATACTTGATTTTATATGGGGTTTCCTTAGTTGAGTTTTACTTGATTCTAAAAGGGTCATGCTAAATCTAAAATTAGTGATGAACTAAATATAAGGATTCCCCTTGTAAGATAATTAGAACCTAAGCGTGTAATGTTGTATCTTATATTGGCATAACAATTGATTATTGTTAGATTGTATAAAGATATAAGACATCCAACATGCGACAGCTGATGATATAATAGGATTTTGCCCAGTGCTGTCGTAGATGTTGTAGCAACTAAAATTAGAAGAAACAGTCAAAACCATTAAGAGAGTTTAATCACTCAACTAATTCATTCTTATTTGTTTTATCCTTGTGTTTGCTATGAGAGTTTTCTTTATTCTATTTTATTTATTGCATTTTAGTTATTCTATTAGTTTTATTAGTTATCTCATTTTAATTTGAAACAATCGACACTGGTAAGATTATTGTAACAAGCATGATAACATCAATACATATAGATATGATCTTGAATACTTATCATTATATTACTTATTATGCACACTTACACATTGACACTAATACACAAGAAAAAGTTAGTAAGATAAGAACTTTTAACTAATTATTTTTACAATTTCGTTTAATTTCTTTCCTTAACTTCTAACTAAAGGTTTTCAATTACTTGATTTGTTGAGAGGTAGCAAATGTGTAGGAGTTATAAGCTCTACTAAACAGATCCATAAATTATAAAATTCCATGAAAATGATATGTATATATTAACTTTTATATTTTTAAATGATATGTACATAAAGATTGATTTGTTTATTAATTTGCTTGATTGCTTGAATGTGGAAAGAAGGAAGTGAAAGCGAAGTGGAAATCTAACAAACAACCAAAACAAAAAAAATATTTACGTTGGGTATAAAGGCCACTGACTTAATTTATTTTAAGCGTTTTATATAGTCAATGACTATTTAAAGTCTAATATTGTAATAATTGATAACTTTATCAAAAGCGAGTTATTATGACATTTTTAAACTTAAACCAATATTACTTAGACAGTAAATGATGAAATTTTATTACATTTTTCGCTACATTTCACTTAATCATCTGTTTAAGTTTATTTTTAATAAATTGATTTTGTTTTAAATCATTTTGTGCTCTAATTATGAGCATAATTGTAGGTGATTAAAAAGCTCAAATTTTAGAAATTGAATGTTGCTGCAGCAGCAAACTTAAAAAAGCTCAAATTTCGGACGCTGAAGCGTCTGTTAAAGAAGAGAAGTCCATCCCACACTTCCAATTCTTCCATTACCCAAATTGAGAATGATTTCAATTTACGAAAGGCAATACCTGATGACGATGAAGAAGGAGAATTCATTACCGACTCTAACTCTGTAAAAAAATTTCTTGGCTGTAACTCAAAATATTCATTAGAAGTGACTTATAATAATTCAATTTATTTATTTATTTCGAAACTGTTGGGCTTGCTTCATTAAATAGATGACTAATTAAATGTAATTAAATGAATCTTATCGATTAAATGAATAGCTTATTTAATAATTAATCTTATTCTGGGCACAAGTAAATGAATGGCTCAAGTACTTTTTTAAATAAAGAATCGCCTAATTCCAACAATTGTAGAAGAAAAAGACACATTTACGTAATAAAGAATCGACTTATCCAACAATTGTAGAAGAAAAAGAGACATTTACTTATTGTTTACAGCTTTCCGGTTTCGATAATCTTATAGGGTTTCGATATTTGACGGAACCATTCATTTACTTTCTTTGTAAAAAATTAAGTGAATGGCTCAATTGAATGAACGGCCCACGCTCGAATTAACTAATCTACTGGGCTTGCTTGACTATAGGAATGGCTCAAAGAAGAGGTTTTGAGGATAATTTACAACAGAGTCATTATAGTTTCAAACAAATCAAATAATCTATTAACTTACATGACCCTAATTTTAACTTTTGTAACTTGGGTTTCTTGTTCGTCTTTGACTGTTAAGATTGTTGAAGCATATTAATTTGACTATTTCACTCCAATAATGTAAATATTGATGAATGATTGATCGTTAAATAGCATGCAGAGAGTGATATGGAACAATTTGATCAAATAAAGAGTTTAAATTGCTAATTGTGATCACAAAAGATAAATAGAATTCCATAATTGGAATGCACAAGAACACTAGAGATTATGTGCAAATTATAATAATTTTGTGGACACTTTGGTCATTTACTTTACAAGGATAGAATAATAATAAGGGTGTGGCTATTTGAACCCACTAATTTACTCAATAAATCCACTTTTAAAAATAATTTTTTATCATTAAAATACCCCTAAATTAAATTACAGTTATGGACACTAGAATATAATTAAAAAAACATAATTTTTACTCTTTAAACCCATCTTTATATTCAACATAGTTTTATAGAACCCTAATCAAATTTTCATTAAACCCTGATCAATCAAGAGGTGGGATTCTTCTCTCAAGCTATATATATTGTTAAATAGGCACATATGAGTTGATTCAGAGTAACAAAATTAATTATTATTGATTTGATGGATATTGATTTTATGGAGGAACAAAATAATATTGACAATAATGAACAAGTACGATTTTTTTTATATTTGATTTTTCCCTTTTTCATTCAAAATTGACAGACAATATTGACAAATTTTCCCTTCGTTTGAATCATGAACAAAGTTGGCTGTTATTTGACTTTTCGTCTCATTGCATTAATTTTTCCCTTTGCACTTGAATGCTTTCAGTTTCAGAGAGGGATTGGCAACAATTTTTAAACTAAACAATTTCATGCAGATGGGTCACCACGTTATTCCACCAAGCTGTACTTAATGCTTGGTTTATTTGGTGTTTTTTTAATTATTTTTTTAGGTACATCTTCAGGGTTTTTCTTCCACGCTCTGGAGAGAATCGAATCCCATCTTTCATAATTTGTTTTACTAATAGAAACCACTCAATTAGTGTATGGTTTATTATTTTGCTTTAAGGTGTTTTTCTTCATAGTTTTTCTTCCACTCAATTAGTGTATGGTTTATTATTCACTCAAAATTGATTATTAAATTTCTAATTAATAATCAATTTCCAATCTAATGGGTTTATAAATGAATGTTATGTATTTAATGAGTAAAATCACTATTATTATAAAAAAATTGGGTTTAGAAATGACATATTAGGTATTTTAGTAGGTTTATTGAGTAAAATTTTAAATTTTAAAATTTAAAGATGGGTTTATTGAGTAAATAGGTTTATTGAGTAAATTGGTGGGTTTAAATAATTTCACCCTTATAAAAATGGGTGGGCCAAATTACCTATTGAAACACGTTTACTAAATAAACTCACTATTAATAGTGTGTTTACTTTATAAAGTGGGAATGGAGTAGAATGAGAATGAGTTGTGGATGGGCTGAAATGGAATGAGATTTCAATGTTTACTTAGCAAAAATAAATGAGAATAACAATGTGCTGAAATGCTATTGATATGTTTACTTGTCAAAATAAATGAGAATGAGAATCAATTTACCAAAATACCTATAGTATTAAATAATGTAATTTTCATTAACTAGATACATGTATATATATTATTAAAAAACAATATTAATTAAAAAATAAAATTAATAATAATAGTAAATGTTAATAATGATAATATTAATAATAACCAAAATAATAAATTTAATAAAATTTAATAATAATAATAATGACATTTAAAATAATAAAATTAATTGTGATTTGACCAAGGATAATTCGAGAAATATGAAAAAATTAGAGGGATACAAAAATCAGTTTAGAGAATGGAAATCCTTATTCCCAACTCCCCATGAGAATGTGATTCACATTTCTTATTCCCAAATTATGTGGGATCTACACATTTTATTCTCATTTCCAAATTACATTTTGCCAAGTAAACATAAGTTTCATTCTTATTTCTTTACTTCCATTCCCTAAACCCTCAAGTAAACATACCATAAATTTTAAAAGTTTTACTTAAAGATAGGGATGACAATGAAATTTGGATCCGGCCTGCATCCGCAAGGATCCGGAAGATCCAAATCTGAAAAAATACGAATTCGCATGTTAAAAAATACGGATCCAGATGTAGAAAATTAGAATCCACACGGATCCAGATCCTAATCCAGATGCAAGTGCATCCGAAAAGCTAGATATCTGAATCCGGTTAATTTTTATATTAAATTAAAATATCTATTAACTTAAAGTAAAAACAAATTTAACTTAAGTCCCTCACCCTAATGTCAATATCGCATTCACACACACGCTCACAATACTTCACTAGCAGCTGCAACCCACAAATCCTTTACACCCAAATCCCTCAATTTCGTAAGGATGTCATCGTCTATCTCATGGCCTCGCCTAAACCTTGTGTCCAAGCCTCGCCCGGAGTCAGTTGTTGTCGCTACACGCTGCACATCTCGCCGTCATCGAATCCTTGCCATCATCGAATCCTTGCCATCATCGAAGCCTCGACTGAGCACGCCGCTATCACTGTTGTCCAAGCCTCGCCTAATTGGATCTTTCTTTTGTTTCCGTTTTGTTGGTATTATTAATTACATGGCATTTATTTTTTCTAGTTAATGATTTGGTATTTTGATTGATTGGTTGGTTGTATTTAATGAGTTTAATCTAATGTAACTTGTTTAAACTTCAAAATTTTACTGGCTCAATTTAATTTTCTTTGCTGATTTGTTTAATCACTTTAATTAAATGCATTAATTTTTAATATAATGTAAATGTTTAATAGGTTTTGGGATTAGGATTTAATTTGGTAAATTGTTGAATTTTTAAATTATATTTTTAATTATTAAAATTTAATTTTTGTGGATCCGGATATTCAGAATATCCGCCCGCAATCTAAATTGATATTACCCACATCCGGATCTGTAAAAAAATTTACAAATGTGGATTCGAATCCAGATCTAAATTTTACTATCTCTACTCAAAAAAACCCATCTAAATACTCAATATACCCTTACTAAATGTTTTAGTTTATTAAACTAAAAACTAAGATATCATTCATATGCTTTACAACAAACATAAACAATACTTTCAATTATTTATTTTGGAATAAAAACTCATGATGCAAAACTAATTTACCAAACGTATGTTTGAAAAGAAAAATTATTTGTACAAAAATACTTATACGCAATCTAATCAATTTTTAATGAAAAATGTGTGTATTTTAATAATATTATGATTTGTGTGTCTATTTTAAGGTAGCATTAGAATTATAAAGAATTATAGTTTTTAATTACAAAGTTAATAAAAAATATATTTAATGAATAAATATTTATTTTATTATATTTTTAAATTTATAATAATTATTAATATTCTTAATTATGTACATCACAATTTTTTATTAATTTTAATTTTAATTATATAAATTAAAATTATTGATAAGGGAAATATAAATGATACATTTTTACTATTAACATAGTATGAAATTAATACTTTCTTAGAATAAACTATTTATGATTATTAATTATTAATATTAAATAAATATAATACTATTATTTTTTAAATAAATATAATAATATTATATTTTCAAATAAAGATAGTATATAATAATATTATTTTTAAGCAAATTAAACTTAGAATCAAACCAAGTTATTATTTAGTTAAATATAATAATATTATTTAAATAAATATAATATTATTTAAAATATTTATTAAATATAATTATAGTAAATTTAATAAGAGAAGGGTAAAAAAGAAGGGTAAATATAAAATAAAACATTATTTTATTTTATATAATTATATTAAAAAACTTTAATATTATTTGAATTTAATATAATTATATTTAATTTATTATTGTATAAAATAATAATATAATATTATTTAGTACAAAATTAATATTTCATAGAATAAATTATTTATTATTATTAATTATTACTATTAAAAAAATATAATAATATTTATTAATTCTCTATTAATATAATAGTATTATTTTTAAGTAATTTTAACTTAGAACCAGTGTAAAATATTATTTAGTTAAATATAATAATATTATTCAAATAAATATAAAATATTCTCACTCCCACCTCTCCCATGGAAGTCCTACTCCCACTTCTCACTCCAAAAATGGGTGGAGCCCATTGAGTGGGATTTCTAATATTTTCTTAAATTGTTGAAGTATTAAGGTTTCTCAATTTTCTAATCTCAAATCATTCTATCACATACCAATAGGCATTTTGTCCAGTGGGAGAACCATTGTATTTACAATGTTGAGAGTAAGGGTTCGAACTTCCATAAAAGTATTATGGGGTTAGTTTCAATTCTCTCTCGATTATTAAATAATTGAGTGGAGTCAGTCTATTCCTCATGAAATGTGAGTGAAGTGAACACTCCTTGAATATTAGGGAGGGTTTAAAAAATCTGGGTCACGCTTCAGAGGAGTAAATGCCACGATGAAAGTCTCAGTTGTATAATTTGTTTGTAAATATTAATTGTAATATCTAATGTAATATTAATAACAATCCATTATAACAATATTAAAAAAAAAATCATTCTATCACATCAATGATACTTGAGGAATCTTTAAGAGGCATTTCTCTTTATTTTTTTATTGCCTCGCTTACAGCACATATTGCACTTTGATAATGTTAGTTTGGTATTTTCTATTGATATACATAAATATTACATACAATTTTTTTGCTGGAAAAATTTTAAATACTTTAAAAACACTAATAATCAAAATGTTCAATAGTAATAAATAAGCTATAAATTCATATTTTATTCGGTATTTTATATTCAAACAACTAACATTTTGATTTGACTTTTTGGACTGAACAAAAATTTTGACTTATAAAAATTAATAATAAAAAAGTTCAAATTTATTATTCTATGCATTTTAGCGTCCAAAATTTTAATTTATCTTATGGGTATTTTATCATTAAAAATTTTAAATAAAGATTTACTGAGTAGTTTGTTGGGTAATAGCCATGCAATTAATTCTTTTATGCAAAACAAATTCGACTATAAAATGTTTCTCTGCATTTTCTATACTCAATACAACGACTACAACAGTTCAAAGTCATATATTCAATTATACGATGGATCAAATATGATAAAAAAATGTGTGGAAAAAATAACGAAAACATTGAATTAAGTTTAATGAGGACAATATGTTAAAGAAAATTTTAATAATGAGAAAGATTATTGCTTAATAGTTTATGGTGAGTGCAAAGAGTCAAGTAATTTTTTTTTAAATGTCCTTTTTGATCATTTTTATTTTGAAAAAGTATTTTGATGGATTAAAATGACCCTACCCTAATATTATTAAAAAGAATAAATTATTCAAAAAAGAAAGTGTATCAAATCTAAATCGGATCTTTGTGGATTTGGGTCATATAAGAATTCTTTTATCTAGGTTGTTGTGTGTAGTTGAATAATGCGTGGCAACATTTTTTTTCAATTATTTTTTTTCTTATCTCAATAAAAATGAAATCATTTGATATCTAAAAGAATTACATATGTGATGTACCCGAGAGAAAAATTACTATAAAAAACTCATTTAGTACTGAAAGAAATAATGAATATTCAGTATTAAAATATTCGAGTTCTACATATCCGGGTAATTTTCAATTTGTCATCTAAACTTCTAATATATCCAACTAATTAAAACCTAAGTCTGGCAACCCTGATGAATGTGTAGCATATCAATTTGCATATCGCCTTCGAGCATGGATTGGATAATAATACACCGCTTATTCCATGTTTTAGCATTCCATGTATTCGATTATGTTCACTTATCATTTGTTTCATAACAATCAACCAATATTTGCAGATCGGACAGAAGCAATTGATGGACCGTTCCAATGTATCATTGGCCGCAACTACTATATGAAAATGCAGAATCAGGATCAAGTAATCCCTGGGGAAGTTGTGCGTCAATTATGTGGTGTCAGGAGACCAGCGAAAAGTATAGTGCGACTAGTAGTAATTCGAGATCTACACTAACAAATTCTCAATTAGGCCGATATGCTGCACAATCAAGCTCTGCGTGGATGGATAGCGGCTGAAGTTAGAGCAAATTACCATCGCATCAATTGGTTATTTTTAGCGCTAACTAATTCACTAACCTTGGTGACTGAAGCACGCCGTTTTGGACAAATTTTTGTAAGGACAACAAACTCAGACGCTTTCCTAGTGCCAACCAAGGATAGATTAATAGCTAATTGAAACAAACATTTGCGCTCATATCTTGTGCACGTGAAATGGAAGACGAATTTGATCACATGGAGGGGTTAAATTATTGTTTGGGACCACAGAAGGAAAGTCTCCTCCTTTCACAACATAAGAATCCCATAAAAATTTATAATATGATCCCTGTAAAAAAATTTATAAAAATAAAGAAAGTTGGATTACTCTATATATATATATAGAGAGAGAGAGTATATATTTATTTATTTATTTATAACTGAATTGGATTTCAATTCATGCTTTAAGGTATGATTTTGGGTTTATACTTTTATGGTTAGAAAGTTTTCTATCATTGTCTAATTTATATTGCTTATGCTTATAAATTTTAACATATAAACATGGTAAGATTACAATGTAAAAAATATAGGATTATAGTTTTTTAAAGTTAAAAAAATGAACAAGTTGATATTTATTTAAGGGGATTCAAATAAAAAGCAAATATATTATTTAAAATCAAATATTCAAGCCTATTTAAAGTTCAGACTAATTTATAAAAATTTATAATAAAAATTTATAAAAATTTAAAAATTAATTTTTTCTTTTCAGAATTACCCCTGTAAAAAAAGAAGTTAGTTTTTATTTTATTCTCGCTCCCTCCTCCCCTTCCCTCCCCCTCCCTCTCTCCAGCATAATCATCATCACAACCTATCTTCACCCTAACAACTTATCTCTGTCAACAAGAAGTTCATCATCATCACCATCACTACTACGGCCTCCACCTCCACCGCCACACGTCTTCATAACAAAAAGTTCATTACCATCATCACCACCGCCTCCACCTCCACCAATATATGAATAAGTTTTAGTATTGGGTTCTGTTAAATTTAATGAATAAATGGTGGATTTTGTTGTTATTAATGGTATTAATTTTGGTTTTCATAATAATTTGAGATTTCAATTTCAGATTTGATTAATAATTAATTTTTTATTCAAATTGTCAATTAATTAAAAACACTAGATAGCGTTTGTTTTTTTTATCTAAAATCTAAATGAATCTGAATTTTTCTAAAGTCTGAATGGGTCTGAATAGGAAAATTTGAATGACATGTTTGTTTTTCTTTTTTAGATATTTGAATATAAGTGGCATTTTGTTTATTTTTATAATAAGAAAATCTTAAACTTGGTTATTTGATATTTATGTCATTGTAAATTAAAACAAAAAAGAGGATTAGATTTTATAATTTAAGAAATAAGTTATTTTACGAAGATATTTTTGGAATACAATATTTACTTATCATTCAGACCTTTTTTCCATTCAGATAAAAATCACAAAAGTTTACTTTTTTTATTCATATGTAAATGTTTGAAAATTAGACATAAGTTCTCAAAAACAAACAAGCATATTTTAGAAAATATATGAAATTAATGTGAGAGATGAGAAATTAATCTATTTAAAGCCTAAGAGAGAAGAACATTTTTATTTTTAATTATAAAAAGTATTTAATTTTTTTTTTTAAGATTTAGAATAAATAACATCGATTAAAAAATGGTACTAACAAGATACCGTATTGCCTAAAGATTTAAAAAAATGGTACTAAAGATTTAAAATTAACTCTTTCTATCATTTTTCTTTTCTGTGCGTAACAGATACCGTATTGCCTACCCAAGTGATAGCTAACTTCTATATGGGTTCGATTAGCCCATCATGGGTGCCCTACCCCTGTCTTAGACTAATAATCAAGTAGATATTTTTTATGTGAATTATTCCATGCAAATAGGAGCATCATAAGAGGATGAAGGTTGAGACTTGACAAAACGAATAAAATAACAATAGACTGGGAATTGTACTAAAGTGCACTTTTATACATGGTGTTACTCCTGTGATGTTCACAACTTTAATTTAACCGTGAGAAAGAATTTTACACATGCTATCACCCCTTTGAATTATTTGAACTTAAAAAAAAAATTCGCATCTGACAAAATAATTTCCTCTCCAAGGTAGCTAATTAGATCAGGAACAAATAACTGACTTTTCATTATTTCAACTGCATGGATTAACCTTTTAAATTTCAGCATATTTCCAAACAAAAAGATGAATAAATACATAGATGACTGAAGCTGCTTATTTGAGAAATGAAGCAATAGAATAATCATGATTATGGCATTCCTCTAAAACTCCAGTTATATGTAAATGAATTACTTCATATTTGCCTATTCCTCTGCAGTTAAGAGGATGCTCTCTTAACTGTAGATTGTATTGATCATTACAATGTACAACCAGAGGAAAAGGAAAGATTTTCGGCAATGATTCACAATAGCAAGCTGTGAGGAAACAATGAGAAGCAGACCATAGTGTGAATTCAAATAGAAAGAATGCACTGCTATATTATTTGAAGAAATTCTACAATATTAACTTCATCCACAACTAAGGACTAGTGATAATACAAATTATCCTATCTATTTCCTACAAAAAATGCTGCCAACAAAAAAATTAGCCAAGTCTTGAGGAAATAAAAATGTAACAGCTCTATGCCTCAATTATAAATAATGTTTAACAATGTTTTAAAGTCCATTTCACTTTTGAAGACGAGAGGCTGGACAGGCATCCAATTTCTCTCGTCAGCTTAAAACAAAAGCAGTACCTCAAAAGCCTATATCCTTCAGGCAGTTTCTTGGACCAGTGCATCGGATCTGAGACCTTGACCTCGACCTTGACTACGGCCACGAGGCCTTCCAAATCCACGACCACGGCCTGTAACATTCCATGCAGCAATCGTTCAGTAATATACTTGCCAAAGGCATAGTTTTTGCAGAAAACTTCATCACCCCAAAGAGCACAATAAAAGGTAAGTTATAATAACTAAATATTTGCTGTAAACTCGTTGAAAACAATATCTGCAATTACAAAGCCACAAGAAACAGGCTAATTCTACATCTTTTGTGGCAATTTAACATCAGAAACAGTTGGGTACCGTGGTCCATGGCCATGATTCCATTGATATAAGCAAACATGAATCACTTCGTCAACATAGTTAATCATCTTGTATGAGAAATTTATAACAGTGTGTCTGACAATGTATCTTTAAGAAAAAATAATAAACAATTAAAGTTGAGACGTTTTCAAGAACTAATATCCACTTTTCATAAGATCCTTACAAAATCTTGATAAGAGCGACTTATAGTTAAAGTAGGTAGACGATTGGAAAGATTAACAAATATAAAAGGAGAGGCAAAAGGAGCAATTTTTTAAAGGTTTACATAGAAGCATTTTATGCTTATGTAGATAGCTACACAATTTTGGTTGGTCCTTTTTCTGTTTTCGAACGCTGAGACAGACCATTTGACTAAAGTTTTAGACTATTTATGATCACCAAAATAACAAGATATTCCATAGAAAATATTGAATACCGAAAGGAAAAATATTAAAAACGGTATGGATGGAGTAGCATACTAACCACTGACAAAATCATTAAGAAAAAAGGCTTCAAGAATTGATTTTTTGTGGCAAAAGTAAAATAAAAAAAAAAGGGGAAAATGGCAAATAGACAAAAAGCAAACCACAAAAATAGTAAAATAATAAGAAAACAAATTTGTCAACACCATGTAACTGTTTTGCAAGGATAAAACTAAAACTGTAAGAACAAGAGAAAGGCAAGAGGCGATTACCACGGCCTTGAGGAGGCAAGGCTCCTGATCCACCATAACCGTTGTAATATTCTGATTCCTGCTGCATATTTCCATCATATCGCCTACCACGCCCGCAGAAACTGCGTCCTGCAGTACGACCTCTGCCTCTACCTCCATATCCAGCCCCACCATCCCAATGACCATTATTGTACTCGGGGACTCCATTGTTATTACCTGCATAAAGAACAAAAAATTGTAATTCATTTCAGTTTCACTTCATGCTTGAGTAAGCTCAGAAGTCAATATCCTATTTAACACAGCCCATTTGGCTTTATCCAGCTACGACACAGTTAACCAAAAATATTAACCAATATTATATCACTTGTATCTAAAATATTTCAACAATTCATCATTGTAACACCAGGACATTTGTCACCTCTCACCATAGCAAACCGAATGAATTAACAACTATATGTCCTCAATGAGTAATAAGATGTCTCTTGTTTCTACTGCCAAATCTGAGAAATATTAATACTGTTTTACTGATCACAACTCAAATGGAATTCATAGTTTAGCATAACAAGTAATGATTCAGCATTATGACCATCACTATTATGAAAATTTTACAAACTTTGGCATTTCTTTTTGCTGACATTTCCAAAAGGCTTTGTGCAGAATTTGTAGCACTACAGGAGACATATGCTTCTAACAAGACAACAGATAAGTTCAATATAATCTGAACAATTGGAAATAAACTTACCTCCATTCCTTGCCTGACGACGTCCCTTGTCTCGCATGCCATGCAAGGCTTCAAAATTTTTACAACATTTAAGTATAAAAATTAATTTAAGCTAAAAAATTGGAAGAAGAAAATAGCTCAAGCATTATCAGTGAAACACAATAGTTAACCTCGTCCATCATCATAATCAGCCAATGGCTTCACTTGATCAGTTGGGACTGGTGGTTGGTATCTGTAATTGAGCAAAACCAGTATATCAAAATCGCATGTTATCAAGATTCAACGAGTAATGCATGAAACATTGATGCTCAAAGACATCAAAGCAGCTCAGGAAATTTAAACACATTATCACTTGAACAAGCAGTATCATTAAAAAACTAAATATGATTAAAAGAAATGACCACCAAAAGGAATTGAGAAAAAGAAAAAATAAATTTAGAAAATTCTCAGTTATTTATATGTTATTATGTCACAAAAAAGCATATACTTTCACTGGTTGGCTGTGAGGATTATGATTCACTCAGTTACGCCCTCACTCTTACACTCTGTAACTATGGCCTGTTCCTGAACTTCAAAAGAGTTTAATAACAAACTACTCAATATGTTACCACCATGGTTGTTCAAGAATCAATAAATTAGAAGCCAGGAATGAGTTTTATTGAATAATATACATGCCATCCTACATTGATATCAACATATGATAAAGACCAAAACAAATGAAATATAGATTTTAGAAATCTATTTACCCTAAGGAAGATGAATCCAACTCCTTCCTTGACAAAGTAATTGTGATAACTGAGACATGACGAGTGGTTTTTAGTCTGCAAAAGTAACCCATTAGTTAGTCAAATAATATAATATATGAACAAATATATACAGTCACAAGCATATACATATAGTAAAACTTCAGAAAAGAAAATTTTGGGATTCTTACGGAAGAAGCCCTTCCTCTAGTGGCTCCCATACATCAGTTATATCAATAGATCCTGTCGACGTGTTCTGATGGAGACCAACAACCCTCCTCTACAAACAATTAGATAAACAATATGCAAATTATAGACAAGAAATAGAAGAAAAAAATATCAATAAAACTGCTATTAGTAAAACGGCACCTTTAGTAATTCAGCAATCATCACAGTCTTGTTGATGGCTCTACCAGTAGCTTTGAGGACAACCTCATTGGCACCTTTCTCCTAAAAGGAATAAAATTAATTAAAAATTAACGAAATACAGGCAGCGTACATGCAAGAATAAAGAAAGTAAAAACAGGATAAAGCGTTCCAAAAGAATAAATAAATAAATAAAAACCTCAAGCAGAGAAATAGCATAAGAAATGTAATTCCTGAGTCTGCCTTGAGCTGTTATCCTCAATTCATTCTCGCTAATGGCCGTCTCCGTCTTTGGCTTCTCCACCTTCTGGTATCGATCCATCTTGCTCTCGCTCTCTGTGCTTCATTATTTCAAACAAAATTTCTAAATAATTAATAATTATCATAATTTAAAATTTTCAAAGAAAATTAAATAATTTTTTTCCCATTAACCAAACAAATATAAAATTAATCTCCTATGAATCTTTCAACAGCAAGCAAATTTTTTAAAAAATAAAAGCTTAAATAAACGATAATGTCGAATAATGAGACTGAACGATACCTGTTAAAACGGCGTGTCGTTCGTTGGACTCTGCTCAATTGCTCGTTCTTTCGCTAGATTGGCTTTATGTGTCTTTATTTATTTTTTTTTCCGTTTATTTCACAAAAATTCAAATAATTTTTCTTCCTAACTTCTGAATTTGTAAAAGGCCGCCAGTGGCGCGCTCTTTTTTCGGATACTTATCTTGCGCGAGTTAGGGTTTTTGAGCCTGGGCCCGACTCTGCTGATTGGGCATGCCGTTGACATCTTGCCACGTCAGGTGATCCCCGTAAAATTGAAATTCAAATTTTTATATGGAAAATGCTAGGAAACGAGAGAATGATGAGAAAAACAGCAGCAGTTGCTGCCGTTTAACGTTTCGTTCCTCTCGCTCATTAAAATATTAAAAAAATAAATAAATAAACAAAGAAATCGATGCGTGCAGAGGAAATACAAACCTTATCCACCTTATCTCTAGTCCTGACTTTCCTTCTCCCTTACGCTCCTCTCTCACACAAATCATCGTCACCTCCTCACGCAAATCATCATCTTCTCAACTAGTCGGCATCCTCTCTCACGCAAATCACCGACAACCGCTCACGGCTTCCGGTTTCCCTCTCCAGCCAGCACTCACGGCAAGCAGCACTGTTTCCTTCTCTCTCTCGGCTCTCTCGGCAAAATTAAAAGGTACATTTTTTGATCTCCCATTATCTATATGTTGAATATGCACGGATATAAACAATATAGATGACAAAAAACACTTAGATGTGATGTGATTATTTTTTACGATTAATGATGAGTTCAGCCTCAACTAAGGAGCAATTGTATGATCATAATTGAGATGAAATCTAAATGTGGCAGTGTGTGCATAAAATGGTGACGAATTTTATTAACTGTACCTAAATTTGGGCTCTCTTTTGGCAGTTTGCTTGGTGTTTCTTGGTATTATAGGGAGACAAGCTAGAATCATAGACTGAGTTGTGAGTTTGGGCCTGCCAATTGTCAATTTGCCACAAAGGGTATAATCCAAATATTGATTTTGTGCTATTCCTTTTACCAAAATTGATGGGTAGTTCATGTTCATTGATTATGGGTTGGTTGCTTGCTTTCAATAGACCTACTGTGTGATTAAATATTGATTTTAGCATTTCAGTTTGTAAGAAATTGGTATGTAAAATTGTTTTGGAATGTAATGGGAAGTTTGAATCTATAATTTGTCGGGTTTTTGTTTTGCAATCCATGTGCTTGTTAAAAGTGGTATGTTTCGGAATAAATGAATAGTAGATTCAACTTAATCGATTAATTGCATGCTTGCTGTAATTTTTGCTCTGTTTTTAACAATCGATTAATTGCATGCTTGCTGTAATTTTTGCTCTCTTTTTAACTTCCAAGATTGCATGCTTGCTGTAATTTTTGCTGCTTGTGATTATCTTTGCAAATTTAAGGGGGAAAGGCTTTTATACTATCTTATGAGTGCTTTGTATTTTAATGCTTTGTTTTTTTATATATTTTGACAGTTTAAGTAGTTTATGAATGACGATGTCATCTAGTACAAATGAAACTCGGAATTCATTACAAATATGTAACGAATGCGGTGAACAAATGGAGTTGTTTACGTCATGTACTACAAAGAATTCAAATCGTAAATTTTGAAAAAGAATTCAAATCGTAAATTTTGAAAATGTAGAGGATGTAAGAACTTTGAATGGGTAGAAGACCATAAATGCAGTGAAGAGAAAATTGATTTGTTAGTGGAGGAAGTTAAAAAGTTGGCATTAGAGATTGAATGCTTATCTATTAAGTTTCAATTATGTGAAGCACAGAGGGGGATTGTTTAATGATGAACTTCGAAGAAGACAAACACTATGTTATGATTTGATTAGAATACTTGTAATTATTTTACTATATTTTATATTCAAGAATTTTTTTAAAGTTCTTTTAATTTGTACTATAAACTTAAAAAACTTGTAATTTGGTTATAAATTGTTCTAATTTGGTGATACATTCATAATGTAACAAAAATTTTCTTTGCTTTAAATCCTGAGTTGAATGTTGTGGCTCCATGGATGCTATTGAATATGCTAAGAAGCACAACGTGCTTGTTCCTGTAACAATAAAATCCATATTCAATCTCTCTAATTCTTTTATACTCGTGGCATTGAAGGGGAGCATATTGGAAGATTCAGAAAATGAGCCGAAAAAAGATATGTACATGAATATGGATTGATCCAGAAGATGCACCTAACATCTCTAGTTCATTCTGTAGTTTTTAATTTATACTTACTTTCTCTTGCATGTACTCTATTTTTGTAGATACGTTGAAATTGGTATAGTCTCAAGAATTCATGTTTCAGTTAATGGGAAGAAGCTATCTCCAGCATCTCTTCTAGCTGAACTCAATGAAATTGGAGGAAGACATGGAATAAGACGTATTGACATGGTCGAAAACAGGCTTGTTGGTATGAAAAGTTTGTGCATGCAAGCCATGGAATGATAGTGAAAATACTAGTAAACATTAACACAAATGTAAGTGAAATAATAGTGAAAATAATCGAAACAAGTTAAAGTCAAACATGAATTTGTCGTCTCAAGCCAAATCTAACTGAAATGATAGTGAAAATAATCGAAACAAATACAAGTCAAACATCAATTGCGGCGATTGTTGTCTTCATTACATTATTGATGTAACAATTGTTGAAAATTCTCACTTACAGATCCTTCATACGTTATCGAAGGAGAAGAATAATGCGACTGCAAAGCATACGGTGGGACTATTGCTATAATACACAAGAAATTAAAATATCATTATACATTTTAAAAATTTGACAATGTAAAATATAAGTATGCATTTAAGAAATTTATAAATATAAGTATACTTACTGTGTGCCAGCAATAAGGAATTGACTGGTAAATATTATTTCCAACAACTTGAAATGGGTATACAGGTACCTGAAAATTTTTTGTAAAATTCATATTAAAATTTACTTGTGAATTTGTTTCTTACATTATAATAGTTTAAACCCCCGTGCTGATTGAGATTTGCATTTACAGTGCTTCCTTCGTGAAACGTCTACATATATTCAACAACATACTTAGTTACATATGTTCAAAATAGTTGAACTAACATTAATAATAAAAACTCACAAAAATATACCATGGCTATGTTGCTCTGCCGTATGTTGCTCTAATGTGTGGAGATTTCATTAGGCATTTCTAAAGATGCTGAAGCATTTTCTTGCACATCCTGTAAAATTATAATATACAATAAAATTAAGATAAAATGAAGATAAAATAAAATTATAAAACATATATATGTATTTAAACAAACCTTATTCTTTTCGGCAGTCTTGTTCTTTTGGGCAGGTTTTTTTCGGAGTGAAAATTGTTTTCTCAAACAAGGAGGACGACTTTTACGGCGTGCCGCTACTGGATCATTAATTACATGTTCAATATTGTTGTTGCTACAACTTATTTTACCAATAGCAGTTGTTTCCACACTTACACACCGAATTTGCTTGGGCAGATCCTTCATTGTTTTATTAATCCAATCCAACACAAATTTGTAACTACTCTCATCATCAGCAGCTATGTTTGCAACCTCAGTGAAATCAGTACATATTTTTTCATATCTCTCCTGCTGAATGGATAAATTCTGCACATCATAATTAACTTTCACCTTACTATAACATCTCCTCACATCTTTTCTCCACCTTGATAAAATGTACATCTCTGGAAGTATTTCAATATCGTGCCATAACAGCATTGAAAGGGCATGTCTACAAAGAATTTCTCTAAACTGAAACTTTGAGCAGATACAGCTAACTTCACATTCAGTTTCATAAAAAACAATCTCAAAGTTTTTTTTTCTTTCCTTGCCCAAGTGATTCACTAACTTCATATATTGACCCAACAGAGTCCATTGTATCACAATACATCAGTGCAGTTAATTCTTGCTAGAATTCTTTGAACTTAGCAATTGTGTACAACTTCTCAACTTGTTTCTCTATCTCATATCTTGTTACACATGGAGTGTTTTTACTGAAACACTTGGCATCTGCTTGCCATTCCAATTTAGCTTTCCTTCGCAATGCATTTTCATATTGCTTCACAAACTACTTTAAATTTATTTTTGAGTTAACAAACCCATCAAAAAATGCATTCAGACTTTCACTTCGCTGAGTTGTTGACATTCCCGTCCAAAAACTGTCTTTCAAATAACATGGAACCCAACGATACCTCTCATTAAATAAACCATTTAGCCAAGCATTATCCCATAAATCATATGTTGTAATCATGTCATGCCAATCTTCCTCAAATGCAGCAGGGCTCAACGAATCATAAACAGTAGAAAGTAACGAATAAATAATACATTCACGTTCTTTAAAAGCCCCTAACTTTTCAGGCACCTTCTTCATTATATGCCACAAACACCATCGATGCCTAGTTGTAGGAAAAACATTCTCAATTGCCTTTTACATTGCTTTATCTTGGTCAATAATAATACCAATGGGAGGAGAATCGGACATGCATGATAGCCATACCTCAAACAGCCACGTAAATGTCTTCGTATTCTCGTGAGAAATCAATCTGCATTCTAACAAAATAGACTGCTCATGATGATTAACTCCAACGAAAGGGGCAAACGGCATATCATACTTGTTCGTAAGATACGTGGTGTCAAATGTGACAACGTCCCCAAAATATTTATAAGCTGCCTTGCTCCTTGGATCTGCCCAAAATACATTTTTCAATCAATCATGTTCATTCAAGTCAATGCTAAAACAAAACCCATCGCATTTTGCTTGTTTTTTTTTCTCGAAGTACTTTAAAATTATCATAGCATCTCCTTCTCCAAGTTGTAATCGTCTTACTTTATCAACAAGATTTCTACAATCTTTTTCTAAAAATGACACATTTTCATGCCCACCAGCTTCGACAACAATAGAATTAAAATTTTGGGCAATATTAATTCTCGCAGAATCATTCATTTCAATTCACTTTTTTACACATGCACTAATTCTATAGTTACAAGGGAAATATCTTGCTTTCTCCGGTCTCAATCCATGATTATGCTGAAGGTTTAAAGTTTGAAGAATCCATTTTTCCTCTTCATTTACACAACCTCCGATTTTAGCTTCACAACCAATTTTCACAACAGGTTTCAGCTTCAGCATATTAGTAGATCTACTATCTACTTTGCCGCTACGGCCACATGCAAAGGTTGCATATTTTACAGTCTCGTCGCTCCCTTTCTTACTCGTTAGCTTCTTCATGGGAAATCCTTCTTGTCTACCGTAAGCTTTGTAAAATTCAAATATTTTCTCATAACCATCGAATAACATACCAAGAGTTGGCTCAAATTTTTCCAGTGGCACATCTTCGATTGTATGCTCATTTTCAAAATTTTCCATTCCTACAAAATAATTAACATTTATATTCAGTTTCAAAAAAATTTAAATTTACAAAATTTTTAAACCAAATAGAGTTGAAATAAAACTAAATTCATAGCATAAACTACAACAACTCCAGAAGCAGAATCATTTTCAAAATTGACATATGACATTGCATGCAGAAATAGATAACAAAAAATAAAGTATCCTTGTGAAACAGAAAATTTACATAGCATTAACTGCTAATGTTGTCACTTCATAAACACACAAACTTATGGAAACACCAAAGTTGAACAAGCTCAGCAACTTAGCTTATTACATTGCTTAAATTTCATAAGCTTAAATTCCAACGAGACACACCAAAATAACAAGCTTAAATTCCAGAAGATTAAATTCCAACGAGACTCACCAAAAGAACAAGCTGAAATTCCACAATACATGCCAAATCTTTCACATAACAGAAAAATAAAAGAAAAAGAATAAGCTGAAAAAAGCCACCGGTCACTTAATGTTTGCCGAGAGAGCCGAGAGAGAGGGGGAAAAAGTGCTGCTTGCCGTGAAAGGCTGGCTGGAGAGGGAGGAGGCCGTGAATAGTTGCTAAGTTGAGAAGATAGTGATTTGCATGAGAGAGGAAAGTGAAAGCCTGCTAGATTTCACGCGCCATTTCTTTATTCAATTTTTATTATTTTTTTAATGTTTTAACGAGCGAGAGGAACGAGACGCGAAACAGCTGCAACTACTGTCGTTTCTCTCGTCATTCTCTCATCCATCTCGCTACCTAGTAGCACTCTTTTTATATTTGCATCATATATTCAGTGCTACGGAGGGATGGCAATGGGGATCGTTTGTTCGCGCTTTGTCATTACTAAATTTATATCCACAAAATAGTTAAATTATTAAATTCACTTACAACTCACAATAAAAATTTTTATTATTGTAAATAAGAAATTAAAATTTTAACATTAAAATAAATACACAAAACATATTAATCTAACACAAAATATTTTTATTGCAGGCAAATCATCATTACTTATATCAATGTCTTTCTCCATCTTTTAATCAATATATAAGCACTATCAATAATATTAACAAGTAAACTTTATACAACTATTGTTAAGGCAAAACAAACAAAATCAGTCAAAATAAAATAAAATATCTATAATATTAAACTTGAAAATTATAAAATTTCTGCTTATTAAAAGTTTATTTTATATGTTGAAGTGAGATAGGTTAGGTTTAGGAATTAGAAAATTTAACTTGGATATATTTATGATTAAATTTTCTAATGTAAATTTTATAATTAAAATTAAAAATATAAATAATTAAAATAAAGAATGCGAGTTGGTGGATACCCGCACTGGAACCCAATAAATTTTTCTTAATACCAAACACACCAACAACCCGTAGTGGGTTTGAGTATGAAATACCAAAGTCACTTGCAGTCTAGAAAATTACCTAGATTTTTGTTAGCGATTTTGTTGGTTGGTGGGTAATTTTACCATCCCTAATGCTACGTGGCTTTTTATTATTGTTTTTGAAAGATATAATTGTTAGTTATTAGATAAAAATATCAAATCAATTAAATTTTAATTGTATATTACTATACATGCATATGTGATAGAAGATTGTAAAGAGTTAAACATAAGTGCTCAGTAATGGATCCAAATCCATGACTATTTTTTTAACAAATAAAGGTCAGCTGAAATTTAATTAAGATTAACAGAAAGTGAGGCTATTTGTACAATTTTTTTTTAAGGAAAGTTATATGTTTATTCATTGAATAAAGTGAATATATATAATAATTGCATAGTAGTCCATGACAGATTAGATAAACTGATCTACCCCTTGTATTTTTTAAATCTGAAGCATAAAAGTTCCAAATCTATCATAAAATCGTAGCAAAAGAAAATCTATTATAGCAGTAAATGTATAGATCATTAAAAAATATCGAAGAGAATGAAGATAAATCAGTGCACCCAAGACTATCACAGAGGTATCATCCAAGTGCTAGATTTATTCTTAATTGCTTATTATGACTCACATGATAAATTGAATTATTGAACATTTACGGGAGAATAAATTTTGTAATAATTACACCCACTCCCTCATTTTAAGGATAGTGGTGGAGTTTAATCATTTCTCTTAATAATGAAATTGTTAAAAGTGATCTTTTATCGAAGGGAGTAGAGAATTCTAGCTATTAATCTCCTTTTAATTAGAGGGAATTAAAGAAGTTTTTAAGTTACAAAGTTGTGGTATAAAAATGGGACCCCGACCTAATCAAATTATAATACCGTAAAAATTATTTTTTCCATCACAATTTTGGCCAGTGACAAAAATAAGCTAGATCACACCTTCATGGTATATAGTTAGAGAGCTTCAAATACTTTGAACAATCATTACTAGAGGTATATTTTAATATTTTATACCTATTTAAATTTACACGAAGTTAGTGCACCCATAAATTTAGAGCTCCAATAGGAATATCCCTAAGCTCTTTGGTGAGATTCTCTAGTCTCTACTGCCTGACTTGGCGTCTCCAATTGAGACATTAACTTTGCAGATCTAACATTTGGAGGCAACAAAACTAAGATTAAAAAAAAAAACGCTTATTATCATAACATAACAGTATATATAAAGACTCCCAACGGACCACACATCCAAGTGGATTGATACTCCGGTGGATATGAATCAATCGAGACAAAACAACTACCATATTTTGGGATGGATAGTTAAAAATTTATGGAGAGGAAAATATAAAATTAGAGGGAAAAAAAACCATGAATATCTTCGCGTTTGAAATAAATTATTATCACATGATTTCATAAGATAAAAACACATTATATATCACGTTAGTTAGAATTTAAATTTTGTATTGTTATATTTCAACATTTTAAGCCCGGCACCATTATTAGATTAAAGTAAACCAATTTACTTTTTAGTTGGAGAACTTCGTATTTTTTCTTTTTAGTAAGAAAAGAGTATTTTATTCTTTAATGGGAAACTCTATATTAAATGACTATTTTTCAACACCGCTTACATGAGTAAGGGAGGGGAGAAAAATTGATTGTCGTCATGCTGTGCTTAAAATAAATTAATTGAAGAAGAATAAACACCAATTTTATTATCCAACAATTTATCAATTACAGTTTATTTGTTCCGTTTAGTAATTTTGTTAAAGGATAAAATACTAATATAGTTAAAACAAATTATCAGATAGTTTGGCCCTATTAAACCAAGTCACTTATAAAAAAAAAGGAAAAAAAATTCTTATTATTTCATAATATAACATTTAAAGACAATAAGTCAGATGCTGTGAAAATTTTTCAAAAATTTTCACCCATACAAATATAATTAGTGCAATAAAGAACATATTTTGCTAGAACATCCATTGCCTGGTTACAATTTCTAAGAACAAGATTAATCTTGAAATCTTGCTTTGGTAAAAGTAAGTAGCAGCAATAATTCAAAAAAGACCTTAATGAGTATTGCGCTTGTTTGAAAATAATCTTTTTTGTGAAAATCATTACCTAAATCTAAGAATATTCATGTTATATTATCAAGAACCAGTAACAAAATACATGAAAATGTACCTGAATCTATAATGCGCAATTACTTTATAGAGCCCTAGAGTTTGCCTTTCAAATCAATATATTTTACTAAAGAACCTTTAAGTTTCTTTATGCACTCTCTTTGATAATGGAATGTTCGAAAGGAATAAAATGATATGAGTGACCTGAGGACTATAAATATTTATATAGATAATTTTCTTATTATTTTTATATATTCATAGTTAGCCCATCATAAAAATAGAAATTAACTTTAAGTCTTTAACTCCTTACACATTAAAAGCTCGTATCCTATTAAATAAATTAAAAACCATATTATCGAAAATCTTTATAAATAACTTTTAATTAGGGCTAACCTTATGATAATTTACAATATATAGTTGTTCAGATAGAAGCCCAATATTAAATTAAGGATCCTGCTCAATTAGAATTAATTGAGTAACTAGCAAAGAGTTTGACTTAAAATGAAAGGACATAAACCAATCTTTCTCGCAAGCTGTACACTAAAACTCGCTCAGCAATATGCAAATCATCAGAATAAATCCCCACATCTACACCCACCGCCATAACCAAACCATCATGATTTCTCACTACTGCATCATAACTGATGGTACCTGTATTCACGTCAAAAACAGTATCAATACTAAGCTAATATCGTCATTGTGCTGGTGGTTCTCAATCAAGAGTAGTAACAAAATTGCTAAGTACATTCTCAATGAGGATGAAGTGAGGAGAAGAAAAAGTTATATAACTTTTGCAAGTATAAGAGGAGTAAAAGCCACTCCATCATATAATTGCTTTTTTATGATCCAAGTCACTTTTTTTCCCAAAGGACTTGCAAAATTTACTTTCATACATAGAGGAGATAAGGCTCAAACACCAACTCCCATGAAAGCAAATTCGGAGCCTAGTCATTTCACTAATGATGGCAATGGGGCGGGTTTGGGGTGGGGATCATGATCCCCAAATCCAAATCCAAGCCCAAACCTGAACCCGAACTTGATTTGGAAGCAATCCTTAGACTTGATCCATACAAAAAAATAATAATTATTATAATTGGAGATAGATTGGGTATGTCCCAGAAAATGTCTGAATTGAGTAAGGATTACAATGGGATCCCATCCCCATTTAATTCTTTTTTTTCAAAAAAATTAATAATCTTTTAATATTTAGACCCTTTTTTAAAAAAATTGAATATACATATTTAAAAATAAAATTAGAAACGATCAAATTTTAAGAACCTCCAAATAAATAAAAACATAATAATTCTAAGCTTTCAACATAATTACAATTATCAACTTTTACAAAAAAAAATCAAAATAATGCTAAGTCTTCAACATAAACTTGCAGTAACTTCTCAGTAACCATCACCATTGATGCACATTCTAAAATTCTTCATAAACCTATAACAAGACAAACAAGAAAATAAAAATCATGTTTTAACAATTTCAACTTAATAAATGCTAGACAAAATAATTTAAACTAAAACTATAAACCGCCACAGCCTCTACATTTGTTTCAATTTATGGTTCCTCATCAAGAATCTTGGCATATGACGAACATATAGATGCTACAACTAATTAAAATATTACAAATGAAAAAAAATAAAGTTAATTATTGGTTAAGTTAAATAAACAAAAATATAAAAATTAAAATGTAAACCATATATCTTTACAAAAAACACGTATCCAACTTTAATTACACATCAAAGTCTCCAACGTGCTTTGATGAAGAATATTACGATATAACCTTACAAATCAACCACCAGTACTGAAAGTTGTTTCAAAAGCAACAATGGTCAGTTGAATTGCCAAAATATCTATTGCAATTCGAGATAATATAAAATAGTTACTAGCATTCACTTTCCACCAAGTTAAATAAAAAAGTGTTCATCAACATTAAATGATAGTAACTTTTCACCTAAATAAGTGCCTCACTCATCCTTTATTTTCTCTTTACCAACATTAACAAAACTAATAAATCCTAAAATCCATTCATTTGAACTTCTATGGGAACTAAGCTCGGCATAGAATGAGAACTACTCAAAAAATTAGAGTTATACCCAATAAAACTAGCAGTTGATGCTCATGTAGCTCTTTACTCTTTCACTATACTTTGACAATCACATACACTGTGTGGACACAAGATAGTGCATGAATAGGAGGAGGAGAAAAGGCCACTCCATCATACAATTGCTTTTTTTTTTTTATCCAAGTCACTTTTTTCCCAAATAGTTGCAAAATTTGCTTTCATAGATAGAGGAGATGAGGCTTAAACAGCAAATCTCATAAAAGCAAACTAGGAGTCTAGTCATTTCACTAACCTTTAATGGTCGTGATTTAATGTATGTTAGTTCATTTAAAAAATAAAATACGCGGAGAATCATATGATTTAACTTAAAAAATTTAACCTAGTTCTAAAATTATGAAAACTAATCTAATTTAATTAATTGAAATTCCTATAGTTTTTTGTGAAATTATATATCAAAATAATATATACAACATGTGACATAATCTTCTTCTATTGATAGATTTTAATATTTTATTTCAAAATCCTACAAACATAAATCATCGAATTTAAGGTTTTTCATTTACAAATAGATTAAACTCAATTTGATTGAATTTATAAATTATTTTTAGTGAAAATATTATAAAGAAAAAAACCTTAAATTTTAAAATATTTAGAAGTAATTTCAGATCATTATTTCTACCTTGTGTTTAATACAATATTTGATGACATTGGATTATATATAATTAACTTGACCGTGTATACAACTGCATTGTATATACAACTTTACTATTAGCGAAATTTAATTAATTGAATAATTGTATTGTATATACAATATATGTGTATGTTTCTTAAGGAATAATTTCTCCTCAACGTAGTTAAAAACTTCTAAGGGTTAGATGATATTTTTGTTTTACAAATTTAGTCAAATGTTAAAGTTAATGGAACAATCTGTTGACTTACGGGGTCAAGTTTTAATGTTTTTAAATTTCAATTTTAGTGTGGTAAATTAAAGTATGTCATTTTATGAGGGACGATTAAAAAAATCATATTTAATTATTAATTTTAAATTACTAATACAATTTTTTATAAAAAGTATTTTTATTAATAATTTAAATTATTTTTTATTTATATTGATACTTACATAATTAATTTTTTAATAATAAGAAGAAGAAGAATAAAAAGTTACATTTATTGTAACTTACCAGTAAACTTTTTAGTGTAAAAATAAGTAGAGTTAGATGGCCAGTGTATAAATTTTACCTAAATCTAAGTTATATTAAATATAATAGACCCTACTAATAATAATACATAAAAAAAAAATTATAACGGAGTCCTCATCGGCATGCCCCATGGGATTACTCATCACATGAATAAACTATGGGCCAAAAACAATCTTTGCCCTTAAAAAACGTGTAATTTGGACTTAATTTACATGAATCCTCCCATCAACCAAACATTATTTCTATGTAGGCCATATTGGAATTTTGCATCCAAATGTCAGGCTGATGATTCAAGGTGCTCTTTGTCAACGGAAATGAAAATTTTGATATGGCTGCAAATTCCTTTTCCCCTACTAAAATACAATAGTAGTTAAATTTGAATGGTAGCACAATTCGAATATTTGAACTCAAAAAAGTCAGAACATATACCAAAATATTTTATAAAATGCGCTGACTTGGAAAAAAAAAACATTAATAAATGAATTTTATCAAATGTGTAATGTTTTTTTACTTTTTATTTTTTATCCTTTTCTTTTTTTCATAATAACAAGGCAATCATCATGTTCAACATTCACATGAGATCTGGAACAAATTATTTAAGTGGTAGAGATCAAGTACAACATTACAACCAAGCAAATCACACATGAGGTTGAAATTTTGCTTTCCCAAATAAGAAACAAATAATTAAATAAATAAATTCTCACTTAATTTGAGCTCACTTAAGTTTTGTTAAATAATTTATAACACCAGTGAACAATTACTAATCACAAACTCATATATCCTTCCTTACCCCTTATCTAAACTCCTCTCTTCACCTAAATTCATATCTATGGAGGCTTTGGCAATTCTTTTGTGTTTTATTATTTTTCTTGTTTAATACCGGGGTTGTCATATAGATCTGAAATTTTCTGAGTCTAGATCTAGATAATTTCAAGCTTTCTTAGATCGATTTCAATATGTTCATCTGGTGGAGCTTAACATTATTGCACCTGCAGTTTCTTAATCCTCCACTAATGAGATGTAAAATAATTAGAAGTAGGATGCTTGATTCCTCTTGAATACTCTAAATTAAGCTTTCAATTTCCACGGAAATTGATTGATTGGACTCGAACGGTTTATAAAAGATACTCATCAACTCGAACGTTCAAGTCAGTTTAGAGGGGTGTGGCTACAATGCCGGGGGCATTGTAGCCGGCACCATTTTGAGAGCCCGGCTGTCTTTGGCTGCCATTTGGCAGCCAAAGACTTGGTGCAGCCGGTTAACAAACCGGTTGCACCATATTTTAAAAAGAACATATAAAAAATATAATATAAAAATTAAAAAACTAAGAAAAAGTCAAAATAATTTTTTATAATATAATTAATAGCAAAAGATAAATAAATTAAATAATATAATACAATATAATATCATGAAATAAAATGACAAAAATAAAGAAATTGAAAATGAAAAAAAATAGTATTTCAAGTTTAACGTTTGTTGTTGCATGTCTGACGTCTCGATTGCATGTTTGACGTAAGATGTTGCATGTGTTGAATAAAGCCAAAATAAAGAATATTCCGGAATATTCTCGTCCGTTTCATGTTTAACGTCGAAGTTGCGAATTTTACGTGATAAGTCGCATATTTTGCGTGAAGTGTTGCAAGTTGCATGTTTAACAACAGTTGTTGCATGTCGGACGTCACGGTTGCATGTTTGACGTAAGATGTTGCATGTGTTGAATAAAGCCAAAATAAAGAATATTCTGGAATATTCTCGTCCGTTTCATGTTTGACGTCGAAGTTGCGAACTTTACGTGATAAGTCGCATATTTTGCGTGAAGTGTTGCAAGTTGCATGTTTAACGACAGTTGTTGCATGTCTGACATCTCGATTGCATGTTTGACGTAAGATGTTGCATGTGTTAATTAAAGCCAAAATAAAGAATATTCCGGAATATTCTCGTCCGTTTCATGTTTGACGTCGAAGTTGCGAACTTTAAGTGATAAGTCGCATATTTTGCGTGAAGTGTTGCAAGTTGCATGTTTAACAACAGTTGTTGCATGTCGGACGTCACGGTTGCATTTTTGACGTAAGATGTTGCATGTGTTGAATAAAGCCAAAATAAAGAATATTCTGGAATATTCTCGTCCGTTTCATGTTTGACGTCGAAGTTGCGAACTTTACGTGATAAGTCGCATATTTTGCGTGAAGTGTTGCAAGTTGCATGTTTAACGACAGTTGTTGCATGTCGGACGTCACGGTTGCATGTTCGACGTAAGATGTTGCATGTGTTGAATAAAGCCAAAATAAAGAATATTCCGGAATATTCTCATCCGTTTCATGTTTGACGTCGAAGTTGCGAACTTTACGTGATAAGTCGCATATTTTGCGTGAAGTGTTGCAAGTTGCATGTTTAACGTCAGTTGTTGCATATTCGACGGTCGGATTTCATGTTTGACGTAAGATGTTGCATGTGTTGAATAAAGCCTAAATAAAGAATATTCTCGAATATTCTCGCCCGTTTCATGTTTGACGTCAATGTTACGAACTTTACGTGATAAGTCGTATATTTAACGTGAAGTGTTGCAAGTTTCATGTTTAACGTCAGTTGTTATATGTCTTACGGTAGGAGTTCATGTTTCACGTACGATGTTGCATAACCGACTTACCGATTGTTGCCAGTGACCTAACCACGCGAATCCGGATTTCCAGAAATTCATAACCGGCTTACCGGTTGTTGCCAGTGACCTAGCCACGCGAATCCGGATAACCGGTTGTGAAATCCGGTTATCCGGTTGTGGACAACAAGCATGTCCCTTGAATCCGGATAACCGAATTTCACAACCGATTTTCCGGTTTTGTCCAGTAAAGCGTTTCAATTCGGTTTACATGTCCCTCGAATCCGGATAATCGGTTGTGAAATCCGGTTATCCGGTTGTGGACAGCAAGCATGTCCCTTGAATCCGGATAATCGAATTTCACAACCGATTTTCCGGTTTTGTCCAGTAAAGCATTTCAATTCAGTTTACATGTCCCTCGAATCCGGATAACCGGTTGTGAAATCCGGTTATCCGGTTGTGGACAGCAAGCATGTCCCTTGAATTAAATTCAACTTATACCCAATAATCATATTTGGGAATTTACCTAACTTACTAATTTTTATTTAACTCATACACAAATTATAAATGTGTTCATTAAATTACACATAAATTTAATTGTGTAACTATTTTTTACATGATTGATAAAATGATGGCTTCAAAAAGAACTTGTAATTTGAAAAAAAAAAATCCTATTAATTATCATAAAATTACATATCTATCCAATTTTTTTCCTTATTTTAGTCTAATAATAGTTTGAAAAAGAATTTGATAATTCAAGTGAAAATCACTATTCTTATTTGTTGCATAATAATATTTTTTAGGTGCATTTTGTTAGATTTTTTTTAAACAAACTAATCATGGTGGATATTTTAAATTACTGAGCCACAAAAATTCTAAGCTCAATTGAAATTTACAATCGTTTATGAATGAAATATGCTAGCAAAACAAAAAAATATTGAGGGATAAAAAAATATGGTAGAAAGAAAAAGGCAACATCACTATGATCATTGTTATAGGAAAAATAAAGCGAAAATCTTCCCAGGGTAAATCCATATGCTAAACATCCAAAATTGACAACGTAGAATTTCAATATCACCAATAACACCCCCCAAACCTAAAGATTGCAACAAATTGATGGCACATTTGAGGGCTTAGAACCTAGTTTATCTTAAATCATTTTGGATTAAATTATATCACAATTTTTTCATTTTTTTTTAATTGTGTGAAAACAAACTACAGTACACTTATTTCAAAAGAAATTTGTTAATGAAAAACAAAATAATGAAAATCAAGAGAGCTCATTTATAAGAGTAGACTATAAAAAGAAAAAAAATATTATAAGCATAATCTCCCAAAAAATAAAAGCTTTGTCAAATTGAGTTACAAACTAATTACAATTTCATTCGTACTCGTAAACCAAGAGGTTGCGCAACATTAAAAAGTTTCCAGTAAAACACTTATGCCAGATAATTTATAGAACCAAGCAATATCCGGTTGAATTCTCCCCTGCAAATAATTAAAATTTTCAAGTTAATCGATAAGATAAAAATAGTCGTTAATCATAATAAGAAGCAACAGCAAATTACACTAAAAAATAGCAGGAAAAAAGCATCAAAACAGCAAATATAACCAAGAGACAACAATAAAAAATGCCCAAAAACAGCAGAAAAAGATGCCCAAAACAGCAATAAAAATTACCCTAAAACAACAGTGAAAATGCCTAAAAACAACATAAATAAATCCAAAACAAAAGTGAAAAATTGCCTAGAATAATATCTAGTTTTATCTATCCTATCAATTTCGCTTCTGCTTTGCCTACTCCATTAGCTGGTATCATAAAGGTTCTGTGCAAATCACACAACTTTCCTTAATGTCCATGTCCATCCATACCAAATCCAGCACTGAAAAGAAAAAAACAAAACAGAAACAGAAAATCCTAAATTTTTCGAAACCCTAGCCACAACAACCGACACCACTGCCGCTGCCACTATGGCCACCCACCACCATCGTTCAGCTAGCCAACACCACCATTAAACGTGACGGCCTCCACTGACCAAAACCCTATCGACCGTCATCCTTAATCAAGACTAAAGCCACCACAAAACACCCAAATCTGCAAGCTCTCCACCCACTATTGCCACCATCTTCGACCACCACCACCATCGTTCAACCAACCATCTAAATCATCGTCAGCTGCCGACCAAAGCCCGACCGTCCATAGGCCTTAATCAGCTGCGCAACAACTGCATGAACAAACCAAAACTGCGAGCTCTTTATCAGCCGCCGCTGCAAAACCAGCCACTTTTAAATTAGAAATTTAATAAAAAAGAAAAAAAGAATACCTTTATTCATTCTTATACATGCCTCCCACTGAGCAATGTAGGGCTTGAGGAGAGATATCAAATTTGAGAATGAAAAAACTAGGGCTTGAACATAGATAGGCCAATTTTGAGAATGAAAAATTTAGGGATTTGAGAGACCGAATTTGTTAATGAGAGATTTCAGAGAGAAAATATCGTTGTTGAGAGAGTGATTACATTTTGGAATGGAAAAATTTTAGGGATTTGAGAGACGAATTAAAAAAAAAAGAGGAAAATAGAGTGTGTGTAACCGGTTGCAAAGGTAGCCAATTATTTTCTAATTTAAAAAATTATTATATTTGAGCCGTTGGATTCCTTGAACTTAAATCCAACAGTGAATTAATTACTCCGGCATGGTACCGGGGACTTGTGTCCTGGCATTGTAGCTTTAGCCCAGTTTAGAGATTTTAAAAGTTAATTTAGATATGGATTCCCTCCTGACAAGATTCTCGAATTGACCAAAAGATCATTCCTATTTATAGACTGTGAGATGGTTGGTTGCTGGAAAAATATTTTTCGAATTTAAATCCTTGCTAGGAATGGCAATGGGGAGGGGAGGAGAGGGGACCGATCTCTTCATATTTATCCCCAATATTTTGTGTATGTTTCCGTCCCCTCACGTCTCCGTCAGAATTACTTGAGAGAATCTCAATCTCCTCCCCGAATAATAACAGGGAATCTCCGAGGGTCCTCGATCCCCGAATAACTAATATATTTTTTTATTTTTTATTTTGAGTTAATCATATTAAAATTAAAAATTTAAATAAAAGTAAAGTTCGAAATATATCTTACATTAATATCTATTACAAAAGTCACATACATTAAATTAGTAAGTAACGCAACATGCAAGGGATACAAACTTCTTTTACAAACTATCATGAACAAATTAATAGTCTAATACAAAATTGTTACAAATAAAGTCGAATTTAGATTTAAAATTAACTTTTTCAATAGTGGTGTGGACACTTTATAAATGTAGACTATTCCCTTTACAACACAATAGTTAAATCGGAGTAAATCAAGAGCAAATATTAGATTAGATATTAAAATTGTGATTCGCTGTGGGCAATTATAATATCTAAAAATAAAAAAAAATATTTAAGTTTAAAATATTTAAAGAATATTAAAATTAAAAAAAAATGTTGGGCTAATAGAATCTACTTGATTTTTTTAATGTCCTAAATAAAAAATTAGGACTTTGATTAGTTAATTAGGCATAAAAGTTTAATAATATAAATATTTTGATATTTTTTATTTTTACTAATATTTATAATTTTATAATTTAAATTTTATTATTTATTTACTAATAATTTTAAAAAATTAAAATAAAATTAAAAATTAAAATGAGGAAATGGGTAGGGGATGGGAATTCCACATCATCTTTGTCCCCTCCTCGAATAAGAAATTGGGTAAAAAAATTTCTCCGTCCCCTCCCCGAATAAGAAATTAAGTATGAAATTATCCTCATACCCTCTCCGAATGGAAAAAATCCCCGAGAGTACCCGTCCCCATGGAAATTTTTGTCATCCCTAATCCTTGCTTTTCATTCTCTTACTTTGATTTAGGCTGTTAAGAGCAACCATTTTTTATGTATTGGAACTCCTAGCATGTGGTCACTAAAATAACCACGCGCTATCACTTATCAACTTTATTAATTATTATTTGATTTCTTCAAGCTTTATATGTAAATAATCCGACAAATATTAATCTCAAATCTGGGTTTGTCTTCAAGTTTCATGACTTGTTATCCGAGTTTTAATTAGAAATAGGCTATATAGATCTTTAGTTCGGGATCACTATTGATCTTTAGTCCGCGATCAATATAAAATGCATCTGATGTTTAAATTAACAAGTTTTAAGGGACACATGCTGCAGTATAAGTGACAGTATTTTCTAGCATTTACGGTAAGCACATCATCTTGTATTTATTACACTATTACAATGTTCTTGTACCACTAGTTATTTAATCAAATTTATATTTGTTTAAAAAAAAATTCACAAACTCATATTGTATGTACATAAAAAAGCTCAAGAGAGTCTTAATTCTTAAGATTGAAGTGTGATAAGAAAGAACCACTCGGCATAGCCCGAGTGGTTCGAAACCCACAAAGCTCTGGTATTTCATTTCTCAATTAATTAAGTGAAAACAGTCTTCTTCCTTACCATGAGTAAGGAGTAGACATTCCTAGAATATTTGTTTGGGTTAAAAATTTGGACAGAACTCCATTAGCATTGATGTAAGTAGACATTTCTCGAATATTTGTTAGGGTTAAAAATTTGGACAGAACTCCATTAGCATTGATGTAAGTTGGTCCCACTAATAGTCTGATTTGTAAATATCAGTTATAATCTCATGTGATATGAGTTGTAATCTGAAAAATAATCTCATATAATAAAAAAAAAAGTGTGATAAGAAAGGAAGAGAATGAATAGACAATTAATGGAAGCGTGGAATAGGATCATACAATGAATCAGTTCCCACATGCAACTTTACACATAGTTACCAAATTTTCCTTCCAAGTGAAGAAACCCAATATTAAAAAGAAAATTCTAATAAAAATAAAAATCTCTTGCAAAAATCTTTGGGGCTGGAAGATTGGTTACCTACAACAACGAAGATTCTCAATTCTTTCCTCTTGCTTTCACCATCTTTGCTTTGCTTTTCCTTTGTCTACTACTCCTACATTACAATCATCCAATGCCCCCCATGTGAGATTGAGAAAGATGAGGGCTTTTGGGTTTTTGCTTTTTCGGCCTTTCTCACCTCTTTTAGATTATAGAGATATGGCCATAGGGGCAAAATGAAAACAATTTTTTTTTTTTTGGGTTGGTTGGAAATTTGTATAATTGATGTCACTAGACAGTCAAGCCATCAAACCCACACTGCTTATAGGTAAGAGACTGCTTCCTTGGACTTATCACTATTGCACAATCCACGGATACCTGTCCAAGTCATAATTCCAATTATGAATCCAAGAAAAAAAATTTGGTTCTTTTAAAAAAATACAAAATTAATTTGGGGGGGGGGGGGGGGGGGGAGAGGGGGGTTAGCAAAATTCTTGGGGATATGACTCTACTCTTTCTTTTGAGGTCTAGGGAGTGTAAATGCAATGCAATTTAACAAATAATGCATAAATGTTGCATGATAAAAAAAAAAGAAAAAGAACAAAGAGAGAAATAGAGAGAAGATTAACAGATGACTTTTCAGTAATCATGCTAAAGAAAGTAAAAGAACAATACAATCAAGCATGGCATGGCCAGGAAATAAGATCAAATGGATTGAAATTCCAATGATACAAATAGCTCAAAGAGATCATTGAAACATATTATGCTAGCTAGCAACATTACCTGTCTAGACATTTATATTGCTACATTATACTCAGATCTCAACTACAGTTCAAGTTTAAAAAATGTCTTATCTCGGGGTTCCATTAAGGTACCTATAGACTATTGTACCCAGTAAGGGTACATGCTAACCTAGTAGGCATATGGTAAAAAAATCAACAAAAATAAATAAACTCTAATTACTTATCGTTACCACGATATCCTATAACACCTTGATAAAATGATAAAGAAAAAACATTAAAATTCATATAAAAACCAAGCACAAGGCCTTGAAAGGATAAGGAATTGACAAATTGTCCACTTTTTTGGCTCGCACGGGTCCCACGGGTCACCGAAATTGACAATAGTGACTAGCGAAAAACAGAACCAGGACCCTTTTTTCTCCCTAAACATGACCAGACATTTTACCCTTTAATCTCTGGTTGCCAAATCTAACAATAAAAAACTATCAGCATTTTTGGCAATTTGAAAAAAGTCAAGGGGCCATTCAAGCAAAAATAGACAAGCATCAACTAGTAATGATTTTTTTTCGTCAAAACAAATAAATTTAATTAAAAAAATTCGAACTTCCGCTCCACGAAACTGCAAGTCCATTGGTGCATCTATGGATAAAAGGCGCGTAAAAATAAAGCAACTATCAGCAGCACCATTTTTTTAAAAGTAAAACAACAACTTTTATTAATTAATTATTTTATTAATATTATCATTGAAATTTATTTTTAGAAGCTTAAAAAGGAAGATAACAGGCGTACGATAAAACAGGGTTAGTTAAAGGTAACTATATGAAGAAAGGGGGCAAAAGTAGAAAAAATAGAAACAAAAAGGGCAGATGAGCAAATTTGGTAGAACTGGAAAAGTAGAGATCCGAAGGAAAAACATCCTCGTCTGTTAATAATAATAATAATATAGTAAATAATAATGCGCGTTAGCCAAGAAAAAAAAAATTAGAAATGGCGATAGCCGATAGTGGGTTTTGCTCAAACAGTGCCGACTCGGCCGCTCAAAACCGCAAAAATAAATAAATAAATAAATAATTTTTTACAGTAATTAACTGAAAATAGAGGGGAAAATGGGGGGTGACCTGAACGCCGGGAGAATCGAAGTTCATGACACGGATCTTAGCGCTAACGTCACCGAGGACTCGCAACTCAACGCGGTCGTTTAACGAGGCGTCTTTGATCAAGCTAGCAGCATCGGCCTGCATAAGATTAGCCCGATCGACGGCGATGGTGGCCTCTACGTTTCTGACACTGTGGGCCCCTTGGTAGAAGCCGGGGACAGAGGCCTTCCCCAAGGGAATCCCGCGGTACATGACGGTGAATTTGGACTCGCCGTACTTGATGCCGACCTTGTTCGGATTGGCGGCGGTGAAGAGAAGGTGGATGGTGAGGGAGAGTGAAGCTGACGTGGCGGCAATGGTGGTGCTGGGGTCCACGGAGGAGGTGGGGTTGGGTGTAGAGATGCCCATGTACTGGACGCCGACTTGTTGGAGATCGAATTGGGGTTTTTTAGGTTTGACGGCGAGGAAGATGATTAAGACGACGGCGAGGATTAGGAGGGCGATGAATGAGAAGAGGAGGAAGAGGCAGCAGCAGCAGCCTCTGAAGGAGGCCGAAGAGGAAGACGACGTTGTTGGGTAGTACTGGTGGTGGTCGTGATGGTGGTGGTATTGTGATTGTGGTTGCAGTGGTGGTGGTGGTGGAGGATGAGGGCGGCGTTGGTGGTGGTGGGTCCCGTTGGGTTGGGTTTGAGGTGGCATTTTGGGTTGTGAAGAAGAAGACGGCGTCGTAGCAGCCATCTCTCTCTCTCGTTCTCTGCTCATTGTGCCACTGTGAGTGTGGGGTGTGTGAATAGCAATACTTCTTTGCGAAAAGGAGATAGAGAAAGAAATGGAGAGAATGGTGGTGGGTGACTTTGCTTGACAGTGTGGACTTGCAAATTAAATTATGTGTTTTTATTTTCTATTTTATTTATTTTGTTGGTCCTTTATTCTTTTTCGTAATTTTACAATTTTACGACTATACCGCTAAGCCTATAATGTTATGTAATAATAAAAATAATAATATAGTCTGAGGTGTGTGTTACTTGTGGGCCCGTGGAATGTGGCTAAGTACAAAAATATGTCTTAATGTCTCTTTTTTTTTTTCCCTGGTTGATAAGCCGTAATAATAATAATGATAATAATGATAATAATGATAATAATAATAATAATAGTAATTTATGAAAATTAGCACTGACCACTTACTTTATAAGAGATTATTATCTTTTTTTTCTTTAGCATAGTTTGATGGCAATCCTAATTACTTTTTTTTTTCCTTATGTAAGCGAATTTGAATATTATATTTTTATTGGAAAATTTTAATTAATTAATTAATTAGTACTCACATACAACGATTAATGTGTAACAAATGTAACAGAATAAATGTCTCTTTTGCATTGATTTATTTAAGAAGTAAAAATGGTCCCGATTTCACCATTGCACTTTGTGCTTTAATGGAAGTTGTATACAAAAATTTGCTCTCAATTTTAAGATAAACGAAGACTGAAGGACGAGACTTATGTTTCTTGAATCTATTTTGATAAAGATTAAAAATACTTTCTAAAAAGAATGTTAAGTGATTTTGTATTTTAAGTTATTTTAGATATTACACTTCATCATTAAAAAAAAAGGGACCAATTTTTTCCTGGTGTTAATTGCCTAAGGTATTAAGTGAAAACGTTTTCGTTATTTTAACAAGTGACACTTTTGGTCTGATAATATGATGTTAGATGGGCATGTTATAATTTACCTGAAAGATTTCATTTTAAAACTTTTTATATTATCGGTCTAATTTTTTTATTAATATTAAATTAATTTAGAATGAAATTAAATTTTCTCTAGACTTATTTGAGCACGTCAAACATTTTATAATTGTATTTTATCAATTAAACTAGGAAATAGAATCACGCTTCGTGCGGCTTTGAAAAAATAATTTAGTATTATCATTTTTTTCTCACTTTGCATTTGATGAAACTGATAAAAAAAATATGAATTGATTTTTTTTAAGATGAGACAGTCTTATAAAACTAATGTTATTTATGAAAATTAACTTTTTTTTGTTAACTTACAAAATATATATTAATGTGTATAGTATGAGTGTACAAACCTCATAGTTTTTGTAGTTGTTCATAAGCTCCAAATTAAATTTTATAACTGAGGATCCTTAGCAATGCGTTGAATTATAAAAGAAATAAATAAAATACATATAAAGGCTTTTGTAAGTTACTTTACATTATTTGTAACTGAGTAGGTGACCTTATACCACTTTGACTTTTTTATTTGTGTTTATGAAGAGGTGAGGTGTGAGGAAAAGAAAAAAAATATTTTTCTTAAGAATTAGAACAAATAATTCGGCAATAATTCAAGGAATTGAAGTTGTTCATTCTACATTACAATTGGATTTAGAGTGATTTTCATTAATTTTTCTTTTACATTAATTATTTTAACCGCCAAGTACTGTTGTTTATTCTTTTGCGTAAGTGAGAAGATGCTTGGGCTATCTAAACATATTTTCTAATTAATTTTTCTTGTGAATATGTTGAATAATCTCTAAGGACTATATCGTTTTTCATTGTACTTTTAATAGTTTTTCTTCAACAAATATTGGATGTATTTATTAAAAAAGAAAATTAAAAAATTAGGTAATAACTAAAAAGATTAGTGAAGTCAAACTGTCGATCGTTTATAATGATAAAACAATAACTAAAAAAAAAAATATAGTTATAGTTTTCTTGGTTATATTCAATTTACTAATATGTTAGAATCTTTATATCTTTTTTTTTCCAACTAGCTCCAATGATCTCAATATCACCCACATCACATAAACTTCCGACAACAGCTGTAATATCATGGAAAAATAACATAAACATGTTAAAACATAAGCATCAATAATATCTAATATACACTTAAAGATTAACAAACATTAATAATTAAAATAAATACTTGAGAGGACTGTGTTATCATTTACATGTAAATCAATCAAATTTGGAGATACGAATTGGAACTCATTAATCTGAATCTTAACAGTTCCTTCTTCTAACCTCTTAAGCGTAGTTATAACCAATAAAGTAATCTTATACTGATTTGAAAGTGGTCTATACTTGCTAGGAGTTGAAACAACTTTCAAACTCTTGACACTGTATAAAGAACCCTCACTCAACATGTGCCTAAACTTTATCACTAAATTTTTTCTGATTCTTGCATGCATTAAATTTTCCTATGAAAAAAAAAAATGCCACATTAAGTGTAAAATAATTGGGAAAAAAATTAGAGAAAACAATGGGAGAAAGAATTTTTTATACAACATTTTTATCAATAAAAATCATGTCCACACTAATCAATTCTCCATTCTTCTTGGTGTTAACAGACTCTTACATCCCACAAAATCTAACCCTTATCATCCAACTATCTCCATCATTGTTCAACTCATGAAAAAAATAGTACTTCATGAAGCACAAAATACTAAAAATTCAAATAAGTCAAATAATAAAAACACAAAAAATTTTAAAAATTTTTCTAAAGAGGATATTGGTTAAATAATTAAAAAAACTAAATATAACAAATCTTAAATACTTAGTGTTTAGAGAGTTTGAAGAAACTAAAAGGCAGTAAACAAGTAACAAAGTCTTGATGAGCTGCATCACGTTATAGAACGATTTAAACCTCAACCTAAAAAATATATTACAAAAATGAGAGATAGGTAAGCAAATAAAAAGTAAGAAAAAACAAAAAGCACCTCTATTTCTTTACCCTAAATACATACGAGCCAAGTGTGTTTGGGATTAGATATTGCCAATTTAGCATTTGAATCACTAGCAACTTAGAACAAAATTATTTCTTTTCTTCACTGTGTTTATTATTTTAGCAAACATAAAAAAAACATTTACTTTCTTAATCTCTTTAATATAATAAGAAAATGTAAACCAAAGAGCATATATATAATAGCTATTAGCAAATCAAATTGATAAAAGATTACAAATATATACGAAAACCGTTCCTCCCTCTTTGCTAAAGACTATATTGTTATTAGTTTTACACAATCACTTTAGAAGTCATTGTTTCACGCAAAATTAAGTTCTATTTATTTGAATCACTAGCAATTGAGCACTAAATCTTTTTGAACCCCCAAAAAGTCCTTTGCAAGATGTGTAACAAATAGACAGAACTTTAGATAAAAGGATTAAATCTGCTCAAAGTGATTTCAAAGGTGATTGTAAATCATAAAGACTTATATAACTTCAGTCACATGCTTCTTATACATGACTTTCTAGTACATTAATGCTTTCATGTTTCTTTATTAGTCTGCATGATTCTTTATTGAGAACCTTTTAACAAGGTTTTGCTAGAAAATTTATTGGATAAGTTTGGATTGGTCACTTTTATATTATAATCGAAAATCACCTTTAGTAATTTTTAAAATTTATCATACTTTATAAATATTACAGTGTCTACTAAAAATTTGAATTTATATATTTATAATACAAGCCATAAGTCTACCAAACATAGCTCAGTAATCTTTGCCAACTAGAAATAAAAGTTACATTTATGACCACTAATATATGTGAAACTAAATTGTTAAAGTGTGAGCTTTAAAATTGGGTTCCAGAGAAAGTGTCGACTTGTCGGTTTGTTGAATAAGTGTTGATTGACTTGTCAGTTCTTGGCTAAACAACATGTCGTTGGAATAAAGGATATCGTAACAAATCAGCTAAGCTCATTTAGTGAAGCATTTGTGTATCACGTGCATATACTTATACAGCTTAGCATGAAACGACGATTGTGAAGGACATTTTGATATCACTTATTCACGACACAAAATTGTCACGTGTCTAAGGCTGTTAATTAGAGTGGGAAATTTTTAGGTTCAATTGCAATAAACCCTGGTCACAGCTGGTTTTGAGGAATCTTTCCAGAATCCTCTAAGGGTCGTATAAATAGCTTGTATCTTCTTCATGAGGCTTGTATCTTGAAATTAGTGAATGAATAAAAAAAACCTGTAGCTTTGTTCTTCAGTGGATGTAGGCTGCTCCAGCCAAACCACTTAAACATTTTTGTCCTTTGATTGATTGTTTCTGTGAAGTGAATTCTGTGTGTGTGTGTTGATTTGTTAGTTTCTTTAATCGAGATTCAGAGAGTTAAGATTGATCTTGGTGTTTCTTAATCGATGTCAGAGTTGGTCTTGGATCAACAAATTGGTATTAGAGCCTCATTTCTGATTTTTTATTCAAGAAATGGCAACATCCAAGTTTGTGGTGGAGAAATTCACTAGCGAAAATGATTTTCATCTTTGAAGGCTCAAGATAAGAGTATTATTGGTTCATTAAGGTTTAGAAGAGACATTGAGGGAGCCAAGAACTGGCAAGAAACCAAGCAAGCTCATTGATGAAAAATTACATGATGCTTTGGATAAGGCTCATAGCACCTTAATCTTAAGCTTTGAAGATGGAGTGCTTAGGGAGGTGGGAGATCAAATAAGTGTTGCAGGCCTCTGGAAGAAGTTATAAGACTTATACACCAAAAAGTCATTAACCAAGAGATTTTTTACAAAGAAGAGGTTGTATACTCTGCAGATGGAGGAAGGCAGCTCGTTAGCAAATCAAATTGACAATTTTAACAGGATTATTCTTGATCTTGAAGACATCAATGTGAAATTGGAAGACGAGGATGAAGCAATCATCATGTTATCATCTTTGCCACCATCCTACGAGCATTTTGTTGACACATTGTTATCTGAGAGGCAATCGATAATTATGGCAGATGTAAAAGACTCACTTAGTTCTAAAGAAGTCACAAAGAAGGCAGAAATAAAAGATGGAGAATGTCTAATGGCAAGGGGAAGACATAAAAAGAGAGAAAACAACAAACGAAAGAAAAAAGGGGAAAATCTAAGTCCAAGGATAAGGTCTTGAAATACTTTCACTGTCGTAAAGAAGAGCATTTCAAAAGGAACTGTCCAAATAGAAAGAACAAGAGCAAAGAAGGGCATGGAAAGAAAGTAGATGTTGCTATTGCATCCGAGGATGAAGGCTATGACTTAGTTGGTGTCCTTTTGGCTTCTGAAACTCAGACAAATAGTAATTGGATTCTTGATTCTGGATGTTCATATCACATGTGCCTTGACCAAAGTCTTTTTACTACCTATAATCATTTTAATGGAAGAGAGGTACTGATGGGGAATAACTCACTATATAAGGTAGTTGGGTTAGAGACCATTAGATTTAACATGTTTGATGAGATGATTAGACAGCTAAGAGAGGTAAGGCATGTTCCTGATCTTAAGAGGAATCTAATATCTGTAGGCACTTTAGATCAAGTTGGTTGCTCCATTAAGGTGGAATATGGTGTAATGAAGATAATTAGAGGGTCCATTGTGATAATGAAGGGGAATAAGCACAATGGTTTATATGTGCTTCAAGGCACTGCTGTAACTAGAGATGTCAGTGTTTCATCAAGTAGTCTGGGTTTAGATAAGACTCTTATATGGCATTTAAGATTGGGACATATGAGTAAGAAGGAGCTAAGAGTGTTAGAAAAACATGGAGTCTTTGGGGATGATAAGTTGGGGTCTCTTGAGTTCTGTGAGGTTTGTGTCCTAGGTAAATCCTATAGAACTAGTTTCAAAACTGCAGTGCATAACACAAAAAGGACCTTAGATTACATCCATTCTGATTTGTGGGGGTTAGTACAGACGGTTTCTCTAGGTGGAGCTAAATATTTCCTTTCCTTTATACATGATTATTCCAGAATGGTTTGGGTGTATGTCTTAAAGAAAAAGGATGAAGTCTTTGAGAAGTTTAAGCAATGAAAAGCATTGGTTGAGACTCAAAGTGGTAAGAAAGTTAAGAGGCTAAGAACTAACAATAGGTTAGAGTTTTGTAACCAACAGTTTGAAGTGTGAACTTTAAAACTGGGTTCCAGAGAAAGTATCAACTTGTCAGTTTGTTGAATAAGTGCTTATTGACTTGTCGTTCTTAGCTAAACAACATGTCGTTGGAATAAAGGATATTGTAGACGACAAATCAGCTAAGCTCCTTTAGTGAAGCATGTGTGTATCACGTGCATATACATATACAACTTAGCATGAAACGACGATTGTGAAGGGCGTTTTGATATCACTTATTCACGACACAAGATTGTCACGAGTCTAAGGCTGTTAATTAGAGTGGGAAATTTCTGGGTTCAGTTGCGACAGACCCTGGTCACAGCTGGTGTTGAGGAATCTTTCCAGAATGCTCTAAGGGTCGTATAAATAACTTGTATCTTCTTCATGAGGCTTGTATCTTGAAATTAGTGAATGAATAAAAAATCTGTAGCTTTGTTCTTCAGTGGATGTAGGTTGCTCTAGCCGAACCACTTAAACCTTTTTATCCTTTAATTGATTGTTTCTGTAAAGTGTATTCTCTCTGTGTGTGTTGATTTGTTAGTTTCTTTAATAGAGATTCAGAGAGTTAAGATTGATCTTGGTGTTTCTTGATCGGTGTCGGAGTTGGTCTTAGATCAACATAAATTTATCTCATCCAAGTTTATGGGGGAAAAAAAATTGTTAATGCATCTTTGTGACTCGAGCTCATACCCTCAATCTAGTTGGCTAACTTAGTTATACTAAATTTTAGCAATTGGTTTAATGGTAAAAATATTTTAACCCAAGTACATATGAAATTTCTGCTATCTACACACTACTCAATAAACAAAGTTCTTAGAAATAGGCTTGCAATACCTTTTTTTTTTTTTTTTTTTTTGGATGAGTTGAAAGATTTAACAAATGAAGAAGTTTTCCAATTCCTATTTCTCATCTCTACGGAAAGTTTAATTTGAAAGCAGAATGGAAAGAAACTCTCAAAAAGGAAAAAAGAAACTCTATAAATTACTTAGCTTTTAAGGGATAGCTTTTTCTTTTGACAGAAAAAATTGAAAATATATAAAGAGAATTAATTAATATTCGATTCTCACTTGGATGTTCATGCACGAAAAATTTGCTTCTCAATTGAGATTTGGAGTTGGCATTTGCTTTTGTCTTGATATTCTTATGAAAGCTGTACTTTTTTTCTGTGGTTGCTTCTACATTTTGGTCCGAAATTAGCTTTCACTTACAAAAATAAAGAGCTTAAAGAAAGCAAATGGAAACTGGGTTTTTTGGGTTTTGTACCAAGAGAAATTGGCGGCAAAAGCCCAAAAAAAAAAAAAAAAAAGCACTTGTGGTTCCAATCAAGTTGGGGTATTAGAAGCCATTTTACTAATGCAAGAGAAAATTCAAAAACCAGTTAGATATCTGATTTCAATTTTATGCAAGTCCTGTTGTTTTGCCAGATTTGACCAAATTTCTAAATGTGGTTGCAATTACCGGTTATAATTTCTTTACTTTTATAATTTAGATCATGATTTCTTTTGGCAGATGATATTTCATTTCAATATTGTCGCATGTACAAACTCTATTTATATTAACCGATCAGTCAAAAAATATATATTCAAATAATTCTATAATAAGGATATACTTATCTCAATGAAAGAGAATGCCATTAAAATTGAAAGAATTACATATTTTAATATACTAATTGATAAAAATAATACACCGTTTGCAATAGAAATATGTATTTTTCATATTTTCTTAGTTTCATCAACTTGTTAAAGTGATCCCCTTAAAAATTGATGTGAGATACTAGCCTATGTATCAAATCCTAGGGAGATTTGATTCATTTCAACTTAAAGAATTCATAATTGTAAGGACTTTGATAGCAAAAAATAGATAATCCTTTCTGCATGTCTTTGTCTCTATTGCATTTTATCTCATAATATCTCTTTTTATTGTTAGATTTTAGTAGGTAATTCATTCTCCAGTCTTTGCTTCTTTTGCATTTCATCCACTCATGTCTCATTTTATTGTTAATATCTCTGTGTAGCTCCAGTCTGTAGTCATGAAATTATTTCGAATTAGCTAATTAAGAACTCTCAAAATGAACCCGCTTATCAATTTGTACAAAACATGCATTTATATTAGGGGTGTTCAGAATCCAATCCAATCCGCTCAATCCGTCTGATGCGTGAAAATCTGATATGTATAAATCCGATCCGTGGATTGGATATGGATTGAAAATTTAAAAATCCACAGTCGATAGATTGGATATGGATTTACTTTTGTAAATCCGTAAAAATCCGTGAATCCGCAAAAAACAATATATATATATATATTAAGTAAAAGCCTTACAAAGTTTTTCTCAAAGCCAAATCTCTCCAAAAGAAAATGTTGATTTAGAAAAATCTATTTCTCAAGAAATTCCAAAGCTTTCTTATTCTCAAGGTCTTTCTCAATCAAAAGCAATTATTTCTACCGAAAATACTTCTTCCCAGGTTGTGGTCTCACAATCAAAGCTTTCTCAAAAATCGGATTGGTTTAATAAACCCCATTCTCAAAATGTTTTAACTATGGAGGATGGATTTTATAATTTTGATCCATTTCAAGCAATTTCAAAGTTTTTCCCAAAGGGATGGTTTTTCAAACCATGGGATCTTGATAAACCCCATTCATATTACCAAAGCATCCTTGAAGCTACTGGCTCAGTGAAATTCAAACATTTCTTTCACACTGAGTTCCATTCTGAACCGGCCTATTTCACGGCCACTATCCAAAATATTATTAGCCCAAGCCAATGGGGTGAACCACTCCATGCACAAAAGAAGTTCCCCGCCAATTTCCTTTTTAAAATCCTACACTGTTTGTCTTATTCCTATTGGGACTACCAACAGGCATGGTTCAACACTTTCTTCCTTCAAAATCCAAAGCATTCCCATTCATGGTTATTTTTCTTCAATACAAAGATAACCATACAAAGCCTTCCAAACTGGTTCCAACAATGGTGGACCTATTTTGGACCAAACACAGATATCTTGACCCCTAATGCCACAAACTGTTTTAACCTCTTTAAAGCCCATTATGTCCCTTCTGAATCCGAGAAAAGGTTCCCTCCTTTCCTTTGTTTCTGTACCAAATTCTTCCTCCCTTGGGTTTGGATGTGGAATTTCCAATATCATACTCAAATTCAAATCCACCCCAAAGATCGGTATAAAACCGCTTTTACTGTTCCATTTGGACAGTATGAGTGGACTGTTATGCCATTTGGACTAAAAAATGCACCTTCAGAATTTCAAAGAATTATGAATGATATTTATAATCCATTTTCTGAATTTTGCATTGTTTACATTGATGATGTATTGATTTTTTCACAATCAATAGATCAACACTTCAAACATTTAAAGACTTTTTATTTTGCAACTAAAAAGGCTGGTTTAGCCATTTCTTCTTCTAAAATCTCTTTATTTCAAACTAAAGTTAGATTCCTCGGTCACTACATTACAAATGGAACAATCACTCCCATTGAAAGATCTCTATCTTTCACTGATAAATTCCCTGACAAGATTTTGGATAAAACTCAATTACAAAGATTTTTGGGTAGTTTAAATTATGTTCTTGATTTCTGTCCTAACATCAATAGGATAGCAAAACCATTGCATGATAGGTTAAAAAAGAACCCTGTTGCATGGTCAGAACATCATACCCAAGTTGTAAAGCATATCAAGAGTTTAGTTAAAGAAATTCCATGTCTCTATTTAGCTAACCCCACATTACCTAAAATTGTTGAAACCGATGCATCAGATTTAGGTTATGGTGGTATCTTAAAACAAAAAGAGCATGATAAAGAACAAATAGTACAATATGCATCTGCACATTGGAATGATTGTCAGAAAAATTATTCTACTATAAAAAAAGAAATTTTATCGATTGTTTTATGCATATCAAAGTTTCAAAGCGATTTATTAAATCAAAAATTCTTACTCCGAATTGATTGCAAAGCTGCAAAACATGTTTTAGAAAAAGATGTTCAAAACATTGCATCAAAACAGATTTTTGCCAGATGGCAAGCAATTTTAAGTGTTTTTTATTTTGATATTGAATTTATTAAAGGTGATAAAAATTCTGTTCCCGATTTTCTAACAAGGGAATTCCTCCAAAACAGATAAAATGCCGCCCAAAAAGAAAGATAAAGGGAAAGGGATCCTCAAACTCCTTGTGTCCCAAACACCCTCAAAAGCCTCTCCTCCTAAAGAAAAATTGCTATCCTCAGCAATGCGCATAAAGTCCTGGATAGATATAGTTGAAGAAGACGAAGCCAAAGTCAAAGCCCTGGCCTCCCAAAGAATTAAAATTAAACATACATTAAGGTTGGTTGCTAAACATACACAGTACCAGAACTGGTGCTCTGAATGAGGAGGGAGAAGAGAAGAAATACAACTGAGGATTGAGATCTGGTCTCGTTGCCTCAGAGGAACGTACAAGTTTTATGGCAGATCTGATAGAGATCAGTCTGCGATCATGCTTTAAAAGAAAAGACTGAAATTTAAAGTACAGAAAAATAAATTGCTTTAAATTAAATTGCGGAAATTAAAAATACATAATTGAAATTACAGAAATTAAAATGCTTTAAATAAATACAAAAAGAAGATCCTTACATGTTATCTCTGGATCTTGGTTCTTTAAAAGAAAGGAAGAAAGAAAAAATAGAAAGGAAAATTAGAAAGACAAAATTAATTCAAGGATTAAATCCTTGATGCCTTTCACCAGATTTCCGTTTCTAGAGAGAAGGAGGAGAGAAATGAAGAGAGAGAGAGAGAGGGGTTGAAAAAATCTGAGGAGTCTCAAGTCTTCCTTCAGATTATATATATAGACTTAACTATTCACTGTAGCGGGTCTTTAAGTGCACAGTAACTCATATATATATATATATATTTATTTATTTAGTTAAAAATTTATTATAAATTTAATTAAAGAATATTATAAATGTGACATTAAATAGTTATATAAGCACTATAACATATTTTTGCCATTACCCAATAATAATATTAAATAAAAAATAATTAAATAATCAAATATACAAATATAACTTATAAAAATTGTCAAACAAAATAAAAATAAAGTCACACGCACTGGCAAAAGCAAAGTAACATAACGCCAAGTTACCAACAATTTGTAAAGTCACCCAAAAGTAAAGTAACGTAACACCAAGTCACCAACAATTTGCAAACAAAAAACCCTAAGTTTCCCCGCCGTCACACGCACTAGCGACACCCAATACTGGTTCGATACACTCTCAACAACGTTTTGAAGGATGTCAGCCGCGTGATTCCAGCGAGAGCAACCCATCTTCTTCCCCGAGTCCATCGAGCCACTTCATAATCACTGGTTTTAGCCAAACAATTGCACTATCACAACCTTTAAGATCGCCATTCCCATCGTTGACGGCTCCGTAATTACCACTTTTCGACAAGTGCAATAGCTCTGGTGAAGGATCAGATTGTATTTGGTTTCAGAAACTTTGCCATTTCAATTAATTGTGGCTTTATTTGAACAATTAATTTCGGTGTTATGTTAATATATTATTATAACTTTATTTGAATAATTAATCTTAGTGTGTTATATTTTGAAACTTTCAATGTATTATTGTATCTTTATTTGAACAATTAATCTCGATGTACTATATTTTAAAACTTTGAATGTATTATGTTAGTTTTATTTAAAAAATTAATTTGTTTAAATTTTATTCAATTTTAAATTTAATTGGTAGTAAAATTATTTTTATATTAGATTTTTTTAATTTCATTTGTTCATGGATTGGGGAGAACTAAAAATTTTTAATTCGGAAACTAATGCGCAAAATGGTGGATTGAATATGTATTAAGTTAAATCCGCATTCGATCCGCAGACGTATGGATTGGATATGGATTGAGTCAAATCCGCATCCGATCCGCAGATATATGAATTTGATTTGGATTAAGTTTAATCAATCTGTGGATTGGATTGGATTGAAAAATTATAATCCATTAAAATTGTAGATCAGATATGAATTGATGTCTAATCCTTAAAATCCGATTCGCAAACACCCCTAATTTATACCATATTAGTCTCTTTTGATTATTATATTCACTTAATACCATTTAAGAAATTTTAATCGGTACGGTAAGGTCTTTAGTAGAAGAGGTTTATGGCAAAACATGCAAAAATAAAAATTAAATCCAGTCCGCTGAGGTAGTAAATTTTTCACTAGTGATAAAATTGTAATATAGCAATGCAGGGCTAAAAACAAAATATACCTTTGTTCAATAATAGTTTTTTTCCATTTTTTTTTAAATTTTAAGTAGCCCTCAGTCATTTACACTGCTTTTATTATCTGTAAAATTTCTAAAACAGGCTTCAATCCATATCAGCTTTGGGATGCCCACTAACATGCAGCAAAAAGAAAAAGAAAACACTGTGACCACTCAAATCGGATAACGGCAACTTCACAAGAGAAAGATGGTGTCCACTCTTTGAAGCTTCCAAATAATGCCCTAACAACAGAGGCTTGGTGAAAAGGTAAACATCCAAAATTCATCTGTTACAGTTCAAAAATGAACTGTCTGCTATGAACAGCCCAATTACAAAATTTTACTCGAAATATTCAACTACTTTGATTGTATTGTATTCACGATTATTGATTGATAACACTGACTGTGAAAGTGATAGCACCAACTCTCACGACTGATTGACGACATACCGTATCATATAAATAACATAAATGAATAGTATAATACCAGTGCAAATACAGACTACTACATTGTATAAGGATTGCACGTCGAACTAGAAACAAAACAAACAACAAATGTTCCATGATCATAAAGACATTCGTAATATCACTTTGCACGTGCCATTTCTATAGTAATAACATAGCTTGACCTTCCATTGATGCCAATATTGCTCACCAGCAATAATCAGCATTCACGGTTTTAGTAAAATTAAAACTACATAAACAGAGCAGATGACACCATATAAATCATTAGAAGATAAACGCAGGTATGAGTAATGTAAGAGAAATAACTTCACCCGAAAAATGCAACACCCATTTAAATATAACTGAAAAAAGAAAAGAAAAAAAAACCTACAAGGGACAGGTAAACAGGTACAAAATACCAAAAATGTCTAACCAAAGGAACTCGAGAGAGGGCATCGTGGACTGGCTCTGCAGATGGCTTCAATTACCACTTTCTATAATCTCAGGAGGTGGACTCGAATTACTAGCTTCCAGCTTAGCAGTTTCATCGACTCTTCTGCTATCATCAACCACCAACACATCATCCATCATGTCATCTTCTCCAACATTGATATCTTCCACATCATCCTCATCTTCATTGTTGCTTCCACCAGGAATTTTTCTCGGTTTAGGACCATGCTCAAGCCTGTGGGTATCCAATTCTTTGTCCATTGTTTCCTGCAAGTTCAACATATCATTGTTTGCTTTCCTAGCTTTTCTTGCATTTTGCCACCTCTCCATTTCCTTTTCAACATTGGCAACATACTGCTCCTCAATCTGCTTCTGATATTCAGACAGTTTTTCTCTTGTTGCAGCTTTCCACTCTAAAAATTCCTGTTTTTGAGCATTGATGAATGTATATGTGAGATCTTAATTGCAGTTACAAGCTCCATTAATACAAGCAAACTACTTTGCAGTATAGACAATTTTCTCAATATGGCTCAACAAAAGACTCATCAGAAAAACAGCTCACCTGTTCCTTACGCTGCTCAAGTAAAGTTGTATCTTCCTCCAATGGTTTAGTAGGTAAATAATAGATTGGGGGCTCTGTTTTGGTCCTGGAAATCACAACCAAAAACAAATAAAAAATGAGTAAAGGATAGTCTTTCTAAGAACTCCGAACTTCTATAAAAGATCCTGCAAAGAAGCAGGGGATATTTACTTTTCTAGTTGCTTAATACTACTATGCACATGAACAGAAACTTATCTTTGTCTCAATAAAATTGTGAATATGGACACTTTTGGACCAAAATTAAAAATAACCTGCAGAAAAAATGTTTACATAGCAAGATTAGGTTTGAATGTAATCAACAGCATAAAAATATTTGAACTAACTACCAGTGAGGTGAATACCTTATGAAATTGCTAAGTTTTTTATGATGCTCACTCCACCGAAGAAATAGCAATTCCAACTTCTTCTCTTCGGCCTTGGCTGCAACACGAGCCCTGAGAATCTGATGTAGAAAAAGAAAAACAAAAACAGGAGTAAGAATCAATCATTTGCTTTAGCCTTAAGAACTGCAGATCCATTTAATGTTTTATTGAAGGAAATTATAGTAATCTATTGACAACCAACCAGATCTCTCTTCCTCTTTTCAGCAATTTGCTCACGTTCTTGTTGCCTCAGCCTTTCACTTTCTTCACGTGCTCTTTGCTCGGCCTAAGAAAGTTTGGGATGACCAATAGGTGTTCAGGTAATCAAACTCAAAATTTTCCAGAAATTTTAGACTGATATAACAAAAAATTCATAGCCTATGGTCCATTTCAACAATGGTTGCCTGCAAAGCTATAACTCCTCACATAGAAACAATCATTTGGATAGTTTCCACCAATTACTAGTTGCTTTTATTTCAATGAAGTTATGAGCTGACATGTTCTTACTCTTTGCAAAGCACTTGACCTCTGCCTGTATGCCTCTGATCCTGAAAGTTGCATATCTTCTTTCCTGAATTTCTGGAAGAGTTTCATGAAAACAGAAGGGGGGAGGAAAAAAGAAGAAGTAAGATGCGAGAAAACTAAAGACAGTAATAAATTCAGATAAGCAGTTATTTTTCCTTTTTTTACACATTGGCAATTAAAATGCAACAATATATGACTTCCCAAAAATTCAGAATGAGAAGCAGTGACATATTTTCCTCACTACAATCCAAACAGTTGAAACTACTTATGAACTTGCGTAGTTTTAAAATGCTAATTATTTTAATGTTACAACTTCACTGATCTCTCTGCCTAGGTTTATGCAAAAGAGATCCTTGTACATAATAAAAGCATCTCACCACCAGAATCTAAGCTTGGAAAACAATTCAGAGAACTTTTCATATAAGATCACTGCCAGTCTAGCCTTCAAAAACCTAGCAAAGCCTAGATAAAAGTGCAATTGATTCAATGCACTTTGAAAAGACTTCTCAGAAACTATCCTAGTGCAAGCAAATAATCAGTTGCAACTATGGACCATTTATATACATTTTCTTTCCTGCGTCCAAAGTTACCCAGATGCTTTTCCAGGGAGTGCCTGCATTGGATCCTACTGAAAATATTACCAGGATGTTGAGCACTTCATTTTGATGGAAAGCTTTTATTCAATCTCAAAAATGCCCATGCTGGATACTCTGCCATGACAGTAGTATAATAGGCCATGTAACACAGACCATGTCATGGATTTGAATAACATGATTTCCTAAAATCAATATGAATTCTCTTTGCTTCTGATTCTTGCATTTGAACTATATACTCATTCTTTAAGTCTTTTCCTCAAAATTTAGTTACAATTGAGACTTCCTATCTTGTTTATTCATAGTCGTTAGCAGTTAACACACTGTGTCTTACCTTCTACAAACATGAGAGCTAAGACTGTCATGGGTACAAAAGTAACCCTCTAATCATCCAGATAGATTTCAGCAAGAGATGAATATAAGCAGCAACAGTACAATATTAACTGCTGACAGACGATTCTATGAAAATCGCACCTTTGATTCATGGGGAATTATCTTTATTCATTTAAGATAACGCCATCTCAATTAAGGGGTAACATTACAGATACTCCATATGATCATCTTCTTTATCTATCCAAACCAGAAAAAAGAAACGCATATAGTCCTAGCCATTTTTTGCTTAGACAAAAATATGCCTTCAATCCAAATGTAATAGTAGAAAATTTGAATGAATACTTCCTAAAAGAATTTTAGAGCATTTCATCATGATATCACTTGTCACACCCCACGTACATAATAATTGCTGTTTAGTTCATAAACAACAATATGTTTTAATGAATATTTAATACCATAAACACATGTAAAATTAAATTCAGTTCAATTCCATGTAATGCATATATCCTTTTTGGTCGATTCAATTGGAATTACAATTTATTTAACTGCTTAACACATACCTCCAAAGTGCCCAAAAGTTGCCCTAGCATCCGTTTATTTCTATTAACCAAGCTTGGATCCTCATTCTTTGGCAAAACCCTAGGAATATGCTCCACTACTGGTGCTGCATTATCCTGAAAAATAAAACAACAATCAGAACATTAATATATATAGTTGCACATCAATGCAGTTCAATAAAACAAGAAAGACTATCAAATTAACCATGTTTGCTGCTTTCTGATGGCCATCCCTCCTAGGCCAGCCACTCTGCTGCAAACTGGATGGCTTCTTATCACTCTGATTAGCTGAGTCCTCTCCTTCTATACCAGTATCCTTCACTGATCCTGCATGACCGTCAATCTCTCCATCCTCCAACTTCATTACAAAACAAACATTATTGAGTAAAACACTAGTTAGTCTATCCAATCAAGCAAAATTAAGAGAAAAATATTAATAATAACAAAGCTTTCCTTCAACTGAACCTAACTGTCATGGCTTAAATTTCAGGCCCTTTGCAAATCATTTGGAAAAGAGAAAAAACTGCAAAAGCACACAACACTTAACTGGTATTTCCTCTTCATATATTTTAATTTATTATGAATGAAACAGAGCAGACAATCCAGCATTGATCATGAAACAAGGGCACTCCCCCCCCCCCCTCTTTATATGAAGCTAAAAACAACAGATGAAAATGAACTCAAATGACTTGGTAATTAACAGATATAATAAATATTCCGGATTCTACCTTGACAACAGCTGACAGAAGTCGCCGCTTGGCTGGAGGTTGTTCTTCCACGTCAGTCCTATCAGCCTGAAATCAACCAAACACAAAAATTCCCATTACAGAAAATTTCATGAATAAGAAAAAAAGACACTCAATTTTACATTTTTTCGAAAACCCAACTAATAAATTCCGAGAAAAAATAATTACTAATATCCAACAGAGGGGAAAAATCATCATCATCTAAGTGAAAATTTTCATCTTTTATCCCGAGTGGTAGAAATGCATTCAAAGGAACAAAAAAAAAAAGGAATAGAGAAATTACGGGACGAGCAAAGCCACGTTGACGGGCACCGGTAGCGGGGAAATTGCGGGGGCCCGGTCCCGATAATGCTCCCCGACGAAGTCCTCTAGGATCTTTAAGCCTCTCTGTAATCTAACGAATTTTCAACAAAACAAAATTAAATAAAATAATACAAAAACACATACCTTTTAAAAATTAAAAAAAAAAGGAACCTCGCGCTGTTGGCGGTGAAGCTCGTCTATTTCTCGTTGGAGCTGTTCGGCACTCTTCTCCACAGCCGTGCTTCCCATTTGGGTTTCTTTTGATTTCAACAATAACTTCTTCGCTGTCTAGTTGAGACGAACCGAACGAGATTAGAAAACCCTTGAAGTCTTGAACAGAGAGTAGTTTAGAGTGGTGGAGAAAACAAGCGACAGATGAGGCCGAGGCTCTGTGCTTTTTGTTTTGGTTCTAGATTCAGTGCTGTGGGCTCCGATAAGCAGAAAAATGCCTATCGCATCATGGGTGCTATTTGTCCACGACTACAATCCTAAATAACCTCCATAGAAACGACTAGTGGGCCTAGACCCACCTTCACACTTGTCTGTATGGTTGCAACACAGCTCAGTCCACGATTGCCCGAGATGGACCAGGTGGAGTGATCCCTTGGGCGGTAGTAGTGGGCCAATACTCTTAGTCCACGAGTTGTGCCTGATCTGACATAGGCACGCTGGCACACGAATGACTCACTAACAATTGAAAAATTTATATCTATATATAAATATAAAGGGAGATTGTCAATTTTTTCTTTACAGTAATCAACATATATCATTTCTCCCTCTATTATTTTTATAATGGCAAAAAATTCACCTGATGGCATAAGTTTACAATATTACTCTTATTTTCAACAACTCTTTTATTTATATTTATTATAAATTAAATAAATCACATGAATAGAAACTAAATAAAAAATTAAGTATTAAAAACAAGAAATATATGTTTTGATATGAGAAAAAATTAATAATAATTTTTTTCTTGTACTTATTTATTTTGTAAAAATTTTCTTATAATAAATATATAAGAAAATTATTCTAAAATGATAAAAAAAATTATTATAAGAAAACTTGAATGACAAATAAAAATTTATTATAAGATAAATAATAAAATATTTTGCCTATACTTTTTACATTTAATTTTAAAATATTACAAAATATTCTTATAAGAAAATGTTCACAAAATAAATAATTACAAAAAAAAATTATTATTAATTTTTTTGCTCATATCAAAATATATATTTCTTGTTTTTAATACTTAATTTTTTTATTTAGTTTATATTCATGTAACTTATTTAATTTATAATAAATGTAAATAAAAGAATAGTTAAAAATAAGGGTAATATTGTAAACTTATACTGTCAAGGGGGGGTTTTGGCCATTTTAAAAATAGCAGGGGAGTAAATGATATATATTAATTACTGTAGGGGGGAAAGTGGCAATCCCCTTAAATATAAAGTTGGGACTTGAAGAGGTGATGTGGCATCACCATTTCTCATCTTTGTATATTCTCTATTATCTAATAAATAGAGAAATTTTCTTTTAGATTTGGTTTTCTATCTTCTCATAATTAATTTGATTGTTATTACACAATAACAATTGTCTAAAGATTTTAATGAGACATATTCTTTGTAATGAACATCCAAGGAGGAGTGTTATGAATTTATTAAAATAAATGTAGATGTTCATAACATATATCTCTTAGTCTCCACACTATTTTCCATTAGCTTCTCTATAACTCCCACTATCTCACAAGGATTATGATCCATAATTTTTCATTAATTTCATGGAGTGATTATGTAACTATAAAAGGAGAGCTCATCTTTTTGTTTTGTACACACACAATTGGAATAAATAAAATCACTCTATAATATATTTTCTCATTTTATTATTTATCTTGCGTTACTTCTTTATTTGTATTGTTGGCTAATAACTTTTTTTATTTTTTATAAGGCTGGCTCATCTTAAAAAAAAAATTCAATTCATACTTTTTATCAGTTTCATCGCGTGTAAAGTAAGAAAAAATGATAATACTAATTTTTTTTCAAAGCTGCGTAAAGCGCGATTTTATTTTCTAGTATATATATAAAGCTGAGACTTGAGGAGGTGATGTGGCATCACCATTTCTCATCTTTGTATATTCTCTATTATCTAATAAATAGAAAAAAATTTCTTTTAAATTTGGCTTTTCATCTTCTCATAATTAATTTGATTGTTATTACACAATAACAATTGTCTAAAGATTTTAATGAGACATATTCTTTGTAATAAACATCCAAGGAAGAGTGTTATGAATTTATTAAAATAAATGTAGATGTTTATAACATATATCTCTTAGTCTCCCCACTGTTAGTAATATGCCCTAAAGGCCAATCGAATGGTGATTTGATTGTTTAGGGAATGATTGTATTTGAATAGCATTTTGATATTTATAAAATGGCAAAGTTATCAATATTCATATATTTATTTAATGAATATAGTCCAAGAAGTAAAATAGTTAAGGAACACATTCTCGAGTATGTCGAGAATATGAAACGTGTATTCTTTGTACTATACTTCTAAAATAGTTCCTAGTGGTGGATTTATGATTGGACATTATAAATTCCTATAAACACTAGTATGTGTTATGACTCCTTATGGTATGTGATACTAAGATGGATGGTGAGTTTCATATCATTGACATGAGATGTCAAGTCAAGCACATAGGTACTTGTAAGAGAACGAGTTTACTGAACTTGACCAAATATAGTAAGCCATATGGTTTTGAGTGTTAATGGCTTATTATACATTGTATCAGATACTATGTTTAGTAATGATCTTTAGACCACAGATGTCTTATACATAGACATCTCTGATATGTGAATGCATAAAGATTGATTCCTAATCACGGAAGAGATCTAGCAATAGCTGTCATGGTTGGCTATGTATGAAGACAAGTGTATGGCCAACATGGAATTCATCACTTTGTAATATACGAAAAAGGATGTCCTTATGAGATAATATGAATTGGCATGAGAAATCCTTGGCCAAGGTGAAATATATTTGAAGGAGTTCAAATTATATTTTATGCCAAGTTCATTTATATTTATTTTGAGATAAAGCACAACTGCTTAACATAATAAACCATAAGCCGTGCTTTTCTCTGGACATGGATGATGAAGAGACCAAGACATAGAGATACAATGGAATAGGTTCGATAGATCCAACAATTCTTGTTATTTGGATAGTCGTGATATACTGCTAGGTGTCACTCATGACTTGTAGAAACCTTATGATCAATATTGGTAAAGCGTATTACCAATGCATCTTAAGGTCATTAGAAAGGTTCTAATTGATGACTAAAGAGTTTAGCATCATTTAATGAATAAAGAGTTATCATTAAAATAGTTCTACTACCTTATAACTAAGAACCTAAAAGGTCACACACAATATAGAAATGAAAAAGGAGTTACTAGAAAATGAGAAGTTAAATTTCCTATTTTTAGGAAAATCAATATTTATATTATAATTCATTGAGAATGAATATAAATATAAATATATCTTAAATATGATTTAAGATAGAAATTTAGATGTTCCATAAATAGTTTAAGGAACAAAATAAATTTCATAAATCCTCAATTAAACATTATGGAATGTCGAGCACTCATGTTCCTTCATGATCTCTCTCATTTCTTAATGAAATTTCGAGATTCCAAATCCTCTGAACTCCTAGAACATTTCTAAGTGTGGACTGATTAGAGGCATCACAATTGGGGTGCTTAAAGGATCTCAGATCGTGGCAAAACAGAAGCTGTTCGTGCAGAGCTGTACTTTCTGGACAGTGTTCGTAGCTTGCTGTTTTCAGTCGTTTTCTCCTACTTCACAAAGTCGTTTTTGAAACTGCAAGTGAGGTAATTAAACGTCAATCTTTCCTCTTGATTTTCGTTTTTGAATGAAGTCGATCCGAGGTTTCTAGAGCTTCCGCCATCTGTTTTAATTTTACTGCGCAAAAGTTGCGTTATTAGGAACCTCATGGACAAATGTTGTCCTTCACCCACTATCTCCCATTAACAACTTTTAGCTTCCCTATAACTCCCACTGTCTCACAAGGAATTATGATCCATAATTTTTCATTAATTTCATAGAGTGATTATATAACTATAAAAGGAGATCTCATCTTTTTGTTTTATACATACATAATTGGAATGAATAAAATCACTCTATAATATATTCTCTTATTTTATTCTTTATCTTGCGTTGCTTTTTTATTTGTATTGCTGGCTAATAAAACTTTTTTTTTGTTTTTTATAAGGCTGTCTCATCTTAAAAAAAAATCAATTCATATTTTTTATCAGTTTCATCAAGTGTAAAGTAAGAAAAAAGGATAATACTAAATTCTTTTTTCAAAGCCGCGTGAAGCGCGATTCTATTTTCTAGTATATATATAAAATTGAGATTACAAGAAGTGATGTAGCATTACTATTTCTCATCTTTTTATATTCTTTATTATCTAATATATCGGTTGAGATTAAAAAATAATTACATTACAAAATATTAAAAATTAAAAATTAAAAATAATTATTAAATTACAAAAGATTACATCACTACTAGAAAAATGGTCTTTGTTGACATAGAATAGTGTCAGTAATTACTTTCAGTGACACTCGTTAATTGTGTCAGTAATCTGGGAGTCAGAAAAATAGTGACACTTGTAAGTAGTGTCAGAAATTACTATTACTACAGTATCACTAATGTTATGACACCATAATATTAGTAGTTGTTGATATTATATTAGTGTCTATAATTATTGTTATCATGGTATCACTGTTTAATTTATTTAAAAAATAAAAATTTGAATTGGATCATTGCCTATTGATTTATTGGTAAAATTAAAAGGCGCCATAAAATTTAAAAAAACTTAATTTATATTACAAAATCTTTCATTTCATATTTAAATATTATTAATATGTCACAATTATACCAAATAAAAATTAAAACAAGTACTAAAAGAAACATACAAATTTAGAGTATCTCCAATATAGTTTGAAATGCCCACAAGTAGATATTCAGATTGAAAAAAAAAATACAAGTATATAGTTTGCAACAAAATTCTCCTTATTGCCTCTACACCTTGAACTTCATTGTTTTTCCACCTATAAGTGTAACATATAGAATTAATTAGTTTGCTACACAAATTAAGTGTCGGATATTTACAAGCAAAAATATACTCATACATTACACGATTATTGAATGCTACAAATAACTTGATAACATATGCGGCCTACACATACGAAAGATCATCAATAGTGTATTCATAACATTCAACATCAACTCCAATTACTAACAAGTATATATTACTAACCTCAAAACTAAACAATAATCTATAACCAAACACTTGACATTTTCTAAAAATTATAAAAAGCAATAACATAGTAATAAACAGTACCACTTAATAGTAGTTACCAAAGATCCTAAAAAAGCTTAGAATTGATATTAATCATTTTTATCTTAAGTATTCTTAGGCTATCACTAATGAATTAAATAAGTATCCCTAAGTCAGAAAATGAAAAATGTATAGTACCAAACTCTAGCAATACTTTCCAATTTCCATCAAATCTTTAAGACACAATGATAACACTCATGAGTCAAAATACAACATCAACCTCCTTGAAACTTCACTTCAGCAAATAGAAAACTAAACATATTCAGTTATAGAGGTAAAGCAATACAAAAAGGCTTAAGGTCATTGAGATAAAGAAATCAAAAGCAAAGATTGAAGAAAGATCACTAGATCAATTATATATAGAGATCTCTCAATCATTCACTTAGATACGATGCATTGTTGATTATTTAAAAAGGATGTAGCTTATTTTTGTCAAGGTGATGATTATTTATGTTTGTCTCTCAAAATAACCATAAGAGTATTAATATATTCTCATTTTATGGTAGAGAGGTGAAGCCCATTAATAGAAATTCCAAATCCAAAATACAGATACAAAATATAAGACAATAAAACATATATGCTATATTTAAATAAACCATCAAGCAATGATTAAATAAAGCATTACCTGAATGAGTTTAGCTCCTCCCAAATGGGAGATAAGACAAAATGCAAGTTTTATAAAAGTCAGCACATGCTAGCTAGGAAGGATTTATTTTGACTTCATCCGTAGTTTGTTGAAGAATTTTGCTGCACATTTATGTAATAGAAATTTTTAAATCCTATTTGAAATTTAACCCAAAAAAAAGTATAGAGACTAAATACATAAACTTCATAAATGCGCATGAATACTCCTAAGCTTCATGAATAAACTTGAATGAAAAATATATTTTTTTAATGCATTAAAGTACCTGTTAAACCAAGCATGTAATTTGACCAACATGGTAATGCCCTGCTATTATGATACAAGAGGCTTGCTAATATATGACCTAAAAGGACATGCTACAATAGTACATCTAATACATAGTATAATTCATCATTGACAAGAGAACTCTCCCCACATCTGAGCATGCATCTCAAACTATCCACTTTACAATTTCTTCCAAGATATATTTCACTCCATATGTCCTAGCAAATTATAACTTGGCAGAATAAAGGTTTTAGTATAAGCTTTTTTTTAGGGCCCCAATTAATCGAAGAAATTTATTCCAACAGAAAAGGGAAAGAAAGTACAATAATAAAGGTCAAAGCCATATGAGAATAACTAGAATCCAAAAGAAATCTAACACTAGTAAATCAAGGAATAAATCTAACAGAGAATTTAACATACACAATCATTCTAAGGTCCTCAAAAGGTAAATAGAATTAAGAAACATTATAGATTGTTATAGGTACAAAATATTCCCAAATAAATACTGCTAATGAACAAATATTTGCAAGTTAGGAGAAATGATATACTCACAAATTGGGTCCATGATGCTACCAACAACTTTCTAGTCAAAGAACTGTTGATTATTCATTATATAAACACTATTAAATAAAAAAAAGACAGAATAGAAAGATCTAACTACCACTAAAGCAACATTCAATACTTGAATAGCCAATCATCCCCATTGACCATGAAATATCCACAGCTCCCATCAAGGCCGGTATACTACGAGTCCCTATTTGAACAAGTAAATGTTTTGCTCAAAATATGACACAAATACAGATTCCTAAAAAAATATAACTTTTATTATATAACCATGTGATGTAATTAATATGATATAAATAAGCTTCCCACTCTCCCACGGCAAGCCAAGCTAGCCATCCAAGAAGAAAGCAAAACATGTTTTCATACTATTCTTACCCTACTTTCGCCATAAAAGATTAACAAAAAAAAGGAAGCTGAGGTTTCAAAAGCCTTCTGCTCTGCTATGTCAAATAAAGCAACCAAAAAGAACACGGACTAAATGAAATCAGCTACTGAAATGCGTGCTTCTTAAATAAGAATGATATAAAAAACATAACTGAAAAAATTTCAAATTTTTTTAACCAAGTATTCGATTTCAGTCGAATACATTAATACAAAAATCAAATAAATTAAAATAATTTTTCTACTATTGTACCTTTATTATGAACGAAAATTGAAATTTGAAAATAACAGCAGCAGATGACCGTGTCTGTGACGACTACAACGACGACCCTCGACTGACGAGTGATGACTGTGAGGATGCGAGACTGGCTGAAGCTGACGAGTGAGAGCCGCCATGACACGATGAACGCACAGTGAGGAAAGCACAAATCGACGATGACGACTCGTAGTGTGGATGCTTCAGTGAAGACTACCTAAAGAGTGGCGACGCGCTGGCAGATTGCACACAGGCTGACGGTCACGATGCACTAGCTGACAACAAACTGGGTGATTGACGACGTACTAGAGAGAGAGAGAGACCGTGGCTGCTGAGACTCAGAGAGAAAGAGAGTTTAGAAGATGAAATTGACATTGATTAGATTTAGGGATTTACGGAATTAGGGTTTTTTATATATATACATTTTTTTGTGTATTATATTATGGTTTTTTCTTTTCCTTTTAACTTAAAAAGCTTGCCTTTTATAGGTCTTGGATTCGAGTTCTATTTAGAACAAGATTAGAATTATTTTGATTTTTTAACTGATAGCTTAGTGTCAGGGATCTCTGATGTTTGACTTGCAAACACTATGATATTAGTAATTTGTAATACTTATATGTTAAACACGGAAAATGGTCCATATATATGTAAATACTATACTCTTTAATAAAGTGTCACGAGTTAAGTATCAGTAAAGACCATTTTTCTAGTAGTGCATGTCTCTTCCTCTTTCTATTTAAATTCAACAATATGTAACCATTAATAATAATTAATTATAAGTTTTGAAATGTTTATTTATTTTATTAAGCTAACAACTAAACTTTAGTGGCTTAAAATACATCAACTAATTAATATAGGAAGGAAGGTTCCTTCATCTTCCCTCACCAATGTCACTAAGACCTAATTTTAATGTTTAATCCCATATTTAATTATGAAACCTGTTGTTTAGTGTCTTTTGCCTTCTTCAAACTCTATAAATATTAAGTATTTAAGATTTATTATGTTTGAGTTTTTTTATTATTTAACCAACATCTTCTTTAGAAATGTTCTTGTGTTTTTATTTTTTGACTTTTTTGATTTTTTAGTATTGTGTGCTTTATGAAGCACTCTTTTCTTCATGAGTTGAACAATGATAAAGATAATTGAATGATAAGGGTTAGGTTTTGGAGGATATGGAAGTCTATTAATACCAAGAAGAATAGAGAATTGATTAGTGTGAACATTATTTTTATTGATGAAAAGGTTGTATGAAAAATTCTTTCTCCCATTGTTTGTCTAAATTTTTTCTCAATTCTTTTACACTTAATATAACATTTTTTTTTTGTAGAAAAATCTAATGCATTCAATAATCAGGAAAAATTTAGTGACAAGGTTGAAGCACATGTTGAGTGATAGTTCTTTGTACAGTGTCAAGAATTTGAAAGTTGTTTAAACTATAGGCGAGTACAGACCACTTTCAAATTAGTATAAAATTATTTTCTCGGTCATAACTTCGCTTAATAGGTTAGAAGAAGGAACTGTTATGATTCCGATCAATGGATTCCAATTCATATCTCCAAATTTAATTGATATACATGTGAATGATAACACAATCCTCTCATGTATTTTTTAATTATTAATGTTTATTAATCTTTAAGTGTATATTAGAAATTATTGATCTTTATGTTTTAACATGTTTATGTTATTTTTTCATAATATTACAGATGTTGTCGGAAGTTTAAGTGGTGTGGATGATATTGAGATCGTTGGAGCTGGTTGGAAAAAAAGAGATATAAAAGTTCTAACAGATTAGCAAGTTGAATATAATTTGGAACTTATCAACAACTATAAAATTATAAGGTCTGTACACTTACATTATACACATTAATAAATATTTTTAAAGTTAACAAAAAAATAATTAACTTTCATAAATAACATTAGTTTTATAAGGTTGTCTCATCTTAAAAAAAATCAATTCATATTTTTTATCAATTTCATCAAGTGCAAAGTAAGAAAAAAGGATAATAATAAATTCTTTTTTCAAAGCTGCGTGAATCGTAGTTCTATTTCCTAGTAAAAAATAAAAACAGTAATTTAGGATGGATTTGGTAACATTTTTCAAATTTTTTTTTAATTTTAGCAAACAAGTGAAAATGCATTTGGATGCATTTGGTTACATGCTTTATACAAAATGTTTTAAAAATAAAAAAGGACAATTTCTCATTTGGTATTGCTTTTCAAATGAATTTAGTATTTTTTTATTGTTTTATAATATATAAATGATTTATTTTTGGTGAATTCGAAAACTCATTTGATAATTTGTTATCAAAACAATATCTAAAACTAAAAATAGTGAAAATCTAATTATTTGTTTTAAAAAAAGGAATTGTTTGTTGAAAAAATGAAAATACTGAAAGTGTGGTTCTATCATGTATGGTCAATGTTTTGCTGATCTGCGAAGCTAGCGGCAACAATGTTGAGGTGAGTACTTGATGTAAAAGAGAAGGATGAAACTATGTTGCAACCACTTCAATGGTGACTTTAGCACTAGGCGAATTAGGTGGTTGCCTAGAGTCCCGTACGTAGGAAGACCCTAATATTTGGGTATCTATCTATTAATTAGTATAATTAATATTCTTTTAGATTTTAAAAAAATTTAGTTACGTATATATTTTTTTCTATAGTAGAAAAGTTTAATTTTTTGGTTTTACACTATTTTTACGCTTATACATAATTATCGCTCTTATTTGATAATCTTTACCTTTAATATAATATATATTTTTATGGTATAATAGTTTTTTTTTGAAGGTTACTTGTTTACTTTTTTTAGTATTTCCTCAAAAAAAAAAAATCTATGCTTTTCCTTTCCAAAAATAACTCTTATTAAAATTAGTAATGTTAGATTTTGAGAGCTAACTTTTAGTATTCTATTAAAATATATTTAAAAACTCATTATCTATAAACCGATACACATTAAATCAAGTATACTTTTAGCAAAAAGTTTTCATGCTCTCTTCTCTTTCTCTACAAAATTCATTGCCATCACCATATTCATTTCAATAGTCAATTGACTCAATTCCAGGTGCTATTATTCTATTTTTTCTATTTTTAATTATTACTGTTCTTATCCTTTTTAAATTTAATTAGTTTTTATTTTTTTGTATTGATTATGGCTTGAATAATTTAGAAAAAAATTGTATTTGTTTATTTGTTTTTTTAGATTTAAATAAATGTCAACTAAAAAAATATACAAATGATAACCCTATTGGGGCATCTCAATTTGGTCCACTATCAGAGGTGCAAATCAGAATAATCCTTCAGAGAATAATGTCATGATTAGGGATCCTAATCAATCTAACCCAACCTTAGAACCTAAACAGCAAACCCAAGTTAACCGCAAAAAGACCAAGCCTAGAGCTAACCAAGCTATAACAAACAAAGAAAAAATGCCCATGACCCCAAAGAGCAACACACAGCCACGAAAATTCCCCGCCAAGTCTAAAACAACTGTTGGCCAAAATTCAAAGGGTCCTTTGACCATTCCCATGCAAAACCATTTTAACCCAAGTCAGCCACACGTTAATGAACCCATGCATTTTAATGTTCCAACCCCTACGTCTTTCTCTCCCATGCAACCCCATGCATTCCAATTTTCCATCGCTGGCTTTAGTTTCAACTACCTTAAATCCTGCTAAACACTCTGCCGTTACCTTGGCCCCCCAAACTAAAGACCAAAACATTACCTAGCTAATTCCCGCTAAGGATCCCTCCACCTCTGAGTGCCATAACTGTGAACCCCCCGATGTGGGGCGTGAAGACATAGATGATGATGGTGATGATTCTGATAGTGAGTACATGGGTGATTTTGACGAGGTATCCGAATCCTTTGAAACAATGGTTTCTTTGGATGAGGAGGATGAAACAGAAATGGAGTTTGCGGCCGTAGGTTTTGATCAGTAAGATCTACTTTCTCTCATTATTTATTTTGTAATGGTTCTTTTGTTTATGTGTTAGAATTGTCAGGGAGTTTCCTCACCTCACTTCCTCAAAACCTTTAAGTCTCTTCGAAACATGTATAAACCTACTTTGGTTTCCCTGTTGAAGCCGAAGGTAAATGTGGTTAAGGCTAATAGTTTCATTCGAAGGAGTGGTTATGATAATTCCCATCAAGTGGAAGCCGTGGGTTTCGCTGGAGGAATTTAACTGTTATGGAGGGATAATATCAGCGTGGAAATTATTGTAAATCACAGGCAGTTCATCCACTGCAAGGTTTCCAATAGTGAGGGAGTGTTGTCATGGTTCACCGCTATTTATGCTAGTTCACATCCTTCTATTCGAAGCAGCTTGTGGATGGAAATTGATGTTTTAACGGCTACTATCAGAGGCCCTTGGTTGTTGGCAACGGATTTTAATGCCATACGTTTTAGTTCGGAAAAAAAAAGGGTCGGCTAGAGTTAGTGGAGTTTATAGGCTGTTCAATAAGTGTTGTTTCCGAAACAATTTTTGTGAGCTGACTTACAAGGGTCCAAACTTCACTTGGAACCGTGGAAATTTATTAAAGAGACTTGACCGAGCCATAAGTAATGATGAGTGGTCAATAATTCTCCATCTTCCAAGGATTAATTCAGATCACAGGCTAATTCTCATTCCATTTGGGCGTAATTTTCAGAGTAGGCATAATTCTAAACCTTTTCGCTTCATGGCTTCATGGTTAACAAATGCTCGTTTCAAGGATTTCATGTTTCATTGTTGGGATCGTAACAAGGATTTTCTTAACTCGGCTAAGGACTTTACTGACAAAGCGAGACAGTGGAATAAAAGCGTTTTCGGTAGCATTTTTAAAAGGAAGAGGACTTTACTGGCTAGATTAAATGGAATTCAGAAGGCTTTGGAGGATCATAGCTCCAAGCGACTTTTAGATTTATAAGGAAAACTTAAAGGAGAATTGGAGACAATCCTTACTCAGGAAGAATTGTTGTGGTACCAGAAAGCGAGGAGGGATTGGATTGCTCGGGGAGTCAGAAATACCAAATACTTCTATCGTAAGACCATTCAGAGAAGACGTATAAACCGTATTGAAACAATTAAATATCAGCTAGGGCAGTGGCTGCACGATGAAAGAGGGATTAAGAAGCACGTTGTGGAGTTCTTTTCTGGACTCTATATATTAGATAATAAGGAGCATATCCCTTATCCTGTCAATGCAAATTACCCGGCGCTTGAAACGGGTTCGATGGAAACACTTCAGCAAGATGTAGGTGATATAGAAGTTAAAAATACTATTTTTATCATGCCTCCTATGAAAGCACCGAGTATTGATAGTCTCAATGCATTTTTCTTTCAATCCCAACGGGACTTAGCGGGACGTGTGTAAGCTCGTTAAGCAGATATTTTCAAAAGGGAAAGTCCCAGTGAGGATCAACAGTACGCTCGTTGTTCTTGTCCACTAGACCCAGAATCGTATCAATCTCAAGCTCTATAGGCCGATAAGTTTGTGTACCATTGTTTATAAAATGGTCACTAAATTATTGGGCAACAGATTGAAGCCTTTGCTACCGAACCTCATTGGTCTCACTCAAACCAGCTTCGTGCCGGGCAGACATATTACTGAAAAATATAATGGTAGCTCAGGAAATTATTCATTGAATGAGAAGAAAGAAAGGAAGATAGGAAATATGTTGATTAAAGTAGATCTTGAGAAGGCATATGATAGACTTAACTGGAATTTTATTTATGAAACGTTGTGCCTAATAGGCCTCCCTATGGAGTTCATCCGCGTTATTATGGAATGCATCACTTCTGTGTCCATGCAAATTTTATAGAATGGGGAGCTAATCAAATCTTTCTCTCCGTCCAAGGGAATTAGACAGGGTGGTCCGCTCTCTCTCTACATTTTTGTGTTATGTATTGAATGCCTTAACCATGGTATCAACAAAGCTGTGAGGGTCAGAAAATGGAAGCTTATTCGCCTTGGCTGCAAAGGTATTCCCATTACTCATGTCTTTTTCACTGATGACCTTATTCTTTTGGCAGAGGCCTCTAGGGAACAGGCTACTGTTATCAATAATGTCCTTGCAACTTTCTGCATGAGCTTGGTGAACAGGTTAACAAAACAAAAACCCAGTCTTTTTCTCTAGGAATCTTGCTCAGAGGAGGCTTGCAAGATTGGACAGGACTTGGGTTTTACTGTCACAAAGAATTTGGGCAAATACTTGGGGATGCCCGTTCTTCACTCTCGGGTGGGGAAACGCACATATCAAACTATCTTAGATAAAGTGGAGCAGAGACTTTCAGGTTGGAATGCCCTTAATTTATCCCTTGTTGGTCGAATCACGGTCACACAATTGGTCTTACAAGTCATCCCAGTGTATGCTATGCAGACCACAAAGCTGCCAGCGAGTGTTCATGTTAAAATTGATCAAATATGTGGCGTTTTATTTGGAGTGGTAAAAAGGATGATAGGAAAATCAGTTTTGTTAAATGGAGCAATATTTGTATTTCCAAAGATCATGGCGGTCTAGGACTTAAGAATCTGAAGGCAATGAATTCGGTGTTGCTCATGAAGATTGGTTGGGGCTTGTTATCTAATCCGAATAGATTCTGGGTTAAGGTCCTCTGTACTAAATATAACATTGATCCTGATAACCTTCCTCCTGAGCTCTAAATATGGATCTCACCTTTGGAAGGCTGTTGGGGAAATTTAGAGTAAAGTTCTTCGGGGGGTCAGTTGGGCTATTGGAAATGGTCAGATAGCTCGGTTTTGGGCTATTGGAAATGGTCAGATAGCTTGGTTTTGGTGGGACGCATGGCTTCACGATGGAACGATTTTGGCTGCTCATACAAATCCCCAAGTTAACCAGCTTTTACCAAACAATGTTGTAGCAGATTTTGTTACGGTAGAGGGGCACTGAATTGGCTTTTGTTTGAGAATTTACTTCCAAACAATGTATTATTAAAGATCGCTGCCATTAAACCCCAAGTAGGAATGAAGCAAAAGACCTGTGTTACTGGTCTTATTCTAAGACTAGAGAGTTCAGTTTGAATTCAGCTTATACGTCCATCATAGATCCAGTTCAATCATGAAAAAATTTAAAATGGACGGTCATCTGGAAGTGGAACAGACCTCAATCTATTCCCACTTTTCTGTGGCTAGCTATGAAGAAATCTCTGAAAACTAAAGAGTTTCTCTTTAAAAGGCATATTATCACGGATGTCCAGTGTCCTAGGTGTGGTTATGCTGTAGAAAATATTTTACATGTGCTACGAGATTGCTTCCATGCCAAGAAAGTGTGGTCTTCGTTGCTGAATTCAACTTCTAGAGATGAATTTTTCAACATGAGTTTGGAAAATTGGATCGTTATTAATCTGAGAAGTCCAAGGAGATTATTGGAAATGTAGGATGGCAATATATTTTTGTTGTGGTAGTCTGGAGGCTGTGGTTTTGGTCCTTTTGGAGGAACCAAGCTGTTTTTTTTTTGAATAATTACAACAATACTTAGAACATTGTTCTAGATATCAAGTCATGAGCAGCTGAAATCCAAACAATTAGCCAATCAGAAATCCAAACAGAAGTGGCTCGAGTTACTCAATGGATGCATTGGAGTCCTCATCTCGAGGGTGTATTTAAATTAAATACTGACAGCTCCACAAGGAACTCAGGGATAACTGGGGCTGGGGGTCTAATCCCGAATAGTAATGGAGAGTGGGTCAAAGGTTTCAGTATTAATCTTGGTGTGTACTCGGTGACAATGGCTGAATTTCGGGGAATTTATCAGGGGCTGTTGCTTGCTTGGGAGATTGGCATTCGTGACCTTCTCATTGAAGCTGATAGTGCGTGCGCGGTTCAAATGATTTGCCAGAGATTGTTTTACCGTTAATGCTTGTTATCCTCTAATTTGTGATATAAAAAGGCTGATGGCTCGCAATTGGCGAGTAGCCGTGCATCATTTTTACGGGGAATCGAATTATGCAGCGAATCTTATGGCTTCCCATGCTCTCCAGCTTCCTCTGGGACTTCACATTTTTTCATTTCCCCCTTCTGTGATCTCTACTTGGCTTTTGTATGATGGCTTGGGGATCTCGATTCCTCGCCGAGTGATTGTTTAGCCTTATTGGGCTACTTAATGTACTAAAAAAAATATATGCATCAAGATACGAAAAACTACAAAAAAAGGAGGAGAATAGAAAAGTTAGTCCAATTTCAAAGAGGGGCTCTTGATAAATTTGTCATAAATAATAAAAAAGATATAGATTAAAGTGAAGAATTAGTTATTGAACAACCAACTTCAAATGAATTAAATAATGAATGAAATAAACAACATTGAAGATGATAACAACAAAAATACCAACAAAGTTGATATGGAAATTTTTTTTGTTCTAAATAATATTATATTCCGGGAAGAGGGAAAAATGTCGGTACAAAGTTAAGAGATTTTTAGTAGAAAAAAGTCCAATTGAGAGAATAATATAACTTTCCCAAAAGAGGAAAGTTCTAGGCATTTCCCTACTAGATTTTATGTTAAAATCTTATCAAATGGAGAAAAACATGACAGAAAATGGTGAATATATTCAAAAGATTTTGACAAAGTATATTATTTTTGTTGCAAATTATTCAATACAAATTGTAGGAAAAATCCGCTCAATGATAAAGGAACAAGAGATTGGAAAAATCTTATTTCTAAACTTAGAAGTCATGAAAAGACCAATGAGCGTATAATTAATATGAATGCATGGGTTGATTTAGAAGTAAGACTATTGAAAAGAAAAACAATTGATAAAGATGTTCAAGAATGAAATTGACATGGAAAAATAACATTGGAAAAAAGTACTAATAATAATTATTGCTATTGTAAAGAATCTTGCCATTTTTTGCAATTTTTTTTGTTGTTGTGGTTGAGAAATATTCTTAATTTTTGAGGAGTGCCAACTATTCCACTACTCAGGGGGGCGTCTAATGAGTTTTTTTATATTCTTATTTCTAGTTTATTACTCCTCTTTGTGGTTGTCTAGACACGTAAAATCAACTCATAATTTAGTTAGTGTATTGACCTTTTTAATCTTCTAGTTTATTACTCATTTTTCTAGCTATCTAGACATACAAAATCAACTTGTAATTTGGTTATCATTTGTGCAAATTTGTGTTGTAGTGATAGCGAGATGTTTCTTGCTTTTGTGGAGTAACTGGGACTGTGCTGAATGGGGGGTCTCTAATTTTGTTTTTCGTTTTGCCAAATCTTGTTGCAGTAATGGCAGCGAGTTTCAAAATTTTGAGGAATATGAAGGCTATTTCACTTGAGGGATTTGACTGTTTTTGTTTCTTATCTCACTTCTCATTTATATCTATGTTACATAAGTACATAAATTTCAGATAGTTTATTAGTCTTCCCTCCCCCCCCTTTTTTTCTTACCCCAATATTTTATGCTGTAGTTGTGTAAATGTTCTTCTGTTTTTAAGGGAATTTTGGAACACGTTGAACTTTTTAATTCTTATTTGTTATTTCTTGCTCTTAAAGGTTCAAATTATAATTTGCTTTTCTATTTGGAAATCTATGCCTTAGAGACAACATTTCTATGTTTTTGTGGATTATTGGAGTATACTACTGACACGACTTAAAAGTGTATTACTCTCAAGTATAAGAGTGTCTAGTTATAATATAACCCGGTAAGACCGGGGTCGAATAACAGGGAGTTTTAAATCTAGTAAAACTAAGAAAATTAATTGTGGAGAAAAGAAATTATTTGAAATCAATTTAAAAATAAGCTAAGGTTTAGGATCCACTCTATGTATTCAAATTATAATTTTAACACTCTCTCATTTATATTTTGCCTGACTTTTACCCATTAATTATTATATCATTTAATTCTATGTGTGTGGATAAATATAGAATAAAGTACCTAATGTGCCACACTATATTAATGTGACAACATTATGTCAAAATACCATAAAATCCAGTGAGATTTATAAATTAACATGATATAAAAATAATCAGAAAAGAATTAAATAAACTTAAAAACTCATTTGAGAAAATAATAATAACTAATAGTTTGAAATATTGAGATTCATCATTCACCTCAGCTTAATAAAATTAGCTACTCATATTGAAAGAAAACACAACACTCTTTTTATTTGATAAACTTTTTGAAATATATTATAAAGAAAATTGATACAAACAGAAACAAGAAAAGAAAAGAAAGAAAGATAGAAAATCTTCAGTCTCAGTTTCAGCTCTCAAAAATAGCTCTCTCCATTCTCTCCTGGCTCCTCAATCTCTCCTCCCTTTTATAGGCAACAATTGCCTTTAACTTTCTTTATTTTATTATTTATTTATTATTTAAAAATATATAAGTGTGTTGAAATGTGTGATGGTCAGGAGGCGTAATGGCCTCCTGACCATCGCCAACATGTTTTTGTTCTTTTTTCTTTTTTATTTATTTATTATTTAGTATTACATTTCTTTAATTTTTGTTCTAGTAGTTCTTCTTTGTTCCCGCTTTCAATTCCAATTCTATCTTTATTCCTGAAAAATATTTACAAGATAAAAATTAACACAAATTACGAATTAATTTAACATAAAATATATTTGAGGAGTATTAAAATAATTTAGAAATAATGAACGCATTAATCGACACAATAAGTGAAAAACTAATAATTGTATCCTTATTAAATGTACACTTTTTAGTGTCAATCACACCCCCCAACCAGCTTATTACTAGGCCCTGACAATTTAAACGATAAAAATTTAGAGAAATTTCAAAACCAAATTGAAAATCTTTTTTCTTTGAAAAATTGTGTTTACTTCCTTCATCAGATTAATGACAACAATCAAATAAAAGTTTAAGCATTATCTTCAGCCTAAAGAAAATCACACCCGCACGAAATAGTTCAGTAAATCCTGTAAAATGATCAATCATTAAAGCTACATTAATCAAGCCACTTTTAAGAATGATACATCAAATTCCAAAATCTCACGATTAAGAGTGACTCTCTCAAAAGAAGATATACCCCAAATTAATTTGTCACTCTAAAAAAAAGTAAATTTGAGAGAATAATAAAACAATATCACATGCTCTCACCAAGATGAAAAAAATAATATCCACAGCTTATAAATAAAATGATCTCAAGTCCAATGAATTACTAGCAAAATTTACTTTTATTTTTATTTGATGCATCATCACATTTTTTAGTCCATATTACTAACTTTTACTTCAGACTATAGTTCCCAAAAATTGAGAAGGACTTTTATTAAGACGTAACGTATGATAGGGTCATGGCTAACAAAAAAGGGAATATGGAAAACAAAATATATGTTTAAAAAATAGGGGACTTTTTGGAGATTACAAGGTGCTTTTTTTATCTTTTTTTTTTAATTCATATATACATAGCATCCTTTTTTTTTTTTTGTATAACACCATTATTAGGAATACATAATCATCCCTATTTTCAAACATAATTGGGTGGTGAAAAACATAAAATATAAGGTGATACTCCACATTGGAATGGGATAAGATAATAGGTTATCAAAGGAATTTTTTTTTAAAGGCTCAAATGGGTTAACTATGGATTCTTTATAATAGGTTTGGCTAGAAAGGCTCAAACGGATCAAAGATAATCTTTTGTCATCTTTTAGGGCTCTATATAATCTTTCATATCCACTAGTTCAATGGACTTTTAGATGCGGCTGCACAAACTTTTCTTTTCTTTTTTTAAGAAAATATTGAGATCTTGTACAATAAATTGTGAAGCTGTATAGGCAAATAAGGTTACTCTCCAAGATAATAGGTTCAAAAACTCGCTTGATCTTTTCATAACATGTACATTCCTCCAAATGGCTTAATCAATTTCACTCAACCAATTTCTCAATTTGCGTTTCAACATGCAAAAGGAAAAACATAGTATAACATAAAGATAATACAAATACAAAAATTTAAAAATCGTCATGTTATCCAATGTTAAAAGATTACACTAAAAAAGAAAACTCTTTTTTTTTTGAAAGAAAACACAAAAAGAAATTGGGACTGATTGCAGAAACTTAAGGGAGATGATTAAGAGAAAAAGACAGAAAATAAAAATTAGAAACATTTTTTTTGGAAGAAAACAAAAAAATTAAGAAGATGTGTTTCTAGAGACACTACATTCTATATTCTGCCATCTTTGACTCGAATTTTTATCCAAAGTTAGTCTTTACAACAAAAATTAGTAAAAACATCACTAGGAGAAAACACATTTGAGACATTCCACAATTTATTTTTTTGGAAGAAAACACAAAAATTAGGAAGATGGTTTCTAGTTCTAGAGACACTACATTCTATATTTTGCCATATTCGACTCAAATTTTTATCCAAAGTTAGTCTTTACAACAAAAATTAGGAAAAACATCACTAGGATTGAGACATTCCACAATTACCAACTATTCCTTTCCCCCAACCTGAAGGAGACATTGTCCTCAATATCTAAAGAAAAGAGTAGAGTTTAGAAGATATCACCTGGCCACTGCTGGAAATATTTATAAACGGAGAGTTAAATCTAATTTATACTTTTACGAGAGTTACTGTCATCGTCATCAGTTGCCCAATCCAACGCCAAAGTCATGGGATCTGGCTCTGGTTTGTAAGCTTGCAAAAGATCAAGTAACTCATCAGCAGTAGTAGCACAAATGAAGAGTTTTTCGCTGAGAATAGAATGAAATAATTTTTTATTGCATGATTAAGAAATGTTATTAAGCCATCATTAAAGTTATTAACATTTAACAAACCAATGGGTTTTTTATGGATATTCAAATGGCCCAAGAAGCAAATATAATTACCACCTCCAAAGTTGCAAGGTCTCCTCGCAAGAAAATAAAAGCGTCAGCATGATTCAATATTTCAGATATTCTTTCTTGCATACCTGTGACGACTAACTCTTCTCCAGTTGGTGGGTCTGGTAGACATCCTAAAGGTTTTAAGGCTTTTGGAATGATGCCTAGCACTTGGCTTTCTCGAATGAAAGCAGCTTCAGAGACAAGCTTTGATAACCCTCGGTCACCTCCTCCATATACAAGATGTAGTTTCCTCTTTGCTATAGCGTGACCAAGATCTACGGCTGCCTGAACGAACTCCTTCTACTTTCCATAGCGAAATCCATAAAGTACACAAATGTTTTTAAGTTGACTGCTTAAAGTTGCTGCCATTAGAACAATTCTAAAAAAAAACAATTTGTGAGTGCTTGAAAAGAAGTTCCTATTTAAGGATCTTGGTGGCGGACATAATGATATACATCTGTAAATGGGGTGGTGTGTTTGTTAAATGACCCGTGAAACTTTTAACTTAATAATTCAAAGGCAAACAGTGAAAAGAAAGAGCACATAGTGATTAGATAAAATAAAGAGAAAACAACAACAACAATAATAATAATGTAAAAGATAAAAGAACAATAAAATAAAGGACATTTACTGGTAGTTGTGATTGTGGCTCACATCTTCCTCTGGTTTTACGTCCAGTAACGGCTTGAACGCCCTCTATGGGTCGAGGATAAGCTTCTCATCCAGTTTTCTTATAAACAGGGAGTCAGATTCCCAAGACTAAACTGTGCACTTTCTTTTTGGAACAACTTACACAAATTTTGAATTTCATGTTGAACATATCTGCTCGGATGCGTCTCAAGAGATAGTAAGATATCATCCAACGATTCTTTACTCATGCCATCTTTAACGAATTTGATTTTATCTTCACGATTTACAGAAACCATTCCTAAAGCTTTACAACGTGGATTTTTACAAGCAAGTCTTACACAGTGAGAACATTCATAGCCAAGTCGCTTAGCTCTTCTTTTCTTAGTAAATGTACTTTTACCAAAACTAGACATGTAGGAAGTGAATGGATCAGAAAATTCACCTGCCAATCGTACCTTTACTTCAATTAACCAACAAATGTCAGCAGGAATCCCATTGATCATTAACAAACGTAGTCGTTCACAACGAGCTTTGTAAATCTTCTAAAAAACATTTTGAGGGAGAGAAGCAAAATGTTGATGTAAATTTTGTTGTATTTCTTCCATGCTTGACATTGAGGTTTCAGTTATTGTGGAAAACTGAGAATATTGACTTAAAAAGTCACAGAGTGCTGTTATCTGCTATTTATATGAGAGAGTCAATCAAATCAAAACGAATCAAATCTGCAAAATCAAATCAAAAGTGAAAAAGAACAACAAAAACACACAAAGAATATATCTCACCTTCGTCCTTTTATTAAATTTAGTTCCAATTGCAGATTATAAATACTATTCTCTATTTTCTTTAGTTGTCTTTCTAGATCTTTCACGTGAGATACTAACTCTGGTGGTTGCAGATCCCAAATGGGATGTAATTTACAAAATTGGAGTAATGTCCTCGGGTGAAATTTTACATGAAAAAGAGTTTTAAGATGATCGAAAAGGAAATTTCTCATGGAGGTACTCATGACAAGTATAAAAATTTGGTGAGCTAAATCACAATTGTCAAACAACACACAATTAAAACAATGCAATGCACTCCATTCAAGACATAGGGAAAAGGAAAAAGAAAAAGAAAAATCAAATAATTCAAACGATAAAGTAACAGTAAATCAAATTCACAAAATGTTAAAATGAAAAGGCTTAATCAAAATTTTGGTGGGTCACTCAAATGGATTTCGGTATTTGCTTCGTGTGGTTGGTATTCCAGATATGGTTTCAATCTTTGGCCATTAACTTTAAATGTGACACCATCCTTTGGATTCTCAATTTCTACAGCTCCATATGGATAGACATTTTTTACAACAAATGGACCATTCCACTTTGACTTTAACTTCCCTGGAAATAAATGAAGATGAGAATTATAAAGCAACACTTTTTGACCAATTTCAAATTTTTTCCGAAAAATTCTTTTGTCATGAAAAAATTTGGTTCTTGTCTTAATAATTCTGGAATTCTCATATGTATCATTCCTAATTTTCTCAAGTTCATTTATTTGCAATTTACGCACATTGCCAGCATCATCAAGATTTGAATTAAAAGCTTTAATGGCTCAAAATGATTTATGTTCAAGTTCTACTGGTAAGTGGCAAGATTTTCCATAAACAAGCTGATGGGGTGACATTCCAAAAGATGTTTTAAAAGCAGTACGATATGCCCAAAGTGCATCAATTAGTCGAAGAGACCAATCTTTACGGTTTGGATTAACTTTCTTTTCTAAAATTTGTTTTATCTCCCTATTTGCTAATTCAACTTGACCACTTGTTTGAGGGTGATAAGGGGTAGTAACCTTATGTGTAATTCTATATTTTTTCATTAAAGACTCAAATGGCTTATTACAAAAATGCTTACCTCTATCACTGATAATGGATCGAGGTATTCCAAATCTGCTCAAAATATTTTCTTTTAAAAAGCAGATCATAATCTTGTGATCATTGTACTGATAAGAAATTGCCTCGATCCATTTTGAAACATAATCAACAGCAACCAAAATGTATACAAATCCAAATGATGATGGAAAAGGGCCCATAAAATCAATTCCCCAATAGTTAAATATTTCAATGACAAGGATGGTGTTTAAAGGCATCATGTTTTGCTTTGAAATAGACCCTATCATTTGACAATTATTATACATTTTACAGAATGCATGTGAATCTTTAAATAATGTAGGCCAATAAAATCTACAATGCAATATTTTTGCAGCTAACTTTTTTGAAGAAAAATGGCCACCGCATGCTTCAGAATGACAAAATTGAATGACCTTACTTACTTAATCGTCTGGTATGCATCTTCGAAAAATTTGATCGGAGCAGTACTTGAACAGGTATGGTTCATCCCAGTAAAAGCTTTTACTTTTGTTAAGAATTTCTTCTTGTCTTGGGAACTCCAATCATATGGCATTTCACCTGTTGCAAGATAATTAACAATATTAGCATACCAAGGCATTTTGTTTATAGAAAACAAAAATTCATCAGGGAAAGAATCATTGATGGGTGTTGTTTCAATTAAAGACTTATTTGTAAGTCTTGAAAGATAATTTGCAACAACATTTTCAGCGCCCTTTTTGTCCTTGTTTGTCAAATTAAATTCTTGAAGTAGCAAAATCCATCGTATCAACCTTGTTTTGGCATCCTGTTTTGACATTAAATATCTCACAGTAGCATGATCAGAATAAACAACAGTAGATGAACCAATTAAATACGAACGAAATTTATCCAATGCAAATATTATAGCAAGTAGTTCTTTCTCAGTTGTAGTGTAATTCCTTTAAGCACTATTTAAAGTTCTACTTGTATAATAGATGACAAAGGGCTTATAGTTACCTTTCTTTCTTTGACCCAGAACAGCGCCAACGACATAATCACTAACATCACACATTAGCTCAAAAGGCAAAGGCCAATCAGAGGGTTACATTATTAGGGCTGATGTCAAAAGAGTATTTATTTTTTCAAAAGCTTGTTGACAATATTTAGTCCATTTAAATTGTGTCTTTTATTAAGAGGTTACAAATTGGTCTAGACAAGGCACTAAAGTCTTTTATAAACCTCCTATAAAATCCTGCATGTCCTAAAAAAGAACGGACTTCTTTAATTGTTTTTTATGATGGTAATTTTGAAATGACTTCAACTTTGGCTTTATCAACTTCGATTCCTTTTGAAGACACAAAATGGCCTAAGACAATTCCAGAAGTGGTCATGAAATGACATTTTTCCCAATTTAAAACTAGTCATTTTTCTTTGCCCATTTCTAAAACTTTTTCTAGATTATCAAGACATGTATCAAAAGAATTACCAAATATAGTTAAATCATCCATAAAATCCTCTAGACAATTTTTAACCATGTCACTAAAAATGCTTAGCATGCATCTTTGAAATGTTGCAGGAGCATTACAAAGTCCAAAGGGCAATCTCCTAAATGCAAATGTTCCAAAAGGGCATGTGAATGTGGTCTTTTCCTGGTCTTTTAAGGCTATATGGATTTGATAATAGCCAGAGTAGCCATCAAGAAAGCAGTAGTAGGGATGTCCAGCTATTCTTTCGAAAATTTGGTCTAGAAATAGAAGGGGAAAATGATCTTTTCTAGTGGCATCATTTAATTTTCTGTAATCAATGCACATGTGCCAACTAGATAGAATTCGTTTTGGGATTGGTTCACCTTTTTCATTTTTTACAGCAGTTATTCCAGATTTCTTTGGTACTACTTGAGTTGGACTTACCCATTTACTATCTTGAGATAGGGTAAATAATTCCTACATCTAGGAGTTTAAGGACCTCATTCTTTACCACTTCTTTCATATAAGGGTTTAGTCTTCTTTGTGGTTGACGGGTTGTTTTGGCATTTTCCTTTAAGTGTATTCGGTGTGTGCAAATTAAAGGATTAATGCCTTTTATGTCTTTTAAGGTCTAACCAAATGCAGTTTTATGCCTTTTTAATACAGATAACAATTTACCTTCTTGATCATGCATGAGCTGGGAAGAAATTACCATCGGATATGTCTGCTGCTCTCCAAGATAGGCATACTTCAATTCTTCTGGTAAGGGCTTTAATTCAAGCACTGGTGCTTTCTCTTCATTTGTTTCTTCAGGTTGTACCGTATCTTCAAAGTTTGATTGGTCATCGTCACTTATAGGTACCTGCATAGAATCAAGCGTAGAGCATATGTTAGCAGTATTATAATCTAATTCTTTACTTGATTCAAAAGAACCAGTAAAACAAATTTCAGCAGAGTTTGTAAAATTCTCATCCTGAATGTATTCCTCAATGATTGGCTCGATAAGATCAATTTCCTTATTCTCATTATCATTATATTCTTGGTGGTGAGGTTGTTTACACATGTTGAACACATTGAGTTCCAGTGTCATGTTGCCGAAAGATAAATTCATTAATCCGTTCTTGCAATTTATCAAAGCATTAGCAGTAGCTAAAAATGGTCGACTTAAAATAACATGAATTTGTTTGCATTCATTAGCAATTGGTTCCATTTCCAGAATAATAAAATCCACAGGATATATGAATTTATCAACTTCGACTAATACATCTTCAATTATTCCCTTTGGAACCTTAATTGATCTATCAGCAAGTAAAGGAGTGGTAAAAGTTGGTTTAAACTCACTGAGATTGAGTTGTTGGTACACTGAGTAAGGAAGCAAATTAACACTGGCACCAAGATCAAGTAAAACATGTCCAATTTTATGATCCCCATTAGGGCAAGAAATAGTTGGACAACCAAAATTCTTGTATTTTAAAGCACTATTGGTTGAGAGAATAGAACTTACCTGTTCTGCTAGAAAAGCTTTCTTTTGCACCTCATGTTTCCTTTTCACCGTGCACAGATCTTTCAGAAATTTAGCATAAGAAGGTACCTGTTTAATGACATCCAACTGAGGAATGTTGACTTTTACTTGTTTAAAAACTTCATAAATTTTTGGACTATGGTTTGATTTCTTTGGCTTGATTAGTGCTTGAGGAAATGAGGGTACAAGAGGATGAATAGATGAAGCAAATGCATCTCAACACTTACAATCACTCAAAACAAAAGATTTCAAATTTGTTTTGCCTCTCACAATATATAAGATTACACAATGATGCCTAATATGTGAATAGATGAAGCAAGAATGTGTTCAAAGCTCTATGAAGATTGTATTCTCGAATATAAGCTCAATAGTCGTGTTGTGATCAATCTTCTTTGAATTTGAATGAGTTTATTTATATTTGGAGCTAAAAAACTAGCCGTTACAAACTGTTGGCCCGAAAACGGTTCGCCGTTAACTATTAATAGTTAACCGTTTAGGCTGGTCAAATGTTACCGTTGGGCCAAATTTCAAATAAATGACTTGCCGTTTTATGATTACCCTTTCGCTGTTAAATTTCAGAGACCTGCAAGATGAACATCAGTTATCCGTTTACATTAAACGGTTAAGGATTTGTATGAAGTGACTTCTCTGGATATTATTGGTTAACCGTTTTTAATAAACGGTTCGCCGTTTGTTTATAGTAACCTGCAAAATAATTTAGCCTTATCCGATTTTGTTAAACAGTGCCAGAGGAGTACAACCTTCAATTATGGATGTTATCGGTTAACCATTTCAATAAATGGTTTACCGTTAAATTCCAGTAACCTTCCCATCTTGTGTGTTTTTCGTTTTTCATAAACGGTTAGAGCTTAGGCAATATTTTGCTCTCTGGTATTAATCGGTTAACCGTTTAAAAGAAAACGGTTCACCGTTTATTTCCATAATCATATTTTAAACCAGATTTTGCAGAGAATCTTTTTCTAATTTGAAAGTCCATCTTTTATGAATATGAATGGAATGATTATTAAGGCTTTTGTTTATTAAGGAATAGCCCCAACATTTTTATCAAAAACCATTTAAAGTTTGTTATCATCAAAATCAATATTATTAACAAATTCATGTTAACAAAGGAGAGTTGGTTTTTTCTTAATGGGTTAAAGGTTCGACAGACTCTTCCCTTATTTTCTGAAATTGAATCTTTACTAGTTTCATGAGGGTCCACAATGTGTTTTTTGACCACTTTACCACCACGAAGGGCTATAACCGATTTGACTTGACTCATATTTTGGTTTCCTAAATTTCCCATTTGAGAATGTTGTTGACTCCTAGGGTTTGGTTCGGGTTGAGCAGGAAACTTTCATTTTTCATGTATGGTCAGAGCAAATGTAAGTTTGGAAATAGTTTCTATCAAATTGGTTAAGATTTGCATCGTTTGGTTATTGATCGACTCTTGTTTTTCAATAAACGAATGCAATGTGTCTTCTAGAGTTTTTCTTGGTGGTGGGACATATGGTGGGTAACTCTGGGAGTTTTGAAAATTTTGACATGGAGGTGATAACTCTAGGAAATGAGAGTTATTACATTAATTCTAGACTTGAATCAAGGTCATTTAGAGAACAAATAAGGTGTTTTTATTACATTTTGATTACTTTTTGCAAAAACATTCATTTTAGTTGGGTTTTAATAAGTTTTGTTTAAATAAAGTAATTTGTGCTAAAAACAGGTGCATAATTGTAGGTTTCAAATTCATAAGGGGATGCTGAGACATTAGATGAGCAAGATGAGGAAAGAAGATGGCCACAAAAGAAGACAAGCACAATCGGGAATAATGCAGTACTGTTGTGGATGCTAGGACATCCAGTGCTGCAGCAATCAGAGAGCAATGCGGGAGAAAGCTTAAAGCGTGGGTCAGCCATAAAACCGCGATCTGCATGTTTTCTAATTTAAACACATGCACGTGCATGGACTTTGGGTCTTTTACCCCAATTTGCAATATAAAAGGAGGCGTGCAACACATACACAGGCGGCAAGGAATTATCATAAAAAATAATTACAAAGGCAAGAAGAAGGAGATCAAGATTGAGGAGTGATATTCAGAAACAAGGAAAAGAACCGTGCAGAATTATTTATCTTTCATCGTGCTCAACTTATATTTTCTCTTCTTCTTTGAATTGTTTGGATGTATTCCGAGATCAATATATTTGTGTTTATTTTTCTCATCTAGACTATGAACTAAATTTACTTGTGGTTGAATGAAAAATAATCCAGTGGGTTCTTGACTGTTCTTTTATGTTGTTATGACAATGCTGTAGCATTATACTCTAGTAGTTTTATTGAATACAACTGTTATTTCGGTTGACCATCCATTTAATAGTTTTAGTTAAGATAGAGCAGAAAAAGGGCATGTCTTAGCGGATATTATTAGAGTATATTTGTTCTTAAGTCGAGTTTTCTGGATTAGGTTACCTTAAATCCCATAAGGGCGATATTTGAAGTTAAGATTTGTGACACTCTAGACGTAGGTGTTCACCTTGTAGGGTGGAGAGATTAAAGGTTATAATGTCGTACCATAAATATATGAGAAACTGGTCATTGTTAGTAGATTTAAAGGTATGAGATTTCCAACATGCGATAGCTGCGGATACAGATTTATTCTACCCACTGCTGCAACACTTTTTGTAACAACTGGTGCTAATTTGGTAAACAACAGTCACCCCATTAGGAGAGTTTGATCATTCAACTACTATATTCTCAAGTGAATCTTAGACACATTTAACTTAGTTTATTTCATTACAATATTGTTTTGTTTCCATCTCTCATAATTATTAGTTACGATAGAATTTTTTGATAAGTGTTTGTTACGGTCTTTAGTTGATTTGCATTATTTTGATTGCTTTAGCATTTTGAGTAACTATCAATCCCTATGGAGACGATCTTGAATATTCATCACTTTATTACTTGTTGTGTATACTTGCACATTGGTATTGATAATAATTGATTATAGAAATCAACCAACAGGAGGAACTGGTTGTGAAGGTTGTGCATGATTGTCATTTCTCCAACTAAAATTTGGGTGGTTTCTCCAACCAGAGTTGTAAGTTTGGGAGTATAGATTTGGATTTGGCCTTTTGAAATTATCAACGACATTTACTTGTTCATACAGACTTTCTCTCAGAGCTGGTAAAGTTGGACAGTCCTGCGTAGAATAGTCAGTAGAATCGCAAACATAACATGAAATATTTTGAACAGACTTTACATGATCATTCTTTTTCGACTATAATGCTTCAACTTTTCTAGCTAATGACGCAAATTTGGCTTGAAAATCATGGTCTTCCCTAAGGTTATGCATGCCTCCACCAGATGGAAATGACTGGGGTTTACTTAATGACTCATAAGACCCAACTGTATCCCAGTGTTGTGCATTTTTTGCTATATAGTCAAGATAGTCTAATTCATCTTCAGGATTTTTATCCCTAAACTCACCATTGCACATCATTTCAACGACTTGTCTACCTTGGGATGTTAATCCCTCGTAGAAATAAGATACTAATCTCCATGTTTCAAAACCATGATGTGGACAAATGTTAAGTAGTTCTTTAAACCTATCCCAACATTGGTAGAGAGTTTCTCCTGGTTTTTGAGTGAAAGTGGTGATTTGTCTTTTGAAAGAATTTGTTCTGTGGGGTGGGAAGAATTTTTTCAAAAATTGTGCTTGCATTTCATCCCAAGTTCTGATGGATTCTGACCTAAGATTTTGTAGCTAAGTTTTAGCTTTATCCTTAAGTGAGAAAGGAAAAAACTTAAGCCTGATTATATTCATGCTACAATTTCGATCAGTACATGTGTTACAAACTTCCTCAAATTCCCTTAAATGCAAATATGGATTTTCAGACTCAAAACCATGAAAAGTAGGAAAAAGTTGAATGATACCAGGTTTGAAATTAAAACATGATGCATCAGGAGGGAAAACTATGCATGATGGTGACCCTGTTCTAGTAGGATGCATGAAGTCTCTAAGAGTCCTAAGTTGTTCATGAAGATTTTGTAAGGCTTGGTCGTTTTCGGCTCCGAAAAATTTTCAGCTCCTATGTCAGCCATATTTAAGGGTGGTGAAGGTGATTTTCTAATTAATCTACCACTATTTATACGAGACCAATGACGCATGCAATGCTAATGATGTGCGCTAAACTAATTATGCAAAAACACTAAATGAAAATGGCAGAAATAAAAATAAACTAGAAATTAAATAAGCAAAAAAATGCGAAATAAAAATAAACAAACTGAAAAATAAATAAATAAATTAGGCGGTGAAACCAGCCATTAAATGAAACAATTTAGGAAGTATTTTAAAACCAGTCATATAATAAAACATAAAATTAAATAAATTAATGCACAAAAATAAATAAACTGAAATTAAAAGGTTAAAGATTTGTTTTTTTTTAATTAGTTGGAAAGCAGCTATGGTGTAATTTCATTTGTTGAAATTTTTGATCTTATTGGATTTACAGTTCTTGAGGTTGGGGATTTTGTCTTTTGTCTTCATGGACTTCTTGTCAGTATGTTCATTTCCTACATGTAATATACTTATTTTGGTTCTGAGCCACCACTGCCCCCCCCCAAAAAAAAACAAAAAAGATGCTTAATGTTTTTATTTTAACAAATAGATTTCATGTTTTTATTTTCTAAGTGCACGAGCCAGTTGCTTGTACATTATTTTCTGTTTCATTTATGACTCATTCTCAGATTGTTTATGATTGCTTTATGCTTATTTGGTCATGTGGCAGTATGTCTTCTTGAATAGTCTGCATATATAAATTTTGCAATTGGTATTTTGCAGGTGTTCGGCGAAAAAAGCTTCCGAAAAACATGGAAAGGATTTCATATCAATGCATTTTTCTGATCAACACCCTTGCACACATAGGAAGATGTTGTTGTTTAAGTTTGCCCTACCTGATGCCAACAACATGGCTGATATGACTCGGTTGGTTGATCTTGAACCCTTTTACATGGATTTGATCGGACGTTACAAGCTCAGTCCACAGGCCTGTTAACTTATAATACCTTTTTTCTTAGTTTGACTAATATGCCATGTTTAGTCACATTATTAACACTGAATCAACTACTGAATTTCAGGCTCGATCTAAAACAGAGGCAGCCAGACAGAAGGCAGCCCAAAAGGCATACAAAGAACTTCAAAATGCTAGGCAGGAAGCCTTGCAGAGAAAGAAGGCAGATAGGAAGAAGATGATTGAGAAGGCAGATGCAAAGCTATCTGTAGAGGCTATTCGCAAGAAGGAAGCGAAAGAGCGTGCTTGTGTGCTGAAGAAAGTTGTGCTGAAGATGAAAATGACCCAAGGTCACTAGTCAATTTCCTACTCTGTCATGTGGCACTCTGGAATTTGCCTTCTAGTTTTATCTCTATTTTTTGTGTCATACTTGGCCTACCTAGCCTTTACATAGGTTCTTGGCCTTCTCATGTATCCTCCTGGCAAATTTACTTTGTCAAATTGTATTAGCTAGTCTCCAACATTACCACATCTTTGTGGTTTTTGAAGTGCACCCAAGTTTAGTCCTTTAGAAACCTTTATAAAGCTTATCATGGACACCTGTTTTACATAGTTTTGGAGCATTTTCTTAGCAATATTATACTTTTTGGTGCTTTAATGTCTGATTTGTTTGTTGGAATACTTACCCCAGTTAAGTGATTTTCTCGGTGTATAGATTTTTTTCATCTCAGGAAACGAATGAACTGAATTATTCTTTGGGTAGTTATCAAGTTCTTCGTAGATTATTTTATTGAATGAGAATACAGTTCTACCAAACGCAGCCGTACAGGAGCCGGATACTTTGCATCAGTGATTCCAAATCCCCTAATTTTGTCTTTACCAAACTGACCGTTCGATATTATATAATGGATGATGATTGAACACATAGGCAAGTGAGAGTAACCTAATAAGTAGGTTAAGAGCCGATGCCCAAAAATTCTACATTTGTATGGTGCCCAATTATAAGTAACTGGTTGAAAACAATTAATACATTTTTAAATGCAAGAACCAATTCGATGGAAGTCAACGTTACATGCCAATTTCCATTGGAATAAAATTCACATATAATGAATTCGATAAAGATAAAATAAGTTCGTGAATAAAGTAGCCAGTATACGTATGAATTAATTAAAGGTTTCAATTTGCTGATAGCCCTACGAACTTCTCCCTTTTCTATTTTGGTACTTCTTCTCAATATAGGCAATCTCAACCGTCTGATTTGCCTTAATGATCTACTGGCGGTTGGGATTGACCATCCCAGAACGACCTCTATCGGCTTCCACCTAAAAGGTTTTGAGGGAGATCAGCGCATCTCGTAATGCCTAAAAGGTTTCCATTTTGAGTTTTAATTTTTTCTGAATTATAAATCCCTGTACATGGGTTTTGCTCTATTTTGGTGATTTACACACGCATATATAAATTCTTGTAGGCTTTTCAATTTATGAAGAAGCAAGAAGAGACAAAACAAGCACAACTAGCTGCAAATGCTGCTGAATATAAGGCCATGAGATGCTAACTTTTTAGTTGCGTTCCTTATCCGCGTTTGACGTTTTTAAAGAATATATTCCTTGTTGTTATGGCCTTAAGAGGAATATAATCTTTTAGTTGCATGAACTTATTTGGTCGTTTTATTAAAACTAATGGTAATCTTTTATTTTAACTGGATGCTAATATTTCAGTTTGGAGAAAGAAGTAATTTGCAAAGTTTTCATTCTTGTTTTTGGGTTGGCTTAGTAATTTTTGTTACAGATATGTTTGTGAATATGACTAGCACTTGTTACAGGTTGAAAATGAATATCACAAAGCGAGAAACCAAGAGGTTGAAAAATGCAAGAAGAGTCATCATAAGGCAGGAGCAAGCTTGATGAGTTACTGAAGAACATATTAAAGCACAAAAGCGAAGATAGAGCGGGGGAAGGCTGAGATAGAATGTGAAACAATCAAGGTGAAAGCAATGGCAAAAGCAAAAGGGAGAGCACATTAGGAAAAGCTTACTGAAGATGTGTATTGGAGAATGCAAATGGATTGTGCAAATGCAGAAAGAGGAAAATGGATTGCTGGCATAAATACTACCTTTGACCATGCTAGGGGTATAAATTCAATTTAATTCAATGTAATTGAAGAAAGCTTAAATAGTTAATCTGTTTACAACTAATGCTTTGATGGTATTATAATAATATCTCTTAGTTGATTTTAGTTTGATAATGCGATTTCTTAGTAGACAAGGTTCCAAATAATTACTTAGGTACCTTGTTGTTTGAACAACCCACACCCACTACCTGCCGCTTCTCTAAACATAAATATATATGCTATCAGTTGCATTTCCACTATTAGATACCATTCTTTTGCTAGAAAGGATATTCCAACAGTTTAGCTTAACGAGAACATGTATTAAATACTATGCTTAATGTTATTATGATGTCACATGTTCAAATGTTATTACATTCCAACTTGTTGCTTTGTATGTATCTGTCTTGTGCAGGGGGTTTACAAGCCATATAAACCGACTAAAATAAGCTGGTTGCTGCTGTTAGGAGAGCGACTGCTCTTGCAGCAGGGATTTACACAAAACTAAGTAAACAAAATTCTTACTTGAAGATTTGCACATGTACTGTTTCATACATGTGTGGGATTTGCCTGTTGAAGTTGAGGATATATTAATGTGACTTTAAATGGTGTCTATTTTATTCCAAAGGTACATGAGTGAAGCTCAACACTAATCGTTGTGGTGATCTTGATTCGGCAATGGCACACCATATTATTGAAGTCTTGGAAATTCCCTTTGCCTGACGAAAAGGAATGCTTTAAGCTCCTAAAGCTCTTTTTGGACAAGTATATCACTGAAGCTAGAACAAAAAAAGTTAGTTTGGCTCACAAATTGTTCGAAGGTCAACAACAAAAGATAGAGATTAAGGGCTTCACTGATGATATGTTAGTGGAAGCAACTATAAAAACTGGAGGTTTCTTTGGAAGGTAGGTTACAGAATTAATGGCAAGCATCCAAGCAGCTGTTTACAAAAGTGAGAATTGTGTGCTTGATCCATTCCTCTTCCATGGAGTTGTAAATTATAAAGTACCGGAGCATCAGTGGAGAAGCAAACTTGCAGTCACAGGCCGAGGAAGCAAGTGACAGATTCACAATTAAGATTCTTTATTTTAATAAGGCATTTTTGACATGTGGGCTAAAATAAAAGATTGATTAGCATCTCCATTGTTTAACACGTATATGATGTTAAGCTATTTAGAATAGTGCATCTTTCTATTGTCGACACCGTCATTTTGACTTATCTCATTCTTTTTTGTCTTTTTCTTTTTATTACATCGTCTTCCCCTATTTTCTTTAGGGGATTTTGTTTGCTCTGTTACTCAAGCCTGATAATTGTTGTCAAGTAATTTACTGGTATAATAATAAATTTTCAGTTTGCTGTTGTTATTCTGCTCTCTTTCTTTATCCCTTTTACTATTTTACATTTTTTTTTATCTCATTTCTTTCTCCAAACTTATAGTGTAATGAAGAACCATCTGTAAACAATGGAAAATCCTCTTGTGAATGACCACTCGAATATTGGAGATAATGGTATAGTGTCGCAAATGATTATCCAAATATTAGAGGAAAAGCTCTCCAGAATAACCCGCTTTGAGGTCACTGCAGTAGCACAAAAGGCAAAAAAATTGATCATTCAAGTACATTTACAAGAATCGTTACATCAACAGTAATTTAGCGCATCAAATCCTTATTTTTCCATATAGTAAAGATGGGTATAATCAAAGTGCGCACATCATTCATAACCTGAAAGCAGAAAATGCTTGAAGCAAGGAAGTAATATCACAACCTAGCAATTGTCCAAAGGATATAATTAGTTTAGTCACCCATGCACCCTCATGATTCATGAGCAATGTAGGCTAAGAACAAGTCTAACATGGACTAATGATAAGTTTGCTATAAGCACTAAACCAAGGCATAACATTCGTAAGTAAAAATAATCTATATTTGAATCAATGATCAGTAGTCGAATCAAGCTGAGTTAATTCCTTCAACCAGAGCTTTCTCCAATTTGAATTACAACTTTAATTTGCATTCTTGTTATTTTAATTTGATTTTTATTATTGTCAACAAAACCCCCATTTTATGTTTTATGTTTTAAAAGGATTTAAATAATTACCGATCTCTGTGGACACGACCCTGCTCAATCACTATACACAATTTATTTAGAGTAGGAATTTACTTTTGTTGGCTTCGACAACCATCAAATTTTGGCGCCGTTACCGGGGATTGGTGTCGTTTATTTAATCCTTTTTACGTTTTACTTGGTGTATGGTTCGTTCTTCTCGTACAGGTACACTTTCGTTTGATCCCGAAATTGAGAAGACAGCTCGCCAGCTGAGATAGCAGACGAAGCAAGCTAAGCAACGATCCTCATCGTCTTTGCTTTCTAAAATAGATACAATGCCTGATTTAGTTGAATCATCTAGCGATTCAGAAGAACAAGTGATGGATAGAGTTGCACCTGTAGAAAGAACTCTTAGAGAGTTAGCTGAACCAGACTTGAATCAACAACCACTCTACATTCAATATGTAGACTTGGAGGTAAATTTTGAATTAAAGTCTGGTCTTATTCATTTATTACCCAAGTTTCATGGTTTTGCAGGTGAAGATCCTCATAAACATCTCGATGAGTTTCATGTTGTGTGTTTAAGTATGAGGCCACAAAGCGTAACTGAAGAGCAGATTAAGCTGTGTGCTTTTCCTTTCTCTTTAGATGGACTAGCTAAAGACTGGTTGTACTACTTGCCTCCTGGATCAATTACAACGTGGAATAGTTTGAAGAAACAGTTCTTTTAGAAGTACTTTCCTGCTTCAAGAGCTGCCAACATTAGAAAAGACATTTGTGGGATCAAAAAACTACCTGGGGATACTTTGTATGAGTATTGAGAGCGATTCAAACAATTGTGTGCCAGCTGTCCTCAACATCAGATTTCTGATCAACTTCTTATTCAATATTTTTACGAAAGACTGTCATTGATGGATAGAAGTATGATAGATGCTGCTAGTGGAGGCGTGTTGGTGAACAAGACTCCTACTCGAGCAAGGGAGTTGATATCAAATATGGCTGCCAATGCACAACAATTTGGCAGCAGGCAAGATCCCACCTCAAGGAAGGTGAATGAGGTAAATATTTCTTCTGTTGAACAACGTTTAGATAAACTTACTTCTCTTGTAGAAAAGTTTGTTGTAGGTAATGTGCAACAGGTTAAGACTTGTGGCATTTGTTACAATATGAGTCATTCAACTGATATGTGTCCTACACTTTAAGAAGAACCCATTGAACAAGCCAATACAGTTGGAGGATTTCCAGGCATGCCTCAGAGGAGGTATGATCCTTATGCACAAACATACAATCTGGGATAGAAAGATCATCCCAACTTCAGCTATGGAGTTAGGTCGTCAGAATTCCCACAACAGTATCCACCAAGACAACCAGTACCTCCACAGTCAAACTCCAAGTCAGGTATATCTCTTGAAGAAATTGTTAAATCACTTGCGACTAACACTCAACAATTTCAGCAGGCAACTACAACAAGCATTCAGAACTTGGAGAACCAAATGAGTCAATTGGCAACTACAGTGAGCCGTTTGGAGTCTCAAGTATTAGGGAGATTGCCTTCACAATTTGAGGTGAATCCAAAGCAAAATGTTAGTGTTGTCATCCTTAGAAGTGGGAAGGAATTGGAAGAGCCTAATAAGAAAGTGACAAAGCATGTAGAAGGTGAGCTTGAGAAGAATGATTGATGCCTCAATCTCAAGATGCGGAACCCACCAGAGCGAAACCCCTACCTATTATGATACCTCCTTCTTTTCTAAGCCGGTTTGCAAAATCCAAGAAGAAGGAACAAGAGAAAGACATCCTTGAGACATTTTGCAAAGTTGAGGTAAAGATTCATTTATTAGATGCTATAAAACAAATACCTCGATATGCTAAAGTCCTTAAGGAACTGTGCACCTCGAAGAGAAAATTAAGAGGAGATGAAAAAGTTCACATGGGAGAGAATGTTTCAGCAGTTCTCCAAAAGAAACTACCTCCTAAGTACAAGGATCCAGGTATGTTTACTATCCCTTGTAAAATTGGTAGTGTTAGAGTTGAAAAACCTATGTTAGATCTAGGAGCTTCTATTAATGTCATGCCTCATTCTATTTATTCATCTTTGAATGTTGGTCCATTAAAAGAAACTGGCGTGATAATTCAACTAGCTGATAGGTTTAATGCATATCCTGACGGGGTATTAGAAGATGTCTTAGTACAAGTTAATGAGTTGGTTTTTCCTGCTGATTTTTATGTACTTGATATGGAAAATGATAACTCCTCTAATTCTGTCCCAATTTTGCTAGGAAAACCTTTTCTTAAGACTGCTAGGACTAAAATGGATGTACATAAAGGGACTCTCACTATGGAGTTTGATAGAGAGGTTATAGAATTCAATATGAATGATGCCATGAAATATCCTAATGAAGAACATTCAATATTTTCTATGGATGTTATTAACCCTATAGTGCAGGAAGTTTTTTACAAGGAAAAGACGAAGACATTTCATGACATAATGATTTTGAGAAAGGAGTTTTCTGTTGGTCAAAAAGTTCTTCTTTTTCATTCTAAGCTTAAACTTTTTCCAGGTAAATTATGTTCTTGCTGGGTTGGACCTTTTATTGTTACTAATGTTTTTCCTCATGATGCATTTGAGATTCGGAGTCCGACCTCTGACAAAGTTTTTAAGGTTAATGGTCATCGCTTAAAACCTTTCTATGAAGGTTTTTCAGTGAATATTGTGGAAGATGTGGCTCTCAAGAGTCCCAATTATGGAGATTGATGCATAAATGTGTCTAGCCAAAGACATAAAACAAATGCGTTTTTTGAGAGGCAACCCAAATGATTTATTTATTTTTGGTTTTTGTTATATCTTCTTTTAATTTTGATTCAGATTTTTTCCTTTAAAATAATGTGTTTGCTTATTTTGGTCAGAAGAAAATTTTTGATAAGGCGTGCCCACGTCTTAACTAATAAGTACTTCTGTAATTTTTAAAGTAAAATAGTTTTAAGGCGTGCTCACGTGCTTATTAGAAAAGTACTTATGAATTTTTTTGTCTTAAAGTGATTCATCACAAAAAAAAAGTTTTTTTCCTTATTTTCTTTCTTATATATATATATATATATATATATTATTTATTTATAAAAAACAAAAAAAGTTTTTTTTCCTTCTTTTATTTCTTATATATATATATATATATGAAGTGAAAAGAAAAATTTAAATAATTTTGACTTTATTAAAGCAAAGAATGATACGTGGCGTTGTTTTACCAGATCAATGCAGAACTTAATCTGCCTTAGGGACCAGATCTGACTTAGAACAGATCAATATCCCGCATGTTCTGGTTTCCAGCCGATATACCAATTCTTTAAAGTAAAAATTAAAATATTTTAAGCTAAATGCTTTATTCAAACTTAAGCAACACAAGGCTCATAGACAGTACTAGATCTGGATCCTAGAAATAGCACTCTGATTGAATGGAGGGAGAAGAGAAATACAACTAAGGTCAGAGATCTGGTCTCTATCCCTTAGAGGAATGTAACAGTTTATAAATACTTTAAATTAAATTGCAAGAATTAAAACATGCTTCGTATTGAAATTGCTTTATTTAAATTGAAAGAATGAACTTACATATTGCTTGAATCTAAAAGCTTTTTACAATAAAAGATGCTTTGTTACAAGAGAATAGAAGGGAAAATCAGAAGACAGGAAAAATTTCCTCTAAGTCTTCAGTTCATGTTTTCCCAGAGAGAAAGAGAGAAAGAGAGGAGAAGTTCTGCCGCTCTGCGATCTGCTCTCCTCTTTTTATAATAGCCTTACATAATTGCTTTACAAAAGAAAAGATAAAATGCTACAACTGGTCTTTACATGTGTTGGTAGAGGTTGGGGCCCAACCTCTGGAGACAGCATTATGGTGGGCATCTTTTTTTCTGAAGTCCTTAATCGTGGGGAACATCATCATGAAGGGCATGTGCAGTCTTTGAAGATCGTGAAGAGGCTTCACATGGGTACAGTAGAATGTCTTTTGAAAAGGCTCCATAATTGGAGGAGAGAAATGTCTTCACAGTTTTTCCCGTTAAGGGTAGCGAGTAAAGGAAGACGGAATCTTAAAAATATCAAGAAATACAAACGATAGAGAAATGTCTTCACAATTTTTCCCATAAAGGATAGTGAGTAGAGGAAGACAAAATCTCAAAAATGACAAAGGAAAACACAAACAATAATTACATGGAAATAAAATTACAGAAAAGGAAAATTACTCTTTTTTTTCATAAATTTAAAAATGCTTTACAGGAGGAAAGATTCCGAAGCAATCATCTTCGTTGTCGTTCCCAAGGGAAATGAACGGCTTCTCTTCTTCCGAAGAACTGGCAACTGATGGTTCTAATCTCGAAGCAATGAGCTATTGCATTACTTTAAAATATTTCTCTTCAGTCTTTGCACTAGCCAATAGTGATTGGGCCTTAGATCTTTGAGCAAGGAATGTGTTTTGGGCTTTGACATCTTCTATGCTTGGGGCGAGGAGGCCTTTTGAAGAAAGCCAAGCCTGGATTGTGGCTTCGGATAATTTTGACTGTTCGTCAAACTTAGACCACCATTTGACTTTAAAGGTTCTTTGTAAAATAAGTTGGGCTTCTTGGGTGTGGTAATTAAAGTTCCAAATCCAAACCCAAGGAAGAAAGAAATTTGTACAAAAATAGAGAAAAGGGGGAAACCTCTTTTCGGACTCAAAATGAGCATAATAGGCTTTAAAAAGGTTTAAACATCTTATGGCATTTGGGGTTAGGATTTCTGGGCTTGGGCCAAAGTAGTTCCACCATTGTTGGAACCAATTTGGAAGGTTTTGTATGGTTATTTTTGAGTTGAAGAAAAATAACCAAGAATGGGTCGTTTTAGGGTTTTGGATAAAGAACGTATTAAACCAAGCCTGCTGGTAGTCCTAGTATGAAAAGAACAAGCAATGGTTTAAACGGTTTTGGAAATTGGCGGGAAAGGTCTTTGGTTTGTGGAGTTGGTCACCCCATTGTTTTGGGCTCAAAACTTTAAGAATGGTAGCCATAGAATAGATTGGCTCAGAATGAGCTTCACTAAGGAAGAAATGTTTGAATTTTACAGACTCAGTGAACTCAAGAATGCTTTGATAGAAAGACTGGGGTTTTGACAAATCCTATGGTTTGAAAAACCAGCCTTTCGGAAAAATCTTTGTAATAGCTTGAAATGGATCAGAATGATAAAACCCATCTTCCATAAATAAAACATTTTGATGACAGGTTTTATTAATCCAATCCGAAGATTTTTGTGAAAGCTTTGATTGGGAAACAACTATTTGTGAAGAAAAGCTTTCACAAGAAATAGTTTCTTTAGAAGAAGAAGGTTTTGAAATTTCTTTAGAAACATGTTTTTCTGTCTCAGGAACTTGAGAAAGAGCTTTATTTTGAGAAATGTTTTGTAAAGCTAACATAAGTTCAGGGGACTTTGTAATGGAGTTCATCCATTCTTTTACCTGTTCTTGAGAGGCAATGGCTTTAGACTGTGCTTCTTGATCTTCGATCATATCAATCCAGGATTTAATAGGCATGGCAGAAGAAAGTAATTTGTCTTTAGAAGGGGTAGTTTGGGATTCTTTGGAGGTTGTCTTTAGTGCAGGGTCTTTAAGAATAGCTTTACCTTTGTCTTTCTTTTTGGACGGCATTATTGTTTTAAAGGAATTCCCTAGTTAGAAATATCATTCATAATTCTCTAAAATTCTGAAGGTGCATTCTTTAAACCGAATGGCATAACAGTCCATTCATACTGTCCAAAAGGAACAGTAAAAGCAGTATTGTAACGATCTTTGGGATGGATTTGAATTTGCCAAAATCCAGATTTCATATCAAATTTTGAAAAAATGAATGCAAAATGAAGTTTCTGAAGCAAATCTTTTTTATTAGATATGGGATACCTAATCCATTTTAGTGCTTTATTAAGGGGTTTGTAATTTATAACTAATCTAGGTGTTCCTCTTTCTATCTCAGAATTTTTATTGACATAGAAAGCAGCACAAGACCATGGGGATCTAGATTTGACTATGAGGCCTTTAGATTCTAAATCTTTTATTTCATTTTTGCAATGTTGTTCTAATTCTATGTTCATTTGGATTGGACGAGCATTAATAGATATTTGTTTTTCATCAAATGAGTTTTCATAAGGCAAATCATCCAAATGTTGTTTTCTACTCCAAAAAGCAGATGGTAGATCAACATATATTTCTTTTTCAATAAGGGTTTTAAAATAAGAGATTTTTCTCTGTATGAAGTCACTTTGTAGTTGATTTTCAATTCTTTGTAAATTCAAATCTTTTTTCAAACAAATCAAGTCATTTTGTTTGGATTTGAGAAGAGCATTGATTTAGTTCTAATAGACAGAACAGGCTTTAACAATATTCAAGTTTCTTGTTTTAGGTTTCTCAATAAAAGGAAAAACAAGTTTTTTGGATCTTCCTTTAAATGATATACTATCATAGTTGACAGAATATGGAGTAATGAGATTAATGAAGGGGGTTCCTAAAATGACAGTATGGTGAATGTCATTAGTAAGAATAAAAGAAGTCCTAAATTCAAAACCATTGTTATGAATAGAGGCGTCAACTTTAGATTTAACATTAAGCTTTGAATTATTGGCGGCAGAAAGTCTTTCATTAGTTTTTTCATGAAACCTTCTGGGGACAATATCTTCTTTGATACAATTTAAATCAGCACCGGTGTCAAAAAGGGCAATAGTGTCAATTTCAAAATCTTTAGAAAAGATCAAGGTAATCTTAATCAAATATTTTCTTGTGGTAATTTGTTTTAGAACAAATAGAAAATCATTGGGTACAGATTCAATGTTTTCAAGATTCTGTTCATTATCATCATCAAGATCAATTTCTTTATCATAATTGTCCTAGAGTTGTCTTTGTAGGAGAAGTTGAATGGTTTCAGAATCATTCTTTTGTTTCTCTTTTAAGTCTTTTATTTCAGACTTAATTTCTTTAATCTCTTTCTAAAGTTCTTGGATATTAGGAATTGTTTTCTTTGTTTTCTTTTTTTATAAGATTTCAGTTAGGTTATAAGTATTCTTTTTAATGGTAGGGGCTTTAGAAGTTTTTGTTCTATTTCCTAATTCTAAGGTTTTTAAGAGTTTATCAATGTACTCCTTTTGAAGAGTGGGATCAGAAATGTGTTTAACTAGTTCAAGAAAAGTTTCTTGTTCTTTAGTCAACACATTGATTTTCTTTAAATAGGATTCTGTGTCAGAATCACTATCGCAAGATACAGATGTATCTGAGTCTATTAACTCATCAATCTGTAGAGGTTCACTATCTCCCGTCATGGAAGATTCAGAGTCAGAGGATTCTATGAGCAAAGGGGCAACTTTAGACAATATTTCTTCATCTAGGTTAAGTTCATAGAGCTTCTTGCTTATTTTACAAAATTTTGCGGTATGACATTTCTTTCCACATTTGAAACATGTGGCTTCTTTGTAATTAAAAGGGGCTTTTGGTCTTGTTGTGACATTTTTCTTAGAGAAATGAGGTTTTCTATAAGGCTTGGAAGGTTTTCTATAAGAAGGTTCTCTAAGCTCATGGAAGGGTTTCTTGTGGGATTTAGACCTGTAATGTTTTTTGTAAGGTTTCGAAGAACACTTACCATCAGAATCTTTAGAAGTGGGAGTTTTAAAAGGGTCATAATTAAACTGTTTACAGAAACCTCCTAATTCTTGCTTAGACTTTCTAAGTTCCCATTTTAGACGTTTCTGTATTTTCAGATCTTGGCAAATCTTTAATCCTTCTTTATTAACTGAACTGGCTAATTCCCCATAAGTGAGCTCCTCATAGGGAATACGATTGTCGTAAAGGGTTTTAATGGAATTTCTAACGTTTTCTCCCAAAAGGGTAGGTAAACCTGCAAGGAATTTTTCTTTCCAAGTTATATGATTTGCATCATCTCTAAGGAAAAGTCTGGTAAAGAATGTGGTTTTGTAACTTTGGAATTCACTAAGTTTCCTATAACTCAAGTTGTGTAGTAACTCAGTGTTCTTATCTTTAAGGTGTGAAGGATCACCTATAAAATGAAGGGATATAGTCAGAATTAGGGTAGCAACTGCATCCTGAATAGGACTATTGAATTCATCACAGATGGAGGCTCTATTTTCATCTGTTTGAATTGAATTTAGGATATCTAATTGTTGCTGTTTGGTGAGAAGATGATCCCACCAACTTTTTAGTTGACCGGTGAAGCCAGCATTAAGGATCTCTGCTATGGCTCTGTCAGAGATTCCTTATTGAGTTTTATAGGCATTAGCTGCCATGGTCATTTATTGTAATAGACCTAGGATATTATACTCAGACATGCCATCAATATTCTATTCATAGACAGAGGATGCATTAAATCGTGATTGGTTCAATGCACTGGGCCTATTGTCTATGGCTAAGTCTGGTTGAGACTTGACAGCAGGTAGAGCTAATTCCCAATGAATTTTGTTGGCTTTTGGAGCAGGTTTTTCTTGAAAGGCTATCACTATCAGAAGAGGCTATGGATACTAGGTCATGTTCCAGTACATCAATTTTGCTAGATTGGGCACTATCAGGGGCTATTTGAATTTTACTATAAGAAGAAGAAGAAGAAGCTTCTATTCTATCTAGTTGTTTTCTAATAACTTTAGAAAAATCTGATTTTGACTCTTGGACAAGCTTTTGACTAGTTTTCGAAACTTGGAAAGGTTTGAAAATAGGTTCTTTAAGCTTCTTTTCAGAGTCAGTCTTTGAAATAGTACTAGGAGAAAGAGTTATGGTTGACTTTTAGAATTGGTTTTCTATTATGGTCAACTGCTTTCCTATTGTATTTAGATTAGCATTACAGAAATTATTATGTTGGATAATGCTATCTAAATTGATTTATGGATCTTTAGGTTTATGGATTTTATAGGGTGAGGCTTTGATTTCTACATGAGGCACACTATGATTAATGGTTAGGCTCCTAAGCGGAGGATGCTCGGATTCTATGGTTCTATCACTATCAGAAAGATTCCATTCGGTGATTTTCTTTCTAACAGTAATGGGATTTGTTTCTTTAAAATGATAAGCAATATTGTTATCCGAAGCATACATTTCAAACCAGTCAAAGAATAATATATGAACTTTATGTGAATTTACAAACTCATAATAAACTTGTTGGATTTCTTTTCTTTGATTTCAGAAATGTTTGAAAAACCAAAGTCTTTTTATGTGACAGCAGAAAACGTAGGAGAAATAGGAGGAGAAGGTTCCTTTTCTTCCTGTCTTTGTTCATGTTGACTACTAGTGTAGATTGGGTGTGGAACACTAGTAGTATAGTCTATAGAACGAATAGAGGGACTGGGTATATCCGAAGTGGAAAATCTGGGTTGATTTATAATGGAAGAAATCTTTGAAAATTTCATTTCTAGTGAAGGAATGATTGAGCACGAATCTTTATCAGAAAATCTAGATGATGTAGATCTCCTAAAGGATAATTTGACTCCACCATCAGAATACTGAGTCACATTTTCTAATTCTGTATTTGGCTCAAGTTGTTTTGGAATCACTAGTTCAGTGGCTCCTTCTAAGATCCATTCCTCATGAAGGTTAACGTCCTTCCATTGGATTGGTCTAGGAATAACTGTGTTGGCTTTGGATAAGTCAGTCTGTAAGAGAAGAGTTTCATCTCTTTTTGACTGAAATCTATATTGCGTATTAAACGCAGAACTCATGGCTTCGTAAGAAATTTTAAAAATTAAGGCAACTGGGACAGATCCCTCAATCATGTGATAATTATGGGTTTTGATTTGTAAAATCATGCTTTCAAGATGTTTTTATCTTTTAAGGAGACTGTTATGTTAGGGTAACAGCTGAATGAAATGGGACCTTTACACAGACTTGACTCTATACTGCTCAATAAGGAATCATCAAAAGAGATGAATCGCCCATCTCTTAGGATAACTAGTATAGAAGTGTTAAGACCTTCTTTGGTCAATGGTTTTATACCAACTTGTATTAAGCCGATATGAACATAGTTGAAGCTTTTTTCTTTTAATTTCCTTAATGATTGTTCTGAAAATAAGTGCATTGTTTCAAAAGGCTTTGAAAGGGTTATATCACATTCTTCAGTTTTATGACGTAATCACTCTTTAAGAAATCAAGCTTTTTTGTTTTGTAAATCATTTCTTTAGAAATCTTTGGAATTTTCCAATAATCAATTGCTTTATTAAAGTCTTCAATTACGAATTCGTCTAAGTTCACAACATTCTTTGAATTACTAGTTCTTCCAGAAGAAGAGCTAGAAAAGGACGATGCTCTACAGAGTAGAGAATCCATGTGTGGGAACCTATAATCTAGTTTCAATCCTATAGGTATGGCTTCAATCCAAGGCTAAGAATTGGTTTTACTGCCCTTTAACCAAATCGGGACTTACGACCAAATGCTACCAAGGCACCAAAAGTAACACTCACCACACCAATAAAATTTACACCAAACTACAAGTCTTTATACCATAAAATCCCTAAACTATATTACACTATCCTCCCCCAGGCTCTGATACCAGGAGAACACAAGATCTGGGAATATTAGTGGCGTTGTTTTGGTGTGGTGAGTGTTACTTTTGGTGCCTTGGTAGCATTTGGTCATAAGTCCCGATTTGGTTGAAGGGCAGTAAAACCAATTCTTAGCCTTGGATTGTAGTCATACCTGTAGGATTGAAACTAGATTATAGGTTCCCACCCATGGATTCTCTACTCTGTAGAGCATCGTCCTTTTCTAACTCTTCTTCTGGAAGAACTAATGATTCAAAGAACATTTGGATAAAGACTGGGGGAGGATTTAGCTTAATCTTCGTTCTATAGACTATACTACTAGTGTTCCACACCCAGTCCCTCTATTCGTTTTGTAGACTATACTACTACTGTTCCACACCCAATTTACACTAGTAGTCAACATGAACAAAGACAGGAAGAAAAGGAACCTTCTCTTCATACTTCTCCTATGTTTTCTGCTGTCACAGAAAATATAATTAGTGTCGTTGAAAAGAATTTTGAATTAGATAAAACACTTCTTCACAATTATTTTTATTCTGACGCTAAAAGAAAAAAGACTTTGGTTTTTCAAACATTTCTTAAATCAAAGAAAAGAAATCCAATAAGTTTATTATGAGTTTGTAAATTCACATAAAGTTCATATATTAATCTTTGACTGGTTTGAAATGTATGCTTCGGATAACAATATTGCTTATCATTTTAAAGAAACAAATCCCATTACTGTTAGAAAGAAAATCACCGAATGGAATCTTTCTGATAGTGATAGAACCATAAAATCCGAGCATCCTCCGCTTAGGAGCCTAACCATTAATCATGGTGTGCCTCCTGTAGAAATCAAAGCCTCACCCTATAAAATCCATAAACCTAAAGATCCAGAAATCAATTTAGATAGCATTATCCAACAGAATAATTTCTGTAATGCTAATCTAAATATAATAGGAAAGCAGTTGACCAGAATAGAAAATCAATTCCAAAAGTCAACCATAGTTATTTCTCCTAGTACTATTTCAAAGATTGACTCTGAAAAGAAGCTTAAAGAACCTATTTTCAAACCTTTCCAGGTTTCAAAAACTAGTCAAAAGCTTGTCCAAGAGTCAAAATCAGATTTTGCTAAAGCTATTAGAAAACAACTAGATAGAATAAAAGCTTCTTCTTATTCTTCTAGTAAAATTCAAATAGCCCCTGATAGTGCCCAATCTAGCAAAATTGGTGTACTGGAACAAGACCTAGTATCCATAGCCTCTTCTGATATAGAAGCCTTTCAAGAAAAACCTGCTCCAAAAGCCAACATAATTCATTGGGAATTAGCTCTACCTACTGTCAAGTCTCTACCAGACTTAGCCATAGACAATAGGCCCAGTGCATTGAACCAATCACGATTTAATGCATCCTCTGTCTATGAATGGAATATTGATGGCATGTCTGAGTATAATATCCTAGGTCTATTACAACAAATGACCATGGCAGCTAATGCCTATAAAACCCAACAAGGAACCTCTAACAGAGCCATAGCAGAGATCCTTATTGCTGGCTTCACCGGTCAGGTAAAAAGTTGGTGGGATCATCTTCTCACCAAACAACAACAATTAGATATCCTAAATTCAATTCAAACAGATGAGAATAGAGCCCCCATCTGTGATGAATTCAATAGTCCTATTCATGATGCAGTTGCTACCCTAATTCTGACTATATCCGTTCATTTTATAGGTGATCCTTCACACCTTAGAGATAAGAACGCTGAGTTACTACACAACTTAAGATGTAGGAAACTTAGTGAATTCCAAAGTTACAAAACCACATTCTTTACCAGACTTTTCCTTAGAGATGATGCAAATCATATAACTTAGAAAGAAAAATTCCTTGCAGGTTTACCTACCCTCTTGGGAGAAAAGGTTAGAAATTCCATTAAACCCCTTTACGACAATCATATTCCCTATGAGGAGCTCACTTATGGGGAATTAGCCAGTTTCGTTAATAAAGAAGGATTAAAGATTTGCCAAGATCTGAAAATACAGAAACGTCTAAAATGGGAACTTAGAAAGTCTAAGCAAGAAATAGGAGGTTTCTGTAAACAGTTTAATTATGACCCTTTTAAAACTCCCACTTCTAAAGATTCTGATGGTAAGTGTTCTTCGAAACCTTACAAAAAACATTACAGGTCTAAATCCCACAAGAAACCCTTCCATGAGCTTAGAGAACCTTCTTATAGAAAACCTTCCAAGCCTTATAGAAAACCTCATTTCTCTAAGAAAAATGTCACAACAAGACCAAAAGCCCCTTTTAATTACAAAGAAGCCACATGTTTCAAATGTGGAAAGAAAGGTCATACCGCAAAATTTTGTAAAATAAGCAGGAAGCTCCATGAACTTAACCTAGATGAAGAAATATTGTCTAAAGTTGCCCCTTTGCTCATAGAATCCTCTGACTCTGAATCTTCCATGACGGGAGATAGTGAACCTTTACAGATTGATAAGTTAATAGACTCAGATACATCTGTATCTTGCGATAGTGATTCTGACACAGAATCCTATTTAAAGAAAATCAATGTGTTGACTAAAGAACAAGAAACTTTTCTTGAACTAGTTAAACACATTTCTGATCTCACTCTTCAAAAGGAGTACCTTGATAAATTCTTAAAAACCTTAAAATTAGAAAATAGAATAGAAACTTCTAAAGCCCCTACCATTAAAAAGAATACTTATGACCTAACTGAAATCCTGGAGAAAAAGAAAACAAAGAAAACAATTCCTAATATCCAAGAACTTTAGAAAGAGATTAAAGAAATTAAGTCTGAAATAAAAGACTTAAAAGAGAAACAAAAGAATGATTCTGAAACCATTCAACTTCTCATACAAAGACAACTCTAGGACAATTATGATAAAGAAATTGATCCTGATGATAATAATGAACAGAATCTTGAAAACATTGAATCTGTACCCAATGATTTTCTATTTGTTCTAAAACAAATTACCACAAGAAAATATTTGATTAAGATTACCTTGATCTTTTCTAAAGATTTTGAAATTGACACTATTGCCATTTTTGACACCGGTGCTGATTTAAATTGTATCAAAGAAGATATTGTCCCCAGAAAGTTTCATGAAAAAACTAATGAAAGACTTTCTGCCGCTAATAATTCAAAGCTTAATGTTAAATCTAAAGTTGACGCCTCTATTCATAACAATGGTTTTGAATTTAGGACTTCTTTTATTCTTACTAATGACATTCACCATACTGTCATTTTAGGAACCCCCTTCATTAATCTCATTACTCCTTATTCTGTCAACTATGATAGTATATCATTTAAAGGAAGATCCAAAAAACTTGTTTTTCCTTTTATTGAGAAACCTAAAACAAGAAACTTGAATATTGTAAAAGCCTGTTCTGTCTATTAGAACCAAATCAATGCTCTTCTCAAATCCAAATAAAATGACTTGATTTGTTTGAAAAAAGATTTGAATTTACAAAGAATTGAAAATCAACTACAAAGTGACTTCATACAGAGAAAAATCTCTGATTTTAAAACCCTTATTGAAAAAGAAATATGTATTGATCTACCATCTGCTTTTTGGAGTAGAAAACAACATTTGGTTGATTTGCCTTATGAAAACTCATTTGATGAAAAACAAATACCTACTAAAGCTCGTCCAATCCAAATGAACATAGAATTAGAACAACATTGCAAAAATGAAATAAAAGATTTAGAATCTAAAGGCCTCATAGTCAAATCTAGATCCCCATGGTCTTGTGCTGCTTTCTATGTCAATAAAAATTCTAAGATAGAAAGAGGAACACCTAGATTAGTTATAAATTACAAACCCCTTAATAAAGCACTAAGATGGATTAGGTATCCCATACCTAATAAAAAAGATTTGCTCCAGAAACTTCATTCTGCATTCATTTTTTCAAAATTTGATATGAAATCTGGATTTTGGCAAATTCAAATCCATCCCAAAGATCGTTACAAAGCTGCTTTTACTGTTCCTTTTGGACAGTATGAATGGACTGTTATGCCATTCGGTTTAAAGAATGCACCTTCAGAATTTTAGAGAATTATGAATGATATTTCTAACCAGGGAATTCCTTCAAAACAGATAATGCCGCCCAAAACGAAAGACAAAGGTAAAGCTATTCTTAAAGACCCTGCACTAGAGACAACCTCCAAAGAATCCCAAACTACCCCTTCTAAAGACAAATTACTCTCTTCTGCCATGCCTATTAAATCCTGGATTGATATGATCGAAGATCAAGAAGCACAGTCTAAAGCCATTGCCTCTCAAGAACAGGTAAAAGAATGGATGAACTCCATTACAAAGTCCCCTGAACTTATGTTAGCTTTACAAAACATTTCTCAAAATAAAGCTCTTTCTCAAGTTCCTGAGACAGAAAAACATGTTTCTAAAGAAATTTCAAAACCTTCTTCTTCTAAAGAAACTATTTCTTGTGAAAGCTTTTCTTCACAAATAGTTGTTTCCCAATCAAAGCTTTCACAAAAATCTTCGGATTGGATTAATAAAACCTGTCATCAAAATGTTTTATCTATGGAAGATGGGTTTTATCATTCTGATCCATTTCAAGCTATTACAAAGATTTTTCCGAAAGGCTGGTTTTTCAAACCATGTGATTTGTCAAAACCCCAGTCTTTCTATCAAAGCATTCTTGAGTTCACTGAGTCTGTAAAATTCAAACATTTCTTCCTTAGTGAAGCTCATTCTGAGCCAGTCTATTCTATGGCTACCATTCTTAAAGTTTTGAGCCCAAAACAATGGGGTGACCAACTCCACAAACCAAAGACCTTTCCCGCCAATTTCCAAAACCGTTTAAACCATTGCTTGTTCTTTTCATACTGGGACTACCAGCAGGCTTGGTTTAATACGTTCTTTATCCAAAACCCTAAAACGACCCATTCTTGGTTATTTTTCTTCAACTCAAAAATAACCATACAAAGCCTTCCAAATTGGTTCCAACAATGGTGGAACTACTTTGGCCCAAGCCCAGAAATCCTAACCCCAAATGCCATAAGATGTTTAAACCTTTTTAAAGCCTATTATGCTCATTTTGAGTCCGAAAAGAGGTTTCCCCCTTTTCTCTATTTTTGTACAAATTTCTTTCTTCCTTGGGTTTGGATTTGGAACTTTAATTACCACACCCAAGAAGCCCAACTTATTTTACAAAGAACCTTTAAAGTCAAATGGTGGTCTAAGTTTGACGAACAGTCAAAATTATCCGAAGCCACAATCCAGGCTTGGCTTTCTTCAAAAGGCCTCCTCGCCCCAAGCATAGAAGATGTCAAAGCCCAAAACACATTCCTTGCTCAAAGATCTAAGGCCCAATCACTATTGGCTAGTGCAAAGACTGAAGAGAAATATTTTAAAGTAATACAATAGCTCATTGCTTCGAGATCAGAACCATCAGTTGCCAGTTCTTCAGAAGAAGAGAAGCCGTTCATTTCCCTTGGGAACGACAACGAAGATGATTGCTTCAGAATCTTTCCTCCTGTAAAGCATTTTTAAATTTATGAAAAAAAAGAGTAATTTTCCTTTTCTGTAATTTTATTTCCATGTAATTATTGTTTGTGTTTTCCTTTGTCATTTTTGAGATTTTGTCTTCCTCTACTCACTATCCTTTATGGGAAAAATTGTGAAGACATTTCTCTATCGTTTGTATTTCTTGATATTTTTGAGATTCTGTCTTCCTTTACTCACTACCCTTAACGGGAAAAACTGTGAAGACATTTCTCTCCTCCAATTATGGAGCCTTTTCAAAAGACATTCTACTGTACCCATGTGAAGCCTCTTCACGATCTTCAAAGACTGCACATGCCCTTCATGATGATGTTCCCCACAATTAAAGACTTCAGAAAAGAAGATGCCCACCATAATACTGTCTCCAGAGGTTGGGCCCCAACCTCCACCAACACATGTGAAGACCAACTGTAGCATTTTATCTTTTCTTTTGTAAAGCAATTATGTAAGGCTATTATAAAAGGAGGAGAGCATTTTATCTTTTCTTTTGTAAAGCAATTATGTAAGGCTATTAAATAAAGCAATTTCAATACGAAGCATGTTTTAATTCTTGCAATTTAATTTAAAGTATTTATAAACTGTTACGTTCCCTTAAGGCATAGAGACCAGATCTCTTACTTTAGTTGTATTTCTCTTCTCCCTTCATTCAATCAGAGTGCTATTTTTGGGATCCAGATCTAGTACTGTCTGTGAGCCTTGTGTTGCTTAAGTTTGAATAAAGCATTTAGCTTAAAATATTTTAATTTTTACTTTAAAGAATTGGTATATCGGCTGGAAACCAAAACATGCAGGATATTAATCTGTTCTAAGTCAGATCTGGTCCCTAAGACATATTAAGTTCTGCATTGATCTGGTAAAACAACGCCACGTATCATTCTTTACTTTAATAAAGTCAAAATTATTTAAATTTTTCTTTTCACTTCATATTCCTAGATCTTGTGTTCTCCTAGTGTGTGTGTGTATTCTTTATTTATTTAAAAAAATGAAAAAAACACAAAAAAACAAAAATCACAAATCACTGTTCACAAATCCCTAATTCAAAAAAATTCATTGTTGATTATCGTTTTCCCGCAGCAACCTTCAGCTCCAGCGTGCAGAACCAGCAGCAACCGCACCAGTCCCACCTGCAACACAACCAGCCCGCGCGCAAAAAGCTCGAGCCATCACCATCGCGCAGTGCATCATTCCTGCGCGCGCAACGCAGCGGAGCAGCAGCAGACGAGCACGCCCCATAACGCAGATCCTCAGCTTCAGCCTGCGCGTGCAGTGCAAATCAATTCAGCCGTCACTATTGCGCCAGTCCTGCGCACGTAACGCAACCAGCAGCACCAGCATTCCGCGTCCAGCGAGTAGCAACCTGCGCCCGCAGATCCAGCCTTCGCCCAGCAGCGCACAGAACCAACGTCAGCCCAGCTCTCGCGTGCAATATAGTTCCCGCGCGCAATGCGAATCCCAAACCCGCGCAGCAAGCTCCAGCCGAGTAGCAATCGTAACACAACCAGCCTACACCCTGTATTCCAGTTGGGTAAATCGAAATTCGTGAGTGCAATTATTGTAACAATGCCAAAGAGGAAAGCATCAACTTCCAAGTCATCTAAAAAGACACCCATCGCAAAGAAATCCAAGATTGCCGCTCACACTACGGTTTCATGGAACACAATTTCATATTCACGCCAAGTCGTGAGACAAAGATCGAAACATGGAAAAGGCATGAGTGTTTTGCCACTTACAGAATCCAATCTCGGAGGGTGCCTCGCATTCGCGACTCAATAAGAGAAAGAAAGGTACAAAGATATTTCCACGCGCAAAATATTTCCAGCTAATTATATTCATTACCCGACTCTTGAAAAATTGAATGTTAAGGATAATTTTGATTCTTTGATAGATAAGATTGGGTTGCGTAAGTTTGTTGATGTTGATTGTTTGGGTTATGTTGAGTTGATTAGGGAGTTTTATGCGACTTTTCAATTTAATATACCGAATGATTTTACTTTGCATACCCCGGAAGTCATAAAGTTTAGGTTAATGGGACGAAATTTTTCATACTCTATCACGGATTTTAACCTAGCTTTAGGATTCATTGATGATGATTATTCTTCTAGTGATGCATATTAAGGAACAACTTGTGACTTTAGTGAAAATTTTGAGCCTTATGGTCTTTGGCATAATTTATCTGTTGATCACAATGCCTATGACCCGAGTAAATCCAAGAGTCCTTTCTTGCGTGATCCTGTTTTGAAATGTGTGCATCGATTCTTAGCATATAATTTTTTAGGAAAAAGAGATCACTCAGGAGTTTTCTCTAAAACTGAATTTTATTTTATCTAGTGCATGTTAAATGATGTGAGGCCTAATTTAGGTTTTCGGTTAGCAGATCAATTTCAAAATGTGCTTAAACGGTATAGGACTTTATTTCTTGGTCCACACATTACTCTGTTAGCTATAAACCTATGTGTGCTTGATCCTGACAATAATGATTTGCATCCTGCTTGCAAAAAGGAATTTATGGATATGTCTGTGTTTGAAAGAACAGGTGTGGTCGAATTCAAGGAGGGGAGATTTCAGTTTACTGAATCAGGACCCACTTAACTGTTAGTAATATGCCCTAAAGGCCAATCGAATGGTGATTTGATTGTTTAGGGAATGATCATATTTGAATAGCATTTTGATATTTATTAAATGGCAAAGTTATCAATATTCATATATTAATTTAATGAATATAGTCCAAGAAGTAAAATAGTTAAGGAACACATTCTCGAGTATGTCGAGAATATGAAACGTGTATCCTTTGTACTATACTTCTAAAATAGTTCCTAGTGGTGGATTTATGATTGGACATTATAAATTCCTATAAACACTAGTATGTGTTATGACTCCTTATGGTATGTGATACTAAGATGGATGGTGAGTTTCATATCATTGACATGAGATGTCAAGTCAAACACATAGGTACTTGTTAAGAGAACGAGTTTACTGAACTTGACCAAATATAATAAGCCATATGGTTTTGAGTGTTAATGGCTTATTATACATTGTATCAGATACTATGTTTAGTAATGGTCTTTAGACCTGAGGCATAACGGATGTCTTATACATGGACATCTCTGATATGTGAATGCATAAAGATTGATTCCTAATCACGGAAGAGATCTAGCAATAGCTGTCACGGTTGGCTATGTATGAAGACAAGTGTATGACCAACATGGAATTCATCACTTTGTAATATACGAAAAGGATGTCCTTATGAGATAATATGAATTGGCATGAGAAATCCTTGGCCAAGGTGAAATATATTTGAAGGAGTTCAAATTATATTTTATGCCAAGTTCATTTATATTTATTTTGAGATAAAGCACAACTGCTTAACATAATAAACCATAAGCCGTGCTTTTCTCTGGACATGGATGATGAAGAGACCAAGACATAGAGATACAATGGAATAGGTTCAATAGATCCAACAATTCTTGTTATTTGGATGGTTGTGATATACTGCTAGGTGTCACTCACGACTTGTAGAAACCTTAAGATCAATATTGGTAAAGCGTATTACCAATGCATCTTAAGGTCATTAGAAAGGTTCTAATTGATGACTAAAGAGTTTAGCATCATTTAATGAATAAAGAGTTATCATTAAAATAGTTCTACTACCTTATAACTAAGAACCTAAAAGGTCACACACAATATAGAAATGAAAAAGGAGTTACTAGAAAATGAGAAGTTAAATTTCCTATTTTTAGGAAAATCAATATTTATATTATAATTCATTGAGAATGAATATAAATATAAATATATCTTAAATATGATTTAAGATAGAAATTTAGATGTTCCATAAATAGTTTAAGGAACAAAATAAATTTCATAAATCCTCAATTAAACATTATGGAATGTCGAGCACGTAAAATGACCATTTTGGACATGTTCGGGTTCATATATGATTATGGACTTCTAGACCAATTATGGGTTTAGAATTATGGGCTTTTATTGGATCCAATATGGATTAAGAGAAAGCATTAGAAAATGTCACATGAGAAGCCCACATTTAACCATTTGATGTGATCAAAATGGGGTTAATTAATTAATTCCGAAATTAATTAATTTAGCTATTTATTTATTTGATTAAATAGTTTATTGAAGTGATGAGATCAATTTCAATAAATAATGGCTAAGTGGGTGGGTCTAGCACATGATAATGTTTGGTGCCATTATTAGAGATAATGGTGGCTTTATTTGGTGGAAGGAATCAACATGAGCTAGCATACATGTTCCTTCATTATCTCTCTCATTTCCTAATGAAATTTCGAGATTCCAAATCCTCTGAACTCCTAGAAAATTTCTAAGTGTGGACTGATTAGAGGCATCACAATTGGGGTGCTTAAAGGATCTCAGATCGTGGCAAAACAGAAGCTGTTCGTGCAGAGCTGTATTTTTTGGACAGTGTTCGTAGCTTGCTGTGTTCAGTCTTTTTCTCCTACTTCACGAAGGCGTTTTTGAAACTGCAAGTGAGGTAACTAAACTTCAATCTTTCCTCTTGATTTTCGTTTTTGAATGAAGTCGATCCGAGGTTTCTAGAGCTTCCGCCATCTGTTTTAATTTTACTGCGCAAAAGTTGCGTTATTAGGAACCTCATGGACAAATGTTGTCCTTCAAGTGGTATCAGAGCCATCTTCATTCAATTTCGAATTTTTAAAGCATGATTTATGTTATTTCCATTTATGATAGCATGAAGGATGATCATGGAAAGACCTAGATATTTTATGATATATTTATGTCATGTGATGATTGAATATATGCATGGTTGAATGAGCTGTTGATCTATTTGTTGATTTGGCCAATTTCTAAAGGCTTAAATGATTGTAATATTTTTAAATAGGAACTTGCATGTTCCTCCTTCTATTAAGATCTGATTGTATATCATTACCCCCAAGATTTGTACCCCAATTCTTCTAAATATGTAATTGCTACAAGCAAGATGATTGTCAAAGGAGGGATGACGTATTTACGATGCGTTGGAGGATTGGAGCAAGAAGACTTCATGGATCATTGCAGCACTTTCGATGTAATTTTGGCCTCTCAAATAGAAATTAATAATTGTAATAATTTGAGGCATAAGATGTCTCATAATCATTATTGTTTGCTTGATACCTAGGTGGACCTTAAAACCAATTTTGGCTCAAATTGGTTTTATTAGAAAATTCCATGATCATCCTTGGTTGGTTTGTCTATAATATGCATGAGATGTATATTAGGGTGCTTAGACAAATTTGAATATTGAAAATGGAATAACATGCTAAAAAGTGAGACCATAATAATGACCAAATACTCCCTTATTGAATAAACATAATTATTGTTAAGTTGTAATGATGGATATTGGGAATATTCATCATGGCCTACTAATACCAATGGAATATTTAAAATATTTTATGCTTGGGCTAGTCGACATGGATACATGGGCTACTCATTCATTAAGATGTTGAAAATAAACCATATATCATACGATGATGCATAATTCATACATTAAGCTACCAAGAACTGTTAGGTGAGGTTAGTAAGATGTTTTGAAATATGCAAGGGTATTAGGGTAGACTTAACTAAATCATTTATACCAAGAACTGTTAGGTGAGGTATTAATGATTTAGAGGCCGAAGGATAATCGGTACATGCATGAGATGCATTTGGTAAAGAGTTACCTACTCATTATAATAAGTAAGCCAAGAACTGTTAGGTGAGGTAAACTTATGCTAATGAGAATCCGATTCCTACTAGAAACTTTTACCAATGAGAGTTTCTGTTTCTTACATATGGGAGTGTAATGAAATGATAAAATAGTGGGAGGTACTATTTGATTTAAAGACCAAAATCAAATAGATTATAATAAAATGCTAATAATTTAATTTAATACTTTCTGCAGAAATATTTAATAATGAATAATCCGCTAGCACGAATTCTGGAAAACTACCGTTTGACGGGACCCAATTACGTTGATTGGTTAAGAAATTTAAGAATTGTTCTTAATTATGAGAAAATTAGCTATGTTCTTGATACACCTAAGCCAAATAAAATTCTTGAGGGAGCAAGTGAGGAAGAACGTGTCACTTATCAGAAGTGGCAAGATGATGACCTCAGTGCTAAAAGCTATATATTGGCATCGATGTCCAATGAGCTACAAAGGCAACATGAAAATATGCCTGATGCAAGTTCCATGATACTTCATCTACAAGAGTTGTATGGTGAACAAAGCAGAACAGTTAGATATGAGATATCTAAGAAACTGTTCAGAATAAGAATGACTGAAGGATCGGTCAATGAGCATGTACTCAAAATGATTGACTACATAGAGCAGTTGGAAGCTCTTAATTTCTCAATGGATGGGGAATTAGCTATCGATCTTATCCTACAATCCTTGCCAGAATCATTCTCTCAATTTATCATGAATTTTAACATGAATAAAATTGAGTGCAGTCTTGCTGAACTGCTAAAGATGCTTAATACTGCTGAAACTTGCATAAAGAAGCCAAAAGATGTTATGGCTATAGAAGGGCCCTCAACTAAAAAGGGTAAAAAGAAAAAGTTTCAACCCAAGGCTAAAGGTGGGATTAAGAAGGGGAAAGCTAATAAGCCCAATGACAAGGGAAAATGTTTCCATTGCGGTAAGGAACATAGTTTCAATTTCATGTTTATGCAAAGACAATTATGAATTTTATTTTAGAAATAAAATTTGTAATATTTATTATGAGAATAAATATGTTGCACATGGTACTTTAGATAATGATCTTTATGTACTAAACATGAAAGAAAATAATGAGCATGTTGTGAATGTAAATACCATAACACATAAACGTGAAAGAGAAGAAATAAGCCCCAAATATAAGTGGCATTTAAGGCTAGGTCATATTGGAGAAGATAGAGTCACAAAATTGGCTAAAGATGGACTAATAGGTCCATTTGGTTTAGAACCTTATCCAACTTGTGAATCATGTCTTCAAGGAAAAATGACCAGGGCACCCTTCGTTGGACGAAGTACAAGGGCCACTGATTTACTTGAACTTATACATACTGATGTATGTAGGCCATTTAATGAAATGACAAGGGGTGGATATTACTACTTCATAACTTCTATCAACGATCACTCAAGGTATGGTTCAGTATACTTAATGAAGTATAAATCTGAAGCCTTTGAAAAGTTCAAAGAATACCGAAATGAAGTAGAGGAACAGACTGGAAAAGTTATTAAAACCCTACGATCAGATCGAGGTGGTGAATATCTCAGTGGAGAATTCCAGTCTTACCTTAAAGAAAATGGTATTGTTTCACAATGGACACCTCCAGGTACACCAAAGCTCAATGGAGTATCTGAGAGGAGAAATCGCACATTGTTAGACATGGTGCGATTAATGGTGAGTTATACAGACTTACCAATTTCTCTTTGGGGATATGCTCTCCTTACTGCAACATATGTACTAAACAGAGTACCTTCCAAGTCTGTACCTAAAATATCATATGAGATATGGTATGGTAAACAACCAAGCCTAAATCATCTTAGGATTTGGGGATGTCCTGCTTTTATCAAGAGACTCAAGAGTGAGAAACTTGAAGCTAAAGCAGATAGTGGGAGGTTCATTGGATACCCAAAGGAAACTTTGGGTTATTACTTTTACATCCAATCTGATCAAAGGGTATTGGTCAGTAGAAATGCCATATTTCTTGAAAAAGAGTTTATTCAAGAAGGTGGGCAAGGAAGAAAATTAGAATTTATTGAGAATTCTAATGAGGATAAATCCAATGAAGAGCCTGTTCAAGTACAAACACAAGGAACACAACAACTCCGTAGATCTAGTAGGACAATTCACCCACCAGAAAGATATGGTTTTCTTCATCAGATGAACGATCTATTTTTATTGGGTGATACGGATCATAGAGATGATCCTACTAGTTACGAAGAGGCAATATCAGATATTGACTCTAGGAAATGGCTTGAAGCCATGGATTTAGAGATGGACTCTATGAGAACCAACCAAGTCTGGACTCTAGTGGATCCACCCGAAGGTATTGTACCTATTGGATGCAAGTGGATCTTCAAGAGGAAGATAGGCTTAGATGGAAAGGTAGAGACCTATAAAGCAAGGTTGGTAGCTAAAGGTTATCGTCAAATACAAGGAATTGACTATGAGGAAACCTTTTCACCAGTAGCCATGCTAAAGTCCATCAGAATCTTATTGGCTATAGCAGCATATTATGACTATGAGATTTGGCAAATGGATGTCAAAACTGCATTTCTTAATGGATACATTGAGGAAGATATCTATTTGATGCAACCTTGTGGTTTTGAATCTAAGACAAATCCTCATAAAGTATGCAAGCTAAAAAGGTCCATTTATGGGCTAAAACAAGCCTCCAGGAGTTGGAACATCCGATTCGATGATGCAATCAAATCATTTGGTTTCATCAAGAATGAGGATGAACCATGTGTTTACAAAAGGGTCAGTGGGAGTGCAATAACTTTCCTTGTGCTATATGTAGATGACATATTGCTTATAGGAAATGACATTGGACAAATGTCTTCTGTCAAAATTTGGCTTTCTCAAAAATTCTCCATGAAAGACCTAGGAGATGCAATGTATATCTTGGGCATCAGGGTTTATAGAGATAGATCCAGAAGATTAATAGGTCTATGTCAAGCTAAGTACATAGAAAAGATATTAAAGAAATTTAATATGTGGGATTCCAAAAGGGGTTTTATACCCTTCAGACATAGAATTCATCTCTCTAAAAGCATGAGTCCTAAAACTTATGATGAGAGAGAGCGTATGAATAAGATTCCATATGCTTCTGCAATTGGAAGTCTTATGTATGCTAAGCTATGTACTAGACCGGATATAGCTCATGCAGTGAGTGTCACTAGCAGATACTAGAGTAATCCGGGTGAGGAACATTGGATTTGTTCTTAACATATGGAGAAAGTGAGCTAAAAATTGAAGGCTTCACAGATTCAGATTTCCAGTCAGATGTAGATGACAGAAAATCTACATCAGGATTTTTATTCACTATCAATGGTGGAGCAGTAAGCTGGAAAAGTTCCAAGCAAGTAACTACTGCAGATTCTACCACTAAAGCGGAATATATAGTTGCATCAGATGCAGCAAAAGAAGCTGTTTGGATAGGGAAATTTATTCAAAAACTTGGAGTGGTTCCAACCATTGCGTTGTCAATCTCATTGTGACAACAATGGAGCTATAGCACAAGCTAAGGAACCAAGGTCTCACCAAAAGTCCAAACACATTGAGAGAAGATCTCACATTATTAGAGAAATCATTGGAATGAGTGATATCACTATGCAGAAAATAGCCTCCGCTGATAACATTGCGGATCCTCTAACTAAAGCACTTACTCAACAGCAGTTAGATCGTTATCTTGAGAAGATGGGTATGAGATACCATAGCGATTGGCTTTAGTGCAAGTGGGAGATTGTTAGTAATATGCCCTAAAGGCCAATCGAATGGTGATTTGATTGTTTAGGGAATGATCATATTTGAATAGCATTTTGATATTTATTAAATGGCAAAGTTATCAATATTCATATATTAATTTAATGAATATAGTCCAAGAAGTAAAATAGTTAAGGAACACATTCTCGAGTATGTCGAGAATATGAAACGTGTATCCTTTGTACTATACTTCTAAAATAGTTCCTAGTGGTGGATTTATGATTGGACATTATAAATTCCTATAAACACTAGTATGTGTTATGACTCCTTATGGTATGTGATACTAAGATGGATGGTGAGTTTCATATCATTGACATGAGATGTCAAGTCAAACACATAGGTACTTGTTAAGAGAACGAGTTTACTGAACTTGACCAAATATAATAAGCCATATGGTTTTGAGTGTTAATGGCTTATTATACATTGTATCAGATACTATGTTTAGTAATGGTCTTTAGACCTGAGGCATAACGGATGTCTTATACATGGACATCTCTGATATGTGAATGCATAAAGATTGATTCCTAATCACGGAAGAGATCTAGCAATAGCTGTCACGGTTGGCTATGTATGAAGACAAGTGTATGACCAACATGGAATTCATCACTTTGTAATATACGAAAAGGATGTCCTTATGAGATAATATGAATTGGCATGAGAAATCCTTGGCCAAGGTGAAATATATTTGAAGGAGTTCAAATTATATTTTATGCCAAGTTCATTTATATTTATTTTGAGATAAAGCACAACTGCTTAACATAATAAACCATAAGCCGTGCTTTTCTCTGGACATGGATGATGAAGAGACCAAGACATAGAGATACAATGGAATAGGTTCAATAGATCCAACAATTCTTGTTATTTGGATGGTTGTGATATACTGCTAGGTGTCACTCACGACTTGTAGAAACCTTAAGATCAATATTGGTAAAGCGTATTACCAATGCATCTTAAGGTCATTAGAAAGGTTCTAATTGATGACTAAAGAGTTTAGCATCATTTAATGAATAAAGAGTTATCATTAAAATAGTTCTACTACCTTATAACTAAGAACCTAAAAGGTCACACACAATATAGAAATGAAAAAGGAGTTACTAGAAAATGAGAAGTTAAATTTCCTATTTTTAGGAAAATCAATATTTATATTATAATTCATTGAGAATGAATATAAATATAAATATATCTTAAATATGATTTAAGATAGAAATTTAGATGTTCCATAAATAGTTTAAGGAACAAAATAAATTTCATAAATCCTCAATTAAACATTATGGAATGTCGAGCACGTAAAATGACCATTTTGGACATGTTCGGGTTCATATATGATTATGGACTTCTAGACCAATTATGGGTTTAGAATTATGGGCTTTTATTGGATCCAATATGGATTAAGAGAAAGCATTAGAAAATGTCACATGAGAAGCCCACATTTAACCATTTGATGTGATCAAAATGGGGTTAATTAATTAATTCCGAAATTAATTAATTTAGCTATTTATTTATTTGATTAAATAGTTTATTGAAGTGATGAGATCAATTTCAATAAATAATGGCTAAGTGGGTGGGTCTAGCACATGATAATGTTTGGTGCCATTATTAGAGATAATGGTGGCTTTATTTGGTGGAAGGAATCAACATGAGCTAGCATACATGTTCCTTCATTATCTCTCTCATTTCCTAATGAAATTTCGAGATTCCAAATCCTCTGAACTCCTAGAAAATTTCTAAGTGTGGACTGATTAGAGGCATCACAATTGGGGTGCTTAAAGGATCTCAGATCGTGGCAAAACAGAAGCTGTTCGTGCAGAGCTGTATTTTCTGGACAGTGTTCGTAGCTTGCTGTGTTCAGTCTTTTTCTCCTACTTCACGAAGGCGTTTTTGAAACTGCAAGTGAGGTAACTAAACTTCAATCTTTCCTCTTGATTTTCGTTTTTGAATGAAGTCGATCCGAGGTTTCTAGAGCTTCCGCCATCTGTTTTAATTTTACTGCGCAAAAGTTGCGTTATTAGGAACCTCATGGACAAATGTTGTCCTTCAAGTGGTATCAGAGCCATCTTCATTCAATTTCGAATTTTTAAAGCATGATTTATGTTATTTCCATTTATGATAGCATGAAGGATGATCATGGAAAGACCTAGATATTTTATGATATATTTATGTCATGTGATGATTGAATATATGCATGGTTGAATGAGCTGTTGATCTATTTGTTGATTTGGCCAATTTCTAAAGGCTTAAATGATTGTAATATTTTTAAATAGGAACTTGCATGTTCCTCCTTCTATTAAGATCTGATTGTATATCATTACCCCCAAGATTTGTACCCCAATTCTTCTAAATATGTAATTGCTACAAGCAAGATGATTGTCAAAGGAGGGATGACGTATTTACGATGCGTTGGAGGATTGGAGCAAGAAGACTTCATGGATCATTGCAGCACTTTCGATGTAATTTTGGCCTCTCAAATAGAAATTAATAATTGTAATAATTTGAGGCATAAGATGTCTCATAATCATTATTGTTTGCTTGATACCTAGGTGGACCTTAAAACCAATTTTGGCTCAAATTGGTTTTATTAGAAAATTCCATGATCATCCTTGGTTGGTTTGTCTATAATATGCATGAGATGTATATTAGGGTGCTTAGACAAATTTGAATATTGAAAATGGAATAACATGCTAAAAAGTGAGACCATAATAATGACCAAATACTCCCTTATTGAATAAACATAATTATTGTTAAGTTGTAATGATGGATATTGGGAATATTCATCATGGCCTACTAATACCAATGGAATATTTAAAATATTTTATGCTTGGGCTAGTCGACATGGATACATGGGCTACTCATTCATTAAGATGTTGAAAATAAACCATATATCATACGATGATGCATAATTCATACATTAAGCTACCAAGAACTGTTAGGTGAGGTTAGTAAGATGTTTTGAAATATGCAAGGGTATTAGGGTAGACTTAACTAAATCATTTATACCAAGAACTGTTAGGTGAGGTATTAATGATTTAGAGGCCGAAGGATAATCGGTACATGCATGAGATGCATTTGGTAAAGAGTTACCTACTCATTATAATAAGTAAGCCAAGAACTGTTAGGTGAGGTAAACTTATGCTAATGAGAATCCGATTCCTACTAGAAACTTTTACCAATGAGAGTTTCTGTTTCTTACATATGGGAGTGTAATGAAATGATAAAATAGTGGGAGGTACTATTTGATTTAAAGACCAAAATCAAATAGATTATAATAAAATGCTAATAATTTAATTTAATACTTTCTGCAGAAATATTTAATAATGAATAATCCGCTAGCACGAATTCTGGAAAACTACCGTTTGACGGGACCCAATTACGTTGATTGGTTAAGAAATTTAAGAATTGTTCTTAATTATGAGAAAATTAGCTATGTTCTTGATACACCTAAGCCAAATAAAATTCTTGAGGGAGCAAGTGAGGAAGAACGTGTCACTTATCAGAAGTGGCAAGATGATGACCTCAGTGCTAAAAGCTATATATTGGCATCGATGTCCAATGAGCTACAAAGGCAACATGAAAATATGCCTGATGCAAGTTCCATGATACTTCATCTACAAGAGTTGTATGGTGAACAAAGCAGAACAGTTAGATATGAGATATCTAAGAAACTGTTCAGAATAAGAATGACTGAAGGATCGGTCAATGAGCATGTACTCAAAATGATTGACTACATAGAGCAGTTGGAAGCTCTTAATTTCTCAATGGATGGGGAATTAGCTATCGATCTTATCCTACAATCCTTGCCAGAATCATTCTCTCAATTTATCATGAATTTTAACATGAATAAAATTGAGTGCAGTCTTGCTGAACTGCTAAAGATGCTTAATACTGCTGAAACTTGCATAAAGAAGCCAAAAGATGTTATGGCTATAGAAGGGCCCTCAACTAAAAAGGGTAAAAAGAAAAAGTTTCAACCCAAGGCTAAAGGTGGGATTAAGAAGGGGAAAGCTAATAAGCCCAATGACAAGGGAAAATGTTTCCATTGCGGTAAGGAACATAGTTTCAATTTCATGTTTATGCAAAGACAATTATGAATTTTATTTTAGAAATAAAATTTGTAATATTTATTATGAGAATAAATATGTTGCACATGGTACTTTAGATAATGATCTTTATGTACTAAACATGAAAGAAAATAATGAGCATGTTGTGAATGTAAATACCATAACACATAAACGTGAAAGAGAAGAAATAAGCCCCAAATATAAGTGGCATTTAAGGCTAGGTCATATTGGAGAAGATAGAGTCACAAAATTGGCTAAAGATGGACTAATAGGTCCATTTGGTTTAGAACCTTATCCAACTTGTGAATCATGTCTTCAAGGAAAAATGACCAGGGCACCCTTCGTTGGACGAAGTACAAGGGCCACTGATTTACTTGAACTTATACATACTGATGTATGTAGGCCATTTAATGAAATGACAAGGGGTGGATATTACTACTTCATAACTTCTATCAACGATCACTCAAGGTATGGTTCAGTATACTTAATGAAGTATAAATCTGAAGCCTTTGAAAAGTTCAAAGAATACCGAAATGAAGTAGAGGAACAGACTGGAAAAGTTATTAAAACCCTACGATCAGATCGAGGTGGTGAATATCTCAGTGGAGAATTCCAGTCTTACCTTAAAGAAAATGGTATTGTTTCACAATGGACACCTCCAGGTACACCAAAGCTCAATGGAGTATCTGAGAGGAGAAATCGCACATTGTTAGACATGGTGCGATTAATGGTGAGTTATACAGACTTACCAATTTCTCTTTGGGGATATGCTCTCCTTACTGCAACATATGTACTAAACAGAGTACCTTCCAAGTCTGTACCTAAAATATCATATGAGATATGGTATGGTAAACAACCAAGCCTAAATCATCTTAGGATTTGGGGATGTCCTGCTTTTATCAAGAGACTCAAGAGTGAGAAACTTGAAGCTAAAGCAGATAGTGGGAGGTTCATTGGATACCCAAAGGAAACTTTGGGTTATTACTTTTACATCCAATCTGATCAAAGGGTATTGGTCAGTAGAAATGCCATATTTCTTGAAAAAGAGTTTATTCAAGAAGGTGGGCAAGGAAGAAAATTAGAATTTATTGAGAATTCTAATGAGGATAAATCCAATGAAGAGCCTGTTCAAGTACAAACACAAGGAACACAACAACTCCGTAGATCTAGTAGGACAATTCACCCACCAGAAAGATATGGTTTTCTTCATCAGATGAACGATCTATTTTTATTGGGTGATACGGATCATAGAGATGATCCTACTAGTTACGAAGAGGCAATATCAGATATTGACTCTAGGAAATGGCTTGAAGCCATGGATTTAGAGATGGACTCTATGAGAACCAACCAAGTCTGGACTCTAGTGGATCCACCCGAAGGTATTGTACCTATTGGATGCAAGTGGATCTTCAAGAGGAAGATAGGCTTAGATGGAAAGGTAGAGACCTATAAAGCAAGGTTGGTAGCTAAAGGTTATCGTCAAATACAAGGAATTGACTATGAGGAAACCTTTTCACCAGTAGCCATGCTAAAGTCCATCAGAATCTTATTGGCTATAGCAGCATATTATGACTATGAGATTTGGCAAATGGATGTCAAAACTGCATTTCTTAATGGATACATTGAGGAAGATATCTATTTGATGCAACCTTGTGGTTTTGAATCTAAGACAAATCCTCATAAAGTATGCAAGCTAAAAAGGTCCATTTATGGGCTAAAACAAGCCTCCAGGAGTTGGAACATCCGATTCGATGATGCAATCAAATCATTTGGTTTCATCAAGAATGAGGATGAACCATGTGTTTACAAAAGGGTCAGTGGGAGTGCAATAACTTTCCTTGTGCTATATGTAGATGACATATTGCTTATAGGAAATGACATTGGACAAATGTCTTCTGTCAAAATTTGGCTTTCTCAAAACTTCTCCATGAAAGACCTAGGAGATGCAATGTATATCTTGGGCATCAGGGTTTATAGAGATAGATCCAGAAGATTAATAGGTCTATGTCAAGCTAAGTACATAGAAAAGATATTAAAGAAATTTAATATGTGGGATTCCAAAAGGGGTTTTATACCCTTCAGACATAGAATTCATCTCTCTAAAAGCATGAGTCCTAAAACTTATGATGAGAGAGAGCGTATGAATAAGATTCCATATGCTTCTGCAATTGGAAGTCTTATGTATGCTAAGCTATGTACTAGACCGGATATAGCTCATGCAGTGAGTGTCACTAGCAGATACTAGAGTAATCCGGGTGAGGAACATTGGATTTGTTCTTAACATATGGAGAAAGTGAGCTAAAAATTGAAGGCTTCACAGATTCAGATTTCCAGTCAGATGTAGATGACAGAAAATCTACATCAGGATTTTTATTCACTATCAATGGTGGAGCAGTAAGCTGGAAAAGTTCCAAGCAAGTAACTACTGCAGATTCTACCACTAAAGCGGAATATATAGTTGCATCAGATGCAGCAAAAGAAGCTGTTTGGATAGGGAAATTTATTCAAAAACTTGGAGTGGTTCCAACCATTGCGTTGTCAATCTCATTGTGACAACAATGGAGCTATAGCACAAGCTAAGGAACCAAGGTCTCACCAAAAGTCCAAACACATTGAGAGAAGATCTCACATTATTAGAGAAATCATTGGAATGAGTGATATCACTATGCAGAAAATAGCCTCCGCTGATAACATTGCGGATCCTCTAACTAAAGCACTTACTCAACAGCAGTTAGATCGTTATCTTGAGAAGATGGGTATGAGATACCATAGCGATTGGCTTTAGTGCAAGTGGGAGATTGTTAGTAATATGCCCTAAAGGCCAATCGAATGGTGATTTGATTGTTTAGGGAATGATCATATTTGAATAGCATTTTGATATTTATTAAATGGCAAAGTTATCAATATTCATATATTAATTTAATGAATATAGTCCAAGAAGTAAAATAGTTAAGGAACACATTCTCGAGTATGTCGAGAATATGAAACGTGTATCCTTTGTACTATACTTCTAAAATAGTTCCTAGTGGTGGATTTATGATTGGACATTATAAATTCCTATAAACACTAGTATGTGTTATGACTCCTTATGGTATGTGATACTAAGATGGATGGTGAGTTTCATATCATTGACATGAGATGTCAAGTCAAACACATAGGTACTTGTTAAGAGAACGAGTTTACTGAACTTGACCAAATATAATAAGCCATATGGTTTTGAGTGTTAATGGCTTATTATACATTGTATCAGATACTATGTTTAGTAATGGTCTTTAGACCTGAGGCATAACGGATGTCTTATACATGGACATCTCTGATATGTGAATGCATAAAGATTGATTCCTAATCACGGAAGAGATCTAGCAATAGCTGTCACGGTTGGCTATGTATGAAGACAAGTGTATGACCAACATGGAATTCATCACTTTGTAATATACGAAAAGGATGTCCTTATGAGATAATATGAATTGGCATGAGACAAAGGTAAAGCTATTCTTAAAACGAAAGACAAAGGTAAAGCTATTCTTAAAGACCCTGCACTAGAGACAACCTCCAAAGAATCCCAAACTACCCCTTCTAAAGACAAATTACTCTCTTCTGCCATGCCTATTAAATCCTGGATTGATATGATCGAAGATCAAGAAGCACAGTCTAAAGCCATTGCCTCTCAAGAACAGGTAAAAGAATGGATGAACTCCATTACAAAGTCCCCTGAACTTATGTTAGCTTTACAAAACATTTCTCAAAATAAAGCTCTTTCTCAAGTTCCTGAGACAGAAAAACATGTTTCTAAAGAAATTTCAAAACCTTCTTCTTCTAAAGAAACTATTTCTTGTGAAAGCTTTTCTTCACAAATAGTTGTTTCCCAATCAAAGCTTTCACAAAAATCTTCGGATTGGATTAATAAAACCTGTCATCAAAATGTTTTATCTATGGAAGATGGGTTTTATCATTCTGATCCATTTCAAGCTATTACAAAGATTTTTCCGAAAGGCTGGTTTTTCAAACCATGTGATTTGTCAAAACCCCAGTCTTTCTATCAAAGCATTCTTGAGTTCACTGAGTCTGTAAAATTCAAACATTTCTTCCTTAGTGAAGCTCATTCTGAGCCAGTCTATTCTATGGCTACCATTCTTAAAGTTTTGAGCCCAAAACAATGGGGTGACCAACTCCACAAACCAAAGACCTTTCCCGCCAATTTCCAAAACCGTTTAAACCATTGCTTGTTCTTTTCATACTGGGACTACCAGCAGGCTTGGTTTAATACGTTCTTTATCCAAAACCCTAAAACGACCCATTCTTGGTTATTTTTCTTCAACTCAAAAATAACCATACAAAGCCTTCCAAATTGGTTCCAACAATGGTGGAACTACTTTGGCCCAAGCCCAGAAATCCTAACCCCAAATGCCATAAGATGTTTAAACCTTTTTAAAGCCTATTATGCTCATTTTGAGTCCGAAAAGAGGTTTCCCCCTTTTCTCTATTTTTGTACAAATTTCTTTCTTCCTTGGGTTTGGATTTGGAACTTTAATTACCACACCCAAGAAGCCCAACTTATTTTACAAAGAACCTTTAAAGTCAAATGGTGGTCTAAGTTTGACGAACAGTCAAAATTATCCGAAGCCACAATCCAGGCTTGGCTTTCTTCAAAAGGCCTCCTCGCCCCAAGTATAGAAGATGTCAAAGCCCAAAACACATTCCTTGCTCAAAGATCTAAGGCCCAATCACTATTGGCTAGTGCAAAGACTGAAGAGAAATATTTTAAAGTAATACAATAGCTCATTGCTTCGAGATCAGAACCATCAGTTGCCAGTTCTTCAGAAGAAGAGAAGCCGTTCATTTCCCTTGGGAACGACAACGAAGATGATTGCTTCAGAATCTTTCCTCCTGTAAAGCATTTTTAAATTTATGAAAAAAAAGAGTAATTTTCCTTTTCTGTAATTTTATTTCCATGTAATTATTGTTTGTGTTTTCCTTTGTCATTTTTGAGATTTTGTCTTCCTCTACTCACTATCCTTTATGGGAAAAATTGTGAAGACATTTCTCTATCGTTTGTATTTCTTGATATTTTTGAGATTCTGTCTTCCTTTACTCACTACCCTTAACGGGAAAAACTGTGAAGACATTTCTCTCCTCCAATTATGGAGCCTTTTCAAAAGACATTCTACTGTACCCATGTGAAGCCTCTTCACGATCTTCAAAGACTGCACATGCCCTTCATGATGATGTTCCCCACAATTAAAGACTTCAGAAAAGAAGATGCCCACCATAATACTGTCTCCAGAGGTTGGGCCCCAACCTCCACCAACACATGTGAAGACCAACTGTAGCATTTTATCTTTTCTTTTGTAAAGCAATTATGTAAGGCTATTATAAAAGGAGGAGAGCATTTTATCTTTTCTTTTGTAAAGCAATTATGTAAGGCTATTAAATAAAGCAATTTCAATACGAAGCATGTTTTAATTCTTGCAATTTAATTTAAAGTATTTATAAACTGTTACGTTCCCTTAAGGCATAGAGACCAGATCTCTTACTTTAGTTGTATTTCTCTTCTCCCTTCATTCAATCAGAGTGCTATTTTTGGGATCCAGATCTAGTACTGTCTGTGAGCCTTGTGTTGCTTAAGTTTGAATAAAGCATTTAGCTTAAAATATTTTAATTTTTACTTTAAAGAATTGGTATATCGGCTGGAAACCAAAACATGCAGGATATTAATCTGTTCTAAGTCAGATCTGGTCCCTAAGACATATTAAGTTCTGCATTGATCTGGTAAAACAACGCCACGTATCATTCTTTACTTTAATAAAGTCAAAATTATTTAAATTTTTCTTTTCACTTCATATTCCTAGATCTTGTGTTCTCCTAGTGTGTGTGTGTATTCTTTATTTATTTAAAAAAATGAAAAAAACACAAAAAAACAAAAATCACAAATCACTGTTCACAAATCCCTAATTCAAAAAAATTCATTGTTGATTATCGTTTTCCCGCAGCAACCTTCAGCTCCAGCGTGCAGAACCAGCAGCAACCGCACCAGTCCCACCTGCAACACAACCAGCCCGCGCGCAAAAAGCTCGAGCCATCACCATCGCGCAGTGCATCATTCCTGCGCGCGCAACGCAGCGGAGCAGCAGCAGACGAGCACGCCCCATAACGCAGATCCTCAGCTTCAGCCTGCGCGTGCAGTGCAAATCAATTCAGCCGTCACTATTGCGCCAGTCCTGCGCACGTAACGCAACCAGCAGCACCAGCATTCCGCGTCCAGCGAGTAGCAACCTGCGCCCGCAGATCCAGCCTTCGCCCAGCAGCGCACAGAACCAACGTCAGCCCAGCTCTCGCGTGCAATATAGTTCCCGCGCGCAATGCGAATCCCAAACCCGCGCAGCAAGCTCCAGCCGAGTAGCAATCGTAACACAACCAGCCTACACCCTGTATTCCAGTTGGGTAAATCGAAATTCGTGAGTGCAATTATTGTAACAATGCCAAAGAGGAAAGCATCAACTTCCAAGTCATCTAAAAAGACACCCATCGCAAAGAAATCCAAGATTGCCGCTCACACTACGGTTCCATGGAACACAATTTCATATTCACGCCAAGTCGTGAGACAAAGATCGAAACATGGAAAAGGCATGAGTGTTTTGCCACTTACAGAATCCAATCTCGGAGGGTGCCTCGCATTCGCGACTCAATAAGAGAAAGAAAGGTACAAAGATATTTCCACGCGCAAAATATTTCCAGCTAATTATATTCATTACCCGACTCTTGAAAAATTGAATGTTAAGGATAATTTTGATTCTTTGATAGATAAGATTGGGTTGCGTAAGTTTGTTGATGTTGATTGTTTGGGTTATGTTGAGTTGATTAGGGAGTTTTATGCGACTTTTCAATTTAATATACCGAATGATTTTACTTTGCATACCCCGGAAGTCATAAAGTTTAGGTTAATGGGACGAAATTTTTCATACTCTATCACGGATTTTAACCTAGCTTTAGGATTCATTGATGATGATTATTCTTCTAGTGATGCATATTAAGGAACAACTTGTGACTTTAGTGAAAATTTTGAGCCTTATGGTCTTTGGCATAATTTATCTGTTGATCACAATGCCTATGACCCGAGTAAATCCAAGAGTCCTTTCTTGCGTGATCCTGTTTTGAAATGTGTGCATCGATTCTTAGCATATAATTTTTTAGGAAAAAGAGATCACTCAGGAGTTTTCTCTAAAACTGAATTTTATTTTATCTAGTGCATGTTAAATGATGTGAGGCCTAATTTAGGTTTTCGGTTAGCAGATCAATTTCAAAATGTGCTTAAACGGTATAGGACTTTATTTCTTGGTCCACACATTACTCTGTTAGCTATAAACCTATGTGTGCTTGATCCTGACAATAATGATTTGCATCCTGCTTGCAAAAAGGAATTTATGGATATGTCTGTGTTTGAAAGAACAGGTGTGGTCGAATTCAAGGAGGGGAGATTTCAGTTTACTGAATCAGGACCCACTTAACCTCCAAAGAAGCTTTATGCTATGAGTGGTGCTACCTCTGATGACGAGTTTGACGACGACACTGCTGCCCCGCCAACTACTCCTTCTACATCCGCACCACCTTTAAGCATTCAGTTAAAGAAAATGGAGCACAAGCTGAACAAGATGGAGCAGAATTTGGCCACATACTTCGAGATTGTGGGATTTATCCCACCATTTCCGCCAAGCCCATAGATGTTATGTGGATCAAAGCTCACAATTCAGGGAAGTTTGTTTTTTTTTTGCCTTTAATCTTTTATCCTTACGCTTTAATTTTTATGTGAGCTTTGATTATCTTACATTGGGGACAATGTAAGTTCTTGGTGTGGGGGAGGGATTTTTGCATTATTGATGTCTGGAAGTATTATTTTCACTCTACTCATCTATTTTCACTCTACTCATCCTTAAATGATTTTGGAGTTAGTATGCTTCATATATTATTAATTTTATTTTCCTTTCTCTCTCACTACTCTTTTCCCATCTATCTCAAATTATTTACATCTATTTTTTTTCGATCATACTCTTTCATCACTCACATTTTATCTTTCATTTTTTTACTACATACTTATTTCTCACTTATTATCCTTTTTACCTTTCCTTTTATATCTCACTCATACCTTCTTCTCATTATACACCACTATTGATGGTTGATTCATTTGAAGAGTGTACATGATTTGATGGCAAATTTACTAACTTTGTGAGGATTTGAGCCTATTAACAACCACTTTGCTCTAATTATTTTTGTTATGTCAATATCAATCTTAGTTTGTAAATTCTAGAACTTGCTTTATTATGCATGTTAAAGCCACATTACGGGATTTTATGCATTAAAATGATAAGGGCAAACCATTTACCATTTTTCTATTCTCGCATTTTCTTTTTTCTCTACCCGAAGACCTTTATTTGAGCTTTAACCATTACCCATCTAATTCTCTCTGTCTACTTAACCATTTTTCTTCTTTTTGAGCCTCAATTTAAGGAGATTTTTGGACTCATTGTATGGATATATTTTGTTGCTTTTCTATCTTGTATTAAAGTTTCTCAATTAGATCAACAAGTGTTCTGCAAATTTTATTGAACTCGCAAGCGCACGAATCTGTTGTAGTATAGATTAATGGTGATGAGTGTCGATCCTACGAGGAGGTGGATTTTAATTATATATAGAATTAATTTTGTAAATGTGTGGTTGGATTTGTAGTGGAAATGATTTGAAATATGCTAAAACTTAAATTAAAATGGCGAGAATAAATTCTAAAATTGGAATTAAAATGGCGAGAATAAATTGAAGAGAATTCTATTGAAATGACATACTTGGGTATTTGGATCCGTATTAACATGCATCATGGGCTAAATATTCCTTATTAATACCAATTAAATTATGAGGAGGGAATCCACACCTCATGAACCACGCTCTAATAAATATGGTGCTAAGGGCTTATCGTGCCAAATAATAATAACCTTATACTAGGGAGTCGGTGAAACCAGGGCGGTACTAGACAAGATTATTATTATCTGTCAACGAGAAGTCAAAACATCCACAAAAACTAGAGGGGAAGAGAAAATAAATTTACCAAATAAAGCCCATGACACATGTTGAGACTTCCCCTTCAACCCAAGCTTGAAAGAAAATTAGCCACTCATAGTTGAAATAGGGACAAAATAGGAATTTATTAAAATACGTAGAAAATACAAGATGGAGAAGGAATTACAGAAAATGGAGTTCAAAAATGGATTCAGAGGTGCCAAATTAAGGGGGGAAGGCCCCCATTTTATAGATACATCGAGTAAATCATGGCCATCGGATTAAAAACAGTTTAGACGCTCAGGATTGCGCCACGTCATCAGTCAACAGTACAGTCAACAGTACGCGTGAACAGTAACACGGTTTGACCACGGTTTGAATAGTAACACGGTTTGAACAGTAACGCGGTTTGCACAGTAATAATCCCATGTGTTGCATGTACCGTGCGCGTTTTTTTATCCACTAATATGCTGCCACGTCACCATCAACAGTACATAAGAATTTTAATCCAACAGGATCATGACACCTCATCAGTCAATGCCACATCATCGGTCAATGTCACGTCATCGATCCGTCTATATGAACAGTGCCGTGAACAGTAACGTAGACAGTACCCGTACATGTGAATGGTACCGTACATGTGAACAGTGCCATTTTTCCTTTTATGCTCCTCTTAAGGTTTTCGACCGTCCTGACTTCAAAAGTGATGTCCGTTTTGCCGTTTGATCTCTCGTTTATTGTGAAATGACTATAATGCCCCTAAAATACATAAAATATTTAATTAAAATAAAACACACATAATTAAATTACAAAAAGGTAAAACACATAAAAGTAAGGATTGTTAGTAAGACTTGAAATGTAAAATGATGGTTTTCTCCTTTATAAATATTCATTTTCTAACACTCAACACACCCCCCAACTAGCTTATTGCTAGTCCCTAGCAAATAAAGCGAAAACAAAATTCAAAAATGATTTTTTTTTTGTAAACACTCTTGTTTATTCAATCAGACGAATGATAACAATCAAATAAAAGTATAAGCATTATCTCAAGTCTAAAGAAACATCACACCCACATCAACCATCCACATGAATCAGGCCATTAGACTTTGTCGTAGCTACCTTCAAGAATGACATGTCAAACCCCAAAATCTCACTGGAAGTAGTGACACTCTCACAAAGAAATTAAACCCAATAAAATAGTCACTCCAATGAATGGTATTTGAGAGAAAACAATCAAGAAATGATATCACATGCTCTCACCAAAATGAAAGAGATATGCCCTCAGCTTAGAAATAATACGATCTCCAGTCAAATAAAAATGCTAGTCAACCCAATTTATTTTTTTTTTTCATGCATCACTACATCCTTTTAGCCCATATAACTAGCTTCTACTTCAGATTATAGTTCCCTAAAATCAAGAAGGACTTTTATTAGGACGTAACGTAGGCTAGAGACATTGCTAACAAAGAAGGGAAATAGGAAAAACAAAGTGTATGTTTGAGAAAAATGCAGAGGATTTTTTTTTTTTGGAAGTTGCAAGGTGGATTTCACCTATTATTGTTTTTTTTTCTTTGAAACAACAATTTCTTTTTTTTTGAAGCAACAATTTTTTTTCTTTTTCTTTTTTTTTTAACTAGGCATAACTTCACTATACAAAATATTTATTTACATTTTTCTCAAACATAAATAGGTGATGGATCTTGTAAGATATTGGGTAATACTCCAAATCGGAGTGGGTCAAGATGATAAGTTGACAAAGAAATTTTTTTTTTTTTAAAGGCTCAAAATGGTTAACTATGGATATTTGATAAAAGGGATGGCTAGAAAGGCTCAAACGGATCAAAGATGGCTTTTCCATCATCTTTTAGGGCTCTAAATAATCTTTCATATCAACTAAATAGATGGGCCTCCAAATGTAGCAATACACTTTTTTTTTCTTTTTTAATTTTCATTTTTTTTAGGGTTAACTCAAAAGAAATTTAGAGATCGCGTATACAATAATAAATTGCTAAGCTGTATAAAGAATGGGCAAAAGTGTTACTCTCCAAGAAAAATGATAGGCTCAAAAACTCACTTGGTATTTATTATGACATGTTCATTCCTTCAAGCAACTCATATTTGTCTCAAACATCAACATGTACAGTAGCAAACATAGTGTAACACCACTTCAGACTAAAGATAATACAAATACTAAAATTTGAAATTCGTCATGTCATCCAATGTTAAAACAAATCAATTTTTTTTTTTACTTAAGAAGATGCGTTTCTAGAGTCACTACACTCCATATTCAGCCATCTTCGACTCAAATTTTTTTTTGAAAATGTATATTTATAAAGGAGAAATTAAAAAGAAGAAGAAAAATGAACATCAAAACATAATAAAGAAAAAGAAAATATCTGAATTTTTTTTAATTTTTTAACTTAAAATTTTTTTTTTTGTTTTTTTTTCAAACGATGAAGATGCGTTTCTAGAGTCACTACACTCCATATTCAGCCATCTTCAACACAAAAAGTTAGCAACAGTTAGTTTCTACAACAAAAAATTAGTAAAAACTTAACCAAGATTCCACAATTGTCGACTATTCCCTTCCCCCAACCAGAACGAAACATTGTCCTCAATGTTTTAAGGAAAGAAGTAGAGTTTAGAAGACATCACCTGGGTGGTGCAACACAGAAGAAAAAATTTACAGACGGAGAGTTAAATCTACTTTGTACTTCTTACTGCGGCTACTGTTACCGTCATCATTTGAATGCTCTAACACAAAGCTCCAGGGGTCTGGCTCCGGTTTATAAGCTTGTAACATATCAAGTAGCTCATTAGCAGTGTAAGCATAAATAAAAAGTTTTTTCGCACTAGAAGGAGCGAAATAGTTTTTTATTGCATGGTTAAGAAATGCGATAAAACCATCATAAAAATTATTGACATTTAACAAACCGATGGGTTTCTGGTGAATGTGCAGATGGGCCCAAGATGCTAGTGTAATAAGTGCCTCTAGTGTTGCAAGATCTCCTGGAAGGAAAATAAAAGCATCAACATGATTAAGCATTTCAGTTATTCTTTCTTGCATAGCTGAGACAACTAACTCTTCTCCAGTTGGTGAGTCAGACACACTGCCCAAAGGTTTTAGGACTCTTAGGATGATGCCTAACACTTAGCTTCCTTTGACAAAAGCAGCTTCTGAGACCAATTTTGATAACCCTCGGTTACCTCCTCCATATACCAAGTGTAATTTTCTCTCTGCTATGCTTCGACCAAGATCTATGGCTGCATCAACGAACTCTTTATGTTTGCCATAGGTAAATCCAGAAAGCACACAAATGTTCTTGAATTGTCTATTAGGAGTAGCTGCCATTGGAATATTTCTCAAAAATAATTTGTGAGTGCTTAACAAAAAGTCATATTTAAGAATCTTGGTGACAGTGGATCACAACTGTGTATGAGGCAGCATGTCAATGTCAAATAACGCGTAAAGCATATGGCTTGATAGTCAAAAAGTAAACAATAAAAAAGAAAAAAAAACAGTAATAAAATTATTAAAGATAATAATGCAAACAACAACAGTGAAATGAAATAAAATAATAGTAAAGTAAAAGGATATTTACAGGTAATTGCAACTGTGGCTCACATCTTCCTCTGGTTTTACGTCCAGAAACGGCTTGAACGCCCTCTATGAGTCGAGGATAGGCTTCCCATCCAGTTTTCTTATAAACTGGCAAACAGGGTCGTTTATAGTCAGATTCCCGAGACTATATCATGCATGCTCTTTCTGGAATAATGGCCATAACTGGAGAATCGCTCCTTGCACATATCCACTGGGATGCGTTTCAAGAGACAGAATGATATCATCCAATGACTCCTTATTCAAGCCATCCCTAATGAATTGAATCTTATCTTCCCTGTTATCAGACACCATTCCTAAAGAACATGGGTTTTTATTGCAACTCATTCTGGCACACTTATGACAAGCAACAAAAATTCTTCGAGCTCGTCGTTTTCTTGCATAATTTTCTTTCCCACAACCAGGCATGTATGCAATAAATTTTGGAGGTAACTCACCTATCAATCGTACTTTCGCTTCGATTAACCAATGGATGTCAGCAGGTATGTTATTCCTCATGAGCAATCGCATGAGTTCGGACCGAGCTTTATAGATCGTAAGGAGGGCATTCTGAGGAAGTGAAGGGAATCACTTGTGAAGCTTCGCTAGAATCTCGGTTCTGTCCATACCTTCGCCTCAGAATATCAGTTATTATGGGAAACTGAAGTAACCGACTTGATTGTCACGGAGTACCGTTATCCGCCACTTCACCGGGGTAACAAACTAAAGCACACAAACAGAAAAACAAATTAAAACTCACAAATAAAATTAAAATCGTCCTCTTATTGAATTTACCTCAAGCTCCAACTGGATGCCATAAACACTGCTCTCAATATCTCTGAGTTGGCGTTCTAAACCCTCAACATAGGCTACTAACTCTGGTGGTTGTAGAGCCCAAATGCGATGTGTTTTACAAAATTGAATCTGCCTTTTGAGATGAGTTTTGACACATTGAAGTGGTTTAAGAATGTTTAGGAGGAACGGTCTAAGTATGAGACTCATGATTAACAATGATAAGAGAAAACTTAATGGTAAAACAAACACAGTTATGCAAAAATAATTTCAATTAGCAAAAGAATGATAAAAAGAAAAAAAGAAAAATCAAACCACCGAAAAGAAAAAATTAATTCAAATCTGGTGGGTCACTCAAATTTATTTCCGTGTCTTCTTCGTGTGGTTGGTACTCTAGATATGGCTTTAATCTTTTACCATTAACTTTAAATGTGACACCGTTCTTTGGGTCCTTAATTTCAATTGCCCCATGTGGAAAAACAGTATGAACAATAAATGGGCCAGACCAACGAGAGCGTAACTTACCTAGGAATAGATGCAAGCGAGAATTGAATAAAAGTACTTTTTGACCTGGAGTGAAAGATTTTCTCATAATTTGCTTGTCATGGAAGACTTTCATTCATTGCTTGTAAATCTTGGCATTTTCGTATGCGTCATTACGAATTTCTTCAAGTTCTGCCAATTGTAATCTTCTTTCTGAGCTGGCTTGCTGCATGTCAAAGTTTAATTTCTTGATGGCCCAATATGCACGATGCTCGAGTTCCACATGTAAGTGGCAAGCTTTTCCATACACTAGCCTGGAGGGTGACATCCCAATCGGGGTCTTGAAAGCTGTTCAATATGCCCATCATGCATCATCAAGTCTTAATGACCAATCTTTTCTATCTGGCCTCACCGTCTTTTCTAATATGTGCTTTATTTCTCGATTGGAGATCTCCACTTGGCCACTCGTTTGCGGATGATATGGGGTCGCCACTTTATGAGTGATTGAATACTTCGTCAAAAGAGCCTTGAATGCTTTATTACAAAAGTGGGCACCACCATCACTGATTATTGCTCGAGGGAATCCAAAGCGCGAAACAATATTGCTTTTCAAAAACCCTATCACCACCTTGTGATCATTGGTTCTGCATGGAATTGCTTCTACCCATTTCGATACGTAGTCAACAGCTACCAATATGTATTGATGGCCAAAAGAAGGGGGAAAGGGTCCCATGAAGTCGATACCCCATACGTCAAAAATCTTAGCCACTAAAATTAGATTTAGTGGCATCATGTTCCTTCGTGTAATGCTCCCCATTCGTTGACACCTATCATATGAAGAACAAAAAGTGTAAGCATCTCGAAATATAGTTGGCCAATAGAAACCACATTGTAAAACTTTTGTAGTTGTTTTCTTAGCACTGAAATGGCCTCCACAAGCTTATTCATGGCAGAACGAAAGGATATTGTGAATTTCACTTTCTGAGACACATCGTCTGACAATTTGATCTTCACAATACTTGAATAAATACGGGTCATCCCAAAAGAAATTCTTTATTTCTGCAAAGAATTTAGCCTTTTCTTGCTTGGTCCAATGCTCTGGAAGTTACCTGTAACAAGATAATTAACTATATCAGCATACCAAGGTAATACTTCCACACTCATTAATTGTTCATCTGGGAATGACTCATTCAATGTTAATGGCTCTCTAATTGTGTCAAAATGGAGCGAGAGAGATGGTCTGCCGCAACATTTTCTGTGCCTTTCTTATCTTTAAATTCCAAGTCAAATTCTTGCAAAAGTAACACCCAACGAATAAGTCTAGTTTTTGCATTTTTTTCGTGAGAAGATATTTAAGAGCAGCATGATCTGTGAACACAATTATTTTACAACCAATAAGATAAGATCGAAATTATTCCAATGCAAACACTACTGCTAGTATTTCTTTTTCAGTAGTTGAATAGTACAACTGTGCATCATTCAATGTCATACTAGCATAGTAAATAACATGGGGAATCCGATCAACTCTTTGTCCTAATACTGCTCCTATTGCATAATCAGATGCATCACACATGAGCTCAAATGGTAAGTTCCAATTTGGGGGCTGAATGATGGGTGATGATGTCAACAATTGCTTTAATTTTTTAAAAGCCACAAGACATGAATCATTAAAGATAAAAGGTACATCTTTAGCAAGTAAATTGCATAAGGGTCTAGAAACTTTGCTAAAATCTTTAATGAAAAGTCTATAAAAACCAGCATGCCCAAGGAAAGATCTTACTTCTCTGACTGTTTTAGGTGGAGGAAGATTAGAAATGAGATCCACCTTGGCTTTGTCAACCTCAATACCTTTACTCGAAATGATGTGACCGAGGACAATACCTTGTTTTACCATAAAATGGCACTTCTCCCAATTTAAGACCAAGTTCTTCTCGATACATCTCTGCAGAACTAGTGTTAGATGATGTAAACATTGATCAAACGAGTCACCAAAGACAGAAAAATCATCCATAAAGACCTCAAGGAATCGTTCAATCATATCAGAAAAAATGCTCAACATGCATCGTTGAAATGTAGCAGGTGCATTACATAATTCAAATGGTATCCTCCTATATGCAAAAGTGCCAAAAGGGCAAGTGAAAGTGGTCTTCTCTTGATCTTTTGGTGCTATGGGAATCTGATTATATCCTGAGTAGCCATCTAAAAAGCAATAAAATTCATGGCCTGCTAATCTACCAAGCATTTGATCGATAAATGGTAAAGGAAAATGGTCTTTACGTGTGATAGAATTCAACTTTCTATAATCAATGCATACACGCCATCCTGTAGTCACTCTAGTGGGTATCAATTCATTATGAGCATTGGTAACTACAGTGACTCATGACTTTTTAGGGACAACTTGCACATGACTGACCCATGAACTATCAGAAATGGGGTAAATGATACCTGCATCTAATAGCTTAAGGACTTCAGTTCTAACAACTTCTTTCATATTAGGATTTAACCGATGTTGCATTTCCTTAGTAGATTTAGCATTTTCATCTAGGTGAATGTAATGCATGCAGTCTACTGGATTTATACCTTTTATGTCTGTTATGGTCCATCTTAATGCTCCTTTGTACTTTTTTAAAACATCCAACAACTTACCTTTTTGTTTGTCATTGAGGGATGCTGAGATGATTACCGGTAGAGTACTTTCTTCCCCCAAAAATGCATATTCCAAAGTGTTGGGCAATGGTTTGAGCTCGAGTTTCGGTGGTGATTCTGATGATGGGATGAGTTTCTTCTCTGATGGTGCTAGTTGTTCAACTCTTAACTTCCATTTATTAGTGTCTATGGATGGTGCTGAGTCAAGTAGGGCGTTGACCTCATCGACCGATCTGTCAATATCAAAATCCAAACCAAAGTGAGTTAACACATGTTTGTAAAGGATCATCACTAAGGTTTGAAACAAAAGTGTCATCAACTAATGCTTCAACTAAATCCACATCAACAATTCCATCATCTGCATTGTGAGGTTTTTTGGGAATGTTGAAGATGTTCAGCTACATAGTCATGTTGCCGAAGGACAGCTGCATATTTCTAGTCCTGCATTGAATGTGAGCATCCGCAGTCGCCAAGAAAGGTCGGCCTAGAATAATGGGGATGTGCTTCCTTGAATCCTGTATTGGTTGAGTGTCAATTACAATGAAGTCAACAGGAAAATAAAACTTGTCTACCTGGATAAGCACGTCCTCCACAATACCACGAGGTATTTTCGTGGACCGATCTGCAAGCTGTAACACCACTGGAGTTGGGTGTAATTCGCCAAGTTCAAGTTTCACAAAAACTGAATAAGGCAACAAATTTACACTAGCTCCTAAATCCAACAAAGCATTCTCAATTGTGTGGTTCCCTATGCTACATGAGATAGTGGGGGAGCCTGGGTCTTTGTATTTTAAAGGAATTTTATGTTGGAGTATAGAACTAATGTTTTCTATTAAAAATGCCTTCTTTTGAACATGCATGTTTCTCTTTTTAGTACACAGGTCTTTAAGAAACTTGGCATAAGATGGAACTTGCTTTATAGCATCAAGTAAAGGGATGTTGACATTTACCTGTTTGAAGATTTCGAGAATCTCACCTGTGGATTTTCCCTTCTTTTCTTTAGCTAACCTTTGAGGAAATGGAGCTTTGGGAACATATTCTCGTGGGTTGGTTTCTTCTTTCTCCTCTGGTGATGATTCCTCAACATTCACAGGTACAATTTGATTTTCTTTTGTCACCGGCATCTCTACTTTGTTGTCGACTTCTTTTCCTTTTCACAAGGTCATGACGGCTTTGACCTCTCCATGCTGCTGTGGTGAACTGGTACTTGCTTCATGCACTCCTTTAGGGTTAGGCACTAGTTGACTTGGAAATTTACCTTTCTCAACAGTCATTGCCAAAGTCTGAACTGAGGAAGCAAGTTGTCCCACCATCTTCTCCAAGCTTGAAACTGATTGGGCTTGTGAGTTGAAGCCCGCTCTCAACTCATTTCGTAGTCCATCAATGGTGTGCTTCTGTTGCTCAATCGTGGAGTGAGTAACATTCCTGAAATTCTGGAATGCATTCTCCCATGGTCTGGGTTGAGAGTAGTTCTGGTTCTGATTGTATGGTCTAAATGGTGGCAGAGAGGCTTGAGGATTTTAAGGAATTGGTGGAGCTGGAGCTGTTGGTCCATTCTGTTGGAATCCTTGAGACCATGAAAAATTGGGGGGGTCTCTCCATCCAGGGTTATATGTATCGGAGTATGGGTTGTAATTCGATGGTTTTCTCATTACACCTATGGCATTGGCTTGATCTGAGTATGAGTCATGGTCATGTGGCTCTGTTGATTTAGTAGTCGATAACGATGCTATTTGTCGAGCGAGACCTTCAACCATCTCCTTGACTTCTTTGATTTCTGAATTTGACTCGCCAATGTGAACCTCATTTACTCCCTTAATCCTTCTAGTATTCCTGAGTGATCGACTCCGTTGTTAAGAATTATCCGCTTGTCGCTGGAAGAATTCCCAAATCTCTGATGCACTTTTTGACATTAGCTCTCCTCCACTTGTTGCCATTAGCCATTCTTGCACATTCGACAATAAGCTCTCCAAAAAGTATTGGCATTGGTGCCATTTCTCGTACCCATGATGTGGACACTTCAAGAGTAGCCCATTGAATCGCTCCCATGTTTCGAAAAACTGCTCGTCATCTCTCTAGTAAACTCCGAGATTTCCCTGCGAATAGCATTGGTTTTATGCACTGGGAAATATTTATTTAAAAATTTCGTTACCATTTGTTCCCATGATGCAATGCTATTAGCAGGTAATGTATTAAGCCATGAACGAGCTCTGTCCTTTAAAGAAAATGGGAATAGTCTAAGTTTAACATCATCGTCTGAAAAATTCTCATATTTAAATGTTTGACAAATAGCATGAAAATCATTCAGATGATTATATGGGTCCTCATTTTTTAAGCCATAGAATGTGAGGAGACAATTTAGCACACTAAGTTTTAGTTCAAAGCTCCTAGCAGCTACATTTGGATACCTTATACATGATGTGCTCAAATTAGCTAAAGGACTGAAGTAGTCCTTAAATGGCCTCTCCTGTGGTGCTTGTAAATCCATTTTATTTTTAACTTTTTTGTGCGTGCGAAGTGTTTTCTCAAGTTCAAAGTCTATAGGTTCAAGATTAGGTAATAATGACCTACGACCATGCATGCAAAGAACAAATAAAATAAAAATAAAAATAAAAATGGGAACAAAACAAATAGAAATAAAGAAGAGTGAGAAATTACGATACTAACCTTATGGCGCTATTACAACCTTACTATAAAAATACACAAAAAAAATACGTGAAAATAAATTAACTAAAAATAAATTAATAAGATAAACAAAAAAAATTACAAAGAAAATAAATTGAAAATTAAATTACAGAATTTTAAAGAAGAGAAAAAGAAAAGAAATACTAACCTCTAAATGTGGGTTCACTTTTTTTAAAAAAAAATTCAAGAAAATAATTAAATTGAAATATTCACAAAAATTAATTTTATGAATTAAAATTACTTACCTCCCCGGCAACGGCGCCAAAAACTTGTTGTGCAAATTTTATTGAACTTGCAAGCGCACGAATCTGTTGTAGTATAGATTAAAGGTGACGAGTGTCGATCCCACGAGGAGGTAGATTTTAATTATATATAGAATTAATTTTGTAAATGTGTGGTTGGATTTGTAGTGGAAATGATTTGAAATATGCTAAAACTTAAATTAAAATGGCGAGAATAAATTCTAAAATTGGAATTAAAATGGCGAGAATAAATTGAAGAGAATTCTATTGAAATGACATACTTGGGTATCTGAATCCGTATCAACATGCATCATGGGCTAAATATTCCTTATTAATACCAATTAAATTATGAGGGGGGAATCCACACCTCATGAACTACGCTCTAATAAATATGGTGCTAAGGGCTTATCGTGCCAAATAATAATAACCTTATACTAGGGAGCCGGTGAAACCAGGACGGTACTAGACAAGATTATTATTATCTGTCAACGAGAAGTCAAAACATCCACAAAAACTAGAAGGGAAGAGAAAATAAATTTACCAAATAAAGCCCATGACACATGTTGAGACTTCCCCTTCAACCCAAGTTTGAAAGAAAATTAGCCACTCATAGTTGAACTAGGGGGAAAATAGAAATTTATTAAAATACGTAGAAAATACAAGATGGAGAAGGAATTACAGAAAATGGAGTCCAAAAATGGATTCAGAGGTGCCAAATTAGGGGGAAGGCCCCCTTTTTATAGATACATTGAGTAAATCATGGCCACCGGATTAAAAACAGTTTGGACGCTCAGGATTGCGCCACGTCATCAGTCAACAGTACAGTCAACAGTATGCGTGAACAGTAACACGGTTTGACCACGGTTTGAACAGTAACACGGTTTGAACAGTAACGCGGTTTGCACAGTAATAATCCCATGTGTTGCATGTACCGTACGCGCGTTTTTTGATCCACTAATATGCTGCCACGTCACCATCAACAGTACATAAGAATTTTAGTCCAACAGGATCATGACACCTCATCAGTCAATGCCACATCATCGGTTAATGCCACGTCATCGATCCGTCTATATGAATAGTGCCGGGAACAGTAACGTAGACAGTACCCGTACATGTGAACAGTGCCATTTTTCCTTTTATGCTCCTCCTAAGGTTTTCGACCGTCCTGAGTTCAAAAGTGATGTCTGTTTTGCCGTTTGATCTCTCGTTTATTGTGAAATGACTATAATGCCCCTAAAATACATAAAATATTTAATTAAAATAAAATACACATAATTAAATTACAAAAAGGTAAAACACATAAAAGTAAGGATTGTTAGTAAGACTTGAAATGTAAAATGATGGTTTTCTCCTTTATAAATATGCATTTTCTAACACTCAACAACAAGCATTATGCTTGAATTAAATTGTGCAAGGTTCGTTTCTTTTATTTGATTAAAAAAACAACAAAAAAAGGAAAAAAAGAGAAAAAGAAAAATCGAAAAAAAAATTAAAAAAAAGTTTACATTCTTGGTGACTTGAGTAGAAATAAGCATTTTGATATCATAAGTTCATTCAATGAGTTCATTCTTCTCATTTTGATTTCTTTTTCTTTCACAGACCTTTCTTTTTCATTTAACCTATTTAACCCCATTACAACCTTTTTAAGACCCTAAGATTTTTGCATTTTATTCATGTTTTGTGGATTGAGATGTGATATATGAGCAAGCTTATGGTAATAGCATTCTTTGATTTGATTTGAGTGCATACATGATATCCTAAACACTTTGAGTGCATGGAGTAAAGTCATTGAGAGGCTATTAAATCTTGTTGCACTTGAATTTTGAATGGATCTTTTTGGTGGTTAAATGTTCTTATTCTATCTTATGAGATTCTATGCTTTAAAAATCCTTGTCTCTCGAATGTTGATCGACTTGATTTCTTGAGGTATGCTTGCTTAAAATTATTTTTGGATGAGTTGAGATGAGAATTGAGTGGAGATTTGGGATTAATCTTGAGTTATATACTTGAGGACAAGTATCATCTTGGTGTGGGGGAAATTGTTAGAGTGCAATTTATGCACTAGTTTTGCATTGTTTACTTCCCTTAATATCGATGTTTTGCACTTAATAGTAGTGATTTACTTGTGTTTTACTTTTGTAGGTGCAATTCTATTGATTGGTGATAACATTGAGCTATAAGATGATGTTTAAGGATGATTGTTCTCTTGAAGAAATTATGAGCGTCAGAAGAACTTTGTTGATAAGGCGTGGGTGCGTGCTGTCAACTGCGAACCTGCAGTTTTTAGTTTAACGTGTTTTGTATTTTTGGTTATTTTTGTAATTACGAATTTAATATTTCATATATTAGTATTTTATGTTAAATAGAATTCTAGAGGAGAAGAGAGAGAGAGTATTTAAGGGAGGAATCTATTGTAAAAGAGGGGGGATTTTTTGGAGAAAAAGAAAGAAACCCTAAATCTAAACTTTTCTCTTCTCATTATGACGAACTAAACCTATTTTTCTGGTTGAAGGATAATGAAGCTTTAATTCATCACTACTGTGAGATCTTTCTTATGCTTTAATTGTTTTATTGCTTTTTGGGTATTTGTTTATTCTCTGAATTATTTTCATGATTATGTTTGTTAATTAGGTAATGGCCACTATTTAATTATCAAATTAATCTATTGTTAATTAAAGGATTCATCGTATGAAGATTTTAATGTTTGTGACAAATAACATAGCAGTGAGCTGTATTATGAGAATAAACAATCTAATTTAAATGAATCATCGTATGTGTTGATTAGGATTTGGGTCTCTCTGGTCTTTCAGGCTATCAATTGATTAAATCCTATGATCGTATCTAGGGTTGTCTATTGATTAGGGAAATAACCAACAGTCGTACCTTGGTTATCGACTAGTTAAGGAGAGATTGGCTATTAGAGAGTCTCAGTAGCTATAACCGGTTTATTCATAAGTAATAATAATCTATATTTGAATCAATGATCAGTAGTCGAATCAAGATGAGTTAATTCCTTCAATCAGAGCTTTCTCCAATTTGAATTACAACTTTAATTTGCATTCTTGTTATTTTAATTTGATTTTTATTATTGTCAACAAAACCCCCATTTTATGTTTTATGTTTTACGTTTTAAAAGGATTTAAATAATTACTGATCTCTGTGGACACGACCCTGCTCAATCATTATACATAATTTATTTAGAGTAGGAATTTATTTTTGTTGGCTTCGACAACCATCAGCTACACTATATTAATGTGACGACATTATGTCAAAATACCATAAAATCTAGTGAGATTTATAAATTAACATGATATAAAATAATTAGAAAAGAATTAAATAAACTTAAAAACTCATTTGAAAAAATAATAATAATTAACAGTTTGAAACATTGAAATTCACCATTCACCTCAGCTTAATAAAATTAGCTACTCATATTGAAAGAAAACACAACACTCTTTTTATTTGATAAACTTTTTAAAATTTATTACAAAGAAAATTAATACAAACGGAAACAAGAAAAGAAAGAAAGATAGAAAATCTTCAGTCTCGGCTTTAGCTCTCAAAAATAACTCTCTCCATTCTCTCCCGGCTCCTCAATCTCTCCTCCCTTTTATAGGCAACAATTGCCTTTAACTTTCTTTATTTTATTATTTATTTATTATTTTATTATTATTTTAAAATATATAAGTGTGTTGAAATGTGTGATGGTCAAGAGGCGTAATGGCCTCCAGACCATCACCAACATGTTTTTGTTCTTTTTTTTCTTTTTTTATTTTATTTTATTTATTATTTAGTATTACATTTCTTCAATTTTTGTTCCAGTAGTTCTTCTTTGTTCCCGCTTTCAATTCCAATTCCATCTTTATTCCTAAAAAATATTTATAAGATAAAAATTAACACAAATTACGAATTAATTTAACATAAAATATATTTGGGGAGTATTAAAATAATTTAGAAATAATGAACGCATTAATCGACACAATAAGTGAAAAAATAATAATTATATCCTTATTAAATGTACATTTTTTAGTGTCAATCAGCTAATAAATAGATTTTTATTCTTTTCTTAGATACGTAAAATCCACTTGTAGTTTGGTCAGTCTATTGAGTTTTTAAATCTTCTAGGTTATTACTCCTCTTTCAAGCTGTGCAGACACATAAAATCAACTTGTAATTTGGTTATTATTTGTGTAAATTTATGTTGCAGTGATAGTAAGATGTTTCTTACTTTTGTTGAATAACTGGGACTTTGTTGAATGGGGGGTCTCTAACTTTGTTTTTCGTTTTGCCAAATTTTGTTGCAATGATGGCAGCGTGTTTCAAATTTTTGAGAAATGTAAAGGCTATTATCTTGAGGGATTTGAGTATTTGTGTTTCTTATCTCACGTCTCATTTCTATCTATATTACATAGGCACATGAAGTTCAATAGTCTTCTCTTTTTTCCCCAATTTTTTGTGTTGTTATTGTGGAAATGTTTCTGTGTTTTTAAAGGAATTTTGGAACATGTTACACTGGTATATATTGAGCTTTCTAGTTCTTATTTATTATTTCTAGCTCCTGCTTATGTCTATCTATCCTAAAGGTTCGAATTATATATAATTTGCTTTTCTATTTGGAAATCTATGCTGCAGGTACAACATTTCTGTTTTTTTAATGGATTATTGGGACTATGCTACTAAATAGATTTTAATTCTTTTCCTAGTTTATTACTTTCTTTGGCTGCTGAATGCATGAAGTAGATTTTGTAACTAGGTCTTGTAACTAGGTCTTTCATTTTTGAAAAGTTCATGTTGTAATTTGTTGAAATTAAAGTTGTAATGTCAAATTATAGTAGATGTTGTTAATAGTTGTAGTGTGCATGTTATGCATTCGATAACATTGAGTATTTTGATTGATTGAATAGATTGGTTTGTTGGGTTTGGGTTGGAATATTGTTGGGTATAAGGCTGGAATTATTGTGATGTTGGAAGATGGTGGGTATGTGGCTGGAATTATAATGAGTTGGAGTGTTTTGGGTACATGGCTATTAGAGTATTGCTGCTGGAAGAGGGTATTGCTATTGGAAGTCTTGCTGTTGGAATATTTTCATTAATCTTTGAAAGTTTGTTGGGTAACTTGGCTTAGTGGCTGGAATTTGAAGTTTTCTTGAAGTTGAATTGGAATTTAATTATTTTTTTTATTTTAGTTTGGTCCTTTTTAATTTGGGATGTTTTATTTTTTATTGGTGGTGATGACATTGGATACTAAATGTATTTATTTTGAAATTAATTTGTTGAATTTAATGGATGTTAATTAATATTAATTGTTTTTAGTTTTTATTTATTATATATATTTTTATTAATTAATTAAATTTGTAAACAGGAATTCACAAATAAATTGTAATCATAATATATATATATATATATATATATTTAAAATATAACTTTATGACGGGAAATACCCATCATAAAGTCTGTTATAAAACATTTTCCCAAAATTGAATAATAAATTTACAAATGGCAATTTAATTTCCCCTGAAAATTTTAAAAAAATGGCGCGAAACTTTAAATAAATTTAAATTTAAATTTTTTTATACCAAAACATTGTGTGACGGACATATGACTGTGAAATAACATCGTGAATTCATGACAAAAAATATTATGTCATAAATTAATAATAATGACATAAATGACGAATGAATTGTCTGTTATGCACCTCCTTTTATAATAGTTATTTTCTATCATCTATTACTTATTTTCTTGTAATGCACTCAATTATACAATATAATTCAAGAAAGAATTATCCCTATATGCTTATGTGAGGATTAAAATATTCTGAGGGCGGCAGCCCTAACCATTCGGCCATTACTGATATTATTGAAACCTCAATTACTTATATCTACCTATTAGTTATTAGCTCACGCCTGTTACTTTTCATGTCTTGGGGATGTCGATACGTGGGGTAAAGTAGAGTTTGATGTCTTCTTATAGTTGAGAAGTTTATAACTTTCAGTGGATTATTCTGTTATAGTTTGGAATCCTCTAAGAAGTCTTCACTTTTAAAAATAGATATTTTCTACTTGCATTTATTGTATTCATATGCTGTATTAGAATTTGCTTTAAATTTGCAGTAAATAGGCGCTTTAGTCAAATTTCTCATTGTAGTGTTGTTGTTGTTGTTCTTTCCTACCTCATAGTATTGTAATAGTTAAAAAATTCTTAATTCTCTCGTGCCCCAAGGGTCGGGGTCGTGACACGTAGTGGAGTTGTCATTAATTTAGTTGTCTTCTCTTTATTTTTGATAAATGTATAATTTTTGTTTTTCAGCATTTACAATAGCACAATCCAATATACAATACCTTGTGTCTTTAACTTTTTATAATAAAATTTAACATGCTTGTTTTAGAATAATTTTCCTACTAAAAAGGAATTCAAATCAAAATCCAAAGACAAGAAAACTTCATTAAATTAGAAGAGTAGAATAAATTCCAGAATTCTTTCATTCACATTTTTTCCAGCAAGAACATTTTATAAGACTCTTGGATCCGTGAATTCAGAGTATCTTACTTTCACACAATTTATAGGGTTCAAAAAGCAATCTATATTTCACGATCAAGTGTGTAGTATTGTTTGTACTAGTGATCCTTATATACCATCTTAACAATCAACATATGGTCAAAAGAGAAAATCTCTATTTTGCAGGGCTTCTTGTAAGAAAACTAATCTTTAGTTAAAGCCATCACTTAAAATTCAGAAACATTCATGTTGTATCATCAAAAATCAATTATTTAAATATGCAGAGGCATACGTGAATCCATTGTGCTTAATTTGTTAGTAGAGATTCTGTGGTTTGTCTTCTAAATCAACACATGCTCCTAATGAATTCTTTAATTTCCTTTATGCACTATCTTTGATGACAGGATGTCAAAAAGAACAGAATGATACGTGTGACTTGGGCACTATAATAATTTATTTAGATAACTTTTTCTATTACCTTTAGATATTCTTATTTCAGCCCATCATAGAAATAGCAATTACCCTTCAGTCTCTATATATTAATAGCCCCCACCCTATAAGATATATTGAAGTCCAAATTATTGAAAATCTTAATAGATTAGTTTTAATTGGGCTTAGCCTTATACGACAATACGTAACACATGATTATTCATATATAAATCCAAAGTTAGATGAAGGATCCAACAAAATTGGATTAAAGATCCAACAATTCTTCCTATACTTATGAATTCTATTGGACTCAGAATTGTTACATTGGAGGAAATTTCAATTTTGGGTCTTCTAGTATCAATAGGTTAATTGTTTCGCTCTTGTATCTTCCAAAAGAAAAAAAAAATCCTCTAAAACCCCTTTCCTGGATTTGGAAGAGAGTACTTGGGTTCTCCCAATAACTAAAAAGTTTATCATACTTGAATCTAATTGGTTCCCAGTGGTGGAGGAATTAGCTTGGAAAAAAAAGGGGATTCTAGTTGTAAGATATGTAATGAAACTTATTGCTGAAATAGAGATAAAGATCTCAAATATCTTTTGTATATCATATGGGTGATGTGATTACAAGGACCATGATTGGGAATTGTTGATAGTCTTTCTCAAGTAATAGGTGAAACATAATCAACTTGAATTCGAGACATTTATTTGAAATCTTAATGATAGATTGGATTTGTTATCTCATATTTACTTTTTGTGAAAAAATACCAATTTTCCTCAAACAACAAGGGGCTGGGTCAACTATTCAATCAAATGATATTGAGCATTTTTTCCACCTCTTCTTGAGAAACAAGTGGGTTATTTCTTTGCAAAATAGTGCTCAATTTCATATGTGGCAATTTCGCCAAGATCTCTTCCTTAGTTAGGAGAAGAATCCACAAGAATTGAATTTTTTAAGGAACATAGCAAGAGAGAATTGGATTTGGTTAGACAATGTGTGGTTGGTAAACAAGGATCAATTTTTTTACCCAGGTACAAAATGTATAGTCAAATATTCAATATGATTCCACAAGATTAAGTTTCATTCAAGTAACAGATTCTAGCCATTTCAAAGAATCTTCTAATCAATCTAGAGATCATTTTGATTCCGTAATTAGTAATGAGGATCCAGAATATCACACATTGATCAATCAATGTCCTAGCTATTCAAAGAACATAAAAGGTAAATGAATACACATACTTTTGGAAGATATTGAAGAATTTCTTGGGAATCCTACAAGATCCATTCATTCTTCTTCCTCTTAACTGATGGTCATAATTTCATCTGGCTTTGAATCCTACTGAGAGTCCATTTGAGACTAGAAATTGTTGAAGAAATAAGTGGATGTTTCTTTTGTCCCTTCCAGGCAATCAGAGAATAAATATTAATATATCCAAGATAATTATGTATTTACAAAGTATCATCTCAATTCATCCTATTTCATTAGATCTGGGATGTGATATGGTTTCGAAGGATGAACTGGATATGGATAGTTCTAATAAAATTTCATTCTTGGACAAAAATCTATTTTTGGATTTGTTTCATATATTTCATGACTAAAACAGAGGGGATCCATGTTATGTCATGATTTTGTTCCAGAAATGGCAAATCTATTTACTCTATCAATAACCAAGTTAGATTTGGTGTATCATAAGGGATTTATCTGTTCTATTTATTCCTACTGACCGGAGCAAAAACAATTCTTGAATGAGGTACTCAAATCCAAAACAAAAAATAGTAGTGTTTACTAGGAACAACATTCTAGTGAAGATGGGAATCAAAATCTAGAAAATATAAACACTTTACAAATATGTTACATATATAACTAAAACCCTCTATTTTTATAAACAAAGTATTATTCTGATTCTTCGAGGTGATGAATACCGATAGAAGATTATTCAATGACCCACTTGTCACGGCTACTAGCCTCATGGATCCCAGGATGAATTACAGAAAGAAATTTAATAAGGCCCCACGTTGAATGAGTTGTATAAATTGTTTTCTTTATTAATTAGAGCTGGAGGGAATAGTAGCCGCAACAGAAACCCTAAATTTATGGTCAGAAGCAATTGTAGTCACATGTTAGCCAACTTGAGTAATTTTCTTTGCTTTTTCCAACCTTCTCTCTCTCTTCTCTTTATTTTTTTTTTAAATTTACGTACATGAATATAAATTGAATCCCAACTCAACCTTAGTACGAGTGGATTCAAATCTTAAATTTCTTGTACAAAGTCGAAGAAAGTTTACCCATTAAACCAACTAGCATCCACAACTTCAATATCAACTCCATTCTAGAGCTAAAATAAGAGATGGTGCAAATATAACTGTGATATAGCTTGATATGATTCAGCTGAAACCAGGTTGAGACGATGAATGTGATGAGGAGCTAGCAGCCACTGGGAATAATAATTGTTGTTGATGATGAAGATCATAGGAACTTGCTGCTAGATCAAGCACAATCCCTTTTGAAGGATCATTAGGGTTTACATGTCGGGAGCTCGCCGGATAAGCAAAGGAGTTCATTTGTGCATTTTCGTAATGTAGATCAGATGCTTTGAAGAAACCGGGATTATTGCCTGCATTTGATAGAGGATTGTAACTTGCATCCAGCAACATAAATGAGGCTGCCGAGGAGGCCGTTGATGCCATGGCAGTTGCACCCACAGGGAGTGGATGGTTATGGGTTCCTTCATACGTTGTTATGAGAATTGACATGTCCTCTAGGCATCTTTGCACCTAATAATCAAAATTTAGAAAATATTTCTTTATTCCAAATTATAAAGGTTTGTCAAATAATTATAACAAAAAAAAAGGAATTGAAGAAATTAATTAAAAGTACAAAAAATGTATGAAAATTTGTGCGAATATAACACATATAAATTATATATACAATAAAAAGTTTGTTACTAACAATTGCTAGAGAATTTTAATTACCTGTTTTCTAACAGGACATCCAGGAGCAACTGTGCATCGATAATAAGCTCGGGGACAAGGATTTCCTTTCGCTATTTTCTGACCATATTTTCTCCATTGGCATCCATCATTGATCTACAATCAAACTCAAATTTAGCATTTAGCGAAAAGGTTGAGTAATAATGTTTGGACAATTGGTGAACTTACAGTTGCTGCTTGGCATCTTGTTCTCACTGAAACCCTAGCTTTTCTGTTTGGTGGCAAGGCAACATGGTTTGGATGTCCAGAGAATTGATCACTCTGTTCAACCTTTTTTTGTAATAATGGAAAGCTTGCAGCAATGACCTCTTTGTTGTCTTTTTTATCTTCCTCTCTTTCAATTTGCAACCTCAAAGATAACCCTAATTCCGTACTAATCCTTTTAGAAAAATCATCTCTTGATGATGCTGATGGTGGACTTTCGTTTTTCGTTTCTAAAATTTGGGCAGCTCCCTTTGGTTCTTGAAAAGCCTTTTCATTACCCTTCAGTGAGAGAAAGGCATGTGAAATATCCTAAACAAATTGAAAAAATAGATGTGGCATCACCAAAATTATTTAACAATCAGACCAATTGAATTGACTCTCAAATTAATTCAGAACAAAGAAGATTTAAAAATAGAAATGAATCATACCATTTGCTGGCTACTTTGCTGAATCGCGGCCAATTTCACTTGAAGCTCATAGTAATCTTTCATTGTTTGCTCTACCACTTTCCTCAGCAATGTATTTTCTTTTTTCATCCTATTCATCTCCTTTTGCAACACGGATAACTGACAAGGGATAGCAGCTTTAATTTGTTTGTTCCATCAGAACAAAAACAATAAAATTTTCTTTTACCTTCAAGGTTTTCCAAATTACAATAGTATAAGAGAAGAGGAAGAAAAAAGGAAAAAACCTTTGCAAATATTTTTTCCTTGCAAAAGGAAAACGATATAAACAGGACAACTGAAGAAAGAGCAAAAGAAAAAGGATAGTTGTGTGTTTATATATATATATATATATAGAGAGAGAGAGAGAGAGAGAGAGAGTAATAGATATAGTACCTCTCCTGTGTTCTTGTTTTCATCCTGTAAGGATAATTCTTCAGCTTCTCCTTCTTTGTCTTGTGAATATTTTTTGTCTAATCTGTCTTCATGCACTTTTTGATTTTGGTCTCCATTTTCTGGTTTTTCATCTTCTTGAGCATCTATTTTCAAGGAGAGATCAATCTCCATTTCACTTTCTTGATCTGTTTGATCCATTGAGAAGAACAAGATGCAGAATTTTTCTTTGCAATAATATATGCTGCTTTTGAGGCACACCAAAGTCAATTCTCTAATCTCAAAGGGATAGTATATTACACACACTAGGTCGCATCTAAGCTTTGACTTTAATTAGATCCTTTATTAATAAATTAAACCCCTCAATTAAAATAATGACTAAAAGAATCAATTACCATTTTTTTAATATTATTGATTGCTTGCTTTCCCCATTTATATATATACATACACACACATACACACACAAAATTTTCATTATCAATTTGAGCAGCCCTCTTCACCAGGTAAAATAACTATTTTATCCCTCTAAATTCGCAGTTTCTATATATATATATATATTAATGGATTGTATTGCTTTTTTAACTGCCCTTAAGTGAAAAGGAAGTTTCTAACTATATTAGAGTTTCTTAATATATTTATTTTTAACTCTGTTAGGATAGATTATAAGAGATATCAGAATGGTAACCCCTAACAATATCTAACAATATCAAATCCGAGATGGTAAATTGCTCTCGTTATTGAAACTAATAATTAATTTATGAAAGCATGTGAATATAAAATATCTGACATCATCTTCTCTCATGTGAATATGAAGCCCATACGAAATCCCGTAGCATAAGAGCCTTTGGATCAGATCTTAAAATTGTCAACTACAAAACAATGATTAAATACTATTACTTGGAAGAACAAAACTGAACATAGGTACTATTTTATTTTATTTTTGTTGCTTTTTAAACTCACCTTCTAAGTCACATAATCGTAAATTATTTACGGATAAAATACTAATTAACTTCATCTTCTATTTTCTTTTTCCTTCTGATGCGGTGCAGTTGTCTGTACATGTACGGTGCAAACAATTAAAAGTAGAATTATATAGCAGAATCAAGATATCAAGCGTTCAACATTATTCATCATAACAATTAAAAAGAGAATTATAAAAAAGAAGCAATAATTTTTTTTAATACTGATTACGCATCAAATTACTGCATTACACAAATATTTACAACTGTTATTATAGCCGACATCACATTGATATTTATAATAATATATACATAACTGAGACTTACATTATTACATTAAATTTTATAAACTACACCCAAACAAATAACCTTCACAGAGGAGGGATGTCCATGCTCCACTCGCATTTCACAAGGGAGAAGAACTTATAAATATTTAGCCCCCACAAAAGTATTGTGGGGGCTTGAACCACTGCCCTCACACTTGTGAGGGTAGTAGCCCAACCACTTTGGCCAAAGGCCTAGTGGCGAAAGCAATAATTAAAAAGAGAATTATCCAGGGAAAGCAAGATGTCAAGAATTTTAACTCCGTTCACAATATCTTTGGAAGAATTAGTTTAATTTTGAATGGAACGGGCTTGGCTGCCAAATTCAAAATGGAGGGAGAATATATATATATATATATATAGAGAGAGAGAGAGAGAGAGAGAGAGAGAGAATTATATCATATAATTATGTGTTAAATTAGTCAAGAAAATATTACGTAAAACTTTAGGTGGCCTCTTTTTCTTTTGGAATTTGAATAGAAATGAATTAGTAGAAATTATAAATAGAGCTGAATATCGAATATCAATGATATATTTATTTTTTAATTGCTAAAAATAAATATTAATTTTTTTGCTTAAAAAAATTGAAAACTAATATTTTTACATTTGTACCCTTACAAATTATAAATATTAAACAAATAATAAACATCTCAAAGAACATAAAAAAGATAATATATTATTATAATATAAATCATGTTCAATTGTATACAATCCTTTAATATTTTAGATTAGTGTATGTTAATCAATTTTACTGTAGTTTATGATGTTTTTATACAAAAAAAATATTCAAAAAAAATTATGAAGATAAATAATGCTAATTTGAAGATAATAACAAGATAAAAATAATATAGTCTACCACTATATTATCACAAGTTATAGAGATAGGTAAAAATGCTAATTATTAAATTTTTTATTTAAGTGAGAATGAAAATTAATCAATTAGGTAATAATATTTTAGAGAATATTTTTTAATGATATTATTCAAACTTTTTAGATTAAGTAAGAAGTTAAAAAAATTAGCTTAATAACTTAATGATTTATTGATTAAAAGTTTTAATTAAGTTAATAAAACAAGCGGACTCAATAACTAAACTGATTCAAATTAAGTGAGTTAAGTTATTTAGTAAAAAAAAAAAAAACAGCCCATGTTAAGAGAACTTAATGAATCTTATCCTCAAAATATGAGTGGCAGTAAGGCATAAAAGGAGGATATTATAATGAAAATGAAAGGCAAACGCATGTAACTACAAGTTAATAATAAAGGAAATTCCATATTTGAAAAAAGTTAGCATCTTTTAAACAAGAAAGTTCAAGTCTTAAACAGACTAGGAGAAACTATACAATTATCGAAGCACTAGGAGAAACATACACAGTACGTGATTCTGACCAGTTCATGGCGAGCCATTATTTTTCCTTTTAAATGTATCTCAAATTTCTTTGAGAGAGTTTAACGAATAATATTTATACACATTTTTTTAAGAAAAAAGACATTTACACTCTCAAAATTTAAGAAAATAGTCACAAAAATCTCCAAGTTTTCAATAAAGGACACTAAGACTCTTTTTTTACCATAATGCCCTTTAACTCTATAAATCCAAAAAAACCCAAAATTTAATAATAAATGGAAATATGGCATTAAAATAAATGTAATAATATATACATTTCAAAATAATTTTAATATTTAAAACTATTTTAATATTTTTCAATCTATTAGACTTATTTTATTATATTAAAGTAATTTTTAATAATAGATAGAAACATAACATTAAAATAAATAAATAAAATTAAAATTATTTTGAATATTATGTAAAAGTTACTTTTAATATTATTAATATGGAGATTGAAACGACCCGCTCCGCACCCCAGGGCGTGTCTATCTAAACTCTTAAAAACGAATCGAAAATAATAATAATATCTAAGAATTCTGCCAGAAATTCGGCAGAATCTCCCCTATAAATACGACATTCCCAAATCTACAATTTACAAAACAATACTCCCAAAACAACTCAATATCCATCCAACCTTCATAACCAACTTCTCAAGTCAACACATCCAATATCACCCAAATCATTCTAATATTAAAATACAATCGTTATCCTTAATTACAAAATATAACAATAAATACAACTCACAATATCCCAAATATCAAAATGTTAAATCTACGACTCCTAGCACCATCACGTGGCCACAATTTCAAATCTAACTACCGTTACTGGGTCGACTGATGTACCTGCAAATCTCCTGTGGGGGGGGGGGGAATATAATAACAACGAGGTGAGTATAAAACTCAGTGAGTGGATACTAGTTTTCGAAAAATAAATTTATTTAAAATGATTTACTCTTTCTCAAATCAATTCCATCAAAATATCATAAGAACTTATATAACATATTTAATTCAAATCAGTCACTGAAATACTGTATTACATAAATCTGTATAAAATCGATGGAATCATAATACTTGTCATATCAAATACTGCATATCAAAAACTATCATCAAACAAGTACCCAAGGGAATGATCTCATCATATCCGGACCTCGACGGACGGGCAATCAGGGAACCATCATGCCCCGGAGCTACAACGGATAGATGGGGAAAATCTCATCTCATATCTCATATCTCATATATCTCAATATCTGTATCTCTGTAATCATCATACTACATGCATAAGCCCCCAAAAGGCAAAAGCGCCCAAACACACGGCCCAAAGCCTCTATGTATGTTCAGACGGACCCCAAAGGCCTCTATCTCATCTCATCTGTATCTCTGTATTCATCTCATATTATCTGTTTCTCTGTATCTGGAGGGAAATGGTATTGTCCAATGATTTCTCAAATAACATTTTATACACATGTACATAAACATATAATCACATCTGAAATCTCATTTTCTTTTTATTCAACATATCTCAAATCCACTCAATTCTAATATCATGCATTTACTCAAAACGACAATAAAATCATTATTCAAACTCATTCTTAATAACAATAAATATCAACACATAGATAAAAATCAATTTTCTAGAAATCATTAAATCGAAGTATCAAATACTTATTTATCAAAACATACTGCACTGTATCATAAAATCATCATATACTATAGAAATGAGTTTTGTATATTCCACTCACAGTGACGATGTCCAGACTCGGTATCAACAACTTAAATTACTGAATTATTCTCGAAATCACAAATTACCTTACTGCCCTAACCTAAAATTACCAAATTATCCACTGATTTCATAAATTACAAATGCGCCCTAAAGTTTTATGAAATTACCGAATTGCCCCTGCCGGTCAACGGTGACCGGACTTCAGTCAACGATGACGGGGAGCTTAGGTCTGATAGTTCCGACCGTTGTGAGTCCAATGGTGGTGGCCGTGAGTCCCCACGCACGGTGCCGGCGACGGATCGAGCTTCCCAAGCCGTGAGTTTTCCGAGTGATTGATCGGCGGCAATCCGGCGGTTTCAGGTGACAAGATCGGTCAGAAAATGATGAGGGCAAGCTGAGGAACAAGATCCGAGTGGTGGTGTGCCAAAAATCCGGCGAAATCGACGGCGACGAGAACGGGTTTGGCCGCGGGTTTTCGAGCTTCAAACGGCGGTGAGGTGGCCGGAATTGCGAGATCCGACCGGGTCAAGGTCGCGGGTCCCGGTCGGGTTTCGGGTCAAACTCTCTCTCTCTCTCTTATGTCTCTTTCTCTCTCTTCTTTCCAAAAATGAAAATAGTTCCCCCCATCCAAAAATATAAAACCCGATCTTTCTTTTTTTTTTTTTACTTAAGCTTAATACAGATTAAGCTTATACCGGACCCGTAACGAAAATAAAATCCGACCACTCGAGCTTTTAATCGCGCTCAGTTTATCTTGATTCGAAGAGGAAAAATTAAATCATACACTTAATTAAGAAAAGCAAAGTGCATATGTTACAGAGATATTATTAATATGGAGATAATTTTAATTGTAAAATCTACTTAACCCAAAAATTTATTTAAAATCTTTATAATATTACAAATATATTATTAAAATAAATATAATGATTTAATATTATTTTAAATATAAAACATAATTTAATATTATTAGTCTACTAGATAGATTATATTATTATATTAAATTTGTGTTAATTTTTTTTGCCATAAAATTTGTGTTAATTAAAATAATTTTTTTTGCCATAAAATTTGTGTTAATTAAAAACCTTTAAAGTCAATTTTCTAATTATTATAATCAAAGGGTATTATGGGCAAAAAGGGGTCTTAGTGTTCCTTTTTTAAAACCTGGGGGTCTTTGTGACTATTTCCTTAAACCGTAAGTGTGTAGGTGTCCAGTACCCCATTTTTATAAAGAAAATACTTGTAGTTTAGTGGTAAAAGTACTTTTTAGTTATTTTAGAGACTTGGTTCAAATTCCAATAGCTATATATTTTGTTTCTTTAGATATTTGGTTCTCAAAAACTCAAATTTTAGTATTGTCTCTTAAATTTTAAAAAACAACAATAACGAATTATTTAATTTAAATGTTGCACTCATTGTGAACATTTAAAAAAACGCAGCCCAAATTAAATTAAACACATTTTAAACTAAACCCTCCCCTAATTTAAGTATATGAGTTCGCCACTAAACCAACTGACATATAATAGTATAATACCGTATTAAAATATTGATAGATTTAGGCCGGAAGTAATTGCTAATTTAGACAAATATTATCGATAATAAAGAAAATTAGAAATGAGATGGGCTATATGAAATATGGGGTAAAAGCTCATTTAGTCTCTATATTTTAAGATTAGTATCCGTTTAGTCCCTGTATTTTTAAAAATGCCTTAAAACGTCCTTGCCATTAAAGTATTGATACCCCTACCGCTACTTTTTATTTCTTTTGGCTTACTTTTACAATATTACCCTTTTATAATAATTTTTTTGTTTGGACATTAATAAAAAGAAAATAATTAAATTACCAATTTCACCCTAGAAAATAAAAAAAAATTATATTAATTTTTTTGCAAGCACCATTTGCACACTTGGTAGTTTGCATACAATTTTTGACAATTAAAAATTAATATTTTTTATTTTTAGGGCTAAATTGGTAATTTAATTATTTTCTTTTTATTAATGTCCAAACAAAAAAATTATTATAAAAGGGTAATATTGTACAAGTAAGCCAAAAGAAATAAAAAGTAATAATTTAATTTTTGACAATTAAAAATTAATATAATTTTTTAGGGTTAATTTGGTAATTTAATTATTTTCTTTTTATTAATGTCCAAATAAAAAATTATTATAAAAAGGTAATATTGTAAAAGTAAGCCAAAAGAAATAAAAAGTAACGGTATGGGTATCAATACTTTAACGGTAGGGATATTTCGAGGCATTTTTAAAAATATAGGGACTAAATGAATACTAATCTTAAAATATAGGGACTAAATGAGCTTTTACCTCAAATATGCCAAAAGGTACAAACTAAGCTCATAGCTTTCTATTGCTTTCAATTTTCGGGATATAATTAATTTACAGAGAGCAATGCTCTCTATTTATAGCATTCATATGTTGAGAAAATATGCTCTTTAAAAGCATATGTGTTTATTTAATTGTAATAAATAATTTTTCTGATTAATAAAATATCTTAATTGCATTAATATTTGTATTAAAGTCCATTTAATCATATTATATGTATTTATGTGATCACCATGTGGATTCACAGAAGACATAAATACAAGTTATCTTATGATTAAATAAATTTAGTTTGCAGTTGATAAATAAAGTTGGGCACTTTATTTAGGTATAGACTGTAATAAATTCATTGAATGATTTGTCTTAATCATGTATGAATTTATTGATGTAGTACGACTACATTGAACATGATCACATATGAGATTTAATTAACTTTGTAATAACTGTCAGACTTATTAAATCTCATAGGCATTGATTTTACTGTAATCTTAATCTTGAGTTAATTATGATTTCATGATTGTAATTGTTATTCCATTTGAGTTTCCAATGGGCACGACACATACGTATGGTCAAGATTACCCGGTATCTTGGTGGGAGCAATTATGAGTATTGGAGTTATGAATTAACAATATAGAATTTGTACAACACATCTCTTGATGGGTTTTCAGCACATGATCATAGAATTCTCTGGCCAAAGTGTGTTAACATATTTAGTACGTTGAAAATGATCATTAGAGAAAACCAGTAAGTATTAAGGAACAAGATGTAATTAAATTGATTGGACAGTTGAGATATTGATTTAATTAATGATGTGGTACAAATGATTGTACACTAAAGAAATCAATGTGGCTTGGGACGAATTATTATTCAAGCATACAATTATGGAGGTCAATTCCAATCTTTTAGTGGAGTAGATTTGGAATTAAATAATTAGGCTAGTTTAAATACAGGCCTAATTATTATAGCCACTATTGTATGTTCCCAAATGATCCCCGGGTTAGCTCATTTAATTGACTGCACCACTACTGGACTAATAAGCAAGATAACTAACTATTTGGGTCAAAAGTTTAAATATATCATTTAGTGGGAGACTCCATTTAATTAGCTTATGTGTAAGGGGCCTTATGTTATTTTACATTGTGGGTCCCCTATAAAATGAAAAGTAACGTGAGTTTTATTTTAGGCATTATTTGGAGTCTAGGGTTTTCACTAATGGAAGATATAAAAGACTTATTTTCTCTAAAGATCTAAGAGAAGCCACTTTATACAGATCGGAGAATAAGATTTTTCTCTCTATTTGTTGAGAGAAAAATTTTCTCATGCTAGTTGCTTTAGTAGTGATAAAGGTGCCCACACGTCAAGTGCAGATCAAACCTGAGTCATAACCTGGAAGATCATTGGTGCCAGTTCGTGTTCTAACAAGCGTGGTGGTGACGGATCGTGATTTAACAGGAATGGTGGTGACGGATCGTGATTTGGGAGCCTAAATCATTTCAGAGAAAAAAGATAAATCGAATTTTCAAGGTACGATTTCTATATTACAAATTCTTATATATTATATGAGAGCGATCTTAAAAATGTTTTATAAAAATTTAAAAACCTAATTTTTCCCCAACATCATCAACCAATCAAATGATGCCGAGTACAACCATAGGATGGCTAGCGGTGATAACATTGCATGGATTTTTCATGTTTCTTTCCAATGCCATAAGTGGATAGCCACACACCTATCACAATAATATAAAACTATATTTTATTTTATTGCGGTATTTAATTCATATTTCAATTGATGTCATAAATAATATGTTATTATCCAATTGATTGAAGTGAGAGATAATGATTAAATTTTATTAATTTTAATTTAAATAGTGAATTTCTATTAATGACACGTCAATTGAGATATAAACTAAGAGCATCACCAAAAGACTCTTCAAATAAGATTTTATTACTTATTTGAAGAGCCACATCAGCATTTAAAGTTCCAAAAGACACTCTAATTAAGATTATTCAAATAAGAAATGATATTCTCTCTTCAAATTTGGAGAGTTGCTTTCTCCCTCTTCAATTTATATTTTGTTACTTTTTGTTGGAGAAAGAGAGAGAGATGCTTTAATTACTATTGACTTTTCATTTTTAAAAAATAGTTATTTAATTAAAATAATATTAACTCATTTATATTTGAAGAGTCTTTTGAAGAATAATATATTTTTTCACTCTTCTATTAGCCACATAGGTAAGTAAATAAATATTTGAAGAGTAAAATTTATAAAGCCTTTTGGAGATGCTCTAAGAGTCAGTTTAGTAATGTTGTAGTTTTTAAAATAATTATCGTTAGTTTTTCTGTAAAAATAATTAGTTGTAAAAAGAATTAATTAAAAGTATTGTAAGATTTAAAAACAGTTTTATATATTTGGTAATCTTACTGTTAAATTACTATAAAAATATAAATGGCTGAGTTGAACATAATGTTAAATCAAATTTTATTTGAACATTTATAAACACATATATATATATCTACATATAATAATTGATATCTAAAATAAATATTTTATATCATTAATTTTATTTTTTATCTCGATATAATTAGTAATAATAATAATCTCTTTAATGTTAATGATTTTATTTATAAATTAGTAAAGATAATTTTCAATTCCTACTATATATTTGATGATATATATGAAATTATATTAAGTATAAGAATTATTCTCAATATTAGATTTTGAAAAGGTATTCTTTCTCAACTTTTTCAAAATCTAGTGCTGAATATGGTGACTTTGTCAAAAGGGATTTTTAAAAAAATTTACTAAATATTGAAATTAGCTTTTAACTTTTTAAAATCACTTTTAAACCTCTCAAAAATAATTTCAAACAGACCCTTAGTATTTCAACAAATTAAGCAAAGCATCAATCAGCACAAAATACCCCAACTATTTTTATATAAACTTGGCATAAATAATTGTAATTAACGTGCGTTAAATCCGTTTCTAATTAATTAGATAAATAAACAAATTGATTAAACTTCTGTACATATAACGCATGCACGTGGACCACATACTGCATGCTTTGGAGCAAGCAACGCCGCATCCATTTCTTACGTTGGCCTTTTTGTTTGTGGATATATATATTTTCAAAAATTATTATTATTATTATTTAATTTCTCACTCTTACTTTTTATCTCAAAAAATATGTACAGGCGTGTAACTTCGATTTCCACAGTCAACCAAATTAATTATTCAAATAAGTATAATATATGTACAGTCTATAATCGGGTTCAGACATCTATATGTTCTAAATATAAGTTTAAAATTAAGTAATAATACCTTTGAATTATAATACAATATAATGTTAAAATATAAAAAAAGTCAGTAATTAATTTTAAGTTTATATTTTAAAATGTGAAAAAATCCGCACCCAATAATTTTCATACAATATATTATAAGATACCGAGTACCTTTGTCTATATCATTAGAGCGACCTCTTTATTGCAAGAGGTTTGGACATATATTTGTATATACTGCACATTAGACCTTCCACAAAATGTAAGCATAAATGGGCCATAAATTGTTGTATGAACTGTTGTATATAAAGTTTATATAAATATAAATATATTGGCTTTATAAAAGTATTAAAAAACATTTAATGAAAGTACGGATTGTTTATTTATACTTTTATTCAATCATACCTTAACGTCGCATTAGTTTGTGTAAACAACAGTCTATGGTTTTATCTTTTCAATATTGACATATATATATATATATATATGACGTCATTTATACACCCGAAATATTCCAGGATATTTTTGTTACAACAATAAATTTCATTAATGTGCATATATCAATTTGTTTACCATCCACATATTTTTCAATTAAAGCCTCTGTTATACTCCAAGTATTATATCAAAGTTCTAGCAGCCTGCAGATCTTTCACGATCCTTCTGTATTTTAACAATTTTCTAATTATTTTTCTTACAATTTTCTCCCAGCTTTTTCAAATTATCAAAGACTAGTAAGTTTTATTTATTTTTAATTAATGGAAGGTAGCATGTTCCATGTAATTAATTGTCCGTATTTCACGTTGATTTGTTTTGAATTTCTTGACCTGAGCAAATTTTAAAACTAATTATATACAGATAGGTCATATAGAAGCGCATCATCAGCTAATTAGGATAAACATAAATATTCATGCCGTTGAGCCGTTCTTTTCTGACGAATTATCCCATAAAAATTCGTAGAGACTATTGTCTTGCAAAGACTTGTCCAAATTAAAATTAATTGATTTAAAAGAAAAAAACTATTTAATTATAATAATTATATGGCAATTGTCTTGTTTGGACTTTGGGATCAGTTATCAACTAAGGTACTATTTATAAAAGCTCTCATTCCTTTATTTTTATTTGTAAATTAGAAAACCTGAGGATCATTTCTATTTTAAATTTTTATTTCAACATTCACATTTTTTTTTCTTTTTATTCGTAGTCATCCATCTTATTCTTCTGCCTGCTTAAAAAATTTTTGAATGCTTTGACTTTCATAATAATCCCCAAATCTTGTGTTCACAAAATCTCCCCAACACAATAAATTTTGTTATCAATTTAGCTGCTCACTGTGATCCTGAAAATCATTATTTTCACACTATATCAAAATAACTTAAAATAAAACAAAATAATTGGTTTCACACCAGATGAAACAAAGTTTTAGCGATGGGAGAGACGTAGCAAATTATTCACAAATCTTTAAGGAGTTTACAGCCAATAATTCTTTATTAAATTTGGAATCACTTTTTTTTTCCCTCCTACATTTCGATATTATGTAGTGTAAAAACAAATCCAGATTTTACTGGACTGCAGTCCACGGATGTCCGTACTTATAATCGAGTCACTCTCTCATACCCTTTTTTGATATTATGAGGCTATAATCAATCTCTCAATCCGTTTTTTGATATAATGAAGGAAGCTGATAGTTCTATAAAATTAAACTGAAAATGTCAATACTATTGTTCCACCAAATTTTTGTCAAGATCTAATTCGAACCAATCGAGTAGTTTTTACCGACTACAGCTCAAATCTGATTCAAACAAATTAATTTCTATTTGATGGAGCTTGTGCTAAATTTGGATTTAGGTTTGTTTTTCTGATGTTTATATGAGGAACACTAGGTGATAAGATAAGGTAATCTTTATACCAAGCTGAGGTGGTCATATGTGGAATAGTAGGGAGAGCTCAGTGGAATCCATAAAGAGTTGATATAGAGGGGGTTCAGGGGCAGATCCAAGATTTTAAAGTACTCCGGGCTAATTTTTTTTTAAAAAGTTATATTATAAAGTGAACATAAAGTTTTATAAGAAAAAATAAAATACACATAATAAGAAGAGGACATTAGAAATCTTACACCAAATAATAATTATTTTAAACAAAATAATTTTATAAAAATAGAAAATAAAAATGTAATTAATAAGCTTACAAGAAAAATAGTTGATATTAAAAAGGATAAATTATATTCATTATTTTATTTATTATTTTTACTAGTTCTTATCACTATAGTCAAAAAACCATTTTTGGCTATGAATTTTGTGAAAAATCATCTATGAAATTATATAAGAGATCAATGATTGAGTGATATTATTGTTGTATATACAAAAAAAGATTTATTTTATATCTTGATGATAAGGTTATTCTTTAATTTTTTTAACATCTGAAAACAAGTCGAGGTCAGTTTTAAATGTATTGAATTAAATATATTAATGAATTTTAATTTGGTATTTGTTACTTGTTGACTTTTTAAAATTATATTATTATTTAAATTTAGCCCCCTAAATTAACTTTCTGGCACCGCCACTGATGGTGACGATGATGATGAAATACATACATACATATATATACTAGTCTTTGGTCATAAAGTAGTTTCACGATATAAATACAATACAATTAAAAATAATTATTTGTGTCATAATGAGTTTATGATCCAGTTCTTCAACTGAAACCGCGTGATTATTGAACTTTTGTGGTATTTTATATCAATCCGAAACCAAAAATTTTGTGCCGTAGACTTATCATTATATATATATATATAATAAAGAAAGTCTCGACACACCCTTTTACGAACTATGATAAAAGTGTTTAAGCGATTTAATAAATGAAAGGGAAATTATCATTGCACCACATTTGTTTTGTGTTATATTCATCTAACTATTACAAAATTTTAATATATTTTCTGCACTACTTTTATTTTTAAATTTGTATCAACTAGCCACTTTTACACTAACACTGTTAAATAATTTAAACGAAATGATAATTTTACCTCTAAATAAATTAAAAGACCATTTTATTTTATAAAACTTTGAAAATAAGAAAATTATTATTATAAGGACATATCCAATGTAGCACTAAACCTAACACCAAATCACCTTTTACAATATTTTTGGTGTAAAATGCTTCTCCAATGTAACACCAAAATGGTGTAATGAATAGTATTGCACCAAATATGGTGCAACACTATTCATTACACCATATTTGGTGCTTGGGAAAAAAAATTCCAAATATCCTTATTACTTTATCTTATTTACATATATGTCTTATTTTATATAATATTTTAAGTTATTATTATTTTTTTGTTATTTTTTTAATTTCATTTTTTAATTTTTGAATATTATACTAATATTTTAAATAAAAAAATATTCAACACAAAAATTAATAATAAAAATAAAATTCCAATAACATTAATTTCAAGAATTTCTTGCTCGACACAAACAAATCGAGGATAAAGAGGCTCACATTGCACTCCGAAATGCACTAATTGATCATTTATGAGATGAATTTTGTAATTCGAATAATTAGAGTATTATTGTTATTGTATTGTATTTTTCTATATTATTGTTGTTATTTATTGTTATTGTATTTTTCTATATTAATGTAATGTTTAATTTTCATAATGCACTTATTACTGTTATTGTATTTTTCTATATTAATGTAATGTTTATTTTCATAATGTACTAATTTAGTTAATTAAATGAAAATTTAATAATTTTCTATATTTTTTGTTAATCAATATAAAATTCCTTATTACTTAATTATCTATTTTAATAATAATATTTATTGTGTTAATTGAATTAATTTTTGAGAATTAAAGGAATAAAAAGAAGAATTTTTTTCTTGGTGTAATGGTGTAAATGGATTGGAGATGAAATAGTAATTTGGTGTGAAAAAATACATTTTTGGTGTTGGTGTTACACCAAAATGGTGTTATGCATTGGAGATGGCCTAAAAATACCCCTAAGTTTAATAAAAAAATAAGTCCCAAATTATAATTTTTATTTTTTATAAAAATCTAAATAAAAATTATAATTATAAAAATAATTGCAAAATTTTGGATTTAATAAAAATCCCCTAAATTATTAAAATTTTGGGATTTATTTTTTAATAAATCAATTCAATTATTTTAATAAAATTTTAAAAAATTATAATCTTTTAATAAATTAATTCAGTTATTTTTATTAAAATTTTACAAAGTCTAATTTTAATAAAAAATCAATTGAGCACCTCTATTTGGGATTTCTCTTTTTTAATTGAATTTAAGGGTATTTTTATAATAATAATAATTTTCTTATTTTTCAAAGTTTTTATAAAATAAAATAGTCTTTTAATTTATTTAAGGGTAAAATTATCATTTCGTTTAAATTATTTAACGATGTTAGTGCAAAAATGGCTAGTTGATACAAATTAAAAAAGAAAGGGGGTGGAGAGAACATATTATAATTTAATGGTGGTTGGATGAATATAAGACAAAATAGAAGTGGTGCAACAATAATTTTCCTAAACGAAATTAATTATAATAGAGTTTATACGTATAATAATTGAAGACGAGAATTTAGCTTTGATGATAGCATGTTACAAAAAATTCCCAGATCGTTCAAAAAACCTTATAATTTAGATTCTAATTTTTAACAAAACCATTATTAAATGTAATTCAGTCTCGACTATATACATGGATACAGTTCAATTCTATAGCTAATCCTTTAAACTTATTAATCAATGCATATGACGATCACTTTAATTAGAAGGTTCAATTAATTTTGTTTCTTTTTCCTGTTTCAAAGAAAAAATCTTCTAACGTGATCTACTTCATAGAAATTTGATTATATATTAATCTATTTAAAATTTGTAGGCTAAAAGCTCGTTTTATCCTTATATTTTAAGATTAGTACCCATTTAGTCCCTATATTTTTAAAAATACTTCAAAACATCCCTACCCTTAAATTATTGACATCCCTATTATTACTTTTTGTTTCTTTTGACTTGCTTTTACAATATTACCCTCTCACAATAATGTTTCTTTTTATAAAATTAATAAAAAGAAAAAATAAATTATCAATTTAATCCTAAAAATAACAATAATATATATTAATTTTTTTGAAAGTTTACATGTGTCCAAAAAAATTATTGTAAAAATAATTAAATTACCTTTTTTTTGGACATTATTAATAAAAAAATTAATATATTATTTCCTTAGCATTGTGTTATAAAAAAGTAAATATATTAATTTTGTTTCTATTTTATTTTTTGAGATTAAATTGATAATTAATTTTTTCTTTTTATTAATGTCTAAAAAAATATTATAAGAGGGTAATATTGTAAAAATTAATCCAAAAGCAACAAAAAATAAGAGGAAATGTGCTAATAATTTAATGTAAGGATATTTTAAAATATTTTTAAAAATATAGAGATTGAACGGGTATTAACTTTAAAATATAAAGACTAAACGAGATTTTATTTAAATTTATATTACGTAAAAATTATGAATAAATGAACAATATGAATTGAATTTATTTTTAACCAACTGGATTAATTAGCCTTCAGATATATTAATAATCAGATGTTCTAGTTGAAAAACAAGTGAAAAAGTTGAAAAATTGCTTCTCTGAAAATCAACTTGCGATGACAAGTTGCCAATTGACAACCTCAATGAAAGAAAATTTGACTCATCTTCTTTTGCTTTTTTTCAATCATATATTATTTTGTGCATTGCTTTTTCAAGAAGCCTCTTCGATGTATGGCCAAGTGGGCAATACCTTTTTATCAAGGCGGGACAGAGCTGCCTAGATGCCTCATCATTTCTCCACGTAGTGACATGTATCGATAACGAGATATTTTTTAATAAAATTCTTGCCTTGTACGAAAATTTGGAATGTTTTGACCAACATCTCCCCCTATCGCCTAAAAAGTACAACCGAGTACTCTTTCTTATAGGATACAATTTAATTAAGGGCCCCCCATTATAAGTTATTGAGTTTTCGATGTTCAAAGTAATCAATGTTAAATTCAAATTGTTTTAAGTCATTGATTTTGTAATCAATTATCATTTCCAATGGAGGCCAAAAGAAACCATCATTTAACTTTGAATCTGGATTGACCTTTCCTATATACATTATGATGCGACTTTATGAGAAGACGCCATGATTAACAATATGGACATTGCGTGCGAGAATACAGCACTATGTCACGGGATGAGTATTTTGCACAGCTAACTCATGTGGTACTTAGACAACTTCGTCAAATGTTGTTAAGTAAGCCTAGAGCTTCTCGAACTAGAGAAGAAAGCAATGGAGCCATATAAGAAAACTTGTATTGCACAAAGAGATATTACAATGCTTGAGTTGCTTACAAAGCTTGTTGTTGTGTTTGTTGGATGCAAATGCCTAATGTCATCCCATATTTATAGGGGAGGCTTGCCAAACTCTAGAGATTCTAGAGAATTCTACCATTTCCTAGCTATTTACATGTGCTGGAATTCTATGGAGAATTCTAGAGTATTTACAAGCTCATATGTGCTAGAGTTGCCTAGAACTTTCCGGATTTGGGCCAAGCTAGCACTCTTGGCCTTGTGTTGGCTCTCTAGCCCGAAATTGTGGGCAATTGGGCTAGCGAATTGGGCGGTCCGCAACATCCTCCCCCACCTAAGCTCGCGGCGTCCTCGTTGCGCTCTTGGACTTGAAATTCTGGATGTGCTCAGCGAATTGCCACAAGTCATCTTCACGTTCCCAAGTGGCTTCGCTCTCGGGGAGGTTTTTCCACTTCACCAAGTACTCGTTATGTGCTGGTACGCCCCTCCTCGAAACCGTGTGGTCCGCAATGATGTAGTCCACATCTTTGTCGAACACTGTGACAACGGCAGTTGGCGCGCGCCTCGATTCTCCGCGACTCGGGTCTCCCATGTCTTCGTGATATGGCTTGAGAAGGCTCACATGGAAGACCGGATGGATCTTGAGTCTTGGTGGAAGTTGGAGTTGATACGAGACGTTGCCCACACGTCGAACAACTCGGAAGGGTCCCTCGTAGCGCCTCACTAACCCCTTGTGGACTTTCTGCAACGTCTTGAATTGTTGGGGTAGGAGCTTGATCATGACTTGATCACCTTCCTTGAACTCAACATGCCGTCTCCTCGTATCCGCTCATTTCTTCATTTTCCTTGCGGCTTTGTCGAGGTAGGCTCGCGTGATGTCTGCTTCTTCATGCCATTCGCAAGCGAGCTTTGGTGCCGCGGGACTTTTCCCTCCATAAGTCGAGGCTATGGCATTGGGAGTCATTGGCTGGAATCCCATGATGATCTCGAACGGACTCTTGCCCGTAGCCTCACTTCGCTGCAAATTATAAGAAAATTGGGCGATGTCAAGTAGTTTCGCCCAATCCCGCTGATGAGCGCTCACATAATGCATCAAGTACATCTCGAGGAGGCCATTAATGCGCTCGGTCTGCCCATCCGTTTGTGGGTGGAAGTTTGTCGAGAACTTGAGATCAGTCCCCAACATCTTGAAGAGTTCTGTCCAAAAGCGTCCAGTGAACCGAGGGTCTCGGCCGCTCATAATGCTCCTTGGAATTCCCCAAAGCTTCACAATGTGCTTGACGAATAGGCGGGAGGCCTCGTCCACTTTGCAATCAACTGGTGCGGCAATGAATGTGGTATACTTGCTGTATCGGTCAACAATGACCATGATGCTTCCGCAACCTTCAAATTTGGGCAGCGATGTGATGAAGTCCATGGAAACACTTTCTCATGGCCTTGTTGCTAGTGGTAGCGGCTCCAGTAATCCCGCTGGGAATTGATGATCCACCTTGTCTTGTTGGCACATAAGACAAGTTCGCACATATGCCTCGATGTCATCCCTCATGTGTGGCCAAAAATATGAGGCTTGGACTAGTGCGGTGGTGCGCTTGATTCCTGGGTGACCAGCCCACTTGGAGTCGTGGCACTCCTTGATAACTTCCTTTCGTAAGTTTCCCCACCTTGGCACGAACAGCCGATCTCCCTTGGTGAGGAGGATGCCTTCCTCTTGCCAAAAGCGCCTTGTCTTTCCCTCGAGCACTTTCTCCAGCAAATCCTTTGCTAGCGGATCTTTTTGGAGGCCTTCCTTGATACATGAGACAAGGTCGGACTTCGGTTGGCTCATGCTAAGTGTCGCCAATTCTGCCTTGCGGCTTAGAGCGTCCGCAATGACATTGGCTTTTCCCGGTTTGTACTCAAGCCGATAGTCGAATTCCGCTAGGAAATCTTGCCACCGTGCTTGCTTCGGACTCAACTTCTTTTGAGTTTGGAAGTAGCTTGTCGCCACGTTGTCCGTCATAATCGTGAAGTGTGAGCCAAGCAAGTAATGTCGCCACACTTTAAGGCAATGGATGATGGTTGTCATCTCCTTTTCTTGCATCGTGAAGTGGTGTTCCGTATCGTTTAGCTTTCGACTCTCGAACGTTATAGGGTGGCCTTCTTGTATGAGGACTCCTCCTATGGCGAAATCCGAGGCATCCGTTTGGACTTCGAAGGGTTTTGTGTGGTCCGAAAGGGCGAGGACAGGTTCCTCCAAAATTGCCTTCTTCAATTCCTCGAATGCATGTTGGCACTCTTCGGACTAATGCCACGTTCTGTTTTTCTTGAGCATATCCGTCAAGGGTGCCGCCTTGGCCAAATAGCCATTGATGAAGAGGCAGTAGTAGTTCACCAACCCAAGGAATGAGCGAAGCTCGGGCACTTTCAAGGGAGGTTTCCATTCGAGGATAGCCTTTACTTTGGCATTCTCCATCATAATCTTCCCGTCCACAATCTTGTGGCCAAGGAACTCCACTTCTTGTTGTGCAAACGAGCATTTCTCTAACTTGAGGAAGAGCTCGTTGTCTCGGAGTACTTGGAGGACTTGTCGTAAGTGTTGGGCATGATCCTCGAGCGTGGTGCTATACACCATTATGTCATCCAAGTACACGACCACAAAGCAGTCGAGAAATGGTTGGAGCACCTTGTTCATGAGTGTGCAAAATGTGGCAGGTGCATTAGTAAGGCCAAAAGGCATCACAAGAAATTCGAAAGATCTGTACCTTGTAGTGCACGCTGTCTTCGGTTCGTCTCCCTTGGCGATGCGCACTTGGTAGTACCCGGAGCGCAAGTCAAGTTTGGTGAAGTACCACGCTTTGCCAAGTTGGTCGAACAAGTCCGCGATTAAGGGAATCGGATACTTGTTCTTGATGGTGATTTTGTTGAGCGCTCTATAGTCGATGCACATCTGCAGCGATCCATCCTTTTTCTTTTGGAAGAGGATCGGTGCACCGAATGGGGCTTTTGAGGGACGAATGTAGCCTGCGTTCAGCAAGTCTTTGAGTTGCCTCCTCAACTCTTCAAGTTCGGGTGGCGCCATGCGGTAGGGCGCCAAGGTTGGTGGCTCCGCGCCTTGTTCCAGCTCGATCGCATGATCTACCTCTCGTCGAGGTGGGAGCTTCTTCGGAAGTTCTGGAGGCATTACGTCCTTGTATTCGTTAAGGACGGCTTGAATTTGCGGAGGGACTTGGCTTGACGAGGTTCCACTATTTCCTTCCTCATTTAGTTCCCGAATGGAGACCAAAAAGCTTGGGTCCTTCTTGAAAGCCCTTTTGAATTGCATGGCGGAGAGTGTCTTCTCTTCGGACTTGCTTCACTCCGTGAGTACCATGCATGCTTTGCTCCCGTCGAGGATGCTTATGGAGTTTGTAGCGGGCAACGGGAAGGCATGGACTTGGTCGAAGAATTCCATGCCGAGGACCATCTTGAAGTTATCCATGGGCACGATGGAGAAATCAAGCTTTCCACTCCACGTATCGAGTGTTAAGTGTACGCCTTGTGCAATTCCTGCAATTGGCTTGGCGGATGAGTTTACTGTCTTCATTGTACCTCCTTCCTTGGTGGCCTTGAGGCCTAAGTGCTTGGCCTCGTCTACGGACACAAAGTTATGCATCGCTCCCGTGTCTAGCAACACACGAACGGACTGGCCATTTATCTTTGCGCTTACATACATGAGCCCTTTTATGACGAATGTGGGCTGTTGCTAATTGAGTGCGCCGAGGCGTTGGAGAGAATCCATGCTGAGTTGGGGTTCCTCCGAGGACATTGTGGGGTTGCTCTTTAGTTGGGCAGCAAGAGCATTGAGCGACTTCTTCTCCGGACAGTCGCGTACCCAATGAGGACCGTTGTATATGAAGCATGGGCTTTGCGGCTTTGGCACCTCCTTCTTGCCCTCCGATTTTCCTTGCCTGCTCTTGTTGCTAGGCGGCTTTTTCTGCCCCCAATCTTTGCGGTTGTTGCCCTTATCCTTGCAACTCTCTCCCCAACCTTTGCCTTGGTTGGCCTTTTTGTCCTTGGATTGGGTAGAGTATTTGGTGAGCGATTCCGCAACGGCAATGGCGTCGTCAAGTATTTGAACACCACGCCTATCAAGCTCGGTCTTGGCCCAATCCTTAAGGCCATCTTGAAAGTAGAAGAGCGAATCCTTGTCGGACATGTCGCTTATCTCCAACATAAGGGTAGTGAACTCGTTGATGTAGTCCTGCATGCTACCCGATTGCTTGAGGCAACGTAATCGTGCTCGCGCTTCCTTCTCCGCATTACTTAGGGCGAATTGCTTTCGGAGTTCTTGCTTGAAGTCGGCCCAAGTGTCAATGGTACAAATGCCTTTGCCCATCTAGCCATGCTTGCGACGCCACCATAATTGTGCAGCGCCTCTAAGATAGGTGGGTGCAATGCCCACTTTCGATGCCTCGTCTCGTACACCCACGGCATCGAAGTATTGGTCAAGCTCAAAGAGGAAATTGTCCACGATGGTAGCATTTCGTGTGGCATCGTAGGTGTCGGGCTTTGGCACGTCAATGCGGCGTGCATCACTCGAGTTTGCGGAAGCTGGACTTGCGGAGAGTGTGCGCTTGTGCCATGCCCAATCCGAGCGGACTTCATCCACTTCTGCACGGACAGCGCATAGTTCGTCCTGAACAAAACTACGAAGTTTGAGTAACTCATCATGAAAAGAACGAAACTCACCTCGGAGAGTGTTCGCTTGCTCTTGGATGAGGGCCTTTATTGCCACCGTGAACTCGGCGTACTCTCCCTCGAGACCGTCCACTCGTTCCTCCAATCCCTCGAGGCTATCTTGAGTGGCGGAAAATGCAATTTCGAGAGTAGTCACACGAGGCTCCAATGCATCCACGGATAGGGCCTTGGACTTGCCACGAGTCTTGCCTTGGGCGCATTCTACCTCACGGCCGCGGCTTGGTTCGGGTGGAACATCCACACCAACAACACCCTCTTGTGCTATGTTCGAAGGGTTGGCCATTGCTTGTGAGCTAACTTGCGTGCGTGCAAACCTTAGTTCTGATACCACTTGTCACGAGATGAGTATTTTGCGCAGCTAACCCGTGCGGCACTTAGACAACTTCGCCAAATGTTGCTAAGTAAGCCTAGAGCTTCTCAAACTAGAGAAGAAAGCAATGGAGCCAAATAAGAAAACTTGTATTGCACAAAGAGAGATTACAATGCTTGAGTTGCTTACAAAGCTTGTTGTTGTGTTTGTTGGATGCAAATGCCTAATGCCATCCCATATTTATAGGGGAGGCTTGCCAAGCTCTAGAGAATTCTACCATTTCCTAGTTATTTACATGTGCTGGAATTCTATGGAGAATTCTAGAGTATTTACAAGCTCATATGTGCTAGAGTTGCCTAGAACTTTCCGGATTTTGGCCAAGCTAGCACTCTTGGCCTTGTGTTGGCTCTCTAGCCCGAAATTGTGGGCAATTGGGCTAGCTAGGTTTTGTAATGCTGATGATAGAACAACGTAGAAGGATGATTTGATACGCTTCTAAAGCTAGCTTTAAATCTGTTAAAATTTAATTGCAATAAATTATCTGCAAAACCTTTTCACATTGCTTGGCATGATTTAGAAAGAAAGCATCAAATGGATAAATAATATTGCATATAATTAGATTGTAATGTCACGTTTGAATAGCTTCTAGTAGTTACTAGTGGTGGAATCTAGATTTTGGTATAGATCGCTGTGGTCCCTCTATGCCCTATCAATTTTGGATTATAACCTATTGAAATATACAGTTTTTGTATTATGACGGTATCATATAATAAGTGCTACAGCTACTCATATTAAGCCGTTCCAGTTATCGCAACCTTATGGGGATGCCTTCCAAAGATGAACGACGAGGGCCATAAACGAGAAACCATAAACAGCTGTTATGCTATAGCCAAGGGTGAAACTAAGATTTTAATTTGATGGGGGGCTGCAATGCAAAAATCATAAACTTGAGTCGGTTTTAACATAAATCAATAAAACTTAGAAAGGCCAGTAATGTCATAATGAGGACCATAATGAAGAAGGTATAAATTTGAGTAAACTATAACATAATCATTTCTAAACTACTCATGGAAATTTATTCAATTTCAATTCATTCTCCTACTTCTATTGAATTTTGTTTGGCCACGGATGTTATGTGTTGCATAGAATGAATAAAAGCGATAGACCCTTCAATGAAGATCATAATGAAAAAATAATAAAAATTTTGTGTAAAACTAGGACATAGGGTGCGTTTGAAATTGAGGTTGGGTAGCTATAATTTAAAAGTTACAGCACTAAAAAATTTGGTAAATAATAACTGTTATATCTTGAAAATTATATTAATATGATTTTTTATTTGTATGATGAAAAATTTATTATATTTTTAATAATTTTATGAAAATTATTATTTTAAATTTATATTTATTACATATTATTAACTTTTATTTCATAATTACAGTTTTTTTTTTCCATAACAGCTGTAGCTTAAAAATTACAGTACTCAATCCCAAACGTACCCATAAACTTTGTAATGATGAGGGGGCCAAAGTGTGAATATACATATAAATTAATAAAATTTCAATTCATTCACTTATTTTTCCTCAATTTATTGTCAGCCGAAGGTTATATAGTTCCGCTCTTGACAAGCAATGCTACACTTATTAAGCTGAAATACATAATGACATGTTATATCCTAAATGTAATGACATGATTATATGTTGCTCCTTAATAGATATTACAAGATTATCGCATTATTAATAAGGTTTGATAAAGTTAATTACTATCGTGCACATGTAGTTAATGATACGTGAGTCTGAAACACTAATTAGGATATAAATTATATATAATTTAGATCTAGTGCTAAGTTTAGTTGTGGTTATCTTTTCAGCGAGGCAGATGTTGGTTAATCAAAATGATTAACTCGTGTTCATTTGGCCAGCCGACAATACATGGCTACCATAACTCTAAAACCTGATACACTAGATTATTTTCTCACGCTACCCAACCCTCCACTTTTTAAGTGATCTGACGAATGGATGATCTTGTCTGATGGTGCCCCTATTTACTGTGATTTCACCATTGGAAAATTTACTGTTGTACCTAATTCGACCGACTGAATTCATGAAGCGTAACAATGCATATCTTATTTTAAAAAGAAAAAAAAAAAGAAAAACACTATAGCTCAACGATGTTCGTCCATCATGATCATCATCACCTTTATTACACTAAATGTGACGTAAGCTTACCCCATACACACATCACATATATCTCCTCTACGACCTTTTCCACCGATATAAATCTCCCTTTGCCTCCTTATGCTCTCTTCAAAAACAATCCCAGTAATCAACAACAAACATCGCCTCCGACTAAGAGAATCAAATAAAGAATATTGGATTTTGAAAAGGGTGAGTGTAGCTAGCTACTATGGGCGAGGTAAGTTAATTTAATCTTGATTAGCCGTTCATTTTTAATCTTAATTAGCCGTTAATGTTAATCTTCTATATCTCACGCGTGCGTTTGTTGTGCTGTAACAACAGAAAAATGAGGGTGATAAGAAGGCTGCTGGCGCTGCGGCTGATGCCGGTGGCAAGAAAGACGACGGCGTTGTCACTGACGTTTTGAAGGTTGACTTGCTTTGTGAAGGCTGCGCTAAGAAAATCAAGCGTGCTATGAAAAATTACGAAGGTAAAATACATAAATGAATGACCGCATAAGCAAATTAAATTAATTACCTAATAATCATTTGAATTTTGAGGAAAATTAAGGAAATGTTGTTGATTTGTTTAGGCGTGGTGGACGTGAAGATCGATTGCGGAGCAAATAAGGTAACGTTGACCGGAAAAGTGGAGCCGGCCAAGTCGAAGGAGAGATTGGAAGCGAAGCCGAAGAAGAAAGTAACCTTCGTCCTTCCGCCGAAAGAGGTAATAGTTCCATCGTGACAAATGACGTAGGCTTTTTTTTTCATCAATTAAATTTGATTTGACTTTTTTAATCAAGAATGGTTAATTACGAGATTGACTTCTGACTTGTTTGGTTCAATTTCATTTTCAGAATTAAGTGGAACCACTTATATTGTAAATAAAATATCAACTAATTTTTTATTATTTTTAATTAATTATGATTAATACTTGTGTGTTACAGAGCACCGTCGTTTTGAAGATCAGGTTACACTGTGAAGGCTGCATTAGCAAAATTAAGAAAATAATTTACAAGACCAAAGGTCAGTTAATTAAATAATAATAATATTAATAATTTCGGTGGCAAATTAGTAAAATAATTAACTGACGGTGATCTGACGTGGCAAAACTGCCAGGTGTTGACCATGTGACCATCGACGGTGGCAAAGATCTAGTGACTGTGAAAGGCACGATGGATATGAAGGAGCGGGTTCCTTATTTGAAACAGAAGCTGAGACGAAACGTTGCAGTTGTTCCCGCCGAGAAAGACGATGGCAAGAAGAAAGAGAACAAAGATGCCGAAAAAGGCGGAGACAAGAAGGCAAAAGAAGCTGCCCCGGCCGCCGACAAAGGCGGAGAAAAGAAGGAAAAAGAGGCAGCTGCAGCCGGTGGCGGTGACGGTGGCAAGGTGGAGGTGCACAAGATGGAGTACTATGGATACCTGTACCCTCCAGTACCTAGTTATTGGTACGATAACCACGTGTACGGCCAGAGTTATCCGATGGAGAATCAACATCAGGTGGTCTACGTGAACCAAGGATACCCGCCTCAGATGCACCACGCGCCTCCGATGTACCACGCGCCCCAGATGTTCAGTGATGAGAATCCCAACGCGTGTTCTGTTATGTGATTGACTCAACGGTGTGGATGAATCATGAATTATGATGATGATGGAGGGACTTTAGAACAAAGAGGGCAAAAATGTAAATAAATGCAAGTATTAGGGAGAGGAAATGAACACGAATTGTGAAGTAAATATTAAAAAAGAAATTTGCAAATCAAGACAAAATAGTATTAGAATTTTGGAAGTATCGTTTAGGTTTAGTAGCTCAGTGGTAAACCGGTGCCGGCTGGCAATGGCGGTTCAGTTGTTTGGTTGTTTCATTTTGTCCTATATGTATGATTACTAAAAACAAATTGTCTTTTTCAAAATATTAAATTGATATATAAAATATTATCTTTCGAATTTGAAAATCTTTTGTCATAGTGGTTGAGATGTGGCCATCTGGCGAAGTCGTTAATTTCTTTTTGATATTTGTACAAATTTTTGGTTTAGTTTTGGTGGTGAAGGCAATACATGTGCATTTGGAAACCATGCAGTATACTGATTTTCAAATGTGTTTTTCAATATGGTACTTGTGGATCGCAATATTGTTGTACCTAAATTTCTATGTGCTTCTCGTGATTGTACTAAAACAGAAAGAAAAATGAAAATGATTTATCTTGAAGATAAAGAAATGGAGGAAAGGAAGGGCATGATAGCCGAACAGTTTCTACCTAGCTCGAAGATTTTGTTTCGGATAAAAGAAATCAGCATTGGAAAGTAATCTCTCAGTTTATCATTTATTAATAATTTCTCACATTCAATAAACTAATACGTAATAATGTTTAATTCATGAATTCAAATCTTTTACTCATCTTTTTGTTTTTTTTTTGGTCTTTTAGAGATCTACCAATTAATGATATTCATGAAAGCAAAGATAAAAAAATTAATGGATGCATCTACATCATATATATGACTAATAATATAGATGTGTTGCAAGATTTTAAAAGCCAAATAAAGGTGAGATGTAATGAGATGAATTAATGATCTTTTTTTTTTTAAAAAAAAAAAGGTGAGATGAGTTAATGGTCAATTTGTAGTGCGTATATAAGTTATGCATAAACACTTTCAATGCTCAATGGTAAGGCGAATTTGGTAAATATTATAACTTTTCAAACAATTATTGTTAACTCTACTATAAAAATAATCAGCTGTAGAGAATCAATTAAGCATTTGATAAAATTATTTTAAAAGTGTTGTGACTTTTAAAAACAATCATTTATTTTTGATAAATCTTTCTATTAAACATTTATAAGAAGATAAATAACTGAATTAGATATGTATTTAAATATTTTTCTTATAAATTTATAAATATGTATATAAAATATTATTTTATCATGTATATATAATAATTGATAACTGAATTTTTATTTGTAATTAATAAGGATAATTTTAGATTTTAAAATTAATCTCAATAAAAATTAAGATTATGATGGTAATTTACTTCAAACTCCCATTCAATAAGACAAGATGCATGATTTACGTGCTTTTATAACATTTGTTGAATCAAAGTTAAACTTGGATTTTGGTATCAAGCATTCCTAAAAGGTGATACTGTCGTATTGCAAGTCACAGTCAAAAAACTCTGCCTTCTAATCTAATTTTGGCAATAAATATAGTTAAAAGTAATAATGAAACAAAAATCGAAATGGAATTTATCAGCAACCATATTGAAGGAAGAGAAATGCTTCACGGCAAGAAAGATGAGAGAATGCCAAGAGAGAAAGCAAAATAGCAAGAAAAAATAAAAAGGACAAAAGTTCAGTAGTGGAGCGTGGGGCCGAGATTTGACGGAAAGTGGGAAGAAAGTCAATTGTCATAAATATAGGTCCCAATTTCTGACTCAGCTCCCACTATGACTCGCGAAAGTTGGCGTGTTTTTAGATAATGACATTGCATGACATGACATACATGATGATGAATCGTTGATGCTGGCCATCTATTGCGAAACCATAGATGGCAAGTTGAAATATCTTTTTTCTCTTTTGGAGGGCATGTGGTGTTTGAAAAGGGTTCGATTTTGGGATCTTTTGAAAAAAGTGAAGTTGAATTGAAAGAAAAAGAAAAATGTAATTGTATTTATGCATTTAACAGAATGACGATTTTGTCCTTTCTTGAAATCTTTTTCATAACTCATTTCCATGATTAATTTGTAATACCCTATCTCACATCAAAGCTGTGAAAGAAAAAAAAATATATATATATACACATACACACACTGTTAAAGAGTATATGTCATATTTTAATTGGGTAATGAACTAGTTTAGTTTAAATTACTAGAGGTTTTGGGTAATCAATTTGTTTGTAAAAATGCTTCATAGTTTTATATTTTTTGTGATTATTTGCGCATAAATAGTGTATTCTTTTTGGTGATTATTTACATACCTAACGGAAAATCAGGTTTTCAAAATAAATACCAAAAAAATCTGATTAAGATAATTTTAAAATATCGTATCGTACAGGCTACACATAATCAGGATAATAAGTCACAACTAAAAAGGATGTGTCATCGTCGCCTTGTTTATTCGTTTAGTTTGTTGAAGAGAAATTTGTAACCTACCCTCAAATAAATTGATATTTTACACCGCGTCCCCAATAAATTTAACTTATTGTACTGTACACCTAAAAAAATTGACCTTTTACACCACGCTCCCAATTCTGTTAATTTTTTCTTTATTTCTAATGGCTCTGTCTAATTTTTTATTGAATGATAAAAATACCCTTCTATGTAAAAAAACAAAATTTTTAGCTCATTTAATTTTAAAAAAATTTATTTTAATTGCAATAAAAAAATTTCTTGTTACATGTACATTGTCAACACTATTATTTTGTCTTTAATTTTTTAAAGATTTTTATTTCAATTTTAATAAAAAAATTCTTGTTACATATACATTTGTCACCACTATTATTTTCCTTTAATTTTTTAAAGATTTTAATTTTAATTGCGATAAAAAAATTCTTGTTACATGTACATTGTCATCACTATTATTTTTTCTTTAATTTTTTAAAGATTTTTATTTCAATTTTAATAAAAAAATTCTTGTTACATGTACATTTGTTACCACTATTATTTTCCTTTAATTTTTTAAAGATTTTTATTTTAATTATAATAAAAAAATTTCTTGTTACATATACATTGTACATGTAAAAAAATTTTTTTATTGTAATTAAAATAATTTTCTAAAAAAAATTAAATGAGCTAAAAATTTTGTTTTTTTACATAGAGGGGCATTTTTGTCATTCAATAAAAAATTAGACGGAGCCGTTAGAAATAATGGAAAAATTAACGAAATTGAGGGCGTGGTGCAAAATGTTAATTTTTTTAGATGTACAATACAATAAGTCAAATTTATTAGAGACGCTCTACAAAATATCAATTTATTTGAGGTAGGTTACAAGTTACCCTTTGTTGAATGGTGAAAATTAGTGGCAAACCAACAGACATGGAAGGGAATAGTTGGGACCCACTCCACATCGGCAGCACATGGCGCTGTGTTGGATTTTTTTGAATTTGTAACTGCACGTCAAGAATTAATTTCAATCACGTCTCTTCCTTTGCGTCCCCAAATTTCAACCTATGTTTATCCATTTAGCATGTCATTTTATTATTATTATTATTATTTGTTTTTGGTATTTTTAAATTCCCGCTATTAGACAGCCATCATTTTTGTTTTCATATTTTTGGCCTTGGTTACTTAGGTCAGTTTCTTTTCTACATGAAATTTAAATAAAATCTTGTAATTAAATCTCTTGTACGACTAAAGTTAATTTTTTTTTAATAAATGCCTATATTTTATCAAAAGCAAAGAAGAGAAGAAGTCACAATCAGATTACAAGCCAAATTTATATTTCGGTATACCCCATGAGTCGTCATGCAATTTTACAAGTTCATCAAAGATAATAATATTTTCGAAGAATTTTAACCTACAATTTCATTTTGGTCTATTTTGTAAGGATCTGTAATATCTACATTTTTCGTAGTCATAATTCTTTTTCTTATTATTATGTTGACAACAATCACTTTTAGAATATCCAATCCAACCACCAGCTAATTATTTCAACTAAATAATCTAAACCTACCAAGTTTTTCCAACTTGAAATGATGCTTATGAATCTCCTTGTTATAGCATCCGTTAATCCATAAATGCACACATATATGTATCAAAATTACTTAGGATAATGACGGTTGGTGAGGCATCACAACTCTATGTCTATATCACATAAAAATTTTCTACCATTTGCTTTCTTTTATTTTATCTTTAGTGTGAAGAAAAACACAAATAAAATCCACAGAAAAGACAAGGTCGATAGTGGCCAAAATATTCCTTGTCACTCTCAACTTTCTCGTGCTTATCTCCTTGCACACTGGCGTGCCATCTACCGCAGCACAAATCACTTCACCCAGAGCTTCTGCTTTAGTACTGCTCTGACGCTTTTGTTGAATGTGAGGGTTTAAGGGCTGATTCACTCCGTAGCTTTCAAGCCTCGAAGAAGAAACGTGAGGTGGGTTAGGTGGCACCAGGGGATAGGTATCTGTCTCTTTATTTTTAGGATTGTTTCCTGCAACTGCTGCTTCATTCGATGACCCCTGCAACATATATACACGAATGTGAACTTATGGAGGAGTTATTAACTAATTGAAGAAAAGCTATCGTTAATTTGCATATAATTAGTTAATAATGAGAAAAATCTTAAAGAGGGAATCTTACTAAAGGTTCATCGTAATGAACATCGGGTCCTTTTTCAACCTCACCATAGTGAATAGCAGGGTCAGTAGTGCGACCGGTCGAGGCCGCAGCAGCAACGAATTCTCGTCGAAGACATTTATTGCGAGCTGTTGAGAAAACCCGGCAAGATCTTCCTGCAGCGGTTGCTAATCTCGATTGCATGTTCGGGTGTTTGCTGTTACTCAAATTCCGGTTTGATTGTTCATGTGAAGGAAGTTTGATATACTTGGAAATGTAGTTGTAGCCTAGCCTGTGAGGTCTTCGTGAATTGTGATGCTGCTGCATGAACGTCATATGTGGAATCTGTTCTCTTTTTGTTTTAAAATTCACGTTCTCAACCGATTAACATTGAAAGGGTTGAAAAAAGCACCTGTCGCGACAAGCGGCTGTCACACTAAATTTTGGCGACAGGTTAGTAAAAAATAAAGATAATTTGAGGGGAAAAATTTATGTTTGATTAATATTGAAAGAAAAAATTTAAAAAATTAATTATAAAAATAATAAAAATTTTATAATTATTTTTATAAATTTCCCATTCAAATAATTATAAAAATAATAAAAATTTTATTATTATTTTTGTAAATTTCCCATTCAAATCCCACTTGCTAGAAATTATATATGTATACCAAGAAAGTGTTTCCATGAAAGCTTTCAACTGTTGTTATTCACAAGTCACAACGCACGTGCATGTACATTTATTTTTCTTTCATTTAGTCTAAATCTGGGGGAATATAGAGCCCCGATTCTTTTAACCTACTAGTTTTGAATTTTATAGCTTTTTGACTGTAGAAGAACAAAAAATCCTGTATGTGGATTTTCTTTTGTCTTGGATAGCCAATTATAAATAAACAAATAAATATTTGAGATGAATGGATTTACATGACTTCATGCAGCCATGACAACTTACCAGAGTTAAATTTAAAAAATGTGTAATCCAAACAAGTGGCGGAGCCAGAAATTTGGCCTGGCGGCTTAATACAATTTTTGTTAAAAAAAATGTGTTAACAAATTTTTTAAAAATAATTACTACAGGAAATAAAAACTAATACAAACATAAAAACATTTTTTTAATATGAAAACTCTAGTTTTAAAGACTTTTATGATGCGTTTATTTTTTCGGTATTAGAATGGAAGGAATATGAATGGATCAGAATTCGAATGGGGTATAAAAATCAAAATAAGTTATTTACTTAAGATATAGAAATTGAATTTATAACGAGTTGTATTCCATTGATCTATTTCCTTTATCTTATAATTAGAATGGATTTCTATAAGGTCATAAATTGCCCTTAATTACAATTATTTATTTATTCACTATCAAAATAAACAATAAATATTACTACCAATATTATTATTATTATTATTATTATTATTATTTTTATTAATTAATTATTATAATTATATGATAAAATAATGAAAATTATTATTACTCTATTCCTGTTATTTTGATTATAAATATTATGATGATGCTGATGGTGATAATTTACTACTTAAATTGGAGAAAAAAGATTTTATTTTTATTTTTTAATTTTTTTAAGAATAAAAATATTAAATTTATTCCTCATTTCTATTTTCCTATTTTAATTCTCGCCTCCTATTTCTCATTCTCAAACTTATGAACCCCACTTTAAATCCATACTCATTTCTTAATATTTTGAGTGAGTAAACATTATCAATAACGGACAGGAATCATTCTCGTATCCACCTTAGATGAAAAGGTGAACGTGCCCCAACATTTTTTTTAGTCCTGCAGGACTCATTGAGGCCGGTTTACTTGGTTGTGTAGTTCCTCTCTCTCCTAAATATCCGATTAAGAAACTGGATTGATAGGAATCATTCTCATTCCCTGTTAAAAGAAGTAGTAAACCATAAGCTCTGGGTCCCGGTTATATAAAAGAGAGCAAATTCAGATTTGAGACGGATGAACGGATAGGGACAGAACTGATTGGTTGTTAAGATGCCAAAAATGGTGACTGTGGGCTCAACTATATTGAAAAATTTATTGGACATTTATGCCTATTACAAAAATGTAATTTAGGCTTGGACAAAATAAAACTTGAGTTGAACTATTGGCACCCCTCTATAATTGTTTTAAAACTCATTTCCAATTGTAATTATATTAAAGGATAAAATAAATTTAGTTATACCATTATATTTTTCTTTTCAACTCTTTACACCATACAACTACATCAAAGTCTTTTACAATTTTTATTTCCTCACAAACAACTTTTTCTTGAGAAATTTACAAAATTTATTTTTAATTTAAAAAATAAATAATAACTATTTGAGTCCACTTCAATTTACTAAACTTTCTAATAATAAGTTTTGTAAACTTATTTTTAATTTACAAAACTTTCTAAACTTATTTTTAATTTTAAAAAATAAATAATGGTTATTTGAGTCCACTTTAATTCTACTTAATTCATACATGTATTTGATTTTTTTGAGTAAAATATGTATGATTTAATAATTCAAAAATTTATAAAAAGAATATTTGTAATTAGAGTTATTTGGAAGAAACTGAATTATTTTTCTTTTTGAATAAAAAATTAAAAAAAATAGAAAAGGATATTTTGGGAATTAAAGTAGGTTTTGGTAGAAAAGAGGTTTGAAAAGAAAGCTATAGGGTGCTAATAGTCTCACTCATAAAACTTTTTAAACATAAATTGATCTTCAATAAACAAGATTTCAAGGGTCCAACCAACTTCTAGGTCATAGCTTGGTCGTCTTTGTCTCTTTGAACACTAGTAATGGGAAAACTGCTACTCCCTCTATTTACATTCTATTCTATGACTTACTCATACTATTTTTCCTAGTACTCTTATTTTTCCTAGTAATCCATTATCCTTTTGTCACTAGAATTTTAATGGTGCATTTACTAATCAATAATCAGAATAAATTATTTATTTGAGTTGTAGGTATCAAAATCAAAATGGGCTGCATTTTTATTAATGTTTTTACTTTATTTTGGAATCAAAATTAACTATTTTAAATTACTAAAATGCCCTTTAATAATTATAGTCCTTAGTATTATCAATATCTATTATAACGAAAACAATAACAACAATAATAACATTTTAATAATAATATTAATAAATTTATTATTATTATTATTAAACAATAATTAAAATAATAATAATGATCAATAAATAAATAAATAATGAAGGACCTATTTGTAAATGTTACAAAACATTCAAGCACTTTTATAAGTTCTATAGGGACAAAATGCAAAATGACAGAACTTGAATAGCTGACACAGCTAGCCAACCATTTACATTCTATTTTAGCTAAAAATAAGCTAATAAATTAGCAAAAATAATAAGCAAACATAAAATACATATATAAATTCAAAATGATTTTTAGTATAATATAAGTTCTAATAACACAAAATACAATATAAAATTAAAAATCCTTACACAACACATATAGAATAGAAGTTCAAATATCTCTAGTTGAATAAGTCACCTATTATATATATAAATTCAAAATCCCAATATACCAGCACAAGTACAAAAGTTTTAACATTATAATTGACATTGAACCACATTCCATGACGAAACATTTGAATGACATATCCTTATTAAGGTGATAAGGTAAAGTAAATAACACATGTAATAAATCTTGTTTCATGGCCAATATACTAGTCTCATCATATATTTCTTCATCAGCCAAGCATTCAATTTTGCTCTTTTTTCATATAACTTAGCTTATAAATTAGCTATATTCTTACTAGAAGTAGAAAGCACATTAATCAAAACATCTGGCCTAGTGTCATGGCCTAAGCCTCCTTGCATGGCCTGGCCCATGGAGGATTTTAGAGCCATGGAGACTCATGTAACGTGTATATATTTTATGTATTTATTATGAGTAGGTGGTAGGTGATAGTTGAGCATTAACCCACTCTCTTGTGCTTTATATATAGGAGAAGGCCTCATTTGGCCAACACACACAAGCAATATACAATTTCCCGCACAAATAGCTTTGTAAGCATTTTTTCGAATAATACAAGTTCTTTCCTCCCATCTTTTGTGAGTTAGAGTGAATACTCATTCTAGTTTTCGAATCTAGCAACGGATTTGAGTACAAGGCTGACTTAAGGCCAAGAGAGTGCGAATTTGGAGCCTAAGGCTGCTCGACACAACATGGGATAAAATTGGGCCATGACAGTTGGTATTAGAGCCGTCAACACTCGTTGGTAGTTACGTTGTTCAAAAGGAAAGATGTTAGAGCTCACTCATGATGACCAAAAGGGGAGGGAGCCTAACCCTAATGCGAAAAAGGGGAAGAACAACAAGGAGATGTCAGTGGACTTGCTCAACGCTATGGAGAATGGGGTTGTCCGTGGAGAGATTGTCGTTGCCAAGATTAAGGAGCACCTCGAGATCTTTGAGCAGAAGATGGAGGAGGTGGATGATCTTGGGGAACGGATGGATGACCTAAGCCAAGACGTGGTGGTGCAACGCCAACTTGAAGAGTTCCAGGTGATGGTCATGAACTCTATTGAGGCATTGAGGGCTCAAGTGGAGGAGCTTAACGAAGGCCTTGAGGAGGCTAAGAGCGATTGGGCACTTTGCAAGAAGGCGGTGGCCAACAAGGTGCTCAACACCAATGCCGCACCTCCAATGAGGGTTAAGGTTCTGAGGCAAAGGGGGCAAGCGGGATGCCCAGGAGATCGAGAACTTCCTGTAGTCTATGGAGAGGTATTTCGAGACCACTAATATCTAGGGTGACCAGGAGAAGGTGAACATTGTGATCGAGTACCTTAGGATCACATGACCGCTTGGTGGCAGCGGAAGCATGCGGAGATTGTGTGTGGGATGTGCATCATCAACACATGGGAGTTGTTGAAGTGCGAGTTCAAGAAGCAATTCTATCCGAGGAATATGGCGTATAAGGCTCGCAACAAGATAAGAGAGCTGAAGCACACGGGGTCTATCTCGAAGTATGTCGATGATTTTTCAAAGCTCATGCTCCAAATCGACAACATGAACACTGATGACTTGTTGTTCAACTTCATGGAGGGATTTCAGTCATGGGCACAACATGAGTTACAACGGCGCCAAGTGAATGACATCTCCACAAACCTCATTGAGGCGTACACGCTTGTGGAATTCTAGAAGGGTATCATCCAAGCCGAAGAAGGATGATAAGCCTAAATATGACAAAGGTAGGGGAGCAAAGTGATGTCATAATTTATCTATTATTTAATGCTTCCATAACTTAATTTTATGTTAAATTATATTTTATTATATTAATTTTTATCTTAATTTTTATATTTTTTCATTGTAGGAATATTGGGAATATTCATGAGAAAGTAAGTTTAAAGAGAAAACAAATTGGAGTATAATGGAAATAATATGGAAGCAAAAAGAAAAAAATAAAAAGACAAATCAAGAAGCTTTGAACTTTTGGTTGAAAAATATGGCAAGCACGTGGGGGAGCATTAAAGAATTAATTGGCAAATGGCAATTTGAATGATTCACATGATGGGCTTTGACTTTGCAAATTGGCCAATTAAATTTTACAAGTTAAGCGTGCATGGGCTTAGAAAGTGGGCTAGGTTTGTTTCATTTTAAATCCTTTTGATTTAAGGATTTGGAAGCCACACAATTTAAGAAGTTGAGGATCGAATAAAAGGAGACAGTTGCACAAATTGCAGAAATGGGAGAGAAAACCGAGAGCAAGAAAAAAATAAAAGCAGAAGAAGAAGAGAAACCACCGCTGCAAATCTGGGAGCAACAATTTGGAGAAGTCAATTGCAGAGATTGGAGAGAGACAACTTCTTGAGTTTTTCTTTGCCTCTTCTCTATTACCTTACTTGAATGTTCCTGATTAAATTAATGGATTCTCTTTATATTTCCATGAACTAATTGATTTTACTAGGGCTACGATGTAGCCTAACTATGAAGATTTAATTCCATAAATCTGTGTTATTTTTAATTTATTATTCCATGGTTGAGTGTTCATTATTGTGTTTAATGCTTTTAAATATATGACCAATATTTAAATGATTTGATGATACATGATGAGACCGAGAAGAGATTTATGTATTTTTGCTTTGTGTGATGGATGCTATGAATTGAACTAAAGACAGAGATGTGCCAACGTGATTCGTGCAGTTTTATCTAAGAATTCCCATAGAGCTCAATGAATCTTTGTATATTTAAATTCACATAGAGATATAGTGGGTTGATATGTGGAGATATTTTTGATATTACTCGAGAGAGGATATTGAATAGATTAGGGAAATTCACTATCAACATGGGTAATAAACTTTAATAGCATGGATAGAGGATTAAATTGGATTGGTTATGGTGAAATCAGATGTCCTAGTGTTTTAATCTCTTGGTGATTTCTATTACTGCCTGCGTCTTTATTTAATTTTTAGTTATTTTATTTTATTTTATTTTAATCAAAATTCACTTATTTGATTGTTCAAATAAATTAGGGTTAGAATAATTTCGATAGCTAATAGGATATACAATCTCTGTGGGACGATACTCTACTCTTCATTATATTACTTGTGCCAACTAGTACACTTGCTAATTTACGCATCACGGAGGGAGATAAGCCGCAACACTATGATAGCAAGGATAAGCCATGAAAGAAGAATGGCCCGAGGGATGGTCTAAAGGATGGCAAGAAAGAGACCAAACGCAAGCATGATTGCTTTCTTTACGATGGAGACCATTGGGTGCGGGACTGCCCAAAGAAAAAGGCTTTCAATGCCATGTTTAGCGAGACCGGGGAGAAACAATCGGAGGCACCAGCAGCTGAAGTTGCCAACATGGAATGTTTGCAACTCTTCATGCACTGAATGCCAAGCCAATTCCAGCCAAGGTGCAGGACAAATCACTTATGCACGTCAAGGACATAATCAACAAAAAGCGAGTCCAAGTCTTGATCAACATGAAGTGTCCCACACTTTATCAAGGTGGATGAGGCCAACTAGCTTGAACTCAAAGTTGAGAAATCGAATGGTTGGCTCAAGACGGTGAATTCATAGGCTAAACTACTTAGCGAAGTAGCGCGAGATGTAGAGCTACACCTAGGCCCTTGGCGAGTTAAGGCCAATTTCTTCGTTGTACCTTTGGATGATTTTACGCTTGTCTTGGGCATGAAATTTTTGCAACAGTTTAATGTGATGACACTTCCAAAGTACAACTCAATGTGTATCCTGAAGGGAGCCCCATGTATGGTTCTGACCGTGAGTAAGGCCACACCATCGGGCCATGGTGCCCATATCAGAGGCCGTAGGCCAAGTCCTTGAGACGTATAGAGACATGATGCTACCTGAGTTGCCAAAATGGTTGTCGCCATGAACGGAAGTGGACCACAAGATTGACCTGGAGCCGGGTGCGAAGCCGCCTGCACGAGCACCTTATCGAATGTCTCCACTGGAGTTGGAGGAGTTGTGGAGGCAACTTATGGAGCTCCTAGATGTAGGATATATCCAGCCCTCGAAGGCACCATACGGGGCACCAGTACTATTCCAATGAAAGCATGATGGCTCACTTCGACTATGCATCGACTACCGGGCCCTCAACAAGGTGACCATAAAGAACAAATATCTCATCCCATTGATTGTGGACTTATTCGATCAACTTGGACGCACCAAGTACTTCTCCAAGCTTGAACTTAGGTCGGGATACTACCAAGTGTAGATTACAGAGGGAGATGAGCCAAAGACTGCTTGTGTGACTAGATATAGGGTGTACAAGTTCAAGGTAATGCCTTTCGGCCTCACCAACGCTCCGACCACATTTTACATGCTCATGAACTGCATATTCTAGCCATAACTTGATCAGTTTGTGGTGGTGTATCTTGATGACATCGTGGTCTATAGCAATACCTTGGCGGAACATGCTGAGCACTTGCAGGTCGTGTTCAGAGTGTTGGGGAACAATGAGCTGTATGTGAAGTGGGACAAGTGTTTGTTCACAAAACCAGAGGTGGATTTTGTTGGCCACAAAATCTGAGATGAGACGCTGCTCATGGACAAAGCCAAGGTCTGAGCCATTGCCGAATGGGAGCTGCCCACAAAGGTGATCGAGTTGCCAACTACTATCGGAGGTTCATTAGGGGTTATTCCGCCAGTGTCGCACCACTCAACGATTTGCTCAAGAAGACTATCAAGTGGGAATGGACGGAAAAGAGCCACCATGCCTTAGATGTCCTCAAGAAGGCCGTTACGGAAGAACCGGTACTAGTACTGTCGAACCATGACTTACCATTCGAGGTACACACTGATGCTTCCTATTTTTATGTTAGAGGTGTGTTGATGCAGGCTGAACATTCAATAGCCTTCGAGAGCCGAAAACTCAATGATACGAAGTGGCGATATACGGTATAAGAGAAGGAAAAGACTGTGGTAATGACACTGTTTGCACACATGGAGGCACTACTTGCTTGGTCTAAGTTCGTGGTGAAGACGAATAACGTGATCCCTAGTTACTTCCAAAGCCAAAAAAAGCTGAGTCCGAAGCAAGCGAGATGGCAAAATTTCTTGGCTAAATTCAATTATGTGCTGGAGTATAAGCCGAGAAGGGCTAATTTGGTAGCGGATGCCTTGAGTTGAAAGCCGACCTTGCTGCCATGAGCTGTATACAAGGAAAGTTTCTCACACTCATCAAGGAGGGAATGAAGCATGATCCATTGGCCAAGCAATTGGTTTCTCTTATGCAACAAGGGAAATCAAAGAGGTTTTGGGTCGAGGATGGCCTTTTATACACCAAGGGACGATGTATCTTGCGGCGAAACTTGATTAAGGAGTGTCATGACACCAAATGGGCTGGACACTAGGGACAAAGGCGGACACAAGCTGCTTGAGTCAACATACTATTGGCCTCAGATGCGAGATGAGGTGGAGCAGTTCGTGCAGACATGCTTAGTGTGCCAACAGGACACAACAGAGCAACAATGTCCCGTAGGGTTGCTTGAACCATTGCCCACTCCGGATCGGCTGTGGGAAAGCATATTAATGGATTTCATCACTTGTCTTCTGAAATCGGAGGGGTTTCTGACTATTGTTGTAGTAGTGGATTGCTTCTCTAAGTATGCCACTTTCATTCCAACCTCGAAGGAGTGCACCGCGGAGGACATAACTAAGCTTTTCTTTAGGCACATGGTGAAGTATTGGGGACTTCCGAAATCCATCATTAGTGACCGTTGTTGTGCAAATTTTATTGAACTCGCAAGTGCACGAATCTATTGTAGAATAGATCAATGGTGACGAGTGTCGATCTCATGATGAGGTGGATTTTAATTGTGTGTAGTATTAATTTTCTAAATGGGTGGATGGATTTATAGTGGAAATGATTTAGACTATCTTAGAATTTAAATTGGAATGACAGAAGTAAATTAAAGTGGAAACAATTACAATTAAAGCGCTTGGGTATTTGAATCCGCATCAACATGCACAATGTGCTAAATATTCCTTATTAGTGACAATTAAATCATGAAGAGGGAGTCCACATCTCATGAGCCACACTCTAATAAATATGGTGCCAAGGGCTTATCGTACTAAATAATAATAAACTCGTACTAGGGAGCCGGTGAAATCAGGGCAGTATGTAGACTAGATTATTATTATTCGGCGACGAAAAGTCAAATCATCCATAAAAATTAGATGGGAAAAGAAAGTAGATTTACCAAATAAAGCCCATGACACATGTTGAGATTTCACCTTTAACCCAAGTTTGAAAGAAAATTAGCTACTCATAATTGAACTAGGGGCAAAATGGGAATGTATTAAAATACGTAGAAAATATAAGATAGAGAAGGAATTACAGAAAATGGAGCCCAAAAGTGGATCAAAGATATCAAATTAGGGGGGGAGGTCCCCTTTTTATAGATATATTGAATAAATCATGCCATCAGATTAAAAACAGTTTGGACGCTCAGGATTGCGCCATATCATCAGTCAACAGTACACTGTGTGACCACGCGGTTTGAACAGTGACACGGTTTGACCACACGGTTTGAACAGTCAACCGACTTGCATAATGATGCGTTTTGGTTGAAAATAATCTTGTGTATATGCATGTATCATATGCGTGATTTTTGGTCCACTAACATGCTGCCACATCGCCGATCAACAGTGTATATAAATTTTATCCAATAGAATCGTGACACCTCATCAGTCAATGCCACATCATCGGTCAGTGCTATATCATCATTCCGTATGTGTGAACAGTGCTGTGAACAATAACATTGACAGTATCGTACATGTGAATAGTGTTGTACATATGAACAATGACATTTTTCCTTTCATGCTCTTTCTAAGGTTTTCGACTCTCTTGAGTTCAAAAGTGATGTCCGTTTTGCCATCTGATTTCTCGTTCATTGTGAAATGATCATGATGCCCCTAAAATACATAAAGTACTTAATTAAAATAAAATACACGTAATTAAATCACAAGAAGCTTAATTACATAAAAGTAAGAGTGTTAGTAAGAATTGAAATGTAAAATGACGATTTTCTCTTTTATAAATATACATTTTCTAACATTCAACACACCCCCCAACCAGCTTATTGCTAGTCCCTAGCAAATAAAGTGAAAATAAATTTCAAACCCAAAATAATTTTTTTAAAATAATCTTGTTTATTCAATCAGGTTAATGATAGCAATCAAATAAAAGTATAAGCATTATCTCCAGTCTAAAGAAACATCAGACCTACATCAACCATCCACATGAATCAGCCCAGTAGACTTTGTCATAACTGCTTTCAAGAATTACATGTTAAACCTTAAAATCTCACTGGAAATAGTGACACTCGCAAAGAAATTAAACCCAATAAAAATAGTCACTCCAATGAATGGTAATTGAGAGAAAATAATAAAGTAGTGATATCACACGCTCTCACTAAGATGAAAGAAATATGCCCCCAACTCATAAATAATACGATCTCAAGTCAAACAAAAATGCTAGTCAAACCAATTTATTTATTTATTTTATTATGCATCATTACATCTTTTTAGTCCATATAACTAGTTTCTACTTTAGACTATAGTTCTCTAAAATAAAAAAGGACTTTTATTAGGACGTAACGTAGGTTAGGCACATGGTTAACTAGTTTCTACTTTAGACTATAGTTCTCTAAAATGATAGAAATTATTCGGACGCAACATCACTTAAGACCAAAGATAATACAAATACTAAAATTTGAAAGTCATCATGCCATCCAATGTTAATACAAATTACACATTTTTTTTTCAAACAACATTCTACCCCCCAACCTATTCTTAAACATAAAAAGAAAATATGCATGCATAAAAGGTGAAAAATGATGCAGAAAAGCTAATTAGAAAAGTTACACTTAAAATGATAGAAAAAGAAAATGATTTTTTTTTAATTTTAACTAAGAAGATGCGTTTCTAGAGGCATTACACTCCATATTTAGCCATCTTCGACTAAAAAATTTGAAAGTGTATATTTATAAAGGAGAAATTAAAAAGAAGAAGAAAAATGATTGTCAAAACTTGATAAAGAAAAGGAAAATGTTTGAAATTTTTTTTTCAAATGAAGAAGATGCGTTTCTAGAGTCACTACACTCCATATTCAGCCATCTTCAACACAAAAAGTTAGCCACAGTTAGTCTCTACAACAAAAAATTAGTAAAAACTTAACCAAGATTCTAAAATTGCACTTAACTAAGATTCTACAATTGTCGACTATTCCCTGCCCCCAACCAGAACGGAACATTATCCTCAATGTTTGAAATGAAAAATGTAGAGTTTAGAAGATATCATCTGGGTGGTGCAATACAGAAAAAAAATATTTACAAGCGGAGAGTTAAATCTAATTTGTACTTCTTACTGCGGCTACTGTTTCTATCATTATTTGGACGCTCCAACACAAATGTCTAGGGGTCTGGCTCCAGTCTCTAAGTTTCTAACAAATCAAGTAGCTCATTAGTAGTGTGAGCACAAATAAAAAGCTTTTTCGCTGTGGAAGAAATGAAATAGTTTTTTATTGCATGGTTAAGAAATGTGATAAAGCTATTATAAAAGTTATTGACATTTAACGAACCGATAGGTTTATGATGAATGTGTAGATGGGCCCAAGATGCTAATGTTATAAGTGCCTTTAGAGTTGCAAGATCTTCTGGTAGGAAAATAAAAGTATCAGCATAATTAAGCATTTAAGTTATTCTTTCTTACTTACCTGAGATGACTAGCTCTTCTCCAGTCGGTGAGTCAGACAAACTACCCAAAGTTTTTAGGGCACTTGGAATGATGCCTAACACTTGGCTTCCTTTGATAAAAGCAGCTTCTGAGACCAATTTTGATAACCCTCAGTTACCTCCTCTATACACCAAGTGTAATTTTCTCTCTGCTATGCTTCGACCAAGATCTATGATTGCCTCAACGAACTCTTTATGTTTACCAATGTTAAATCCAGAAAGCACACAAATATTCTTGAATTGTCTATTGGGAGTAGCTGCCATTGGGATAGTTCTCAAAAATAATTTGTGAGTGCTTGACAAAAAATTATATTTAATAATCTTGGTGACAGTGGGTCACAACTGTGTATGAGGTAGCATGTCAGTGTTAATTAACTCGTAAAGCAATGGCTTACGAGTAAAAAAAGAAACAGTAAAAAAAATGATAAAATAAAATTATTAAAGACAATAATGCAAATGATAAAACACCAGTAAAATAAAACAACAGTGAAGTAAAATGATATTTACAGGTAGTTGCGACTGTGGCTCACATCTTCCTCTGATTTTACGTCCAGAAACAGCTTGAACGCCCTCTATAGGTCGAGGACAGGCTTCCAATCCAGTTTTCTTATAAACTGACAAACATATCCACTAGGATGCGTTTTAAAAGACAAAATGATATCATCCAATGACTCCTTATTCAAGCCATCCCCAATGAAATGAATCTTATCTTTCCTGTTATCAAAGTTGGCTTTCTAAATCCTCAACATAGGATACTAACTCTGGTGGTTGCAGAGCCCAAATACAATGTGTTTTACAAAATCGAATCTGCCTTTTGAGATGTGATTTTACATGTTGAAGTGATGTAAGAATGTACAAGAGGAACTGTTTAGGTATGAAACTCATGATTAGCAATGATAAGAGAAAACTTAATGGTTAAACAAACACACTTATGCAAAAATAAATTCAATTAGCAAAAAAATAATAAAAAGAAAGAAAAAAAATCAAATCATCGAAAAGAAAGAAACAAAAAACTTAATCCAAATCTGGTGGGTCACTCAAATTTATTTCGGTGTCCTCTCCATGTGGTTGGTACTCTAGATATGGCTTTAATCTTTGATCATTAACTTTAAACGTGACACCGTTCTTTGGGTTCTTATTTTTAATTGCTCCATGTAGAAAAACAATATGAACAATAAATGGGCCAGACCATCAAGAGTGTAACTTACCTAGGAATAGGTGCAAGCGAGAATTGAATAAAAGCACTTTCTGACCTGGAGTGAAAGATTTTTTCATAATTTGTTTGTCATGGAAGACTTTCATTCGCTGCTTGTACATTTTGGTATTTTCAAATGTATCATTGCAAATTTCTTCAAGTTTTGCCAGTTGTAATCTTCTTTATGAGCTAGCTTGTTGTATGTTAAAGTTGAATTTCTTGATGGCCTAATATGCACGATGCTCGAGTTCCACAAGTAGGTGACAAACTTTTTCATACACTAGCCTATAGGGTGACATCCCAATCGGGGTCTTGAAAGCCGTTCTATATACCCATAATGCATCATCAAGTCTTAATGACCAATCTTTTCTGTCTGGCCTCACTGTCTTTTCTAATATGTACTTTATTTCTCAATTGGATATCTCAACTTGGCCACTGGTTTATGGATGATATGGGGTCGCTACTTTGTGAGTGATTGAATACTTTATCAAAAGAGCTTTGAATACTTTCTTACAAAAGTGGGCACCACCATAACTGATTATTGCTCGAGGGAATCCAGAGCGTAAAACAATGTTGCTTTTCAAAAATCCTATCACTACCTTGTGATAATTGGTTCTACATGGAATTACTTCTACCTATTTCGATACGTAGTCAACAGTAACCAATATGTATTGATGGCTAAAAGAAGGGGGAAAGGGTTCCATGAAATCGATACTCCATACATCAAAAATCTCAACCACTAAAATTGGATTTAGTGGCATTATATTCGTTTGTGTAATGCTCCTTATTCGTTGACACCTATCACATGAAGAACATAAATTGTAAGCGTCTCAAAATATAGTTGGCCAATAGAAACCACATTGTAAAACTTTAGTCACTATTTTCTTAGTGCTGAAATGGCATCCACAAGCTTGTTCATGGCAGAATAAAAGGATATTTTGAATTTCTCTTTTTGGGAAACATTTTCTAACAATTTGATCTGCACAATACTTGAACAAATAAAGGTCATCCCAAAAGAAATTCTTTATTTCCGCAAAAAATTTGTCTTTGTCTTACTTGGTCCAATGCTCTGGAAGTTGATATGTAACAAGATAATTAACGATATCAGTATACCACGGTAATACTTCCACACTTATCAATTGTTCATCTGGAAACGACTCATTCAATGGTAATGATTTTGTAATTGTGTCAAAATGGAGACGAGAGAGATGGTCAGCCACAACATTCTCTGTGCCTTTCTTATTTTTAAATTCTAAGTCGAACTTCTGCAAAAGTAACACCCAATGAATTAGCCTAGCTTTTGCATCTTTTTTTGTGAGAAAATATTTAAGAGCAGCATGATCTGTGAATATAATTATTTTACAACCAATGAGATAAAATCAAAATTTCTCTAATGGAAACACTATTGCTAGTATTTCGTTTTCAGTAGTTGAAAAGTTCAAATGTGCATCATTCAATGTCATACTAGCATAGTAAATAACATGGGGAATTCGATCAACTCTTTATCATAATACTGCTCTTACTGCATAATCAGATGCATCACACATGAGCTTGAATGGTAAGCTTTAGTTTGGGGGCTGAATGATGGATGATGATGCCAACATCTGCTTTAATTTTTCAAATGCCACAAGACATGAATTATCAAAGATAAAAGGTACATTCTTACCAAGTAGATTGCATAAGGGTATAGAAACTTTGCTAAAATCTTTAATGAAACGCCTATAAAAACCAGCATGCCCAAAGAAAGATCTTACTTCTCTGACTGTTTTAGGTGAAGGAAGATTAGAAATGAGATCCACCTGGGCTTTATCAACCACAATACCTTTACTTGAAATGATGTGACCGAGAACAATACCTTGTTTTACCATAAAATAAAACTTCTTCCAATTTAAGACTAAGTTCTTCTCGATACATCTCTGCAGAACTAGTGTTAGGTGATGTAAATATTGATCAAATGAGTTACCAAAAACAGAAAAGTCATCCATAAAGACTTCAAAGAATCGTTCAACTATATCAGAAAAAATACTTAACATGCATCGTTGAAATGTAACAGGTGCATTACATAATCCAAATGGCTTCCTCCTATATGAAAAAGTGGCATAAAAGGGCAAGTGAAAGTGGTTTTCTCTTGATCTTTTGGTGCTATTGCGATCTAATTGTATCCTGAGTAGCCATCTAGAAAGAAATAAAATTCATGACCTGCTAATCTATCAAGCATTTGATCGATAAATGGTAAAAGAAAATAGTGTTTACATGTGACAAAATTCAACTTTCTATAATCAATACATACACGCCATCCTGTAGCCACTCTAGTGGGTATCAATTCATTATCAACATTAGTAAATACTGTGACTTATGACTTTTTGGGGACAACTTGCACAAGACTGACCCATGAACTATCCGAAATTAGGTAAATGATATCTGCGTCTAATAGCTTAAGAACTTCAATTTTAACAACTTCGTTCATGTTAGGATTTAACCAATTTTGCATTTCCCTAGTAGGTTTAGTATTTTCATCAAGGTGAATGTAATTCATGTAGTCTACTGAGTAGTGATTCTAATGATGGGATGGTTTTCTTCTTTGATGGTGCTAGGTATTCAACTCTTGACTTCCATTTATTAGTATCCAAAGATGGTGTTGAGTCAAGTAGGGTATTGACCTTATCTACTGATTTTTTAATATCAAAATTCAAACCAAAGTGAGTGAAATATGTTTGTAAAGGATCATCACTAAGGTTTGAAACAAAAGTATTATCAACTAATGCTTTTATTAAATCTACATCAACAATTACATCATATGCATTGTGAGGTTGTTTGGCAATGTTGAAAATGTTTAGCTCCAGAGTCATATTGCCGACGGAAAACTACATATTTCCAGTTCTGTATTGAATGTGAGCATTGACAGTTGCCAAGAAAGGTCGGCCTAAGATAATGGAGATGTGCTTCTTTGAATCCTGAATTGGTTGAGCGTCAATTACAATAAAATCAACGGGAAAATAAAACTTGTCTACCTGGATAAGCAAGTCCTCCACAATACCACAAGGTATTTTCATGGACCGATCTGCAAGCTGTAACACCACTGGAGTTGAGTGTAATTCTCTAAGTCCAAGTTTCACAAATACTGATTTAGGCAACAGATTTACTCTAACTCCTAAATCTAACAAAGCATTATCAATTGTGTGGTTCCCTATGCTACGTGTGATAATGAAGGAGTCTGAGTTTTTGTATTTTAGAGGAATTTTGTGTTGGAGTATAGAACTAACGTTTTCTGTTAAAAAAACTTTTTTTTAAACGTGAATGTTTCTCTTTTTGGTACAAAGGTCTTTAACAAACTTGACATAAGTTGTAATTTGTTTTATAACATTAAGTAAAGAGATGTTAACACTTACCTTTTTGAAGATTTCAAGAATCTCACCTATGGATTTTCCCTTCTTTCTTTTAGCTAACCTCTGAGGAAATGGAGCTTTGGGAACATATTCTTGTGGGTTGGTTTATTCTTTCTCTTCCGATGGTGAGTCCTCAACATTCACAGGTACAATTTGATTTTCTTTTGTCACTGACATCTCCACTTTGGTGTCGACTTCTTTTCCTTTTCACGAGGTCATGACTACTTTGACCTCTCCATGCTGCTATGGTGAACTAGTACTTACTTTATGTACTCCTTTAGGATTAGACACTGGTTGACTTGGAAATTTGCCTTCCTCAACAATCATTGCCAAGGTCTGAACTGAAGAAGCAAGTTATACCACCATCTTCTCGAGGCTTGAAACTGATTTGGTTTATAAGTTGAAGCCTGCTCCCATCTCATTTCGTAGTCCATCAATGGTACAGTTCTGTTGCTTAATCGTAGAGTGAGTAACATTCTTGAAATTCTAGAATGCATCTTCTCATGGTCTGGGTTGAGAGTAGTTCTGGTTCTGATTGTATGGTCTAAATGGTGACTGAGAGGCTTGAGGAATTTAAGGAATTGGTTGCATTGGTGGAGCTGAAAATGCTGGTCCATTCTGTTGGAATCCTTAAGACCATGAAAAATTATGGTGGTCTCTCCATCCATGGTTATATATGTTGGAGTATGGGTTGTAATTTGATGGTTTTCTTATTACACTTACGACATTGGCTTAATCTGAGTATGAGTCATGGTCATGTAGTTCTGTTAATTTAGCAGTCGTTAATGATGCTATTTGTCGAAAAAGACCTTCAATAATCGCTTTGACTTCTTTAATTTCTGAACTTGACTCGCCAATGTGAACCTCATTTACTCCCTTAATTCTTTTAGTGTTCCTGAGCAATCGACTCCGTTGTTGGGAATATCCGCTTATTGCTGGAAGAATTCCCAAATCTCTGATGTACTTTTTGACATTAGCTCTCATCCACTTGTTGCCATTAGCCATTCTTGCACATGTGGCAATAATCCCTCCAAAAAGTACTGCCATTGGTGTCATTTCTTAGATGTGGACACTTCAAGAGTAGCCCATTGAATTGCTCCCATGTTTAAAAAAACTGCTCGTCTTTTCTTTGGGTAAACCCTGAAATTTCCCTACGAATAACATTGGTTTTATGCACTGGGAAATATTTATTCAAAAATTTTATTACCATTTGTTCCCATAATGTAATGCTATTAGCAGGCAATGTATTGAGCCATGAACGAGCTCTATCTTTTAAAGAAAATGGGATTAGTCTAAGTTTAACATCATCATCTGAAAAATTCTCATATTTAAATGTTTGACAAACAACATGAAAATCATTCAAATGATTATATGGGTCCTCATTTTCTAGGCCATAGAATGTTGGGAGACAATTTAGCATACTAGGTTTTATTTCAAAACTCCTAGCAGCTACATTTGGGTATCTTATGCATGATGTACTCAAATTATTTAAGGGACTGAAGTAGTTCTTAAATGGCCTCTCCTGTGGTGGTGGTTGTTGTTGCAAATCCATTTCACTTTTATCTTTAATGTGTTTGTGTGTGCGCAATATTTTTTTAAGTTCAAGGTCTATAAGCTCAAGATTCGGTAATAAGGACCTTCGACCATGCATGCAAAGAATAAAAAAAATAAATGGGAACAAAACAAATAAAAATAAAAAGGAGAAATTACAGTACTAACCTTATTACGCTGTTAAAACCTTTCTATAAAAAAACACTTAAAAAAATACGTGAAATAAATTAAATAAAAATAAATTAATAAGATAAACAAAAATTACAAAGAAAATAACTTGAAAATTAAATTACAAAGAAAATAACTTGAAAATTAAATTACAAAATTCTAAAGAATAGAAAAAAATTCTTACCTCTAAATATAGATTCATTTTTTTAATAAGCAAAAAAATACAAGAAAACAAATAAAGGAAATTATTCACAAAAATTAATTGTACGAACTAAAATAACTTACCTCCCTGGTAACGGCACCAAAAATTTGTTGTGCAAATTTTATTGAACTCGCAAGTGCACGAATCTATTGTAGAATAGATCAATGGTTACGAGTGTCGATCCCTTGAGGAGGTGGATTTTAATTGTGGGTAGAATTAATTTTCTAAATGGGTGGATGGATTTGTGGTGAAAATGATTTAGACTATCTTAGAATTTAAATTGGAATGATAGAATTAAATTAAAGTGGAAACTATTATAATTGAAGCGCTTGAGTATTTGGATCCGCATCAACATGCACCATAGGCTAAATATTCCTTATTAGTGACAATTAAATCATGAAGGGGGAGTCCACACCTCATGAATCACACTCTAATCAATATGGTGCTAAAAGCTTATCGTGCCAAATAATAATAACCTTGTACTAGGGAGCCGGTGAAACCAGGGCGGTATCTAGACAAGATTATTATTATTTGTCGACGAAAAGTCAAATCATCTACAAAAATTAGAGGGGAAGAGAAAGTAAATTTACCAAATAAAGCCAATGACACATGTTGAGACTTCACCTTCAACCCAAGCTTGAAAGAAAATTAGCTACTTATAATTGAATTAGGGGCAAAATGAGAATGTATTAAAATACGTAGAAAATACAAGATGGAGAAGGAATTACAGAAAATGGAGCCCAAAAGTAAATTCAAAGATATCAAATTAGGGGGGATGCTCCCTTTTTATAGATACATTGAGTAAATTATGGTCATCAGATTAAAAATAGTTTGCACGTTCAGGATTGCACCACGTCATCAGTCAACAGTACGTTGTTTGACCACGCGGTTTGAACAATGACACAGTTTGAACAGTCAACTAGCTTGAACAGTGATGCGGTTTGGTTGAAAATAATCCTATGTATATGCATGTACAGTACGCGTGATTTTTGGTCCACTAACACGCTGCCACGTCGCCGATCAACAGTGTATATAAATTTTATCCAATAGAATCGTGACACCTCATCAGTCAATGCCACATCATCGGTCAGTGCTATATCATCATTCCGTATGTGTGAACAGTGCTGTGAACAATAACATTGACAGTATCGTACATGTGAATAGTGTTGTACATATGAACAATGACATTTTTCCTTTCATGCTCTTCCTAAGGTTTTCGACTGTCTTGAGTACAAAAGTGATGTCCGTTTTGCCATCTGATTTTTCGTTCATTGTGAAATGATCATGATGCCCCTAAAATACATAAAGTACTTAATTAAAATAAAACACACGTAATTAAATCACAAGAAGCTTAATTACATAAAAGTAAGGGTGTTAGTAAGACTTGAAATGTAAAATGACGATTTTCTCTTTTATAAATATACATTTTCTAACACTCAACAACCGTGACAGCCGATTTATGGAGAGATTTTGGACTGAGTTGTTCAAGCTAATGGGGTCGGTCCTATACTTCTCTACGAGCTTCCATCCGCAAACCAACTGGCAAGCGGGCATAGCACGGGCGCACCTGGATAGATGAAGAAATCGGCGGATAATAAGCGTAGACACATGGAATTCAATGTTGGGGACATGGTGCTAGTCAAGATCCTTCCATCCTAGCACAAGTCTACACGTTCGCTGCACAAGGGCCTCATCCGGAAATATAAGGGGCCATTTCCTATCATCAAGAGGGCCGACAATATGTCGTACAAGCTAGAGTTGTCCTCTTGGCTAAAATGCTATCCGGCCTTCCACGTGAGTTGTTTGAAGCTAAACCATGGAGATACAAAAGATCTGAAAAAGGGAAAATCCAAGCGCCCTCAACTTGACAACACAAGGGTGTATAACAAAGAAATAGGGGCCATATTGGCTGACCGAGTGGTTCAAAAGAAGAGTTTTTCACCAAGCCAAGAATACTTCGTCAAGTGGAACGGACTACCCGAGAGTGAAGCAAGTTCGGAGCCCGCAAACAATTTGTAACAATTCCAAGACAAGATCAGGCCTTCCACAGTGAGTCGACGAGGACATCTCCGGATTAGGTGGGGGTGAATGTCATGGCCCAAACCTCTTGCATAGCCTAGCCCATGGAGGATTCTAGAGCCATGGAGACTCAAGTAATGTGTAGATATTTAATGTATTTATTATGAGTTGGTGGTAGGTGGTAGGTGGTAGTTGAGCACTAACCCACTCCTTTGTACTCTATATATAGGAGGAGGCCTCATTTGGCCAACACACACAAGCAATATAAATTTCCAGTCCCATAGCTTTGTAAGCATTTCTTTGAAGAATACAAGTTCTTTCCTTCCATCTTTTGTGTGTTAGAGTGAATACTCATTTTGGTTTTCGAATCCAGCAACAAATTTGAGTGTAAGGCTGACTTAGGGCCAAGAGAGTGCGAATTTGGTGCCTAAGGCCGCACGGCACAGCGTGTTAATTATAGTTTCATATCTGTCATTGTCATTTCAATTAAGTTACCATTGGGTATGATACACATTGTAGTCAAGATTAACCAGTATCTTGGAGGAAGCAATTATGAGTAGTGAGATTATAAATTAATAATATAGAATTTGTACAACACATCTTTTGATTGATTTTTTTGTACTTGATCATAGAATACTTTGACCAGAAATGTCATTATAATTGGTATGTTGAAAATGACCATTAAAAAAAATCAATAAATGCCAAGGAACAAGATTTAATTAAATTGATTGGACAATTGAGATATTAATTTAATTAACGATGTGGTACAAATGATTGTTCAGTAAAAAAACCAATGTGGTATGGGTCGAATTATTATTCGAGAACACTATCCCAAATAGCGTACAATTATAGAGGTTAGCTTCAATATTTTAGTGGAGTAGATTTGAATTAAAAGAACGAGCCAGTTTAATTACAAGCCTAATTATTTTAGCCACTATTGTATGTACCTATACGATTGCTAGGTTAGCTTATTTAATTGACTGTACCACTATTGGATTGATAAGCAAAATATTATTTAGTGGGATACTTTGTTTAATATACTTGTGTATAAAGGGCCTTGTGTTATTTTTCAAGGTAGGCCCCTGTAATAATAAAACTCTGCTTTTGATTTTTATCTTATCTTTAATTTAAATTAAATATTTTTTATTTAATAGAATTAAAAAATAGATAAATAGGGAGTTAGAATTTCCACCAAAAAGAGATGTGAAAAAAAAAGTTTGTTCTTTTCACAAAAGAACAGATGAGCCACAACATACTAAATGTCGAGAGAAACTTTTCTCTCTTGCTTTGCGAGAAAATTTTTTTCTAATGCTAGTTTGTTTCAGTAGTGATAAAGGCACACACATGTCACGTGTATATCGAACTTGAGTTATAACCTGAAATATCGTGGGTGATAGATCGTGATTTAATAAGATTGGTGGTGACATACTGTGATTTGGGAGCCTGTATTACTTCTATGAAAAGTAAAGGTACACTTTTTGGATTATGGTAATTCTATGTGTTGTATGAGAATTGTGATCTAAATATTTCCACTATAAAATAATTTTCAACTAACAATTGGTATCAGAACGATCTCATATTAATATATAAAATTGTTGTGTGATTGTATTATATGTATTATATGAGTGGCACTAATTTTATACATTATTTTCTTATGTGAATAAATATATTTATTGAACATATTAATGATTGTCTCGATTCATGGTTAGAAATTTCTTTATATTAATTTTATAAATTTGGAACAAGAGGGGTGGCCTAATTTCACCATGTTTCGAATTTATTTATGGTTCGGCTAAAAGATTCAGATTTTGAGGTTGAAAATTTTGAATTTATTTGTATTGGATCCAAGTCCATTTTTTATTATGAATTAGATAATATAATTAGAAATTTGATAAGCTTAAAAATAATTATTTGTCTAAATTCATTTATATTGGTCCTAAGCCCATTTTGGGATTTTAAAACTAGGTCATATAAACAGAAATTTGGTAAGATCAATAATAACATTTATTTGGTTCAAGAAATTTTGAAAATAAATTTGGGCTTATTTTATTAAATTAATTGGGTCTATTTTTTTAATAAAAAATTTATTTTAAATATAAGACGCAATATAATTGTATTTAATGATGTTCAAGTTTAATCTTAAAAATTGAATTAAGGATAAATTTAAAAACCCAAAAGTGCCCAAGCTAGTGGACATGAAAAAGACCAAATATAAAGAAGAGAAAGAAGGACGATGGACGTTGACTTGAAGCCCAATTGACATTAGGCTTGTAGATTAAGTCATTTATTTCCTATGAAAACGATGAGTTGTGATTGTTTAATTGCTTTTATCTATCTACTATGTTTGGTTGACAGCATGCCATGATAACATGTCATATAGAATAGGTAATGCCAGTCTATGCATCATAATCTATGGCATTTATATATTATCAATCAAGATATATATTGTTTGATATTTGCATGTGCTTAATAATATTAGAATACATCTAGATAATATTATTTTAGGAAACTTGCAATTAACAATATAGGATATAATCTGTATATTGTTCAAAAGAAAAAAAAACCAACAATATTGAGTGGGAGAGGGAAAGTTAAAGATAAGTTTTCCCATGAACTCCATTGTTCGTTCAATAATAAAAAAAAATATATACCTCGACTTGATGATATAATGATGCTCCCTATGGAGGATACATATATTTGACATTTTATTTGATGAACTTCTTCAAAGATAAGATAGAAATAGTTTTTAATTTGTCGATTACCCTAATGGTGGCTGTTTGATATGAAAGATATATAGATTAAAACAATAGTTATACGCACTCAATTTCTAATATTCTGCAGACCAAACATCACAACATGGAGACAACCACTGAAATCATGGACAATCTTCAATAGATATTTGGGTAGAGTACTTATTCTGCGAGACAAGCGGCACTGAAAGTGTTATGACCTCTAAGTAGGGATGGCAAATATCCAATTATGGATGAATATTTATCCATCCAAATACAAATCCATAATTATCCATGATAGATATATCCATATCCATATCTAATATTTAATACTGAACATGGATATGGATTTTATCTATATAGATATGGATATCCATGGATATTTGATTTTTATTATATAAAAATAATAATATAGAATAGTTAAAACCAATATTAGATTTCAATATCAAATAAAAAATAATAAACATAACAACTATTAAAACTATGAATTAACAAAAAGAAATTATAATATGAAATTACAAATTAAATACAAAAAAGTTCATTGTTCTAATGCATTATTAATCTCCAATCTTCTAACGCATCATTAATCTCTAACTAGACCATCATAATTAATCTGCAAATTAAAGCAAAGCATTAAACAACTAAATAATTTGTATTATTTAGGACCATAATCATTCATAATTGAGCATCACAATAAGCATCAAGCACATACCAAAAAAGAAAAATAAACACTATTTAGAGCATGGTTGTGTCTCCTCTTCATCATCATTATTAGTTACTTCTCTATTTATTTCTTCCCCATTCATAACCTTATCTTTAGGAATCTCACCTAATTTTCAAAAAACAAAAACTTGTAAAATATAAAGAAAACAAATACTATCAAAATCAAATAAGTGCATAAGTGAGCTGAATTTGATACCTTTTAATTGAGCCCATATCCAATTCTGAGTACACATTAAGGCCTCTACTATACTCGGAAGAAGTCTACTACGATGTGGGCTTAAAAATAGGCCTCCTGCACTAAAAGCATATTTTGAAGCAACTGTAGAGACCGAAATAGCCAGCAAATCTTTAGCAATCTCAGACAATATCAGATATCTACTTCTATTCACCTTCCACCACATTAAAATATCAAGGTTTGGAGTAGTCTTATCCTCTTCTTCCAAGTGAGTATCTAACTCCGACTTAACTCGTTTACGAATATGTTGGCTTTTGAATGCATTAAATTTTTGCACATCCCACATGCCCATCACAACTGAACTAGAACTAGAATTACAAACAACACTAGACTCACTAAATCCTTCAACCAAATTCGATCCAACCATACCTTTTTTTTATATACTCTGAATATAAGTCAGAACAAAGAGTACGGATTCTATCAATATGGTTGATGCATCACTACCATAAATCTAAGGAAAGAAATAATTTGCTAGAACCATTTTTGTATCTAGGATCCAATACAATAGTAATAACCATCAGACCATGGATTTCATCCAATATTTTCCAAACTTTGCTAACATACTTTTCGTCATATTTTTTTATCACATCACATGAAGAATTAAGCCAAGCATTCAATGATAATCTAATTTCACAAATTATTGAAAAAATAAGCTAGCTGTTGGGTACTTAGTGCTAGAAAACATCTCAGTCATGGTATAGAAGGGTTTGAAATGCTCACATACTACTCTCGCCAACTCCCACTCTACTTCAGTAGGCAAGTGCTTATATTGGTTATCACGATGCTTCAAACGAGTAAAAACATCTTTATAAATCAAAGCAACCTCAAGCATTAAATATGTCGAATTCCAGTTAGTTTTACAATCAAGCACTAAACTCTTAGAACAATTCAACTTTAATTGGCGATTAGCCGTATTTTCAAACAACTCTGTCCTTTTAGGTGATGATGTCCAGTAATTAACACTGTTTCTAACTTTTTCAATCTCATCTCCTATCACATCTAACCCATCCTTAACAATTAAATTTAAAATGTGAGCACAACATCTCACATGCAACAATTTTCCATTTAATAAGAATGAACTAGGAGGAAACTTAGCCAACAAAAGCAGAATCATAACATCATTAGTGGAACAACTATAAATGGTTATTGTAGATAACCTTTGATCTACATTCCAATCCAACAGACACTTAGCCAACTCATTAGAAATGGTTCAGCAGTATGTGGAGAGGCACATATATAAATCCAGACAATTAATAAAAAATAAAACAAAATTACAAATAAGAATAAATAAAATAAAGTATATATAATAAAATATAAATAAAATTTGTTAAACTTTTAAACTAGTACCTTAAGATCCGATTTCGTAGAGTCCACGAATTGTCAATAAAATGCACCGTCACAACCATATATCCTTTTTTTTATTGCTAGATGTCCACATATCCGTAGTAATGGAAACTTTATTAATATCCCCCAACAAAGCCATTATCTTAGCCTTTTCAAAATCAAAGAGCTTAAAGACTTTTTTTTTTCACAGTGTTCCTACAAATTTTACCAAGCAAAGGCTGAACAAAACTCATTAGATCCCTAAACCCTTCATACTCAACAAACCTCAAAGGAAGCTCATGCATGATTACCATTCTTGCTATTGTTTGTCTAGCAAGTGCTTCATCAAATACAGTGAGATCAAATGCTGAAATTACTGAAGTTTTAGCATTTTTTTTCTTTTAGACCTTAAATGCTTGGCTAGGGCTAGAAGCTGGACCTGGACCTGATTCTTGTATCCATTTGGGACACCTATCAATATGGTTTAACAAATACAAAGTTCCACTCGATTGCTGTCCAGCAAAACCTTTGCCACAATAATTACACACTGCCTTCATTTCTCCATTAATTGTTCTCCTTGTTCAATGGTCCCAAGCTCTAGATGTTTGTCTCAATGAGCTTTTAGGTTGTCCTTCCGAGTCTCATTTTGTACCTCTACTAATTGAATGAGTTTGTGGATTTTTAGCATTAACATTAATTAAGGTTTGAGGGTTTAATTGAACAATAGAATCGGGATCAAGATCAGACATAATTAACCTGAAAAAAAAGACATTACAAAGCAATCTTTATAATGGAACGTTTAATCAAATTTCACTTCAAATTAAAGACATTACATACATTACAAACCATATTTTTCACTTCAAACAATAGGGTAATTGTGACAAAAGTTTATTTGGAGTGTAAAGTAAAAATTAAAATTAGGACCTTGAAAGTCGTGTAAAACACTCACTCAGTTTCACTTTCTTTTCATCCATGAATATTACCATTATTAGATTTCGATATGTGTATCGCTGAGATTAATTAATTAGGACCTTCTTTTTATTGCTGAGATTAATTAATTATTCCAAACGTTCCATTATCATAAATTCATGAGTATTATTCCAAACGTTCCATTATCATAAATTCATCTATAATGTCTTTTTTTCAGGGTGCAGTACTGATAAGCAAATATTAAGAATGGGGTTAATATAATTGAAGCATTAAATCATGGCATGCACGCATGTACTATTTTAATGAATCAATCTCTCTCAATGATTATTATAAAATATAAAAAGAGGTCTGCAAAGTCTTAGCAATAACATCCATAAACTACTTATCAACCACTTGCTGTAGGTAATTACATAGAGAAGGCTCATGTGTCAACCGGCAGAGAAGCTTTAGATATAAAAGCCAATTACAAGCACAATATGGTAAATAGTTAGAGATCAAGGGATAAGAAATTATAATATGAAATCAAAAATTAGAAAGCATCCTTTTTAATGCCATCAACCATTAATAGTTTGCTATACTGAACAATCCCTTTAGACACAATAGAATAACTCTGTCTATTGAGTTATGTGCAACTAGACATGCATCTCCTAGTGCTTTGGTTCTACAATGTTGTATTAAGGAATGAATGAACATTGTACTAAATAGCCTTTAATACAACACACAAGTCAAACAAAATTATGTGTTGTCACGTTCTAATTAACAGTTAAATCAATTAATAGCATGAGCATCAGCATCGGCTTCTAATATGCAATCTCTGTTAATAAATAATACAACCACCATCATAATAGAACAAAACTCTGTTGTATATCACAATAACAATTTATCTCCAATGACTCGGAGTTAATGAATGTGAATGTGAAAGCGTGGTGTGAACAAGAAAAGCATCCAAGAACAAGTATTTGACATCCTGTAAATTTTAATGGGAACCTTTCAAAATCAGCCTACTCTCTCTCTCTCTCTCTCTTTTTAAAATTAAATGAGAAGTGAATTCCAGAAATTATGGTACTACACATCTATTCTTTGCTTTTCTCTTTCAGATCTTTCACGTTCCTGTATAAATTCAACATATTTAAACCTATTTTTACAAACAACCCAAATCATATATATTTTAAATCAATTAACAACATCAACATATCTTGAGACTTTCCTTCTACTTTTAATTGTAACACAAAATTATGAAAACAAAATTGGAGCATAGAAGAAACATCCTTCCATACCTTTGACAAGAATTGTTCAAGAACAGTTACAGCTTCCACAAGTGGAGGATCCAACCTTATTTCCTCCTTAGCCTCTTTTGTTGCAGTATCCCCCATCATCCCTGTCACCCTCTCCTGCCTTCCTACCAGGCAATGAAATTTGTCCTACAACCAAATACACCCATTCAGGCCAGTGGCCAATCACTAAAAAATTCCATTTTAAAATCGTCACACTCTTTGAGTTGCAACGCCAATGAATCAGGCATTACTTCAGATCAAACACAATGAATCAAACAAAATTCGAGGAGCGCAAGTGAAGAAAAAGGGAGAGATTGAGTTACATACACAAATGTCCAAAAAGAGATATTTGAGTTGCAACACCTCCGCTTGTTCCTTTTCCAATGACAGAGAGAAAAAAGAAGAGAAGAGATGAGTGGCAAGTGATGAGCGCTGGTGAGCGACGAGCTGCCAACAAAGCAATGAGAGCCGGCGAGTGACGAACGGCTGTTGACAATTTTAGGTTTCCTAAATCGATAATCTATTACATTTGTTTTTATTTTTTCATATAAATTAATTGGATTTTGGATATCCATTAAATATCCTTATACATCCAATATCTAATTGGATATTTTTAAAACTATCCATATCCACATCCAAAAAGATTTTGGAAGGATATTATGTAATCCAATTGGATTGGATATATGGATATCCAATTTGGATAGACCAATTTGCCATCTTTACCTCCAAGATGGGAAAGTGTAAAAGAATTTGTGAGCATATCTTAAAAATAATGGACTATTGAATGAGGTTGAGATTTAGAGTGCACACATCGATGATAACTCAAAGATTGACATGGTGTTAGAATCTCTACCTAAAACACTAAAGCAGTTTAAACACTAAAGCAAATTAAGGTCACTTATAAAATGAATAAAAGAAATATGACCTTAACAGAATCAATAAACAAACTTCATTCAGCTAGTGAGATTCATCTTTTTGAAAAATCTCATAGAAGCATTAACCTAAATGAAAAATGTACTTCTTCTAAGCCTGAACCAAAATATAAGGGCAAAAAGAAGAAAGCTAGGGAAAAAAAACTGTCTACTAAGAAAGATAGCATGTCAAAAGGAAAACGTTTCAAGTGTAGACAAAAGGGTTATTGGAAAAAAACATTGCGCTAAAATTGTGAAATCAGGTATGGGAATTCTTTTAGTCATAGAGGCCCGTTTAGTTTAGAATCCTATTGATACCTGGGTCTTGGATTCTAGAGTGACTAATCCTGCTTCTAATTCACTTTTTCGATTTAAGGAAACTAGAAAACTGAGTGAAAGAAGCATAAAGTTGTAGCTGGGGACAAGCCAGTTTGTGTCAATAGTGAAGACTAGATCTATTTTATTATCTTTCAATAATGAGACTTTAGTTTTAAATAATTGTCTTTATGTTAAAGACATTAAGATGAATTTAATTTCGGTAGCTTGTTTATCAAAACAAGGTAAGGTATACAGTAAATTCTAGGTTTTCTGTTTCTATTTTGAAAAATAATAGACTATATGTTCGGGTGGATTGGAAGATAATTTATATCATTTAAGTACTTTGATCCATTCAATGCATGATATAGTGATTGAAAATAATGAGCATATATCTAAGACAAGAAAGACTTCTTCCAACCAATATTACCTCTGGCATTTGCTCTTGGGTTATATAAACTTAAATAAGATATAGAGAATGATTAGAGAAAGGCTTCTAAGCCCATTGGAAAACAAATCGTTGATATTCTGTGAATTTTGTTCAGAAGGAAAAATGACCAAAAGGATATTCTTGACCAAAGCAATACATGCAACAATACTACTTGAATTCATACGTATATATGTATGTGGACCAATTAATGTACAAGCTCGAAGTGGTTATGAGTATTTCATCATATTTATTGATGATTATTCAACATACGATTATGTTTATTTAATGCATTAGAAGTTCGAAACTCTTGAAAAATTCAAAGAGTATAGGGTTGAGGCATAAAAGCAATTATGTAAAGACATAGAGAAACTTCAATCTAATCAAGGTGGTGAATATCTCTCTGGAGAATTCAAAGAGTATCTGCTTGAAAATGGGAATATATCTCAACTAACAACTTAAGGTACACCACAACAAAATTGTGTGGCTGAAAAAAAGAAAGAGAACTCTTTTGGATATTTTGAGATCTTGGTTAGTTATTCCTCATTGCCCATTTCATTTTGGGGACTACCACTAGAAACTGTAGTATACCTATTAAACTTAGTTCTATTTAAGTCAGTGCCTAGAACTCTAATAAAATTATGGCCAGGTCGCAAATCAAGTTTGAGACATATCCATATTTTGGGTTCACCAACACATGAGCTAAAACCGAAGGGTGACAAAAATCATTCACGTTCTGAGGTTTGTCCATTTATTAGGTATCCCAAAAGAACAAGGGAATGTTTATTTTATAGTCGTCAAGACAGGAAAGTGATCATCAATACACATTTTGCTTCTTTTAAAGAACAATATATAAATAGCATCAAACCTAAGAGTACCACATTACTAGAAGAATTATCATGTGATCATGTCAATGCTAAGATTGTTCTACCTATTATTTAACAAGAAGAAGAGTAACAACTTGAAGATCATAACAATTTTCCTAAATAATAACCAACTATAGAACCTCGTTGTAGAGGGAAGGTAACTGGATTTCTAGCACAATACATGTTTTTAGGAGAAACTCATGTAGCTATCTAAAATGCTTAAGAAGAAGATCCCATTAGCTACAATAAGGCTCTATTAGATGGAGATGATAAACTATGAAAGAAATGCTATGAACTAAGAAATGAAATTTATGTAATCTAATGAAGTCTGAAAATTTGTAGAAGCACTAAATCGGGTAAAACCTAAAGGGTATAAGTGGATTTACAGGAGAAAAAAAGGAGTAGATAGAAAAGTAGAAATATTTAAAGCAAGATTAATAGCTAAAGGGTACATTAAAAAAGAAATAATCGATCATGAGAAAACCTTTTCACCAGTTGCATGTTTAAATCCATTAGGATTCTGCTCTCTATTGCTGCAATGTTGAATTATGAAATTTAACAAACGGATGTCAAAACTGCATTTTTTAATGGACATCTTAAAGAAGACATCTACATTCAGCAATCAGATAGGTTCATTGCAAAAGGAGAAGAACACGTGGTATGTAAAAGAACAAGCATCATAGTCACAAAACATCAGGTTTGATGAAATGGTTAAATTATTTAGATTTATAGAGAATATGGATGAACTATATGTGCATAAAAAAATTCAAGGAAAGACTATAGATATTTTGGTTCCTTATGTAAATGATATTATCTTAATTAGAAACGATATAGGAGTATTGTTTCAATAAAGAATTGGTTGGCTAAACAGTTTGATATGAAAGACCTAGAAAAGGCAAGTTATATTATTGGTATCAAATTACTTGGAGACTATAATAATAAAACTTTAGCCTTATCCGAAACTACTTATACTGATTAGATACTAGTTAAATTTAGCATGGAAAATTCCAATACTAGTTTGTTAACATTTAGGCATGGAATTATATTATCTACGGATCAGTTGCCTAAGACACCAAAAGAAAAGAGAAAAAGATATGACAAGTTCCTTATGCAGTAGCCATGGGAAGTTTCATGTATGCCACGCTGTATACTAGACCAGATATTTATTTTGTAGTATAGATGGTTATAGATACTAATTTAAACCTAATCTTAACATTGGATTGCAGTCAAGTATATAATTAAGTATTAGAAAAGAACTAAAAATTATATGCTTATGTATTCTAATAATGATCTCATTCTAATGGATTATATTGATTCTAATTTCATGTCAGATAAAGATTTTAGAAAATCAACTTTCAATTATGTGGTTGCGTTGGGAAATAGAGCTAGGAGTTTAAGGAGTGTGAAACAAAGTTGTATCACAAACTCTATAATAGAAACTAAATTTATGGCTATATCTAAAGTTGTTAAAGAAGCTATTTGGCTCCATAAGTTCTTATAAGATCTTGAGGTGTTATCTCTAGTAACTGCACCTCTTAAGCTATTTTGTGATAATAGTGGTGCACTGGCTAAAACTAACCATAAAAAGCAAAAACATATGAAAAGGAAATACCATCTTATAAGAGAAATAGTGCAGAGATGTGATATAGAGGTTACCCAGATTGCTTCAAAACAAAATTTCGCAGATCCTTTTATAAAGGCTATCCCTAGAAAACCTTTTAACCTGCATTTAGAATGTATCGACATGTATGAATTGTCACATATGCTTTGAGAGCTAATGAGAGATTGGTGTGATTATGTGCTCTCTAAAGCATATTGATTTATATATTTATAATAAATACATTTTCTACTTAATAAAATATTTTAGATATTTTTCAAACATCTTAATTGCATAAATATTTTGAATAGGGTCTATTATATCATATTATATGTGTTTAAGTGATCATCATATGGATTCATAGAATACATAAATATAAGTTATCTTTTAATTAAATAAACTGAGTTCGCAATTGAAAAAAGATTTAGGTGCTCTATTTACGTTTAGATTATAGTAAATTCATTCAAATATTTGTTTCAATTATTTATAACTCTATGAAATGAGAGCTATCATGGCACTTCTAGACTTAAATTAATAACACTTGTAGAGTAAATAATGTGTTTTTATTGCACTTTTGTTATATTTTGCTTAAACAATTATCTTAGTTTATTCTTCATAAATTTTATTTGCTTTAAAATAAATTGTGTGCTTAAATCATATGCATAATTGTAAGTGACCAGAATCTCAAATTTCAAGGAAGGAATGCTAATGCAATAGGCCTACAAAAGATGGAAAAGAGCTTGGTGACAAAAGAATCGAAACAAATCTGGAACAATGCAGTTGCTGTAGCCATTGCTGTAGTAACCCTGGAACAACAAAAGAAATTTTTTTATAGAATCTTACGATCTATAGTTTCTTAATCTAGAAGATACGCAACATAGGCTTCCGTTTACCCTAGTTTTCAACTATAAAAGGAGCACACATCATAGGAAAAAAAAGGGCCGTCAATCACGATTGAAAGAAAAACAAAAAAGAAACTAAGAAGAAGATTGAAGAAATGGATACAAGTCTGCACCAATAATAAAATCTGCAGAATATTTGGAATTCAACTTTTCTCATTCAACTCTTCTTTTTCTTTATTCTTTGGTTGGAAATATGTACTTGATGGCTGGAACTTTGTCGTTTGTTTTTCTTTTACAAGTTATGAGCTAAATTTGATTGTAATTGAGTGATAAATAATCTAGATGGTTTCTTGACTGTTCTTATGAGTTACTACATACCTGTTGTAGCACTTTGCTTTAATAAATCTTATTACATTCATTATTTCGGTTGACCTCCCATTTAATTATACCAGTTAAAAGAGAGTCACAAAAGAGCCTTTCTTAGTAGAATTTATTAGAGCAATATTTGATCTTAAGTTGAGTTTCCTGGATTGAGTTTAACTTGAATCCCGAAAGGGCAACACTTGATTTAAGATTTGTAATGAACTGGATATATGGATTCACCTTGTAGGGTAGAGAGAGCACATGCTTGTAATGTAGTATCTTGTGTTGACATAACAACTGGTCATTGTTAGGTTACATAAGGGTATGCGACAGCTGAGGATGCAAGACAATTCTGGTCGGTGCTGTAGCAACTGGTGTTAATTTGACAAGACAATCACCCCATCGAGAGAGTTTGATCATTCAACTACTCCACTCCTATTAATTCTCTTTGTGTTTGAACGTACAATTTAATTTATAATTGCAATTTTACTTTATTGAATTGTTATTCTCATTAGTAAGTCAATTTTATTAATTTGATCAAGCTAAGATAGAAGAAAGTTTGCATCGTTGTGATTGTTGTAGCATTTCTAGTAGCATCAGTCCTTGTGGAGATGATCTTAAATACTCATCACTTTATTACTTATTGTGTAAACTTGCAAATCAACACTAATAGCAATTGAGCTTAAAATTTAACAACAAGTTTTTGGCGCTGTTGCCGGGGATTGATTGTTTATTTTTTAATTGTGAAATTAATTTTGACAGTACCAAACTTTGATCAACTTTGCATGCACAAATACAGACTCCTTGAATTTTAATTTGATTCAGAGATTGAAAAGACCGTAAGAAGATTGAGAAAAGAGCAAAGAAATTTGAAAACTGCAGCAGATATGGATAATTTGTAAGATTTGGAAACTTGGATCCTCGCGTACCACTACAACCTATCAATGTTCAAGAAGATCAAAAGGGGCAAATTAATCAGAGACAACTATAGAACAACAACATCATTTACATGGCAGATGACAGAGATAGAGCCATAAGAGATTATGTTGTATTAACTCCTTAAGTTGTATATCTTGGAATAGTCAGACTTGAAGTGGAAGCTTCCAACTTTGAAGTTAAACCGGTGATATTTCAGAAGCTGTAAACAGTGGGGCAATTTAATAGATTTCCATATGAAGATCCTCATCTTCATCTTAAGTTGTTCTTGGAGGTGAGTGATGGTTTTAAAATTACTGGAGCATCACATGATGCATTGAGACTTAGACTTTTTTCTTACTTCTTAAGAGATCGAGTAAGAGTATAGTTAAATTCTTTACCATCTGATTCTATCACTACATAAAATAACTTGGCTAACAATTTTTTGATAAAATACATCCCACCAACCAAGAATGCAAAATTGCGAAATGAAATCACCTCTTTTCATCAACTTAAAGATGAAAATTTATATAAGGCTTGGCAAAGATTTAAGGATTGCCTAGAAGATGTCTTCATCATGGCATTCCCCATTGCATATAGCTCAAAACCTTTTACAATGGGTTGAATCTAAGCACTAGATTGATGGTTAATGCTTCAGTAAATTGAGCTCTATTATCTAAATATTACACTGAAGCCTATAAAATTTTGGAGAGAATTGCTAATAACAATTATCAGTGGTCATTAATTAAACAAACTATAGCAAGAGGAGTAGTATGGGTATATAATATAAATGCAATTACGGCATTATCAGCCCAAGTAAAATCATTGACGAACATGGTGAAAGCTATGACGTATGTTCTAGCAGCAGTAAAGCAAGTTGTTGAACTATCTTGTGTGTATTGTGAAGAGGAGCATTTATTCGACAATTGCCTAGGAAATCCAGCATCGGTAAATTATGTGGGCAATTTCAACCGACAGAGCCAGAACAATCCATATTCTAATACTTACAACCTTTGATAGAAGCAACACCAAATTTTTCATGGAGCAACCGGAATCAACATGCTCTAGCACCCAGTGGACAAAATCAGGGGCAGAGACACACCAACAGTGATCAATTTAGTTCCTTAGAAACACTTTTTAAAGAATACATCGTGAAGAATGAAGTAATTGTGCAAAGTCAATATATATCTCTGAGAAACCTTGAAAACGAAATTAGACAGCTTGCTATAGTAATGAGTAGCAGACCTTAAGGAAGTTTACCCAGCAACACAGAAGATCCAAGAAGAGAAGGTAAGGAGCATTGCAAAGTGATCAACTAACGATCTGGAAAGAATGTTAATATTCATATTGATGTGGCCAAAAAAAGGTTGGAACTTACTTCCTCTCAAGAAGACCTTCAAGTTAAAAAAGAGTAACAGTAAACCAATTGTAAATATACTGGTGATAGTGGTCAAGTCCCAGCAACCCCAGAAGGAAATTACTCAACACCTATTAAAGTAGATGCGGTAACACCAATAGCAATAACTCAGAATATATCAAAGAAGCAACAATTTGTACCCTCTGAAGTTGTACAATAATTTAGGCATCCATCTCCCTTTCCACAAGATTTTAGAAACAAAAACAAGACAAACAATTCACCAAATTCTTGGAAGTGCTGAAGTAATTACACATCAGCATACCTTTTGTGGAAGCCTTAGAATAAATGCCTAATTATGTGAAATTATTAAAAGATATCTTGGCGAGAAAGAGAAGGTTGGGAGAATTTGAAACTGTCGGGTTAACACAAGAATACAGTTATATGCTTCAGGGTAAGATTCTTAAAAAATTAAAGGATCTAGGAAGTTTCATTATACCATGTTCAATTAGAACTAGATACAATGGCAAAGCACTCTGTGATTAGGGAGCCAACATTAGTCTAATGCCATTATCTGTATTTAAGCATTTGGGAGTTAAAAATGCAGGCCAACAATCACTTTACAATTGGCTAACAGATCTCATGCATATCCTGAAGGAAAGATTGAAGTTGTACTAGTAAAGGTAGACAATTCATTTTTCTAGCGGATTTCATTGTATTAGACTTTGAGGCCGACAAATAGGTACTAATTATACTTGGCAGACATTTCCTAACAACAAGGAAGACTCTAATTGATATGCAGAAAGAAAAGCTAACTATGAGAGTGAATGACCAACAAGTCACCTTTAATGTATTAGAAGCTATGAAGAGTCATAATGAGACATAAGATTGCAATTTTATGAGTGTTATAGATCTTGCTGTAGCAGAAAGAATCAATAGATGCTACAGTATAGAAGTCATCGAAGCTGTTACTTTTGAAAGCCTTGAAGAAGAGGATGTTGCAGCAGCCCAGATAGCATGGTCAAGAGAAAAGCAATCTGACAGACATAATAGATATTTTAAATCTATAGGCTCTCAAACAGAGAAGTAAAGACAATTGTGCCATCTATTGAATAACCTCATACTCTTGAATTAAAATTTTTACCTTCATATTTAAACTATATTTATCTTGGTAAGAACCATACACTCCCTATAATCATTTCATCTTCTTTGAATGTAGATCAAGAAAGAAGCTAGGTGGAGGTGCTTAGGAAATACAAAAAGGTAATCGGATGGACTATGACAGACATTAAAGGAATCGGCCCATCTTTATGTATGCACAAAATTTTGTTGGAGGACTACTACATCAATTCAGTAGAGCAACATAGACGACTAAACCCCATCATGAAGGAAGTTGTGAAGAAAGAAATCATTAAATGACTGGATGCTGGAATCATATACCTAATATCAGACAGTTCGTGGGTAAGCTCAGTACAATGTACTCCAAAGAAAGGAGGTGCAACTATTGTAGCAAATGAAAAGAATGAACTCATTCCTACAAGAACAGTAACTGGATGGAGGGTATGTATGGATTATAGGAAACCCAACAAAGCCATAAGGAATGATCACTTTCCACTGCCATTTATAAATCAAATGTGGGATAAACTCGCTGGCAAATAATACTACTATTTCCTCGATGGGTATTCATGCTACAACCAAATTACTATAGCAATAGAGGACTAGGAAAATATTACATTCACTTGCCCTTACAGAACTTCTTCTTTCAGATAAATGCCCTTTGGTTTATGCAATGCTCCATCAATTTTTTAGAGATGTATAATGTTTATTTTCTCAGATATGGTCGAGCAATCATTGAAAGTATTCATGGATGATTTTTCAGTTTTTGGAGAAGCATACACTGACTGTTTACACAATTTAGAAAATGTGCTTAAAAGGTGTGAGACAACTAACTTGGTGGTTAATTGGGAAAAATGCCACCTCATGGCACAAGAAGGCATAGTGTTGAGTCATAAAGTATCATCCCACGTGGCCATATAACTGTTTCCTCATCACTATTATCCCATGTGGCAACCAAAGCTTTCTTATTGAATTTGTTGAGGAGAGGACATTCCGGTCGAATATGTTCGAATCTCTTGCATTCATAGCAAGTAATTAGCTCTTTCGTCTCCTTTTTGTTTTTGTGACTTCTAAACTTTCTCTGCTCGTTATTCTTCTTGTAGAATTTTCTGAATCTTCTAGCCAACATAGCCAACTCCTCTTCACCCATCTCGCTTTCCTCACCACTATCACGTTTTGAGGCTTTGAGAGTAATGCTCTTCTTCTTTTCCTCATGTCCTTTTTCTGTTGCCAAATCTTCTTCATATGAAATGAGCGAACCAATTAAATCATCAATGGGTAATACATTTAAATCTTTGGCTTCCTCAATGACAGTCTTTTTTGGTCTTCATTCCTTAGGTAGCGATCTAATGATTTTCTTAACTTTCTCGTTATTTGAAAAGGTCTTTCCTAGGGCTCCTAGAGTGTTTAATATGTCCGAAAATCTAGTATACATAAAGTAGACACTCTCATTTTGTTCCATTAGGAATAATTCATATTATCAAGTGTACCTACTTATTTTAGATTCTTTCAGTTGATTAGTGCATTCATAAACAACTTCAAGTTTGTGCCAAATTTCACTAGCACTTCGCAACTAGACACTTTATGAAACTATTTCTTCTCTAGTGCACAAAACAAGGTATTCATAGTCTCGGAATTTAGAGAAGCTTTTCTCTATTCAAATTCATTCCATTCCTGTTAAGGTTTTGGAATATTTTCTCCAACTTCATTTTTAGTCAAAGGCATGAAATATAAGTGTGCAACCCAAGAGGGGGGTGAATTGATATTTTAAAAATTATCCTAACAAAGCCACACAACAATCCAATCTAACGCCTTAATAAATTTGAAAGCAATAAGTTCAATAAAAGCACAATAACAAATTAGTAAGGGAGAAGAGAAATAAACACATTTACGTGGTTCGGCAATCTCCGCCTACGTCTACATCTCCAAGCGATCTAAGCTTGAGGATTTAACTATTCGAGCCTTTCCAAGGCTTCAAACATTTACAATTGACTTCAAGGTGTCGATGAACCTTTACAACAAATAGATTATCTCCCAATCTCTTCACTCAAGTGTCTCACACACTCAAACACTTACAATTAAGATGAAGATATGAAAGTTACAATAAAACTCACTCAAAGAGTAGATATTCAAAATGATGAACAAGAGATGATTCAATGTTTTATGATTTGCGAATTGAGAGCTCAAGATATCTTGTGTGCTTTTTGTTTAAGCTTGCTAGAGGACTTGAAAATGAATTGGATTTGAGTTTATATAGTTTGAGCCCAAAAACTAGCCGTTATGTGTTTTCTGATGATAACCGGCTTGCCACTTTCGAAATTTGGTTAGTCGCTTTTATGTTACCGTTACAATAAAAATTTGAATTTCAGAATATCCGGCATGCTGCTTACGATATCTGGATAGTCGTTAAACTCCAGAAGCTTACTGCCCAAAATCCGGATTGCCGCTTACCATATCCAGTTAGCCGCTTGCTACAATAACTGCTACAATGAAATAGTTTTTAAATTATATTTTGACCCTAAAACTTTATAAAACTGTATTATGGTCCAAAACATTATGAAAGCTTTCAAATATGTCCAATTTCAGAATTTCTAAATAATGCTTTGTCAATCCCAAAACTTTTTGAAATTATGATTTCACCCAAATTATATGAAATTATAAAATGACCCAAAATATTTAAATATTTTCAAATGTGTCCAAATCTGAAATTTTAAAACAATATCAAAGGTTTTAAAATACTTTCATTTTAGTCTAAAACAGTTTAATTCCATAACAACCTTTTCTTATTATAAAAGCACAATTTATAAATCTTTATTTAATCAACACATGTGGTTTGTTATTATTAAAAGGGAAATTTACACCCGTCCACCTGTTTGTTTTGCCTTTTTCAAAAATACACAAACACTTTTTTTTTTCAGCGCGCCACCTGAAGTTTGTTTTTTGTTGCATTCATCCACTTCCGTCTATTTTCCGTTAGTGAATTTAATGGAATGTTAACGAAATGACCTTTTTACCCCTCAAAATTACAATTTAACCCAAAATAAATGGAAATTGAAGATAAATTGGATGGATTTAATTTTTTTCAAATGTGGATGCTAGAAATTGGAGGAAAATAGTGTTTGTTGATTGCTAAATTTAGTGTCCAGAAGCATGAAAGCCAAAAACGGCTTGATGTATGCATTATCGGATTTTCCAGATATTTTCCAGAATGTGTCAATAACTCATTCGGCTTACCGGTTTGATTAACCGGCTGGCTAGTTTTGAGGCAAAATATTGCTTCACGAATTCGGCTTTCTGGATTGAAGAACCGATTAGCCGGTTGTGAGGCAGAACCATGCAAACCGTAATCAGTTTTCTGGATTTGAAGAACCAGCTATCCGGTTTTGAGGCAGAGAGGAAGCTTAGAAAATCCAGCTTTCCGCATTGAATAACTAGATGAGCGGTTTTCGTTTAGTGAGCTCCAAAATACATTTGGCTTTCCAGTTTTTATAACTGGTTGACCGGTTTTGGTCCAGAAATCTTACAAAGCAAATCCGGCTTACCGGTTTGCTAAATCCGGTTATCCGGAATTTGTCTCGAGAGGAATCAATAAAAGAAAGTGGTTTTCCGCTTGAGAGGAAGTGGTATACCGGTTTAGACTTGGAAACCCTTTTGTCTCTAATTGAATTTTGACAAGCCTTTATACTTGTATTAGATACACAAATTTATTTTTGGCTCAAAATTTGATCAATTTTAAATCATTTTGAGATTTAAAAATTTTCAATAAGCCACTCAATGTATGAACCATAAATGCATAAAATAATAAACATATTAACTTAATCAACAAATCATAATTCAAGATCCAATATTCATCATTCCAAGCTCATGTCTTATCTTTATAAAATACTCTTCGCTAAGAGGTTTTGTAAAGATATTTACAAGTTGATTTTTAGTAGAAACTAATTTAATCACAACATCTCCTTTTTGAACATGATCTCTAAGGAAGTGATGCCTAATTTCTATATACTTAGTCCTAGAATGTTGAATGAGATTCTTGGATAGATTTATAACACTAGTATTGTCACACAAGATAGGTATTTGATCGAGTTTAATACCATAGTCTCTAAGGGTTTGTTTCATTCAAAGAATTTGTGCACAACAACCACCTGCGGCAATATATTCTGACTCGGTGGTTGAAAGCGCAACTGAGTTTTGTTTCTTACTAAACCAAGAGACTAGTGAATGGCCTAAGAAGTGACATGTTCCACTAGTATTTTTTCTATCAACCTTATATCCGGCAAAATCGGCATCCGGATAGCAAGTTAAGTCAATATGAATTCCCCTAGGATACCAAAGGCTAAGATTAATGGTGCCAATCAAATATCAAAAAATTTGTTTGACAACAAGCATGTGTGACTCTTTAGGACCATATTGAAATCTAGCACACAAGCATACACTAAACATAATATCAGGACTACTAGCAGTTAAATAGAGTAAGGATCCGATCATACCTCGATATGTCTTGATATCAACTTCCTTACCTTTCTCATCTTTGTCCAGCTTGATGGTAGTACTCATTGGAGTGCTTTTTGCCGTTCCATTATCATAGCAAAATCTTTTGAGTAGATCTTTCACATACTTGACTTGATTTATGAAAATTCCTTCCTCGTTTTGTTTGATTTGGAGTCGAAGGAAGTACTTCAACTTTCCCATCATACTCATCTCAAATTCTTTGCTCATACATGATGAAAATTCTTTACACAACAACTCATTAATAGAACAAAAAATAATATCATCAACATAAATTTGAACAATAAGTATATCTTGGTTTTTATTCTTAACAAATAAAGTTGTGTCCGCTTTTCCCATCAAAAAATTATTATCTAGCAAGAAGTTTTTAAGCCTATCATACCAAGCTCTAGGTACTTGTTTTAGTCTATACAAAGCCTTAGATAACTTATACACATGATCTAGAAATTTTTTATTTTCAAAACCAGAAGGTTGTTTCACATAAACTTCCTCTATAATATAACCATTTAAGAAAGCACTCTTGCCATCCATTTGACATAAAATAAAATCCTTATGACATGCATATGCTAACAATATCCTAATGGATTCTAACCTAGCTACAGGTGCAAATGTTTCACAAAATCAATTCCTTCTTCTTGATTATAACCTTGAGCCACTAATCTAGCTTTATTTCTTACAACCACACCGGATTCATCCATTTTATTTCTAAATACCCATTTAGTGCTTATAATGGATTGATGTTCTGGATTACAAATTAATTCCCACACATTGTTTCTCTCAAATTGATTCAACTCCTTTTGCATTGCCATAATCCAAGATTCATTATTTTTCACATCCGCAAAAGATTTTGGTTCAATTTGAGAAATAAATGCAGTATGCTCACATTTGTTCCTAAAAGATGATCTAGTTATAACACCTCGTGAGAGATCTCTTAAAATTACATCCTTAGGGTGAGAAGAAATATACTTCCACTTCTTAGGGAGTATTTGAGAAGTACCTTCATTTTGCTTTGCATTTGTTTCTTCATGATGTTCCTCTTGAATTCCATATGGTGCATCTTTTTGGTTGTCATTTGATGCTTCTTCTTGTTGTTCTTCTTCTGCGTTATCATCAATAACGACTTTCGCCGTAAAGGAGGGGTTAGACTCATCAAATGTAACATGCATAGATTAATCCACAACCAAAGTTTTTTTTATTATAAACTCTATAAGCATTGCTTAAGTTTGAATAACCAAGAAAAATAACAACATCAAATTTTGGATAAAATTTACCAAAATTATCTTTTGTGTTCAAAACAAAACATTTGCGTCTAAAGACTTTAAAATAGCCAATGTTGGGTTTCCTATCTTTCCAAAGCTCATATGGAGTTTTATTAAGATTATGTCTAATTAACACACGATTCAAAACATAACAAGCGGTGTTGACGGCTTCGACCCAAAAATACTTAGGCAAAGAATTTTCATTCAACATGGTCCTACCAATTTCTTGAATGAACTTATTCTTTCTCTCTACAACTCCATTTTGTTTAAGAGTCCTAGATGATGAAAATTGATGCTCAATGCCAAAATCATTACAAAAATTCTCAAAAGCATAATTTTCAAATTCTCCACCATGATCACTTCTAATACAAGAAATACTACATCCCTTTTCATTTTGAACCTTTTTGCAGAAAACTTTAAAAGCATCAAAGGCATCATCCTTATTAGCTAAGAATAATACCCATGTGAATCTAGAGTAATCATCTACAATTACAAAAGCATAATATTTGACATTTAAACTAGCATGTCTAGAAGGACCAAATAAATCTATGTGAAGAAGTTGAAGTGGTTTTAAAGTAGAGATATGATTTTTGTTTTTTAAAGAGGTTTTGATTTTGGCAAGCTTCACAAATTCTATCTTTTTGAAAACTGATTTTTGGAAAACCTTCAACCAAATCATTTTTCACGATTTTTGAAATCAAATCCATGCATGTATGACCTAATCTTCTATGCCACAACCAACCATCATCATGCAATGCGGGGAAACATTTATCATTTGTGGATGCACAATCTATATTAATGGTATAGACATTAACGCATCTATTTCCTATAAATAAAACCTTGCCATCATATGCATTCTCAATAACATATTTTGATTCATCAAAGATAACTAACTCTATATCCTTTATCACATAGTTGACTAATGCTAAGCAAGTTGTGTTTTAAGTTTTCAACCAAACATACATTTTTAATGAGAGTAGAGGATACATTACCGACATTGCCAATGCCAATGATTTTTCCTTTTGAATTATCTCCAAATGATACATCTCCACCATTTTCGATCTTGGTAAAACTTGAAAACCAATAATAATTCCCGGTCATGTGTCTTGAACAACCGCTGTCCAAGTTCCACTTTTTCTTCTTCTTCTTCAAGCCCTGTAGAGAAAATCTCAAGTTTTAGGTACCCAAATCTTTTTGGGTCCTTGAGAATTAGTAATGGTTCCTTTTGGAACCCAAACACATTTCATACCATAATATGCATTTTTCTTCACCGGACATCTATTTTTCATATGATCATCTTGATTACAATAATAACATACAATTTGATTGTCAATAGATGTATTCTTCACAAAATAACTCTTGTAATATTTTTGTATCAAGTTTGGCTTAGAACCAATGCCTCCTTTGTCAATACACATTTTTGTGAGTCTACCAAGTTATCCAACATCTTTTGACCATTTATAAATTTTAGCACAATCTCATTTAGTTCATTACTCTTCTTTCTAAGCATTTCATTTTCATTTTTCAAATCATTCACGTGTAACTCTAAATGCTTATATGAAGTGCTAGAATTCTTAAATAATCCAACTCTATCACACAATGTTCGATTCTCTAATTCTAGGCATGTAATCTTTACACTAAATGATTCAATTTCATTTTTAAGCTCTATCATTTTCTTTTTAAGACATATATTCTTTTTATCAATCTTCATCAATTCATCATGAAAATCCTTAAAGGTATCATGTAATTCATCGTATGTAAAAGAAAACTTACCTCATCAACTTCATTACATGATTCTTCCCCAAAGGCCATGAGAGCTAGATTAGTCATCTCTTGTTGCTCTTCATCATTGCTTGTTTCCTCATCACTATCATCCCACGTGGCCACCATAGCTTTCTTCTTAAATTTGTTGAGGAGAGAGGACATTTCGGTCGAATGTATCCGGTCTTCTTATATTCATAGCAAGTAATTGGCCCTTTCTTCTCCTTTTTGTTTTTGTAACTTCTAAACTTTCTCTGCTCGCTATTGTTCTCGTAGAATTTTTTGAATCTTCTAGCAAACATAGCCAACTCCTCATCATCCATCTGGCTTTCCTCATCACTATCACGTTTTGAGGCTTTGAGAGCAATGCTCTTATTTTTTTCCTCATGTTCTTTTGCTACTGCCAAATCTTCTTTATATGAAATGCGAGAACCAATTAAATCATCAATGGGTAATACATTTAAATCTTTGGCTTCCACAATGACAGTCATTTTTTGTCTCTATTCCTTAGGTAGCAACCTAATGATTTTCTTAACTTTCTCGCTATTTGAAAAGGTCTTTCCTAGGGCTTTTAGAGTGTTTACTATGTCTATAAATCTAGTATACATAGAGTACACACTCTCATTTTGTTCCATTTGGAACAATTCATATTATCGAGTATACCTACTTATTTTAGATTATTTCACTTGATTAGTGCCTTCATAAACAACTTCAAGTTTGTGCCAAATTTCATTAGCACTTTCGCAACTAGACATTCTATGAAACTCTTTCTTATCTAGTGCACAAAATAAGGCATTCATAGCCTTGGAATTTAGAGAAGCTTTTCTCTTTTCGAATTCATTCCATTACCGTGAAGGTTTCGGAATATCTTCCATAACTTCATTTTTAGTCAAAGGTATGAAAGGACCATTATTAACGATTTCCCAAATTTCATAATCTAAAGCTTGCAAATAAATGGTTAAAAACCTATTCCTCACCAGTTCTGGAGTTCGCTACAAACAAATGTTCATACCTTATACAGATACTCTACGTTTGTATGCAGTTTTTGAAACATCATCTCCATACAGTTAGATCTCACAAAAGTTCTTAGAGTTCTGTCCAGAAAACCATTCCCAGTTTCATCATCCTTCACCTCTTTGGAAAAATGAACAATTTTTCATTCACCTTCCTTTCAAACTCAATGAAGACATCAACCCCACAGAAGCTTCACACCCGGGTATGTCTCCTTCAGATCTCTTGCTTGCTAAACAAGAATGTTCTCAGTTACTTCAACAAGGTCTTATTGAGTCTATTGATTCAGATTGGGCTTGTCAAGCCTTTTATGTTGAAAAACGATCTGAATTAGTTCGTGGAAAAAAGTGATTAGTGATTGATTACCAGCCACTCAATTCTTTTTTAAAAGATGATAAGTTTCCCCTTCCAAAAATCTAGACCCTGTTTGTCCATCTCCAAGGGGCTCGTATCTTCTCTAAGTTCGATTTGAAAGCTGGTTTTTGGCAACTTGGTATTTCACTAATTGACCGTCACAAAACTGCATTCTACATCCCTGATGCCCATTTCCAATGGACGGTCATGCCTTTTGGTCTCAAAGTGTTTTCCTTAGCTTGGGTTTATCGGACATTATAACCTATAAATTACCATAACATGAAACTACATAAGAATTAATAAATTAATTAATAATTACAAGCTTAATTAACATGCTTAAATAAATTAAACAATTCATTTTTCTTCATCTTTTCCATTTTAAAATAATATTATTAGTGAAAAATAACAATAATAAATCAACTCAAACTAATAAATCACAAAACTAATTTTAAAAAAAAAGTCAATCAAACATTCAAAATAATAAATTAAAATAATATGTAAAATAAATCAATAAAATCTATCTAAGAAAAATAAATAATTTGTACAAGTTCTAAAAGTATAGTAACATACCAATAGAAAAATGTATAGATTGCACAGAAATTGGAAAATATGAATGGATGATGAATTATGATTTGTGAAGCAGTGAAGGTGAATTGATGAAGAATGAAGAATCGTGAAGGGTTTGGAATTTTTTTTTGTTTTTTCTAATGGTATTGGTGGAAGTAAAGGAAAAGTAATAATGATCGATGGTATCTTGTAATTAACAGTTGATGGTATTTTCATAATTAATAATTAATGGTATTTTCATAATTTTAATCAAACTCACTGATTTTTTTTTCTTATACCGGGCTACAGCCCGGTATAGCCCACTAACAAATCCGCTCCTGAGGGGGCTAATGGTGCTTAGGAGTAGCTCAAGTGTACTCAGGGGATAACTAAGGCGGTCTCACAGAATATTAAGTATAATCGGGGTATCTTAGATAAGCTCATACGTGAAAGGCAATCTTGACCTCATATTAAAAATACTGTAAAATAAATATAAATATTAAGAGCACATAATGTTTACATGATTTGGCCTTTAACTTATGTCCATGGGAGCAAGTCATCACCAATTCATTATATAAATGAAAGGTCGCAAAACATTTCCTGTTATTCAAGATGAATAATAAGGATGGCAAAACATCGGGTTTGGGCTGGGTATGCGCACCCTTTAGGCACGATTTTTTGATCCAGGCCTCAGTTGCCTGATTATAGTAAATTTAAAAAATGTATCATTAAATTTTTAATACTTAAGAATAATTCTTTCTGCATCCTTTTTATTGTAAAGTTAATTCATTCAACTAGACTAGGATGAGGAATCCAACTCTAGGTATTCTTTTAATGACATGGTCTAACAAAGACAACTCCAAGAAACCATTTAGTAAATTATTCAATCTAAACTTCCATTAGAATGTATGTGTGTGGCCATGCACAATAAATAGTAGAGATTCATATAAAAAGAGTTGCAATTATTCATAGGTAATTGATGAAACGCAGTTGAAACAATTTTTCTAAAGACTCAGTATCATAGTTTCTTATTGATAGAAATCTTGGCCCAAAACAAACATACAAGCTGATATTATACAGCTGGCTACTCTAAGTGTAAGGCTGTAGGCTATGCATGCAGTGACGATAGAGACCGGAGGTGCAGTGCGTGCCGCCAACGCCAACAACATTAGCTGGAGGTGCAGTATGGTACGGTGCTTGGGATGCTGCTGGTGCAGCGCTGTAGATGCGATGAATGGTGGGTTGTGGAGGTGTAGTGAACGATGGTTGGTGGGTTGTGTTTGCTTGGAGAGCTGGAGGTGGCGGCTTGTGTTGTGTGTGTGTTGTGAGGAGAGTTTAGGTTTAGGGTTTGTAAATGGGTAAAGGGTTTATTTGTGTTTCTTTATTTTTAATTTTTTTTAAATTAAAAAAATTTAATCGGGCATCAATCTGGGTTTCAGGTTTTTTGGCTCACGCTTGGATCCATGCATGGAAATAGTCAATATTGACTTTTCAATTTCTAAAACCATTTTATTTATTAATTTGGGCTGGATTTTACCCAGATCACATAGGTTGGGTTCGGTCTGAATACAGGCCAAGTGATTTTTTGTAATCTCTATTGAATAACAAAAACCAGATAACTATTTGGTGTTGATAAAGATAAAGATGGTGAATAAAGATATGGAGAGTGATAATATAGTGCGAAAAATGATAAAGGTGGAGAATAAAAATGACCTCCCCAAAATAGAGAATTGTATAATGATCTAAACAATGGAGAGAGAGAAAAAAATAGAGAGATAAAGAGAGTGGAATGAGGAGAGAATGAGAGAGAGGAGTGGAGAGCCACAAATATTAGTTAAATAAGACATTTATATAGTAGGATCTAGTGGTAAAGAAAGTGAATAAAAGTTAGTCCTAGATATCATCTTTAGGTTAAAAAAGAGAGAATATTTTAGAGCTATTTGTCATATTTAGGGAAAAAAAGCCAAGAATATTCTATTTGTAGTAGGTTTATTCTTTCCTATATTAACCTAAAGTGTCCAATCTTGACGACTTGACCGTTAATTTTTAGGCCCATCTAATATAGTAAATTGTTCCAAATGGCATCTTTATATTGCTCCAAGTATTATGCTTATTTTTCCTTTATTGTTCACATATCATTCATTTATTGGTACAAAAATATCATCTAAATTCACCCTCAATCAGATCCTCCTAGCTTCATGTGTTGGAAGAATTCAAGCACAAGAAACTAAAAGACAAAATTTGGTGTTAATGGTGTGTGGCTACTTCTAGTTACTCATTTACTTGTCTTGTAACCTTTGGGAGAAAGTGAGGTAACCAAGGGAGCTCCGGCCCCCAGACAAAACAAAAATTAGCAATAAATATCTTTTATGGTGACTTATTCTAGAGTTTTCTTAGTTCTCTAATCATGGCCGATGTTATCTTAGTTCTCTAATCATGGCCATTCTCTCATGGGCTTTCTTAGCCCTGATCTTGGTGATTTATTTAGAAGATTTCTTAGCTCTTTGATCATGATGATTTATTTAGTAATTTTATTAGCTCATTTTGTTCATGGCAAGTTGCTCAAGAGCTTTCTTAGTCCTATGATCTTGGTGATTTTCTTAGGAGCTTTATCTCTCTGATCATGGTGATTTACTTAGGAGGTATCTTAGCTCCTTATGATAGTGTTTTCCTCAAGAGCTTTCTTAACTCTATGATAATAGTGATTTATTTAGGAGCCTTCTTAGCTATCTAATCATGGCGATTTATTTAGGAGCTTTCTTAGCTATATGATCATGGCGGTTTATTCAGGAGCTTTCTTAGCTCTCTAATCATATGCTGACACAAATATGGTTATAGAGTATAGCGATACACACAGATTTCATGGGAGAGGAGTTCTTAATCCCATGTATAAGTAACCTTACTAAGGTACCCTGTTATTGGCAATTTGTTCATGTTCACAACTCTTTATTAGCAATTAGTATATGTTAGTTGAAACAAGAATAACTAATAAGATTGATTCAAGTAACTTGAGCTCAATCAAATTTGCGGAAGCCCATTGAAGGAATCACACAGGATAAATGCATGAGTCAAATTCGTGAAGTTTCCAAATAATCACTTCCTTGAAATAGGAAGTTGGCTTACACATTATGGCAGGAAAATATGTTACTTTACTTTTTAGATACTTTTTCGTTTCTAGAGGTGGCTAGTACAAAAACAAATTAATTTTAATTGTCGAGTTTCTATTTTAATTGATGTAAGGCATTGAAGTCTATTAGGATTCTGATTTGATTTAGATTCTTTTCTATTTGCTTAGTTTAGAATTCTAATTTAATTTCAATTCTTTCCTATTCGTTTATATTAGGATTTCGATTTAATTTTGGTTTAGGATTTATTTCCAAAAATTCTTATAACCAACCCTATATAATGTACTCACATCCAATAAACAGAGATAGATCAATTTTGATGCAATTAGTGAGAGAATTAATTCTCTTTGGTTCTTAAATAAACTCTTTGAACTTATGGAATTTCCATGCCGTTCTAACTCTTAACTTATCAATCAAATCATCCATAACGAATTGTGGCGTCCTCACATACCAAGGCTCATGCTTCCATTAAGCATCGGGTCGCGATTCCATTTAATTCTAGGTTCATTCTAAGGGTGTTCACGGATTGGATTTTGCTGATTGGACATCAATCTATATCTAATCCATGATTTTGCAGATTATAAATTTTCAATCGAATCCAATCCATGGATTAGTAAAACTCAATCTAAATCCAATCCATATTTTTGTGGATTGGATGCGGATTTGACCCAATCATATCCAATCCACCATTTGGTGGATTGATTTGCGAATTAAAATTTTTTAATTTTTTCCAATGCACAAAGTAATTAAATTAAAAAATATAATCTAAAAATAATTTATTAAATTAAAAAATCTAATGTAAAAATAATTTTACTACTAGTTAAATTCAAATTAAACAAGAATTAAAAAAATTAATTGTTTAAATAAAACTAGAATAATTCATTCAAATTTTCAAAATATAACACCGAAATTTTTTTTCATTTGTTTAGATCAATACGTGAAAATTAACTAAATTATGAATTTAAATATTGAAACTTGAGAGTTTGGATGTAATTGGAAGAATTAAGAAACTTGAAGAGCTTGCAAAGAAAGTAAGAAATTAAGCTTAAGTACCTTAAGTGATGAAGTAAAACAATGATGACTTGTAGATGTGATAGGGTAGAAATTTGGTGTTATATGCCAAAATATTTTGTTTGGCTTAGGGTTTTTGTTTTGCTTTAGAATTTTTGATATTTAGGAAGCTATATTTGTTTATTTAATTATTCAAATATTTAATTATTTTATATTTTATATTGTTATCGAATAAAGATATAATATTGTGTTAATTTAACTATACTTTAATTACTTTAATATTGTTATTGAGTAAGTAGCATCCCTACCTTTATGAATTTTATTTTTTAATTAAATAAAAACTTAATTTTTGAAAATTTACAGAAGTAAATTCATAACCCATCCATCGACTACGGATATTTAAACTTTCAATCCAATTCGATTTACCAATCCACAAATAGGATTTTTATAAATTGGATTTTTGTGGATCGGACGGATTGAGCAAATCGGATTGGATTATGAAAACCCTTAGTTTATTCGATCTTGGAGACTAAATTGATTAAGGTTACGTCAGTTCTTAATGGGGTTCGTATTATTTTGGTATCATAGCTTAGGCACCAAGGTCAGATTCATCTATCTTTATTGTTTTCCACTCTTGATTGAAATTTTTTATTCTTGTTCTAGTATTAAAAAAAGGACAATAAAAAAAATCATGAATAGTGTTGTGTATAGTGCCACATGAAAGTATCGCATGAACAATATTTTTAGGGTTTCTTTTTATCAATCTTGCATCCTTGTGGTTTAATTCTCCTTAAATCCGTAAATTTTATCTATTCATTTCCCTTAAAAAAAAGTCCTTGGTCTACACGTAAAATCTTTTGTCCATTTTCTATTATTTGTGTCTTGAAGAGTCCGAAATTAGTTTTACCCCATATGTGAAAGTTCTTGTCCGAAATTTTCATAATTTGTGCTTCTGAAACCTAATCTACGTACGAATTGTATTCTTACTTTTGAAATTCGAGTCTCTTTAGTGTAATCTTGAGAATTGCTACTGAAACTTGACATTGATTTGATTAGTTTGATAAGAACTGGATGATAATTACTATGAGTAGAAAAAGACAAGAGAGTATGAGCATATTAGAGGGTAAAAGCCAATAAATTTGAGTGAAATACAAGTGGAATTGAGTGAGTCATTTTCTTAAGTGAAAATATGTAAAGGAGTGAGGTGAGGTCATTTCCATATTATTTCTAACTTTTTTTTGCAGATATTAATCATGTCTTACAACTCAGAACGTAATACAAATGAAAAGGACCAATACGCAACAACTTAAAATTTGCATTCAAGTATTGATGGGAAAGATAAGAAGGATGATGAGAGCTGAATTAGAGCACATATACGAGTGTTTGGATCAAGTAGAGAAAACATGTGTGGGGCAGCCCCTACCTGCTCCCTAAGCATGAATAAGGGAAAGAGCTTCGGCTCGAGGAGAGATCAATGACTATTATAGGGATGAGTATGATGAAGGGGAGGACTCAGTGGGTAGTTATAAGAGAGATGGACGGGGTAGGAGACCTAGGAATAAGAATGATGGTTTGGGTGGCATAAAGATGAAGATCTTATCTTTTTAAGGTAAATCTGACCCGGAAGCATACCTTGAATGGGAGAAGAAAATAAAGTTCATATTTGATTGCCACAATTATTCAGAGGCAAAAAAGGTGAAATTGGCTGTAATTGAGTTTTCTAACTATACTATTACTTGGTGGGATTAGCTTGTTATAAACAGAAGGCGAAATAGGGAACGTCTAGTTGAAACATATGATGAAATGAAATCATTGATGAGAAGGTGTTTTGTACCTAACCACTACTATCGAGATTTGTAACAAAAATTACAAAGTCTTACATAGGATAGTCGAAGCGTGGTGAATAATTACAAAGAAATTGAGATTGCCATGATTAGAGCAAATGTAGAGGAAGATAGAGAAGCTGCCATGGCACGATTCTTAAATAGCCTTAATTGAAAGATTGCAAATATGGTTGAGTTGCAACATTATATGGAGATTGAGGAGATGGTCCACAAAACCATCAAGATTGAGTGCCAACTAAAAAGGAAGGGTAAACCCATCGAGCCCTCCTCGCACAATTCACAAGGTAACACCGTGACTCACACTATTATGAATCATGACATTAAGTGTTTTAAATGTCAAGGTAGGGGGCACATTGTAAGTGAATGTGTGAATAAAAGAGTTATGGTGTTATGGGATAATGGTGAGATTGTGACTGAAGATGAAAAAGAAAAAAAATGAGATGTCATCATTGGAGGACGTCGAAGATGAAGATTATATAGCCCTTGGTGAATTGACTTTAGTAGTTGGGAGAGATTTGAGTGTGCAAGTCAAAGAAGATGAAGCAATGCAACAGGAAAACATTTTCTATACTAGATGTTGTGTTCAAAACAAAATATGTAGTTTGATTATTGATGGAGGAAGTTGTACTAATGTTGCTAGTACTATCATGGTCGAGAAGTTAGGGTTTTCAGTACTTAAACATCCACAGCTGCACAAACTACAGTGGTTGATTGCCAGTGATGAGGTAAAAGTGAACAAGCAAGAAATAGTGACTTTTTGGATTGAAAAATATAAAGATAAAGTGTTATGTAATGTAGTACCAATGCAGGCTTGACACTTATTACGTAGGCAACCTTGGCAATTCAACAGATGTGTGAAGTATAATGGCTTCACCGATAAATATTCATTTATATTTAATCAATGCAATATCATTCTTGTTCCATTGACACCAAAACAGGTTTATGGAGACCAACTAAGTCTATAGAGAGAGAGTGAGCAAAAGAAAAGAGAGAAAAAGGAAATGAAAATAAAAAACCGGTCAAGAAAAGTGAGAGAGAAAAGACAAGAAAACGCGGCCATTGAGAGAAAATATGAGGAAAAACAAAAGAATTTCTATGCAAGAGTGAGTGAGATAAAAAAAAAAGGTGTTGTTTTCACATTAGCCAATGATTGTACTTTTGTACAAAGAAGCATTTTTAAACACTATTGAACTTGACTCTACTTTGCCTAGTTCTATTACTTCTCTCTTACATGAATGTGAAGTTGTCTTTCTCAAGGAAACACCACATGATTTGCCTCCAATTCGAGGGATTGAGCATCATATTGATTTTGTACCTGATGCAACAATTTCAAATTAACCAACATAGAAGAGCAACCTGGAAGAGACAAAGAAACTTCAAAGGCAAGTGATTAGTATTAAAAATTGTTTAATTATCAAGCGATAATAATATTATTTTGTGCTTATGTTATAATTTATATTTGTATTTGTGTAATATATTAGGAATTATTAATTATGTTTTAAATATACTTAATTTTGTGTATTTTTATGTGTTTGTTAGGTAAAATATTAATTTCACGTAATTCAAGGCTCTGAACAGATAAACGGAGGACAAATTTGGACTCCGAAGGTCCGAAAACTAGGGATGACAATGGGGTAGGGTGGGGGTGGGGAGGCTTACCCAATTCCCCATCCCATTAAAAGTTTTTGTTTCTATTCCCTACCCCATTCCTCAATAAATTTAGTGGGTTGGGGATGGGGAATCCCCACGTGGGGAATGATTTCCCCATCCCCACCCCATTCACCATTTTTCTATTTTATAGTAAATATAAATATATGATTTCAGTAAATTAAAAATTAGAAACTGAAAATAAAATCATCATCATATTATGAAGTATTTAATTTTTTTAAATCTCAAAAAATTTGAAACAATATCTTAAAATGATATTCAAAGTGAAAAATATTTAAAGAGAGCAACACCTTAAAAGAGAAAACAAAACATAATAATGTTTTAAAATTAAAAAATATTGTAGGGTTTGCTTTTATTCATATCTTGTTTACATTACATAAAAATTAAAAAAATTATTAATTGATATTATAGTTGATAAAATGAAAATTATTAAATAAGAATTTAAAACATATTTATATATAATGAGGATTGGGGTGGGGATGGGGTGGGGAGTGCAATACCAAACCCCACCCCATTAACAATTTGGGGATTATTTTTCCCCCACTCCCTACCTCATTCCCCAAAAATTATTAAAAATTTTCCCCATTTTGGGTGGGGCTCCATGAGATCCACCCCAAATGTGGAGGATTTTGTCATCCCTAACGAAAACCTTAAGATCAGTTAAGATCGGCTTAAAATTAGGCTTGTATAAAAATATTTGACTTTTCATGTTGACTGAGTACTGATTGGATGATGAAATAAGCTTACAATAGATGTGAGTACATGGGATGGCTGGCAATTTTGACTAAATCTCAACTGTTTATGATTCAATGGCCATAATTGTGCCACGTGGCAATGGTTGGTGAAGCAAGTTGTAAAATCCGAATCTTTGTATTTGGATCGACCCGATCCACCCATTAACCCACCAAATCTCAATCGTTCTTTTGCCAAATCAGACGAGTCAAATGATGCCATGTGTGATGTTGACTTTTGAAGTTTAACTAACATTGGATCTTGATCTAATGGTTGTGAGGAGCACATGCATGAAACTTATGATGGACTGCAAAACACTGGATTATGAATTTATTTTTCTATAAATATAGCCTCATTTTTATGTTTTTAATCATCTCTCTATATCTCTCTTCTTCTCAAATTCTCTCCATCACCCTACAATCTTGATTTTCAGGTGTGTTTTTAATATTTTGTATAATTATTTTTATTAATAAATTTAGTTTTATCTTCAATTTAATTTTTTTATTGCTTTTAATTATGTTTAATTTAATTTTAATAATTCTTTTTTTCAATTATGCTTAACTAAATAATAATAGTTAGGGTAATGTGAAACTCTTAAAAATAAATATGATTTAATCAAATTCTATCTTTAATTTTATAAATTAAATTATTTTCTATTTAATTTTATACACATTTTATATTTTAAATTTTGATTTATTGTAGACAAACAAATGAATTTGGCACAATAAATTTTTAATATCCTAATATAAGGTATGGTAAAATTCTATTTTAACTTATTGTAGACAGATTAAATTTTGGCACAATAAATACTTAATCAATCATAAAATTAAAGGGAAAATAATAATAATTTATATAATTAATCTTTCGGGCAATAAATCTAAAAAAAATGACAAAAGGAATTTATTATGTTTTATTTACTTCTAAGAGTGGATCCACAACCCTAACTAATTCAATTTCATAGTCTTATTTCAATTAAGTTGTTTATATTTAAGTTTTTCTTAATTTTTAGATAAAATAAAATAAACAAATTAAATTTTTTCTCTGTGGATCGACCTCGGACTCACAAAGTTATAATACAACAAGACACTCTTATATTTGGGAGTTAAAAATTACTTTTAAGTTGTTTCAGCAAGTTAATAAATTGATATAAAAAAGGTTATGTGAGAGAAAGCATGAGTCCATTTGCAGTTCTGGTTTTATTAGTCCTTAAAAAGGATAGAACGTGGAGGATGTGTGTTGACTGTCGAGCCATTAACAACACAATGATAAAGTATCAACATGTCATTCCTAAGCTAGATGATATACTTGATGAATTGGATTAATCTTGTGTATTTTCTAAAATTAACCCGAAAAGTGGATATCATCATATTAGAATGAAGATGAATGGAAAATTGCATTTAAAACAAAATATGACTTGTATTAATGGTTAGTTATGCCTTTTGGTCCAACTAATGCTCTGAGCACCTTTATAAGATTTATGAATCATATTTTGCGAGCTTTTATTAGCAAATTTGTTGTTGTTTATGTTGACGATATCCTCATATATAGCAAAAACTTGGACGAACATATAGTACATTTGGAATCTGTTTTAGATGGGCTTAAGAAAGAAAAGTTGTTTGCTAATTTGAAGAAGTGTATCTTTTGCACCGATAAACTTGTGTTTCTAGGATTTATTGTGAGTGCACAAGGTATACAAGTTGATGAGGAAAAGGTACGTGCAGTCCAAGAGTGGCCGAGTCCCGCAAGCGTAAGCAATGTGAGAAGCTTTCACAGGCTAGCTAATTTCTATCAGAGATTTGTGAAAGACTTTAGCATATTGGTTGTACTACTTATCGAAGTAATTAACAAAGACGTTAGATGCAAGTAAGAAGAAGAACAAGAGAAAGTGTTTCAAATAATTAAGCAAAAACTACCTAAGCTCCCTTATTGTCCTTGCCTAACTTTAATAAAATATTTGAAATCGAATGTGATGCCTTAGGTATTGGTATTAGTGCAGTTCTAATGCAGGAGGGATGGCCAATTGCTTACTTTAGTAAGAAACTACGTTGGGCAGCCTTAAACTACCCTACTTACGATAGAAAGTTGTATGCGTTGGTTCAAGCGTTAGAAACATGGCCGCACTACCTATGGTCTAAGGAATTCGTAATTTATACCGATCATGAGTCCTTAAAACACCTTAAAGGCCAACACAAATTGAACAAAAGGCATGCTCAATGGGTAGAATTCGTAGAGACGTTTTCGTATGTCATTCGTTACAAGTAAGGTAAGGAAAACGTTGTTGCAGATGCACTTTCCCATAGATATGTCATAATCTCGACACTTAATGTTAAATTGCTTGGTTTTGAACATATTAAAGAATTATATGCTGATGACCATGATTTTAATTTTGAATACGAAGATTGTGAAAAGGTCGTGGTTGGTAAGTACTTTAGGCATGATGGTTACTTATTTCGGGGCAATAAATTGTGTGTATCTAATTGTTCTTTAAGAGATTTGTTAGTAAGAGAATCCCATGGAAGAAGGTTGATAACGCATTTTGGAGTCGTAAAGACTTTAGCAATTTTTGCAAGAACACTTCTATTGGCCACATATGAAACGAGATGTTGAGAGACTTTGTAGTAGATGTGTCACTTGTAGGCAAGCCAAATTGAAAGTGCAGTCTTATGACTTATACACCCCATCGCCAATACCTAGTACACCTTGGACTAATGTTTCATGGATTTTGTATTAGGGTTACCTAAGTCTAAATGGAGGAGAGACTCAATTTTTGTGGTTGCCGATAGATTTTCAAAGATGATACTTTTAATCCATGCCATAAAACGAATGATGTTTCTAATGTCACTAATTTATTATTTAGGGAAATTGTGAGGCTGCATGGTAAGCCCAAGACAATTATTTCTAATAGGGATGTTAAATTTTTAAGTTACTTTTCGAAAAGATCATGGGAAAAGTTAGGAATTAAGTTATTTTTTTAACTACTTGTCACCCTCAATTGATGGTCAAACAGAAGTTTTGAATAGAACTTTATCTACTTTGTTATGGGTTATCATTAAAAACAACATAAAAATTTGGGAAAATTGTTTGCCATATGTTGACTTTGCTTATAATCATTCTGTTCATTTTACTACTAAATATTCACTGTTTGAAATCATTTACAGTTTTAATCCTTTAACCCTAATGGATTTAACTCCACTACATGTTTCTTAGTGTGTTAACTCAGATGGAAAAAAAGGTTGAAATTGTTAAATAGATACATGAGATGACAAAGTTCAACATCGAGCACAGAACTAAGCAATATGCTAAACAGGCCAAAAAGGGCGACATAAGCTAGTCTTTGAATCGGATGATTGGGTTTGGTTACACATGCATAAAGAACAATTTCCAGAACGAAGGAAATCTAAGTTATTATCTTGAAATGACGGTCCTTTCTAAGTTTTGGAATGGATCAATGATAATGCATACAAGCTAGATTTGCCTGGTGAGTACAATGTAAGTGCTACTTTTAATGTTTCTGATTTGATTCCTGTTGATGTAGGTGATGATTTGAGGATAAATCCTTTTCAAGAGGAGGGCAATGACGAGATTGAGGACAAAACTATCATAAACACGTAAGATGATGTATAGTCAGATCCTATTCAAGTTCACGTTGGACTCGTCATAAGAGCTCGAGCAAAGAAATTCAAAGAAGCGTTTAATAGGTTGATTTAAGCAACTTAGGCTTAAAAACATTCAAAAAGGCTCATTGAAGGAATTACACGTGATAGATGCATGATTTAGGCTTCTGAAGTTTCCAAATAATCACATCCATATAATAGGAAGTTGGCTTGCACATTATAGAGGAAAAATATACTACACTTTCTTGTTTCTTGAGGAGGCTAGTGGAGAAAAAATCAATTATTTTTCTTTTAATTGCCGAGTTTCCATTTTAATTGATGTAAGGCATTTAAGCCGATTATGATTTTGATTTGATTTACATTCTTTCTATTTGGTTATATTAGGATTCTGATTTAATTTTGGTTCTTTCCTATTTGTTTATTTAGGATTGCGATTTGATTTTAGTTTAGGATTTATTTCCAAAAATTCTTGTAACCATCCCTATATAATGTATTCGCATCCCATAAACAGAGACTTATCAGTTTTGATACAACTGATGAGAGGGATAATTATCTTTGGTTCTTAAGCAAACTTCTAATATTGACTTATCAATCAAATTATTCATAATTGATTGTGGCATCCTCACGTACCAAGGTTCATGCTTTCATTAAGCATCAAGTTGCGGTTCCATTTAATTCTAGGTTTAGATTTGATCTTGGAGATTAAATTGATTCGAGTGTCAGTTCTTGGCGGGGGTTGTATCAATAGCTTAAGGTATCTAGAGCTACACTCTAAAAGTTGAGCATAGTGAGTCGTAAATGGAGATAAATTATAGTGAACAAATCATAAAAAATAAAGAGTAAATTATTTATTCACAATCACATAGTGAAAAATATAGATCATCCACATAAATATCTATTTGGGATATATTAGAGAAGGCAAGATATTGCATCACACTTCAATCATAGTGAGGATCTTGGCAAGGTAAGCTATACCTACAATGTCAAAAAAAAAAAAGAAGGAAAATCCAGTCATAAATGGTAATCAAAGACAAAGAAGCTAATACACTAAATGTAATGACTTATAACTAAAGGCAAGTCATCCACTCACTTTTTCATGAGGACTAGGTAAGCTATATACTTTTAATTTCTATAACGAAATCTCTAAAAAAGAATGAGCAACCTCTCTAAGGTACCCTTGAGGTCCCCATAAGGCCTTCACCATTGTAGAGTACTCTTGAGGTTCGTACAAATTTGTCACACAAGATTTACAAATATATTTTATAAGATGATAAATAAATAGAATAGAATAGTAGAGAGTTTCTGACTGCATGTTAACCATCATCATTCTAGTTCTTTTTCAAATCTTTCCTTACATAACTCCCTTAGGGCTTCATCCACCTAAGTTACTTGCAAATTCAGATATAGATTGGGTGATGACTTGAGTTTGGAGAGCTAAATGAGATATGATATCTCTTAAATACTAAAGTTGCACTCCTGATCTGATAGGTGGAGCTCTACTTGCTCATTGTTGGCATATTTCAAGTGCCTTCACACGGTGATGTTTACATCTGAGGGTACCTCTATTGCCCCTTTATTCAAATACGACATAAACCTAAAGCCATCACTATGAAAGCTTTTTGAAGTGCTATCTACATATGACACTAATTGTTTTCACCAAATTTTTACTAGGGCTGATTTGAACCAATTGGGTGGTACTCACTCAATTTACCTCAAATCTAATTCAAACAAATAAATTCATATTTGAGGGGAGCTTGTGCTAAGTTTGCGTATAGGTCTATTTTTTTTATATATATTTAGGGCTTGTGGTCTAGCTGAGGTACACTTCATAATGAAATAAAGTAATAGGCAAAGTGAGCTGATGTAGTCGTATGTGGAATAATAGGGAGAGCTCAATAGAGTTGTATAAGAGTTGATATGGAGGGGGCTAATGTGTTCTTAGGAGTAGCTCAGATGTACTCGAAGGACAACTAAGTGGTCGTACAAAATACTTAGAGTAACTGTGGTAACTTACATTATCCAAGACATGATGTTTAATTGGTTTGGCCTTTGACATTTGTCCAGGGAAGTAAATCAACACCAATCCACTATATAAATGAGAGATCACAAAAGATTTGCATTATCCAAGACAAATTACATAAGTTAGATAACTATATCGAGATGTTTGGTGTTGATAAAGATGAAGATAGTGAATAAAGAGATGGAGAATAGAAATGACATCCCAAAAATGGAGAAGTGGATGATCATTTAAAAGATAGATAAAGAGAGAGAGAGAGAGAGAGAGGAGCGGAGAGCCCTCAAATATAGGTTAAATAAAATATTTATGTAGTGAAGGCTAGTGGTAAGGAGAGTGCATAAAAATTAGGGTTAGATGTCATGTTTGGTTAAAAAGAGAAAATATTTCAAAGCTGTGTCATACTTGGAGGAAAAAAAATAAGAATATTCTTTTGTAATTTTTTTCAAATGGCGTCTTTACAATGATCTAAGTATTGTATACCTTTTGTCCTTATAATTGTCCACATATTATTCATTTAATAGTGTAAAAATATCATTCTAAATATACCCAAAACTAATTATTATTTTTTATTAATTGGCTTAATAGTAGCCCAATTCCGTTCCATGTATAAGCAGTAATGCTCGACTCGAAATATGAGAAATAAGGTCTTATTATACTACATTAATTATAACCTACAACAATTCAAAAATAATTTTTTTATACTTCTAAGTTATTTCTACTCAAATAATTTTAAAAAAATTATTTTAAGTGAACTGTAAGTCGCAATTAAGAAACTTAGCAGCTGCCTGAACAATATATATTAGACCATTAATTGATAATTTAAAAGTGGAGTACTCTTTAGCTATTTCCTTATTTCTTTTAGCAGATCTTTTGCCACAAAGTTGAGAATTAGAATAAAATTTCGATAGAATGATGTGAGCCATGTTTTATGATTTATTTATTTAAGAAAGTTTTTCACCTATCGATCGATCCTAGGGAGACGGTGACGAATAATTAATAAAAACATTTTATTAAAGAAAAATAAAAAAGAGTTGACCCGACATTAGCTTATTTTTAATTTCCTCGTAGAAACAATATATATTCAACACATTTGGTTGCACATGGAAGTCTTATCTCCAAAATCTTTAGTCTCATAGATTTAGATAACTGAATTTCACAGCATAAATTTGTATCTATACTCAAATTGAATTACTGCAATATCAATTTGGGATTGATATATCAAAATACACGTTTCTTCATAAATGTAATTAAAACATAATTTTAAGTTAGCCTAAAAATAAAAATTAAAGATTAAAAAATCAACCGGAAATTATATATATAACTTATTGTAATGTATAAATTCACTTTACTCGTGCAGATGAGTATGAGTAATGATAATTATTAAAATTAATTAGCTTCATGAAACCTATAGTCAAACCATGGGTAAAATTCCATTTAGTTCCTATATTTTGAGGTTAGTACCCGTTCAATCCCTGTATTTCTAAAAATACCTCAAAACATCCCCGACATTAAATTTTTAGCACATTTCCACTTACTTTTTTTTGCTTTTGGCTTAATTTTTACAATATTACCCTCTTACAATATTTTTTTTGGACATTAGTAAAAAGAAAAAAATTAATTATTAATTTAATCTTAAAAAATAAAATAGAAACAAAATTAATATATGTTACTTTTTTGTAACACACTGCTAAGGAATTAATATATTAATCTTTTTATTACTAATGTTCAAAAAAATAAGTAATTTAATTATTTTTCAATAAAACTTTTTTTGGACACATGTAAACTATCACAAAAATTAATATATATTATTTTTATTTTATTTTTGGGGTTAAATTGATAATTTAATTTTTTCTTTTTATTAATTTTATAAAAAGAAATATTATTGTAAGAGAGTAATATTATAAAAGCAAGTCAAAAGAAACAAAAAGTAGCAGCAAGGATGTCAATAATATAAGGGTATGAATGTTTTGAGGCATTTCTAAAAATACAAGGACTAAATGGGCATTAATCTTAAAATACAGGGATGAAATAAGTTTTTATCCATCAAACCACATACAATTTTGGATGTCGAAATTAGAATATTTGATTACAATTGTCAATCTAACTTGTGTCTTATAACTTATTTATAGTAATTAAGTCTTAGAAATATCCCAAAAAAATGTGGAAGATATAATCAACCGAAATGCCCACTGATCTACTTAGAGTGTTTTTGAGATTATGGTTGGACAACTATAACTGAAAATATACAACACTAAATCATTTGGTAAACACTAACTGCTGTAATTTTAAAGTTATGTTAATATGATTTTCATAGTTACAATTTTTCTTCCACAACAGTAATAACTTTAAAGCTACAGCACCTCAATTCTAAATAAGACCTTAATATCTTATATTTATTATTTTTTATTAAGCCAATTAAGCTTAGAACTTGATATTATTCTAATCCGAACGTACCTCGTTTTTATTGGGCATCATTTGGTAGGGGAGCGCAATTTAATATTAAAAAAAAGAGTAAAATTTTTAGTGAAATACAGATTAACAATATGCTTAATGGGGGCAAGCATTTAATGAATTATGCGATTTCATACAAATATTAAAATAGGCATAAAAAATTTAAGGGAAGAAAAGTGGTTTAGCGGAGTCCATTCTAATAATAGATTCTGTGGGGTTTAATTTCAAGCCCTCAACATATGCGGAGGACATAAATATCATCGGGCTACAGGCACAAATGGCATTGACTCAAACAACCTGAAGAAACCATATTATTGGTCCAAGCATGATATTATGAAGCAATAAGTAATAAATTGAGAGATCGATTATTTCGCAAGAGCAAAATTGTTTCATCTACCATTTTTTAAACTTGAAATTCATCTAAAAGAGAAGATTTTGACAATTAATTCAATGATTCTTCAAAGTCCAAGGAGGAATGGAAGCTATAAGACTTAAAAATTGAATTACCATAATTGAATCGCGTTCCAAAACAATCCTCGCTAGCATAGAAAGCTGTTTGATATCCAGAAGAAAAACCAAAGCTACCCAAATAATTGCCGAAATAATTATAAAAATTGGCGGCATGGGCAACACTCGAGCAATTGAATCAATCTCTATTTTATATTCTTATGATTTGTTTATACCTCAACCTCATCTTTTTTTCCCTCTCTGATCTATCTCTTAGCCTTTCACTTTTTTACACAAATATTGATGGTAAAAAAATGTTAAAATACAATATTAAATTCTTGAATTTTATTATTATTTTACTAAAAATTAAAGATTTTAATCACAATATAATTATCTCATGTTTAATTTGTAATATAACATAATGATTCAATTTAATATTTTATTTCATCAAAATTTATTGTTTCTATTTCAATTCATAATTATCTCTCCATCAAGTGTTTAACTAATTGTGAGCTAGAGCAAACCTTTTGGGAAGAAAAAAATGCATCGGTGTTTGTGGGCTCTGATTTGTTATTATGAACTTATGATGCTAATGTTCGCCCGTGTTTACTATTTAGACTCTATTTGCTACAATTTTTTATTTAGAGCTTTTGTTAGTAGAACTTCTGTGAATAGAGTTTTTATCTAAAAATTTTTAGTTATTTGATTGTCAATCAAAACTTTTATTAAAAATTATAAAATTACTTTAATTTACAATTTTTTAAAAGTTATGTTATAAAAAATAATATTGTCAAATAAATAAAGGATATTTTTGATATTTTAACATTTAAAAAATATTTTTCAACATTTGAGCTTTTGCTAGTAGAAACAAAACAACTTATATACTATTCAAAAGCTCTACTAAAAGAACAACTAAATAGAAACAAAAATTTAACAAGAGTTTATGGAATTAAATAAGTATTTGTAACTATTAAATAAACTATATCAAACAGACACTTTGTGGGTTAGTGTTTACAAAAAATTAATTATGGGAATGTGATATTAATTGTGCTGTTTTTGTTGTCTTTTTATTAGTAGCACTGCTATGTTGTACACTTGAATTTGCACTTTACAGGTTGTATGCTTTTGCAAGATTTCTTTTCTTTGAGAGCTTATGGCATTTTTTTAAAATAAATGTTATTTGTTAATAAGTTCAAGAGACAAAATTAAGAAAAAATTGTTGATTTTTACTTCTGTTTCATTTCGTTAAATTATTAAAAATTAAAACAAGAGTTGGACTATTGGCACTCCTCCAAAATTTTTTTGAAACCCCTTTTTCAATAATACAAAGCTTAATGTCAAAAATACCCTTATTTCTAAATAAACACATTTAATTTGTGAATATTTTAATTTTCTATTATTTTCTCGCTCCTTGTAAACAAACTTTTATAGTCGATAAACTTCTTGATAAAAATTAATTAATTAAATAAAATATCTGTAAGATTATGATGTAAAAATTTTTATTATGAGCTTTAAAAAAAGCATATAATTTTGTAAGAATGAGTTTTGTTTATTATCAATAGATTGTCTTAGTAATTAAAGAAAAATTTATAGAGAATTTGAGAAAAAAATTACATATGTGAGTTTGATAGCAAAGAAAATACAAGAGTTTTATTTTTTTTTTAAGAGAGAAAATACAAGTTTGTTAGGCAATCTCAGCCTCGCCCATTCGATTGCAACTCCTTGATCCATTGGATAATAAAAAAAAAAAACTATTTGTTTAACGATTTATTTCCTTAACCATTATTTCCTTTGGGACCTCCGAAAAGGATATTACATCAATTATGAGAAGGATCAGTAACAATTTGAATCTCAAATAAATTAATTAGATGGATCTTATAGAAGCTTATATCGTTATTGGGTCAGGTTTAGGAGATAAAATTTTATACATAATCTTAAACACAGATTGTGAGCCTTTAGACTTGGGGAAAAAAATAAAAGACTAAGGCCTTATTTGTTAAATGTTTAACGTTTGAAATTTTATTAATTTCAAACCTTTTCTAAAATTTATTTATTTATTTTTTATAACTTATATTTGATTTTTAAATATTTACATCTGAATAAAAAAAATTTTTGTGACTTTTATCTGAATAAAAAAAGTTTAAATGAGAAGTAAACATTATATTCGAAAAAAAATCTCTACAAAATATATTTATTTCCTAAACTATAAAAATCTAACCTCTTCTTTTTGATTTGATTTATAAGTACATAAATGTCAAGTAATCATTTTTAAGATACTTTTTATTTATAAAAACAAATAAGATTCTCACTTATATTCAAAAGAGAAGGAAAAACACATACTCCTATAAGCTTCAAGAAAAAATTCAATACATTAGAGTGTATATTTTTCTTATTTTTTAGTTTATCAATTACTTTGAAAATTGAATTCATAATAGTGGTAAATTCAAAGATGGTGAAATACTAACTAGGCAACCCAAGAGGGGGGGTGAATTGGGTTTTTATAAATTAATAAACTAAAAAATAAATTTTCAAGCAAATTTAAAACGAAATTAAAAACAATAATAAATGAATTGATCACAAATTAAAAAGATAGGGAAAGAGAGAATCAAACACGGATATTTTTACGTGGTTCGGCCAACTTCGCCTACGTCCACGCCTCCAAGCTTTCCGGGCTTGAGGTTTTCACTAAGCAAGCCTCCAAGGCTTCAATTGCTTACACTTGACTTCCAAGGTGTCAATAACCTTTACAACAAGAGATTATCCTCAATCTCTTAACCCAAGTGTATCCCAACACTCACAATCCCTCAAAATGAAAGATTACAATTGTTTTTCTCTCACACTATATTTAAGATTACAAATCAAAGCTCAAAGTCTGAATAGATGAAGTGAAACTATGTTTCTAGCTCTTGTGAAGATTGCAAGCTCGAGTATATGCTCAATGGTTGTGTTGTGATCAAACTCATTTGAATTTGAATGAGCTTATTTATAAGTAGAGCTGTAAAACTAGCCGTTATTTGCTGTCTGCCCGAAAACGGTTCACCATTAGTGGTTAACGGTTAACCGTTTGTGCTGAACAAAGTTACCATTAACCCAGAATTCAAATAAACGGTTTACCGTTTTTAGGTTACCCTTTCGCCGTTAACGTCCAGTGACCAGAAAATGAATACCTGTTGTGCAAATTTTATTGAACTCGCAAGCGCACGAATCTGTTGTAGTGTAGATCAATGGTGACGAGTGTCGATCCCACGAGGAGGTGGATTTTAATTATTTATAGAATTAATTTAGTGAATGGGTGATTGGAATTAAGGTGGAAAATGATTTAAAATATGCTAAAACTTAAATTAAAATAACAAGAATAAATTCTGAAATTGAAATTGAAATGGCAAGAATAAATTGTAGAGAATTCTAATAAAATGACGTACTTGGGTATCTGGATCCGTATCAACATGCATCATGAGCTAAATATTCCATATTAATACCAATTAAATCATGAGAGGGGAATCCACACCTCATGAACCACGCTCTAATAAATATGGTGCTAAGGGCTTATCGTGCCAAATAATAATAACCTTATACTAGGGAGCCGGTGAAACCAGGGCAGTACTAGACAAGATTAGTATTATTTGTCGACGAGAAGTCAAAACATCCACAAAAACTAGAGGGGAAGAGAAAATAAATTTACCAAATCAAGCCCATGACACATGTTGAGACTTCACCTTCAACCCAAGCTTGAAAGAAAATTAGCCACTCATAGTTGAACTAGGGGCAAAATGGGAATTTATTAAAATACATAGAAAATACAAGATAGAGAGAGAATTACAGAAAATGAATCCCAAAAATGGATTCAGAGGTGCCAAATTAGGGGGGAGAGGCCCCCTTTTTATAGTTACATCGAGTAAATCATGGCCATCGGATTAAAAACAGTTTGGACGCTCAAGATTTCGCCACGTCATCAGCCACTATTTGCACAGTACAGTCAACAGCCACTATTTGCACAGTACAGTCAACAACCACTATTTGCACAGTACAGTCAACAGCCACTATTTGCACAGTACAGTCAACAGCCACTATTTGCACAGTAACTCCAACAGTACCCGTACATGTGAATAGTATCGTACATGTGAACAGTGTCATTTTTCCTTTTATACTCCTCCTAAGGTTTTCGACCGTCCTGAGTTCAAAAATGATGTCTGTTTTGCCATTTGATCTCTCGTTTATTGTGAAATGACTATGATGCCCCTAAAATACATAAAATACTCAATTAGAATAAAATACACATAATTAAAGTACAATAAACTTAAACACATAAAAGTAAGGGTTGTTAGTAATACTTGATATGTAAAATAACGATTTTCTCCTTTATAAATATGCACTTTCTAACACACAACACACCCCCCCAACCAGCTTATTGCTAGTCCCTAGCAAATAAAGCGAAAACAAAATTCAAAAATGATTTTTTTTTTTTTTTTAACACTCTTGCTTATTCAATCAGATTAATGATAACAATCAAATAAGAGTATAAGCATTATCTCAAGTCTAAAGAAACATCACACCCACATCAACCATCCACATGAATTAGCCCAGTAGACTTTGTCGTAGCTACCTTCAAGAATGACATGTCAAACCCCAAAATCTCACTGGAAGTAGTGACACTCTCACAAAGAAATTGAACCAAAAAATAATCACTCCAATGAATGGTAATTGAGAGAAAATAATAAAGAAATTATCTCACATGCTCTCACCAAAAAGAAATATGCCCTTAGCTTAGAAATAATATGATCTCAAGTCAAATAAAAATACTAGTCAACCCAATTTATTTATTTATTTTATTATTTTTTTTTTTTATGCATCATTACATCTTTTTTGCCCATATAACTAGCTTCTACTTCAGATTATAGTTCCCTAAAATCAAGAAGGACTTTTATTAGGACGTAACGTAGGTTAGGGACATGGCTAACAAAGAAGGGAAATAAGGAAGACAAAATGTATGTTTGAGAAAAATGCATAGAAGTTTTTTTTTTTTTTTTTTTTTTTTTTTTGAAAGTTGCAAGGTGGATTTCACCTATTATTGTTTTTTTTAACAACAATTGTTTTTTTTTGAAGCAACAATTTTTTGTTTCTTTTTTTTTTTTTTTTTTTTAACTAGACATAACTTCACTATACAAAATATTTATTTACATTTTTCTCAAACATAAATAGGTGATGGATCTTGTAAGATATTGGGTAATACTCCAAAATCGGAGTGGGTTAAGATGATAAGTTGACAAAGAAAAGTTTTTTTTTTTTTTTTTTTTTTTTTTTTTTTTTTTAAGGCTCAAAAGGGCTAACTATGGGTATTTATAAAAGGGATGGCTAGAAAGGCTCAAACGGATCAAAGACGGCCTTTCCATCATCTTTTAGGACTCTAAATAATCTTCCATATCTACTAATTAAATGGGCTTCCAAATGTAGCAACACACATTTTTTTTTCTTTTTCTTTTTTTTTTTTTTAATCAATTTTTTTTTAAGGGTTAACTCAAAAGAAATCTAGAGATCGTATATACAATAATAAACTGCTAAGCTGTATATAAAATGGGCAAAAGGGGTTACTCTCCAAGAAAAATAATAGGCTCAAAAACTCACTTGGTATTTATTATGACATGTTCATTCCTTTAAGCAACTCATATTTGTCTCCGACATCAACATGTAGAGTAGCAAACATAGTGTAACATCACTTCATACTAAAGATAATACAAATACTAAAATTTGAAATCATCATGTCATCTAATCTTAAAACAAATCACAAATTTTTTTTTTTTTTTTTTTAAACAACAGTCTACCCCCCAACCTATTCTAAACGTGAAAGGAAAATATGCATGCAGAAATGTAAAAATGATGCAGAAAAAACTAATTAGAAAATGATAGAAAACGATTTTTTTTTTTTAACTTAAGAAGATGCGTTTCTAGAGACACTACACTCTATATTCAGCCATCTTTGACTCAAAAATTTTTGTTTGAAAATGTATATTTATAAAGGAGAAATTAAAAAGGAAAAAGAAAAATAAACATCAAAACATAATAAAGAAAAAGATTTTTTTCTTTTGTTTTTTTTTTTTTTTTTTTTTTTATCAATGAAGATGCGTTTCTAGAGTCACTACACTCTATATTCAGCCATCTTCAACACAAAAAGTTAGCAACAGTTAGTTTCTACAACAAAAAATTAGTAAAAACTTAACCAATATTCCACAATTGTCGACTATTCCCTCCCCCCAACCAGAACGAAACATTGTCCTCAATGTTTTAAAGGACAGAAGTAGAGTTTAGAAGACATCACCTGGGTGGTGCAACACAGAAGAAAATATTTACAGGCGGAGAGTTAAATCTAATTTATACTTCTTACTGCGGCTACTGTTACCGTCATCATTTGAACGCTCCAACAGAAAGCTCCAGGGGTCTGGCTCCGGTTTATAAGCTTGTAACATATCAAGTAGCTCATTAGCAGTGTGAGCACAAATAAAAAGTTTTTTCGCACTGGAAGGAATAAAGTAGCTTTTTATTGCATGGTTAAGAAATGCGATAAAGCCATCATAAAAATTATTGACATTTAACAAACCGATGGGTTTCTGGTGAATGTGCAGTTGGGCCCAAGATACTAGTGTGATAAGTGCCTCTAGTGTTGCAAGATCTCCTGGAAGGAAAATAAAAGCATCAGCATGATTAAGCATTTCAGTTATTCGTTCTTGCATACCTGAGACGACTAACTCTTCTCCAGTCGTTGAGTCAGACACACTGCCCAAAGGTTTTAGGACTCTAGGGATGATGCCTAACACTTGGCTTCCTCTGATAAAAGCAGCTTCTGAGACCAATTTTGATAACCCTCGGTTACCTCCTCCATACACCAAGTGTAATTTTCTCTCTGCTATGCTTCGACCAAGATCTATGGCTGCATCAACGAACTCTTTATGTTTGCCATAGGTAAATCCAGAAAGCACACAAATGTTCTTGAATTGTCTATTGGGAGTAGCTGCCATTGGAATATTTCTCAAAAACAATTTGTGAGTGCTTAACAAAAAGTCATATTTAAGAATCTTGGTGATAGTGGATCACAACTGTGTATGAGGTGGCATGTCAGTGTCAAATAATGCGTAAAGCACATGGCTCGATAGTCAAAAAGCAAACAGTAAAAACAAATAGTAATAAAATTATTAAAGACAATAATGCAAATAATAAAACAACAGTGAAATGAAATAAAATAACAGTAAAGTAAAAGGATATTTATAGGTAGTTGCGACGGTGGCTCACATCTTCCTCTGGTTTTACGTCCAGAAACGGCTTGAACGCCCTCTATGGGTCGAGGATAGGCTTCCCATCCAATTTTCTTATAAACTGGCAAACAAGGTCTTTTATAGTCAGATTCCCGAGACTATATCGTGCATGCTCTTTCTGGAATAATGGCCATAACTGGAGAATCGCTCCTTGCACATATCCACTGGGATGCGTTTCAAGAGACAGAAGGATATCATCCAATGACTCCTTATTCAAGCCATCCCTAATGAATTGAATCTTATCTTCTCTGTTATCAGACACCATTCCTAAAGAACATCGGTTTTTATTGCAACTCATTCTGGCACACTTATGACAAGCAACAGAAATTCTTCGAGCTCGTCGTTTTCTTGCATAATTTCCTTTACCACAACCAGGCATGTATGCAATAAATTTTGGAGGTAACTCACCCGCCAATCGTACTTTCGCCTCGATTAACCAACGGATGTCAGCAGGTATGTTATTCCTCATGAGTAATCGCATGCGTTCGGACCGAGCTTTATAGATCGTAAGGAGGGCATTCTGAGGAAGTGAAGGGAATCGCTTGTGAAGCTTCGCTAGAATCTCGGTTCTGTCCATTCCTTTGCCTCAGAATATCAGTTATTATGGGAAACTGAAGTAACCGACTTGATTGTCACGGAGTACCGTTATCCGCCACTTCACCGGGGTAACAAACTAAAGCACACAAACAGAAAAACAAATTAAAACACACAAAGAAAATCAAAATCGTCCTCTTATTGAATTTACCTCAAGCTCCAACTGGATGTCGAAAACACTTTTCTCAATATCTCTGAGTTGGCGTTCTAAACCTTCAACATAGGCTACTAACTCTGGTGGTTGTAGAGCCCAAATGCGATTTGTTTTACAAAATTGAATCTGCCTTTTGAGATGATTTTTGACACGTTGAAGTGGTTTAAGAATGTTCAGGAGGAACGGTCTAAGTAAGAGACTCATGATTAACAATGATAAGAGAAAACTTAATGATAAAACAAACACACTTATGCAAAAATAAATTTCAATTAGCAAAAGAATAATAAAAAGAGAAAAAGAAGGAAAAATCAAACCACCGAAAAGAAAAAATCAATTCAAATCTGGTGGGTCACTCAAATTTATTTCGGTGTCTTCTCCATGTGGTTGGTATTCTAGATATGGCTTTAATCTTTGACCATTAACTTTAAACGTGACACCGTTCTTTGGGTCCTTAATTTCAATTGCCCCATGTGGAAAAACAGTATGAACAATAAATGGACCAGACCATCGAGAGCGTAACTTACCTGGGAATAGGTGCAAGCGAGAGTTGAATAAAAGCACTTTCTGACCTGGAGTGAAAGATTTTCTCATAATATGCTTGTCATGGAAGACTTTCATTCGTTGCTTGTAAATCTTGGCATTTTCGTATGCATCATTGCGAATTTCTTCAAGCTCTGCCAGTTGTAATCTTCTTTCTGAGCTGGCTTGCTGCATGTCAAAATTGAATTTCTTGATGGCCCAATATGCACGATGCTCGAGTTCCACAGGTAGGTGGCAAGCTTTTCCATACACTAGCCTGTAGGGTGACATCCCAATCGGCGTCTTGAAAGCCGTTCGATATGCCCATAATGCATCATCAAGTCTTAATGACCAATCTTTTCTGTCCGGCCTCACCGTCTTTTCTAATATGTGCTTTATTTCTCGATTGGAGATCTCCACTTGACCACTGGTTTGCGGATGATATGGGGTCGCCACTTTATGAGTGATTGAATACTTTGTCAAAAGAGCCTTGAATGCTCTATTACAAAAGTGGGCACCACCATCACTGATTATTGCTCGAGGGAATCCAAAGCGCGAAACAATGTTGCTTTTCAAAAACCCTATCACCACCTTGTGATCATTGGTTCTGCATGGAATTGCTTCTACCCATTTCGATACATAGTCAACAGCAACCAGTATGAATTGATGGCCAAAAGAAGTGGGAAAGGGTCCCATGAAGTCGATACCCCATACGTCAAAAATCTCAACCACTAATATTGGATTTAGTGGCATCATGTTCCTTCGTGTAATGCTCCCCATTCGTTGACACCTATCACATGAAGAACAGAAAGTGTAAGCGTCTCGAAATATAGTTGGCCAATAGAAACCACATTGTAAAACTTTTGTAGCTGTTTTCTTAGCACTGAAATGGCCTCCACAAGCTTGTTCATGGCAGAATGAAAGGATATTGTGAATTTCACTTTCTGGGACACATCGTCTGATAATTTGATCTGCACAATACTTGAACAAATACGGGTCATCCCAAAAGAAATTCTTTATTTCTGCAAAGAATTTAGCCTTGTCTTGCTTGGTCCAATGCTCTGGAAGTTTACCTGTAACAAGATAATTAACTATATCAGCATACCAAGGTAATACTTCCATACTCATTAATTGTTCATCTGGAAATGACTCATTTAATGTTAAAGGCTCTGTAGTTGTGTCAAAATGAAGACGAGAGAGATGGTCTGCCACAACATTTTCTGTGCCTTTCTTATCTTTGAATTCCAAGTCAAATTCCTGCAAAAGTAACACCCAACGAATTAGTCTAGCTTTTGCATCTTTCTTTGTAAAAAGGTATTTAAGAGCAGCATGATCAGTGAACACAATTATTTTACAACCAATGAGATAGGATCGAAATTTTTCCAATGCAAACACTACTGCTAGCATTTCTTTTTCAGTAGTTGAATAGTTCAACTGTGCATCATTCAATGTCATACTAGCATAGTAAATAACATGGGGAATTCGATCAACTCTTTGTCCTAATACTGCTCCTACTGCATAATCAGATGCATCACACATTAACTCAAATGGTAAATTCCAATTTGGGGGCTGAATGATGGGTGATGACGTCAACAATTGCTTTAATTTTTCAAAAGCCATAAGACATGAATCATTAAAGATAAAAGGTGCATCCTTAGCAAGTAAATTGCATAAGGGTCTAGAAACTTTGCTAAAGTCTTTAATGAAACGTCTATAAAAACCAGCATGCCCAAGGAAAGATCTTACTTCTCTGACTGTTTTGGGTGGAGGAAGATTAGAAATGAGATCCACCTTGGCTTTGTCAACCTCAATACCTTTGCTCGAAATGATGTGACCGAGAACAATACCTTGTGTTACCATAAAATGACACTTCTCCCAATTTAAGACCAAGTTCTTTTCGATACATCTCTGCAAAACTAGTGTTAGATGGCGTAAACATTGATCAAATGAATCTCCAAAGACAGAAAAATCATCCATAAAGACCTCAAGGAATCGTTCAACCATATCAGAAAAAATGCTCAACATGCAGCGTTGAAATGTAGCAGGTGCATTACATAATCCAAATGGCATCCTCCTATATGCAAAAGTGCCAAAAGGGCAAGTGAAAGTGGTTTTCTCTTGATCTTTTGGTGCAATGGGAATCTGATTATATCCTGAGTAGCCATCTAGAAAGCAATAAAATTCATGGCCTGCTAATCTATCAAGCATTTGATCGATAAATGGTAAAGGAAAATGATCTTTACGTGTGACAGAATTCAACTTCCTATAATCAATGCATACACGCCATCCTGTAGTTACCCTAGTTGGTATTAATTCATTATCAGCATTGGTAACTACAGTAACTCCTGACTTTTTGGGGACAACTTGCACAGGACTGACCCATGAACTATCAGAAATGGGGTAAATGATACCTGCATCTAATAGCTTAAGAACTTCTGTTCTAACAACTTCTTTCATATTAGGATTTAACCGACGTTGCATTTCCCTAGTAGATTTAGCATTTTCATCAAGGTGAATGTAATGCATGCAGTCTACTGGGTTTATACCTTTTATGTCTGCTATGGTCCATCCTAATGCTCCTTTGTGCTCTTTTAAAACATCCAACAACTTACCTTTTTGTTCGTCATTGAGGGATGATGAGATGATTACCGGTAAAGTACTTTCTTCCCCCAAAAATGCATATTCCAAAGTGTTGGGCAATTGTTTGAGCTCAAGTTTTGGTGGTGATTCTGATGGTGGGATGAGTTTCTTCTCTGATGGTGCTAGTTGTTCAACTCTTGGCTTCCATTTATTAATGTCCATAGATGGTGCTGAGTCAAGTAGGGCGTTGACCTCATCGACTGATCTGTCAATATCAAAATCCAAACCAAAGTGAGTTAAACATGTTTGCAAAGGATCATCACTAAGGTTTGAAACAAAAGAGTCATCAACTAATGCTTCAATTAAATCCACATCAACAATTCCATCATCTGCATTGTGAGGTTGTTTGGCAATGTTGAAGATGTTCAACTCCATAGTCATGTTGCCGAAGGACAACTGCATATTTCCCGTCCTGCATTGAATATGAGCATCCGCAGTTGCCAAGAATGGTCGTCCTAGGATAATGGGGATGTGCTTCCTTGAATCCTGTATTGGTTGAGTGTTAATTACAATGAAATCAACAGGAAAATAAAACTTGTCTACCTGGATAAGCACGTCCTCCACAATACCACGAGGTATTTTTGTGGACCGATCTGCAAGTTGTAACACCACTGGAGTTGGGTGTAATTCTCCCAGTCCAAGTTTCACGAAAACTGAGTAAGGCAATAAATTTACACTAGCTCCTAAATCCAACAAAGCATTCTCAATTGTGTGGTTCCCTATGCTACATGAGATAGTAGGGGAACCTGGATCTTTGCATTTTAAAGGAATTTTATGTTGGAGTATAGAACTAACGTTTTCTGTTAAAAATGCCTTCTTTTGAACATGCATATTTCTCTTTTTAGTACACAGGTCTTTAAGAAACTTGGCATAAGATGGAACTTGCTTAATAGCATCAAGTAAAGGGATGTTGACACTTACCTGTTTGAAGATTTCGAGAATCTCACCTGTGGATTTTCCCTTTTTCCCTTTAGCTAACCTCTGAGGAAATGGAGCTTTTGGAACATATTCTCGTGGGTTAGTTTTTTCTTTCTCCTCCGGTGATGATTCCTCAACATTTACAGGTACAATTTGATTTTCTTTCGTCACCGGCATCTCCACTTTGTTGTCGACTTCTTTTCCTTTTCGCAAGGTCATGACGGCTTTGACCTCTCCATGCTGCTGTGGTGAACTGGTACTTGCTTCATGTACTCCTTTAGGGTTAGGCACTGGTTGACTTGGGAATTTACCTTTTTCAACAGTCATTGCCAAGGTCTGAACTGAGGAAGCAAGCTGTCCTACCATCTTCTCTAGGCTTGAAACTGATTGGGCTTGTGAGTTGAAGCCCGCTCTCAACTCATTTCGTAGTCCATCAATGGTGCGGTTCTGTTGCTCAATCGTGGAGTGAGTAACATTCCTGAGATTCTGGAATGAATCCTCCCATGGTCTGGATTGAGAGTAGTTCTGGTTCTGATTCTGATTGTATGGTCTGAATGGTGGCTGAGAGGCTTGAGGATTTTGAGCAATTTGTTGCATTGGTGGAGCTGGAGCTGCTGGTCCATTTTGTTGGAATCCTTGAGACCATGAAAAATTGGGGTGGTCTCTCCATCCAGGATTATATGTGTTGGAGTATGGGTTGTAATTCGATGGTTTTCTCATTACTCCTATGGCATTGGCTTGATCTGGATATGAGTCAAGATCATGTGTCTCTGTGGATTTAGCAGTTGATAACGATGCTATTTGTCGAGCGAGACCTTCAACCATGTCCTTGACTTCTTTGATTCCTGAAGTTGACTCGCCAATTTGAACCTCATTTACTCCCTTAACCCTTCTAGTATTCCTGAGTGATCGACTCCGTTGTTGGGAATTATCTGCTTGTCGCTGGAAGAATTCCCAAATCTCTGATGCACTCTTTGACATTAGCTCTCCTCCACTTGTTGCCATTAGCCATTCTTGCACATTTGGCAATAATCCTTCCAAAAAGTACTGGCATTGGTGCCATTTCTCGTACCCATGATGTGGACACTTCAAGAGTAGCCCATTGAATCGCTCCCATGTTTCGAAAAATTGCTCGTCATCTTTCTGAGTAAACTCCGAAATTTCCCTGCGAATAGCATTGGTTTTATGCACTGGGAAATATTTATTTAAAAATTTTGTAACCATTTGTTCCCATGATGAAATGCTATTAGCAGGCAATGTATTAAGCCATGAACGAGCTCTATCCTTTAAAGAAAATGGGAATAATCTGAGTTTTACATCATCATCTGAAAAATTCTCATATTTAAATGTTTGACAAATTGCGTGAAAATCATTCAAATGATTGTATGGGTCCTCATTTTCTAAGCCATAGAACGTGGGGAGACAATTTAGCACACTAGGTTTTAGTTCAAAGCTCCTAGCAGCTACATTTGGGTACCTGATACATGATGTGCTCAAATTGGCTAAAGGACTAAAGTAATCCTTAAACGGCCTCTCTTGTGGTGCTTGTAAATCCATTTTATTTTGAATGTTTTTGTGTGTGCGAAGTGTTTTCTCTAATTCAAGGTCTATAGGTTCAAGATTAGGTAATAATGACCTACGACCATGCATGCAAGAAACACAGAAATAAATGGGAACAAAGCAAATAAAAATAAAGATACGAATAAAACAAATAAAAATAAAGAAGAAGGAGAAATTACGATACTAACCTTATGGCGCTATTACAACCTTACTATAAAAATACACAAAAATAAAGTACGTGAAAATAAATTAACTAAAAATAAATTAATAAGATAAATAAAAATTACAAAGAAAAAATAACTTGAAATTAAATTACAGAATTAAAGAAGAGAAAAAGAAAAGACTAACCTTTAAATGTATGTTCACTTTTTTTTTTTTTAATAATAAAAAAATACAAGAAAACAATTAAATGGAAATATTCACAAAAATTAATTCTAAGAATTAAAATTACTTACCTCCCCGGCAACGGCGCCAAAAACTTGTTGTGCAAATTTTATTGAACTCGCAAGCGCACGAATCTGTTGTAGTGTAGATCAATGGTGACGAGTGTCGATCCCACGAGGAGGTGGATTTTAATTATTTATAGAATTAATTTAGTGAATGGGTGATTGGAATTAAGGTGGAAAATGATTTAAAATATGCTAAAACTTAAATTAAAATAACAAGAATAAATTCTGAAATTGAAATTGAAATGGCAAGAATAAATTGTAGAGAATTCTAATAAAATGACGTACTTGGGTATCTGGATCCGTATCAACATGCATCATGAGCTAAATATTCCATATTAATACCAATTAAATCATGAGAGGGGAATCCACACCTCATGAACCACGCTCTAATAAATATGGTGCTAAGGGCTTATCGTGCCAAATAATAATAACCTTATACTAGGGAGCCGGTGAAACCAGGGCAGTACTAGACAAGATTAGTATTATTTGTCGACGAGAAGTCAAAACATCCACAAAAACTAGAGAGGAAGAGAAAATAAATTTACCAAATCAAGCCCATGACACATGTTGAGACTTCACCTTCAACCCAAGCTTGAAAGAAAATTAGCCACTCATAGTTGAACTAGGGGCAAAATGGGAATTTATTAAAATACATAGAAAATACAAGATAGAGAGAGAATTACAGAAAATGAATCCCAAAAATGGATTCAGAGGTGCCAAATTAGGGGGGAGAGGCCCCCTTTTTATAGTTACATCGAGTAAATCATGGCCATCGGATTAAAAACAGTTTGGACGCTCAAGATTTCGCCACGTCATCAGCCACTATTTGCACAGTACAGTCAACAGCCACTATTTGCACAGTACAGTCAACAACCACTATTTGCACAGTACAGTCAACAACCACTATTTGCACAGTACAGTCAACAACCACTATTTGCACAGTACAGTCAACAGCCACTATTTGCACAGTACAGTCAACAGCCACTATTTGCACAGTAACTCCAACAGTACCCGTACATGTGAATAGTATCGTACATGTGAACAGTGTCATTTTTCCTTTTATACTCCTCCTAAGGTTTTCGACCGTCCTGAGTTCAAAAATGATGTCCGTTTTGCCATTTGATCTCTCGTTTATTGTGAAATGACTATGATGCCCCTAAAATACATAAAATACTCAATTAGAATAAAATACACATAATTAAAGTACAATAAACTTAAACACATAAAAGTAAGGGTTGTTAGTAATACTTGATATGTAAAATAACGATTTTCTCCTTTATAAATATGCACTTTCTAACACACAACAATACCGGTTATCCGTTTTTGGTAGTCGGCTAAGGCTTTGCATGAGATGACTCTCTGGACGTTATCGGTTAACCGTTTATAAATAAACGGTTCACCGTTAGTGTCCAGTAACCTGCAAGAAGAACAACGGTTATCCGTTTAAGTAAACGGCTAAGGTTTTGGGTGACATTACTCTCTGGACGTTATCGGTTAACCGTTTGGAAATAAACGGTTCACTGTTAGTTTCCAGTACGCTATCCATTTCCGTTTTTCACTAAACAGTTAGAGCCTAGGCAAACCTTTGCTCTCTGGTCGTAATCGGTTAACCGTTTATAAATAAACGGTTTACCGTTTTCTGCCAGAAACACATTTTAAACCAGTTTTTTGCAAAGAATCATTTTCCAAATTAAGATCCATCTTTTATAAGCATGAAAGGAATAGTTTTTATGACTTTCATTTGTTAAGAAATAACTCCAATAAATTTATCAAAAATCATTTAAAGTTTGTTATTATCAAAATCAATATTATTAACGTATTTATGTTAACAATCTCTCCCTTTTTGATGATGACAAACTTTGTTAAAAAATTTGGCTCCCCCTCAATATATGGCTCCCCCTTAGTATATAGCCAAATTAAGAAATGGTCAATAAAATGATTTTTGCTCAAGTAAGCATTAGAAAACATCATCATCATTTTAAAATCTTCCCATTTATAAAATGCACCATTTCAAGTTCATTCTAAGCATTTTCAAAACATTTTCAAAAAACACTTAGTTCTTAGTTTCAAAAACACTTAGGTTCCCAAATTATCTCCCCCTTCATCATCAAAAAGAAAGAAGAGAAAAAAAAATGCAAGTCATTTGGTGAGCAAAAATTTGGGCAGAGTTTCCCCTTAAAAATGAGCAAAACCAATAAGATACATGAGAGAAAAACAATTCAAAAAATTATCATTCCAATCAACTCCATCACCAACCCAACAACTCCATAAGCAAACCAAGCACTTCAATAATAAAAAATCCACAATTCATATCAATCTTAACCAAGACATCCAATATCAGAAATAAGCATAAAACCATGGCATCCAAATCCATAAATAGCATATAGTAGTAAAAATATACATGTCAAAATGCAAATAAGCAAAATATGAAACTGTTTGTGCGAAAACATAATCCAGAAACTAATGAGGAGGTGGAGGAGAGGATGAGCTCCCTGGATCATAACCAAGGATGCTGAGAATGATGTGCTGAGCATGGAGAATCTCATACTGCTGATCGATGCTATGACGCTGGAAGGTCTCAAAGTCAGATCGCAGCTGCTGGTGGTCTCGAGAAAGAGTGTCCAACCGATCGAGAACCAGCTGCATATGGTCGGAAACGGGTGGCTGAGCTGGAGCTGGAGGCGGCATAGAGGCAGCGGGCTCCTCGAGAGGAACAGAAGACTGCTCAGGCGCAGCTGAAGGCTCCGGAACAGCTGAGGGCTCAGGTGCAGGAGGTGGCTCAGAGGCGGATGGAATGTCAGCATCCGTGGCACGCTCCTCGGGGTCAATGTCAGCGGGAGGCCGAGGGACAAATTGTCGACGAGGAGAAGGTGGCTGAGTGCCAAGTCTAAAGTCAGGAAGCTCATCGGTCGAATAGACATCGTTGAGCATCCGATCGTCCTCCGGAGCTATCAAGGTGTCCCGGTTTTTAGAGCTGCTGGTTTTGATCCACTTCTCATTCTTCCAAGAGAAGCCGATGCTCGTCATCGCCTCGGGACCAATCCGTTTAGTCTCCATATGTCCAGTATCATGGAGAGGCACATGAAAATAACGGAGTATCTTGGTAATAATACTACCATATGGAAGCAAGCGGTGATTAACCGCAGGAGTACTCAACATGTGCCGCACAATAATATAAGAGAGGTTTATAGGACGATCTGAAAGTAAACTATCTAGGATGCCCACGTCCAACCTCGTGACTGAAATACAAGTGTGCAACCCAAGAGGGGGGGTGAATTGGAATTTTAAAACTTATCCTAGCAAATCCACACAACAATCCAATCTAATGCCTTAATCAAATTCGAAAACAATAAATTCAATTAAAGCACAATAATAAAAGAGTAAGGGAAGAGAAAAACGAACTCAAGGATTTTTACGTGGTTCGGCTATCCCCGCCTACGTCCACGCCTCCAAGCACACCCGCTTGAGGATTTCACTATCCAAGCCTTTCCAAGGCTTCAACCAATTACAATTGACTTCAAGGTGTCAATGAACCTTTACAACAAGAGATTATATCCCCAATCTCTTAACCCAAGTGTTTCCCTCACTTGTACACTCACAATTTGATGAGAAATAATAAATACAACAATGAATCTCTCTCTAAGAGTAGATATACAAATTGAAGAACAAAGATGAGCTAATAAATGATGAGTTACGAAAATGAAGCTCAATATATGTTGTGTGCTCTTGTTTATGCTTGCTTGGATTCCCAAAAATGAATTGGCTTTGAGTTTATATAGTTTGAGCTCAAAAACTAGCCGTTATGCATTTGTCTGCCCGAAAACGGTTAGAGGTTAACTGTAAACGGTTAACCGTTTGCGCTGGTCAAAAGTTACCGTTGGGCCAAATTTCAAGTTACCCTTTCACCGTTTAGGCTTACTCTTTCACCGTTTACGCTTACCCTTTCGCCGTTTACGCTTACCCTTTCACCGTTAACCTCCAGAGACTTGCAAGATGAACATTGGGCTAAATTTCAAATAAACGGTTAACCGTTTTCAGTAAACGGTTCACCGTTAGTGTCCAGTAACCTGCAAAACAAATTAAGCTTAACCTTTCTCACTAAACGGTTCAAGGTTAAAATAAACGGTTAACCGTTTTCAGTAAACGGTTCACCGTTTTGCTCCAGAATCATCATTTTAACAAAACTGGACAAAACAAGCTTTCTGGACGTTATCGGTTAGCCGTTTCAAAATAAACGGTTAACCGTTTGCTACAGTGATTGCTACAGTGAAATAAGTTTCCAAAAATTCAGTTTGACCCCAAAACTTTATAAAACTGTAGTATGACCCAAAAAGTTATGAAACTTTGCAAATAGATCCAATTTCAGAATTTCTAAATATTACTTTGTTAATCCCAAAACTTTATGAAATTATGATATGACCCCAAAGAGTTTACTGTTTTGCACAAAGGTCCTTTTCAACATAATACCCATATTTTCAAAGTTCTCAAAACCTTTCACTTTAGTCCAAAATATTCATAAATTATAGTATGACTCAAAACATTTAAATAACTTCAAATAGGTCCAGTTCCGAAATTTTATAATAATACTTATTAAAATCAAAGATTTCAAAACTTGTCATTTAAATCCAAATTCGAAATTCAAAATCAAAGTATTTAAAAACACATTCATTTTAATCCAAAACACTTTGATTTTATAGCCTCATTTTCTTATTGTAAAAACACAATTCATAAATCTATGTTTAATCAATACATATGATTTGTTATCATCAAAATCAATATCTATAGCTATATAAGCTAACAATCTCCCCCTTTTTGATGATGACAAAATACATTACAAAGATTTAATCTATCTATAAAAAGCTCCTCATTAATTAATGCAAGGTTAAATAAAAACAATGATTTGAAATAAACTCCCCCTGCATACATGCATACTCTCCCTAGATACATGTATATTTTCATAAATCATTTTTCAATTAAATATGAAACCTTTATAATTTGGAAATAATGATTTATTTAAAATGTATAAAACATAAGTTGAGCTTAAAAGATTAATCATTCTTAATCTTGTTTGTTATCATCAAAATCAATATTATGAAAACATATATGTTAACAGTGACCTCATCCGTGTGACCTCTCCTAGGTGTCACTATGTGTTGTAGAATGAAATGAAGAATACGGACTTGGAGAGGTAAGAGCTGAGACCAAAAAAGAAGCAAACAAATCTCATTAGTTAGGTCTCTACGGCGACAAATGTGACGGACTGCATCCGTGTGCCGAAAATTGTCGAACCACAAAATTTTCCTAGAGGTGTAAATCTTATGTCCCTCATGAGAGATACCAAGAATTTCACCTAAATCGATATGGTCAAATTCAATAGGAACACCACTAACTTGAGTAACTACCCTATGTTGAGAGGTATGGGAAATGTCCATGTTCGAGTAGAAGACTCGCACCAAGTTAGGGTAGACTCGCTCAGCAAAATTAATACCAGACTCCCAAGGCAAAAGCATATCCCGAACATTTTTATTACAAACTGAAATATAAGTGTGCAACCCAAGAGGGGGGTGAATTGGAATTTTAAAACTTATCCTAGCAAATCCACACAACAATTTAATCTAATGCCTTAATAAATTCGAAAACAATAAATTCAATGCAAGCACAATAATTAAAGAGTAAGGGAAGAGAAAAAACGAACTCAAGGATTTTTACGTGGTTCAGCTATCCCCGCCTACGTCCACGCCTCCAAGCTCACCCGCTTGAGGATTTCACTATCCAAGCCTTTCCAAGGCTTCAACCAATTACAATTGACTTCAAGGTGTCATCAATGAACCTTTACAACAAGAGATTATATCCCCAATCTCTTAACCCAAGTGTTTCCCTCACTTGTACACTCACAATTTGATGAGAAGTGATAAATACAATAATGAATCTCTCTTTAAGAGTGGATATACAAATTGAAGAACAATGATGTTTCAACAAATGATGATTTCCGAAAATGAAGCTCAATATATGTTGTGTGCACTTGTTTAGACTTGCTTGGCTTTTCTTCTCTTACCAAAAATGAAATGGTTTTGAGTTTTTATAGTTTGAACTCAAAAACTAGCCGTTATGCACATTTCTGGCTGGAACCAGATTGCCGGTTGTCTCATCCGGTTAGCCGCTTCATGTTACCGTTACAAGCACAAATTTGAAATTCTGAACATCCGGTTTGCCGTTTGTCGAATCCGGTTAGCCGCTTGCGTTTTGGTTGCATTCTGCCTCGAACCGGATTGCCGGATTTCACATCCGGATAGCCGCTTGTGTTTTGCATGAATTCTGCCCAGAAACCGGCTTGCCGGATTTCCACATCCGGTTAGCCGCTTGCATTTTGGTTACTTGCTGCCCGAAACCGGATTTCCGGATTTGATAATCGGATAGCCAGTTGCTACAGTAACTGCTACAGTGACGGCTACAGTGAAATATTTTTTGAAATTACAGTTTGACCCCAAAACTGTATAAAACTGTATTATAACCCTAAACGTCAAAAAACTTTACAAATAGGTCCAATTTCAGAATTTCCAAATATTACTTTGCTATTCCAAAAACTTTCTGAAATTATGATTTGGCCCTAACGATTTTATTATTTTGCACAAAGGTCCTTTTCAACCAAATACCCATATTTTCAAAGTTCTCAAAACCTTTCACTTTAGTCCAAAATATTCATAAATTATAGTATGACCCAAAACATTTAAATAACTTCAAATAGGTCCAGTTCCGAAATTAAAATCAAAGATTTCAAAACTTGTCATTTAAGTCCAAATTTAAAATTAAAAAAAAAAACAATATCAAAGATTTTAAAACACATTTATTTTAGTTCAAAACACTTTGATTTCATAGCCTCATTTTCTTATTATAAAAACACAATTTATAAATCTTTATTTAATCAATACATGTGTTTTGTTATCATCAAAATCAATATGTATAGCTATAAAAGCTAACAATCTCCCCCTTTTTGATGATGACAAAATACATTATAAAGATTTAATCTAGTTATAAAAAACTCCTCATTAATTAATGCAAGGTTAAAGAAAAACAATGATTTGAAACAAACTCCCCCTGCATACATGCATACTCTCCCTAGATACATGTATATTTTCATAAATCATTTTTCCAAAATATAAAACATTTATAATGTGAGAATAATGATTTATTTAAAAAGCATAAAACATAATTTGAGCTTAAAAGATTAATCATTCTTAATATTGTTTGTTATCATCAAAATCAATATTATGGAAACATATATGTTAACAATCTCCCCCTTTTTGATGATGACAAACATTTCATGTATTTAAAGAATAATTCCACAAATTACTCCCCCTAAATAAAATCTTCTGTTACAATTTGCCAATTTGCTAAAATAAGAAATTTAAATACATGAATTTTTCTCCCCCTCATCATCAAAAAGAAAACTCAATTGGCAAAGAAAGAGTAGTAAAACTTTATAAATTTAAATACATATATTCTTCTCCCCCTCATCATAAAAAAAATTTAGTGGAAAAGGAAAAGAATAGTAAATTTTTTTAAAAAAATTTGAAAAATATGTATTTTTCTCCCCCTTTATCATCAAAAAGAAAACTTTAAAGGAAAGAATAGAAATAGCAAATTTGTTACCCATGTTGTCTGAATAGAAATTTTGACAAAATCTCCCCCTGACAACAAGCATCACCTCAAATACAAGATTTAGTAATAATACATCCAAATTATTATAGATCATGATACACGCCAAAACACACAAAAATATCATGAACCATTATTTCATTTATTACCAAATCAATAACTCATGACATAAAATTATCATATAAAACAACTATGTGATCAAATCAACATTATCTCAAAATCATCAAAATCATCATTATAATTAAATATCAAACATCAAAAGAATTATTCAAAATTCATGTTATTCTCCTCCGTTTGATAACATCGAAATGATATATTAATTTGTCTCCCCATTTGGACAACAAAAAAGTTCAAAATGCACATTATCCAAAATCATATTATATGCTCCCCCTAAATATATGGCCAATTTAAAAAATTTAACCAAAATAATTTTATCCAAAAACATATAATATTTGTCTCCCCTTTTAAAAAAAAGAATCACGCAATCAAAACAAGATCATAAAAAATAGTTCGATAAGGATATTACCAATTTTGGGCGAGCAAATATTTCGGCAGAATCTCCCCTTAAAGAATTGAACAAAACCTCAAATATACAACATGGTTAAAACACTTCCATATAGGCTTAAACAATTATAACAAACCAATAAGTCCATCAATTCATTAAGCAATGCACATATAATCATTAATTATCAAAATCAATGTGAATTCCTCCAACACTTGTAACAATTACAATCGAGGATTCCATAATCATAAGGCAAGGGAATGCATATTTAACAATACATCAATAAAGTACAAAAAATGCATTCATTTACCAATCATAAATCTCATAAGATCAAACTTCATCAAATACAATGGAATCATCAATGGACATTCTTTATTATCAAAACTTAAGAAAAGCATAAGTACATTAGATCCACAATATCCAAATATCAAACAATAATTAATATCAATCCATAATGAAAGAAACAATGCATATGAAAATGTAAGTGCATAATATAATAGAAAACTATGGTAAAAACCATAAGGAGAGCACACTATGAAAGTGGTAATTTGAAATACTCAAAATGCACAAATTCGGATTTGTAAAATAATGAGTGAAAGATGAAGAGATTTGAGAAAGAAATGACGAGGTACTGCTCACGCGTGAATGAGATGATAATAAAATGATAAAGAACAAGTGAAGAAATGATGATAGAGAAGAGTTTAATGAAGATAAAATGCATGGGTAATGGTTTAAGAGATTGATCTTGACATAAAAATGGTTGAGAAATGAAGAAGAATTGATTGGAAATGGAAGAGGGTGGCTCACGGTTTTGAGAGAGAAGAAGAACAAGTGCAGAAAATTTGCAGCAGAGGAAGAACAAGCAAAACAAAGCCAACAGCTCACGAATCCGGCCTGCCGGATTTCACTAACCGGCTAGCCGGTTGTGACCAGAAACAAAGCAAAAGCCAACCGGCTTGCCGGATGAATATAACCAGAAATCCGGTTTTGGTCCAGCAAAGCATGTATGCGAATTCGGTTTTCCGGATGGAAAGAAACGGTTGACCGGTTTTGAGGCAGAGACAAGGCTTAGCAAATCCGGCTTTCCGGATGGAAAATCCGGTCATCCGAATGTTGTCCCGAGAGCAACCAAAGTTAATCCGGTTTTCCGGATTGAAAAGCCGGTTATCCGAAATTTGTCCCGAGAGAATTCAATAAAATAAAATGGTTTTCCGGATGAGTGGAAAGGGAATATTTGCTAGCTCTTATACTTGTATTATACAAACAAAAAATTTTTGACTTAAAAATTGATCAATTTTAAAAATCATTTAAATTTTCAAAAACATCAATTAGTGCATGAAACATATATGCATACAAGACCAAACATATGAAATCATATCAAACAAATAATCCATCTAACAAGCATACAATCATGAAGCATATTCAAAACTTAATAAAATGCAGAAAGGTCAACTTCGAAATAAAAACTGTATTGATTGAGACAGAAGTAATGTTCGAGCTATATACCGTTGGAAAGATAATTAAGTTAGATTTCCAATTAATTTTACAGAGCTGAATTTGGAGTTCTCTAGAAGGAGTTATGACTAATTCATTGCAGCTTGTGCTGACTAGGATTTTCAAAGACTCCTTTGTTTTCCAAACAATTTTAAAATCATTTTAATGATCCAAATACTTTCAAAAATCATTTTATTGCATGGATCAATATAATTAACATCCAATCATAAAACTCAAATATATAACATATTCATCATGCATATTCATCACAATCATGAAATATGTAAGTATTCAAAGATTAATAATTCAAGCATATCTCTCATTTATCAAGTTTAGGCATTACATAATCATCAAAATCAAACAAAGACAGCATGATAAATCTCTCAACATTATACACAATGATAATTCCATCATGTAAACATACAAGCATATTATCACAAATTCAAGTTACTATCCATTTATCATGATCCATTCAACAAAACTAATATGGCAAGAATTGTTACCAAAATAATTAAATCATCTTGCCTTATCTTTTTCTCCTAGATCATGCTCAAATGATTACCCTCACAAGCTTCATCAAGGAACCCTCCACCATTCCTTGTTTGTGGTACCTACAAAAGAAATTCAAGTTGTGTGCTTTGGTACCCAAATAGTCTTGGGTCCTTGAGTGTTAGTAATGGTTCCTTTTGGAACCCAAATACATTTGACTCCATAATATACTTTTCTTTTAATAGGACAATCAAGTTTCATATGACCATTTTGATTGCAATAATGACAAGTAATTTTATGATCACACGTGGAGGTAGCCTTAACAAAATAATTCTTATAATATTTTTGTTTCAAGTAAGGCTTATACTCAAGTCCTCCTTTATCAAACACACATTTTTGTGAATTAAGCAAGTTATCTAACATCTTTTGCCCATTTGTGAATTTTAACACAATTTGACTTAGCTCATTGCTCTTCTTCTTAAGCACTTCATTTTCTTTCATCAACTCATCAACATGTGATTTTTCATGCTCATATGAAGTACTTTGTTTGCATTTAAATGATGCAATTCTTTCATGCAACATTTTATTATCTAACTTTAGTCCTTTAATCTTTTCATTTAATGATTCATTGCATTTTTGTAAGGCATCATTTTCATTTTTCAAGTCATCTACATATGATTCTAGATGCTCATGTGAAGTGCTAGATTTCTCATTTGATAATGCAACTCTATCATGCAATGTTTTGTTTTCTAATTCTAAGCATATAATCTTTGCATTTAGAGTTTCATTTTTATTTGTGAGCTCTACCATTTTCTTTTTAAAACATGCATTCTTTTTACCGATTTTCATCAATTCATCATGCATTTCTTTAAAGGCATCATGTAATTCATCATAAGTAGGAAGATCATTTACCTCATCAAGCTCGTCATCCGATTCATCTCCAATTGCCATGAGAGCCAAATTCGACACTTCATGAAATTCCTCCTCGTTTGTAGTCTCCTTATACACAATTTCAAGTTTTCTCCAAATTTCATAAGCATTAGAACAATTTGAAACTCTATGAAATTCCTTTTTATCTAAGGCACAAAATAAAGCATTCATAGCCTTGGAATTTAAAGACATCTTTTTCTTATCCAACTCACTTAAAACATTCTTTCTAGGAATGATTAAATCATCACAAACAACTTCCCATATTTCATAGTCTAAGGCTTGTAAAAACACTCTCATCCTAGTTTTCCAATAAGGATAGTCATTACCATCAAAGAATGGAGGTCTAGTGGTGGATTGGCCTTCCATGATGGTTGAGCTAATTTGGGTTGCTACGAATCTTTAACTCTAGACGGTTAAGTCTACACAAGAGCACCTCGCTCTTATACCAAATGAAATATAAGTGTGCAACCCAAGAGGGGGGGTGAATTGGAATTTTAAAACTTATCCTAGCAAATCCACACAACAATTTAATCTAATGCCTTAATAAATTCGAAAACAATAAATTCAATGCAAGCACAATAATTAAAGAGTAAGGGAAGAGAAAAAACGAACTCAAGGATTTTTACGTGGTTCGGCTATCCCCGCCTACGTCCACGCCTCCAAGCTCACCCGCTTGAGGATTTCACTATCCAAGCCTTTCCAAGGCTTCAACCAATTACAATTGACTTCAAGGTGTCAATGAACCTTTACAACAAGAGATTATATCCCCAATCTCTTAACCCAAGTGTTTCCCTCACTTGTACACTCACAATTTGATGAGAAGTGATAAATACAATAATGAATCTCTCTTTAAGAGTGGATATACAAATTGAAGAACAATGATGTTTCAACAAATGATGATTTCCGAAAATGAAGCTCAATATATGTTGTGTGCACTTGTTTAGACTTGCTTGGCTTTTCTTCTCTTACCAAAAATGAAATGGTTTTGAGTTTTTATAGTTTGAACTCAAAAACTAGCCGTTACGCACATTTCTGGCCGGAACCGGATTGCCGGTTGTCTCATCCGGTTAGCCGCTTCATGTTACCGTTACAAGCACAAATTTGAAATTCTGAACATCCAGTTTGCCGTTTGTCGAATCCGGTTAGCCGCTTGCGTTTTGGTTGAATTCTGCCTCGAACCGGATTGCCGGATTTCACATCCGGATAGCCGCTTGTGTTTTGCATGAATTCTGCCCAGAAACCGGCTTGCCGGATTTCCACATCCGGTTAGCCGCTTGCATTTTGGTTACTTGCTGCCCGAAACTGGATTCCCGGATTTGATAACCGGATAGCCGGTTGCTACAGTGACCGCTACAGTGAAATATTTTCTGAAATTATAGTTTGACCCCAAAACTTTATAAAATAGTATTATAACCCTAAACGTCAAAAAACTTTACAAATAGGTCCAATTTCAGAATTTCTAAATATTAATTTGCTATTCCAAAAACTTTCTGAAATTATGATTTGGCCCTAACGATTTTATTATTTTCACAAAGGTCCTTTTCAACAAAATACCCATATTTTCAAAGTTCTCAAAACCTTTCACTTTAGTCCAAAATATTCATAAATTATAGTATGACCCAAAATATTTAAATAACTTCAAATAGGTCCAGTTCCGAAATTAAAATCAAAGATTTCAAAACTTGTCATTTAAGTCCAAATTTAAAATTAAAAAAAAACAATATCAAAGATTTTAAAACACATTTATTTTAGTTGAAAACACTTTGATTTCATAGCCTCATTTTCTTATTATAAAAACACAATTTATAAATCTTTATTTAATCAATACATGTGTTTTGTTATCATCAAAATCAATATGTATAGCTATAAAAGCTAACAATCTCCCCCTTTTTGATGATGACAAAATACATTACAAAGATTTAATCTAGTTATAAAAAGCTCCTCATTAATTAATGCAAGGTTAAAGAAAAACAATGATTTGAAACAAACTCCCCCTGCATACATGCATACTCTCCCTAGATACATGTATATTTTCATAAATCATTTTTCCAAAATATAAAACATTTATAATGTGAGAATAATGATTTATTTAAAAAGTATAAAACATAATTTGAGCTTAAAATTTTTATTAATCATTCTTAATATTGTTTGTTATTATCAAAATCAATATTATGGAAACATATATGTTAACACAAACAACTAAGTTTCGGAAATCATTAAGGTTAACACAAGAGGAGTCGAGTACCTTTCGCCCATTGAAGCGGTCCTCGAACCGTTTCGCTAAGGGAGGAGTGGGCAAGTGAATTCTTGTAAATTCAGAGACTTCCCTAGGCTGAAAGGGATGAGCTTGAGGTGTAGATTTTCGCCGGACACGTCTCCGAGAGGATTCAGCCATGGAGGAGTATGGTAGAGTGAGCACAGACTAGAGAGAGGAAAATAGTCAGTGATTTGGATGAGAAGTGAGTAAGCAATGTGGATGGAATGCTCAATTTGGATGAAAAATGGAGTAAAATGAATCAAAAAATGGAGAAATTCAACCCGCGGTGATTAGGGTTCAAAATTGGGATTTTTCAATTCGGGCTTTGATTTTAGGTTTTGAATCGATAGAAGAGTTTTAAAAGGTGTAGGAAATGATTTAATCGGTTTACTTTTGCATGAGAAGCAAGAAAAATGAAGATTTGAGGAAGAGAAAAGCTTCGGTTGCGCAGGTATGGTGAAAACAGTGAGAGTGTAACTGGAGAGGAAGAAGAGAAAGCCTTTGAACAGTTTTAAAAACGCGAAAACGGTTAACCGTTTATAATAAACGGTTAGAGGGTAACGAACAGAGACTTAAGATATGAAAACGGTGAGAGCCTAAGAGCTTATCGGTTAAGGGGTAACGCTTAGAAGAGTTACTGCCAGCAAACAGTTCACCGTTTGTATCAAACGGTGAAAGGGTAAGAAGACAGACACAAAACTCTAGTTTCTGGAGCTAAACGGTTCACTGTTTATGGGAAACGGTTATCCGTTTATTTTAACAAAAAATTTCGCACATTTAATTTTAATATACGGCCAGCAACTAATAAATTCCAAGATCATTTAATTGATCTGAAGATATATTATGAGCCATTTTAATGCATGATTCATGAACATGTTTTCAACTAACTTATTCATACAATCAAGAAATAACAAACCAAATTTATCATATAACAATCAACCTCAACCAATTCATAATCATTAATTCAAAATTATAAATCAATTAATTCAGTACACTCAATAGCATGGATAAAGACATTAATGTGAAAATTTCATCATCCCAAGTTCATGCCGAATTTTTGAAAATTGTTCTTCACAAAGGGGTTTAGTGAAAATATCGGCAAGTTGTTTTTCCGTAGAAATAAACTCTAATGCAATGTCTCCCTTTTGAACATGATCTCTCAAGAAATGATGTCTAATTTCTATATGCTTGGTTCTAGAGTGTTGAATAGGATTTTTTGAAAGATTTATAGCACTAGTATTATCACACTTAATAGGAATTTGTTCAAGATTGATGTCATAGTCTCTAAGTGTTTGTTTCATCCAAAGTGCATGTGCACAACAACTTCCGGCGGCTATATATTCAGCCTCGGTAGTTGAAAGAGCGACAGAATTTTGTTTCTTACTAAACCATGAAACAAGTGAGTGTCCTAGAACAAAGCAAGTTCCACTAGTGCTCTTCCTATCCACTTTATGACCAGCAAAATCCGCATCCGAAAAACATGTTAAATCTATATGAGTTCCCCTAGGATACCAAAGGCCAACATCTATGGTTCCAATCAAATAACGGAAAATTCTTTTAACAGCAAGCAAATGGGATTCCTTGGGACATGATTGAAATCTTGCACACAAACATACACTAAACATGATATCGGGTCTACTTGCAGTCAAATAGAGTAAAGATCCGATCATACCTCGATATATTTTGATATCCACTTCTTTACCTTTTTCATCTTTGTCAAGCTTGATGGTAGTGCTCATAGGAGTGCTTTTTGCCGTTCCATTTTCATAGCCAAACCTTTTGAGTAGATCTCCCACGTACTTGGCTTGGTTTATAAAAATGCCTTCCTCATTTTGTTTGATTTGAAGTCCGAGGAAGTACTTCAATTCTCCCATCATGCTCATCTCAAATTCTTGACTCATACATGATGAAAATTCTTTGCACAAAAGCTCATTAGTAGAACCAAAAATAATATCATCAACATAAATTTGAACAATAAGTATGTCTTGGTTCTTATTCTTAACAAAAAGGGTTGTGTCAGCTTTTCCCATTGAAAAATTGTTATCCAACAAGAAATTTTTGAGCCTATCATACCATGCTCTAGGGGCTTGTTTTAAACCATATAAAGCTTTGGATAACTTATACACATGATTTGGAAATTTCTCATTCTCAAAACCAGGAGGTTGTTTCACATATACTTCCTCCATAATGTATCCATTTAAGAAAGCGCTTTTGACATCCATTTGATATAGAATAAAATCTTTATGACATGCATATGCTAACAACATTCTAATGGATTCTAATCTAGCTACAGGTGCAAAAGTTTCATCAAAATCAATTCCTTCTTCTTGGTTGTAGCCTTGGGCCACTAGTTTAGCTTTATTTCTTACAACCACACCGGATTCATCCATTTTATTTCTAAATACCCATTTAGTGCCTATAATGGATTGATGTTCCGGACAAGGAACTAACTCCCACACGTTATTTCTCTCAAATTGATTCAACTCCTCTTGCATTGCCATAATCCAAAATTCATCATTTTCGGCATCCGCAAAAGATTTTGGTTCAATTTGAGAAATGAATGCAGCATGCTCACATGTGTTCCTAAGAGATGATCTAGTCGTAACGCCTCGAGAGGGATCTCCTAAGATTACACCTTTAGGATGAGAGGAAACATACCTCCACTCCTTGGGGAGTGTTTGAGAAGTATCTTCATTTTGCTCCACATTTTGTCCTTCATGATCCTCCTCTTGAATTCCATTTGTTGTGTCTTCTTTGTTGTCATTTGATGTTTCTTCTTGTTGTTCTTCTTCTGCATTATCATCAACAATTCCTTTCTCCGCAGATGATGGGTTAGATTCATCAAAAGTAACATGCATAGATTCTTCCACCACCAAAGTTCTTTTGTTATAAACTCTATAAGCTTTACTTGAATTTGAGTATCCAAGAAAAATACCAACATCAGATTTTGGATCAAATTTACCAAGATTATCTTTCGTGTTTAACACAAAACATTTGAATCCAAAAACTCTAAAATAGCCAATGTTGGGTTTTCTATTTTTCTGAAGCTCATAAGGAGTTTTATTAAGATTAGGTCTAATCAACACCCGATTTAAAACATAACAAGCGGTGTTGACGGCTTCGGCCCAAAAATACTTAGGCAAAGAGTTTTCATTCAACATGGTTCTAGCCATTTCTTGAATAGACCTATTTTTCCTTTTTACTACTCCATTTTGTTGTGGAGTCCTAGGTGATGAAAATTGATGTTCAATGCCAAAATCATTACAAAAATTTTCAAATGCATGATTTTCAAATTCTCCACCATGATCACTTCTAATACAAGAAATAGAATAACCTTTTTCGTTTTGAATCCTTTTATGAAAAATTCGAAATTCATCAATAGCATCATCCTTATTAGCTAAGAATAATACCCATGTGAATCTAGAATAGTCATCCACAATTACAAATGCATAATATTTGCCACTTAAACTAGCATACCTAGAAGGTCCAAACAAATCTATATGAAGTAATTGAAGCGGTTTTGACGTAGAGATGTGATTCTTGTTTTTGAAAGAAGTTTTGATTTGTTTTCCAAATTGACATGCTTCACAAATTCCATCTTTTTGAAAACTGATTTTTGGAAGACCTTTAACTAAATCATTTTTCACAATTTTCGAAATCAAATCCATGCTTGCATGTCCTAATCTTCTATGCCATAGCCAACTATCATCATATAATGTGGAAAAACATTTATCAAGAGTAGATGCACATTCTATGTCAATGGTATAAACATTACCACATCTATTTCCCATAAACAAAGTTTTTCCATCACATGCATTCTCAATAACACAACTTGATTTATCAAAGACAACTTTATAACCTTTGTCACACAATTGACTAATGCTTATTAAATTATGTTTCAAGTTTTCAACCAAACACACATTCTCAATTAAGGTTGAAGATACTTTACCAACATTTCCAACTCCAAGAATCTTTCCTTTTGAGTTGTCTCTAAAAGATACGTCTCCACCATTTTCAATTTTGGTGAAGCTTGAGAACCAAGAATAGCTCCATGTCATGTGTCTTGAACAACCACTGTCCAAGTACCACTTATTCTTCTTTTTCTTCAAGCCCTGCAGAGAAAATCTCAAGTTTTAGATACCCAAACCTTTTTGGGTCCTTGAGAGTTAGCAATGGTTCCTTTTGGAACCCAAATGCATTTCATACCATAATATGCATTTCTCTTTACTGCACATCTATTTTTCATATGACCATCTTGATTACAATAATGACATGTAATTTTATTGCTAAAAGATGTATTCCTCACAAAATAACTCTTGTAGAGTTTTTGTTTCAAATTTGGTTTATAACCAATGCCACTTTTGTCAAATGCACATTTTTGTGAGTTTAGCAAATTATTCAACATCTTTTGCCCATTTGTAAATTTCAATATAATTTCATTTAACTCACTACTCTTTTTCTTGAGCATCTTATTTTCATTTTTCAACTCATCTATTTGTCATTCTAAGTGCTCATGTGAAATGTTAGGCTTCTCATTAGATAATGCAATTTCATCATGCAAAGTTTTGCTGCTTATTTCTAGGCAAACAATTTTTGCATTTAAAGATTCATTTTCATTCTTAAGCTTTGCTATTTCCTTTTTAAGACAAGCATTCTTTTTACCAATCTTCATCAACTCATTATGCAAATCTTTAAAGGAATCATATAATTCATCATAGGTAGGATCACTTACCTCATTTAAATCATCATCATCTCCTATTGCCATAAGTGCTAGGTTTGAAACTTCTTGCGATCCTTCTTCATCACTTGAATCTTCCTCGCTATCATCCCACTTTGCAACCATGGTTTTCTTCTTGTGTTTGTTGATAAGTGGACACTCCGACCTAATGTGACCTGGCTTCTTGCACTCATAGCATGTGGTTGCCTCCTTCTTCTCCCTATGGCTTTTGAAGTTTCTGAAATTTTTTCGCTCTCCGGTTTTCTTGAAGAATTTTCTGAACCTCCTTGCTAGCATGGCTAGCTCTTCATCATCCGGTTCACTCTCCCCATCACTCTCATGTTTTGACGCTTTGAAAGCAATGTTTTTCTTCTTCTCCTCATGCCCTTTTTCTGCTGCCAAATCTTCCTCATATGAAATAAGAGAACCGATTAAATCATCAAGAGGCAAAGTATTTAAATCTTTTGCTTCCTCAATGGCAGTCCTTTTAGGTCTCCACTACTTAGGAAGTGACCTAATAATTTTCTTGACTTTTTCACTATTTGAAAAAGTTTTCCCTAGGGCTCCTAGAGTGTTTACTATGTCCGTGAATCTAGTATACATAGAGTACACATTTTCATTTTGTTCCATTTGAAACAATTCGTATTGCCGAGTGTACCTACTTATTTTAGATTCTTTCACTTGATTTGTGCCTTCATAGACAACTTCAAGTTTGTGCCAAATTTCATTAGCACTTTCACAACTAGACACTCTATGAAACTCCTTGTTATCTAGTGCACAAAATAAGGCATTCATGGCTTTGGAGTTTAGAGAGGCTTTCCTCTTTTCGAGTTCATTCCAATCCTGTGATGGTTTTGGAATATCTTCTCCGACTTCATCTTTAGTCAAGGGCATAAAAGGACCATCACTAACAATTTCCCAAATCTCATAGTCTAAGGCTTGCAAATAAATTCTCATCCTAGTTTTCCAATAAGGGTAATCATTTCCATCAAAGAATGGTGGTCTAGTGGTGGATTGTCCTTCCCTAAATGTGGAATCATATTGAGTTGCCATTGATCTTTAGCTCTAGACGATTAAGTCTAAACAAGAGCACCAAGCTCTGATACCAAATGAAATACTAACTAGGCAACCCAAGAGGGGGGTGAATTGGGTTTTTATAAATTAATAAACTAAAAAATAAATTTTCAAGCAAATTCAAAACGAAATTAAAAACAATAATAAATGAATTGATCACAAATTAAAAAGATAGGGAAAGAGAGAATCAAACACGGATATTTTTACGTGGTTCGGCCAACTTCGCCTACAACCACGCCTCCAAGCTTTCCGGGCTTGAGGTTTTCACTAAGCAAGCCTCCGAGGCTTCAATTGCTTACACTTGACTTCCAAGGTGTCAATAACCTTTACAACAAGAGATTATCCTCAATCTCTTAACCCAAGTGTATCCCAACACTCACAATCCCTCAAAATGAAAGATTACAATTGTTTTTCTCTCACACTATATTTAAGATTACAAATCAAAGCTCAAAGTGTGAATAGATGAAATGAAACTATGTTTCTAGCTCTTGTAAAGATTGCAAGCTCGAGTATATGCTCAATGGTTGTGTTGTGATCAAAATCATTTGAATTTGAATGAGCTTATTTATAAGTAGAGCTGCAAAACTAGCCGTTATTTGCTGTCTGCCCGAAAACGGTTCACCGTTAGTGGTTAACGGTTAACCGTTTGTGCTAAACAAAGTTACCGTTAACCCAGAATTCAAATAAACGGTTTACCGTTTTTAGGTTACCCTTTCGCCGTTAACGTCCAGTGACCAAAAAATGAATACCGGTTATTCGTTTTTGGTAGTCGTCTAAGGCTTTGCATGAGATGACTCTCTGGACGTTATCGGTTAACTGTTTATAAATAAACGGTTCACCGTTAGTGTCCAGTAACCTGCAAGAAGAACAACGGTTATCCGTTTAAGTAAACGGCTAAGGTTTTGGGTGACATTACTCTCTGGACGTTATCGGTTAACCGTTTGGAAATAAACGGTTCACCGTTAGTTTCCAGTACGCTATCCATTTCTGTTTTTCACTAAATGGTTAGAGCCTAGGCAAACCTTTGCTCTCTGGTCGTAATCGGTTAATCGTTTATAAATAAACAGTTTACCGTTTTCTGCCAAAAACACATTTTAAACCAGTTTTTTTGCAAAGAATCATTTTCCAAATTAAGATCCATCTTTTATAAGCATGAAAGGAATAATTTTTATGACTTTCATTTGTTAAGAAATAACTCCAATAAATTTATCAAAAATCATTTAAAGTTTGTTATTATCAAAATCAATATTATTAACGTATTTATGTTAACAGATGAAAGTTACATAATTGAACTATCAATTGAATAATTTTTTTTTCCATTCGTTTCAATATTTAAGAGTAAGAAAATTTGAAAAGTTTTGAGGGAAAGGAGAGAGAGGAAAAAATAGATTAGAAAAGTCGTTTATACACTGATACACATCTTATTTTATCTTAAATTAACATTTCGTAAGAATTTATTATAATTTTATTCTGAGAGAAAATACTATGTTGATTGCAATAAATTAGTGTCTGATAATTAAATTATTGCCAACAAACTTTACATCATTCAATTATCATCTACTTATCTCTACGATTATTAGTTTATTTAGTGAGCCAAGCAACCCATGCAATTGAATGATTGTAGCCATTAATTCAATATCTAATTATCTACAATTAATTAATTACTTGCATCATTTGCTCCTCTCCTTATCTACCTACCATGCATGCATTAACTACGCCCCATTCACTCTTGCGCCGTCTACTTGTGTGAATTTTGTGTGTGGGTATGTGTCTACATATTCTCAAACCAGAAGCTAAGGCAAGAACTCGCAAAAGCAACTTAATTATGTACTACATTACGGCTCACTAGAATCTGTGAAGAATATGGAAACTTCTTGTGCGGGTTTCTAATCCAACTTCAATCGAATACTATTTATAAATCTTACTTTCATGCGCACGCACACACACACATATATACATGTGATTAAGTTTCCAATTTATATGAATTTTTTTAGGTAAGAATGATTTGGTCAAAGGGTCTCGATTTTCCACCGTGTGACAGTATTACTAGTAGTATGATTATGAATGAAAATGTATTGAGAGAATATGTTCTTTAAAAGTATATGTGTTTATTTAATTGTAATAAATAATTTTTCTAATTAATAAAATAAATAAGGTATTTTATTCAAGTATCTTCATTGCATTAATATTTTGAGTAAAGTTCATTTAATCATATTATATGTATTTAAGTGATCACTGTGTGGATTCACAAAAGACATAAATACAAGTTATCTTATAATTAAATAAATTAAGTTCGCAGTTGTTAAATAAAATTGGAAACTTTATTTAGGTATAGACTGCAATAATTTCATTCAATGATTTATCTTAATCATGTATAAATTTATTAATGTAGTACGACTACATTGAACAAGATCACATATCAAATTTAATTAACTTTATAATAACTATCAGACTTATTAAATCTCATAGACATTGATTTTACTGGAATCTTAATCTTGAGTTAGTTATAATTTCATGATTGTAATTGTCATTCCATTTGAGCTACTAATTGGCACGACACATACTTATAGTCAAGATTACCCAGTATCTTGGTGGAAGTAATTATGAGTATTGGAGTTATGGATTAACAATATAGAATTTGTATAACACATCTTTTGATGGGGTTTTGGCACTTAACCATAGAATTCTCTGGCCAAAGTGTGTCGACATATTTATATGTTGAAAATGAGCATTAGAAAAAACCAGTAAGTATCAAGAACCAAGATGTAATTAAATTGATTGGATAGTTGAAATATCAATTTAATTAAAGATGTGGTACAAAAGATTGTGTATTAAAAAAATCAATGTGGCATGGGTCGTATTATTTAATCGACAACGCCGCTATTGGATTAATAAGTAAGAAAACTATCTATTTGAGTTAAAAGTCTATATATATTATTTAGTGGGAGGCTCTATATAATGTGCTTGTGTCTAAGGGGCCTTGTATTATTTTATAAGGTGGGCTCCTATGACAAGAAGAAGTAAAGTTACTTTTGATTTTATTATTTTGGAAAAATATCCACCGTCCACCCGTTTTTTACACCTTTTTTAAAAATAAACAATTCTTTCATTTTTTTGCTGGAATTCACCTAAAGTTACATTTTGTTTCACTTTTCCACTTCCGTTTGAAATCCGTTAAGAAAACTAACGGAAATTTAAAAAAATGACCATTTTACCCCCAAAATTAAAATTATAATTTCACCCTAAAAATGCTAAAAATAATAAGATTTAATGATGAATATCATTATTGGTACGTTAATGAAGTACAAAAAAATCTTAAGTACTAGAGATTATAATTCAATGAATAATAAAACTCTACTTATCTTAAATTCAATTGATGGTTTGCGAGATTGGGCTATTTTTAATACTACTGTTATAATTTAGCATTTTAATTACAGAAATATTTAAAAAAAACATGCATTTGATGGTTGTGAAATTAATTTCTTTATTGACCGATGGGGAAAATAATTAGATTTAATCTGATTATTTTTGGTAATTTTTAAGGTGAAATTGTAATTTTCGTTTTGGGGATAAAATGGTCATTTTTTAAGTTTCCGTTAGTTTTCTTAATGGATTTAAAACAGAAATGGAAAAGTGAAACAAAATATAACTTTAGATGGATTCTAGCCAAAAAATGAAGGAATTGTGTATTTTTGAAAAAAGTGTAAAAAATGAGTGGACGGTGGATATTTTCCCTATTATTTTTAATTTAAATCAAATTTGATTTAATAGAATTAAAAATATTAAAATATGTAGCCTAGGGTTTACACTAGATAAAGATATAAAAGGGTTTATTTTTTTCCAAAAAAAGAGAGAAGCCACATTATGCAAATCAGAGAAAAAGATTTTTTCTCTCTAATATTGAGAGAAAAAATTTCTCCTGCTAGTTGCTTTTATTGGGATAAAGGCACCTATGCGTCAAGTGCAGATCAAACTTGAGTCATAACCTAGAAGATCATTGGTGACGGATCGTGACCCAGCAAACGTAGTGGTGACAGATCGTGATCTAACAGGTGTGGTGGTGATAGATCGTGATCTGGAAGCTTAGTTTAACTCAGCGAAAAAGCCAAATCAGATTGTCAATGTATGATTTTCTAGATCACAAATTCCTACATATTATATGAGATCTATCCTAAAATTTTTTATAAGAATTTAAAAAATTGATTTTTCCCCAACAATTGATATCAGAGCTATCTCATATTAATATTTAAGAATTTTGTATGAAATCAATCTTGATATTTATGTATTAGAGTGGCACAATTTATTCAAAAATATATTATTTGTTTAATATATGAATAAAGCATGCTTATGGTTTGTCTTAATTCATGGTTAGATTCTCTAATATATATATTTTTTTTGGATCTATAACAAGAGGGGTGATTGTTGTGCAAATTTTATTGAACTCGCAAGCGCACGAATCTGTTGTAGTGTAGATTAATGGTGACGAGTGTCGATCCCACGAGGAGGTGGATTTTAATTATTTATAGAATTAATTCTGTAAATGGGTGGTTGGATTGATGAAAATGATTTTGATTATCCTAAACTTGGAATTGAAATGGCGAGAATAAATTCTAAAATTGGAATTTAAATGGCAAGAACAAATTGAAGATAAATCTATTTAGATGACGTACCTGGGTATCTGGATCCGTATCAACATGCATCATGGGCTAAATATTCCATATTAATACCAATTAAATCATGAGAGGGGAATCCACACCTCATGAACCACGCTCTAATAAATATGGTACTAAGGGCTTATCGTGCCAAATAATAATAACCTTATACTAGGGAGCCGGTGAAACCAGGGCAGTACTAGACAAGATTAGTATTAATTGTCGACGAGAAGTCAAAACATCCACAAAAACTAGAGGGGAAGAGAAAATAAATTTATCAAATCAAGCCCATGACACATGTTGAGACTTCACCTTCAACCCAAGCTTGAAAGAAAATTAGCCACTCATAGTTGAACTAGGGGCAAAATGGAAATTTATTAAAATACGTAGAAAATACAAGATAGAGAGAGAATTACAGAAAATGAATCCTAAAAATGGATTCAGAGGTGCCAAATTAGGGGGGGAGGCCCCCTTTTTATAGTTACATCGAGTAAATCATGGCCATCGGATTAAAAACAGTTTGGACGCTCAGGATTTCGCCACGTCATCAGCCACTATTTGCACAGTACAGTCAACAGCCACTATTTGCACAGTACAGTCAACAGTCACTATTTGCACAGTACAGTCAACAGTCACTATTTGCACAGTACAGTCACAGTCACTATTTGCACAGTACAGTCAACAGCCACTATTTGCACAGTAACGCCAACAGTACCCGTACATGTGAATAGTATCGTACATGTGAACAGTGTCATTTTTTCTTTTATACTCCTCCTAAGATTTTCGACTGTCCTGAGTTCAAAAATGATGTCTGTTTTGCCATTTGATCTCTCGTTTATTGTAAAATGACTATGATGCCCCTAAAATACATAAAATACTCAATTAGAATAAAATACACATAATTAAAGTACAATAAACTTAAACACATAAAAGTAAGGGTTGTTAGTAATACTTGATATGTAAAATAACGATTTTCTCCTTTATAAATATGCATTTTATAACACACAACACACCCCCCAACCAGCTTATTGCTAGTCCCTAGCAAATAAAGCGAAAACAAAATTCAAAAATGATTTTTTATTTTTTATATATTTTTTTTTAACACTCTTGTTTATTCAATTAGATTAATGATAACAATCAAATAAAAGTATAAGCATTATCTCAAGTCTAAAGAAACATTACACCCACATCAACCATCCACATGAATCAGCCCAGTAGACTTCATCGTAGCTACCTTCAAGAATGACATGTCAAACCCCAAAATCTCACTGGAAGTAGTGACATTCTCATCAAAGAAATTAAACCCAAAAAAATAGTCACTCCAATGAATGGTAATTGAGAGAAAATAATAAAGAAGTGATCTCACATGCTCTCACCAAAAAGAAATATGCCCTTAGCTTAGAAATAATACGATCTCTAGTCAAATAAAAATGCTAGTCAACCCAATTTATTTATTTATTTATTTTTATTTTTTATGCATCACTACATCTTTTTAGCCCATATAACTAGCTTCTACTTCAGATTATAGTTCCCTAAAATCAAGAAGAACTTTTATTAGGACGTAACGTAGGCTAGGGACATAGCTAACAAAGAAGGGAAATAAGGAAGACAAAATGTATGTTTGAGAAAAATGCATAGAAGTTTTTTTTTGTTTTTTTTAAAGTTGCAAGGTGGATTTCACCTATTATTGTTTTTTTTTTTTAACAACAATTGTTTTTTTGAAGCAACAATTTTTGTTTCTTTCTTTCTTTTTTTTTTTTAACTAGACATAACTTCACTATACAAAATATTTATTTACATTTTTCTCAAACATAAATTGGTGATGGATCTTGTAAGACATTGGGTAATACTCCAAAATCGGAGTGGGTCAAGATGATAAGTTGACAAAGAAAAGTTTTTTTTTTTTTTTTTTTTTTTTTAAGGCTCAAAAGGGCTAACTATGGATATTTATAAAAGGGATGGCTAGAAAGGCTCAAACGGGTCAAAGATGGCCTTTTCATTCATTTTTTTTTTAGGGTTAACTCAAAAAGAAATCCAGAGATCGTGTATACAATAACAAACTATTAAGCTGTATAAAGAATGGGCAAAAGGGGTACTCTCCAAGAAAAATGATAGGCTCAAAAACTCACTTGGTATTTATTATGACATGTCCATTCCTTCAAGCAACTCATATTTGTCTCCGACATCAACATGTAGAGTAGCAAACATAGTGTAACATCACTTCATACTAAAGATAATACAAATACTAAAATTTGAAATCATCATGTCATCTAATCTTAAAACAAATCACACAATTTTTTTTTTTTTTTTTTACAACAGTCTACCCCCCAACCTATTCTAAACGTGAAAGGAAAATATGCATGCAGAAATGTAAAAATGATGCAGAAAAACTAATTAGAAAATGATAGAAAACGATTTTTTTTTTTTAACTTAAGAAGATGCGTTTCTAGAGGCACTACACTCTATATTCAGTCATCTTTGACTCAAAAATTTTGTTTGAAAATGTATATTTATAAAGGAGAAATTAAAAAGGAAAAAGAAAAATAAACATCAAAACATAATAAAGAAAAAGATTTTTTTTTTTAATTTTTTTTTAATTTTTATCAATGAAGATGCGTTTCTAGAGTCACTACACTCCATATTCAGCCATCTTTAACACAAAAAGTTAGCAACAGTTAGTTTCTACAACAAAAAATTAGTAAAAACTTAACCAATATTCCACAATTGTCGACTATTCCCTCCCCCCAACCAGAACGAAACATTGTCCTCAATGTTTTAAAGGAAAGAAGTAGAGTTTAGAAGACATCACCTGGGTGGTGCAACACAGAAGAAAATATTTACAGGCGGAGAGTTAAATCTAATTTATACTTCTTACTGCGGCTACTGTTACCGTCATCATTTGAACGCTCCAACAGAAAGCTCCAGGGGTCTGGCTCCGGTTTATAAGCTTGTAACATATCAAGTAGCTCATTAGCAGTGTGAGCACAAATAAAAAGTTTTTTCGCACTGGAAGGAATAAAGTAGCTTTTTATTGCATGGTTAAGAAATGCGATAAAACCATCATAAAAATTATTGACATTTAACAAACCGATGGGTTTCTGGTGAATGTGCAGATGGGCCCAAGATGCTAGAGTGATAAGTGCCTCTAGTGTTGCAAGATCTCCTGGAAGGAAAATAAAAGCATCAGCATGATTAAGCATTTCAGTTATTCGTTCTTGCATACCTGAGACGACTAACTCTTCTCCAGTCGTTGAGTCAGACACACTGCCCAAAGGTTTTAGGACTCTAGGGATGATGCCTAACACTTGGCTTCCTTTGATAAAAGCAGCTTCTGAGACCAATTTTGATAACCCTCGGTTACCTCCTCCATACACCAAGTGTAATTTTCGCTCTGCTATGTTTCGACCAAGATCTATGGCTGCATCAACGAACTCTTTATGTTTGCCATAGGTAAATCCAGAAAGCACACAAATGTTCTTGAATTGCCTATCGGAAGTAGCTGCCATTGGAATATTTCTCAAAAACAATTGGTGAGTGCTTATCAAAAAGTCATATTTAAGAATCTTGGTGACAATGGATCACAACTGTGTATGAGGTGGCATGTCAGTGTCAAATAATGCGTAAAGCACATGGCTCGATAGTCAAAAAGCAAACAGTAAAAACAAACAGTAATAAAATTATTAAAGACAATAATGCAAATGATAAAACAACAGTGAAATGAAATAAAATAACAGTAAAGTAAAAGGATATTTACAGGTAGTTGCGACTGTGGCTCACATCTTCCTCTGGTTTTACGTCCAGAAACGGCTTGAACGCCCTCTATGGGTCGAGGATAGGCTTCCCATCTAGTTTTCTTATAAACTGGCAAACAGGGTCTTTTATAGTCAGATTCCCGAGACTATATCGTGCATGCTCTTTCTGGAATAATGACCATAACTGGAGAATCGCTCCTTGCACATATCCACTGGGATGCGTTTCAAGAGACAAAAGGATATCATCCAATGACTCCTTATTCAAGCCATCCCTAATGAATTGAATCTTATCTTCTCTGTTATCAGACACCATTCCTAAAGAACATCGGTTTTTATTGCAACTCATTCTGGCACACTTATGACAAGCAACAGAAATTCTTCGAGCTCGTCGTTTTCTTGCATAATTTCCTTTTCCACAACCAGGCATGTATGCAATAAATTTTGGAGGTAACTCACCTGCCAATCGTACTTTCGCCTCGATTAACCAACGGATGTCAGCAGGTATGTTATTCCTCATGAGCAATCGCATGCGTTCGGACCGAGCTTTATATATCGTAAGGAGGGCATTCTGAGGGAGTGAAGGGAATCGCTTGTGAAGTTTTACTAGAATCTCGGATCTGTCCATACCTTCGCCTCAGAATATCAGTTATTATGGGAAATTGAAGTAACCGACTTAATTGTCACGGAGTACCGTTATCCGCCACTTCACCGGGGTAACAAACTAAAGCACACAAACAGAAAAACAAATTAAAACACACAAAGAAAAATCAAAATCGTCCTCTTATTGAATTTACCTCAAGCTCCAACTGGATGTCGAAAACACTTTTCTCAATATCACTGAGTTGGCGTTCTAAACCTTCAACATAGGCTACTAACTCTGGTGGTTGTAGAGACCAAATGCGATTTGTTTTACAAAATTGAATCTGCCTTTTGAGATGATTTTTGACACGTTGAAGTGGTTTAAGAATGTTCAGGAGGAACGGTCTAAGTAAGAGACTCATGATTAACAATGATAAGAGAAAACTTAATGATAAAACAAACACACTTATGCAAAAATAAATTTCAATTAGCAAAAGAATAATAAAAAGAGAAAAAGAAGGAAAAATCAAACCACCGAAAAGAAAAAATCAATTCAAATCTGGTGGGTCACTCAAATTTATTTCGGTGTCTTCTCCATGTGGTTGGTATTCTAGATATGGCTTTAATCTTTGACCATTAACTTTGAACGTGACACCGTTCTTTGGGTCCTTAATTTCAATTGCCCCATGTGGAAAAACAGTATGAACAATAAATGGACCAGACCATCGAGAGCGTAACTTACCTGGGAATAGGTGCAAGCGAGAGTTGAATAAAAGCACTTTCTGATCTGGAGTGAAAGATTTTCTCATAATATGCTTGTCATGGAAGACTTTCATTCGTTGCTTGTAAATCTTGGCATTTTCGTATGCATCATTGCGAATTTCTTCAAGCTCTGCCAGTTGTAATCTTCTTTCTGAGTTGGCTTGCTGCATGTCAAAATTGAATTTCTTGATGGCCCAATATGCACGATGCTCGAGTTCCACGGGTAGGTGGCAAGCTTTTCCATACACTAGCCTGTAGGGTGACATCCCAATCGGAGTCTTGAAAGCCGTTCTATATGCCCATAATGCATCATCAAGTCTTAATGACCAATCTTTTCTGTCCGGCCTCACCGTCTTTTCTAATATGTGCTTTATTTCTCGATTAGAGATCTCCACTTGGCCACTGGTTTGCGGATGATATGGGGTCGCCACTTTATGAGTGATTGAATACTTTGTCAAAAGAGCTTTGAATGCTTTATTACAAAAGTGGGCACCACCATCACTGATTATCGCTCGAGGGAATCCAAAGCGCGAAACAATATTGCTTTTCAAAAACCCTATCACCACCTTGTGATCATTGGTTCTGCATGGAACTGCTTCTACCCATTTTGATACGTAGTCAACAGCAACCAATATAAATTGATGGCCAAAAGAAGAGGGAAAGGGTCCCATGAAGTCGATACCTCATACGTCAAAAATCTCAACCACTAAAATTGGATTTAGTGGCATCATGTTCCTGCGTGTAATGCTCCCCATTCGTTGACACCTATCACATGAAGAACATAAAGTGTAAGCATCTCGAAATATAGTTGGCCAATAGAAACCACATTGTAAAACTTTAGTCGCTGTTTTCTTAGCACTGAAATGGCCTCCACAAGCTTGTTCATGGCAGAATGAAAGGATATTCTGAATTTCATTTTCTGGGACACATCGTCTGACAATTTGATCTGCACAATACTTGAATAAGTACGGGTCATCCCAAAAGAAATTCTTTATTTCTGCAAAGAATTTAGCCTTGTCTTGCTTGGTCCAATGCTCTGGAAGTTTACCTGTAACAAGATAATTAACTATATCAGCATACCAAGGTAATACTTCCATACTCATTAATTGTTCATCTGGAAATGACTCATTTAATGTTAAAGGCTCTGTAGTTGTGTCAAAATGAAGACGAGAGAGATGGTCTGCCACAACATTTTCTGTGCCTTTCTTATCTTTGAATTCCAAGTCAAATTCCTGCAAAAGTAACACCCAACGAATTAGTCTAGCTTTTGCATCTTTCTTTGTAAAAAGGTATTTAAGAGCAGCATGATCAGTGAACACAATTATTTTACAACCAATAAGATAAGATCGAAATTTTTCCAATGCAAACACTACTGCTAGCATTTCTTTTTCAGTAGTCGAATAGTTCAACTGTGCATCATTTAATGTCATACTAGCATAGTAAATAACATGGGGAATCCGATCAACTCTTTGTCCTAATACTGCTCCTACTGCATAATCAGATGCATCACACATGAGCTCGAATGGTAAGCTCCAATTTGGGGGCTGAATGATGGGTGATGACGTCAACAATTGCTTTAATTTTTCAAAAGCCACAAGACATGAATCATTAAAGATAAAAGGTGCATCCTTTGCAAGTAAATTGCATAAGGGTCTAGAAACTTTGCTAAAATCTTTAATGAAACGTCTATAAAAACCAGCATGCCCAAGGAAAGATCTTACTTCTCTGACTGTTTTGGGTGGAGGAAGATTAGAAATGAGATCCACCTTGGCTTTGTCAACCTCAATACCTTTACTCGAAATGATGTGACCGAGAACAATACCTTGTGTTACCATAAAATGGCACTTCTCCCAATTTAAGACCAAGTTCTTTTCGATACATCTCTGCAGAACTAGTGTTAGATGGCGTAAACATTGATCAAATGAGTCTCCAAAGACAGAAAAATCATCCATAAAGACCTCAAGGAATCGTTCAACCATATCAGAAAAAATGCTCAACATGCATCGTTGAAATGTAGCAGGTGCATTACATAATCCAAATGGCATCCTCCTATATGCAAAAGTGCCAAAAGGGCAAGTGAAAGTGGTTTTCTCTTGATCTTTTGGTGCTATGGGAATCTGATTATATCCTGAGTAGCCATCTAGAAAGCAATAAAATTCATGGCCTGCTAATCTATCAAGCATTTGATCGATGAATGGTAAAGGAAAATGGTCTTTACGTGTGACAGAATTTAACTTCCTATAATCAATGCATACACGCCATCCTGTAGTTACTCTAGTGGGTATCAATTCATTATCAGCATTGGTAACTACAGTAACTCCTGACTTTTTGGGGACAACTTGCACAGGACTGACCCATGAACTATCAGAAATGGGGTAAATGATACCTGCATCTAATAGCTTAAGAACTTATGTTCTAACAACTTCTTTCATATTAGGATTTAACCGACGTTGCATTTCCCTAGTAGATTTAGCATTTTCATCAAGGTGAATGTAATGCATGCAGTCTACTGGGTTTATACCTTTTATGTCTGCTATGGTCCATCCTAATGCTCCTTTGTGCTCTTTTAAAACATCCAACAACTTACCTTTTTGTTCTTCGTTGAGGGATGATGAGATGATTACCGGTAAAGTACTTTCTTCCCCCAAGAATGCATATTCCAGAGTGTTGGGCAATGGTTTGAGCTCAAGTTTTGGTGGTGATTCTGATGATGGGATGAGTTTCTTCTCTGATGGTGCTAGTTGTTCAACTCTTGGCTTCCATTTATTAGTGTCCATGGATGGTGCTGAGTCAAGTAGAGCGTTGACCTCCTCGACCGATCTGTCAATATCAAAATTCAAACCAAAGTGAGTTAAACATGTTTGTAAAGGATCATCACTAAGGTTTGAAACAAAAGTGTCATCAACTAATGCTTCAATTAAATCTACATCAACAATTCCATCATCTGTGTTGTGAGGTTGTTTGGCAATGTTGAAGATGTTCAACTCCATAGTCATATTGCCAAAGGACAATTGCATATTTCCAGTCCTGCATTGAATGTGAGCATCCGCAGTTGCCAAGAAAGGTCGGCCTAGAATAATGGGGATGTGCTTCCTTGAATCCTGTATTGGTTGAATGTCAGTTACAATGAAATCAACAGGAAAATAAAACTTGTCTACCTGGATAAGCACGTCCTCCACAATACCACGAGGTATTTTCGTGGACCGATCTGCAAGCTGTAACACCACTGGAGTTGGGTGTAATTCTCCCAGTCCAAGTTTCACGAAAACTGAATAAGGCAATAGATTTACACTAGCTCCTAAATCCAACAAAGCATTCTCAATTGTGTGGTTCCCTATGCTACATGAGATAGTAGGGGAACCTGGATCTTTGCATTTTAAAGGAATTTTATGTTGGAGTATAGAACTAACGTTTTCTGTTAAAAATGCCTTCTTTTGAACATGCATATTTCTCTTTTTAGTACACAGGTCTTTAAGAAACTTGGCATAAGATGGAACTTGCTTAATAGCATCAAGTAAAGGGATGTTGACACTTACCTGTTTGAAGATTTCGAGAATCTCACCTGTGGATTTTCCCTTTTTCCCTTTAGCTAACCTCTGAGGAAATGGAGCTTTGGGAACATACTCTCGTGGGTTGGTTTCTTCTTTCTCCTCTGGTGATGATTCCTCAACATTCACAGGTACAATTTGATTTTCTTTTGGCATCTCCACTTTATTGTCGACTTCTTTTCCTTTTCGCAAGGTCATGACGGCTTTGATCTCTCCATGCTGTTGCGGTGAACTAGTACTTGCTTCATGTACTCCTTTAGGGTTAGGCACTGGTTGACTTGGGAATTTACCTTTTTCAACAGTCATTGCCAAGGTCTGAACTGAGGAAGCAAGTTGTCCCACCATCTTCTCTAGGCTTGAAACTGATTGAGCTTGTGAGTTGAAGCCCGCTCTCAATTCATTGCGTTGCCCATCAATGGTGCGGTTTTGTTGCTCAATCGTGGAGTGAGTAACATTCCTGAAATTCTGGAATGCATCCTCCCATGGTCTGGATTGAGAGTAGTTCTGGTTCTGATTCTGATTGTATGGTCTGAATGGTGGCTGAGAGGCTTGAGGATTTTGAGCAATTTGTTGCATTGGTGGAGCTGGAGCTGCTGGTCCATTTTGTTGGAATCCTTGAGACCATGAAAAATTGGGGTGGTCTCTCCATCCAGGATTATATGTGTTGGAGTATGGGTTGTAATTCGATGGTTTTCTCATTACTCCTATGGCATTGGCTTGATCTGGATATGAGTCAAGATCATGTGTCTCTGTAGATTTAGCAGTTGATAACGATGCTATTTGTCGAGCGAGACCTTCAACCATGTCCTTGACTTCTTTGATTCCTGAAGTTGACTCGCCAATTTGAACCTCATTTACTCCCTTAATCCTTCTAGTATTCCTGAGTGATCGACTCCGTTGTTGGGAATTATCTGCTTGTCGCTGGAAGAATTCCCAAATCTCTGATGCACTTTTTGACATTAGCTCTCCTCCACTTGTTGCCATTAGCCATTCTTGCATATTCGGCAATAATCCCTCCAAAAAGTATTGGCATTGGTGCCATTTCTCGTACCCATGATGTGGACACTTCAAGAGTAGCCCATTGAATCGCTCCCACGTTTCGAAAAATTGCTCGTCATCTCTCTGGGTAAACTCCGAGATTTCCCTGCGAATAGCGTTGGTTTTATGGACTGGGAAATATTTATTTAAAAATTTTGTAACCATTTGTTCCCATGATGAAATGCTATTAGCAGGCAATGTATTAAGCCATGAACGAGCTCTATCCTTCAAAGAAAATGGGAATAGTCTAAGTTTTACATCATCATCTGAAAAATTCTCATATTTAAATGTTTGACAAATTGTGTGAAAATCATTCAAATGATTGTATGGGTCCTCATTTTCTAGGCCATAGAATGTGGGGAGACAATTTAGCACGCTAGGTTTTAATTCAAAACTCCTAGCAGCTACATTTGGGTATCTGATACATGATGTGCTCAAATTGGCTAAAGGACTAAAGTAATCTTTAAATGGCCTCTCTTGTGGTTCTTGTAAATCCATTTTGTTTTTAATGTGCTTGTGTATGCGAAGTGTTTTCTCTAATTCAAGGTCTATAGGTTCAAGATTAGGTAATAATGACCTACGACCATGCATGCAAGAAATATAAAAATAAATGGGAACAAAACAAATAAAATAAAAATAAAGAAAAGAACAAAACAAATAAAAATAAAGAAGAGGGAGAAATTACAATACTAACCTTATGGCGCTATTACAACCTTACTATAAAAATACACAAAAATAAAGTACGTGAAATAAAAAAAATAAATGAATAACTTGAAAATTAAATTACAATATTTAAAGAAGAGAAAAAGAAAAGAAATACTAACCTTTAGATGTAGATTCACTTTTTTTTTCTTTTTTTTTTATAATAAAAAAAATGCAAGAAAACAATTAAATGAAAATATTCACAAAAATTAATTCTAAGAATTAAAATTACTTACCTCCCCGGCAACGGCGCCAAAAACTTGTTGTGCAAATTTTATTGAACTCGCAAGCGCACGAATCTGTTGTAGTGTAGATTAATGGTGACGAGTGTCGATCCCACGAGGAGGTGGATTTTAATTATTTATAGAATTAATTCTGTAAATGGGTGGTTGGATTGATGAAAATGATTTTGATTATCCTAAACTTGGAATTGAAATGGCGAGAATAAATTCTAAAATTGGAATTTAAATGGCAAGAACAAATTGAAGATAAATCTATTTAGATGACGTACCTGGGTATCTGGATCCGTATCAACATGCATCATGGGCTAAATATTCCATATTAATACCAATTAAATCATGAGAGGGGAATCCACACCTCATGAACCACGCTCTAATAAATATGGTACTAAGGGCTTATCGTGCCAAATAATAATAACCTTATACTAGGGAGCCGGTGAAACCAGGGCAGTACTAGACAAGATTAGTATTAATTGTCGACGAGAAGTCAAAACATCCACAAAAACTAGAGGGGAAGAGAAAATAAATTTATCAAATCAAGCCCATGACACATGTTGAGACTTCACCTTCAACCCAAGCTTGAAAGAAAATTAGCCACTCATAGTTGAACTAGGGGCAAAATGGAAATTTATTAAAATACGTAGAAAATACAAGATAGAGAGAGAATTACAGAAAATGAATCCTAAAAAATGGATTCAGAGGTGCCAAATTAGGGGGGGAGGCCCCCTTTTTATAGTTACATCGAGTAAATCATGGCCATCGGATTAAAAACAGTTTGGACGCTCAGGATTTCGCCACGTCATCAGCCACTATTTGCACAGTACAGTCAACAGCCACTATTTGCACAGTACAGTCAACAGTCACTATTTGCACAGTACAGTCAACAGCCACTATTTGCACAGTAACGCCAACAGTACCCGTACATGTGAATAGTATCGTACATGTGAACAGTGTCATTTTTCCTTTTATACTCCTCCTAAGATTTTCGACCGTCCTGAGTTCAAAAATGATGTCTGTTTTGCCATTTGATCTCTCGTTTATTGTGAAATGACTATGATGCCCCTAAAATACATAAAATACTCAATTATAATAAAATACACATAATTAAAGTATAATAAACTTAAACACATAAAAGTAAGGGTTGTTAGTAATACTTGATATGTAAAATAACGATTTTCTCCTTTATAAATATGCATTTTCTAACACACAACAGTGATCTTTTATCACCATGCTTCTCTCTTGATTTATTTTACTGTTATAGAAATTTTGTAAACTAAAATTGGCCTAGAAAATTTGTAAATCACTGGAAACTTGCGCGAGACTACTGGAAACACGCGCTGCAAAGTACTCGAAACTTCCTGGAAACCGCTGCAAGCAACGCTATACATACTGCAACAACGCACGCGGGGCTCGCGTGGCTAGCAACATTGCCAGCAGCTGCAGCGACAAGCAATATGGCCAGTGACGTGATCAGAGGCTGGTTGCGTCCGCAAGATGGCTGCCTAAAAGAAGAAACTATGGGACTATAGAGACCTCAATGATAAAAACTATTGAAACTCTAAATCTATCTTTTTCTCTCCCCATCTTCTCCAGCCGCCATCAATGCAAAAACTACCCCTTGTTTAAAATGTTCACACTGGACAGCCACATGCTTCGACGCTGAGTCACCGTCACCGGGAAACCGCCACATTCCGGTGACGGTGTCTCAATTTTTTTGCATTTAAGTCTGAAAACAGTTTTGGGCTTGAAGGATCTTACTTTTAGGCCCAATTAAAATTGGGCTTAATGAATTCAAATGCATAGATAAAATTTAACACATTAAATTTATTTTTTGGTCCAAAAGTTTTATTTAAAAAAAGATTTTATTTACTTTCTTTCAAAATTAAAATTGGACCAATATTAAATTTAAAAGTCCAATTTATTCTAGTCCATTAACAAAGACAAGTTTATGAAAAATTGACATTGACAAGAAGCCCAATGAAGATTAGGCTTAAGATTAGTGTATTTTTTTCATTTTAGGAAAGCCATGAATTAAGATTATTTAGTTATTTTTCTATACGTTATGTTTTGGATGATAACATGCCATGATAACCATATAAAATAGGTAGTGTCACTCTATACATGATGGTACATGTCATTCATTAATTATGAATCTCATTATATTGTTTGAAATTTGCATATGCTTAATAATATTGGATACCATTTAGATAATATTATAAGAAGCATGCAATTAACAATATAATTAATGTATGTTTTAAAAAGGAAAACCAATTTTAAAATAGTGAGTGGGAGAGAGAAATTTCAAGATAATTTTCCTACAGGCTCCATTAATATTCAGTAATAAAATTATATATATACCTCGACTTCATGATACGGTGATGCTCCCTTCGGAGGGTATATATATATTAGATATTTTATTTGATGAACTTCTTTAAAAATAAAATTGAAATATTTTTCAATCGATTGTTCAACCCAAAGGTGACTATGAAAAATACGTAAATTGAAACAATGGTTATACACTCAATTAAAATTTATTATTAACCTTTTCAACTAAGCTCTGTTAGCAAATTTAGGCCCAAAAGGATAACGGTAAATATTTATCATGTCACTACATGAAAATAAATAATCTATTGGGTAATTGAGTCTAGTAAGTGTAGACATGACCTCCCCAACTGATAGCTTGTCAAAGCGGTATTAAATTATCGTTACAATAAATTAAAATATATTTATGGTTTTATGCATTTTTTTATTTATTGTGAATATTATATCAAATTATTTATTCATGGATGTTTTATTTTTCAAGAAATGTCTTCCCTAAGCCCACTTACTATTATTCTGAATCAAAACAACTCATTAGAGAAAACTATATAGATTGGAAAAGATATCTATTCATTGTCTTGACTGCTGAAAATTATAAATATGTCTTCACCCAGCCATGCCCTTCAGTTCCAATGGAAAATGCACATAGAAATCAGAGGAGGCTTTATGAGAAATGGCAAAATGCTACATTTTAACCTTGATTTCTAATATTCTGTAGACCAAACATCAGAACTTGGAGACTACCACTGAAATAATGGATAGTCTCCAAGAGATGTTCGGGCAGAGTACTCAAAATGATGGACTATTTGAATGAGGCTGAAATGTATTATGAACATTAAAATGGGAAAGGGCACAAGAGTTTATGATCATGTCCTCAAAATGATGGACTATTTGAATGAGGCTAAGATTCAGGGAGCACAAATCGATGACAACTCAAAGGTTGACATAGTGTTAGAATCTCTGCCAGAAACATTCAAAGAGTTTAAGGTCAATTGTAACATGAACAAAAGAAACATTACCTTAATTGAGTTGATGAACAAATGCTATTCTGCTGAAGAGATCCATCGTGCAGAGAAATCTCTTAGAAGAATAAATATTTCTAAAAAATGTTCTTCTTCTAGACCTAAGTCGAAAGGTAACAGTAAGACGAAAGCTAGGAAAAAGAAATTGTCTATCAAGCAAGATGGTAAGCCGGAAGGCAAATGCTTGAAGTGTGAATAGAAATGTTATTGGAAAATGATTGCCCTAAGATTATGAAATTAGGTATGAGAAATCATTTTGTAATTGAGGCCTGTTTAGTTCGGAATCCTATTGACACTAAGGTGTTGGATTCATGAGCAATTAATCATATTTGTAATTCACTTTATTGGTTTCAGGAAACTATGAAAATAAATGAAGGAAGCGTCAAGCTGCAGTTAGAGACAGGACAGTCCATGTCAACAATGAAGATTAGATCTGTTTTATTATCTTTTAATATTATGACTTTAGTTTGGAATAATTGTCTTTATGTTGTAAACATTAAGATGAATTTAAATTCAGTAGCTTGTTTGTCAAAACTAGGATATTGTAAATCTTGGATAATCTATTTCTATTTTTTATAATAAAAGATTTATTTGTTTTGGTATATTGGAAGATAATTTATATAATTTAAGTCCTATGATCCATTCTATACATGACATAGTGATCAATAATGATGAGCATACACATTTGTTTAAGAAAACAAATATTTCTTCTAACCAATGTTACCTCTGGCATTTACGCTTGGGTCATTTAAACTAAAATAGGATACAGAGAATTATCAAAGCTGGACTCTTGGGTCCATTAGAAAATGAATCATTGCCAATCTATGAATCCTGTTTAGAAGGAAAAATGACCAAAAGGCCATTCTCAGCCAAAGGAATAACTGCAACAGTACCAATTGAATTGGTACACATACATATGTATGCGGACCAATCAATGTACAAGCTCGAAGAGGTTATGAGTATTTCATCACTTTCACCTATTTAATGCGTCATAAGTCTGAAGCTCTTGAAAAATTCAAGGAGTATAAGGCTGAGATAGAAAAGCAATTAGATGAGAACATAAAGAATCTTCGATTTGATCGAGACGGTGAATTTCTCTCAGGAGAGTTCAAAGAGTATTTGGTTGAAAATGTGATTATATCTCAGTTAACTGCCCTGAGAACACCACAACAAAATACGGTAGCTAAAAGGAGAAACATAACTCTTTTGGATATAGTGAGATCTATGCTTAATTATTCGTCATTACCATTTTTTTTTGGGACTAGCGTTGGAAACTACAATTTACCTCTTGAACTTAGTTCCATCTAAGTCAGTGCCTAAAACCCCAATAGAATTATGATCAGGTCGCAAACCAAGTTTACAACATGTCTGTATATGGGGATCACCAACACACATGCTAAAACCAAAGGTAGACAAAGTGGATTCATGTTCTGAGGTTTGTATGTTTGTGGAGTATCCCAAAGGAACAAGAGGAGGTTTATTTTATAGTCCTCAAAATAGGAAAGTGATCGTGAGTACACATTTCACTTCCTTCGAGGAAGACTATATCAATAACTTCAAACCTAAGAGTAAGGTAATATTTGAAGAATTGTCAGGTGATCAGGTTGATACTCAACTTTCAACACCTGTTGTAGAACAGGAAGAAGAATAACAACCAGATGATCAACACAAGATTATCCCTAAACAATCATCACCTTTAGAACCTCGTCGTAGTAGGAGGGTAGCTAAGTTACCTGCGAGATACATGTTATTAGGAGAAACCTATATGGCTATCTCAGATGAACATGTAAAAGATCTCACTAGTTACAATGAAGCCCTAATAGATAGAGATATTGAACTTTGGAAAAAAGACCATGAATCAAGAAATTGAATTTAAGTATTCCAATAAAGTATGAGAATTGTAAAGGCACCAAATTGTTAACATGAATATGTTAATAATATTGATTTTGATGATAACAAACTTTAAATGATTTTTGATAAATATATTGGAGTTATTTCTTAACAAATGAAAGCCATAAAAACTGCTCCATTCATACTTATAAAAGATGGATTTTAAATTGGAAAAAGATTCTTTACAAAATCTGGTTTAAAATGTGTTTCTAGCAATAAACGGTGAACCGATTACGACCAGAGAGCAAAGGTTTGCCTAGGCTCTAACCGATTAGTGAAAAACGGAAATGGAAAGCTTACTGGACACTAACGGTGAACCGTTTACTACAAACGGTTAACCGATAACATCCAGAGAGTCATTTCACACAAGGCCTTAGCCGTTTACTTAAACGGATAACCGTTGTTCGTTTTGCAGGTTACTGGACACTAATGGTGAACCGTTTATTTACAAACGGTTAACCGATAACATCCAGAGAGTCACCTCATGCAAAGCCTTAGCCGTTTACTTGAAACGGATAACCGGTATTCATTTTGCAGGTCTCTGGACGTTAACGGCGAAAGGGTAACCTTAACGGCAAACCGTTTATTTGAAATCTGGCCCAACGGTAACATTGACCAGCGCAAACGGTTAACTGTTAATCAATAAACGGTGAACCGTTTTCGGGCCAACAGTGCATAACGACTAGTTTTTCAGCTCTACTTATAAATAAGCTCATTCAAATTCAAAGAAGACTGATCACAACACAACCATTGAGCTTATACTCGAGTTTGCAATCTTCATAAGAGCCAAAAACATAGTTTCACTTCATCTATTCACACTTTGAGCTTTGATTTGTAATCTTAAATATAGTGTGAGAGAAAAACAATTTGTAATCTTTCATTTTAAGGGATTATGAGTGTTGGGATACACTTGGGTTAAGAGATTGGGGATAATCTCTTGTTGTAAAGGTTATTGACACCTTGGAAGTCAAGTGTAAGCAATTGAAGCCTTGGAGGCTTGCTTAGTGAAATCCTCAAGCCTGGAAAAGCTTGGAGGCGTGGACATAGGCGAGGTTGGCCGAACCACGTAAAAAATATCCGTGTTTGATTCTCTCTTTCCTTATCATTTTAATTTGTGATCAATTTATTTATTATTGCTTTAATCTTGGTTTTAGTTTTGCATGATAATTTGTTTTTAGTCGATTAATTTATAAAAACCCAATTCACCCCCCCTCTTGGGTTGTCTAGTTAGAATTTCACAAATTTGGTAAAACTTATAGGGTGTAAGTGGATCTACAAGAGAAAAAGAGGAGTAGACGAAATGATGAAAATATTTAAAGCAAGATTAGTAGCCAAAGGGTTTACTCAGAAAAAGAGAATTGATTATAAGAAAATATTTTCTCTAATTGCTATGCTTAAATCCATCAGGATTCTGCTCTCTATTGCTGCAGTGTTAGGTTATGAAATTTGGCAAATGGATGTCAAGACTGCCTTTTTTAACCGGAATCTTGAAGAAAACATTTACATGCAGCAACCAGATGGATTCATACAAAAAAAGCCAATAACACATGGTATATAAGTTGCAGAGATCCATTTATGGATTGAAGGAAGCATCTCGGTCATGGAACATCATATTTGATCAAGCAATTAAATCATTTGGATTTATTCAAACTATTGATGAACCATGTGTGTACAAGAAAATTCAGAGAAAATCTGTAATCTTCCTAATTCTTTATATAGACGATATTCTCCTAATTGGAAATGATATAGGAGGATTGACTACAATAAAGAGTTGATTAGCAAAACAATTTGATATGAAAGACCTGGGAAAGGCAAGTTATATCCTTAGTATCAAGTTACTATAAGACCAGAAGAACAAAAATTTAGCCTTGTATCAAGCGATCTATATCGACAAGATATTGGATGGATTTAGTATGGAAAATTTTAGGACCGGTTTGTTACAATTCAGACATGAAATTGCATTCTCTAAGGATCAATCACCTAAAACATCTGAAGAGATTGAGAAAATGAGACGAGTTCCCTATATAGAAGCTGTAGGAAGTCTCATGTATGCCATGCTTTGCACTAGGCCAGACATCTATTTTGCGGTATGGATGGTTAGCAAGTAGCAATCTAATCATGGACTTGAACACTAGACTGCAGTCAAGCATATAATGAAGTATCTGAAAAGAACTAAAAATTATATGCTTTTGTATTCTGATGATGAACTCATTCCAATGGGTTATACAGATTCTGACTTTATGTCAGATAAGGATTCCAAAAAATCAACTTCCAGCTATGTGTTTACATTAGGAAGTACAGCTGTTAATTGGAGGAGTGTGAAATAATCTTGTATCGCAGACTCTACGATTTAAGCTGAATATGTGGCTGCATCAGAAACTGCAAAAGAAGTTGTATGGCTCTGCATGTTCCTACAAGATCTTGAGGTGGTACATGCCGTAACTACACCCCTTAAACTATTTTGTGATAATAGTGGTGCGATAGCTCAATCCAAGGAACCATGGAACCACAATAAACAAAAACATATTGAGAGAAAATATCATTTTCTAAGGGATATAGTATATAGAGGTGATGTGGAAGTTACTCAGATTGCGTCACAACAAAACTTGGCAGATCATTTTACTAAGGCCATACCTGGGAAACCTTTTAACTTGCACTTAGAATCCATGGGCATGCATGAGATGCCAAATATACTTTAAGAGTTAGTGGAAAATTGCTGGGAAAATACGCTCTTTAAAAGCATATGTGTTTATTTAATTGTAATAAATAATTTTTCTGATTAATAAAATAAATGAGGTATTTTATTCAAGTATCTTAATTGTATTAATATTTTGAGTAAAATCCATTTAATCATATTATATTTATTTATATAATTACCATGTGGATTCACATAAGACATAAATACAAGTTATCTTATGATTAAATAAATTAAGTTCGCAGTTGATAAATAAAGTTGGGTACTTTATTGAGGTATAGACTGTAATGAATTCATTGAATGATTTGTCTTAATCATGTATTAATTTATTGATTAGTACGACTACATTGAACATGATCACATATGAGATTTAATTAATTTTGTAATAATTGTCAAACTTATTAAATCTCATATGCATTGGTTTTACTGTAATCTTAATATTGAGTTAGTTATAATTTCATGATTGTAATTGTCATTCCATTTGAATTACCAATAGGCATGACACATACTTGTAGTCAAGATTACCTGATATTTTGATAGAAGCAATTATGAGTATTGGAGTTATAGATCAACAATATAGATTTGTATAACACATCTCTTGATGAGTTTTCGCCACTTAATCATAGAATTATCTGGTCCAAGTGTGTCGACATATTTAATATGTTGAAAATGATCATTAGAGAAAACCAGTAAGTATCAAGAAAAAAGATGTAATTAAATTGATTGGACAGTTGATATAACAATTTAATTATATAACATAAATGATAGTGTAGTAAAGAAATCAATATGGCATGGGTCGTATTATTATTCGAGAACACTATCTTAGATAACATACAACTATGGAGGTCAATTCTAATCTTTTAGTGGCGTAGATTTGGAATTAAATAATTGAGATAGTTTAATTATAGACCTAATTATTGTAGCCACTATTGTATGTACCCATATGATCTCCGGGTTAGCTCATTTAATTGACAGCACCGCTATTTGATTAATAAGTAAAAAAACTAGTTATTTGAGTTAAAAGTCTAAATATATTATTTAGTGGGAGGCTCCATATAATGTGCTTGTGTCTAAGGGGCCTTGTGTTATTTTACAAGGTGGACCCCTATGACAAGAAGAAGTAAAATTACTTTTGATTTTATTATCTTTAATTTAAATCAAATTTAATTTAATAGAATTAAAAATATTAAAATATGGAGCCTAGGGTTTCCACTAGATAATATATATAAAAAGCCTTATTTTCTCTCAAAAAAGAGAGAAACCACATTATACAAATTAGAGAAAAAAAATTATCTCTAATATTGAGAGAAACATTTTCTCTTACTAGTTGCTTTTAGTGGTAATAAAGATGCCCACACGTCAAGTGCAAATCAAACATGAGTGATAACCTAGAAGATCATTGGTGATAGATCGTAATCTAGCAAGCGTGGTGGTGATAGATTATGATCTAACATGCGTGGTAGTGACAAATCGTGATATGAGAGCCTTGTTTAACTCAGCGAAAAAGCCAAATCGAATTATTAAGGTATGATTTTTTATATTACAAATTCTTATATATTATATGAGATCGATCCTAAAAGTTTTTATAAAAAATTTAAAAAATTAATTTTTGCCCAACAAAATGTTGATCTTCTTACTGTTCCTTAGGATGGGAGAAATTTCAACAACATTGGTTAAGTGCATGTTACTCTTTTATAATATGTTCAATTAAATATAAAGATGTCATTTCTAAAAGATCTCTTGAGATATATAAGAGAATTTGTTAATTTATCTATGTATACTGCGTTTTCTTGGAAAATGAAATAAATAAACAATTATTACTGTGTGTCAATGTGTTAAAATTGATTAAGTTGGTCTCTATCATGCTTTCTCTTCTTGAATATTTTTATGAAACGAACTGCAGATATTAGTTAGTAATTCTTGTAGCTAGCATGTAATGTATCCTCGATCATAATTTATTAAATATACATGTAAAATTTATCATTTCACCTTCGACATGATTTTCAACCATAATCACTATTAATTTTTTAATTATGTTCTTAAATAAAGTGAATTTATGAAATTTTGGTCTTGAGACGTGGAACCTGTCATCAATATATCTGATGTTGTGCTTTCATCATCTTAACATCATGTAGAAGGGGAAAATAGTTCAAACATTGGATAACTTCAATTTTCTTTATATTAATAAGTATTGAGCAATATGTGAAATGCTCCTATATATGAAGATGCTAATTTCTTAATAATTTTTTTTAAAAAAAACTTTCTATTAGTCTTTTGAGTGCAACTGAGTTCCTAATTAACCTCCAAGCCTTATTATTATTAAAGAAAAGGAAAGGGAAAAAAAGGGAAAAATTAAATCAAAAGAATTGCATTAACAACAATTATATTATATTACATATTATACCCATAATGTGATGTACAGTATATAGCTTTCATTTGATACAAGCGCTGTGTGTTTTCGCGTTCGTTTTGGCTGCAAAATAGTGTAGGCAAACTGATTTAGGTTCTCTGGCTTAAAAAAAATAAAAATTGAAGAAGTGCCTAAGAAATTTTTATTTTTTTACTAAGCGTACTCCGAGTTTCTTGGTTCAAAAATTGTGGCTCCACTCAACTTTCTCCTTTAATTTAATTTAATTTAATTTAAGAGTTTATCCACGAAAATTACCCAAATGCGTTCTTTATATAATTATCTTATGCTCCTCTTTCACCATAGGTGTCAAAAAAAAATTAGTCAGTGTCTGTTTCGTATGACTTATTTAATAGGTATAAGTGCTTATTTAATCTCATAAGCTCTTATTATAATTTTTGTTGTTGTTTGATTATTTTTCTAAAAGAGTTTTTGAAGCTTAGATAAGTTATTTTACGTCTACTAGCAAAACCTGAAATTTTGAGTTTTTGAAAGTAGAGGTTGAATTGTTTTTTTCAAATGCCAGAATATCTAAAATATCATCTACTTATTTAATAATCTTATTTATTATTTCCATAATATAACTTGAAAATAATTTCTTATTAAAGTAATTTCATTAATTTTTAATAAAACCTTTTATTGACAACTAAACAACTAAACTTTTTTTTTTAGTAAAAGCTGTATTTACAAAAGTTCTACTAACAAAAGCTCTATTTGAAAAACTGTACCAAACGGAGCCTAATAAGAATACTCAGCACTTTAACCAAAGTTGGTTGGTGTGAGTGGTTTGGTACTCTCACTCCTTAAGAGATGTTAGGGGTTCAAGCCCCGCTCTCATATGGAGTCACCACTTTGCCCAACACTTTACTCCTTACTGACCGACCCGATGCGAGTAGGGATTAATCTGGATCGTGGTACGAGCTTAAAAGTACCTCCCACAGTTGGGGTCCATTCAGGACCGCCTCGTGGTTCAAAAAAAAAATACTCAACACTTTTGCTAAGAAAAAGTTGCTCATTTGAATTTGCTTTCAATTCTCAAATGTTGGGTTTGGTTAAGAGAAAACTATGAAAATGTATTGCTAAAGAATAATCTTATGGATTTGTGTAGTGGATGGAGAAGGATTTTAGCTTTATGGGATGAGATTTTCTCGTTTGGGTTTTGAAACAAACTTCTCAAGAATACTAAGAGTAAATTTGTAACTAGGTGGGGCTACATTAAAAAATTAATTTATATATTGTGCTCTTAAAAATAGGGTTTGATTGGATAAAAAAAAATTTTAGTTGGGATGCTTAATTTGTACCCTAACTGTTGTGATAAATGATATATTATTATCTGATTGGTTCTAAGTGATAAATAATTATTGAACTTTTTCATTTTAATTCAAATAATAAATTTTTATTAATAACACATCAATTAAAATATAAACTGAATATCTCAACTAAATTAACATAAAATCATTTAGAAAAAAAAATGAGGTTAAACGGCCCATTTTTTTATTTACAAAGGTTAAATACAACCCAACCTAAGCTCAAATATAAAAAGAGCCAACCAAAGTAAATTTAATCCGTTCACTCTGTTTCTAATTTTTTATGATTTGGGCATTAAAGTAAATTTAACTTTAGAGCATCTCCCAAAAATTAACTTTACAAATTAGAATGTGCAATGCCCTAAAGGTAGATGTCTATCCAATTATCTCCAGTTATTTAAGCTAGTAAGATGTAGCTAACACGTGATATCAAGCAAGCTATATAAGTCAAATGCATATTAGAGCTTTGTAATTATGCCATGGGGCTTAAGTATGGCAATATTTGATTGGTCAACGACAATTATAAATAGAGCCGCGAATTTCATTTGTATGGCATCCAGAATTTGAAAACGATTCTAATTTCAATAATTCCACATTCAGATTGTATTTATTAGAATCACCCATCATGAATAAAATCTTATTTGCTATTTAGTAGCTAGAATTATACATACAAAGAATCACCGTACGTCACTTCATTTAAAAGATTTAGATTCTCTCCTAATCTAATTTTTCCAAACCTTTTAATATGATTATGACAATGACAATTATAATATTATAGGGCTTAGATTCATTTATTTATATTTTTCCTCTTAATAATAATGCAAACAATTTTTTTTAAATAAAAATCTTACTGTAAAAAAGAATCCCAATTTATATAAACTCTGATATTATTCTATACTATCTTCAAATTCTAGCAAATTCAACCCATTATCCACATTAGTAATATAATTAATCAAACATAAAATTTCATTATAGTTTCAATATATTTTTCAATCTTTCTTTTAGATTTTTAAATTTCAAATTAAAAATATTTTGGATTGCTCATCTTTATTCGTCATCACTGCAAAACTAGTAAATCTTTTATGACCACAGAAGATAATGTTCGATTTATATATATTGAATTTGTTTTTATTCAACCTTTGTCTTTAGAGATAAAATTAATAGAGAAGAAGAAGATGCTTGCCTTTGAATTTCATTGATCTGAAACCATTAAATAAATTACAATAAAATCTTAAATCATTCGATCATAAAACACTTTTTTGTTCTTTATCTTTTTTGTCCAGAAATATATCAAACATCCAAGATGTAAAAATTTATGTGATGATAAAAATGGCAAAACTTAATGTTGGAAAGTAATTTATACTTATGGAAGCAAAAAATTATTTGTTTTATTACCTAATAAAGAGAAAAGTAAAATGAATAAACATCAACCATTCAATGTCATTGTTGTGTAATAATCTTATTAAAAGTTTATGAAAAAATTAGATTAGAAGAGGATCCAAATCCTCATCTAAAATACATATATTGAGCACATGTTGATTACTTTGTTGAAAATACCGACTCTCATATTGGGCTTCCCTAAGAGCCTAAAACCATCAACATAAAAATTCTACCATACATCTTGTATAGATGTCAAACCATATTTTGTGTACAAATCTTGTAGATCTGCTAGTAGTGACACGCCCTTTTCCATGACACACCAAAAAGGATAAACTAGCCTCTCATAATAAAAAGAGACACATTACTAACTGACATTATATGTATCTGCAATTGCTTATTTACAACTATTTAAATGAACTTGCTCTATTCTGACAATCTTCTTTAAGATGCCTTGATTGTCTACATACTTTCAGGAGTTTTCGTTAGTGGGAATAAGGTTTACATCACCCTTGCTTTCCTTGAGTAACCAGATTGAATTAATATATTCTTGACTTGAACTTGCCATAGGTCAAAATTGATTCTTCCATCAAACTTTTCTATTTCTACCTAATAGGTTTTGAAAACCTCATTGCCGACATATTTGCTCTGCATTACAACCTTAGCTTTAATACCACTCAAGATCCTGCAAGCAAAAGTGTCAAATAAATAATAAATAGAAAATAGATACAGAATAAAACGATGCACACGATATAAGAATTTACGTAGAAATGTCCTATAGTAGAGAAAAACCACAGCTGCCAGGGATGACAAGAGAACAATTTACTATGGGAAAAGTTATTTAATCACTCTATTGTTTTCCTTGCACACAAAACCAAACAATGAAAAGCAATTATAGGAACGAAAAGAAAGAAAGGCACAATACTAGTGAATGGCAATTAGCTAAGACAAATGTAATTGAAATTGCAGTTCTCTCAATGCATATGTAAGATGTATCGAATATTCTTATAGATGTATAGAGTAAATAAAGATAATTAAATTAAAGATTTAAGTAAGGGCTTTTATTTTTGGTATTTTAAATAGTGTACAGAGTAAAACTCAAATATTTAAACTTTAGAGTAAGGATGGCAATGGATTGGATATTATCCAAAATCCACCTGATCCAAATCAAATTGAATAATATTTGGGTTGGTTTGAAATGGATTTAGATTAGATTTGGATATCGATTTATGGATTTAAGCTGGATTTGGAGTAGGTTTGATTTTTCAATATTCTTTCAACTTTGATATTTTTTCAATATTCTTTCAACTTTGATATTTTCTTTAAAATGAGTATACTAAAACATAAACCATAATGATAGGAATCTCAATGTTGAATCCCAACTATTATGCATCATATTATATGTTTGATTGAGTCATGAGATGTGATTGACAGCCACCATAGATGTACCCTTCCATATAAACTCTGTGCATGCGTATTGAGAGTTAAGTTACTCTACCCGTACGATGTAGTTAAATTCTGCTGGGTATTGAGAGGTTTCTCCCCCACTCTATTCGTGCAATGATGATCCCAGCGAGTATTGAAAGTTATTTCCTTTGGGTATTGTTTGGTGTAGTTTTATCACGTACGCACGTATGAATTCCATATCTGCTGAGGTATGATATTCAATGTGGAGTTATATCACATGATTATGTATAAGAACTATTACACTACTTAATTATTATTATTATTATATCTACTCATTGAGTAACAAGCTCATTATTTTCCTATTTTCTCATTTTCTCTACCAGGATTCCATAGGATTTTGTGCAGATCAGTTCTAATCAATTGAGGTTGGGCCACAAGATGCATTGGTGAATGTCTTGTATTTTGAGCACATTTATGTTGCTCAAGGGCGGAACCGAAATTATGGTTCAGGGGTTGCTGAAATATGTCATAAGTTCAAATTTCAGCTAGTGACTAATTCGTAATCCAAAATTTGAAGTTTAAATTAAAAATAATGAACATGCACAAAAGGATCATGAAAGAAAATAAAAATAAGGCATCATTCAAGTCTCAAATTACATGAAAATATAAAATAATTGTATCTTGTACTATATAATTTAACATATATTAAAATTTCATATCTCTAAAATCATCTATGACTGATTCCATGCTAATCTTCTTGGCAATATCTCTTTCAATGTATGTGATCAATGTGTCTGTGAGGAAATCATCATCCATTTTGTTGCGAAGTCTAGTCTTGACAATACGTATAGCTGAAAAAGATCGTTCAGTAGTTGTTGTAGAAACTGGAAAAGTAAGCACAAACAATTATTCTGCAGACAAGTGGATATATTGATAATCTTCTAGTTCGTACTAACCATTGACATAAATCAGAAAGAGATGATAAATTTTTAAACTCCGGATCTTGAACAACGTTCTATTTATAATGATTAAGGTGCACCCTTAGATATATCTTTTTCATTATTTGTGAAGTTATCTCGATAAAACTTATCAACCAATTGACAAATATTATCAATTCTAAAAGAATTATATCCTTCTCGAAGATCCAAGGCTGAGCTAAGTATAAGCAACTCTACTGAGCTATCATTAAATCGAATATTTAATTCTTACAATTAAGAATCTATTGCTGCATAAAAAATATTTACCTGATATTGCTGGTCTATAGTAAAGTTATCTTCTTAATAATGACCTCTACCTAACCTTACAATATAACGAGCATTTATACCTGGAATGTCAATATTGCATGCCTTACAAAAGGAAATCACATTCCCCAGCAAATTTTGCCATTCTTTATTTCTCATTTTCTGCAAAAGTAATTTAGTGAATGAAACAAGGTGCATGACATTAAAAATGTCTTGTGATTGACATTGTAAAACTTGAGAAAGCAAATCAGTGATCGCCGTGATATTTTTCATGAGATGTAAAACAAAGTCAAATTCAAATGAAGTAATCACTTCATAAGTTGCATCTGCATCTCCTTGTGATGCATATGTGACTCCATCCTCCACAGTATTAATTAAAACTTCACATGTTGCACTAAACATGTTTATCAAACTAGAAACTAATTTGAAATGAGAACCCTCATTGAGTTTCACCAGCCCATTGTAAGGTCCTAATTTGATTAAGCCCTTTACCTGTCTCAAGTTCATCAAGAACAAGCATATGTACAATTTCATCAGCTTTAGCATGTCTCAGCTCATCATTATGCTTGCAAGATGCACCAACAATATTCACAACATAAGTTAATTTTGTAAAAAATTGATGTAGAGGAATTACCACTCAAGAAGCTGCAACTAATGCTAATTGAAACCGATGAGCTAGACAGTGAATATAATAAGCATATGGACAATCTTTTAAAATCAAAACTTTTAAACCATTCCATTCACCTCCCATATTACTTGCACCATCGTATCCTAGATCTTAAATGTTTTAAATGTCTAAAGTGTGATTAGATAATACTAAATATCTCTTTTTTCAAGGTTTGTACTGAAGTCTTAGAGACATGAACTAGCCCAAAAAGCCGTTCTCTAACAATTCCATCCTTATCAACAAATCTCAAAACTATTGCCATTTGTTCTTTCTTAGACTCATAGCGAGATTTATCAACAATTATGCAAAACTTTGCATCCCCAATTTCTTCTCTAATTGTCTTTTTGACTTTCATTGAATAAATGTGCTAAGAGCTTTTGATATAAGGTCGGCAAATGTTTCATTATCTTCAACCAACACTTCCAATAGTTTAAGAAAATTCACACGATTATCTGAAGACTCACTTTCATCATGGCCTCTAAAGCGGAACCTTGAAGTGCAAGATACTAAGATGCTCTAATTAAGAACTTAAGCCGCAGTCGATTATCGACAACATCTTGAGTAGTATATTTATGATAAACTTGTTGAATATGTTGAGATTGATTCATCAAATCCTCACATGATTTTTCAGCACGTTTATGAGCATAGTCAGGATCAGTCCCACATGGTTTAGAAAAGCACATTTTTTACCTCTCACTTTCCCCCAAGTTCTAAAACCATTTACCGTGAAAGTTTTGCTCCTTTATGCGCAGATGGTTTATTAAAAGAAATCAGGGTCAACAAAAAGCAGCATCATTTGTAATAGAATATTCCAACCAAATGGGAAATAGAGAATACCATGAACTTTGAAAGCTACATCCATGATCTCCAGACTGCGGGTATTTTGAACATACAAGTTGGTACGGACCTGCTCGAATATAAGCTTGTTGAATTTCATCCTGTTGATTAACAGGATAGCTCCATATTTGACGACATAGTCCTGGATCACGCTCCAAAAAATTAACATCAACTTCATTAGTTTCAACTCTTGAATATTTTGTTAGCCGATTTTCAGAAACTGGGGGTTCAAGATTAGATATTGATTCTAATTGTGTATCTACTTGAGTACTTTCTAAATTTTCTCTTGGAACATTTATCATTCGTTTGCTTTTTCATTTGTAAGAATTAAAATAGTTATAATCCAACAATGAAAATTAACAATGAATATATCTTACTTACAAATAAATATACGCCAATGCTCATCTTCTAAAAAAAAAACAAAAGCTCTAATTTTCTTACAAATTTTCACAGATAAACTAAACTAATTGTGTATCATGATGATTCATACCTTTAAACTGAAAATATAATGATCAGTCGGCTCTAAGTAGATGCAAAAAGTAAGATCCAAAGCAATGAACAAATGCAAGTTGATGGGTGGCTTTGTAAAGGCAGGAGCAAGAGCTTAGAGGCGTAAGGTCAGGGGAGTAGTTGTTAAAAGTCAAAAAAGTTTTCTTTATTTGCTTTAAATTATAAATAAGAAATAAAAGTAAAAAAAATAGGTGGCCCATGTGTTTTCTTTTTTAATTATTTATAATTTTAAAATTTTGAAGTATGTAAAAAAAAAATTTGAAACCAGGCACCCACATAGTTCCGCCCCTGACGTTGCTTATGTTTTTTATATATATAATTTTAGTGTATGTATAGTAAGACATGAACTGTGCAAGTTTTGAATATATATTTTTGGATGAGACACAGAGGTTGTTATGTGTTTATATCAGAGACCATTTATATATATATATATATTCATGAATTAAATTTGTGCCATGAGTTTTAGTTATTAGTCCGCTTGATTCGCCTCAGATCCGACATATAGATCGCGGTAGTTTGTGTCACCTTAAAGCCGTATTCTCTATCTCTATATCATCATCCTCATCAAAGGACTCTATCTGTTCTAAGGATTCGGACACGTCTTCCAAATCACCCATATAATCGCTATCTGAATCTTCATCATTGTCCTGCACATCTTGATAACCTGCATTAGGAGGGTATGCCACTAGATCAATCTCATAGTTATGGCCAGAAGAAGTGGAGAGATCTTTAATGGGGTTTTTCTAGATGGTGTTTTGGGCTTTATTTTGGGGGACCAAGGCTACTATTGAATGTTTGGCGGGGTTTAACATGGTTAGAATTAAAGTCGGTGTTGGGGAAACGATGTGCATGGAGGAAAATGATGCAAGGGTTAAAACATTCATTTGCATGGGTTATTACTAGTTGGGGAATGGTTTTTGTAAATCGTGAAAATAAAATCAAATTCGTTAAGGATGACATGAGTAAAGAATTGTTGGATGATATCTTACGATCTCTTTAGACACATCCGAGCAGATATGTTCAACATGAAATTCAAAATTTGTGGAAGCTATTCCAAAAAGAAAGTGCACAGTTTAGTCTTGGGAATATGACTCTAAAAGACCCTGTTTGCTAGTTTATAAGAAAACTGGATGGGAAGCCTATCTTCGACCCATAGAGGGTGTTCAAACCGTTACTGCAGGAAGATGTGAGCCACAATCACAACTGCTAGTAAATATCCTTTTATTTTAGTATTCTTTTATCTTTGCATTATTATTATTGTATGTCTTTTTATATCTAATCACTATTTGTTTTTTCTTTTCATTGTTTTCCTTTGAATTATTAAGCTAAAAGTTTCACGCGTCATTTGACAAACACACCACCCCATTTACATATGTATATCATTATGTTTGTCACCAAGATCCTTAAATAGGAACTTCTTTTCAAGCACTCACAAATTGTTTCCTTTTAGAATTTTTCTAATGGCAGCAACTTCAAGTAGACAACTAAAGAACATTTATGTGCTTTCTAGATTTCGCTATGGAAAGTATAAAGAGTTCGTTCAAGCAGCCATAGATCTTGGTCGTACTATAGCAAAGAGGAAACTACATCTTGTATACGGAGGAGGTGACCAAGAGTTATCAAAGCTTGTCTCTAAAGCTGCTTTCGTTCAAGGAAGCCAAGTTCTAGGCATCATTCTAAAAGCCTTAAAACCTTTAGGATGTCTGCTAAACCCACCAACTGGAGAAGAGTTAGTTGTCTTAGGTATGTAAGAAAGAATATTTGAAATGTTAAAACATGCTGACGCTTTCATTTTCTTGCCAGGAGACCTTACAACTTTAGAGGTGCTAATTACATTTGCTTCTTGGGCCCATTTGAATATTCATAAAAAAAACCCATCAATTTGTTAAATGTTAATAACTTTTATGATAGCTTAATAACATATCTTAATCATGCAATAAAAAATTACTTCATTCCATCCTCGGTGAAAAAAAATCTTCATTTGTACTCTTACTGCTAATGAGTTACTTAATCTTTTGCAAGCTTACAACCTAGAGCCAGATCCTATAACTTTGGCATTGGATTGGGCAACTGATGACGATGGAAGTAACTCCGTTTGTAAATATTTCCAGTAGTGGTCAGGTGATATCTTCTAAACTCTACTCCTTTATTTAGACATTGAGGACAATGTCTTTTTCAGGTTGGGGGGAGAGAATAGTTGATAATTGTGGAATGCCTCAGTCCTAGTGATGTTTTTACTAATTTTTGTTGTAAAGACTAACTTTGGAAAAAAATTTGAGTCGAAGATGGTGGAATGTACAATGTAGTGTCTCTAGAAACGCATCTTCTTAAGTTTAGTGTTTTGTTTAAAAAAAATGTCTTCTAACGTTTTATTTTGTCTTTTTTCTCTTTTTCTCTTAATCATCTCCCTTAAGTTTCTGCAATCAGTCCCAATTTCTTTTAGTGTTTCTTTAAAAAAAAAAGTTTTCTTTTTCGAAGTGATCTTTTAACATTAGATAACATGACGATTTTCAAATTTTGATATTTGTATTATCTTTGGCTTTGAGTTATGTTATACTATGTTTTCCCTTTTACATGTTGAACCATAAATTGAGAAATTGGATAAGTGAAATTGATTAAACCCTTTGAAGGAATGTACATGTTATGAAAAGACCAAGCGAGTTTTTGAGCCTATTATCCTTAAAGAGTAACTTTGTTTGCCTACACAGCTTCACAATTTATTGCACAAGATCTCAATATTTTCAAAAAAAAAGTTTGTGTAGCCAGATCTAAAAGTCCATTGAACTAGTGGATGTGAAAGATTATATAGAACCCTAAAAGATTACAGAAGGCCATATTTGATCCGTTTGAACCTTTCTAGCCAACTTTGAGCCTTTGAAATAAAAAATTCCTTTGATAACCTATTATCTTATCCCACTCCAATGTAGAGTATCACCTTATATTTTATGTTTTCCGCTACCCAATTATATTTGAAAAAAAAAGATGATTATGTATTCCTAATAATGGTGCTATAAAAAAAAGATGATATGTATAGATGAATTAATAAAATAAAATAAAAGTAAAAAAGAGAAAAAAAATCCAAGCAAAAAAAAGTAACTTGTAATCTCCAAAAAGTCCCCTATTTTTCAAACATATATTTTTGTTTTCCCTATTACCTTCTTTTGTTAGCCATAACCCTAGCCTACGTTACGTCCTAAAAAAAGTCTTTCTTGATTTTAAGGAACTATAGTCTGAAGTAAAGCTGGTGATATGGACTAAAAGATGTGGTGATGCATAAAAATAAAAATAATTTTTTTCCAGTAATTCCTTGGATTTGAGATCATTTTATTTCTAAGTTGTGGGCATTATTTTTTTCATCTTGGTGAGAGCGTATGATATTATTTTATTATTCTCTCAAATTTACCATATTTTTTAGAATGGCAATTTAATTTGGGGTATATCTTCTTTTGAGAGAGTCATTCTTAATTGTGAGATTTTAGGGTTTGATGTATCATTCTTAAAAGTGGTTTGATTAATGTATGTAGCTCTGATAATTGATCATTTTACAGGATTTTACTGAACTGTTTTGTGCGGGTGTGATTTTCTTTAGGCTGGAGATAATGCTTATACTTTTATTTAATTGTTGTCATTAATCTGATGGAAGAAGTAAACACAATTTTCAAAGAAAAAAATATTTTCAATTTGAGTTTGAAATTTTACTAAACGTTTATCCCTTAAATTGCTAGGGTCTAGCAATACGCTGGTTGAGGGATATGATTGACACTGAAAAGTATATATTTAATAAGAATAAAATTATTAGTTTTTCACTTATTGTGTCGATTAATATGTTCATTATTTCTAAATTATTTTATTACTCCCCAAATATATTTTATGTTAAATTAATTCGTAATTTGTTAACTTTTATCTTGTAAATATTTTTTAGGAATAAAGATGGAATTGGAATTAAAAGCGGGAACAAAGAAGAACTACTGGAGCATAATTAAGGAGATGTAATAATAAAAATAAATAAAATAACAAAACAAAAAAGAACAAAAGCATTGGCAAGCATATTGGTGATGATCAGGAGGCCATCACGCCTCCTGACCATCACACAATTCAATATGTATATATAATATAAAAATAAAATATTAATATTAATAAAAGAAAAGAAAAGAAGACAATTCCTTGCCTATAAAAGGCAAGGGGATGCAAGCCAGAGGGGGGGAGTTAGGAGACGAGAGAGAAGTTGGAGCTGATTTTTCAAAAGCCAAGAGAGAGTTTAGCTAAAAAGTTTCTTTCTTTCTTTGTTTCTTTTCTTTTCTTATTCCCATTTGTATCAATTTTCTTTGTAATATAATTTAAAAAGTTTATCAAATAAAAAGAATATTGTGTTTTCTTTCAATATAAGTAGCTAATTTTATTAAGCTGAGGTGAAGAGTGAAGCTCAATGTTTCAGACTATTAATTATTATTATTTTCTCAAATGAGTTTTTAAGTTTATTTAATTCTTTTCTAATTTTTTATATCATGTTAATTTATAAATCTCACTAGATTTTATGATATTTTGACATAATGTCCACACATTAATATAGTGTGGAACATTAAGTACTTTATTCCATATTTATCCACACTTATAGAATTAAATTATATAATAATTAATTGGTAAAAGTGAGGCAAAATATAAATGAGAGAGTATTAAAATTATAGTTTGAATACAGAGAGTGGATCCTAAACCTTAATATATTTTTAAATTGATTTCAAATAATTTCTTTTCCTACAATTAATTTTCTTAGTTTTACTAAATTTAAAACTCTCTGTGGTTCAACCCCGATCTTACCGGGCTATATTATAACTAGACACTCTTATACTTGAGAGTAATACACTTTTGAGTCGTGTCAATATGCACGATATAGTCTCGGAAATCGGACTATAAACGACCATGTTTGCCAGTTTATAAGAAAACTGGATGAGAAGCCTATCATCGACCCATAGAGGGCGTTCAAGCTGTTTCTGGACGTAAAACCAGAGGAAGATGTGACCCACAGTCACAACTACCTATAAATATCTTTTTAATTCACTATTATTTTATTTTACTATTGTTTTATCATTTGCATTATTGTCTTTAATAATTTTATTTTATCATTGTTTCCTTTTCTTTTTAATGTTTCCTTTTAGACTCACGAGTCATTTGCTTTACACGTTATTTGACACTGACATGCTACCTTATACACAGCTGTGACCCACTGTCACCAAGATTCTTAAATACGACTTTTTGTTAAGCACTCACAAATTATTTTTAAGAAGTATCCCAATGGCAGCTACTACTAATAAACAATTCAAGAACATTTGTGTGCTTTCTGGATTTAACTATGGCAAACATAAAAGTTCATTGAGGCAACCATAGATCTTGGTCGAAGTATAGCAAAGAGAAAATTACACTTGGTGTATAGAGGAGGTAACCGAGGGTTATCAAAATTGGTCTCAGAAGCTGCTTTTGTCAAAGGGAGTCAAGTGTTAGACATCATCATAGCCTTAAAACCTTTGGGCAGTTTGTATGACTCATCGACTGGAGAATAGTTAGTCATCTTAGGTATGCAAGAAAGAATAACTGAAATGCTTAATCATGCTGATGCTTTTATTTTTCTACCAGGAGATCTTGCAACTTTAGAAGCACTTATCACATTAGTTATTTGACACTGTCATGCTACCTCATACACAGCTGTGACCCACTGTCACCAAGATTCTTAAATACGATTTTTTGTTAAGCACTCACAAATTATTTTTAAGAAGTATCCCAATGGCAGCTACTACTAATAAACAATTCAAGAACATTTGTGTGCTTTCTGGATTTAACTATGGCAAACATAAAAGTTCATTGAGGCAACCATAGATCTTGGTCGAAGTATAGCAAAGAGAAAATTACACTTGGTGTATAGAGGAGGTAACCGATGGTTATCAAAATTGGTCTCAGAAGCTGCTTTTGTCAGAGGGAGTCAAGTGTTAGACATCATCATAGCCCTAAAACCTTTGGGCAGTTTGTCTGACTCATCGACTGGAGAATAGTTAGTCATCTTAGGTATGCAAGAAAGAATAACTGAAATGCTTAATCATGCTGATGCTTTTATTTTTCTACCAGGAGATCTTGCAACTTTAGAAGCACTTATCACATTAGTTATTTGACACTGGCATGCTACCTCATACACAGCTGTGACCCACTGTCACCAAGATTCTTAAATACGACTTTTTGTTAAGCACTCACAAATTATTTTTAAGAAGTATCCCAATGGCAGCTACTACTAATAAACAATTCAAGAACATTTGTGTGCTTTCTGGATTTAACTATGGCAAACATAAAAGTTCATTGAGGCAACCATAGATCTTGGTCGAAGTATAGCAAAGAGAAAATTACACTTGGTGTATAGAGGAGGTAACCGAGGGTTATCAAAATTGGTCTCAGAAGCTGCTTTTGTCAAAGGGAGTCAAGTGTTAGACATCATCATAGCCTTAAAACCTTTGGGCAGTTTGTATGACTCATCGACTGGAGAATAGTTAGTCATCTTAGGTATGCAAGAAAGAATAACTGAAATGCTTAATCATGCTGATGCTTTTATTTTTCTACCAGGAGATCTTGCAACTTTAGAAGCACTTATCACATTAATTATTTGACACTGTCATGCTACCTCATACACAGCTGTGACCCACTGTCACCAAGATTCTTAAATACGACTTTTTGTTAAGCACTCACAAATTATTTTTAAGAAGTATCCCAATGGCAGCTACTACTAATAAACAATTCAAGAACATTTGTGTGCTTTCTGGATTTAACTATGGCAAACATAAAAGTTCATTGAGGCAACCATAGATCTTGGTCGAAGTATAGCAAAGAGAAAATTACACTTGGTGTATAGAGGAGGTAACCGAGGGTTATCAAAATTGGTCTCAGAAGCTGCTTTTGTCAGAGGGAGTCAAGTGTTAGACATCATCATAGCCTTAAAACCTTTGGGCAGTTTGTCTGACTCATCGACTGGAGAATAGTTAGTCATCTTAGGTATGCAAGAAAGAATAACTGAAATGCTTAATCATGCTGATGCTTTTATTTTTCTACCAGGAGATCTTGCAACTTTAGAAGCACTTATCACATTAGTTATTTGACACTGTCATGCTACCTCATACACAGCTGTGACCCACTGTCACCAAGATTCTTAAATACGACTTTTTGTTAAGCACTCACAAATTATTTTTAAGAAGTATCCCAATGGCAGCTACTACTAATAAACAATTCAAGAACATTTGTGTGCTTTCTGGATTTAACTATGGCAAACATAAAAGTTCATTGAGGCAACCATAGATCTTGGTCGAAGTATAGCAAAGAGAAAATTACACTTGGTGTATAGAGGAGGTAACCGAGGGTTATCAAAATTGGTCTCAGAAGCTGCTTTTGTCAGAGGGAGTCAAGTGTTAGACATCATCATAGCCTTAAAAACTTTGGGCAGTTTGTCTGACTCATCGACTGGAGAATAGTTAGTCATCTTAGGTATGCAAGAAAGAATAACTGAAATGCTTAATCATGCTGATGCTTTTATTTTTCTACCAGGAGATCTTGCAACTTTAGAAGCACTTATCACATTAGTTATTTGACACTGTCATGCTACCTCATACACAGCTGTGACCCACTGTCACCAAGATTCTTAAATACGACTTTTTGTTAAGCACTCACAAATTATTTTTAAGAAGTATCCCAATGGCAGCTACTACTAATAAACAATTCAAGAACATTTGTGTGCTTTCTGGATTTAACTATGGCAAACATAAAAGTTCATTGAGGCAACCATAGATCTTGGTCGAAGTATAGCAAAGAGAAAATTACACTTGGTGTATAGAGGAGGTAACCGAGGGTTATCAAAATTGGTCTCAGAAGCTGCTTTTGTCAGAGGGAGTCAAGTGTTAGACATCATCATAGCCCTAAAACCTTTGGGTAGTTTGTCTGACTCATCGACTGGAGAATAGTTAGTCATCTTAGGTATGCAAGAAAGAATAACTGAAATGCTTAATCATGCTGATGCTTTTATTTTTCTACCAGGAGATCTTGCAACTTTAGAAGCACTTATCACATTAGTTATTTGACACTGTCATGCTACCTCATACACAGCTGTGACCCACTGTCACCAAGATTCTTAAATACGACTTTTTGTTAAGCACTCACAAATTATTTTTAAGAAGTATCCCAATGGCAGCTACTACTAATAAACAATTCAAGAACATTTGTGTGCTTTCTGGATTTAACTATGGCAAACATAAAAGTTCATTGAGGCAACCATAGATCTTGGTCGAAGTATAGCAAAGAGAAAATTACACTTGGTGTATAGAGGAGGTAACCGAGGGTTATCAAAATTGGTCTCAGAAGCTGCTTTTGTCAGAGGGAGTCAAGTGTTAGACATCATCATAGCCTTAAAACCTTTGGGCAGTTTGTCTGACTCATCGACTGGAGAATAGTTAGTCATCTTAGGTATGCAAGAAAGAATAACTGAAATGCTTAATCATGCTGATGCTTTTATTTTTCTACCAGGAGATCTTGCAACTTTAGAAGCACTTATCACATTAGTTATTTGACACTGTCATGCTACCTCATACACAGCTGTGACCCACTGTCACCAAGATTCTTAAATACGACTTTTTGTTAAGCACTCACAAATTATTTTTAAGAAGTATCCCAATGGCAGCTACTACTAATAAACAATTCAAGAACATTTGTGTGCTTTCTGGATTTAACTATGGCAAACATAAAAGTTCATTGAGGCAACCATAGATCTTGGTCGAAGTATAGCAAAGAGAAAATTACACTTGGTGTATAGAGGAGGTAACCGAGGGTTATCAAAATTGGTCTCAGAAGCTGCTTTTGTCAGAGGGAGTCAAGTGTTAGACATCATCATAGCCCTAAAACCTTTGGGTAGTTTGTCTGACTCATCGACTGGAGAATAGTTAGTCATCTTAGGTATGCAAGAAAGAATAACTGAAATGCTTAATCATGCTGATGCTTTTATTTTTCTACCAGGAGATCTTGCAACTTTAGAAGCACTTATCACATTAGTATCTAGGGCCCATTTGCACATTCACTAGAAACCCATCGATTTGTTAAATGTCAATAACTTTTACGATGACTTTATTGTATTTCTTAACCATGCAATAAAAAACTATTTCATTCCTTCCACAATGAAAAAACTTTTTATTTGTACTCACACTGCTAATGAGCTACTTGATCTGTAACAAGTTTATAGACCGGAGCCAGACCCTTAGACCTTTGTGTTGGAGCGACCAAATAATGATGGTAACAGTAGCCGCAGTAAGAAGTACAAATTAGATTTAACTCTCCGCTTGTAAATATTTTCTTCTGTATTACACCACCCAGATATTGTCTTCTAAACTCTACTTCTTTCGTTTAAAACATTGAGGACAATGTTTCATTCTAGTTGGGGGGAGGGAATAGTTGACAATTGTGGAATCTTGGTTAAGTTTTTACTAATTTTTTGTTGTAGAGACTAACCGTGACTAACGTTTTGTGTTGAAGATGACTGAATATAGAGTGTAGTGACTCTGGAAACACAACTTCTTCGTTTAAAAAATAAAAAACAAAAAAAAATTTCCAGACATTTTCTTTTTCTTTTTTAAGTTTTGAGAATCATTTTTCTTCTTTCTAATTTCTCCTTTATAAATATACATTTTCAAATTTGAGTCGAAGATGGTGAATATGGAGTGTAATGCCTCTAGAACGCATCTTCTTAGTTTAAAAAAATCATTTTCTTTTTCTATCATTTTAAATGTAACTTTTCTAATGAGTTTTTGAACATCATTTTTCACCTTTGTGCATGCATATTTTCCTTTTATGTTTAGAATAGGTTAAGGGGTAGAATGTTATTTGAACAAAAAAAATTTGTGTGATTTATTTTAATATTGGATGACATGATGAATTTTAAATTTTAGTATTTTTATTATCTTTGGTCTTAAGTAATGTTACGCCATGTTTGCTACTCTATATGTTGATATTGAAGACAAATATGAGTTGTTTGAAGGAATTCGCATGTCATAATAAGTATCAAGTGAGTTTTTGAGTCTATCATTTTTCTTAGAGAGTAACCATTTTGTCCATTCTTCATACAGCTTAGCAGTTTATTATTTTATATACGATCTCTAGATTTCCTTTGAGTCAATCCTAAAAAGAAGTTCAAATAAAATAAAAAGAAAAAACTTATATTGCTACATTTGGAGGTTCATCTAACTAGTAGATATGAAATATTATTTAGATCCCTAAAAGACGATGGAAATGTCATATTTGATCTGTTTGAGCTTTTCTAGCCATTCCTTTGATGAAATATCCATAATTAACCATTTTGAGCCTTAAAAAAAAATTCTTTGTCAAACTTATCATCTTGACCTACTCCAATTTGGAGTATTACCCAATATCTTATAAGTTCCATCACCTATTTATATTTGAGAAAAATGTAAATAATTATTTTATTCAGTGAAGTTGTGCCAAACAAAAGCAAAAAAAACAACAAAAACAAAAACAAAAACAAAATTTGTTGTTTAGAAAAAAAGAAGAAAAATAACAATAATAAGTGAAATCCACCTTGCAATTTTCCAAAAAAACATCTCTACTTTTTTTTCAAACATACACTTTTTTTCCTTATTCCCCCTCTTTTGTTAGACATGTTCCTAGCCTACGTTACTTCCTAATAAAAGTTTTTTTTTTATTTTAGGGAACTATAGTCTAAAGTAGAAGCTAGTTATAAGAGCTAAAAAGATGCAGTGGTGCCTAAAAAAAGAAAAAAATAAATAAATTGGGTTGACTAGCATTTTTGTTTGACTTAAAGATCGTGTTATTTCTAAGCTGTGGGCATATTTCTTTCATCTTGGTGAAAGCGTGTGATATTACTTTCTTAGTATTTTTCTCTCAAATTTAGCATTCATTGGGGTGACTATTTTTACTGGATTTAATTTCCTTGTGAGAGTGTCACTACTTCCAGTGAGATTTTGGGGTTTGACATGTCATTCTTGAAAGTAGCTTGATCACTATGGTTATGACAAAGTCTGTTGGACTGATGTATGGAGATGGTTAATGTGGGTGTGATATTTTTTTAGACTTGAGATAATGCTTATACTTTTATTTGATTGCTATCATTAGTCGGATTGAATAAACATGAGTGTTTAAAAAAAATTTCATTTTGATTTTAATTTTTTTTTTCACTTTATTTGCTAGGGACTAGCAATAAGCTGGTTGGAGGGTGTGCTGAGTGTTAGAAAGTGTATATTTATAAAGGAGAAAATCATCATTTTACACTTCAAGTTCCATAAACATTTCTACTTTTATGTATTTAAGTCTCTTGTTATTTAATTATGTGTGTTGTATTATAATTAAGTATTTTATGTATTTTAAGGGCATCATGGTCATTTCACAATGAACGAGAGATCAAAAGGCAAAACGGACATCATTTTTTAACTCAGGATGGTCGAAAACCATAGGAGAAACATAAAAAGAAAAATGGCATTGTTCACGTGTACAATACTATTCACATGTACGGTAGTGTCTACCTTACTGTTAACGACATTGTTCATATAGATGGATCAATAACGTGGCATTAACTGATGATGTGGCATTGATTGATGAGGTGTCACAATTCTATTGGACTAAAATTCTTATCTACTGTTGATTGGTGACGTGGCAGCATGTTAGTGGACCAAAAAACGTGCGTACGGTACATGCATATACACAGGATTATTTTCAACCAAACCATATCACTGTTCAAACCGTGTCACTATTCAAACCACATGGTCAAATTGTGTTACTATTCAAACCGCGTATTGTTGACTGACGACGTGGCACAATCATGAGCGTCTAAAATATTTTTGATCTGATGGCCATAATTTACTCAATGTATCTATAAAAAAAAGACTCTCCCCCCTAATTTGGCACCCCTGAATTCATTTTTGGGCTCCATTTTCTGTAATTCCTTCTCCATCTTGTATTTTCTACGTACTTTAATAAATTTTCATTTTACCTCTAGTTCAATTATGAGTAGCTAATTTTCTTTCAAACTTAGGTTGAAGGTGAAATCTCAACATGTGCCATGGGCTTTATTTAGTAAATTTATTTTCTCTTTCCCTCTTATTTTTGTGGATGTTTTGACTTTTCATCGACAAATAATAATAATCTTGTCTAGATACCGTCCTGGTTTCACTGGTTTCCTAGTACAAGATTATTATTATTTGGCACGATAAGTCCTTTGCACCATATTGATTAGAGTGTGGTTCATGAGGTGTGGATTCCCCCCTCATGATTTAATTGGCACTAATAAAGAATATTTAGCTCATGTTGCTTGTTGATGTCCAGATACCCAAGCTCTTCAATTATAATAGTCTAAATCAGTCTAAATCACTTTAATTTAATTCAGTCATTCCAATTTAAATTCTAAGATAGTGTAAATCACTTCCACCACAAATTCAACCACCCTCATAGAAATTTAATTCTACATATAATTAAAATCCACCTCCTCGAGAGATTGACACTCGTCACCATTGATCTATTCTACAATAGATTCGTGCACTTGCAAGTTCAATAAAATTTGCACAACAACATGTAGGTATGTAGTTATTTATGTAAGAAATTTTATATTATTATTTTTATTGTATCAACATATGGTTTTGATAAGTATGCCTATTCTCTTTTAATTGTGTATGGATTGAACAAAATGGTGAGTATAAGTTCAAAGGTTTGAGGCTAAAGGGATAATGATACTATTATTATTCTGTCAATGCATGGGTTACAAGATATGCGGAGAGCATTTATCCTACGGGTCCATGGTTAATAGTTAATCGTGTTCTGTAATTTCATTTTCATTGATGTATTATGTGAAAGTGTGAAGGAAAAATATGTTTGGATGCTCAAGTTTGTATTATCTTTATATTGAACAAATAAATTATTTGTTGAAAGAATTGCAAAGATTGTTGTGTTCTCATTAGTTATCATTGGAACTAATATTTTGTTTTGGAAACCATTTGCAACAATATTTAGCTACAACAAGACCATGAATAGACCATCCTTTGAATAAAGTTCTCTTAATGAAATCATAAAGAAAAAAGAAAAAGCCAAGCAACCAAATGTGTGAAAAAAAAATATTCAAGAGAAGAGAAAATAACTCTATGTAATTGAAAACATTCAAGTGAGAGCAATATGATTTCTTGAATTAGAAATCTTCAAGCAGTCTTATTTATGTACAAACAGTTGTTAGCATTGCATTTTTTTTTTATTAATGATGCTGAGTAAGAAATAATAAAAAGACAATTTTTACGGCAAAAATGACATTGGTTTTCTTTCTTCTTTTGGAATTTAATAATAGCACAATTTCAAAAGACATGGAAAAGGAGCAATAAATATGTCATTTGTAACTTTGGGATGTTATCAGCCTTCCTATGGTTCCCTTGTCAGTAGGCAGCAATGAGTGAAAGCAATTGGAAACAAACCTTAGTAAGGAATGACAATAGTGAGCCCCAACTAAAATTGGGAATTATTACTAGAGTACTCATTCCCATGGGAGTAAGGGAGGATGTGGGAATGGTAATCTCATTCCCTAAAGTGCTCATATTACCCCCACTTAAATCTTGAAATTCTCATTTTGTCCTTCCTTATATTATTATTATTATTATTATTATTATTATTATTATTATTTTGATATTAACAATAGTAATTATTATTATTATAGTAGTGATTATTTATCATAATACTATTATAAATATAGTGATTATAAGTAATAATAATTATTAGTAACCATTATTGTTGTTGTTGTTGTTGTTGTTGTTGTTGTTGTTGTTGTTGTTGTTGTTGTAAATAATGACAATAATTAACTTGTAACAATCCATTCTGATTCCAAGTTAAAATAAACATATTAATAACAATACAACTCATTTTGATTATGATTCCTACAACTGAAAGTAAACAATTCATTTTGATTCCTATTCTCCATTTCAATTCCAATCCATTTTGATTCCAGTCCATTCTTATTACTAATTAGTAAATACATCATAAATTTTTTTATTTTTTCCTAAATATTAAAATTCTATCAACTAATTAGAAGGAGTGACTTACCTAAGAAGACAAATTTGCAGCAACGGATTAGCTCCCGGTGGCGACTGTGTAATAACGAACTAGTCTTCTCCTTCTCTAAGCTCCAACTCTTCCGCTTATTGGATACTTTAGTCATGTATGAGTCCTCTAAACTTGGTTTAGCATGTATGATAATATTTAAGCTGTGTAAATATTTTAAGTTAAAGATACTTTAGTAATTTTATACGAAGTTTTAGAAAGTATTGATGAAAATTTTAGTAAATTCCATTTTTTTAGAAGAAAGTAAACCTCTCATTCATAACAACACTGCAAATACAATTGGACCTTTGCTGGGATAGAATTTTCCCATATATTAAGTGAATTGTTTTCTAAAGCAAACTTTGCTGAAGAATGGGCATAAGCATTACAATTTCTGGATACATACTTGACTGCAACACTTTGAAATTCCTTACTCTGATTTCGGATGTCTGAAATTGTCCAGAAAATTTTTGTTCTTCTACTCCTTGTGTTGTTGATTAACTCAGCCACCTCCAAACAATTAGTCTCTATGATCACCGAGGTCAAAGCTGCTTCTCTTGCAACTTTAATCCCCCACTGCACAGCTTCAGCTTCAGCAAGACTAACACTTCCCCTCAGACTAGCATGACTTACTCCAGCAGCTACTAATCTACCTCTTGAGTCTCTTATCACAGCTCCAAGGACTACCAGCTGCTTCTTGTTGCTGATAGCTGCATCCACGTTGATCTGGAAAACATTGTCAGGAGGGGGAGCCCACTCTTGCTTTTTCATTTTCCTGGGAGGCTCATTGCGAGTTGCCCCTAGAGTTCTCACTCTTTGATATGCTTCTAGCATTTATTCAACTTTTGTTGCTGCTACTCCAGGCTATAGTTCTTATCTTCAAAAATGAAATTGTTCTTTGAATACCACACAATCCAATAGTAAACCACCAAGATTTCCAAGTCAGATTTCCTCAGATTTCTTGCCGTTTGATAAAAGAAACTTTGAAAATCCTGTATATGGGCCTTAAAAATTGGGACTGTAAGGCTTGCCTCCAAATCATTTTAGCTGCTTTACACTCAAGTAGGGCATGGGCATGGGTTATTGTTTCCACACTTTTAACACAACTTTGACATATTGGCTCCTTTAAGACCTTCATTTTCTAGAGATTTTTGGCTGATGGCAGTAGGTTTTTAATGGCTCTCCACATGAAGATATTTTTCTTTTCGCGAATTTATATAGACCATAATGCTTTCCAAATCCTTGGGTTGTTACCTGGGCTGGTGGAGGCCTCTGGATATTTGAGCTTTAGAGCTAGCTGGTATTCACTCTTAATTGAGTAGTCTCCCCTCTTGTCGAAGTGTCACATAACTTCATCTGCTGCTTTCTGTTTTAGGAGTGGAATATTTAGGATAACCTCTATATCTTCTTGGATAAATTTTTTTTTAGTTTGTCTTCATCCTACTAGTTTCCAGCCTTGATCAAGTCTGCCACCACTGATTCTGTAGGCATTTTTAGAGGAGAAAACAGCTTGAAAGTGTTTGGCCTCGGAAGCCAGTTATCTTTGTACATTTAGATGTTCTAACCACTCCCAATACGCCACCTCATGCCTTTCTACACCACTTGCATGCCCCATAAAATGTTTCTCCAAACAAATTATGGATTGGAGCCAAGATGAGCATTTTCAAAATCAGAGCTTTTGTAGTATCTTGCCTGCATCACTTTGGAGATTAAAAAGTTGGGAAATTGGAGGAGCCTCCAGCCTTACTTGGCCACTAATGCTTGGTTGAAGCCAGTGAAGTCTCGGAACCACAATCCTCCTCTACTTTTTACATGGCTAAGCTTGTCCCACCTCATCCAATTAATACCATTCTTTTCTTCTTTTGAGCCCTACCAGAACCTTACTATTGCCATTAGGATATCATCATATAATCCCCTCGGAAGTTTAAACACACTCATGGCATAGGTTGGTATGGCTTGGGGTACTGCTTTAATTAGAACTTCCTTGCCTCCGCTAGAAAACATCTTATGTTGTCAACTCAATATTTTGTTTAGTACCTTAAGCTTCACCTCATTAAAGGAGTTTTGTTTTTTCCTGCCTATCATAGATGAGAGGCCTAGGTACTTTTGGTGACTTGAGACCACCTTAAGATTAAAAAGACCTCTGATTGCAGTGATATGTCCTTTTAGTGTCTTTCCATTGAACAATATGGAAGATTTGTCAAAATTAAAAATCTGCCCTGGTGCTTGAGCGTAACAGTCAAATATCTCTTTCAAGTTCTTACAATCTGCAATGGATGCTCTGGAGAAGATGAGGCTATCGTCTGCGAAGAGGAGATGAGAGATTGTAACATTCTTCCTAAATTTTACCCCTCTAACCAGCTGCTTTCTTTCTGCCAGCCCCATTAGATTAGAAAATGCCTTGGCACACAAAATGAAAGGTATGGGGAGAGGGGGCATCCCTGCCTCAAACTTCTTTCTGGCTGGATTAATCCTCTTGGCACACCATTGATTATGATCGAGAAGGTTATAGTGCTTATGCATCTCATTATCAAACTCACCCACTTTGTAGAAAAGCCAAGTTTTACCATTGTTTGCTCTAGAAACAACCACTCGATTCTGTTATAGGCCTTACTAATATCTAGCTTGAGGGCCACAAGTCCCTTCTTTTTCACTTTACTATTCCTAATTTTATGGAGGCATTCATACCTAATAATGACATTATTTGTAATGAGCCTATTGGGAATAAATGCACTTTAATTTGGGGAGATAATTTGGGAGAGGATTGGTTTCATTTTATTTGCCATGGCCTTGGCAACAACTTATGGGCCTGCACTCAGTAACCTTTCTAGGTTTTACACTTTTTGGAACTAGAGCACTGTATGTATGATTTATGGATGATGGGTTACCTTGCTCGTTTAGGATGTGCAGGCATGTTGTTACTACCTCGTTCTGAACTGTTTGCCAATGTTTTTGGAAGAATACAGTTAGCAACCATCCAGACCTGGGGCTTTGGTTGGACACATTTGAAACAAAGCTTCGGTAATTTCTTCCTTGGTGAATGGCTCTTCTAGCAGAGAATTCATTTATGAGGTTATATTAGAAGGCATTTCTTGAAGTGCAGCTTGTATTTGACTTTGATTTGGGCTAAATGATCTAAATAGGTCTTGGAAGTAACCACAAAACTCATTCTCTATCTCTTCTTGGTTCTCTGTCCAGTTCCTATGAGAGTCCTCTATTCCTTGAATTTTATTTTTTCTTTTCCGTGCAGAGGCTTTGGCATGGAAAAATTTCGTGTTTTCATCCCCTTCTTTGAGCCAGTCCGTTCTCAACCTTTGCTTCTAATAAATCTCTTTATCTATTAGTATGTTACTTAGTTTGCTCTCGATTCTCCTAATTTCGTCCCCGTTAGCCAGACTGGAAGGATTTTGCTTGATGTTCTGCAGCTGCAGAATCAGCTTGTTTTGCTTCCTCTGTCTATCTCCAAATTCCTCTTTACTCCACTATTTTAGTTGGACTAGGGAACTTTTAGATGTTTTTTGGAAGCTTTCCACTAGGTCTTCCCAAACTCTTTCACCATATTTCCCCCATTCCTCTTTCACTATGTTTTGACAACCCTCACACGAGCTCCACATGTCTTTGTAATAATCTCGAGAAAATGTTCTATTGTCATGCTTCCCTTTGTTGTCTCTTTCCTTAACTTCTAACACCATTGGGCAGTGAACTGAGACCCAGCTTATCAGGTTAATTATAGCTAAGACCTAGAAGTTACGGTTCCAATTTCCACTACAAAAAAATCTGTCCAGCTGCTCTTCTATGAAATTTTCCCCATATCTTTTATTTAACCACGTAAAGGGTTACCCTTTATAGCCCACATCTATCAAGTTGCAAGCTCTAACAACCTCTCTAAAATTGGCTATCATGTTAACATTTTTTCCTAAACCTCTCATTTTCTCACTCAAATGCATAACTTCATTAAAGTCACCAAAGCAGCACCACGGGAGAGATAAGTGATTTGCTAACCTTTTTAGAAGAGTCCAAGTGTGGTGCTTTTGGCTGGACTCTAGATGGCCATAGATCCCTGTACATCTCCAGGCTTTCCCTCCTTCATTATGCACCTTTGCATTTATATGGTGAAGGCTATAGGACTTTATGCTAACATTGATATCCGAGCTCCAAAATAGAGATAGCCCCCTTCCCATCCCATTACTATCAATGACAAAACGGTTTTGAAAATTAAATTCTAATAGACTGAGTTTATTTTCCTGGCCCTCATCTTAGTTTCACATAAAAAAAAATTGGGGCCAATGTAATTGGAGAATTTTTTTTTATGGTTAGGCACGTTCGAGGCTTCCCCAGACCTCGAACATTCCAACTTAGGATCTTCATTGTTTTCGACGAGGCTAGCAATCAGCTCCCGCCGATAAATCCTCTTCCATTGCCTCCAAGCTTTTTTTTGCTTCAAGCTCTTCATTTGTAAGCTTGAGCCGTCTTGGTGCTCGATGGGGAGTGTGTTCAATGTGGTTGTATACTTGCTTTGGTGGACTTAAGTTGATGTCTTTCTATATTTGTTTTATCGGGCTGGAGACTCTCATCTTTTTACTCTTTGGGCTTGGCCATACAACTTCACTATTGGGTCTTTTAACATTTATTGGCCTATTTGTGCCAGCTCTCTCAATTTTTGTGGCACGTGCTTGCAGTTTCAACTTCCTACCTTGCGTTTTTCCTTTAGCTTTATGAGGCCCATTGGCCACCTTCTCCACTTCGGATTCTGTATCCCCAGCATCTATTTTTTTTTTTTTTTTGTGCCCACTTCATTTCTCAAAAGCTCATTATTTCCAATGCTAACACTTTCCATTACATTTCCCACTTTTATCCTCTTAATCTTGTGCTGGCTATCACCCTTGTCAACTCTATCATGTCCCCCTCTGATGTCTCTGCTTTTGTTCTGACTCTCCACTTATTTATTTTTCGGCTCTATGTCTGTCAGCATTAATTGAGCCTGCTCCCTCTTGTTTCTGAGTAATGGATGGCTGTGTTGCATTTTTCTCCACTTGTTTATGATTGGTTCTCTCTCTCTTTCGGCTATGCTTCACCCTTTAAGCCTGAGTTACTGCTCTCATCCATTCACCATAGGGCAGATCTTCCTTTTGTTGGCCCTTGTATTTCAAGCATTCCCTATACTGATGGCCAATGTGTGCACAACAAAAGCAGAAATCGGGTAGCTTCTCATATAATATTTGCGTTGGAATTTTACTTCCCTCACCTTGGAGAAACGCTACTTTTTTAAGGGGTTCTGTTATATCAATGGAAACTCTAATATGAGCAAATTACCCTATAAATTTTCTAGCTTCATCAGTTTCAATTTCCTGCACTGTGCCAATCTTTTCTCCTATCTTTTGAATAGCGTCCCTGTTCATGCACATTATGGGGATGTTGTGCATTTGAACCCAAAAGGAGGCGTGCGTAAATGATTGATCTTTTATGCCACCAATGCCCACTAGTTCAGTAAGAACTAGCAGAGATCTGTCAAAATGTCACGCCCCCCTATGAAAACTCTTTTCTTTTCCTCTTCAGTGGCAAATTTAAACAAAAAAATGTTATCCCTCATACTTTCAATCTTGACTTCCTTCACTGTTTTCCACGCTTGTTGCATTGCTGCTTTCAATCCCTCCCTATTGATGCTTTGTGTGAGCATAACTTTTCCAACCAGACAGTTTGCAACTACTTTTTCTCATTTCATCTTCATTTTCCAATGATTGTCACTATGTCTTCCTCTTCTTCTTTTATAGTTACTGCTTGGCACTTCCGTATCCATTATGCCTGAGTTTCTAGCAATAAGAACTAACTACCAAACTTTTGCAGACCAAAATTTGAAAACCCGAAAAAACAATTCCCCTTTTAATCAACCAACAAAAGGACAAAGAGAAGAAGAGAGAGAAGCACCCACTCAATAGGTGACAAGGCAAGCCATAAAGGCTTCAGTCGGCTTCCATTCGAGTACTGTAGAAGGAAGAGAAGTGCATATGAATAGATATAGTAAATTTTGTTTTCAAGGTTAGAGTATTGAGATAATTTTAAAAGTATCACGAGCATGTTCTGTACAAATTATACGGTAAGAGTGTGATTAAAGTGAATCAGTTGCACCATACATCTACGACATTTCTCTTTATTGATATCACAGTCACATTATTATGGTGATTGACTAAAAAATAACTATATATATATATATATATGTATATATATATATATATAGATGTAGATATATGGTAAGTGGAGAGAAAGCTCAAAGAACAATGAGAGAAATTGTGAAAAAATGATAGAGAGTGAATAAATATAGAGAGGGTTAATTTTTCTTGGTGTTCTCTCAGCTTTCTCTCCACTTAGCAACGCTCATGTAGATATATAAGAGTCAATTTTATGCCTCATATAGGAGTCAACCTACCATGCAGCGCTGTATCTCATACAGCACATGCATGCAACCGGTACAACCTATTTTTAATTTAATAATATAATGAAAATTATATTTTTATTTATTTTTAATGTGAAAAAATTTGGAAAAAAAGACTAAAATTTTTTTTAAATGAGGAAAAAGATTGTAATAATTTAAATTTTAAAAATAGTACAAAAAATATAAATATATCACAAAATGGTTACATTCCTACTTATTTTGTCACATTCCAATATTTATAATACATATTTCAAGTTTACTTTTCAAATTCCTATTTCTAGTAATGGTTTATCTAAATTTTTGTAAGTTGTTTTAACTCATTTTCCCACTAGCTTTTGGTTCTATATTTCCAATCTTTTCATTAACTTCCAACTTTTTGGATAGATATTTCAAGTTTATTTTTATATCTCTACAATTTATTAAACTTTATCTAGTTTTTGGTAAATTATTTCGATTTATTTTTCCACCACTTTTTGGTTCTATATTCCTACTCGTTTTATTGAATTCTAACATTTTGTTTAGAAATTTCAAGTTCAATTTTTAAATCTCTATTTTCTGTTGAAATTTATTATATTCTTGTTAAGTTATTTCAACTTTTGGGTTAACTTCTTCTACTCTTGTTTCCACTATTTTTTTGTTCTTTATTCCAATTCTTTTAATTGATTTCTAATATTTTGGTTAAATATTTCAAGCTCATTTTATAGATCTCAACTTATTGTTAAACTTTATCATATTCTTATTAATTTCTTCGAACTTTTAGGTTATGCTCCTCAACTCTTATTTCCACCATTTTTTTGTTCTATATTTCTACTCTTTTCATTTAATTTAAGTATTTTTCGTGAATGTTTCAAGTTTATTTTTTTATCCCTAATTATTGTTGGATTTATCATATTTTTGGTAACTCTTTCCGAATTTTAGGTTAACCTCTTCAACTCTTTTTTCCACCACTTTTTGGTTCTATATTCCTACTCTTTTTATTGAATTCCCACTTTTTGTTTGGAAAATTCAAGTTTAATTTTTAGATCCCCACTTTCCGTTAAAATTTATCAAATTCTTGGTAAGTTGTTTCAATTCATTTTTCCACCAGTTATTTGTTCTATATTTCCACTCTTCTTATTAAATTTCAAATTTTTAGGTTAACATTTCAAGTTTATTTTTTATATCTCTATATCTTGTTAGATTTTATCTAGTTATCGCTAAGTTGTTCCAACTTATTTTTTCACCACTTTTTGGTTCAATATTTCTATTCTTTTTATTGAATTTCAAATTTTGGGTAAATATGTGAAATTTACTTTTCAGATCCCTACTTCACGCTTGAATTTATCAAATTCATGGTAAGTTATTTCAACTTTTAGGTTAACTTCTTTTACTCTTGTTCCTACTACTTTTTGGTTATGTATTCCAACTCTTTTCATTGATTTCTAACATTTTACTTAAATATTTCAAGTTCACTTTCTAGATCTCAACTTATTATTAAACTTTATTAGATTTTTGTTATGTTCTTCAAACTTTTAAGTTATGCTCGTCAACTTTTGTTAAACTCTGATAATGGTTTTATGTTACTATTATTTTTATTATATTCCAACACTACCAGTACATATAATATCAATAAGGCAAATTATGGTTGACCCCTTACTATTTTAACAAATATCAATTTACCACATAATACTAAGAATTTTTTTATTGCAACCCTTCATCATTTTCAACATTTTGAGTCCATAATCTAAGTCTTTTTTTTTCATCTTCATTACTTTATGCAATCTTTTGAATTTGATTGTATGTAGACTTGAGCTTTTAATTTTTATACATATCTATTCTCATTGTAATCATTTTAATTAAAAGCGTTTAATTATATTAAAAATAAATCTATGCATTTATTTTCATCTTTCTCTTTACTTTTCAAATTAATTGCTTTAGTTTCTCATAACGTCAATGGTAAATAAATAAATAACAAGTAAGAATGATTACAATTGCTATGCTTCTAAAGCTATGATGATATAAGTTAAGTTACAAAAATACTTTAATTTACAAGATTAAAGCTTAGTTAATCTATTTTAGTTGAACATCTCTATTTTTTTTTCTGTGTGTTTGTTGGATATTACTACAATTATTATTAATATCATATCCTGTGGGATTTATAATTAAATATAATAAGAATGTACATATGTCCTACGCTATTTTTGCACTCTTTTAGATTATTAAGATATCATTAACATTTTGATTATGCAATTGATTTTTGCAAGTTACAAAACTTTAAGTGTTGAAATATCATTTTTTGGTTGAAATCATTACTCAACACCTCGCGAGATTCGATCATGAGTTTCATCATCTATATTTGAAATTGTAATCTTTGTTCACATTTATGCTCATTTATCACTTAAATAATTATAATTTGTTAACATCATTTTTGTTTCAACGAGTACCACCCTCTTTTAAATAATTTTTCAAATTTTCGGGACTTAACTAAAATAATTTTTCAATGTTTAATATGACTAATGTATGGCATTATGAAAATATAACGATATAGTAACAACATTTATGATTATGATCTAGGCGTGTTTAATTTTTTTAAAATGGTTTATTGGCATTTGTTTGTAAATGAAATTATAATGCACTATTAATTTATCTAGTGCTCTAAAAAGTAAAAGAAATCAAAATTTCCATTCATCTAAACATGTTTTAAAAATTTTTTACATCAAATAAAACCAATACAAAACTAAATCAATTTACAGCTTCCGAAAGCTAGACTTCAAATGCTGCTATATTTCAAGAGTCTCTGCATACAAAAAAAGAAAATAATAATAAATAAATAAATAATATTAGAAAACAAGGTTGGGAAAAAATAAATAATATTTAGAATTTCCAATGCATGTCCTAACTTCTTGGGTAGGATCAAATAAGTTTTATTTTCAAAAGGAAAAAAGTCAGCATACTTGTTCTACAACCTTTATGTCAATTTCAGTTTAATGACAGAGTTATCTTTGGAAGATAAATGGAGAATACATCTACAATGAACTAGAACAAACTTCATTGCATGAATAATATAAATCATCAAATAGTATCATCTAATATTAATAGCCCTTTTATCATTTGTATCAAAAACTATACAAAAATTAGTCACTAAAGATGACAAGTTAGTCATTTTATATTTTCTACGATGAAAAGTAGATTGTCATACGTTAGTCATTGAAAGACCGTCTTAAAAAGTTCTAGCGACCACAATTACTTTTGTCATGTTAAAACTATTGTTTTGTAACAAAAATCATTGTCTTAAAGTTAAATTAAAATCGTCACAAATGGTATTCAAAATAGTCAAATTAGAGATACAAAAATGCAATCAATGACACTTGACATTTATCACGATAGATGATTTATAGTGACTATAATATTTGACATTTATCACGATAGATGATTTATAGTGACTATAATATTTGTCTCAAGAGTATGTAAATACAGTCACAATAATTACTAAAATTCATCATTTTAAAGGTTTGAAGATGCAATTAGCAACGTTATTTTTCTGTCATTGAAGTTTATATATCGCTGCATTACACAGTCATCTCAAGTAGTTGTCATTTGTGACAATTTTTGTAGATACGGTTGGTAATTAATTTAGTCTTAAATTTGTATTATGGACAATTTATTTTGTTATTTCATGACTAGTTACATTGTATCAAAACATTTTTTAAGACCATCATCTCTTATCATACAAGCTAAGCATTTGCCACAACTATATTTAATCGTAAAAATTAACATTTTGTGACGAATCCATTCATTACAAAAATATGTAATATAGTCTCACATTATTTTTAACCATGATATATTTTATTATTTAACGACTATTTGTATTGTATCCAAAAAATTAAAGTGATTATTCATCATTAAAAAAAAGCATCCACAAGAACATATTGTAGTCACATAAATTGAAATCTACTGATCAAAAAATTGTAGTCACATAAAAAGGAACTTAAAATACTTAATTATAATCCAAAAGATTCAAATACAAAGCATGACATTGAAATCCAAATAATTATGGTTCCTCGCAAAGAATTGTAAATATAAGAGTCATAAAACAAAGTCTCTATTGTTTCAAGTACTATTTCATTCACATGTTGCACATAAGACTTGAGCAACCCCGATGCGCAGAAGACACTTTACAATGATTTTGCTTATTTTTCCTGATCATTTCTGTAATTGATTTTGTTAGAAAATGTTAGTAAGGATTAAATTACTTTAAAACACACACACACACATCTTAAGTCTAAAGGTTCAGAAAATATCGATAAAGGTCAGAAGTATTTGATAAAAGTTGGCCATAAACTTCAATATCCAAAATTGCTTTAATAAAGTAGCTACAGTAAGCAAAATTCAGCAACTATAATGATCCAAAACCAACATAGAAAGACCTGGAAATATTAAAAAAATATTGCATGAAATTAAGAGAAATAGTGCCAAAAAAAGCAAAACTCAATAAATAAAAATATAAAAATTTGAACAAGAATACAACAATATATTAAAGAAGATTAATTCATTATAACTATGTTAATAAGGATTTTTAGTAGCAATGTTACCTCCACTTGATATTGTAGGGAGTGCACATAATTGATAATTTCATCCAACATGAGACCTTTCCAATTACCTAATTTTATACCAAACAATATGAAGTTTATAAGAATTATTATAAACATGAAAACTCATTATTTGTTTTAAGATAGGAAAAAGTGAATAAAAAACAACAAAAAAGGTACTCAAATTACTTAATTACCATAGCTATGAACAAGTTCTTGTAAAATTTTCATGCTCTCACTAACTTTCTCACTTCTTACCTGAAACCAAATAATGACAAGACAAATGTCCATTAGACTATGACAAAAGTTGGAAATTAAAATAATATAGTAGGTTATTTTGCATAAAATTGGAAAAAGAAAGTTTGAATTTGTATTAATATACTCAACCTTTATGTTAACCCCTACTTGAAGGGCCGAGAGAGTAGTAACAGTAGCAAAAAATTCAAATAATAGAAATCAGAGTGCCCACTACATATAAATGGATCTAAAGAATAGATTATATAATAGCTTGTTTCTTATGAATGATACATGGGATTCCACAGATAAAAAGAAAATAAAAATCAAGTATGTGAATTAAAAAAATACCTAACCAACAGGGGTTAGTAAGATATTTTAGCTAATTATCAGTTGACAGAATCTGACCCGCAATAAAAATTGCTATCTTATCACAATGGGAATCTGAATTATAAAATTACTGAACAAAACTTTTAACACCTACAAGTCCAAATAACATCAAATAAAATGCCTAAACAGCTATTAAATATAAAATGTCCTTGTAGGACTAAAGCCCTGTGGCCAATCCTTCAAAGTTCCAAGCATCAATATGATAAAAACATAATGCATAATATATAAGGAGCTTATCTGTAAAACTTCCATACAGTACTTATCATATTAAACAATGTACCTAATGAAATATTGGCTTATTTCTACATAATATTACGATCTAAGTACACCAATTTCTCAAGCAATACCATATAGAAAGATATATGGGACCCCGAAGAAAAAAGAAAAATAAAAAATCGAAGTATGTTAGTTATGATTTCAACTTTTGAACTCAAAGTCTGAGACAAATTTTGGTTCGAGAAATACTAACAAACACTTGAGAAAAACTAAAGTGTATCACACTTGAACCATATATAAAGCACAAGAATAAAAACAATAAGGGGCAAAAAGAGACTAGATGTATCATCTTCATTAGTTAAACATTATAAATAGAATCAAAATATTAATGCATACACCAAAACCTCCAAAATTCTCTAAACATTCAAGTTTTTTTCAGATTAAGAAAATAAATTTATAAGAAAATCGAGAATCCGTATTTGTTGCGGTATTTTATCAAGCAATTGGCATGCAGCAATGTAAATGACAATTAAACATGTAAATCTCTGTACTTTGAAAGCTCACCTTCGTTATTCATCCAAAGAGAGATATATAGGGCATGTAAGCTCCTTCTTTGATATTTATCCCTATCGTTCAATTATTGTCATGATCTCCATCTAAACCATGAAACACAGTAAAAGTGAATTGCGAATAGGTTTGGGGATTCGGCTTTCACTGTTTTTGCCTTTTTTTATAAGTTATACCCGAACGGTTTTAATGATTTTGATCCCCAACCTTCTCCGTGCTTTGGTAGCGTAAGAGATGATGGCTCTTTCAAACGGTCAACGACGGCCTCTGATTGAAATCCACCACTTGATTCGCCACGCATGTCTAGGATTTGCATACAGAGAAAGTGAGATGTGGTGATGACTAGTGGCTGATGGAAAGGAACGTAACGGGCATAGGATGAAGACGGCGATGACTGCTTACTTATTGGCTTGTGAGGGTTTGACGTGAGTGAGTGTGTTTGACGATTTGAGAAGAGCGGCTAGGGTTTTCAAAACAAAAATGTCACAATGTGAGTATTTATATTTTCGGTAGAAATTAGAAACAAATGTGAAAGTTTTCAAATTTATAAAAAGGATAACAAAAGAGTGATGATGTATGACTAGGGATGGCAAAAATCCCCACGGGAATGGGTATTTTTGGGGATTTTTTCCATTCGGAGAGGGTACGGAGATAATTTTATACCCAATTTTTTATTCGGGGAGGGGACGGGGAAAATTTTTTACCCAATTTTTTATTTGGGGAGGGGACGGGGATGAGGTGGAATCCCCATCCCCTACCCATTTCCCCATTTCAATTTTAATTTTAATTTTAATTTTTAAAATTACTAATAAATAACAAAATTATAAATATTGTTAAAAATAATAAATATCAAAATAGTTGTATGTTGGGAAAGTGGTCACCCTTTGCCAGGAATTAGTGGAAGAGTATTAATTGAAGTTTTCACCAACTGTTTATTATTTTGATTATAATGGTAGTAATTCTTCTACTAGATCTATAGGAGATTCTTATAAGAAAGCAATCAAATAGATGACAGGTTTTGATGATTATGTAAACAATGGAGATTATGCAGTTGTTGCAGATGAATTAGATTCATATTTGGATGAGAAAGTTATACCCCGGATGGAAGATTTTAATATTTTGAGTTGGTGGAAGACAAATGCTAATAGGTATCCTACATTAACTCGAATTGCTAGAGATATTTTGGCAATTCCAATTACAACAGTTGCTTTTGAATTAGCTTTTAGCACCAGTAGTAGAGTTGTGAGCCCATACCGTAACAAACTTCATCCAAGCACATTGGAGGCCTTAATGTGCTGTCAAAGTTGGTTACGAGCTTACAATAGCAGTATAAGTTTATTTTACATTGTAATTATATTATATAGTTATTAATATTTGCACTTATTGTAGGATTATGAAGATTGAGTCATTGACAAAGATAATTATTTTAATAATTTATATTTTGAATACGACTTTGTAATGGATCAATATTAATGTAAGTTATATTTTGAACTTTATTTTTATCTGAATTTTTTATTTTAATATGATTAATTTAAAATCAAAAATAAAAAAATGTATTAGACTATTAGTTATTCGGGGACCGGGGACCCTCGGGGATCCCCTGTTATTATTCGGGGAGGGGATGGGGATTCTCTCAAGCAATTCTGACGGGGACGGGGAGGGGACGGGGACATATGCGAAATATCGGGGATGGGTATGGGGAGATTGGTCCCCTCCCCTCCCCTCCCCATTGCCATCCCTATGTATGACAAAACTTCCACGGATAAATTTGTTGTGACCATTCAAAATCTAAAAATTTATTTTTGTAATTTGTAAATAATATTTTCATTGAGGCGGTAGTTTTACCTGCCAAAATTTTTGTATGTATAAATTTTACATAAAAAAGATACATTTTAAACTTTTTTGCTAATATTAAATTAATTTTCTACTAATATATTGATAATTTAATATAGATGAGATATATTACTTTGTAAGTATATTAATAATCACGTTGTGGGTACTAGTTAATGCAGTTGTAAATCATTTGAATTAAAAACAAAATAGTTGATGTTTGAATCCATGGGAGTAAATTTAGTTGTTATTAAGCTAAATTAGCCACTTATGCTTTAGCCTAGTGGTGAACCATTAACCTTATGGTGCCTTTACGTCATGGAATGAGAATGTGGTAGAATAGGAATGGGTTGGGAATGTGAATGAGTTAGAATGAGAATGCGATTTTAATGTTTACTAGGCAAAAATAAATAGGAATGAGAATGTGCTGAAATGTCATTGATGTATTTAATTGATAAAATAAATGGGAATGAGGAGTGGGAATGAAAATCAATTTACCAAAATACTTATAGCATTAATAATTAATAAAAATAATTAATTTATCATTATTAACAATCTTATCATTATTGTTGTTATTATTACTATTATTATAATTTTATTGACTTTATTATTATTATTACTATTAAATTTTATTGACTTTATTATTTTGGTTATTATTAATTATTGTTAATATTATTTTTAATAATATTATCATTATTAACATTTATTATTATTAAATTTTATTTGACTTTATTATTTTAGTTATTATTAATTATTGTTATTATTATTTTTATTAATATTATCATTATTAACATTTATTATTATTAAATTTTATTAACTTTATTGTTTTAATTATTATTAATGATTATTAATATTATTATTAACATTTATTATTATTTTTTTAATTAATATCATTTTTATATCTAGATAACGAAAATTAGATTATTATTACTATTAAATTTTATTAACTTTATTATTTTAGTTATTATTAATTATTGTTATTATTATTATTAATAAAAATAATAATAACAATAATGATAAATTAATTATTTTTATTAATTATTATTTTTATCATTATTTTTATTGTTAATAATGATAATATTAATAATAAAATAAAAATAATTAATAATAACTAAAATAAAAATAATTAATAATAACTAAAATAATAAAGTTAATAAAATTTATTAATAATTATTATTATTAATGACATTTAAAATAATAAAAAAAATTGATAAATTAAAATAATAAAATTAATTGTGATTTGAATGAGGGTAATTTACAAAATGCAAGTGGAGTAAAGGCATTCCTCCTCCGTGAGGGTTATTTGTCTGGGCACTTACTTCATAGAATTTAAAATGTAATAATATAAGTCTCAGTTTGTATATCTAATTGTAAATATCAGTGTAATATAATAACATGATGCTTAATCAGTTAAAAACAACTAAATTGAAAAAATTATATTCAAATTCAATTTCTTTTACCACTAGAATAAAAGTATATAAATTAAATTTAGCGAGAATTACAGTGAAAACATATTTCATGTGGCAAAGATTATAACAAGCTTAAGACGTATAAATGAAAATGAATTTAAAAGACTATATTTCTCCCCAATGGCATAAAATGTTTTTTAAAAGTAAATTTAGTAAAACATACTGCTTACTATGAAAATGGATTTATATTTTTCATATTTTTAAATAATTTAATTTTTTTAGTTGTGGTATAAATTAACTTAATTTCAAAAAAATATAGATATAAATGTAAGATTGAACATATTTTATAGTACTTGCACATCATTTAGTAGACAAATCATGTACCCATATAGTGAGTGCACTGTTACTCAAATAATTTAATTTAATTTAGAAATATAACTGTCATGCTTAAATTATATAATTGTAAGTATAACATAATACAACATTATTCAATATTAGTTGCATTCAAATTGTAATTATCCATGTTATGTACCATTATGAATTTGATTAATGTTTAACAAAAAAATTATTATAGCAAAAAGGATTAAATAAAATAATTAATCTCACTTAAGATAGTATGAATTAATTTACACAAGAGATTGATTATGAGTTTTATTTAAAAATATCAAATATTAGATGCTTTATATTTTTGTAATATATGAATATTTTTTTAGAGGGTATACATAAAACATACTAATATTGGCCACTAATAATAACAACAACAACATTTGAGGGATAATTACGATGTTTGAAATGATAATTATTTGATAGTTGGATAAATATTGCCCTCATTTTAGTAGGTAGGGATTCAAGTCCCTGAATGTGTATTGTGAGATCCTGGAATTGATTTCTTCTAAATATTTGGAAATAAATCGATTTCGTTATATGTTTACATAGTCGGATTCTAATGTAATTAAAAGTTGATAAAATTATTTTGATAGTTTTGTAAGCAAAATATCATTACATTTATAACATAATATTAAAAATAGTGCAATTAATAAATTAATTTTTTTAATTAATATATAATTATTTTCATTTATTATATTTAAATAGTATTCTCATTAGTACATAAGTTACATTTTTTAAAGCAAAATATCATTAAATTTATAATGTAACTAGGAAATAGAACCGCACTTCGTGCGGCTTTAAAAAAATTAGTATTATTTTTTTATTACTTTGCAATTGATGAAACTAATAAAAAATATGAATTATTTTTTTTTAAAGATGACGCAGTCTTATAAAACTAATGTTATTTATGAAAGTTAATTATTTTTTGTTAACATTAAAAATATATATTAATGTATATAGTTAAGTGTACACAACCTTTTCATCAATAAAAATTATATTCACACTAATCAACTCTCCATTTTCTTAGTATTAACAAACTCTCACATCTTACAAAGTCTAACGTTTATTATCCAACTATCTTTATCATTATTTAACTCATGAAGAAAATAGTACTCCATGAAGCATACAATACTAAAAATAAGTCAAAAAATAAAAACACAAAAATATTTCTAAAGAGAATGTTGGTTAAATAATAAAAAAAATTCAAACATAACAAATCTTAAATGCTTAATATTTATAGAGCTTGAAGAAGCCAAAAGATACTAAATAAAAAGTTGCATAATTAAATATAGGATTATGACATTAAAATTAGGTCATAGGGCATTGGCGAGGAAAGAGGAAGGAACATTCCTTCCTATATTAATTAGTTGATGTATTTTAAACCACTAAATTTTATTTGTTGGCTTAATAAAATAAAAGAATGTTTCAAAACTTATAATTAATTTATTATTAATGGTTATATATTGTTGAATTTAAATAGAAAGAGGAAGAGACATGTAATTTTTTGTAATCTATTAATTATTTTATATTTTTAATATTTTGTAATGTAATTTTTTTTTTAATCTCAACCAATATATTAGATAATAGAGAATATAAAAAGATGATAAATAATAATGCCACAAATATTAACTACTTAATATTTATAGAGTTTGAAGAAGTCAAAAGGTACTAAACAAAAGGTTGCATAATTAAATATGAGATTATGGCATTAAAATTAGACCCTAATGGCATTATTGAGGGAAGATGAAGGAACATTCCTTCCTATATTAATTAATTGATATATTTAAGCCACTAAAATTTAATTGTTGGCATAATAAAATAAATAAATGTTTCAAGATTTATAATTAATTATTATTAATGGTTACATATTATTGAATTTAAATAGAAAGAGAAAGAGACATGTAATCTTTTATAATATAATAATTATTTTTATTTTTAATATTTTATAATGTAATTATTTTTTAATATCAACGAATTTATTAGATAATAGAGAATACAAGAAGATGAGAAATAGTGATGTCACATCACCTCCTCTAGTCCCAACTTTATATATATATATATATATATAGATAGATAGATAGATAGATAGATATAGATTTTTAATATTTTGTAATGTAATTATTTTTTAATCTCAACCAATATATTAGATAATAGAGAATAAAAAAAGATGAGAAATAATGATGCCACAAATCTTAAATATTTAATGTTTATGGTGTTTGAAGAAGCCAAAAGGCACTAAATAAAAGATTGAATAATTAAATATGAGATTATGACATTAAAATTAGGTTCTAATGACATTGTTGAGGGAAGATGAAGGAACCTTCCTTCCTATATTAATTAATTAATGTATTTTAAGCCACTAAAATTTAATTGTTGGCATAATAAAATAAATTAATGTTTCAAGACTTATAATTAATTATTATTAATGGTTGCATATTGTTGAATTTAAATAGAAAGAGGAAAAGACATGTAATCATTTATAATATAATAATTATTTTCTATTTTAATATTTTGTAATGTAATTATTTTTTAATTTCAACCAATTTATTAGATAATAGAGAATATGAAATGGTGAGAAATGGTGATGCCATATCACCTCTTGTAGTCCCAACTTTATATATATATATATATAGAAGATTAATTCATGCATTTTATGCCACTAAAGTTTAATTGCTAGCATAATAAAATAAAATAAATATTTTAAAAGACTTATAATTAATATTATTAATGATTACATATTGTTGAATTTAAATAGAAAGAGAAAAAAATACAAAGAATATCCACCAATATTTTAGATATTTTTGATAATAGAAAACATAAAAAGATGAGGAGTGATATATATTAATAAAGTTACTATTTATTAAATGAGTTAAATACAATCAAATTAATTATGAGAAGATGAAAATGCAAATCTAAAAACAAATTTCTATTTATTAGATAATAGAGAATATACAAAGAAGCAAAATGGTGATGCCACATCACCTCCTCAAGTCCTAGCTTTATATATATATATAGATATTAAGAAAAATAATATAATTATTTTTATTTAAATATATTAGTCCAATTAATTTTATTTAATTATGTTTCTTTTAGGATATAAGTTAAATATATTAACTATATTTTCCATGAATCAAAAGAAAAAGGAAATATTTTTTTGGTGTAAAGTTGAGGGGGTCTTTGATAATTTACTAGTTTTGAATTGATTATCTTAATATTTCCTAAAACGAGGGAGCTGTATGATAGTTTCTTTTAACATTTGCCGCTTTAAGCGATTAAAAGGAGGATATCGGTGGTCGGTTACATCCGCATTATTAAAAAAATAATAAGGGCAGCTGCATGACATGCAGCGCCGCATTACAGCCCGACCCCTCATATAGACCCAAAAATTATAAATGCCTGCAATAAAAATGTAAACAGCCGTCTTACGACAACACATTGACATAACTGCGTGCTTGCTTTGAGCGACACTTTTGACTCATCGAAAAAATCCGCTGTTGACCAACTGCCCCGATTTACTGGCAAAAGCAGATAGATGGATAGATATCGATATTGATAGCTAGATGCATGCCCTTCATGGACGCCGCCAAGCCTAAGCCTCGCTCCTCTCGGCCCAGACTCGACCGACGTAACGCCCTTAAGAACATTCAATACGACGCGTCGTTGGCCCCGTCTTCTGCCTCATCATCATCCGACGACAAGTCGTCCGCCTCCCCCCGCCGAATTCGCTCCCTGGACTTGACCGATAACAAGACCAGCTTCCGAGTCAAAGGAATGGACGGCGAATTCGACCTCATTTGTCGCAGCTTGGGCTTTTCCGGGCCCGAAGATTTCGCCATTCCGGCCGCCGCCTGGGAGGCCCAGAAGGCCCGCTCCCGCTTTTCTTTCGATAATGCCTCTAGATTGCAATTGCGGTTCGATCAAGCTTTGGATTTAGCTGAAGAGCAAGAATTCAAAGCAGCGGTTATGCTTGATGACGAGCGTCTTGTTTCTAAGCGGGGTTCCAGCTTAGCTAAGAGAGAAAATAGAGTAGGACCCAGCGCCGGAATTAACGGCGACAGGCCGCCGGCTCTGTCGCCGCCCTTGCCTATGAAGTTTCTGCGGCCTGTGGAGGCTGTTGATGATGATGAGATATTGCAATCGTTTGCTGCAGAATCTGATGATGAATACTTTTTGCATTCGCCAATTGCAGTAGGGTTTATTAGTCCTTTGAATGAAAATGAAGAAAATAATGAAGTGAGGAGGCTAAGAGAAACTATTGTTGTTGAGGAATCTGGTCCGTCCATTTCAGTTCATGATCATGACGGTGATGATGATCGTAAAGATCTTGCAGTTAGATTGATTAAGGAACCAGTTTATAATGTTTCCCCGAATGGGAAATTCAGAAGAAGAATAATGTCATGGCAAAAGGGTGAGCACTTGGGAAGTGGGTCGTTTGGAACTGTGTATGAAGGCTACACGGAGTAAGTAAAATTGTTTTGTTCGTTGTGCTAATATGCTTGTGTATTTGATATCCTATTAGTTACTTAGCCTCATTGATTATGTGTAACTGCTGGAAGTATTTAATTAAGTCCAAAGGATGTATAATAATGTTGCATTAGGAGGAAAAGTAATAGCTTCATCGGTGGGATTTTGGCCATGGTACATGTAATCTCGTCTTGTTTCTCAAGACAATCATGCAAGTCGAATTCAGTTTCGTTGTTGAGGGCAGCAGAGAAAGTTGACGATGAGCTGTATTAGATATTCTTACTTGGAGCTATGATTTTTGCAACTACCTTACCGTTTTCTTCTAAAATCTAATTATTTTGAAGACTTTGAGGGGTAGTTTCTTTTTTAACTATGAATCCCTAGTCTGAAGGTGGGTAGTATTATTTGTGGAAAGACTCAATTTAAATGATTAACTAGGCCTTGCTTTACTACCATTGATATGCATGTGCATGTGCATGTGCAAGTGCGATGTGCATATACTTATATTTTTAGCTGCCCCTCTTATGCTTTCTGGTTTGTTTGCAGTGATGGATTCTTTTTTGCCGTAAAGGAGGTTTCATTGCAGGATCAAGGAACACAGGGGAAGCAGAGTATTCTTCAACTTGAGCAGGTGGGATGATTTTTCTTTTCCTGATGGAAGTCCATGACGTATTATTCTGTAATCTTTTTCCCCACCTTAAGTTATAAATCAAACAGTTCCATAATTTTACTATGCCTCTAAAAACTTTAGCATAAATTACTGCAGCTGCATGGTCAGATCATTATTATTAAACTCATGCAGTTCCATATTTTTATGATGCCTCCAAAAAGCTATAGCAGAATATACTGCAGCTGCGTGATCTGATCATTTTTCTAATATCTTTTTTATTGGTTCAGGAAATTTTACTTTTGAGTCGGTTTGAACATGAAAACATAGTTCAATATTTTGGCACAGACAAGGTATGCATCTAAAGTCCATGCTTGGTTTTTACCTTTTCTTTCCTTGTAGTAGTACGTATGAAGTGAGAACCAAAACCGTGCACCTGAATGCCACTTCTTGACCCCCTGATATCTATGATATTGCCAGAATATGAAGCACTGTGTATTTTTCATGTATCTTATTGCCTTTAGCACCAATGGAATTTTTCTCTTTTTTTCTTTTATGTAAAATTCTACCATCATCTTCCATAATTGAATTAGGTAGTTGTAAAATACGTGACAAGATATCCTTCAGAAACTGGTTTTTAAGATATAATTATTTTAATCTAGCACTATTGCTTGTGTTTCCAAACTATCTGTACTGTCCATAGTTACGCTATTTTGCCAGTGTTTGGAAACTAGCTGTATACCAGTGGTCTATTATTGCCATCTTTGATTTGATTCAGCAGCATTAGGTTGTGCGATTCTTTATTCACTGGCACCCCAGTATATATAAACCTGCCCAATATGTGTAAATCTATCTTGTATGGTAAAATACATAAATGGCAGGGAACTTCCACAGTTGTCCTAAATTTGAAGCAAATGTATAATTTTGCACGCTCTATGTTGTATCAAAGTTAACTAATTCTGTAAATTTTGATGGAATCTGTCTCCGTCATAGTAAATTGTCTTTTTTTTATATCTGGTTGTTTACGCCTGTGCTTACTTCAGTTTTGGATCTTTATTCCAATTCATCAAATGAATTCAGGATGAAAATAGACTTTTTATCTTCCTTGAGCTTGTAACAAAAGGTTCTCTTGCAAATCTCTATCAAAAGTATCACTTGATGGATTCTCAAGTCTCTGCATACACGAGGCAGATCCTGAACGGTTTAAACTATCTTCACGAGCAGAATGTGGTTCACAGGTGATAAAAGTGATTTGGCTGATATATTTCCTATTCCTTTTCGTTAAAATGACATGTTCTCTCTATGGTTACTAAACATAATAGCTTTTTCAATATTGGAATATGCTTTGCATGTTTTCAATATTCCACATTTTGGCTATCAAGATGTCTTAGATAGATGAGTTCATGTCAAAAGTAGTATAGGAATACCCATATGTTTATGTGTATGTATTGCTGATATTTCAAGGATAATTTTCATTGTGGTATTAGATATGAGATGTAGTATATGAAAGAAATCATTAAAAGGAAAGGAAAAACAGAATAGAAACGAGGAAGGAGCATATAAGGTGGGTAGGATGTTACTCAAAAAACCAACAATGTTGAAAATGCATTTTGAAGAACAATTGTAACTTTAACACCATTTGCTGATAAGTATTAATCCCTTCTCGCAAGGAACATTATATTCTCAGTTTTCTGCAATTCGTTGATATTGTTTTCGTTCAAGGTTAAACCAAAAATAGAAATAATAGATGTCTTTAATCATAAATTAGCAGCTATGAAGTTTCAACAGAATATTAATCATATATCTTGTTATTGCATGTTTTGGGGAAGAATTTTTTTTGATAGAGTAGGAACTACTTCTCTCAGTAAAATGTAATAAAAATGCTTATTCAGATAGCTCACTTATTGTTTAGGGACTTACGAAAATTGTTCAGAAATCATGTGGAAGTTAGGACATAGTTTATGTAATTATATGGTTTTATGTAAATATATGTAAAAGAAGATAAAAAATGAAAACTGGTTTCCAGCCGGGTGCAAAGACTGGTTTATTTTTGGCCACAAGAAATCGTGCCCTAAACTCACCAAAATTAATTCATAGTTTCAACTGCATTGGATCTTCTGCATGAATCCATTTTCCACCATTCTTCTATGCAATGACCACTAGTATCATTGTGTCAGGTGGAACTTGCTTGAAAAGTTGCTTTTTTTCATACTTCTACCTTTTAAGTTTAGCTTCTTTGTAATTTGTCTTTTTCCATTTTCAAGGGATATCAAATGTGCCAATATATTGGTAGATGCAAGTGGATCAGTAAAACTTGCAGATTTTGGGTTGGCTAAGGTAGTTTCTCTCTCTCCCCCCTTTTCTTTTGAAAACTCTTTAATGCTACAGTACTTAATGCAATATATTTGATCTTTCAGGCAACTACAATGAATGATGTCAAATCCTGCAAAGGAACTCCATTCTGGATGGCCCCTGAGGTTTGCCTCTTCTGATGTAATTTGATTTATATAGAGAAAATCTGATATATTAATGAGTGTCCATTTATGACCAAACTAGGATGATCTCAAGAAACTGATTGCTTATAACTGTTTATCTTTCGGTCGCTGCCAATATTTGAATACTGTGAGACACAAAATCTGATTTTCCCTTCTGGCACTGGAAGTTCATTTTTTGGATTGACATGTTTGACATAGGTTTTAGGAGGTTAATTTTATAAACTTACACTACAGTGTTTCATTTTTTCCCCCCTCCTAATTGCTTTTTATGTATTTTTAAGGATTTTCAAATCAGATTTTCTACCTTCTTTCTTTTCAGTTTTGAAATCTGATAAGTCTTGTCCAATGGTTGGTACCGGCACACATTATCAAAATATCACCACCAAAAAGCTGGAAACTGACTCTTTATTGAAATGGGTAAACATTCTTTTGTTTATAAGGATGACACAAACTCCCTGCCTCCCTTCACTCAAGGGTGATAGTCATCATATATTCCAGAATCAATTAGTCAGCCATTAGTCTGACTAAATGAAGTTGGTCAGATCATCCTTTGAGCACCTAAAAAGATGGCCACATAAGACATTGTTTTTGGCTTTTCAATTGCATAAGATTATAGACATAAAAATTAGTTTGCTGCAATAAATGGATAAGATGTCTATGATATTCTTGTCATTTTGGAAAAAAAAAAAAAATATATATATATATTATAGGGGAAATCCTTCTCTATTTAACAGAAGAGAGTATGGTTTAATCTGGTTTAGCTTACAGAAATCAAGGCTTTGGTAAATTTCTCTTGTATTCAATTCTCATGAGAAGATTTTCATTGATTTATTAGACTGATTCTTCCGTCAGACAAACGACGAAATCCACCATTTGCGAACTGGCTTAGGTAAATCTATAGAGAAATTCAGAGTAACGATTGGATGAAGAAACTAGAAACATCAGAACAAACCATAAGAGGTTCAGGTAATGCCTTGATTAGGAAGGGAAAGCAGAATTGACAGCCAAGCTTCTAAATAATCTGTAAGAAGATTTTTTAATTCAAAATATGGGAAAACAGTCAGAAGTGCAAACATTATTACAATCATTTTCTGTAAATTTTAGGTCCTAAAATATCCATCTGCAGCTAATCTATAATTATAACTGTGTAGTAGAATATTTCATCTAATGTAATGTAAACATCAATAGCAAAATCAGAAGATGAGAGTTAGGTGTCAGAGGTAGAAGATTAATATGCTGGCAAAGGGAAACATCATGGAAAGCTTAACTAGTAGTTGTAATAAGCAAACCTAAGTAAGTGAAAAATGCTAGCTACGTGATTTCAGATATCTTTCAAGTCATATGCTAGACTCATTACAAATAGATCTAAAGACTTTTGAGAACTCGAGGTTTCATAGTCTTAATCTTTTGCTTCATCTTCTTAAAAGCCCCTGTTGATATGGCATTCTTCTGAATGTCCCCTTTTTCGATGCAATCTATAATTGGAACTTGATGATGCTCAAACCACTAATTAACCTTCTTTATGAACCTGATGAGAATGTCTTATGTTGAAGCCAGCCTATAATGCCTTTACCTAAAATAAGAACATGAGGTTAATTGATTTCTTGTTTGTTTGGCTCTAAGAAAAGTCTTAATGCAAAAACTTATGTAAAATAGAATTTTAGCTGCTGATTCTATATTTCCGCCGTCCCTCTTTTATCTTGAGGGATTTCTATTTGAAAATAACTTCTGTCATTCGTTTTCTCAATTTGAGTGGAAAACGTTCTTTTGTTATTGCTTAAAACTTTCCACTTATGAAATGTTCATTGAAAACAAATCAAATAATTGCTATATATTGTGGTTGACTGATTGTTTAATATGTCATTAAATGTAAATAAATTGCCCATATATTTGTAATTATTTTCTCAGAAGTATCGTCATTGCATACTTCTAATTTGAGCAGGTACATACTAACTTATTGGACTCTATTTTATAGGAAAAGAAATGCAAATGCATATTAAACACCTGTCTTACAATCTTTTATTTGAATTGATCCAAAGCTCCAATAGTTATTAAATCATTTTAACTTTTAATCATGTACAGGATATGTGTAGTTAAGTAGAAATCTTACCCTGCACATCTTATTTTGCTGCGTGGTCATCTAAAGATGTCACGGCTAAATTGATAGACACGATGCATGGTGTGAGATGTATCAACAAAATTGAGTGACAGTTATGTTTTAGAATTTGTTTTACTCTGTTATTTCACCATATTTGTGAATTAATGGATTTAGACTGCTATTTTGAGAGTTGAATTTCTTGTAATTTATTCACATTTAACAAGTTCTTGACTGCATTTGTTACTGCTAATTGAATATTTACTTCTTGAATGTAAAATTCTCTTTTAATATATCATGTCGATACATACCAAAACTTTTTTCTATTAGACGTTTCAGGTTAACAAAATTTGTGCATTTTAGGTTGTTAATTTAAAGAACCGCGGATATGGACTAACTGCTGATATATGGAGCCTTGGGTGCACTGTGTTGGAGATGTTAACCTGTCAGCCTCCATACTCTCATTTGGAAGGCGTATGTAATAAATTTCCATTTATCCAATTTGATTTTCTTTCTCTAATTTCCTGTGCTTTTATGCCAGTTGTTTGTTTATATTAAACATTTTGTTGGCATCAGTTGTTATGGTGTTAGTGATGGCATAATGTTCTGTTGGCAGATGCAAGCATTATTCAGGATTGGCAAGGGTGAACCTCCTCTAGTTCCTAACTCATTATCAAGAGATGCCCGGGATTTCATTCTTAAATGCTTACAAGTTAACCCAAATGATCGGCCTACTGCAGCTCAACTAATGGAACATCCATTTGTGAAGAGGCCACTGCAAAAGTCTAGAGGGCCTCCTTCATACTATAACAACATGCACTCTTGAAAGATTCTGATCATCCTTTGGGGTTTATGTAGAGGTAGTCTAGCATCACCTATACTATTAAATGCAGTTTCTAGTAGTAGGGCTGAACTCTTATTTGGTTTTTATATCATGGACATAATGAAAATAGTTAACTATGTCTATAAAAACATCCATTTAGGCTTGGCACTTCACTCTCTAGCTTAAGATCGTAATGCACTTCCTAACAGCTGTCTTGGTGACCCCAATTCTTGGTACAAAGGCATACAAGTGCTTCATGATGTTTTAATATGGCTCCTTCTATATGGATGACCAGACAAACTTAAGAGATTCACTGCATTGGATCTGGCTGCTTTCCTTTTAACTCAAGGTTAACCTACATGTCAACATACTAATTTTGCGTTTGGTTCTATAGCCATGGGGAATGGTTTCTTTTATAGCTTATGTTACTGTTTTTATATATTAATTATTCATTTGCTTGTGTCCTTTGTTTGTAGGAGTGGCCAGGCCAGTTGCTAATATTTGGATAGGTTTGAGATGCGGCATATATGGTGCTAGCGTAGGAGCTTTTGCTGTTGAATCTACCTGCCGGCTTGTTCTTGGCACTGAAAACTGAGATGGTGCTTTCTAGGTGCACAACTGCTCGAGGTTCAAAATCTGAATAAGCATCTTATAGTTAGAAATTCTCTGGTGTGGATGCCCCCTTTTTTTATCTTTATGCAGACATGCTATTAAGCTATATGACTTTATAGTTAATTGAATAATGATTCTATTAAATCGCATGATTTAATAGTGAATTGAAGCTGACTATTAAATCATATTACTTAATAGCGTGTCTATATGAAAAAAAAAAAAAAAAAAGGTGCCCACGTGAGAGAAGGACTCGTAGATACCTTCATCGGGTGATTTGTTAGCATTTGTTAGCATTGAAACGGAGAAGGTACATTCATTCTTTCATTGCTTATGGGCGTCCTGCAGAGAGATGAATGGCTTATAAATTGCTAGGTTTCCTTCCCTTTTTGGGGCCAGGTTTTTTCTATTAGGATTTATTTTTTCGTTTTCTTTTTTACTGGGCAGTGATTGGCGTTATTTTTAAATGGGAATTGTAAATATCAAGTTGGTTGTAAACAACTTCTTTGGGAAAAGTAAAAAAACTGTACTTTGTTTAATTTATTTTTCCTGCATTTTAAGGAGCTCGAAAGGAAATTCTGCCAATATGCCCTTTAGATGCTGAAATGCAACTTGGTGAAGAGTTCTTGGACGATTGAACGATCATTCAGATGATGATATGAAAATAGTCAAGCTTGTCATTTTATACTTTGTAGAGTTAGTTTTATTTGGAAAAGAGAATAGATCATATAGTGTGCGTTTGGTTGGAGGATAAGAGTCGGTGGTTAGAATTTTTTTTTTTTCAAAATTTTTCTAAACCCATCGTTGGTGAGTATTCAGATTACTTTATCCTAGGCCCATAAGATAATCTCAAGTTTGTAAAATGAAGTTATTCCAAAGGCAGCCATGGATTAGTTACGTCTGGATTATATATTTAACTCAATTAAACAAAATCATTTATAAACATTACAATTATATTAATATGTGATAAATTTAATTAAAAATATTGATTTTAATAATGTAAATAATAATTATAATAAATACCATTATCCATATCACATTAAATTATAATTCTATTTTAATTTATACAATTATTAAATATTTTATAATTTCACATTTAAATTTTAAATTAGTTAGAAATTAATATTCAAAATATGAACTTTGGTAAAATTATATGGACAAAGCTGTGGTGCCCCAGGTTCGCGATACCCCTAATTTTTGATAAATTACTTTGCGGTCACTCTTATTTGCTGAAAAGTGAAATGGTGACTCTTATTTGCTGAAAAGTGAAATAATTAGAAACTTTAAAATTTTAATAGATAATTCCAATATATTTCTATTTTTTATAATTAGTATATTTCTCTTATTTATATATAAATACTAAACCATAGTTGATTATTATGAAATTTTTACATTGTTATTTGTTCATATTATTATTAATAAATTAATTTTTATTATATACTTCAATTATTTATAATTGATTAAATATATTTTATATTGTTTCTACAAAAAGATTAATATTATTGATAAATTAATATATTTAAATTATTTATTATAGATTAAATTGATATTATGTTGTTTTAAAAAAAAATTATGTTTTAAAAAGTTTTACAAGTTATTGTCCGTATCTTATCATTAATTCTAATAGTCAAATTGGGTCAATTGATCAAAATATAAAAATTTAAAATAATTTAAAATTATGTGTCAAACTTTTTACTATTTTGCCATTTAAAAAAATCAAGGACATCAATGTTAAAAACCAAAAAAATATATCCATGTCATTGAAGCAAGTTATGTGTTTGATCTAATGAACAACTCATATATAGACAAAACAGGGGGTACCATGCACCAGGTGCACGATAGTTAGGACCCAAATAATATATAATTAAATAACAATAGATAAATATTAGAAATATATTTAATAAGTAAAAAATATTTAAATTATGATTTAATTAATATCATTAAGGTTGATTGGTTGGAATAATTGATACAAAATTTTAGTTTATAGTAGTAATAATAATAATATAATAATAATAACAACAACAACAACTTGTAAATTGTAATCTGTTAACATTAATTATTATAAATAAGAATATTAAATATTTTAAAATAAAATTTTTAATTTTATATTAAATAAATTTTCAATTGTATTAATTCAATTAAATGATGATTAACTAACTATTTATTTAATAATAATAATAATAATAATAATAATAATAATAATAATAATAATAATTACTATTATTAAAAAAATATCGTTATCATTCAATCTAATCGTGAGCTACATAAAGTGCAAGACAACATTAAATATAATCCTATCTTATCTCTTTTCATTCTACCTTATAATATAACATCCCATCCTATCATATATATCTTATACTGCGTATCAAACGCCACCATATAGATAAAATACCTTTAGAAATGCTCTTCTTTCAATATGATCAGTAAACCCACAACATCTGTATTTTGTCATAATACTCGAACTGAAATTGTGATTAATCTGGAGCATCCCATTCCTCTCTTTTCCCTTCTTGGTTTTTGCATCATACGTACTTAACAATCAAACTTTGGTCATTAAAAAGTCATGGAATGTTCTTACCATTTTCTCAATTGAAGCCAAGTAAATTGACAAGTACAAGACAGTCGTCAAGCTTTGGTCGTCAAATTGTTATAGCTTTTGCTTTAATAAATTCCCTCTTCTTCCCCCTTTCCGTCGTAGTTTTTGCATCATATATATTTAACAAGAAATATTTGGTCATAAACAGGTCACGGAACATTCTTCCCATTTCCAGGCTGCAATTAAGTAAATCGATAAATACACAATTGTAGTCGAGTAAATAGACCTAGAACAAAAATTAGTGTTTGCTTTGGATCTAAATGAATATCGTACCTATTTGAAATCGTGTAAGTAAATGTATATCAAATCTGGATTACCAAAAATGTTCACGAAAACAAAAACAACATAAACTCCAAATATATCGAGCAATAGCCAATACATGTATGTACTTCAAACATCAGTAAGTTTAAAAAGAACACAAGTAATTCAAAGTAATCAAATATTGTTCAGCAATACAGTTGCTACTCGCAATCATCATGGCTAGTTTCTCATGAGTTGGTTGTGAACGGGTTCACAAACGTAGAGGAAAAAAGCCAAGTGGATATGGCTTGTGTCTTCGCCATGAATTCTTAGAAACTGATTTTGAATAATCTTTTATTTGCTCCAAACACTCATATCATGTCTTAGAAACCCCAGGGCACCGCCCCCTGAAAATAGCATAAAACGGACGAACATGCTTAACCAAATGTAAAACCCCAAAAAAAAAATTAATTAATTGATTAATTAATTAAACTTGTCAATAAACTAGTAGGAAGATTAAAGTACAAACAAGAGCGACTCTTTCGCTAGGCAAATTAAAGAAGTCCCTAAATTTCTCTCCAAGATTATATCAATTAAATTATTCATTTATATTTATTATTATTTTATAATTAATGAGCATAATTTATATACATATTTTATCATTTATTATATATTTGCTAGTTATTTTTATTTGTTATTTTTAATTAATTAAATTATTTTATTCAATAGGAGATTAATTGGAGATTATGGATAAAAAAAGGATATAAGGGAGCTTAATTTTGGAAGCATTAATTAATTGATTTAAGAAGCAATTAGACATACATGCATGTGGAAGTGAAGTCAAGGAAACCGAAGCTAGGAAATTAATTGATCTAGGATGAAGAAGAATTTAAGCATAACATTGGCTTTAACTTAGTTAAGTTACACGTGCATGGCTTTGTAATATATGGAAAGCAACTTAAAGGGGCCCACACTTGGCTTTTACAATTGGAAAAAGGAATCATAGTACAAGGTTAATTGGTAAGCATGTGAGGAGAGCAAAGAAAATTAAAAGGCCAAACCTTTTGACTTAAGGAAATAACAAGGTCGGTGGGGCCCATTTTAAAGAGTAATATAAAAGCAAGCTTTTGGCTTTTGGAGAGGAGAGCCGCCAGAGGAGGGAAGCGCAAGACAAACAGAAGAAAAGCTGCAGCAATTCGGCTTCTATGGCTGAATTTATTTTATTTATTGCTCCCAATTTAAGTATGTCTAGCTAAATTTCTTATACTGAGATTAAGGATGAAACCCTATTTAATGAAATAATTATCTTTTTATTTATTTAATTCCCTATATAAGTTCTTTAATAATTATAGTTTTTATTTCACATGATTAATTGGATGTTATTAAAATCTTTTCATCAATTCTGTCATGCATTATTGATTGTTAAGATTAATATTCGATTAAATCTATGCTTGGATCTATAAAGTTTATATATGATTATCTTTGATTTTATGTCTTTCATTAAATTGTTTACATAGAGTGCTTAAGAAAACTTTGACTCTTTGTTATTCAATATATTTACATGAGATTCTTATATGTCATATTATTAAGCAGAAAAAGAACTTACATTAGATTTAATTATTTGGGCTTAATTGTTATATCTATGAGATGACATAAATTGATTTCGAGTTGTCACTCTAAAATTGGGGATTAATTAATAATTAGATAATTACTAATTGAATAGTGGTGGATTCCGAATCCTTGGTAATTTTTATCTTATTGAATTCTCTTTTGTTTTAATTGTTTTCTTAGTTTAATTAATTTAATTTCTCTTGAAACTCAATTTGCTCAACTAGGTTAGAATTAATATTAATTTTAGATTTAAATTAGACTTTTCAATTTATAACAATCCCTGTGGGATCGACCTCGTTACCACTATTCTATTTCTAAATTTGTGCGCTTGCGATTATATTAAAATTTTCACAACAAGTTTTTGGCGCCATTGCCGGGGATTATGCTAGAAAGTCAGTTTAATCTATGTTGATTTGATTCTTCCACTAGTTATAATTTAGGTTGTCTTTTATTATTTTTTTTATTAAAAAAACTTTTATTTGTCTTTAAATTCATTGTTTGATTGTTTGATTTCTTTTATTTTTAAATTTCGTTTATTCTCATTATTGTTGGTTTATTTTATTTTATTTTTCTTTCTTTCTTTGTCTAGTTAGTTTATGAGTGGTTGAGAACGTGATTCAACAAATCGTTTGGTTAAAAGAGAGTCAAAAATTGATAGTAATCAAGCTAGTTCTTTAGAAGTGATGGATGACCCAAATAGACTATTGCCAATACTTCCACCAGTGCAAGCAAAGAAAACCCTTAGAGAATACTTTTCACCACTTGCAGCCAACCAACCATCTTGTATTGTGTTGCCACAAACTACAACAACACACTTTGAACTCAAGCCCTCTGTCATTCAACTTTTACCATCTTTCCATGGGTTAGAGAGAGAGGATCCATATTTGCACATTAAGGAATTTCTTGACATATGCTCTACATTTCGTTTTCAAAATTTTAATGATGAGTCAATTAGGCTTCGTATGTTCCCTTTCTCATTAAAAGACAAAGCGAAAGCTTGGTTGAATTCACTTCCTGCTGGATCTATTAGTACATGGGATGAATTGAGTAATAAGTTTCTCACCAAGTTTTTTCCTATGTCTAAAACAAATGCCCTTAGGAGGGAGATAAGTGATTTTTATCAAAGAGAAGGTGAGCAATTTTACGAGTGTTGGGAAAGATTCAATGATTTACTCCTCAAGTGTCCCCACCATGGTTTTGAAAAATGAAGACTTATATAATGCTTTTATAACGGTTTAACCATGTCAAATCGTCATATGGTAGGGTCTATGAATGGTGGGAGATTTTTGAACTTACATGAAGGGGCCGCACGTGATTTCTTTAATTCACTTTCTGAAAATTCTCAACAGTGGGATTTTTCAAATCAAAGGAAAAAATTATCTCAAGTTTCTAGAGAGGGTCTATATGAAGTTAAGGATGATTTAGATATGAAATCCACTCTAGCTACACTTTCTAGGAAAGTAGACGCCTTAGCTCTAAACCAATCCATGAATCATCATCCTAATGTAGCTAATGAGGTTTGTGCTCTTAGTTCTAACATGTCTCATACAACACAGAATTGTCCATCATTACCAGCTTATCAAGAGGCTTATTCTGAGTAGGTACATGCCTTACAATCATATGAAAAAACCTCCAATAGTCCATATTCATCCACATATAATCCTAATTGGAGGAATCACCCTAATTTTTCTTGGAAACAAATCAACCTTTGTCAAACCAAGGAGGACAACAATTTAACATGCCCAATCAACAATTTGTCCCTCCTAACCAAGTATATCCTCCTGCCCAACAACCTATGTCTTAATTTGTTGCACCCTAACAAAGAAAGCCTTCTTTAGAGGATACACTTCAAAGTTTCATTCAGTCAACCCAACAAGCCTTTCAGTCAAACACTCAAGCTATTCTAAAGCTTGAACATCAATTGGGTCAATTAGCAACTACTGTAGCAGAGAGAGAAAAAGGAAAATTCCCAAGTCAACCAATTCCTAATCCCAAAGGAGTGCATGAAGTTGGATCAAGTTCAAGTCATCAGCATGAACAAGCAAAATCTGTTATAACCTTGAGAAGAGGAAAATTATTTGACAACAAGGTGAAGGTTCAAACAACAAAGACATATGAGCATACTTCTTCAAATCCAGTTCCATCATAAGACTCATCACCAAATGATCCTGAAGAGAGTGGCCTACCAGCTTACATTCCCAAGGCTATTTTTTCGCAAAGGTTAACAAAGGTAAAGAAAGGGACTTCAACAGGTGAGATTATGGAAATCTTCAAACAGGTAAGTATAAACATCCCTTTACTCGATGCTATTAAGCAAGTTCCTTCCTATGCCAAATTTTTGAAAGATTTATGCACTAAAAAGAGAAATTTACATGTCACTAAAAATGCGTTTTTAACTGAACAAACTAGCAATTTACTTCAATGTAAAATGCCACTAAAATTTAAGGATCCTGGTTCACCTACTATCTCATGTGTTATAGGGAACCAATGTTTTGATAAAGCATTATTGGATTTGGGTGCTAGTGTTAATCTATTGCCTTATTCTGTTTACATGCAGCTTGGACTAGGTGAGTTAAAATCAACTCTTATTATTTTGCAACTTGCTGATAGATCAATGAAAATACCTCGTGGTATTATAGAGGATGTGTTGATACAAATTGATAAATTTTATTATCCTGTTGATTTTATCGTTATTGATACTCAGAATGTACATGATCCTAAGAAACACACTCCAGTTATTCTAGGTCGTCCTTTCTTAGCTACAGCTGATGCTCTTATTAATTGCAGGAATGGAAATATGCAGCTATCTTTTGGTAATATGACCATGGAATTGAATATTTTTAATGTTACCAAGCAGCCACAAGAAGAAGATGAATTTGTTGAAGCAAATATGATAGAGGAATTAGTAGAAAATTCATTCATTTCTAACCATACTGATGATCCATTATAGGCATGTCTAACTCATTCTGACTTATCTTTTAATAATGATAGTGCAATTGCAGAAGTCATCGCTTTACTTGATGCACCTCTAATTACGGACACAACTAAATGGAAGCCAAAGTCAGAGCTACTGCCTCATTCTGAGAAGAAAATTGGCCCATCTGCGGAGGCACCACCAAAATTGGAACTCAAAGCACTGCCCGACACTTTGGAATATGCATTCTTGGGAGAATCTGACACTCTACCTGTTATTATTTCTTCTTCCCTCGATCTTGAGCAAAAAGGTAAGTTGTTAAGTATTCTAAAAGAGCATAAGGAGGCAATAGGATGGACTATCGCTGATATTAAAGGTATTAATCCTGTAGATTGCATGCATCGTATTCATCTTGAAGAAAATGTTAAACCTATCAGGGAGATGCAACGTAAGCTAAATCCTAACATGAAAAAAGTGGTAAGAGCTGAAGTAATCAAATTATTAGATGCAGGAATTATTTATCCTATTTCAGATAGCTCTTGGGTTAGCCCTGTGCAAGTTGTTCCTAAGAAATCTGGTGTTACAGTAGTTACTAATGCTAATAATGAATTAATTCCCACTAGAGTAACTACAGGTTGGCGTGTTTGCATTGATTATAGAAAATTGAATTCATTCACAAGAAAAGATCATTTTCCTCTTCCATTTATTGATCAAATGCTTGATAGACTTGTAGGTCATGATTTTTATTGTTTTCTAGATGGATATTCAGGTTATAATCATATCCCTATAACTCCAGAGGACCAGGAGAAAACTACTTTTACTTGTCCCTTTGGAACTTTTGCATATAGAAGAATGCCATTTGGTTTATGCAATGCACCTGCTACCTTTCAAAGATGCATGCTTAGTATTTTTTCTGATATGGTTGAGAGATTTCTTGAAGTGTTCATGGATGATTTTTCTGTTTATGGAGATTCTTTTTATGAATGTTTGCAGCATCTAACATTAGTTTTGCAGAGATGTAAAGAAAAGAACTTGGTTCTAAATTGGGAAAAGTGTCACTTCATGGTAAAACAAGGTATTGTCCTTGGTCATATAATTTCCAGCAAAGATATAGAAGTCGACAAAGTTAAGGTGGATTTAATTTCTAATCTTCCACATCCTAAATCTGTAAAAGAAGTAAGATCTTTCCTTGGACATGCTGGCTTTTATAGAAGATTCATTAAAGATTTTAGTAAAATTTCTAGACCCTTATGCAATTTACTTGTTAATGATGCATCTTTTATCTTTGATGAATCCTGTCTTGATGCTTTTGCAAAGCTTAAGAAATTGTTGACTTCGTCACCTATCATTCAGCCACCTAATTGGGATTTGCCTTTTGAAATTATGTGTGATGCATCTGATTATGTTGTAGGAGCAGTTTTAGGACAAAGATTAGATCGTGTGCCTTATGTGATTTATTATGCTAGTATGACACTCAATGATGCACAGTTGAACTATTCAACTACAGAAAAAGAAATGCTAGCCGTGGTGTTTGCACTTGATAAATTCAGATCTTATCTTATAGGTTGCAAAGTGATTATTTTTACTGATCATGCTGCTTTAAAATATTTGCTTACTAAGAAAGATGCTAAGGCAAGATTGATTCGTTGGGTATTGCTTTTACAGGAATTTGACATTGAATTTAGAGATAAAAAAGGTTTTGAAAATGTTGTGGCGGATCATTTATCTCACCTTGATCTTAAATTTATTCCAAAATCTTTACCTTTGAATGAGTCTTTCCCAGATGAGCAACTTATGAGTGTAAATATTGTACCATGGTTTGCTGATATAGTTAATTACCTTGCTACAGGTCAAATCCCAGAGCACTGGACTAAGTAAGATAGAACAAAGTTCTTATCTAAAGTGAAGGACTTGTTTTGGGATGATCCCTATTTATTTAAATATTGTGCTGATCAGGTTATTAGGCGATGTGTTCCCGATAATGAAATTCAAAGTGTTATCTCATTTTGCCATGAACGAGCTTGTGGAGGCCACTTTAGTGCTAAAAAGACATCAACAAAAATTTTACAGTGTGGTTTTTATTGGCCTACTCTTTTTCATGAAGCTTATATTTTCTGTTCTTTATGTGATAGGTGCCAACGTATGGGTAGCATTTCAAAGAGGAACATGATGCCACTCAATCTTATTCTTGTGGTTGAGATCTTCGATGTATGGGGTATTGATTTCATGGGACGTTTCTCTCCATCTTTTGGTTATCAGTATATATTGGTTGCAGTGGACTATGTGTCAAAGTGGGTTGAAGTTATTCCATGCAAAACCAATGATCATAGGGTTGTAGTGAAATTCTTGAAGAGTAATATTTTGTCTCGTTTTGGTTTTCCTAGAACAATCATTAGTGATGGTGGCACCCATTTTTGCAATAAACCTTTCAAAACTCTTTTGGACAAATATTTCATTACACATAAGGTTGCCACCCCATACCATTCTCAAACCAGTGGCCAAGTAGAGATTTCTAATAGAGATATCAAGCAGATTCTAGAGAAAATAGTTAGGCCAGATAGAAAGGATTGGTCTTTGAGACTTGATGATGCATTGTGTGCATATAGGACTGCTTTTAAAACACCAATTGGGATGTCACCTTATCGACTTGTGTATGGAAAAGCATGTCATCTGCCAGTAGAGTTGGAGCATCGTGCATATTGGGCTATCAAGAAATTCAATTTTGACATGCAGCAGGCTGGTTCCAAGAGAAGATTACAACTAGCAGAACTTGAAGAGATCAGGAATGATGCATATGATAATGCCAAGATTTACAAGCAACGTATGAAAGTCTTTCATGATAAGCACATTTTGAGAAAATCCTTTACACCAGGTCAGAAAGTACTTTTGTATAATTCTCGATTGCATCTCTTTCCAGGTAAGTTACGTTCTCGATGATCTGGTCCTTTTATAGTTCGTATTGTCTTCCGTTATGGAGCAATTGATATTGATAATCCTAAAAATGGTGATTTATTTAAGGTCAATAGTCAAAGATTAAAACCATTTTTAGAGTTAAGAACACCAGAAGTTGAGGAGATACTTTTAAATGATCCTGTTTATCAGGATTAATTAAGTCCATCTTTGCACTCTTATTTTATTTTAATAGTAGGTTTTCTTTTCTTTGTTTGTTTTTCTTTTCTAATGTTTTCTTTTCATTTGGCATTTTCTTTTAAGCTTTCCCAGCCCATCCAGGTGTGTTCTCTTCAACTTTCTTTTTTATTATTTATGTTTTTATTATTATTATTATTTCTCTTTCAATTGTTTGCATGCATATCTTTTGTTTGTGAAACATTGAGGACAATGTTCCGAATAAGTTTGGGGGTGGGAATAGTGTGTGCTTTGTTTGTTAAAAAAATAAAAAAAATGCAAAAATTAAAACAAATTGTGTTTTTTGTTTTTATGTGAAAAGCCAATGATAAGAATTTGATTGACAATGAATATGGTTTTTAGAAAGGGTTGAATATTGTCTTAGTTTATACTTGATTCTTGTGTTAGTTCCTCTTGATTGATATTCTTTAAACCATGAGCACTAATATCAATTCTTTCATAATTTTGACTTGAAATTTGATATTGACGCAGTTTGAGTTGAGAATTTTAGATAGAGTAAATGACTATTTGTCTTGATTCTTATCTCCACAATACAAATTAGTATACACAGGCGCCAAAATCAGAAATAGCTACCTATAACCCTTAAGAGTGAAGCTATCCTTGAGTAATTTGGGCCTATGTACCACAAGTATGTAGAGGATAATCTACCATGAGAAGAAGGCTACCTTAAGGGGTAGAGTGAAAGCTCCTGACTATGGTTAAAAAAAAAGGAAAAAGAGGAAAAAAAATCAAGTGCATGTGCTAAAAAAAAAATCAAAAGAAAATGCACATAAAAGCTTGTGAAAATAAATTAGAGATCAAGATGATAAGATTAGTTTGACCTACTATGTTCTTTGTTTGAGGCGAAGATTGTTGATATTGAGAATTTTGGGAATGGATTTGATTGAATTTATTTCAGATACACACTACGAGAATCGAAAGAGAGATGGGATTGATTATTGAATTAAAGTTAGAACTTTGCCAATATTTGAAATTTTCTTTGAGCTATATAATTTTTGCAATCTTTGAGGCTATTTTTCATGTTTTATTTAAAGTTTTTTTTGTTCTTTTAATTTAATTTAATTTTTTTAAAATGATGTTTGTGGGTATCATCACTGAAGCCCTCACGAGGCTACAATTCGTCCACTAGGGCTGCCTAGGGGTTTAAAGGCTTGTTGCATACGCTAAATGCAATCGCAATTACCTGCGAAAGTGGTTTAGTTAGGATTTACTTTTTGTTTCGTTATTTTTATTTTTGTTCTAAGTTTTAGTTTTGCTCGAGGACTATTAAAATCTAAGTTTGGGGGTATTTGATGAGTATAATTTATATATATATTTTACCCTTTATTATATATTTGCTAGTTATTTTTATTTGTTATTTTTAATAATTAAATTATTTTATTGAATAGGGGATTAATTGGAGATTATGGATAAAAAAGGATATAAGGGAGCTCAATTTTGGAAGCATTAATTAATTGATTTCAGAAGCAATTAGACATACATGCATGTGGAAGTGAAGTCGAGAAAACCGAAGCTAGGAAATTAATTGATCTAGGATGAAGAAGAATTTAAGCATAACATTGGCTTTAGCTTAGTTAAGTTACACGTGCATGGCTTTGTAATATATGGAAAGCAACTTAAAGGGGCCCACACTTGGCTTGAAATTTGATATTGACGCAGTTTGAGTTGAGAATTTTAGATAGAGTAAATGACTGTTTGTCTTGATTCTTATCTCCACAATACAAATTAGTATACACAAGCGCAAAAGTCAGAAATAGCTACCTATAACCCTTAAGAGTGAAACTATCCTTGAGTAATTTGGGCCTATGTACCACAAGTATGTAGAGGATAATCTACCATGAGAAGAAGGCTACCTTAAGGGGTAGAGTGAAAGCTCCTGACTATGGTTAAAAAAAAAAGGAAAAAGAGGAAAAAAAATCAAGTGCATGTGCTAAAAAAAAAATCAAAAGAAAATGCACATAAAAGCCTGTGAAAAAAAATTGGAGATCAAGATGATAAGATTAGTTTGACCTACTCTGTTCTTTGTTTGAGGCGAACATTGTTGATATTGACGATTTTGGGAATGGATTTGATTGAATTGATTTCACATACACACTACGAGAATCGAAAGAGAGATGGGATTGATTATTGAATTAAAGTTAGAACTTTGCCAATATTTGAAATTTTCTTTGAGCTATATAATTTTTTCATTCTTTGAGGCTATTTTTCATGTTTTACTTAAAGTTTTTTTTTGTTCTTTTAATTTAATTTAATTTTTTAAAAATGATGTTTGTGGGTATCATCACTGAAGCCCTCACGAGACTACAACTCGTCCACTAGGGCCGCCTAGGGGTTTAAAGGCTTGTTGCATACGCTAAATGCAATCGCAATTACCTGCGAAAGTGGTTTAGTTAGGATTTACTTTTTATTTCGTTATTTTTATTTTTGTTCTAAGTTTTAGTTTTGCTCGAGGACTAGCCAAATCTAAGTTTGGGGGTATTTGATGAGTATAATTTATATATATATTTTACCCTTTATTATATATTTGCTAGTTATTTTTATTTGTTATTTTTAATTAATTAAATTATTTTATTGAATAGGGGATTAATTGGAGATTATGGATAAAAAAAGGATATAAGTGAGTTCAATTTCGGAAGCATTAATTAATTGATTTCAGAAGCAATTAGACATACATGCATGTGGAAGTGAAGTCGAGGAAACCGAAGCTAGGAAATTAATTGATCTAGGATGAAGAAGAATTTAAGCATAATATTGACTTTAGCTTAGTTAAGTTACACGTGCATGGCTTTGTAATATATGGAAAGCAACTTAAAGGGGGCCACACTTGGCTTTTATTGGAAAAATGAATCCTAGTGCAAGGTTAATTGGTGAGCACGTGAGGAGAGCAAAGAAAAATTAAAAGGCCAAGCCTTTTTGACTTAAGGAAATAACAAGGTCGGTGGGGCCCATTTTAAAGAGTAATATAAAAGCAAGCTTTTGGCTTTTGGAGAGGAGAGCCGCCAGAGGAGGGAAGCGCAAGATAAAGAGAAGAAAAGCTGCTGCAATTCGGCTTCTATGGCTGAATTTATTTTATTTGTTGCTCCCAATTTAAGTATGTCTAGCTAAATTTCTTATACTGAAGTTAAGGATGAAACCCTATTCAATGAAATAATTATCTTTTTTTTTTATTTAATTCCCTATAAAAGTTCTTTAATAATTATGGTTTTTATTTCACATGATTAATTGGATGTTATTAAAATCTTTTCATCAATTCTGTCATGCATTATTGATTGTGAAGATTAATATTCGATTAAATCTATGCTTGGATCTATAAAGTTTATATATGATTATCTTTGATTTTATGTCTTTCATTAAATTGTTTACATAGAGTGCTTAGGAAAACTTTGACTCTTTGTTATTCAATATGTTTACATGAGATTCTTATATGTCATATTATTAAGCAGAAAAAGAACTTACATTAGATTTAATTATTTGGGCTTAATTGTTATATCCATGAGATGACATAAATTGATTTTGAGTTGTCACTCTAAAATTGGGGATTAATTAATAATTAGATAATTACTAATTGAATAGTGGTGGATTCCGAAACCTTGGTAATTTTTATCTTATTAAATTCTCTTTTGTTTTAATTGTTTTCTTAGTTTAATTAATTTAATTTCTCTTGAAACTCAATTTGCTCAACTAGGTTAGAATTAATATTAATTTTAGATTTAAATTAGACTTTTCTATTTATAACAATCCCTGTGGGATTGACCTCGTTATCACTATTCTATTTCTAGATTCGTGCGCTTGCGAGTATATTAAAATTTTCACAACTATAATGATCTTTGCCGTAAATAAATTATTAAATCCTTACAAATTCTCTTTTAAATGTTATTTCATTTAAAACTCTATAAAACTCACACATTCATTAACTGGTTATCCATTAATGTTTTTATCAATTTAAAAAAAAAGGCACGACACATTCAATGCTCTAGTGCTTAAGGAAAAAAAAAATGCTTTCTTTAGTTTTTGCTTAAGAAAAAAAATCGATTATTTTGACTGATCAGTGTTGTTTAAAGTTTCAATCTGTCAAAGTTAAAGTTCTCAAATACCCAGGTTTTTTCTTTCTATTCTCTTCTTAATTAGTTGCGTAATTTAATTTTTATTGTTTCTTTTCTAGATATTATTGTTGCTTTCTTTTAATTATCTAGCATAATTATTTGCTTGTGTACTCTTCTTTCACAAAAAAAAAAAATCTAATAGAAAATGTCCATCAAGATATGAAAAACTTCAAAAAAAAATAATAATAGAAAAGTTATTTCGATCTAAAAAATGAGCTCTTGATAAGTTTGTCAAAAGTGGTAAAAAAAATATGTGAATTTGAGTGAATAATTAATAATTGATGAAATTTTTTTCAAAATTAAAATTGATAAAAGCTTTTTAAGACCAACTAAGTCACAAAAAAAAATTAAATGAATTAGTTATATTTGAGAAAAATATATTAGTGAAATTAGAATATAAAAATTTAATTAATAATTTTTTACCGAAGAAAGTTAGAAAAATTGATTTTAAATAAATAACCTTTTTAATAAAACTAATACATATATTTGATCTCAATTGTTTCAAAAAATGTAATTGAAACAATTCACTTAAGGCTCCAAAATTAGTTGAGCCGCCTCTAAATACAAAAGACAATAACATAATAAAACGGCAAAAACATCGAATAATTTGTGCAGCTTATGTTTTATTCATCTCAACTGCAGGCTAATGGTCAGATAGTGGACTAGTGCACTACATGTCAGTCAATTCCTTGGTCTCCACACTCTCGCATTTATGGCATCGATTTTGCTCACCTCGTGACACAGTCCCAATAGTTTGTGGGTGCCCCTTTTTTCGTTCTTCTAAAGTGTGCGAACCTCATTAGAACTCTCATCTTCTGAAACCTCTCGTCCCTTACAGTCTTATGGCGCAGAGTTGGGGTAAACGTGATTCTCTACCTAATAACCTCTTGTTGGAAGTTGGTTATCCCTTCAAACCATATCAGCAATGCATATCGCGCCAAAATCTGTTTTCGCTCGTAGGTAGGTGAAAGGGTTCTTGAACCCAATTTCACTGATTTCCTCCAAAAAAAAATAATCTACATAATCATCTGTTATAATTGAAATATGTTGGGTCAATCTCATTTGGATAGTTTAAGCTTAAAGTTTAATAAGTTTGGTTAATTGAGTAATTAAAGAAACACTAAAGGGGGCAAATGAAATTTGTCATGAAATTTGCCTATAAAAACAAGTGAAAACCGCTGCTCTAGAGTGTGTGCGCGTGAAAAAGAAGCGGCGGGATACAGAGAAAAAGGCAGTGGAGTTTCCAATTTGAGAACACTAATTTAAATCTTTAATTAGATGATTGAAAGGTGAAATTAACTCCGTTTTCTTCAAAATTTTGAGGATAAATTTTTGGCATCACCCTCTACAATCTTATTAGTTTTTTTCTATTTTATTTTCTCTTTAGCTATTATTTGAGATACTCACTTATTAGAGAGACAATTATTAAGTTGTTACTGTAAGCCAAAAATATTAAGATTCTTGATATTAGTAGTATCTAGTATTATCTAGAGAAGAATTAGTGATGTAATCCCATGATTATAGTAGAAGATTATATTGGACTACAATCCCGTGATTTTTCTCGCTTTGGGTTTTCCATATAAAATTTATGTCTCTTGTGGTTGGTTTTTTCTTTGAATTTATTGGTTTTTTTTGCCTATTTATTTGTGGTCCACATCCTATTTTAATTACACAAAGAGGAAAATAATTTTGCCTCTGCTTAATTTGCAGCTGCTTGTGGTAGTCTCTTTCCCAACAGAGTGGTATCAGAGCTTCAGGTTTTGTATTTTTATTATTTGTGTGGTTAAGATGGAGGAGTTCTCGGCATGCATGATTAAATTAAAATCATGGAATTATGGTATTTAGACGTCTAGGATGGAGGATTTGTTATACATGAAAGATTTACATGAATCTATTGAAGGCGAAGAAGCTAGACCCGCCGATTTAGATGATAAGAAATGGGCTCAATTAAACCAGAAGATCGTGGGTATTATTAGGTCATGGATTGCTCAAAGTGTGTACCACCATACAACGATGGAATCCAGGGCTGATGTTCTTTGTAGAAAATTAGAGAAAATTTATGAGCACCCGACAATACACAATAAAGCCAATTTGATGAAAAGACTTGTTAACTTGAAATACAAAGAGGGGCGCAGTATAACTGAATACACTAGTGAGTTTTAGGGCTTGGTTGATCAGATGACTACTATAAAAATTGTTTTAGATGATGAGTTACAGGCATTGTTGTTACTTAGTTCTTTACCTGTCAGTTAGGAGATATTAGTGGTGTCAGTAAATAATTCAGCACTAAATGAGAAATTAACCTTGGATATGGTTACATATAGGCTGCGGAATGAAGAATCTAGAAGAAAGAGTGTTGAGGCAGTTCCCTCTGAGTCAGGTGCACTTGTTTCAGAAAATCAAGAAATGTGGGGGAGAAGCCAAAGTAGAAATTCCTACCAACAGAACAATGATAACCCCAGAGGAAGATTTAAGTCCCAAAGGAGAAACCTCAAGTGCTTTCATTGTCAGAAAATAAGTCACGTTAAAAGGGAATATAGATTGTGGAAAAGAGAATAGGTGAAAGAAAACAGTTATGCTCAGAAAAATGACAAAGAGAACACTGCAGCCATAGTTGATGGTGAATTTGGTATTGTTTATGATGACAGTTTAGTAAATCTTACTTGCCATACTAGTGATTGGATCATTGATTTAGGTGTTTCGTTTCATGTTATTGGACATCGTGATTACTTCACATTCTATATTAATGGTGATTATGGCCATGTTTGGAAGAGAAGTGAGGGGGCATCCAAGATTGTGGGCATAGGTGATATTTGCTTGGAAACTAGCATTGACTGTAAGTTGTTGCTTAAAGATGTCAAACATATACCAAATATTTGCCTTAATTTGATCTCTACAGGAACGCTTGATGATGATGGTTATACTAACCAATTTGGTGAAAAAAATGAAAGCTCACCAAAGGCTCCCTAATGTTAGTTAAGGGGGAGGAAAGTAAATACCCTCTATGTGTTAAGACAAGATTAAGAAAAAAAGATGTGAATGTGGCTTTAAAAGATTTTAACATTGAGACATGACATAAAAAGCTTGGTCATATTGGTCAGCAAGGGTTGGAAACTCTTGCCAAAAAAAATTTTCTACCCAGCTTTTCAAGTATGTCCCTCAAGACTTGTATTCATTATTTAGCTGGAAAGACACATATAGTACCTTTTAAAAGTTTTTCTCCATGTAGAAATTGACAAATCATTGATTTAATTCACATTGATGTGTTCATGATGCAAAGTAGATCAATAGAAGATGCACTTTTATTTTGTGACTTTATTGATGACTGTTTTAAAAAAGTGTGAGCTTTTGCTTTGAAATCTAAAGACCAAGTGCTTGATATATTTAATTTTTTCCATGCTTATATTAAGAGAGGGACATGAAGAAAATTAAAATTTGTTAGGGCAAATAATGGTAGTGAGTACAGAGGGCCATTTGAGCAGTATTGCATATCCTTTGAAATTAGCTTGAGAATACTGTATTAAAAACCCTACAGCAGAATGGTGTTGCAGAAAGGATGAACATAACAATTTAAGAGAGGGTCAAGTGTATGTTGTCTGATACCAAGCTTCTTAAATCTTTCTGGGCAGAGACTATGCATACTGCAGTTGACTTGATTAACCTTTCTCCTTCAGCTCCATTAGATGGTGATGAACCTGAGAGAGTTTGGATCGAGCAAGATATTTCTTATAAACAATTGAGAGTGTTTGGTTGCAAAGCATATGTTCACATCCCTAAAGACGAGAGATCGAGGCTTGATGATAAAGCCAAGGAATGTATTTGCTTAGGCTATGGACATGAAGAATTTGGGTACAGATTATGAGATCCAGTGGCAAAGAAATTGATCAAAAGTAGAGATGTTGTATTCCTTGAAGATCAGATAGTTGGTGATGCAGAGAAGAGTGATGAGTCTCAATCATCTCCAGAGATTCCTATTATTCCAACTTAAATTTCTCCACCTACAGTTCATGATAATCATAGGGGAGCTGGAGAGGATAATAATGATGGTCCAATAGAACCAGTTGAGCAAGCACCTCCAGAACCACCTACACCACTAATTGAGCTAGAATTGAGAAGATATACTAGAGAACGGTGACCTTCCATCAGACATCCTCCACATGAGTATGTGATGCTTACAGATGAAAGGGAGCCAAAATGTTTTGAAGAAGCTATGTTTCATCAGCATAAAAATGAGTGGGTTAAAGCCATGCAAGAGGAGATGAAATCCTTATCCTTATATAAGAATTGTTGTGCAAATTTTATTGAACTCGCAAGCGCACGAATCTATTGTAGTATAGATCAATGGTAACGAGTGTCGATCCCACGAGGAGGTGAATTTTAATTATATGTAGAATTAATTTTGTATGAGGGGGTTGGATTTGTGGTGGAAGTGATTCAAATTATCCTAAAAATTGGAATTGAAATGGCGAGACGAAATTAAAGTGTAAATCTATTAAATTGACGTACTTGGGTATCTGGATCCGTATCAACATGCATCATGGGCTAAATATTCCTTATTAATACCAATTAAATCATGAGGAGGGAATCCACACCTCATGAACCACGCTCTAATAAATATGGTGCTAAGGACTTATCGTGCCAAATAATAATAACCTTATACTAGGGAACCGGTGAAACCAGGGCGGTACTAGACAAGATTATTATTATTTGTGAACGAAAAGTCAAAACATCCACAAAAACTAGAGGGGAAGAGAAAATAAATTTACCAAATAAAGCCCATGACACATGTTGAGACTTCACCTTTAACCCAAGCTTGAAAGAAAATTAGCCACTCATAATTGAACTAGGGGCAAAATGAGAATTTATGAAAATACGTAGAAAATACAAGATGGAGAAGGAATTACAGAAAATGGAGTCCAAAAATGGATTCAGAGGTATCAAATTAGGGGGGAAAGCCCCCTTTCTATAGATACATCGAGTAAATCATGGCCATCGGATTAAAAACAGTTTGGACGCTCAGGATTGCGCCACGTCATCAGTCAACAGTACGCTTGAATAGTACACGGTTTGACCACGTGGATGAACAGTAACACGGTTTGACTCGGGTGAACAGTGACCCGGTTTGGTTGAAAATAATCTTGTGTGTTGCATGTACCGTATGTAAGATTTTTGGTCCACTGATATGCTGCCACGTCATCAATCAACAGTGCATAAGAATTTTAGTCCAACAGGATCTTGACACCTCATCAGTCAATGCCACATTATTGGTCAATGTCACGTCATCGATCCGTCTGTGTGAACAGTGTCGTGAACAGTAACGTAGACAGTACCGTACATGTAAATAGTCCCGTACATGTGAATAATGTCATTTTTCCTTTTATACTCCTCCTAAGGTTTTCGACTGTCCTGAGTTCAAAAGTGATGTCCGGTTTGCCGTTTGATCTCTCGTTTGTTATGAAATGACTATGATGCCCCTAAAATACATAAAATACTTAATTAAAATAAAACAAACATAATTAAATTACAAGAAGCTTAAACATATAAAAGTAAGGGTTGTTAGTAAGACTTGAAATGTAAAATGACGATTTTTTCCTTTATAAATATGCATTTTCTAACACTCAACATACTCCCCAACCAGCTTATTGCTAGTTCCTAGCAAATAAAGCAAAAACAAAATTCAAATCCAAAATGATTTTTTTTAGAAACACTTTTATTCAATCAGATTAATGATATCAATCAAATAAAAGTATAAGCATTATCTCCAGTCTAAAGGAATATCACACCCACATCAACCATCCACATGAATCAGCCTACTAGATTGTCATAGCTACTTTCAAGAATGTCATGTCAAACCCAAAATCTCACTGAAAATAGTGACACTTTCACAAAGAAGTTAAACCCAATAAAAATAGTCACTCCAATGAATGGTAATTGAGAGAAAATAATAAAGAAGTGATCTCACATGCTCTCACCAAAATGAAAGAAATATGCCATCAGCTTAGAAATAATACGATCTCCAGTAAAATAAAAATGCTAGTCAACCCAATTTATTTATTTATTTTTTTCATGCATCACTACATCTTTTTAGCCCATATAACTGGCTTCTACTTCAAACTATAGTTCCCTAAAATCAAGAAGAACTTTTATTAGGATGTAACGTAGGCTAGGGATATGGCTAACAAAGAAGGGAAATAAGAAAGACAAAATGTATGTTTGAGAAAAATGCTGAGAATTTCTTTTTTGGAAGTTGCAAGGTGAATTTCACCTATTATTGTTATTTTTATTTTTAAACAACAATTTTTTTCTTCTTTTTTTTAAGTAGCAACAATTTTTTTTTTGAATTAGGCATAACTTCACTGTACAAAATGTTTATTTACATTTTTTTTCAAACATAAATAGGTGATGAATCTTGTAAGATATTGGGTAATGCTCCAAATCGGAGTGGGTCAAGATGATAAGTTGACAAAGCAAAGGTTTTTTTTTTAAAGGCTCAAAAGGGTTAATATTTCATAAAAGGGATGGCTAGAAAGGCTCAAACGGATCAAAGATGGCCTTTCCATCATCTTTTAGGGCTCTGAATAATCTTCCATATCTACTAGTTAGATGGGCCTCCAAATGTAGCAACACACATTTTTTTTAATTTACAATTTTTTTTAGGGTTAACTAAAAAGAAATCTAGAGATCGTGTATATACAATAATAAACTACTAAGCTGTATAAAAAATGGGCAAAATGGTTACTCTCTAAGAAAAATAATAGGCTCAAAAACTCACTTGGTACTTATTATGACATGTTCATTCCTTCAAGCAACTCATATTTGTCTCCGACATCAATATGTAGAGTAGCAAACATAGTGTACCATCACTTAAGACCAAAGATAATACAAATAGTAAAATTTGAAATTAATCATGTCATCCAATGTTAAAACAAATCATATAATTTTTTTTAACAACATCCTACCCCCAACCTATTTTAAATATGAAAGGAAAATATGCATGCAGAAATATGAAAATGATGCAAAAAAACTAATTAGAAAATGATAGAAAACGAAAATGGTTTTTTTTTAACTTAAGAAGATGTGTTTCTAGAGGCACTACACTCCATATTCAGCCATCTTTGACTCAAAAAAAAAATTTGAAAATGTATATTTATAAAGGAGAAATTAAAAAGAAGAAGAAAAATGAACATCAAAACATAATAAAGAAAAAGAAAATATCTGAATTTATTTATTTATTTTTTATTTTTTTCAAACGATGATGATGCGTTTCTAGAATCACTACACTTCATATTCAGCCATCTTTAACACAAAAAGTTAGCAACAGTTAGTTTCTACAACAAAAAATTAGTAAAAACTTAACCAAGATTCCACAATTGTCAACTATTCCCTCCTCCCAACCAGAATGAAACATTGTCCTCAATATTTTAAAGGAAAAAAGTAGAGTTTATAAGACATTACCTAGGTGGTGCAACACAGAAGAAAATATTTACAGGCGGAGAGTTAAATGTAATTTGTACTTCTTACTGCGGCTACTGTTACCGTCATCATTTGGACGCTCCAACACAAAGCTCCAGGGGTCCGGCTCTGGTTTATAAGCTTGTAACATATCAAGTAGCTCATTAGCAGTGTGAGCACAAATAAAAAGCTTTTTCGCATTGGAAGGATTGAAGTAATTTTTTATTGCATGGTTAAGAAATACGATAAAGTCATCATAAAAATTATTGACATTTAACAAACCGATGGGTTTCTGGTGAATGTGCAGATGGGCCCAAGATGCTAGTGTGATAAGTGCCTCTAGTGTTGCAAGATCTCCTGGAAGGAAAATAAAAGCATCAGCATGATTAAGCATTTCAGTTATTCGTTCTTGTCTACCTGAGACGACTAACTCTTCTCCAGTCGGTGAGTCAGACAAACTGCCCAAAGGTTTTAAGACTCTTGGGATCATTCCTAACACTTGGCTTCCTCTGACAAAAGCAGCTTCTGTGACCAATTTTGATAACCCTCGGTTACCTCCTCCATACACCAAGTGTAATTTTCTCTCTGCTATACTTCGACCAAGATCTATGGCTGCATCAACGAACTCTTTATGTTTGATATAGGTAAATTCAGAAAGCACACAAATGTTCTTGAATTATCTATTGGGAGTAGCTGCCATTGGAATATTTTTCAAAAACAATTTGTGAGTGCTTAACAAAAAGTCATATTTAATAATCTTGTTGACAGTGGATCACAACTGTGTATGAGGTGGCATGTCAGTGTCAAATAATGCGTAAAGCACATGGGTCGATAGTAAAAAACAAACAGTAAAAAGGAAAAAACAAACAGTAATAAAATTATTAAAGACAATAATGCAAATGATAAAACAACAGTGAAATAAAATAATAGTGAAGTAAAAGGATATTTACAGGTAGTTGCGACTGTGGCTCACATCTTCCTCTGGTTTTACGTCCAGAAACGCCTTGAACGCCCTCTATGGGTCGAGGATAGGCTTCCCATCCAGTTTTCTTATAACTGGCAAACAGAGTCGTTTATAGTCAGATTCCCGCATCGTGCATGCTCTTTCTGGAATAATGGTCATAAATAGAGAATCACTCCTTGCACATATCCACTGGGATGCGTTTCAAGAGACAGAAGGATATCATCCAATGACTCCTTATTCAAGCCATCTCTAATGAATTGAATCTTATCTTCCCTGTTATCAGACACCATTCCTAAAGAACATGAGTTTTTATCGCAACTCATTCTGGCACACTTATGATAAGTAACAGAAGTTCTTCGAGCTCGTCGTTTTTTTGCATAATTTCCTTTACCACAACCAGGCATGTATGCAATAAATTTTGGAGGTAACTCACCTGCCAATTGTACTTTCGCCTCGATTAACCAACGGATGTCAGCAGGTATGTTATTCCTCATGAGCAATCGCATGTGTTCGGACTGAGCTTTATAGATTGTAAGGAGGGCATTCTGAGGGAGTGAAGGGAATAGATTGTGAAGCTTCGCTAGAATCTCGTTTCTGTCCATACCTTCGCCTCAGAATATCAGTTGTTATGGGAAAACTGAAGTAACCAACTTGATTGTCACGAAGTACCGTTATCCGCCACTTTACTGGGGTAGCAAACTAAAGCACATAAACAGAAAAACAAATTAAAACACACAAAGAAAATTAAAATCGTCCTCTTATTGAATTTACCTCAAGCTCCAACTGGATATTGTAAACACTTCTCTCAATATCTCTGAGTTGGCTTTCTAAACCCTCAACATAGGCTACTAACTCTGGTGATTGCAGAGCCCAAATGCGATGTGTTTTACAAAATTGAATCTGCCTTTTGAGATGAGTTTTGACACGTTGAAGTGGTTTAAGAATGTTCAGGAGGAACGGTCTAAGTATGGTACTCATGATTAACAATGATAAGAGAAAACTTAATGATAAACACACTTATGCAAAAATAATTTCAATTAGCAAAAGAATAATAAAAAGAAAGAAAGAAAAATCAAACCACCGAAAAGAAAGAAGAAAAAAATCAATTCAAATCTGGTGGATCACTCAAATTTATTTCGGTGTCTTCTCCATGTGGTTGGTACTCTAGATATGGCTTTAATCTTTGACTATTAACTTTAAACATGACACCATTCTTTGGGTCATTAATTTCAATTGCCCCATATGAAAAAACAGTATGAACAATAAAGGAACCAGACCATCAAGAGCGTAACTTACCTAAGAATAGGTGCAAGCGAGAATTGAATAAAAGCACTTTCTGACCTGAGGTGAAAGATTTTCTCATAATTTGCTTGTCGTGAAAGACTTTCATTCGTTGCTTGTAAATCTTGGCATTTTCGTATGCATCATTGCGAATTTCTTCAAGTTCTGCCAGCTGTAATCTTCTTTCTGAGCTGGCTTGCTGCATGTCAAAGTTGAATTTCTTGATGGCCCAATATGCACGATGCTCGAGTTCTACAGGTAGGTGGCAAGCTTTTCCATACACTAGCCTGTAGGGTGACATCCCAATCGGGGTCTTGAAAGTAGTTCTATATGCCCATAATGCATCATCAAGTCTTAATGACCAATCTTTTCTGTCTGGCCTCACCGTCTTTTCTAATATGTGCTTTATTTCTCGATTGGAGATCTCCACTTGGCCACTGGTTTGTGGATGATATGGGGTTGCCACTTTGTGAGTGATTGAATACTTTGTCAAAAGAGTTTTGAATGCTTTGTTACAAAAGTGGGCACCACCATCACTGATTATTGCTCGAGGGAATCCAAAGCGTGAAACAATGTTGCTTTTCAAAAATCCTATCACCACCTTGTGATCATTGGTTCTACATGGAATTACTTCTACCCATTTCGATACATAGTCAATAGCAACCAATATGAATTGATGGCCAAAAGAAGGGGGAAAGGGTCCCATGAAGTCGATACCCCATACGTCAAAAATCTCAACTACTAAAACTGGATTTAATGGCATCATGTTCCTTCGTGTAATGCTCCTCATTCGTTGACACCTATCACATGAAGAACAGAAAGTGTAAGCGTCTCGAAATATAGTTGGCCAATAGAAACCACATTGTAAAACTTTTGTAGCTGTTTTCTTAACACTGAAATGACCTCCACAAGCTTGTTCATGGCATAATGAAAGGATATTGTGAATTTTACTTTCTGGGATACATCATCTGACAATTTGATCTGCACAATACTTGAACAAATAAGGGTCATCCTTAAAGAAATTTTTTATTTCTGCAAAGAATTTAGCCTTGTCTTGCTTGGTCCAATGCTCTGGAAGTTGACCTGTAACAAGATAATTAATGATATCAGCATACCAAGGTAATACTTCCACACTCATTAATTGTTCATCTGGAAATGACTCATTCAATGTTAATGGCTCTATAATTGTGTCAAAATGGAGACGAGAGAGATGGTCTGCCACAACATTTTCTGTGCGTTTCTTATCTTTGAATTCCAAGTCAAATTCCTGCAAAAGTAACACCCAACGAATTAGTCTAGCTTTTGCATCTTTCTTTGTGAGAAGATATTTAAGAGCAGCATGATATGTGAACGTAATTATTTTACAACCAATGAGATAAGATCGAAATTTTTCCAATGCAAACACCACTGCTAGCATTTCTTTTTCAGTAGTTGAATAGTTCAACTGCGCATCATTCAATGTCATACTAGCATTGTAAATAACATGGGGAATCTGATCAACTCTTTGTCCTAATACTGCTCCTATTGCATAATCAGATGCATCACACATTAGCTCAAATGGTAAGCTCCAGTTTGGGGGCTGAATGATGGGTAATGTTGTCAACAATTGCTTTAATTTTTCAAAAGACACAAGACATGAATCATTAAAGATAAAAGGTACATCCTTAGCAAGTAAATTGCATAAGGGTCTAGAAACTTTGCTAAAATCTTTAATGAAACGTCTATAAAAACCAGCATGCCCAAGGAAAGATCTTACTTCTCTGACTGTTTTGGGTGGAGGAAGATTAAAAATGAAATCCACCTTGGCTTTGTCAATCTCAATATATTTGCTCAAAATGATGTGACCGAGAACAATACATTGTTCTACCATAAAATGACACTTCTCCCAATTTAAGACCAATACATCTCTGAGGAACTAATGTTAGATGATGTAAATATTGATCAAACGAGTCACCAAAGATAGAAAAATCATTCATAAAGACCTCAAGGAATCGTTCAACCATATCAGAAAAAATGCTTAACATGCATCGTTGAAATGTAGCAGGTGCATTACATAATCCAAATGGCATCCTCCTATATGCAAAAGTGTCAAAAGGGCAAGTGAAAGTGGTCTCCTCTTGATCTTTTGGTGCTATGGGAATCTGATTATATCTTGAGTAGCCATCTAGAAAGCAATAAAATTCATGGCCTGATAATCTATCAAGCATTTGATCGATAAATGATAAAGGAAAATGGTCTTTACGTGTGACAGAATTCAACTTTCTATAATCAATGCATACACGTCATCCTGTAGTTACTCTAGTTGGTATCAATTCATTATCAACATTGGTAACTACAGTGACTCCTGACTTTTTGGAGACAACTTGTACATGACTGACCCATGAACTATCAAAAATTGGATAAATGATACCTGCGTCAAATAGCTTAAGGACTTCTATTCTAACAACTTCTTTCATATTAAGATTTAACCGACGTTGCATTTCCCTAGTAGATTTAGCATTTTCATCAAGGTGAATGTAATGCATGCAGTCTACTGGGTTTATACCTTTTATATCCGCTATGGTCCATCCTAATGCTCATTTGTACTCTTTTAAAACATCCAACAACTTACCTTTTTGTTCGTCATTGAGGGATGCTGAGATAATTACCGGTAGAGTACTTTCTTCCCTCAAAAATGCATATTCCAAAGTGTTGGGCAATGGTTTGAGCTCGAGTTTCGGTGGTGATTCTAATGATGGGATAAGTTTCTTCTCTGATGGTGCTAGCTGTTCAACTCTTAACTTCCATTTATTAGTGTCCATGGATGGTGCTGAGTCAAGTAGGGCATTGACCTCATCGACCGATCTGTCAATATCAAAATCTAAACCAAAGTGAGTTAAACATGTTTGTAAAGGATCATCACTAAGGTTTGAAACAAAAATGTCATCAACTAATACTTCAATTAAATCCACATCAACAATTCTACCATCTGTATTGTATGGTTGTTTGGCAATATTGAAGATGTTCAGCTCCATAGTCATGTTACCGAAGGACAACTGCATATTTCCAGTCCTGCATTGAATGTGAGCATCCGCAGTTGCCAAGAAAGGTCGGCATAGAATAATGGGGATGTGCTTCTTTGAATCCTGTATTGGTTGAGTGTCAATTACAATGAAATCAATAAGAAAATAAAACTTTTCTACCTGGATAAGCACGTCCTCCACAATACCTCGAGGTATTTTCGTGGACCGATATGCAAGCTGTAACACCACTGGAGTTGGGTGTAATTCTCCCAATCCAAGTTTCACGAAAACTGAATAAGGCAACAGATTTACACTAGCTCCTAAATCCAACAAAGCATTCTCAATTGTGTGGTTCCCTATGTTACATGAGATAGTGGAGGAGCTTGGATCTTTGCATTTTAAAGGAATTTTATTTTGGAGTATAGAACTAACGTTTTCTGTTAAAAATGTCTTTTTTTGAACATGCATGTTTCTCTTTTTAGTACACAGGTCTTTAAGAAACTTGGCATAAGATGGAACCTGCTTTATAGCATCAAGTAAAGGGATGTTAACACTTACCTGTTTGAAGATTTCGAGAATCTATCCTGTGGATTTTCCTTTTTTTCCTTTAGCTAACCTCTGAGGAAATGAAGCTTTGGGAACATATTCTCGTGGGTTGGTTTCTTCTTTCTCCTCCGGTGATGAGTCCTCAACACTCACAGGTACAATTTGATTTTCTTTTGTCACCGGCATCTCCACTTTGTTATCGACTTCTTTTCCTTTTCGCAAGGTCATGACGGCTTTGACTTCTCCATACTGCTGTGGTGAACTGGTACTTGCTTCATGCACTCCTTTAGGGTTAAGCACTGGTTGACTTGAAAATTTACCTTTCTCAACAGTCATTGCCAATTTCTGAACTGAAGAAGTAAGTTGTCCCACCATCTTCTCCAGGCTTGAAACTAATTGGGCTTGCGAGTTGAAGCCTGCTCTCAACTCATTTCGTAATCTATCAATGATGCGGTTCTGTTGCTCAATCGTAGAGTGAGTAAGATTCTTGAGATTCTGGAATGAATCCTCCCATGGTCTAGGTTGAGAGTAGTTCTGGTTCTGATTGTATGGTCTAAATGGTGGCTGGGAGGCTTGAGGATTTTGAGGAATTGGTGGAGCTAAAGCTGCTGGTCCATTCTGTTGGAATCCTTGAGACCATGAAAAATTTGGGTGGTCTCTCCATCCAGGGTTATATGTATTGGAGTATGGGTTATAATTCGATGGTTTTCTCATTACACCTATTGCGTTGGCTTGATCTGAGTATGAGTCATGGTCATGTGGCTCTGTTGATTTAGCAGTCGATAACGATGCTATTTGTCGAGAGAGACCTTCAATTATCGCTTTGACTTCTTTAATTTCTGAACTTGACTCGCCAATGTGAACTTCATTTACTCCCTTAATTCTTCCAGTATCCCTGAGTGATCGACTCCGTTGTTGGGAATTATCCGCTTGTCGCTGGAAGAATTCCCAAATCTCTTATGCACTTTTTGACATTAGATCTCCTCCACTTGTTGCCATTAGTCATTCTTGCATATTCGGCAATAATCCCTCCAAAAAGTATTGGCATTGGTGCCATTTCTCGTACACATGATATGGACACTTCACGAGTAGCCCATTGAATCGCTCCCATGTTTCGAAAAACTGCTCGTCATCTCTCTGAGTAAACTCTGAGATTTCCCTGCGAATAGCATTGGTTTTATGCACTGGGAAATATTTATTTAAAAATTTCGTTACCATTTGTTCCCATGATGCAATGCTATTAGCAGGCAAAGCATTTAACCATGAACGAGCTCTATCCTTTAAAGAAAATGGAAATAATCTGAGTTTAATATCATCTTCTGAAAAATTTTCGTATTTAAAGGTTTGGCAAATAGCATGAAAATCATTCAGATGATTATATATGTCCTCATTTTCTAAGCGATAGAATGTTGGGAGACAATTTAGCGCACTAGGTTTTAGTTCAAAACTCCTAGCAGCTACATTTAGGTATCTTATACATGATGTGCTCAAATTGGCTAAAGGAATGAAGTAGTCCTTAAATGGCCTCTCCTGTGGTGCTTATAAATCTAGTTTATTTTTAACTTTTTTGTGTGTGTGAAGTGTTTTCTCAAGTTCGAAGTCTATAGGTTCAAGATTAGGTAATAATGACCTACGACCATGCATGCAAAAAAAATAAAATTAAAATAAAAATGGGAACAAAACAAATAGAAATAAAGAAGAGAGAGAAATTACGATACTAACCTTATGGCTCTATTACAACCTTACTATAAAAATACACAAAAAAATACGTGAAAATAAATTAACTAAAAATAAATTAATAAGATAAACAAAAATCACAAAGAAGAAATAAAAAAATAACTTGAAAATTAAATTACAGAATTTTAAAGAAGAGAAAAAGAAAAGAAATATTAACCTCTAAATGTAGGTTCACTTTTTTTTTCTTTTTTTTAAAAAAAATCAAGAAAATAATTAAATGGAAATATTCACAAAAATTAATTCTATGAATTAAAATTACTTACCTCCCCGGCAATGGCGCCAAAAACTTGTTGTACAAATTTTATTGAACTCGTAAGCGCACGAATCTATTGTAGAATAGATCAATGGTGACGAGTGTCGATCTCACGAGGAAGTGGATTTTAATTATATGTAGAATTAATTTTGTATGAGGTGGTTGGATTTGTCGTGGATTTGTGGTGGAAGTGATTCAAATTATCCTAAAAATTAGAATTGAAATGGCGAGAAGAAATTAAAGTGTAAATCTATTAAATTGACATACTTGGGTATCTGGATCTGTATCAACATGCATCATGGGCTAAATATTCCTTATTAATACCAATTAAATCATGAGGGGGGAATCCACACCTCATGAACCACGCTCTAATAAATATGGTGCTAAGGGCTTATTGTGTCAAATAATAATAACCTTATACTAAGGAACCGGTGAAACCAGGGCGGTACTAGACAAGATTATTATTATTTGTCAATGAAAAGTCAAAACATCCACAAAAACTAGAGGAGAAGAGAAAATAAATTTACCAAATAAAGCCCATGACACATGTTGAGACTTCACCTTCAACCCAAGCTTGAAAGAAAATTAGCCACTCATAATTGAACTAGGGGCAAAATAGAAATTTATTAAAATACATAGAAAATACAAGATGGAGAAAGAATTACAGAAAATGGAGTCCAAAATTGGATTCAGAGGTATCAAATTAGGAGGGGAAGGCCCCCTTTTTATAGATACATCGAGTAAATCATGGCCATCGGATTAAAAACAGTTTGGACGCTCAGGATTGCGCCACGTCATCAGTCAACAGTACGCGTGAATAGTACGCGGTTTGACCACGCGGATGAACAGTAACACGGTTTGACTCGGGTGAACAGTGATGCGGTTTGATTGAAAATAATCATGTGTTGCGTACTGTACGTAAGATTTTTGGTCCACTGATATGCTGCCACGTCATCAGTTAATGCCACATCATCGGTCAATGCCACGTCATCGATCCGTCTGTGTGAACAGTGTCGTGAACAGTAACGTAGACAATACCGTACATGTGAACAATGCCATTTTTTCTTTTATGCTCCTCCTAAGGTTTTCGACTGTCCTGAGTTCAAAAGTGATGTTCGTTTTGCCGTTTGATCTCTCGTTTATTATGAAATGACTATGATGCCCCTAAAATACATAAAATACTTAATCAAAATAAAACACACATAATTAAATTACAAGAAGCTTAAACACATAAAAGTAAGGGTTGTTAGTAAGACTTGAAATGTAAAATGACGATTTTCTCCTTTATAAATATGCATTTTCTAACACTCAACAAGAACCACACTTATGATCTAGTGAATCTGCCTAAGGGAAAAAGGCACTAAAGAACAAGTGGGCTTATAGGTTGAAGACTGAAAACAACTCACAACAGTGGTATAAGGCTAGATTGGTTGTGAAGAGTTTCGGTCAGAAGAAAGGTGTTGATTTTGAAGAAATATTTTCTCCTGTGGTAAATATGTCTTCTATCCAGGTAGTTTTGGGATTAGTAGCTAGTTTAAATTTAGAGATTGAACAGCTTGATGTAAAGACAACTTTTTTGCATGGTGACTTAAAGGAGGAAATATACATGGAGCAGCCTGAAGAATTCAGTGTCAAAGGCAAAGAAGAACTTGTGTGCAAGTTGGAGAAAAGTTTGTATAGGCAGAAACAAACACCAAAGCAGTGGTACAATAATTATGATTCTTTTATGGAGAATCACGGTTTTAGCAAGACAATGTATGATCATTGCATTTTTGTGAAGAAGTTTGATGATAATGATTTTATTATTTTTTTGCTTTATATGGATGCCATGTTGATTGTTGGGCAGGATGCTAGTATGATTGACAACCTGAAGAGAGAACTTAGCAAGTCTTTTGCAATGAAAGACTTAGGACTAGCGAAACAGATTCTTACCATGAAAATTTCTCGCGATAGAATCGCTGTGAAGTTATGGTTATCTTAAGAAGCATATGTTGAAAGGGTTCTTGAAATATTTAATATAAGCAAGGCGAAGTTTGTTTGTTCTCCACTTGCAGGCCATTTCAACCTTAGTTCTGAACCTTGTCCTACAAGTGAAAAAGAAAAGCAAGAGATGAAAGGAGTTTCTTATACTTCAGTAGTTGGTAGTCTGATGCACGCCATGATTTGTACAAGACCAGATATTGCTCATGTAGTTAGTGTAGTCAGTCGGTTTCTCTCCAATCCGGGTAAAGAACACTAGACAACAGTGAAGTGGATTCTCATATATCTCAGAGGCACTTCAAAGGTATGTTAATGTTTTGGTGGTGACAAACTTGTGTTACAAGTGTACACAGATGCAGATATGATAGGGGATGTTAATTCCAGAAAATCCGTATGGGGATATTTGCTCACCGTTGCCCGGGGAGCAGTCTCATGATAGTTTAGACTTCAACAATGTATTACCTTGTCTACCCTAAAGTATAGTATATTGTAATCATTTAAGGTTATAAAGAAACTTTGTGGACGAAGAATTTCCTACAAGAGTTGTGTGTAAAGCAAGACAACTTTATTGTATACTGTAACAGTCAGAGTGTCATTCACTTGGCAAAGAATTCGACATACCATTCGAAATCCAAGCATATTGGTGTGAAGTATTATTGGATACGAAATGTGCTTGAGAAGAAACAGTAACAGGTTGAGAAGATACACACAATGGAGAATGGGGGTTAGATATGATGACAAAGCCATTACCCAAGGAAAAGCTGAAAAGCTATATGTAGAAAGCAGGCTTGGTGGTGGCTCGCTCCCATATGATCTAGAGGGGGAGATTTGTTGGGTTCATCTCATTTGGGTGGCCCAAGCCTAAAATTTAATAAGTTTGGGTAATTGAGTAATTAAAGAAATATTAAATGGGGCAAATGAAATTTGCCTAAAAAACAAGTGAAAACTGCTGCCCTAAAGTGTGTGCTCGTGAAAAAAAAGCGGCGAGGTAGATAGAAAAAGGCAGTGAAGGTTTCAATTTGGGAATAGTAATTTCAATTTTTAATTAGATGATCGGAAGATGAAATTAACTCCGTTTTCTCCCAAATTTTGAGGGTAAGTTCTTGACATCACCCTCTACAATCCAGCTAATCTTAATTTATATTTTATCCTCTTTTTGGCTATTATTTGAGATATCCACTTGTTAGAGAGACAATTATCAGGCTATTACTGTAAGCTAAGAATATTAAAATTCTTAATGTTGGTAGCCTCTAGTATTATCTAAAGAAGAATTAGTGTTGTAATCTCATTAATATAGTGGAAGATTATATCAAATTACAGTCCCCTAGTTTTTCTTGTTTTGGGTTTTCCACGTAAAATTTATGTCTCTTGTGGTTGGTTTTTGCTTTGGATTTATTGGTTTATTTTTCTTCCTATAATTTGTGGTGCACATCCTATTTTAATCACACAAAGAGGGAAAAAATTTTGTTTCTGCTTAATTTGCAACTGCTTGTGGTAGTCCCTGTTGATGCCCAAATATGATCTAATCGATTAGAGACTTAATATCAGACTTCTGCACTAGCATTAAATTTATTGGCCAATTGTCAAGATGTTCTGCAACCACTAGCGATTAATACCTGAAATCACAGAAGACGGTCAGAGGCGCCGAAAGTTTTTCTAACATGAATCCTCCGACACTCAAGTCAGTTTCTGGGCCTTTCTGAATAACTTGTGCCACTACTCATGTAGCTTAATAAACATTGCTTTGAAACCAAACGTTTTTTTGAGTAATTTGCAGAAAAGTAAAGTAGAGTGTAAAAGAAAGAATTTCTCGATAAGAGGAAGAGAGAAAGAGATGCCTTGTCCAAGAGAGAAAAAATAAAAAATAAAAACCCAAACCCCCCCCCCCCCAAAGGTAACGCTCTACACCTCTCTTTATTCTCCCCCCTTCCCCCTTGTCCTCCCCCACTAATAATAGTAGCTTAAATTACTTAAGTCAATTAAAGGTTAAAAGTCTTGAAACTTGCTCTAAATAAGGAATAAAACCTTAAATTGATGATACATGCTCACCCATGGCGTGGTCAGCAGAGGAAGCAAAATAAGTTGCTTAAGGCTTTAAGTTTGTAAAAAATTATAAACTCTATAGTTTCCAGTCTTTATTTGTTTCACTCTCAATACTAGAAATTGGGGGACTGGTGTTTCGTAACGGAAAAATGAGAAAAAAAATAGAGGGTGGAGGCATTACTTTTATCTCATCCTTAACTTCAGAGAGTGGGGAAGGACAAGGGGGGGCATAAAGAGGGGAGTGGGGCGTTGCCTGGGGGGATTTGGATTTTTATTTATTATCTTTTTTTCTCTCTTGGGTAGGGCATCTCTTTCTCTCTTCCTCTCACTAAGAAATTCTTTCTTTTACACTCAACTTTACTTTTCCACAAATTACTCAAAAAACTTTTGGTTTTAAGGCAACATTTATTAAGCCACATGAGTGGCGGCAAAATTTTTCCAAAGGCCCAGAAACTGACTTGAGCGTCGGAGGATTCACACTGAAAAAACTTTTGGCATCTCTAACGGTCTTCTGTGATTTCACGTATTCACAAGTTAATCACTAGTGGTCACACAATATCTTGACGATTGGTCAACCGATTCTCCACCAAATAAATTTAATGTTGGTGCAGAAGTCTGATCTTATGTCGCTAATCGAATAGAGCTGATTTGGGCATTAACAGTCCCTTTCTCAATAGAATGGGCAACATTAGATTCATGTTTTGACTTTGAGCTTATTTCTATGACAAATTCAGAAAAATTAATGGAAATAATTGGAAACTTCTTTTCATCAATTGCATGTACGTTGTAAAACGTAGCACAATGATTCCCCTCGCCTTTGTACTATTAAATATAAATTGCCTATTTTGTTGAATCCATTCACCGTAAAATATATAACCGGCACATGTACCAAAGCCATTTCTTATGATAATACAACATCTGAAAATTACAATAAATATGATTAAAAATCACATGGGCTACAAAAGCTTTCCCACATACGTAGTGAATATCATGTCGGATGTTAAATTAGATGGAGCATTCATTTTCCATCATTTGTTTTTGTATTATACAATTTTAAGAAGAAATCTTTCGATCCTAACACCTCATGCAGCAATCTGCTAGTCATGTAAATTGAGAAGATACGCATTTGTGGTAAGAGTAATTGGGCAAAGATGAAAATTCGATGTCTTACAAAATTTTGAGAACAGACAAGGATTTCAACTTGAATAATGCTATGCATATTGTTAGAGACACAAATTGTCTGTGATGGAAAATAAAATAAAAAATAAAAAAAAAATAACATTAACAAGTTAATTTAAGGAAACCCGAACCTCCTGATAGATATTTTTGGCACTTGGGGAGATCAGCACCTTTAAATACAACTATTCAATTACCAAATAACAATAATATTCTAGAGTGTAAATGTTCATTTAATCCATATATTTTGAGTTAAATACTCATTTAATCTTTATATTTAAAAAAAAATCTCAAGACATCTTTGTCGTTAACTTTGCACTCCTACCTTTTCTTTTGCTTTTCTTTTATAATAATACCTTTGCAAAAATACTCATGGGGATATTTATAAAAAGAGAAAATGGTAATTTATCAAATTAACCTCAAAATAACATAAAAATTCACACAAATTTTTATATTATTAATTTATTTTTAGATTAATTTATAAACAAATTATTAGTAAGATTGTGGCATAAATACAAAAAATACTAATTTTTTCACACTGATATTTATTGATTAATTTACTAATAAGTAATTATCAATTAATTTACCAATTAATTTTTATTAAAAAAATTAATTAATGCCAAGAACATTTTGGAAGGATATTATTTTAAATAGAAAAACAACTAAGGGTAAGAACGTCACATATTATACTGAAGAGGTGATTTAATGTGTTTTTAAAATATAGGATTAAATGGGTATTTAAGTCAAAATATCGCGACTAAAAGAGAATTTACCCTAAATAAAAATATGATGTTAAATATAATATTTGATACGAATAATATATATTTATAAAAGAAAGAAAGTTTGTGTGACTACTTATAAAATTAAAATTAAAGAGTTCATATGATTTTTGAAATTGTTTTTCCTTTTAAAAACCCACCATTATAAAAAGGGTCAAAGATTTTCACACATTTCAGAAATCAGTGGGCCTTATTTTCTTTTTCTTTAATTTGTATTTTGGTCAACACGACAAAGAATTAAATTCCACAAGTTTGCATTTTGTGGAAATTCTATTTCTATGTTTTAATGTTTTCACTTTAGAAAACTTTAGCAGGTGGAGTCAGTGCGACCATAAACATCGAAGGTGCTCACTTTTTTTTTAGTTAACAAAATAGAACTTATGGCCAGGTGCAATTGTTGTAAATTTATTTTTTGGAAAAATAATAATAATAAAAACTCTAGCAGATGTGTCAACTCAGTTTGACCTGAAAAAATAATTTATCCTTCAGTAACAATTGATAAATACATAAAATCTTAATATTTCAACATATACAATAAGTTTATTAATAGTAGCTGCCTTAAGCAAGCATAATTTGGTCATGAAAACAATAAGTCTATCCATTTTTAAAGACTTCCAACAGTAACAATAAACTGATTAATATAATTTTGGGTCTTTTTAAGTTTCATCATCGGTAACCTACAGCAAACTTAAATGTGATCACCTATGAGCTCTCAAGTATTTCAAAAGCTGTCATATTCTTAAATTAAATGATTATTTTTAAGTCGTTGTAAGTTACAATTAATGTAATTTAACAATTGCCGATAATTTTTATAAGAGGAGAGGGAGTCATTACCCTTGATCCAAAAAGATACAAATAAATTCATGACAGTCAATCTCTAAAAAATTAACATACACCTAATCCATGACCAAATATTTAAATACTTGAAATTACGATAACCTGTAAAATTTACATTGAACAAGAACTAAATCAATATTGTCTGACATTAATGCTAGTTTAAACACTAGCTTACAGATAATACTTAGAACTAAAGAATAAACTAACACAAGAAATTAACTAATTAATTGACTACTAGTTTGCTCAGTCTAGTACACGTTAACCACAAGTAATAGAAATAAATGTAATTTAAAATAAATCAAAATAAATATTAAGAGTTGTATGTCATATCATTCCTTTCCCCTTAAAAATAACATTGTCCTCAAGGATGGAACTTTTTAAAACACATCTCCTCTTCAATATACTGCATTGATGTTGACCATGTTAACGTCCTTGAAAATTGTGTTGAAACAAGCTTGTCTGCATCCAATCATAGTGAAAGCTTCAAGTCTTGTGTATGAGAGCATACTCTGTGACTTTCCAATTCATGAATTGCAATGCCATAGCTGCATTAAAATTATGAAGAGGCCCAACTTCTTGCAAAAGTTTTATTCCAAAAGGCTGCGTTAAACTTTTTCCGTATGTGTGCCAGTGATTGCTGCATCATTGGGATTGCTCTTTATTTTTTATCTATATCTGATATGAAATGTTACTTGTTGCAAACACAAATTTCTGCAATGAAAAATTAAACAAAATAAAAAAATGGGCTCTTTTTTTTTCAATTTTCTATTATATATTTTATAGATTTCCTACATCAAGGTTTTGAGAAAATAAGTTGTTTCTTGAATATCGAAATTGAGGTGAGTATTTATGAAGTCCACTTATCTATTGTTCATATGTTAAGTGAATGCATTTTACAGATAAACTAGTTGATTGTTAAAAGAACATTTTTTCTTAAATTGTTAGCCTTAAATCTATTGAAAATATTAATAAATTATATCATTATTAGGATGGATCGAAGTTTGATTCAATTGCCAAATAGGTTATGTAAAGAATATGAAAATGGTATTGCTTCATTCATTAAAATTGTTGAAAAGCATTTAAACAATTATGGTCAAACTCTTTGCCAACGTAGAGATTGCTTGAACACAAGGTTGCATGATATAAACATCATTCCATGACATTTCGTTGAACATAGGCTTTTGTTAAGTTATGATAGATGGACGTTTCGTGGGGAAGATACAAACTCTCTAACCCATGCCTTGAATGATATGTATGATGATGACATTGATGAAGAAAATGAAGATGATGATACTGATGAACTATTAGACTTGTTAAATAATGTAACGAGACCAATAGAGATGAATGTAGAAATGGATCTTGAAGATTTTGGCATTGATGTTAATGATGATTTAGAAAATGCTAGTTTTGAAAAGTTTGATAAATTGTTTGAGGAAACTTGGCGAGAACTATATCCAAGGTGCTCAAAATTTTCAGTATTAGATTTTATGGTGAAATTGTTGCATTTAAATGTGTTAAATCAGTGTAGCAATACAACAATTAATGTGTTGGTCCAATTGTTGAAAGTTACTTTACCTGATAAATTTAATATTCCTAAGTCCTACTATGATGCCAAGAAGATGTTGCATGAATTAGAATTAGGTTATGAATCAATTCATGCATGTAAGTATGATTGTGCCCTACTTTGGAAGGAGCACGTTGGAGCTGATAAATGTCATGTATGAAATAAACCTAGATATAAAATTAATTATGGAAAGGGTAAAAAAATTCCACAAAATATATTATGGTATTTTCCATTGAAGCCTAGAACACAGTGATTATTTATGTCTAAGCATATTATTTCTCATATGAGATGACATAAAGAAAAAAGTGTCAATACAAAAGGCAAGTTAAGACAGTTGGTAGACTTTGAAGCTTGGAAAGAGATTAAAAAAATTCTGAAATTGCTCTTGATTCTTTGCAACGTTCAATTAGATCTTTCAATTGATGGTTTTAATCCATTTGGAAATATGAGTAATGCATATAGCATGTGGCCAGTTGTACTCATCCCGTATAATTTGCCTTCATGGGAGTGTATGAAAGAACAATATTTTATGAAGTCGTTGCTTATCCCTGGACCAACAGCACTAGGAAGAGATATTGATGTCTAAAATTACTCTAAAGAAGTTGTTAATCAAGAAGATTGGGATTATCTTTGTAAACATTTTGACAGTGATCTATTTTCAAGGTATAAAGAAAAAAAAAATTCGTATCTTTAATAAATTTTGGTAATTTATAATACATGTTTTCTATTATGATTATAGCAATGATCCAAAATTTATGTGAAGAATCGCAAGAAATTAAAATATGGCCATTGAGGTGGAGCCAAGCCTTTTGTACAACATCAAAAGGAAATGGTATATTAACTATTTTATAAATTTTATTGAATGATTTATAATTGAATTTAATAATTTCTTTTCAATATTACATATTATATGTTAAAAGACTTGGATACACTCCAGTACCAATTTCTTTGTTTCACGTCACCCATTGGAGTGCAAGTAAAGTTTGAAGCACTAATGAAGCCAGAGAAAGATATGTAAGTTTATTCATTTTATCTATCTTGGCACTTATCCAGCATCAATTAGTTAATAATCTTATATTAGATATAATTTCTATATTTAATCACTTCATGAAAATTTTATATGTCAGCTTCTTTTTGAAGAAATGAATGAAAATTTTTTATTGTTAATCTTCTTTGAGCAATTTGGGCTTATTTTATACGTTTGTACTTAATGTATTGGCTTTTTCTTTGGCTTGCTAGTTTCCTATATTTTTTTTCCATTGATATGGATGGTTAGAAACACATAAATTAAAATTTCTAGGAAATACATAGGAGGGGAATGAGAAAAATAACGTATTAAGTTGTAATATTGAACTATTGTTCATTAAGGAAGCTGACTCATGCCTTTTGTTACAATGGTTGAAATTATTGTTTACATTGTTCGAAAAAAAAATGATGAATTTTGGTTAGCCAATGAACGTGGCGATTTAGATATAGTTAAGGTAGCTATAATTATAAGAAATCTGTATATTGTATTAGAAAATGTTAGAGGTGAAATATCAATACTTGGCTAACCCATGCCTATTATTCCAATGCTTGGAATTATATTAATGTGGTTAAAATTTTTCATTTTATTGTCCATATCAATAAAAAAAATAATGAATTTTGGTTGACCAGTAAATATGGATTTAAATATAGTTACAGTAGCTATAATTATAAGAAATGTGTATTTTGTAGGAGGAAATGTTAGAGCTAAAAGAACAGTCATTAGCTGAAGGATCTAAATCAGGATCTGAGATAGAAATTTGTGAGGAAGTGATGAGATTAAAGATAAAACTATCACAAGCATGTGGCATGAGACATATTCAGATCCTATTCAAGTTCCCGTCGGACTCGTTACAAGAGCTTGAGCAAAGAAATTCAAAGAAGCGCTTAATAGATTGATTCAAGCATCTTCGGCTCAATCAAATTCGCGGAGGCCCGTTGAAGGAATCGCACATGATAAATGCACGAAATAGGGAATTGGCTTGCACATTACGGCAGAAAATATATTATTTTCTTTTTTTAAATATTTTCCCATTTCTTGAGAAAGCTATTAGGGAAGCAAATCAGTTATTTATATTTTAATCACCTAGTTTCTATTTTAATAGATGTAAGGCATTTAAGCCAATTAGGATCCTAATTTGATTTAGATTCTTTCCTATTCGTTTAGATTCATATTTAAATTTAATTTTTGGTTTAGGATTTATTCCAAAAATTCTTGTAACCAACCCTATATAATGTACTTGTATCCAATCAACAGAGATAAATTTTAATGCAATTTGTAATAGAGTTAATTCTCTTTGGTTCTTTACGAACTTTTTGAACTTATCAGATTTTTGTGGCGTTCAAACTCTTAACTTATCAATGAGAGCATTTATAGTTGATTATGGTGTCTTCACATACCAAAGTTCACACTTTCATTAAGCATTAGGTCGAGATTCCATTCAATTCCTAGTGTATAATCGATTTTGGGGACGAAATTGATTGGGGCTGCGTCAGTTATTGACGGGCTTCATATCAGGAAGTTATTGGTAAGAATTATGAATATGTTAAAGGTCTTAGTTTGGCCCATTTCCTCAAGCACATGCTTCATTCAAACAAATTACTAAGCTACAACAGAAGCTTGAACATCAAAATGAAGAGATCAAGAGTCAGCACATAACTTCAAGTCAAAATGAAAAAAATCTTAAGTCAAAATGAAAAAAAAAATCCTAAGTCAGAGTGAAGAAATTAAACAATTGCAAGAACAAAATATCCAAATTATAGAGATTTCAAAGAAGCTGCCACTAGCTGGCGCAAACTTTTCATCCCTTTCTATTCCAACTCTATGAACCTTTGTCATGTTTCTACGAATAGATCTTTATAAGCTTTTTATCTATAAAAATGATTTTATGGTACTAGAACTTCTAAGTAGTAGATAGTTTTAAAATGTTGAACATTTTATTATGTCATTAAATCTTGGAGATTTATCTATTTTTGATTTAATAGATGATTTATTTCTTGCCATTATTAACCAAACTAAATGACCTCTGTATTTTTATTTTGGTGTTTGAATTTGTTGCTCAAAGCAATTGTGCAACATTATAAGACTAACAAATAATTAGTGATCTTATGTTGGCCGATGCTCTTTCAATAACATTATGGATGATAATGCATCATTTCAGTGACCAATACAATTGATCTCAATTTAAATGACCGAATGAATATTTTTATGCACCAAATATATAGTCACTAAACAATACCATTATCAACTAAGATAATTAGTCAAACAAATATTCATCGACCAAGATAAACAATCACCCACATATATATTCATAACCAATGGCTATGAAATAATACCTTTGGTGGCCAATTTACGCCCTTTTAGAAGACCAAAGCGAATTAATTTCATCAACTTCAATAATTACTGCAACAGTCGTACAAAGCTGCTTTTGGTGACTTATATAGTTAATCGAATATTCAAAGGTTCTGTTGCTAAATTCGCAGCCTTCTAGTCAACCAAAGGTGACTCATTTAATTATCATCTATGACTAATATAATAGTCATTTACAAATGTATTGGGTGACTAAGGTGGTTTAGTTATAAAAGTTTTCCTCGACCGACATTCCATGTCTGTTATACAACTAAAAATAAAAAATCGCAAAATAATTTTATGATTGTTTAGATGAATTTTAGAAACTAAATTCATAGTCATCAAAACACAATTTTCTTTTATAATATCCTTTAAGTATCATTTTATGGTTGCCATTAAATTGGTCCTTCCACATCAAAAAATAATGATGGCTATAACAATTCTGTGTTTATTTTCCACTAACATTTCCAGCAAAGTCTAAAGACGAGATTGAAGGTGAAAAAAAAATGATCTTTTACCCAATTGACAATGATACAAAAGCTTTAAGCATAAATTATTTTTATTTTGAAATGAACAATGATGAGAGGGGGCATGCAATGCCACATATAGTACAAAGTGCTATATGTGGGATATTACATATGAAAGTTTAAAGTGACAAGTGAAAATTTCGATGAGTTTGCTACTTACTTAGTAGGCATCTATGTGTTTACGTGGAGCCTTTTGATATCTATGGCTTTTCTTTTGGGATTGGTATGTATGATATATAGGATAAGTCACCTATGAGTGGCTTTAGCTCATTATATGATATGTGATATGTGAAGTTCTTCTAAGTGGTAACAAAGTGTGGATATGTGTAGAATAAGAGTGATAAGTTTTGTGAAGTGATTTTTTATTATTGAAATCTTTGAAAGAAAATTTGTAATCATGTCATTACATATATTGTGTATATTATGTATTTATTGCTCTATATCAAAAGCTAGTTTGCTTACTGATTTTAATACTCAATATATTTTATTGTGGTTCATAATAGTTGATTGATTTAGCCCATTATGTATTTTGGCAAAGCTGCACATGTCACTTGGTTTCCTTAGTCTTTTAAGGACTTTTGTCATGCATATTCAGCACATGAGACTTTTGTGACTTATTAAGTGTAACAAGTCTTTTGCTTTTGGGGGAAACTTTATTGAACTCTAAGTTTAACAATTTTATAATCATTTATCTCATTAATATGAGGTCTTCTACGCTTTTAGAAATATTGTTTGATAGAAAGATCACCCTTAGACCCTTCTTGAGTTTGGGAAGTGAAAAACGTAGTTCATATTATGTTAAATTTTCTTTTTATCCCTAACTGTTGTTATAATGTATCAAATGTCATGAGTACATCTTCAATTTCATTAGGAACTCTCGAATAACAAAAATCTCAAATGAAGAGTAAATCTCAAATGTCACAAGGAAATCTTGAATGAGATAAGACCAAAAGTATGAGAGCGAGCTAAATGTTTTCAGATCGAGGCCCAAGAGCATGTGATCCATGAGATCAAGGCCTAAGATCATGAGGTCGAGGTACTTGTTGTGAGATGGAGGCATAAAAGCATGAGGCTGAGATACGTATTATGAGGTTGAGCCGAAGAGCATTTAATCTTTGCTAATAAAAATCGTGGGTCTGTTTAACCCCACTTTTTATCCAACCAAACCCCATTTTTAAGAACAAACTATACAAATTACTTTCTATATGTACCCCATCTAGCTTCGAGTTTACTCATAGTATTCTTGAGAAATTATGTTTAAAAACCCAGATGAGAAAATCTCACGCAAACTAAATCCTTTTCCATTACAAAAATCCATCAGATTATTCTTTAACAATACATTTTCATAGTTATCCTCAAACAAAGCCAACAATGCAAGCAAATTTAAATGAACAACTTTTTCATAGCAAGTTTCCAAGTAATCCCACTTTATGAATTTGTTTTTTTTTTTTTTACACCAATGGTGAAAGAGAACCGTAAGATAATTATATAAAGAATGCATTTTAGTAATTTTGATGGGATAATATAACTCTTAAAATAAATAAAATTGATAAGTGGAGTCTGATCAGACAAAAGGAAGAAGTTGAGTAGTGCCAAATCTAATCCAAATCACATAAAAATTCACTTTTGAACAACGGTCCTCCAAGTAACCTTAGTATTAAAAAAAAAAAATCTTAAGCACTTCCTCCAATTTTTAATTATTTACTTTACACTATTTTGCTGCCCAAACGAACCCTAAAATACACAGAACTTGTATCAAATGAAAGATATATTATGTGTATCACATTATGTGTATAATATATAATAAAATATAACATACTAGGAGTTAATACAATTCTTCTATTTTTTTTTTCGTTTCTTTAATACTGATAAGGTTTTCGGGATAATGAGGAATTTTATTGCAATCAAGACTAATAGAAAGATTAGTTTTTTAAAAGTTTTATCAAGAAATTAGCATCTTCATATATAGGAGCATCTTACGAAGTGCTCAATAGTTGTTAATGTTAAGAAAATTGAAGTTATCCAATGTTTGAACCCGTTTCCCACTTCTAAAAAATGTTAAGATGATGAGAGCACAACATCAGATATATTGATGAGAGGTTCCACATTCCAAGACCAAAACTTCGTAACTTCACATTATTTAAGAACAAAATTTAAAAAATTAATAATGATTATGGTTGAAAATCATGTTGATATATAAACCTACTTAACAACATGATTATTTTCAAAGCTAAAATGATAAATTTACATTGTATATTTAATAAATTATGATCTATGCATCACATGCTAGCTGCAAGAATTAGCTAACCGATATGTGGAGTTTATTTCAGAAAAGTGTTTAAGAAGAAAGAGAGCATAATATAGAACAACTTAATCAATTTTAACACACATTGACACACAATCGTTTTTATTTATTTATTTTATTTTTCTAGAAAACATAGCTTACATAAATAAAAAAAAAATTCTCTTATATATCTCAAGAGTTCATTTAATATATAGCACCCATTCTTTTATTTGATTAAACATAATATAAAAGAGTAATAGAGCATGCACTTAACCAACGTGATCGGGATTTCTTCTATACTGAGAAACAATAAGAAAATCAAGATTTTCATTCACAATCTCATCCTCAACAATACTGCCACATGGGGAGAAATCGAGGCCCTCCGAACACTTATTCTTGCCTAAAAAAATTATATATATTAGAAAATTTAATCATAAATGCACATGCGTGTGCAAACACAAACGTACACATGCACACACACACATGCGCACACGCATATATATATATATATATATATATATATATATGTGAAAATAAGAATTATAAATGATATTCAACTGAAGTTGGCTTACAAAGCTGCACAAAGAGATTCCATATTCATCAAAGCTTCTAGTGAACCGTAACGCAAAGGATATAATTAAGTTGCTTTTGCGAGTTCTTGCTGTAACTACTGGTTTGAAAATATGTAGATATTTATACACATAATTCACACTAGTAACTGACGTGAGGATGACTGGGGCGTAGTTAATGCATGCATGGTAAATAGATAAGGAGAGGAGCAAATGGTGCAATTAATTAATTAACTGTAGATAATTAGATATTGAATTAACTATTCAATTGCATGGCTCTCTTGGCTCACTAAATAAACTAATAATGGTAGATAAGTAGATGATAATTGAATGATGGGAAGTTTATTGGCAATAATTTAATTACAAGACAAGCTTATATATAGCAATCAACACAGCGTTTTCTTTCATAATGGAATTATGATAATGCTGTAGTTCGTATGGAACGTTAATTTAAGATAATGGACAAAAAGTTATACACACACACACATACAAATATAAGGGGTGAATATATCACCTAAAATACAAATAAAGCATATCATGTCAACTGAAGATATCGGAGCACAACGAAAGTAATGATTAATTCTCTAAGATATAGATATAACTTCACGTAATTAAGTTATTGGACAAAGTCATAAGAGGTTGTCTGTGACCTACCAAGTCAACTTTAACAAGTTATATTTTATCAAGTGAAGATATTGGACAATTATCATAATTAATGAAGTAACCATATAATTAATGTATGACTTTGTTACGTGTGAAAGAGCATGTTTAGTGTAGACAGGTTGAGGAACTGTTTGGGTCTGATTTTCAATAGCTGGGGCTGTTGGTGTTTGGTAAAACCCGCTGGGCTATGGCTCCGCAGCCAGCCGGTGTTTTTTTTTTTTTTATTTCATAATTTTTATAATAATAAGTACATATAAAAATTAATACAATATTTATTATCTACCACAATCTATAAAAATTTTTTAGAAAAATTTAGCTTTCATCCCGCAATAGTTATAGATCAAAAGCCACAACACTTCGCTACCAATCAGAGTCTCGGTCATGCTAGCCTACAGTTATTATATTATAGTTAATTTAGATGTATTTTATTTGTAAGTTAAAAGCAATTATCTTTTTTTGTAAACGTATGTTGTGATTAAATGTATTCAAGAGAAGACAAGTATTTTCTGAGCTGCGGAGTCTTGATTTAGAGAGTGAACAACATTTCTTCTTTCTGTAAATTCTCTTTTATCTATTAAATATTGAAGCATACATAACAGGTCTATCTACCTCGCAAACTATATTTGTGATTCAACTAGAGATATGTTATTTGACAGAAAGCTATATACTTCGTATAATAACAATGGGACAAGTAGAGACACAAATTTATAAATAACTTCGTGTACAAATTGCGAGTCTTTAGATTAAAACAAAATAAGTGGCTAAGATCTATTGGATTAGATGATATGACAAATTAATTTCAACACATTGATTCTATAATATTTTATTTTCTTTATCCTCTTTCCTCCTTGTCAATGTTTTTTTCTTTATTTCCTCTGTTGTTTTCTCCCTTTATTTTTACTAAGAGTCTTTCCTCTCCTTTCCCTCAAAACTTTGTCAATTTTTCTTACTCTCAAATATTTAAAAGATTTTTTACTGCACTGTTGTACAAAACAATTTAAGACCCGATGAAAAGATGAAAAAAATAAAAATAAAATAACACATCCAATTTATAGTTGAAGTATGTAACTTTCGTCTTTGAATTAACCACTAAACATAAAGTTACTTTTTGAAATAAGAGATAAATTAAAAGACAAAAAGAAACATAAACTCTAATGCAATGATTTTGTCATGTAATGTGTAAAAGTGTATGTTTTTTTTATCTTTTAACAGATCTCTTATTTCAGTAAAGTTATACACAACACACACACTAATCTAGTCCAGGATCCTAAACTTTATCAAAATTCAAAAAATCTATCACATATCGATTAATAGTATAATGCTACATGGTTGAATAATTTTCTCGAACTTTAATAAAGTTCACAATCTTAGATAAAACTAATATTATATATATAGGGATAAGATCTGGAGAACCTCTTTTTATACACAATTATTTACATATATTAGTAACGGTTAGATTATATTTTTTCTAATGGTCAAGATTAAAACAAACCTAATTATATTTTTTTAAAGAATTAAGTTATATTTCATCTAATGTCAAGACTAAAACAAACCTAATTACATCTTTTTAAAGAATTGATTAATAAAATAGTGGGCTCATTAGTAATATTTTAACTTTTTTTCCCTCTCTATCCTCTCTCCACTTCTTCTTTCTCTATTTTTCTCTCTTCCTAAAAGGGTTTTATTTTATTTTTTGTCTATCGATAAATTGGATTTATATTTTGTTTTATTTTTAAATTTATTAATGAATAATCAATTATTTATATTATGTCTCTCCTTGCTCCTTTTGATTTATAATCTCCTTTTGTTCCTTCTCTCCACAAATCCTGAAGCAGAAACCATCAAAACAACGCAGCTCGTCAACTGGAGTAAGGCATTCAGAATTGGTAGAAGAATTACTTGCCGACATTAATAGTCTGGCCCTCATTTGAAATGCTTCTCTTATATGTATATACCAACAGATTTCTTCCAGTTTACATAAGATTTTATTCAATTGTTCATTTCCTGAAAAATAAATTTAAAAAAAAATTGATTCAAGTTTAAATCTTGACAGGGTACTTAATATCGTTGCAATACAAAAATTTCAGCATGCATTTCTTTTATCACTGGTAATCATCATAAAAAGATTCATATAGTTCTTTTAAAACTTTAATATAATTTCAAGAAGATACAATTAGAAACAAAATAAAATGATTCTTAGAAGAGAGAAACAAAGAAGTCGGAGGGAGGAAGAAGAAAAGAAAAGAAATTAATTTTTATTAGTGGGGCCCATAATTTTATTAAATAATTATTTTAAAAATATAATTTAGTTTTAATTTTGACCATTAAGTGAGATATAATCTAACGGTTTTAAATGTGTGTAAATAATTGTGTATAAAAAGAAGGGTTCTCTATGTTGCCCATATATGTGTGTGTGTGTATTAGCACCAATTTTTACACAAAATCTCACAAATTTTTACCCTTAAACCACAATTAATCTAGTGGCTGAAATTAATGTAAATTTGAATTTCTTTTTAATGAAAATAATAATAAAAATTAGATCCCACCAAATTAGTAATATTATGCTTTCTAATTATTATTAACGTTTTTAGATTCTACTTTTCTTTTTTCTCTGCTTTTCTATTGTTTATACCATTTCATTATTTCTTCTTTCATAGATGTTTTCAGTTGAAACAAATATACCCCAAATAAAATTTTTGTGCAAATTCTTCTCTATATTCCTAATTTATAGAATTTATTTTTTCTTCGGAATTCCTTTATAGTGTAGTTATTAAACAATAATGGAAATGAATAACTTGTTTGCTTTCAAAATAAGGAGTGAAATGGGAATCAAATTGGTTGGCTAATTTGGGACTATGGAGTAGAATTTTGATTCCTTAAGGGGAATCGGAATTAGAATCTCATTCCCTTCAGTGACCATGTTATCGCTATTGAATTTTTAAAATGTCTAGATTGTCCTCAATTCAAAAAATTAAAAAATTAAAAATCACAAAACCCTAATTTCCAAATAGTGTCAACCGCTCTTCACCAATTGATCACATGCAGCACCTACTGGAATCGCGTTGCCGACCTTCACCAAGGGGCATAGCTAGAAATTTGATTAAGCTGAGGTAAATTTAAAATTTAATATAATTTTGAAAATTTATATTAGAATACATAAAATCACAACTATAATATAAATTAATAATAAATTTACTAATTACAATTGTTCTCATCAAAGACTCCTTGACTGAGTTTCATGTGTTGAAAAAACTAATATATGGCAACACAAAAATCAAATATAAATGCATGACAAAAATTAGGGATTTTAAAATGGAAGAAAAAGATCAACAAAATAATAAATAAATTTAGAATTAATAAACATACAATTCTAAAACATCATCAGCTCAATGTTGAAACTTGAAAGACTATACAAATGAAGAAAAGTGCTTTGATTTGTAAGAAGAAATCCAGATACACACACTGTTAATTTGCTATGGAGTCTGGTCAGCCTCGCATTTCCTCGAAAGAGACGAGACAAGGAGTAAAGTGTGGATTTCGTTTGTTTTAATTGATATTTTCAATTGGTTTTTTTTATTAAGGACGGTCCATTATAATAATATTATGTTATTGTTATGGAAAATATAAAATAGTCAATAAAGCAAAAAATAATGCACCCAAATAGCTAATAAAGTAAAAAATGATGTACCCAAATAGTCAAATAGTCAAATAGTCAAGAAAGCAAAAGATGATGCACCTAAATAATTAAGAAAGGAAAAAGTGATGCTCCCCCGGAAATGGGGAGTAAGAAGGGAGCAACAGAACTATACTCCCTAAGAATGGGGAGCAGGAATTATGCTCCCTCAAGAATGGGGAGTAGGAATTATGCTCTCCCAGGAAATGGGGAGCATAATTAATGGGAGCGGCAGAACTATGTTTTCCCAAGAATAAGGAGCAGCAGAACCATACTCTTAAGAATGGGAGCAGGAATTATGCTCCCTCAACAATGGGGAGCATGGTTACTCCCTTAAGAATGGGGAGTAGGAACCATGCTCCCCCAAGAATGATGAGTGGAAATTATACTTCCCAAGAATGGGGAACATCAGAACCATGCTCCCTCAAGAATGGGGAGTAGGAACCATGCTCCCCCAAGAATGAGGAACGGGAATTATGCTTCCCAAGAATGGGGAGCATCAGAACCATGCTTCCCCAAGAATAGGGAGCATGCATTATGCTCCCAAAAGTGGGGAGTAGGGATTATGGTCCCTCAAGAATGGAGAGCACGAACCATGCTCCTGCAAGAATGAGAAGCACGAACCATGCTCCCTCATTCCCCCGAATAAGGAGCCAACAAGAATTATGCTCCCCTAAGAATGGGGAGCAGCAATTATACTCCTAAGAGTAGGGAGCAGCAAAACCATGCTTCCAAAAATGGGGAGCAGAAATTATGCTCCCTTAGAAATAAGGAGCAAGAATTATGCTTCCCAACAGAGCATGGTCCCTATGAATGGCCCCAGGAGTGGAGGATGGCAAAAGTCATGGGTCGATAGGGCCCTTGACCCGGTTTTAGATTATGGATTGCATGGGAAAAGCCTAATAAAGGAGTTATTGTCGAATCAAGCCTAACAAAATAAAAGGCGACAATAGAAGGACATTGTTTGGTCTAGAAACAAATTAAATAGAGTCTGACACGGATATAACCTATAAAACAGATGAAATATTCCACGGATATAACCTATAAAACGGATGAAATATTCTGTAATTTGGCTTTATTCCTTCTTAAAAAGGGAGAATTCCACAGTCAAAAAGAAAGAAGAAGAAAAATAGAATTTAGAAGCAGCAAATGTTAAAGGGTTTGGCATCGCCAAGGAATAAGAAAAAAGAAGAAGTTTGAAGAAGACAAATGGAGGCACACCGTTTTGACAAAAAGAAAAATTAAACTAATAGACAATTTTGGCTATAAAATAGAGGGGCTCACCCCTTCATTTCTATTATCTCATCCTTCAGTTCTCAATCCATTTTGTGAGAGAGGAAAAATTAAGAGTTATGTGAGAGATTCAGAATTCTAATACTCTTTTATAATTAGTGAGTGAGAGATGGATGTATTGGGGCTCTAGGAAGTGAGCCAAAATATTATAATACTTGTAATCCTCATATCACTAGTGAAATATTTTTCATATGTCTTCACCCGTAGACGTAGGCTAAAAGACGAACCACGAAATTTTCTGGTGTTCTCTTGTGTGCTTATTTTTCATTTTCTTCCAATCTCATTTTATCTGTGGTCCTACTTCACCCATTAATTTCCTAACAGTAATATCAGAGCTATTAGTTGTATTTTTTAGAGTCGGGGTACTGTTCACATAAAAATACTATTCACGTATACGTACTGTTCACGTATACAATTATTGTTCATGTAAAACGGTGTAAGCTAATCTTAGCAAAGTTAGTTCGTGGTGAAAAACGATGGCGGCAAAATACGAAATTGAGAAGTTCAACGGAAATAATTTCTCGTTGTGGAAAATGAAGATGAAAGTTGTTTTGAGGAAAAAATAATTATTTGGCAGCAATTGGAGAAAGGCTAATGGAAATAATTGATGACAAGTGAAACGAGATAGACAACAACACTTTTGTTGATCTACACTTGGCACTTACGGATGAAGTATTCTCCAGTATGGCAGAGAAAAAGACAGCAAAAGAAATATGGGATAAAGCTATACAAGACTAAATAGCTGTACAACAAGATCTTCTTAAAGAGGAGGCTTTATACTCTTCAAATGACGGAATCCACTTCAGTGACCAACTGCATCAATACTTTGAAGACTCTATTTTCACAACTCACAACGTGGGGTCATAAAATAAAGAAAAATGAAGGTACAGAGCTTCTACTTCAGAGTCTACTAGATTCGTATGATCAACTTATCATCAATCTAACGAAAACAATCCAGCGGACAATATATTTCTCGATGCACTCCGTATTAACTGAGGAGAGTAGACAGAAAAATAAGGAAAACAGACAAGTAAGTTCGCAGTAAGCGGAGACGTTATCAGTGACGAGAGGGAGATTAACGGAATATGGCCTCAGTGAGAGTCACAATCATGGTAAATCAAAATCGAAAAGTAAGAAGAATGTTAAATGCTACAATTGTGACAAGAAAGAGCATGTCAAAAAAGAGTGTTGGAACTACCAGAAGAGAAAAGAGGGTAAAGAATCTGAGTCATCAAATGCTCAAGGGTGTGTAGTAAGTACGTCAGACGATGGCAAAATTCTCTACAGCGAGGCAACAATTGTTTCAAAAGGAAAAAACCAACTATCTGACGTCTGACTTATAGACTCAAGAGCTATCTGGCACATGACCTCTTAAAGAGAATGGTCCTACACATTTGAACATATTTAAGGAGGATCTTTATACATGAGTGATGATTATACCTTAACGAGAAATTATTTGATAGTATGATTCGCACAATTGAGGAAGTACGACATGTCAAAGACCTGAAGAAGAATTTATTGTCTTTGGGACAAATAGATAGTCATAGGTGTAAAACCCAAGTTAAAAATAAGATCATGAAGATTGTGAACGGCACACTTGTATTGATGAACCCAAAAAAGATCGGTGCTAATTTGTTCATACTTAAAGGAGAAACATTACATAAAGCTGATGTGTGTGTTGCGTCAAATGGAGAAGAGTCAACGATGATATGGCATCTCAAACTTGGCCACATGTCGGAACAAGGTTTGAAGATTCTGTCTAAGTGAAAATTGCTTCCAGGGCTTAAATCGGTTAACTTACCGTTTTGTGTTACAAGTAAGCAACATAGATTGAAGTTCAGTAGATCTACCACCAGAAGTAAATGCATTCTAGACTTGGTTTATTCTAATGTTTGGGAATCACCAGAGATATCCATGGGATGTGCCAAGTACTTGGTGATTTCATTGATAATTATTCCAGGAGATGTTGGGTGTATCCAATTAAGAAACAGTCAGATGTGTTTCCAGCATTCAAACAGTACAAATCATGGGTAGAAATTAAATTCAAAAAGATGATAAAGTGCTTAAGTACAGATAATGGTGGAGAGTATTTGTGGCATTGCTAAACGTCAGCTGATTGTTTTTCATTATTGCGGCTATTTGACTCAATTATGCTATTGTAAGAGGAGATTTCTATTTTTTTTTATTTAAGCCATAAGATGGGTTTCAAGATTCATTATGATTGGTTATCTATTAGCTTTTTGTTTTAAGAACTTTTTATTTATGGAAGCCAAATTCTTCTTAGTTCGTACCAGGTTTATTCAGATTTAGAAGTGGCTTTTGTCATACCAGAAGAAGAGGCTAAGAATGTTGAAGTGCTAGAAGGGACTACTGCGCTGATCGGCCGAAACTACTACGATTGTCTTTTTCATGAGCCTCTAATATCTAATGTTGATTAACTCTTCCATTTGAACATTAAAGTAATAAGATAGTTGATATTTATGTTAAAAAATGTTAGTGAAGTTGATTAAATGAGAAGAAACAGAGTAATCATGTACATGCTGTTATTTTGTTCTTGACAACAGCTAATCAGCTCACTTAAGCTGACGTGGATTAGTTAGTTATTTGTGTTAGCTCTCACGTGTGTATAAAAAATTAGCTAACGAACTGTAACAAGCATAGCTGAGCTTCTATATATAAATGTGTGTAAGTTGTACTCTGATGAATTGACGAGAACATTCTATAAGTTTCTATAATGAGATTTTCTTTCACTTTCTTTCATTTTCTTTTGCTTTCTTGATTGCCAAACATAAACACTTAAGTTTCTACCATGGTATTGGAGCTAACAATGGCAAATATTGCACAATCCAATTCATCTTTTAGCTTCATTACACCTGTTAAACTAGATCAAAACAATTTCATTTTGTGGAGGACTCAAGTCTTGACATCAATTAAAGGAAATGATCTTGAAGGTTTCATTAATGGTGATCAGAAATGTGCAGAGCAATTTCTTTCACTTTTCAACACTAAAGAAGCTTCAGAAACAAATGCAACTGAGTCCAGATCTGTAAATCCAGAGTTCATTGCTTGGATGAAAATAGATCAACTTCTCTTGAGCTAGATGATGTCCTCTATCCAGCAAAGTTTACTGTCAACCGTAATTGATTGTGCAATTTCAAAACAACTGTGGGAATCACTTAATAGTATGTTCATTTCTCAATCACAAGCTTGAATTCAAACTCTTAGAATGCAAATCCAAACTGTTAAGAAAGGGCCTGTGAGTATGGTTGATTTCTTTGCTAAAATCAAACGTATAGCAGATACACTAGCCTTAGCAGGGAAACCAGTTGAACTGAATGACTTTGTTATGCATGTGTTGACTGGTCTTGACTCTTCTGATTATGAATCTTTAATAACTACTATTCTAGCAAGGGAAGGAACTATTACTCTAGATGATTTTGTATTCATTGCTTCTAAATCATGAAAATAGAATTGAACAAAAAAAAGGAAAAATTGCTAGTGGAGTCATGCATCATATGTCTGCAAATGTTGCTCAGAAAGTCCACACTCTGGCAAAAATAATAATGGTTTTCAGAAAAACACTGGAGGTAATTTTGGAAATGATAATAGTGGGTTTTAAAACAACAATATTTCTCAATTTGCTGGTGCTAGAAACTCTTCAGACAGTATCTGTCAAATTTGCTTCATTCTTGGACATGGAGCAAATAGATGCAAAAACAAGTTCAATCCTTCATTTGTCCCTCAGAAGAATTTTGGTAGAGGAAATTTCAGAGGTCAATATGGCAGAGGCACAATATTTCTTGGACATAATTTTGTGAATCCCTATATGCCAAGAGGAGCAACATTTCAAGCTAATATGACTTACTTAGATCCTGCTTTCATATCAGGCTACACACCTATTAATTACTCCATTGGCTATAATACTTTTACTCATGGTTTTCCTTATGGTGTCTCTCCATATTTTCCTGGAAATGTTACTAATAGAATGCCTAGTACTTCTGCACCATCAGCTCAAGCTCAAGCTACTTGTGCTGCAAATCTTGAGATTATTGAGGATCATTCCTGGTATATTGACAGTGGAGCAACCAATCACATCACAAATGATTTAGGTAAGCTTGTTAACTCTAAAGCTTATTTTGGAACTGAACAACTATTTGCTCGTAATGGTAATGCATGCTTATTGAACATGTTGGATCAGTTAAGCTTGCTACAAACACTCTTGAGTTTTAACTCTTAATCATGTATTACATGTGCCTAAAATCACCAAAAACTTACTTAGTGTTTTAAAGTTACTTGCTGATAATAACGTTACACTTGAATTTGTTGGAATTTCTTGTCTCATTAAGGCCAGGAGCACAGGGATCGTATTGCTTGAAGGAGTTGCTAGAGAAGGTCTCTATAAAGTCCAAAGTCCTACTTTAAATTCTCAGTCTATTGTTGTCAATTTAGTGTATCTTAGTCAAAACAAATTTCAATCTCTGTTTGCTTATCTTCCATATTCAAACTGTGAAATGTTGGGTTCAAATTTTTCTCAAGAAAATAAAAAGTCTTATATGTCTATTGTTGATACAAAAGTTGTTGATGTAAATTTTCTTCATAGAAGATTAGGACACCCTGCTATTCATGTTTTGAAAACAATCCTGAATTCTTGTAATAAGTTTGTTGGTGTTAATAAAATTCAGAATTTAGACTTCTATGATGCTCGCCAGTTTGGTAAGAATCATAAACTTCATTTAACTATGTTCAATCTAGATCCACAAAACCTTTACGACTGATTTTTGCAGACCTTTGGGGACCTTCTCATGTTAATTCAACCCAAGATTCTGCTTACTATCTATCCATTCTAGATGATTTTAGCCGATTTCCTTGGATATTTCCACTAAGTTCAAAGTCTGCTGCACTACCAGTGTTTATCAAATTTAAAACCTTTATTGAAAAACACTTGCAAAAGAGTATTAAAGTAGTTCAAACCGACTGGGGTGGGGAATTAAGATATTTCTCTTCCTTACTCAATACCTCAGGTATACAATTTAAGCACCATTGGCCACATATTCATCACTAAAATGGGATGATTGAAAGGAAACATATACATATTATTGATGTTGGACTTACCTTGGTCAAGCACAATTTCCTCTAAAATTCAGGTGGAATGCATTTCACACTGTTGTTTTTCTAATCAATAGATTTCCTACACCAGTTCTAAACAACATTTCACCATATCAGAAGCTTTTTAATTAAAAACCAGATTACTCCAGTCTTAGAATCTTTGGTTGTGCATGTTTTCCATATCTAAGACCTTATAATAGACACAAGTTTGAATTTAGAACTAGCAAGTGCATTTTCATTGGATATAGCTCCAATCATAAGGGTTATCAGTGTCTTCACTCATTTGGAAGAGTTTACATTTCTAATCATGTGGTCTTTGATGGAAATTTTTTTTCTTATATCCTTGGTGTTGATTTTTCTTCAGTCACAGTATCTTCTCAAACAAATTCTGAGTGTCCCTCTTCATCTTCTTCTGTTATTCAATTTCCATCTCCTTTAGCAACAAATTCAGCATTGTTAGTCGTATTAATTAATTAGTATAAACTAGCTGAATGTTTAATGCCCATGCACTTTTGAGTGAGTTTCTGTGATTGCTGTGACGTAATATGACACTATTCAATCAAGCCGCTCTGCTTTTCAGTGATAGACTTATAGACACAAATGAGATTAGTGCACATGTGTTAGCTAGATATAATTAAAATACCAAGATTATATTCCCATCATAATTAACAACTAATTTTTCAGTTTCTTATATCAATTTCTTTTTCAATATATTTAATGGCAATATCATGATCTCAATGTTAATTTTACTGTATTTTGCACATTTATGATATTTTATTAAACCAACACCAACACAAAAGAAAATTTGACAAAAGTACTGCCAAGATTATCATCATCTGAATTTTGAATACCAAACATCATATATAAATCAACAATCCCACACTAACTAAAATGATTAGGATACCCATTAGATAGAAATTCACATTACAATTTGTCCAACAACTACCAAGAGAAACACCATAAAAGTAGAGTACATAACTTCTCCTCAGCAGTTGAATCTTCCGAAGAGCTCAACGATAACACAATACACAATTCGATGGATAGCTGCATGATCGGGAAGTCTAAATTTGTACTTATAATATGATCTTTTCATCAGACTTGGTCAAAGGTCGTTTTGTGATTAATTTCAAAAGCTGAGTGTATACAAATGATCGGGTGTTCTTCATGAAAATAGCAAGATTGAACATAATTAATATAATGGAAATGAAATTATAACGATTGGATTTTCTAGATTAGCACTATTTCATCATTGTATAATCTAACTTGAAACGATCAATATTTATACCGATTTCATCCCTTTGATTGTTACTTTGATGTTTGCTTTTAAAATTCTCTTCATCTATTGATTTCATGTAACAAAACTTTTAGACACAATACAGTTTTACAGAAAATTAACTAACCCAAATGAAATATCAAGGCTGTAATTAGCTATTGATCAAAGTAAAAGAAGAAACAAATGAATTCATAACGGGTACTGCAATATGTGTATGAATCTGTTTAGAGTTCTTATCATAGATAAACCATGTATTTGTTATGAGATTTATTGGAGTTAATTGCTGTTTTTATGATTGTCAAATAATATATTTGAAAGCTATTCATTTTTGTACATATAAAATTGAATTTATTTTAATTGTGTACAAGCATTTGAGGGTCATTGGGAGGATTTGCTCATTAATAATGGTTTGTGAAGTGAACCGAAAATTAACACCCCTATCATTTCTGTTTAAGGGAATTTTCCAATTTCCTAAGATCGTACCAAAATATTTGTGCCCAAATAATTTTATCCTTCAGTCGTCAATTAGTCATAAATTCATCCCAAACAAAAGGATCTTTCATAAAAGAAAAATATTATTTGTTGTAATTGGCGTTCTCTTGTGATTTACAAAAAAGAAAAAACGATTTTTTTTTATAGGAAAAAGAAAAATAATTTGAAATCCTAAAGATTCCACGGATATCTGAAAAATCTTGTGGGAATTATTAGATACAGCATCTGGATCGCGATTGTGAAATAAAATACCTGGAGTATAGACGAGGTCAATTTTTTTGGGCTGCCTTCCAAGCCAAGGAATCATCAGTGTCTATTATTTATTGATTATGATTGTATTCTTGTCTATAATTTGATCTTATTATAACATTAATTTAACAGATTGACATCTCAGGGATTTGAATTATTGGCCTGTATTACTTCCGAGAAGGACACTTAAAGCACCGCCCATCTTATTAAACTCCATCACTTTTGTCACCTAATATGTTACGAAAATGTTTAGGTCACTTTTGTTACCTAATATGTTACATAAACGTTTAGGTGAAGTGATATTATTAATATGGTGACAAAGCTAATTAAGGTAATACATATGTGCAAACCGGCCAGGTCTAATTAAGTTTTCAACCAATTAATTTCTTGGTCAGTGTTCAAGATTTGTGACAATTTCTCAGTTTCATCACATTGATGACCACTGACCAGATCTTAAAATGAAGCGTTGACTTATTTAACTCCTTTAATTTTCTTTTTTAATATTTATTCTTCATGGTTATAACATGTACAACTGAAACAAAGCCTTCCCAAAATAAAGTAGAAAAAAACTTGAAACAAAGCAGCCAAAAAGGAACCAGCAATTATTTTAAAACTGCTCCCCTAATGAAACCTGCTGATTTGTTGTAATTTGTTTTGCGTCGTCTTTTACGAATTTTGACTGAGAGAATAAAGAAATATATATCAAGTTTATGCGTACAAACAACTACAAGTTTATAACTGATAGTGTTGAAGTTTTAATCTGACCAGAATTAGCCTTAGATTAAACAAGGTATCTGCTTTTGGCTTACCAAGAGAGGAAGAGAGAAAATGGGTTGTGGGAACAAGGATAATTTGCCAAAATCGTATCCCATGGTCGGCGGAGATGGCCCTCAAAGCTATGCTCAAAATTCGAGTTACCAGGTAAACTTTAGGGCTTAATAAAGAATCCATATATGTTATTAATTCATTGGTTTTAAGATACTAATATCAATTTTAAAGACAAACTTAAATCAAAATGAAGATGAGGAAGGGGGTAAACTAGATAGTTTAGCATATTTTTCTCAATATCTTTGATTAGTTTAATAGAATTTGTTGGTCAGTTCTGTTACCGATTCCCTAACTTTTGGATATTTTAACATTAAGTTATACATCAACGGCATTCATGAAAACGTCCGTTTAATTCACTAAGATTGTTTATATTAGCTAGCAAGCGACTCTATATATTTTCAGATTCTTGCTTTTTGTTTCCCTTGCAAAACTCTTATATATGTGTTATGTTGTTGGATTTAGATTCAATATTATATTATTTTTGTGTTAATCATTTGACGAGTTTCTGATTCATAGGTAGTTATTAGAAGAAAGAATATATATATAATGAATTTTAACTGTGGGATGTTATAAAATTTACAAATGTGACTAGATATTGAAGGATTTGAAATTTTCTACTGAGCATGTTATAATTTTGTGATTAATTATTATTAGATAAGAAACAAGAAATAATATGCAACTAAATCTTAGTTGTTAACTACTATAAATGCACGATGGTAAGAAGTTAAATTATAAAAAAGACAAGCAAAGCTCATAACATTTAAAAGATGAGAACAGTTTACATGATTCTAACAAGAATAAGCAGAAACTAAACATTTGATGAAGCATGTTGAAAAAATAATTCACACCACTTTACATATGGCTACAGAAAGGAGTAATGGATGCTGCAAAGGAACTGATCCGTGAGGCCATAATTAACAAGCTTGACCTGAGTATCATGGGATTATCTCATACAACCGGCACATTTCATGTAGCAGATTTGGGCTGTTCCAGTGGACCTAACACCTTCTCTGCCATGCAGAATATCATTGAAGCTGTAGAACTAAAACTAATTCAACTTGCTGAGCACCAAGACCCTTCAGCCCTAGAATTTCAAGTGCTCTTCAGTGATCAATACGATAATGACTTTAACACACTCTTTAAAACCCTTCCTCATTCACGGATATACTTTGCTGCCGGCGTGCCGGGTTCATTCTACGGCCGCTTGTTTCCGAAATCTTGTCTACATTTTGTATACTCCTGCTACGCACTGCATTGGCTCTCCAAGGTTCCTGAAGAGATTGTGGATAGGAATTCCCCATCATGGAATAGTGACAGCATACACTGCACTGGGTCGGTGAAAGGAGTTGCCGAGGCTTATTCAGCTCGGTTCAGGAATGACGTCGAGGCCTTTTTGAAAGCTAGAACACCAGAAGTTGTGCCTGGAGGATTGATTGTCATTCTGATATCAGCAGTGCCAGATGGGATCCCTTTTCCTAATACAGCTGCTGGTGTTTTATACGATGTCTTTGGATCTTGCCTCGTTGACATGGCCAAAATGGTAAGAAAGAATAACTCTTCGCTAGGTCCTTATTGTTTCACAATTTTATCAATTAGGTACTATTTTTTAAAAATTTTCTTTGACATTTCCTAGTTATAATTTTAATGCTCGAACTTTACTATTGAAGGATAAACATGACTTTTTAACATACAAAACCAGAACCAATTTTCTACTTTTTGACAAACACATCATATTAAACTGATAATCGGGTTATTATAGTTCAAAAAAATGAATAACTAATAAAAAGAGATATAACCAACAAAGTGTTGTCTCCACTGGCAATGGAGTCCTCTTAAGTGGCTTAACTGGGTTTGCTCCTCAGTTCGAGTCGCAGGGAAGTCGCCTTTGTTGGGAGAACCTGTGCCTCTCGGTTCGAGCGGGAACTTCTTGTCTGGGTTGTGGTATGGGCTTAAAGGTGCCTCTCATAGTTGGGGCCTTCCCCAGGATACTTCGCGGTCAAAACCAAAAAATAAAAAGAAAAAGAGATATGATCATTTTTCAAAAATTAACTGTACAAAACCGTCTAAGTACAACTTAATCTTGTAAATTTAAAAAAAACAAAATAATTGTATACAAAGAGATATATTTAAAATAATCAATTGATAAATTGAACTATTGTAATACACTTGACTTATATTGAAATTTTCAAAATACCCTAGTGCCATCAACAATTTCTTAACGAAGTTAATAGTTTAGTAGTAAAATAATAAAAATTTTAAAAAAGTAACTGTCATAAAAATTTAATGGTAGTAAAATGATAATATCCTTTTTTTTAAAAAAAAAAAGAGAGAGACCTAAGAGATAAAAGTGAGAAACATATTAGGGATTTAAGTGTCCTTATCCCTTTTTTTTTTTTCCTTTTTAAAGTGTTTGTTGTGAAAGGTGGTTTAAGTATTGTACTTTCTAGATTTTTATTTTTTCTTAGAAGCATGTAATTGAGTGACTTTAGTTATATTGGTTTGATTAATCACTCAAGTTCAACTCCAGTAAAAGATAAAGGGTTAAAATTTATATTTGAACTGTGTCAACCCCTACCTCTTAAAGTGAAAAACAAAACAAAAAAAAATTCCTTAATTTAGAACCTTTGGAATTTATTGACATAGACAAAATTATTTCTCTTATCACAGGGATTAATTAGTGAAGAAAAAGTGTACTCATTCAACTTGCCCATATACCACGCAACCCCCAAGGAGTTGGAGACCCTTATACAGAGAAACAAATACTTCAGTATTGAGAGAATGGAAGAATTGACTCATCCCATGAGAAACACACCATTTACTGCTGAAGATTACACCTCACATTTAAGGCCTATTTTTGAAGAAATTACCAAGGACCATTTTGGGAATGAGTATGTGAACCAGATATTTCATAATTATACCATAAAGATTGCAGAGAATCTCTCCATCATTGAGGAGAAAACAAATGATGTTATTGTCTTGTTCATCCTTCTCAAGAGAATCATATCAACTGACTAGATTAATTTACTATTATTTCAGATTGTGTTCAGCATACAAGATACAATTGAAGTAGCACTGCTAGTCTGTCTCTCTAGCCATTTATTTCTTCTTTTTTCTTGGCAAATATATATTATCCGTTTCATTTATTTTACTTTTAAAAGTGTATGGGTGGACAAAGTCCAATTTAATTTTGTAGCATCTATCAAAGAATTCATACTTGAGCAGCTAATTAAAGAAAATTACTTGAAAACCACTGAATTAATCAAGGCCGTGGGTTGGTTAAATGCTCCTTAAATTTCTAACTAAGGCTGGAGCAAACTGTCCTTAATCCCTTTTTCTCTGAAAAAGTACCCAAAATATATTCTCATTCATCAATTATTCCATACTTTTCGCATACTCTGTGTGTGTGTGTATAATTTACCCTTACAAAGTCATGTTTGATTTAGGCAATCATTTTAAATACAGGGCCTAGGTAGGAAATTGGTCCAAATCCCTGGGGCGGGTGTAAAATGTGACGGCGTCAGTGTAATTCTTGACGTTATTATTATTGATCTCGAATCTTGGTAGTATTGTGTTGATGGCTTGGCAGTATTTGGGATGCTGAGTTGCTTACTTCGAATGCCAGAGCTAAGTTATAGTTGACGAATTGCCATCGTATGGTTCAATAGCCAAGCAAGTCTTCAATTATTTGTTGATTTAGTGCGCTACTTATATACAACTAAAAGTCAATTTGATTCTTTGACTAATAAGAACTGCCATTCTAATATTAATCATCAACAATGGTAATCATCATCATCATCATTTTTGTCATAAAAAATCATCATCATCATTATCGATTGGTTCTTCGACGACAGCCAAGAGGCCGACCATGACAGCGGCGATGAGCTACTGAACCGACGAATCCAAACAGTGATGAGCAATGGAGATGGGCTGCAATCGGCAATGAATCTGACTGGTGACGAGCTGCTCAATTGGTTAGTGAGTGAGAGGAAACTTTATTTTGATAACAGTAATTCCTTCCTCAACTGCTCCAGCAATTAGACCTGAGCCAAACTGATCCTCCACGAAACCCTCCATACAGGGAAATCGGGAGAAAAAAAAAAAAGAAGTTATAACAAATATGATTTATATCACCTTAATATGTTCAAATGTAACAACTTGATACAATATGTTCATTATTAGTCAATCTACTTGCACTCTATTTCAAAAAGCAATCTGTCAAAATCAATCAATTTTCTCGGTCATCCACAAGGCATAATAGATAGTAATTGTTAAGTTCACCTAGCAACATGAACTATGGGAATCAATGGCATTGTGAAGAGGTTACACATTAAGGGGAAAAAAAAATAAAACCAGAAAAAAAAAATCTTTAAGATCAAGTTTCCCTATCTCCTCTCAGCATCTGTCAAACTCACATTATCCTTTTCCCACTGTCTGCACTGGTTTGCTATATTTCCCAATTGATATTGACCAACTAAAGACATCAACCTTACCTAAGGTATGCAAGCTTCAAACCAAAGTTATAACAAGTATGCTTAGAAATATGCGAAACCAGAAAAAGCCTGTCAACTTAATTGCTAACTTCCCAGCAATTTGCAATTCCGCATCACAATTAAATTATTTAGAATATTTTCCAACCTGCAGGGCACAATAGTTACTCAATGAATACAGAAATTCCTCGCTTGCATTTTCAGTGATTATTTTCGACATTGCATCGGAATTGGGGTTGAGAATCTGCATGGAGAAAACAGAATAAATTAAACAAGGGGTTAAAAGTAATCCATGTGGGCACACTAAAATTCGAACTTGATGTTGGATAAACAAACTTCACCAAAATTTAATCCCCGAGAAATATCATGAGTTGCAGATAGTGATAGTACTGAGGTATGCATCCCACTATTCATTCCAGCTGATTGGCATGATGTCTGCAATACGCTAGGGGATCAGACTCATCGTAGGCATTTGGCGTTTTGAGCTTGCTAATTAAGTCACGTATTGTGCACATGATTGAGATTGTTACAGCAGTTGATTTTAGTGGGAAACCAGCTGGGTTGCTCTTAACGTCGGGCATGGCCATGTCTCCTTCTTCTTCTTCTTCTGGGATTGTAGCTAGGGTTTCTTCTTCCAGTTCAGTCTTCTGAACTCTTCTTTGAATCTATCTTTCAGTGACTATCAATGTTTTAAAATTTAGCAGGGTTTTTTAATTTTATACAATTTTTTTTTAACAAGAAAATGATAAATGTCTGGACTCTGGAGTGGAAAATTTTTGTTTAGATCCCTCGATTTTGATTAAAAATACAAATAAATTCATTTATTTTTGGTCAAATTAAAGAACGCCACACACACACATACATACATAAGCATTTGTATCAGTGTATCATTGCAACAGTCACTCTAATTTTCCCCCTTATTTCTCCCCTCTCTTAATTTATTATATGCCCATTGAATAATAGAGTGAAGTAGAAGAAAAAATTAACTATAAATTTTTTAAAAATTTTGTGACAATTTGAACATTATTTTTGTTAAGTTAGGTCGTGCATCAACATAAAATAAGGGTTCAATTTATGAGTATTTATTTATGGGTGAATCTATGTGAACCCATAATTTTACTCATCAAACCCATAAATTCATTAAAAAAAATTTATTACAAAATTCTCCCTAACCAAAATTACCCTTAAGGACAATAGTCAACTTTTTTGAGCAAAACAACTTCAAGAATAAGTGCGATGAACATCAAATTCTATGTATAATAGAGTATACTCTAAATTCATTGTCACAAAATTAATTATTTGATTTAGGTGAAATTGCAATCATGTATTCTTTATAATCCAAAACTCACCAATTCAAACCTAGTTTGGTTTCTAGTTGTCTTGGAAACATGTCTGGAAGTTTTTCTTTTAAAACACAAGAATTTATTTTACTTTATTTTATTTTATTTTATTTTATTATGGTGAAAACAAGTTTATAAAGTTTCGATCAAATCTAAATTATTGGAAGTTTTTAGTCTTTTATTTACATACATTGCCAATAAAGCTAATAAAGCTAATAAAGCTTTTTCCATACCAAGAATATCATATAGAAAACAAATAAATGATTTGTAAATGATATTTTTAATCTCTATATTCTTATATTGAAACTCTAATTAGTGAATCAACAGTGGTAAAATATTGCAGATTCAAATAAAATTTTAGAATGTTGAAGAAAAATAGAATGTGAAGACAAATGTGTGATATTTGCGATATTAAGAGGTGCAATGAGTATAAGAAGGATTTTTGAATTGTTATGATGGGTTTAATGAGTAAATGGATTTAAAAAGTTGTTTAATGCGTTAAAATAATCTTGCCCTTTATTTAAATGAAATAAGTGAGAAAGTTAGTTTGTGCATCATACAATTAATTTAGACTGAAATTTAGAAATTTTTATAACAACCTACTTACACCCTACTGATTTTGAGTTGGAGCTATTATAAAAATTTTTTAACTTCAACAATTAATAAAGGTTAATACAAGAGAAAGTACTTCATTTGGCTCACTCCTTGTTCTGCATTTGGTAAGCCATTAACCATAATGATGAAGAATATTAGTACAGTGAGTTTCACTGATAGAAAAGTGTACATTTCTTTGAGTTAACAAATATGCAACATAATTCAGAAGCGGCCAATTTGTTACACACCATACCAATTAGAAGGAGGTAGTGGAATTCATTAATTAATTTTCAGCAGCAAAAGAGTTAAGATTAATATATGATATGCCTGCATGCAATTTTGTATAATCTTATTTTCATTTTTTTGGGACATGATCAATTTTTGATTTTTCTTATTAAATTATACTCACAATTTAAATTAGTACCAAATTTATGTATATCTCTAATCTAATCTGGTTAATTTTTCTTTTCAAAGACTTCAAGTCAAAAAGGTTCTTAAAATTAATTTTGATGTATGGCGGGTGTTGTTACTTTCAATCCGTGATGGCCGCCTGTAAAGAAACCAAACGATATTTGCCAATTTGTGAGATGAGATACAAGCATTTAATGACATTCAGCAAACTTTTACAACGTCAATAATAGGAAAAGAGTGAAATCAAATAATAGGAATTAAAAATATAAAAAGATATCTTTTTATTTTTCGTACATTGATTGAACTTCATTTTCAATTGAAAATTATGACAAATTAAATAAATTAATCACCAAAATTAGTAAATATTAGTACCTCAAGTTAATGAATTAATAACTTAATAACGCTACATTTTCATCGAAATTAATAAGTCTTACGAATTCATCTTACATAATCCGATGCTAGTGACCCCTTTACAAATGATTACATGTTTGCTTCGCTAATTAATTAATAAAGTGAAAACAAAAACAAATAGACCCCCACACCAATAATTTTGCAAACAACTAAACCCCACAATCTCCTTTTAAAAAAGAAAAAAAAAATAAAATTAGAGAATTACCACTTTTCTCTATGTATCATTGTTATTCGAGTTCATACAATGTTTCCAAATAAAAGGAAATCATTCTGTATTGCTTTTGTAAATAAGTCAATTTGAAAATATCTTACAATTAGTCACATTTTCTGTTTTTTTTTTTAAAATGCATAGTATCTATTTTGTTATTTTGTAACTCTTTCATTGATCCTTGGTGTTAATTCACCAATGTTTAGTTCCTGAAACACGAGCATGCGAAGCTTGCTAATTTAATTATTGGTGGCAGGTACTGTCTTTTATTTCATTTAGTGTAATATTTGCATCATGTTAATTATGTTATTAGCTTATTAAATATATACCTTTAACAAACCAGTCGAGTTTGTGTTATTTAAAATTTCTACGCGACGGGAATATGGATATAACATTACATTACAAATTGGCATGGTTGATTATAAAAAAATGCCGTGCACAGTGCACTCATAGTAATAAGAAGAGAGATTAAAATCTTGTAATTTAGATTGCTTTTATAAGTAGAAGAATTGATAAACTCTCTTCAAACGTTTGAAATGAACCTGAAGAGACGGTCAGAGGAGAAGCATGTAGCTTTGTTCCAAGCTAATTATATTCCTGACATTTAATATTAACAAAAGGGTTCGTTACTTTCGTGTTCTCTCTGAAGTAGTGCCTAATTAATCATGTTAAGCAAAGGCAAAGATTCTTGGTTCGACTTTTATTTAATTTAGTATGTAAAGCAAAGGCATGATGTTAAGCTCCACCGATTTTATATTTGTAGTGGGCTCTGCTTTTTCTTTTCACTTTTGTGCTGGGTTTTGCTTTAATGGGGAATGGACAGTGCTACCTAATGTTTGAAAAAATATATATAATGTTTTAATATTTTAAAAAATATATATAACTCTTATTTTTGTTAATAAATTTCATTAGTTTTAATAATAAATTTATTTTTAATTTATAATTACTATTGTATCTATATAATAAATAAATCAATATATTGATTTAAGACATGTAATCGATGACATGTATAATAAAATTATTGGAGGGCTCACTCTCTTAAGTAAAATATATTGATTTATTTATTATAGGGACATGATAGTAATTGTAAATTAAAAATTAAATTACTACTAAAATAAACAAATTTTACAAATAAAAAAGAGATTATGTGTCTATTTTTAAAATTTTAGGAAGTTTTATATCATTTTTCTTAAATGCTCACTGTCCTTTTCTCTTGCTTAATTGATTTCTAGATTTGCTGGACCCTTAGCAATCACAAACTCATTGTGCTAATTCACTTTCTCATTTGCTTTAATTTCCATAAAATCAAAATTCGGTTTCTTTCTTTGCCCAAAAGAATTAAAAAAGAAAGTCAATCATCCAAGAGCAATCCTTAGGGCATCCGTTGAGTTGTTGGTCAATAAGTTAGTTTTAGTGGGGATTAGGTTGCTTGATCTATTGGTCATGAATGAAGGGGTATCATGAAAGATGATAAGCCAAATAAAAGAGTATAAGTATATTTATAAATAGATGTCATATTTATGCCATTTAGACATGAATAAAATGATATTACCCCACTCTTTTTTTAGCCCCATTTCCTAAAATGAATTTCATCTATGCATCAAATATCCAATACATTTTTATTTATTTTTTTTGCAGAAACAATATATTGATTCCTGACAAGCTTGTAACATTCAAGAATATTCAAGCACAATGCAAGAAAATAAAGAAGTGTTTCATTATATCTTAGAGACATATTTACTTAACCTATGTACATCACTTAATTGGTGGGGGTAAATAATGTTTTAAGAAAAGTGGTATTTGTAACGTGTCTTGAATTAAATATTAATTTTCCACAATTTACCTTTTTTCGTTATATTAAAGCTTGATCGTTTTTATTGCTTTTCTCGATGTTTGCCATTCCGCACAAATACATATCGCAACGTATTAATCATCACTTCTTAGAAATTTTGTAAACATCAATAATTAAATATCATTATTCAATCATTCAGAAAAACCTGAGTATTAATGATTAGTTTATCTCTCAATTAAAACTAGACACGTGTAAATCTGTGAACTCTAATTAAATCTTGATACTTTTAATATATCTAACAAAGTATGTTCTAATTTCTACTTCCATTTTTTAAATGCCAGGTCGATGTACATTATCTATGCATGTACTGAATAGGAAGCAACACATAAAGACGGATTCTTTTTGCTGGACACTGATTTTTATTTTTCATTTTTTCCAATTGGTCAATGATGCTTGGTCCAAGCACAAGCGCGTGAAGCTTGCTAAATTATTGATGGTGGTGGAGGCTGCCTCTAGCTTTTGCTTCCACTTTCGTGTAATAAAGTGAAGTTTGCTAAATTATCGTTCTTTTAAGTCTTCGTTTTTGCATGAAAAATAATTCAATAAATAAAGTAATTATATAGTAAAGAGAGAGAGAAAGAAATGCTTTGATTTAACTTGTTTTATGAGTTCGAAGATTTGTAAAGCGAAGTTCGTAGTAGATACATTCCATTTTCCTCTTTATTCAGCATTTACCCGGACACTGGATTAATGTTGCTTGACCCTACAAATATCAACATGCGATTTTATATTTATTGAATCTGGTAACAAGTGGCGGTGACCGGTGATTGGTGAATTGCTAAATTATTAATGGGTGGTGGGCTCTGTTTTTTTTTTCACTTTGCTGGAATAAAAATGTGAAAGACTTGTTACATGCATTTTGCTTTTCAATTTTCTCATTTTGCTTTTCAAAACTCAAAATTCTGGTTCTTTCTTTTTGCCAAAAAGAGAAAAAAAATGTCAATCATCGGAGAGGCAATCCTTACGGCGTCCGTTGAGTTGCTGGTCAATAAGTTAGCTTCAGAGGGGATTCGGTTGTTTGCACGCCAACAGCAAATCCAGGCCGATCTAATGAAGTGGAAGAAGATGCTGGTGATGATCAAGGCGGTGCTTGATGATGCTGAGGAGAAGAAGACGGCTGATCAGTCTGTGAAGTTGTGGCTTGGCGAGCTTCAGAACTTGGCTTATGATGTTGAAGACTTGATGGATGAGTTTCAAACTGAGGCTTTGCGGAGGAAGTTGCTGCTTAGAAATAGAGATCCAGCTGCGTCTCTTGATCAACCCAGTAGCAATCGTACAAGAACAAGTAAGTTTCGGAAGCTCATTCCTACTTGCTGCACCACTTTTACTCCACAATCGATTCAGTTCGATTACGCCATGATGTCCAAAATCAAAGAGATCAACGAAAGATTTCAAGCTATTGTAACACAGAAAGACTCGCTGGGTTTGAACGTAAGTTCAGCTGGGAGATCCAAAAAATCCAGTCAAAGGCTACCCACAACCTCTTTGGTGAATAAAACCGAAGTATATGGCAGAGAAAAAGAAAAGAAGCAGGTTATTGAATTGTTGTTGAGGGATGATTTAAGAAATGATGGTGGATTCTCTGTTGTACCTATTGTAGGTATGGGTGGGCTGGGCAAAACCACTCTTGCTCGCCATGTCTATAATGATGATCGAGTGCAGGATCATTTTGATCTCAAGACATGGACTTGTGTGTCTGATGATTTCGATGTTATCAGGCTAACGAAAGCAATCTTGACATCGATTGTTGCTGGCCAAAATGTGGATAATCACGACTTAAATAAGCTTCAAGTGGAGCTAAATAAGCAACTATCTGGAAAGAAATTTTTACTTGTTTTAGATGACGTTTGGAACGAGAATTACAATTATTGGGTTGAATTCAGCCGTCCATTTGAAGCTGGTGCACAGGGAAGTAAGATTATCGTCACTACTCGCAATCACGAGGTTGCAGAAATCATGGGGACTGTTCCACCTCATCCATTAAAAGAATTGTCAGATAATGATTGTCTAGCTATATTCGCTCAACATTCTCTGGGGCCATGTGAGTTATTGGACGAAATTGGCAAGAAGATAGTGAGCAAATGCAGTGGCTTGCCCTTGGCTGCACAAACACTTGGAGGACTTTTACGTGGAAAACATGACAGACGTGTATGGGAAGGTGTGCTCAGTAGCAAGATATGGGAATTACCAGAAGAGAGATGTGGCATTATACCAGCCCTGGCAGTGAGCTATTATTATCTTCCTCCACTTTTGAGACAATGCTTTGCATACTGCTCATTGTTACCAAAGGATTATGAATTTGAAGAGGAGGAGATAATTTTATTATGGTGTGCCTCGGGTTTCTTGGATCACAAAGAGAGTGAGAATCCTAGTGAAGATTTAGGTCGTGATTTCTTTAAAGAGCTGTATTCAAGATCTTTTTTCCAGCAATCAAGCAACAATACATCACGATTTGTGATGCACGATCTTATCAACGACCTTGCTAAATGGGCTGCAGGGGAAATACACTTTACAATGGAGAATACCTCGGAGGTTAACAAGCAGCAAACTTTTTCCAAAAATCTTCGTCATCTATCATACATTGGTGGAGCATGTGATGGCGTTAAAAGGTTTGGGAACTTGGTTGATATCCAACACTTGCGAACTTTTTTACCAGTAATGTTGTCAAATAGTTCGCCTGGATACTTGGCTCGTAGCATTCTTCCTAAGTTGCTCAAACTCCAACGCTTGAGGGTCTTCTCTTTATGTGGATATCACATCTCCAAGCTACCAGATTCTATTGGTGATTTGAGGTATTTAAGGTACCTGAACCTGTCTGGAACTTGTATTAGAACATTGCCGGAATCAGTCAACAAGCTTTACAATTTGCACACACTTCTTTTGGATGATTGTCATCAACTAAAGAAGCTGTGTGCAGACATGGAAGACCTCATCAGATTGCATCATCTAAAAAATTCAAATACACATTCATTGGAGGAAATGCCACTAGGAATTGGTAAGCTGACTTGTCTTCAGACGTTGTGTAATTTTGTTGTGGGAAAAGACAGTGGTTCCAGGTTACGAGAGCTAAAGTCGTTGATGCATCTTAAGGGGACACTTAACATTTTAAATTTGGAGAATGTAAAACACATTGTTGATGCCGAGGAGGCTCAATTGGATAGAAAGGAGGATCTTAAAGAATTATGGCTTCGATGGACTCGCAGTACTAATGGTGCAGCTTCAAGGGAGGCAGAAGCTGAAGAGGGCGTGCTTGACATGCTAAAACCTCATAAAAATCTGAAGCGTTTTTGTATAAGGGGCTATGGAGGCACAAAATTTCCAACTTGGTTAGGAGATTCCTCATTCTCAAATTTAGTGGCCCTAAAATTTGAAGATTGCGGCATGTGTACTACCTTACCATCAGTCGGGCAACTACCCTCTTTAAAGCATCTTACAGTGCGTAGAATGAGTAGAGTAAAGCGATTGGGTTCAGAGTTCTATGGGAATGATTCTCCAGTTCCTTTTCGATGCTTGGAGACTCTTCGTTTTGAAAACATCCCAGAATGGGAAGACTGGATTCCTCATGGATCCAGTCAAGGAGTTGAAGGGTTTCCTAAATTGAGAGAGCTTCACATTTTAAGATGTTCTAAACTGAAAGGAACATTTCCAGAGCACCTTCCTGTATTGGAGATGCTTTTTATTCAAGGATGTGAAGAATTGCCAGTTTCAGTTACGAGTCTTCCAGCTCTTTGCAAATTGGAAATCGGTGGATGTAAAAAGGTTGTGTGGAGAAGTGCAAATGATCATATCGGGTCACAGAATTCAGGGGTTTGTAGAGAGGCATCAAACCAAGTGTTTCTCGCAGGGCCATTGAAGACGCGACTACCAAAATTGGAAGAATTGGAGATAAACAATATCGAAGAGCAATCATATATCTGGAAGAGTCATAACGGATTACTGCAAGACATTTGCTTTCTCAAAAGACTGACGATTGGATGGTGTCCCAAACTTCAATCCTTGGTGACGGAGGAAGAGAAAGACCAACAACAGCAGCTCTGCGAGTTGTCATGCAGACTTGAATATCTAGGATTGAGTCATTGCGAAGGCCTTGTGAAGCTGCCACAATCATCGCTCAGCCTTAGTTCCTTGAGGAAGATAGAAATCAGAAACTGCAGTTCCCTTGTTTCCTTTCCTGAGGTTGCTCTGCCTTCCAAGTTGAGGGAAATTAGGATTGACGGTTGTGATGCACTGAAATCGTTACCAGAGGCATGGATGTGCGACAACAATTCGTCTCTTGAGATCTTGTGTATTTTGCATTGCCAATTGTTGACATATATTGCTGGAGTCCAGCTACCACCGAGCCTTAAGAGGTTGGATATCTACGGTTGCAGTAATATAAGGACTTTGACAGTGGAAGAGGGCATCCAGAGTAGCAGCAGCAGAAGAAAGTACACCTCATCTCTTCTTGAGGACTTGCTTGTTTTCAATTGTCCATCTCTGACATGTATATTTTCAAAAAACGAGTTACCTACCAAGCTTGAGTCCCTTGAAGTTGGCAATCTACCTCTGTCACTTAAGTTCCTTGAAGTTAATAGTTGTTCAAAGCTGGAGTCAATAGCAGAAAGGTTGGACAACAACACATCTCTTGAAAGAATCCGCATTTATTTTTGTGAAAATCTGAAAATCTTACCGAGTGGTTTACATAATCTCCGCCAGCTTCGAGAGATAAGGATATCGCTTTGCTCAAAGCTGGAGTCAATAGCAGAAAGGTTGGATAACAATACATCTCTTGAAAAAATTGACACTTCTGATTGTGAAAATCTGAAATTTTTACCGAGTGGTTTACATAATCTCCACCAGCTTCGAGAGATTATTTTATTTAGATGCGGAAATCTGGTGTCCTTTCCGGAAGGGGGATTGCCTTGTGCGAAACTCACGAGGCTGGAGATATCTTATTGTAAGAGACTACAGGCCTTACCCAAGGGATTGCACAATCTCACATCTCTTCAAGAATTAAGAATAATAGGAGGTGGGCTTCCAAGCCTTGAAGCAAATGGCCTTCCCACTAACCTTCGTTCACTGGAGATCGATGGCAATATGGAGATTTGGAAGTCAATGATTGAGTGGGGTCGGGGATTTCACAGATTCTCCTCTCTGCAACGACTTGCAATCAGAGGATGTGATGACGACATGGTGTCATTTCCACCAGAGCCACAGGACATAAGATTGGGGAACGCGCTTCCTCTTCCTGCCTCTCTAACATCTCTGGGGATTTCTAGATTTCCAAATTTGGAATGCCTATCTTCTTCAATTGTTGATCCTCAAAACCTCACTGAATTGATAATTGAGGATTGTCCCAAGCTCAAATACTTTCCGGAGAAGGGCCTGCCTTCCTCACTTTTACGATTACGGATTGAGCGATGTCCGTTGATAGGAGAGAAGTGCAGAAAGGATGGAGGACAATATCGGGACTTGCTAACCCATATACCTTATGTATGGGGCTTTGAGGTTTCCATGACTTAAATATTTTATTATTAGTAATTTTTTAAAAAAATTGGGTGTGTGTGTTATGTAATTTCATATCTCAATTGAAAACTATTTTAAATTAATATCGTTCGGTGTCGGTGATTAATGGGCTTTTGAAATAAAAAGAAAAATTGTGACTAGAACAATGGGCTCGCATTATTTAGCAGAGGAAGAATCTATTAATTAATGAATTAATTAATTTCTTATGCCTATCTCATTCTCAGACGTTGAAATAAACTTCGGTTTCTTTTATTTCTTCCTTCCGTTGTACGGTTATATATGCATAATATTTCTCTTCATTAGACTTCGGCAAAAATTGTTAATGTTCTTCTTAGTAATTAATTAGTATGTTAGTATTTTTCTTTTGTTGTGTTTGTATACCGACAATGCTAATAAATATCAATTGACCAAGTAAATTATATTTGGTTAATTAATACTAAACCGACCATAATTTGTCAAAAATACTTTATTACATAATCTTCGTACATATACATCGTCATCAAATCCCATAACAACAAAAACATAAAATCAAAAGAAAACAAGAACATGTCATACAATAAAGCCAATAAAATATCAAAAATGAAAAGAATATTATAACGCCAAGTATTGTATTTCTCTAATTACATTTCGGCTTTAGTGGCCTTACCTTAAAATCTTCACCAGAACAATCTGCCTCATCAGCAATTATGATATAATGTTCTTTTAATGCTATTGTTCAGCAAAGTGGTTTTTTGAGTGCTAATTAAACACACGAGGGCTGGCCCGTATTACAAAATTATTTGTAATCTTTAATTTCATTGTTATAAATAAAATTTTATCAGTTACTGAATATTTGAATTCATCAAAACTGTTACAATTGCAATGGATGTTCAAATTTTCTGAATATTTTGACAAAAAAATGAATATTCTTATGAATTGGAGTGGAATAAACTTTTTTCCTCTTAAAATGCACAATAAATGCCAAAGAAAAAAGATTTTTTTTAACTTTTATTAACAATAAACCAAGCATCTTAATGCCTATATTAATGAATTAATTTCTTATTAAGTGTGAATGCGCAATGCATAATGGCTATCTCTTTCTCAGCTGTTGAAATTAACTTCATTTTGCTATACGGTTTCATATATATATATAATTCTTGTTAAACACTGGAATGGTTGATGAAATGGATTCCTAAACATGAATTTGCATTATGTTACCTAAAATAGGTTCATGTTGTCCTTGACATTAGGTACAAAATTAAGATACCAACACGAACACAAAAGGAAATATGACAAAAGTACTCCCAAGATTAACATCATCTAAATCTTGGATATTAAACATCGTATCCATATCAACAATCTCAAACTAACTAAAAGGATTATGATACCCATTAGATAGAAATTCACATTACAGTTTATCCAGCAACTAACAGAGAGAACCACTTAGGAGTCGGGATTTCTCCAGTATTAAGTGAGGAAAGAATATTCAGATTGTGTCCTACAATTGCATCAAAAGACAAAAACTCCTGAAAGATTTCTGAATGCACATATCAGTAAGCTTCTGATTACAATATCAATGTATAAAAAAAAAACGGGATTTCTCTAGTATTAAGTGAGGAAAGAATATTTAGATTGTGTCCAACAATTGCATCAAAAGACAAAAACTCCTGAAAGATTTCTGAATGCACATATCAGTAAGCTTTTGATTACAATATCAATGTATCAAAAAAAAAACAACTAAAGAGAGAAAGGCCATAAAAACATAGTACATTGTTTGTCACATAAAAATAGTACATAGCTCATTCATAGCTCTTATGTTCGCATATAACTCACTATTAGCTAAGGCGTTGTCTGGTCATAATTGACGTAAGATCTCAATAGCACCACAATACACAATTTGATAAATAGTTGCTTGATCGGGAAGTCTAATTTGTACTTATAATAAGATATTTTCATAAGACTTCGTTAAAGATTGTTTTGTAATTAATTTCACACAACACAACTCTACAGAAAATTAACTAAAACTAAATGAAGTATCCAGGTTGTAATTAGCGGTTGATTAAAGGAAAAAAAAGAAACAAATGAATTTGTAAGGGGTACTGCAATACGTATATGAATTTGTTAAGAGTTCTTTATCATGATAAAATTCAATTTTATGTCCTTCCTATTTTCTCTACAAAGACTTGCAATATAGACCACATGTTTGTTATGAGATTTATTGGAGTGAATTGTTGTTTTTGTGATTATCAAATAATATACTTGAGAACTAATTATTTTTGAATTTATTTTTAGTGTATGAGAGTTTGAGGTTTATTAGGGGCATATGCTCATTAATGGTTGGTTTGCGAAGTGAACTGACAAGGGCAATTTATCAAAAGTACTTTATTTCGTCATCTTCATGCATGTAGTGATGTATACTATCTCTAAATCCCATAACAACAAAAACAGATGTAGGTGGGAAAAATAGTTGATCCGACCCGACCCAAAAAATTTGGGTTCGGATGATCAAGTTGTGAATAAAATCCGATCGGATAAAATTTTTGAAACCCGATCAGGCTGTGATCGGTTCGGGTCAAAACTAATCCGATCCGAAAACCCGATTGAGTTGCTTAAAAAAATAAAACCTAAATGGCTAAACAGAACAGATACGAACACCATGGCTCACACCAACACTCTTCGTGTTCCAAGCAAACACCACAGCTTCACTTTAGAAAAAAGAAGATAAAAGCAAATCACAAAAATGAAGTTTAGGAGTGGCACTTTGTTCACTCTCTTCTTTCTCACAACGACACAATTCACGCAAACAACTACAAGCAACAACAGATCTACTTTTCCGATTTGTTTCTCTTCTTTGCCTCAACATTAGCACAACACTGACAGCAGCGGGCCAGCGGCAGCACACCACTTGACCTCGGATCTGTTTTCTGGTAGCCACCGACGAAACCCGTGAAGCCATCGATGAAACCCGTTGCCGCTTGATCCATCGGTTTCCGCTTGACCCGCGCGAAGCGATCCATGGTTGTTCTTCCAACGAGACCAAGACTGAGATTCACACACCAAGTCCTCCAAGCTCACAACTTTTTCAATTCTTATTCAGTTTATATATGTATTTTTTTTATGATAGTCACTAGAGGAAAGTGGAAATGGACTAAAATGAATTAATTGCATAAAAGTGATCTTGTAATTATTAAATAATTATTAAACAACCCCAAAATTAACAAAAATGACTCTTTTTTGTCCTTAACCCAAATTGACCCGAAATTGATCCGAATTTTAGATCTGATCCGATCCGACCTGAATACAACCCGATCCGACCCGATCTGATCTAAAATTCGGGTTGAGTTCAGATGAGTTTCTCTCCAACTCGATGAACTCGAAATCTGATTGGGTTAACCTGAACCCGATTTTGCCCACCCCTAAAAACATAAAATCAAAAGAGAAACAGCATCCCGCAATGCCAAAAAAAATCGGAAACAAAAATCAAACAAAGCAAATCAAAAGCATTTGCTTGTGATGCCATGATCAAGAATGTTGCTGCCATAACAAGAAATGGCATTGCAAGAACGCAGAATGCCATGTGTAAGAATGAGAAGAACATTGCAGTTAGACATAATTTAATGGGCTATTAATGCACTTTGTTCTTGTATTTTTCTAAGTTTGAATATTAATAAAATTCAAAGTTGATATTCAATGGATAAGGTTTCTCATCCCTAAAATTTTATTTAAAGAAAAAAAATATAAGAGAAAGGAATACAAACTGTAGGACCATTGCAAAGATCCTAGAGTAAGAGGAAATTTTGTAATTAGCTTGGCGTTGTTTACAAAGTAACTTCAATAACTAAAAGGAAAAATAAAATAAAATAAAGCACAACATGTGCCATCAGTGAAATTAGTTTTTATTCTTTGTTAAAGTGGAATCTATTTGGTAATTAGACACGTGCTGATATGTAGTAGCTAACATTCTATAGTAGTAGTAATAGCAGACTGTGCGTCTTTTCAAAAAAAAAGACGACATTCTTTTTTGAAATAATATGTGTATAATGGTAAATATCTACTATGTTTTCTTCTGTTTATCGGGAAATTTATAAAATTAGCCATTAAAATTTTGCATTTTTCAACTTTGGCCACCCAAACTTTTTTCAATCAAAATTAGCCAAACATTAATTTTGAAGACCAAACAACCCCTCTCATTCTCACCCTCCTCTCTCCCCCAAATCCTCCCCATCTCACCGAAATCTTCTCACCGGAATCACTTATCTATTGTCGGCGATGTAGAGCAGCACCGAAGTCCATCATTGGCGGTTGAGATCACCTCTCACGTTCAAAATCATCCAAGATCTCCAAAATCAATTGTAAAAATTCAAAACCCTAGGTGAGTTCTTACTTCTTTTTTTTTATTTGGGTTGTGATTTTGTGGTGTTGTTGTGGTGTTAGGTTGATGTGGTTGTGATGGTTTGATTATGTTGATGTGGTTGTGATGGTTTGATTATTTGCGGTTGTTGAGGGCGATGGTGGGTTGGTGTGTTGCAAGCGGGATGAGAGAGTTGGATGTTATTGATGGGTGTTGGATGGCTGCTGCTGCCCATTGGACAAAATTTACAACAACCATTGCGCGACAGGCAGAACCCATCGCACCAAATTTGGTGCGATGGCCAGGCCATCGCGCGAGACTTGCACGCGATAGGCTGTGTTTTTGTGCGATGGGCAGGCCGTCGCACAAAAACTTGTACGACGAGCAATCGTCGCACAAAAATACAGAGCATTGCTTTTGCGCGATAATAGCACAGGCTCTGTATTTTTGTGCGACGGGCAAGTTTTTGTGCAATTGAATGAGCGTCGCACAAAAAAATAGTGCTTGTGTACAGAATATTGAATTTTTTTTGTTTGATTATATGTCCGTCGCATAAAATTATATGCGATGGGATGCCCGTCACACAAAAACATAGATCTTTCTGTGGATTATTTGTGTTTATTTGTATTTTGTCATAAAGTTTATTTTAAATTTTTATTATAATAATTTTGTAAAATTTTATAACAAATAGAAATTTGATTTTGTTTTAGTTACATGGCAAAAAATAAATTGGCTAAATGTAATCCGCCCGCACCGAGGAAGGGTCTAGGTGTGATGAAGTTAGGGTTTGACGGACGAGAAGAAATCATGTCCAAACGTTTCACAGATGTCGATATAGTGCGTTTTGCTACACAATTTATGATAGTTTTTTTAATACTTTAAATATAACAAAAACAATTAACTTACATTAATTTATTTATGTAGGTATTCATTCCTGTGAATTTTGGTGGTGATCATTGGATAGTAGCTTGAGTGGACATTCGCAAGAAAAATGTGTGGATTTATGACATTGACCCTGAGGCGCGTGCCGCAGATGCTGATATTCCGTCCTCTTCTGAGCCACCACCTGCGCCTGAGCCCTCAGCTGTTCCGGCGTCATCAGCTGCGCCCGAGCAGCCTTCTGATGTTCCCGATGAGCCAGCTGCCTCTATGCCACCTCCAGCTTCAGCTCAGCCAGCTGCTCCTGACCATATGCAGCAGCTGATTCTTGATCGGTTGGACACCCTCTCTCGAGATCACCAGCAGATGCGATCTGATTTTGACACATTCCAGCGAGACCACCAGCAGCTGCGATCTGACTTTGACACATTCCAGCGGCAGAGCATCGATCATCAGCTTGAGATTATCCATGCTCAGCGCATCATTCTTGGGTACTTTGGCTATGATCCAGGGAGCTCATCTTCTCCTCCTCCTCCACCACCTCATTAGTTTCTGGATTATGTTCTCGCACATATAGTTCATGTTTTGACTGTTTGCATTTTGACATGTATATTTTCATTGCTCTATGCTATTTATGGATTTTGATGCCATAGTTTTATGCTTATTCTTGATCTTAGATGCCTTGATTGATTGAGATTGATAAACTTTGTGGATTTTGATTATTGAAGTGCTTGGTTTGCTTATGGTGTTGTTGGGTTGGTGATGGAGTTGATCATTATGACATTTTGGAAGTGTTTTTCTCTCTTGTGTATAGTTGGTTTTACTCATTTTTAAGGGGAAACTCTGTCCAAATTTTTGCTCACCAAAAACCGACTTTGCATTTCTTCCTTTTCTCTCCTTTCTTTTTGATGATGAAAGGGGAGATAATTTGGGAACCTCAGATTGATTTTTGAAAATGTTTAGAATGAACTTGAAATGATGCATTTGAAAATGTTTTATAAATGGGAAGATTTTATAATGATGTTTTCTAAAAATGCTAACTTGAGCAAAAATCTTTTTATTGACCATTTCTTAATTTGGCCATACATTAAGGGGGAGCATATATTGAGGGGGAGCCAAATTTTGAACAAAGTTTGTCATCATCCAAAAGGGAGAGATTGTTAACATGAATATGTTAATAATATTGATTTTGATAATAACAAACTTTAAAAGATTTTTGATAAAAATATTGGAGTTATTTCTCAACAAATGAAAGTCATAAAAACTGCTCCATTCATACTTATAAAAGATGTTTTTAAATTGGAAAAAGATTCTTTGCAAAATCTGGTTTAAAATGTGTTTCTGGGAATAAACGGTGAACCGGTTATTTCTAAACGGTTAACCGATTACAACCAGAGAGCAAAGGTTTGCCTAGGCTCTACTCGTTAGTAAAGAACGGAAAATGGCAAGGTTACTGGAAACTAACGGTGAAGCGTTTAGTACAAACGGTTAACCGATTAAGACCAGAGAGCAAAAGTTTGCTAAGCTCTAACCGTTAGTGAAGAACGGAAAATAGCAAGGTTATTGGAAACTAACGGTGAACCGTTTACTACAAACGGTTAACCGATAACCTCCAGAGAGTCATTTCACAGAAGGCCTTAGCCGTTTACTTAAACAGATAACCATTGTTCCTTTTTGCAGGTTACTGAACACTAACGGTGAACCGTTTATTTACAAACGGTTAACCGATAACATCCAGAGAGTCGCTTCACGCAAAGCCTTAGCCGTTTACTTGAAACGGATAACGGATATTCATTTTGCAGGTCTCTGGACGTTAACGGCGAAAGGGTAACCTTAACGGCAAACCGTTTATTTGAAATCTGGTCCAACGGTAACATTGACTAGCACAAACGGTTAACCGTTAACCAATAAACGGTGAATCGTTTTCTGGCCGACAGTGCATAACGGCTAGTTTTTTAGCTCTACTTATAAATAAGCTCATTCAAATTCAAAGAAGACTGATCACAACACAACCATTGAGCATATACTCGAGTTTGCAATCTTCACAAGAGCTAGAAACATAGTTTCACTTCATCTATTCACACTTTGAGCTTTGATTTGTAATCCTAAATATAGTGTGAGAGAAAAACAATTGTAATCTTTCATTTTGAGGGATTGTGAGTGTTGGGATACACTTGGGTTAAGAGATTGGGGATAATCTCTTGTCATAATTTAGGCCAAATTCATCCTTTTTTTGTGTATAATATACTGTTTCAAAGTTTGTAACAAAATGAATCAAACCCACATTTTTTTTTCGAGTCTGTCCTATGACCAAACAAAATATTTGCCTTAAATTATGTATGACAAGCAACTGGTATGACAGTTTTAGCAAAATTAATATAAAATGTGGTATATGCACTTTATACTATTTGTAGTGTGTAACCACATTTGTTATGTTTTTTTAATATTTTTTAGGTTTAATGGATTTAGTTGTGCTTCAATTGTGTTACGACGATTGGTGGAAGACGTTGGCTCTGGGTGACGGCCAGATGATGGTGCTTCTATTGGTGGGTTAACCTTGATTTCTTGAATTTCCTCCGGAACCTCCCAATCTACCATGTCGCCAACGGGCTCTACTGGTTGTGCATCCGTAATTTACCACATTAGAGGCCATATGTAACACAACCTTAACTGTTTCATCGTTAAATATGTCCATAGGCAGTGAACATGTACGATACACTGTATTATTAGACCTCAAAATTGTCTTCATGGTGATATTGTATTCATTACAATTTATCTGTAACACATCATAAACTCTTGCTAGAAACTGATCAAATGTACAATCTTTCCGAATTAGAAAAGATGTATTATTGCCATTCACGTACTCTATACGCCCATCTGCCAACGTCTTCCACCAATCATCGTAACACAATTGAAGCACAACTAAATCCATTAAACCTAAAAAATATTAAAAAAAACATAACAAATGTGGTTACACACTACAAATAGTATAAAGTGCATATACGACATTTTATATTAATTTTGCTAAAACTGTCATACCAGTTGCTTGTCATACATAATTTAAGGCAAATATTCTGTTTGGTCATAGGAGAGACTCGAAAAAAAATGTGGGTTTGATTCATTTTGTTGCAAACTTTGAAACAGTATATTATACACAAAAAAAGGATGAATTTGGCCTAAATTATGACTTCCAGAAAATAGCCTAACTTTTGTGGAATCTGATTTTTTGTGCGACAGATTAATTTGGTGAGATGAGAACCTATCGCACAAAATTTCAGATTGTGTAATCTGATTTTTTGTGCGACACTTGCTTGTCGCACAAAAATTTCGAATTTTCACGAATTGGTTAGCATCCATAACAACATATTGCCGCCAACACAGTCCGACAATACATGAAGACCACCAACAACCACCACCACCAACAACATCACAACAACACACAACCACAACACAACACAAGAACAATATAAAGCATGTGTTTGAAATTGTTAACCTAGGGTTTTTGAACTTCAACCATTGATCTTGGAGATCTTGATTGCTACTAGACTTGATTTTGGTGGAATTGGTATTGTTGAATGTGATTCCGGTGAGATTATCGCCGATGATAGTCTCTAATTTGGCTCTCTATGATGTTGGCGTTTGGTGAGAAGTTTGGGTGAGTTACAAGTTTTGGTGAGCTTTGGGTTAGATTGATAGGGCTATTGTGGTCCAAAAGTTTGTTGTTTGGCTAATTTTGATATAAAAAAACTTGTGTGGTTAGTTTTATAATTACCTAAAGTATTATGGCTAATTTGATAAATTTTCCCGTTTATTTGCTCTGCCAACTTGTAGGTCTTCATTATTTTTCTATTTTCCCAGCCTTTTTAAAATCTCAAGCTTGTCAAATATTTTTGCAATTACTTTGTAAAAATTAGAAGTTCATGTTTCCTTCACTTGCGTTGCTTTCAATTACTTAGCCTTCACAAACTAAACCAAACAAAAAAATTTCCTTTAGCAAATCTCTTTCAAAACATTCCTATTTTACTATAAGACTCTCTTAATATATGAATTAATAATTACATAATTCAAAACTAAATTTATATTATGTATTTGTGGCCTTTATAAAATATGTTGATGTTCTTGTAATTGATTTTGACTTATTTCAAACTACTTATAAAATATCCAATCTACTTAGTGGCCAATAGTACATAAAATAGACATAAAAATGGATGGTCGTATAATTCCCCATGACCTACAGCAAAATTAAATAAGGAACTCCATTACCATCAATTCTACGTTTTATCATGCATTTTATATATACTATTAATTATTTGAGCTTATAAACTAAGAATCAAAACATAGATTATTTTCCAGCTACTGTTTTTCACTTCAGATTTGTGACTGATTTTCAAGTTCATCTTTTAGGCAAATGACATCCCAATATACATATGTGACCCAACTACTTAGTGGCCAATAGTACATAAAATAGACATAAAATGGATGGCCATCTGATTCCCCATGACCTATAGCAAAATTAAATAAGCAACTCCAATACCATCAATTCTGCGCTTTAATTTCAAGTTGGAAAATAGTGAAACTAGAGGCTCAGTTGATTTAATTTTGAATATATTAAATAACGTAAAAATAGAACCAGCATGGTCGCTAGACACAGTTTAACTGGTGCTGTGAAGGCTCTTTGTTTCTGCAGTTTTCTAAGTTTGAATAATAATAAAATTCAAAGCTGGTATTCAATGGGTAAGGTTTCTCATGGCTGAAATTTTGTTTAAAGAAAAAACTAGTCCCACATAAAGGAATACAAATAGTAGGACCATTCAAAAGATCCTAGAGCAAGAGGAAATTTTGTAATCAGCTTGGAGCAGTTTGCAAGGCAACTTCAATAACAAAAAGAAAATAAAATAAAAGAAAGCACAGCAACAGGGGTAACAATGAAATTAGCTTTTATTCTTTGTTAAAGTGGAATTTATTTGATAATTAGACTCGTGCATATGTAATAGGTAACATGCTATAGTAGTAATAGGAGACCGTGCTTCTTCTTTGTCTTAAAAAAAATCGTAACATTCGATTTTTGAAAAATAAAAAATAAAAAATATATGTATAATGGTAAATAAAAAATATATGTCTTCATTATTTGTCTATTGTCCTAATATTTTTAGCATTTTAGCAATTACTTTTTCAAAATCGGAAGTTTGTATTTCCTTCAAGTGTGTTGCTTCCAATTACTTAAGCCTTCACAAACTAAACCAAGCAAAAGTTGTTCCCTAAGCAAATCTCTTTTTAAAAAAATAATTTCTTTTCTATTGGACTCTTTTACTATACAAATTCATAATTTCCTAATTTGAAACTAAATTTATATTATATGTTTTTATAACTTTTGCAGAATATGTTCTTATTATTGTTCTTGTAATTGATTTTGATATATCTCATCTCTAATATTGTTTGTATACAGAATCAAATCATTTTTCAACATTCTCTAGAGTCTTAGATCAGAATTAATTCAACTTATGTTTAATATGTAGTTACAAATTGGTTAGTGAAGTGATAAAATAAACTCAAAGCATTGCATATATATCTCTTTTAATTGTCAAACTATTTTCTTCCAAACAATGTTAAATTTTTATAGCATCATTTTATTGTCAAATATCTTTCAGTAAATACATATTTCATTATTACATGATCAACATTTGTTCTCTATCAATTCTCATCACACGCCACATCAATATCATTCCTTATTATTCTTTCTTTCTATTTTAAACCAACTCAAATCAATTATATCTTCTTTATGAAATTTTATAAATTATGAAATCAATGTTTTTAATCTCATATCATCATGGTGATGGTACCATCCATGCCAGTAGCATTAATGTAGACATGTAGGAATGTTTTCTCTATTGTCGTGGCTATTGCACGAAGAATTAAATTGATTAGTTATTTCCTTTGTTCTGTTTATTTGGTCTACTTAACTTGTAGTGTGAGCTATTGGATACCTGGCTGTTGAGGTGTTTTCTAAAAAGAAGTTTATAGTATGTGGACTAACATTTTATTGATTTTAATTTTGCCACGTTTAGATAAACAAGTGCTAGTTGTTAGATGGTATGATGACTAATTATAACTACCATCATTTCATCTTTGATAGAAAAATGAAATATAAGGAAATGGTTTACAATAGTTTTGGTCCATGGGGGCTTGTAATAAAAAAGAAAATATATACTACGCCATCACTACTAATTATAGAGACTTCAGAAGTATCAAAATCATAAGCAAACAGTTGCATATGACACATCAATGGTTGGAGATTCGATTCTAAACTTCCGCTCTTAATTTTTATGGGCATGTTATGTTTGTAGCTGGAAATCATACTTAACTATGGTTACATTTGGTATTAGAGCATGTTATACCTCTGTCTTGATGTGTTTCAGTTATTTGTGATACATGCCAAAAAAATTCCCGAAATTTTTTTTCATAAACTTAAAGTCATTTTTACATGTTGTTGTGATTATAACCATTGTAAATCATTAGGAAATGGATTCCTAACAGTTTTGGAGTTTGAAACATTTAATTTGGAGTTGGTAAATCATAAATAGAGTCCGGTCTGTAATACGAGTCATTCGGGTTGAATATGAAGCAGCATAGACCCGGCTGGAGGTTGAAGATGAATATGGATGACATGTCATTTAATAGAGATGATGTAAACGCCATGTTGTATTGTCATATGCATTAATACATTATGTCGTTTGTGAAATTCTAGTTATGCAACCCAAGAGGGGGTGAATTAGGATTCTGAAAATTATTCAATTCTAAAACAAAATATCATGTAAATCTAAAACAAATTTAAAGGAGTAACAATTAAAGCAATCACAATATAAAAAGATAAGGGAATAGAGATTCAAACACGAAAATTTTTACGTGATTCGGCCAACCTCGCCTACGTCCACGCCTCCAAGCTTTCCAGGCTTGAGGATTTCACTAAGCAAGCCTCCAAGGCTTCAAATGCTTACACTTGACTTCCAAGGTGTCAATGAACTTTTACAACAAAAGATTATTCCCAATCTCTTAACCCAAGTGTATCCCAACACTTACAATCACTCAAAGTAAAAGATTACAAATCAATGCCCAATGTGTGAATAGATGAAACAAGAATGTGTTAAAAGCTCTATTAAGATTGTAGTCTCGAATATAAGCTCAATGGTTGTGTTGTGATCAATTTTCTTTGAATTTGAATGAGCTTATTTTTATTTGGAGCTGAAAAACTAGCCGTTACAAAATGTCGGCCCGAAAACGGTTAACCGTTAACTATTAACGGTTAATTGTTTAGGCTGGTCAAAAGTTACCGTTAGGCTAAATTTCAAATAAACGGTTTCTCGTTTAGGCTTATCCTTTCACCGTTAAATTCCAGAGACCTGCAAAAAAATTTGGTTTAACCGTTCTTACTAAACGGTTTAAGGTTAGCAATCTGAAAATAATTGGTTAACCGTTTTTAGTAAACGGTTCATTGTTATGTTCCAGAATCATCATTTTAACAATACTTTGCAGAACATGCTTTCTGGAAATTATCGGTTAGCCGTTTTAAATAAACGATTAGCTGTTTGCTAAGGTGGTTGCTACAGTGAAATTATTTTCTATATTTACAGTTTGACCCCAAAACTTTATAAAACTGTAATATGACCCAAAACGTTATGAAAGTTTACAAATAGATCCAATTTCAAATTTCCAAATCATGCTTTGTTAATCTTAAAACTTTTTGAAATTATGATATAGCTCAAAATGCTATGACACTTTTCAAATAAGTGCTTCTCCAAAATTTCAAGCAATACTTGTTGATTTCAAAGGTTTCAAAACTCTTTCAATTAAATCATTACTTGAAAAACAACTAATTTCATAAAATCATTTTTCCACTAAATATAAAACCTTTATAATGTAAAAGTAATGATTTATTTACAATGTATAAAAAATAATTTGAGCTTAAAAGATTAATCATTCTTAATCTTGTTTGTTATCATCAAAATCAACATTATGAAAACATATATGTTAACAATCTCCCCCTTTTTGATGATGACAAACATTTCATGTATTTAAAGAATGATTCCACAAATTGCTCCCCCTAAATATAATCTTCTCTTACAATTTTCCTAAATTAACAAATTTAAATACATGTATTCTGAAAACATATATGTTAACAATCTCCTCCTTTTTAATGATGACAAACATTTCATATATTTAAAGAATGATTCCACAAATTGCTCCCCTAAATATAATCTTCTCTTACAATTTTTCTAAATTAACAAATTTAAATACATGTATTCTTCTCCCTCTTATCATCAAAAAGAAAACTTAGTGGAAAAGGAAAAGAATAACAAATTTGTTACCCATCTTGTCCGAGTAGAAATTGGGATAGATACTCCCCCTAACAACAACCATCACCTCAAATACAAGTTTAGTAATATTACTCCCAAATTATTATAAATTATGAAACACACCATGTAATCAAATCATCATCATAATCACATATTAATCATCAAAACAATATTCAAAAGTCCATATTATTCTCCTCTTTTCGATAACATCAAAAATGATATATTACTTTGTCTCCCCCTTTGGACAACAAAAAAGTTCAAAATGCATATTATCCAAAATCATATTATATGCTCCCCTAAATATATGGCCAATTTAAAATTTTAACCAAAATGATTTTATCCAAAATTATATCATATTTATCTCCCTCTTCATCATAAAAAAGAAAAGATAGATAGATGCAATCGAAACAAGATCATAAAAAATAATTCGATGAAGATATTAACCATTTTGTGTGAGCAAAAATTTCAACAGAGTCTCCCCTTAAAAATGAACAAATCCTCAAATTCACAACATGGTTAAAAACACTTCCATATAAGTTCAAACAATTATAACAAACCAACAACTCCATCAATTCATCAAGCAGCGCACATATAATCATCAATCATCAAAATCATCAAGAAATCAAATCATCCCAAGTTTATGCCGAATTTTTGAAAATTGCTCTTCGCAAAGAGGTTTTGATTTCTTTACCAAATTGGCATGCATATTATCAATTATCCAAGCTTCATAATTACCAATCACATTTTATAAATCAAGACAACTAAACTCATCAAAAATCTAATGTGACATTTCAATATAACTTAAAAAAATCTTATATGCTTAAAATTCTCGAAGTATATGTATTTTTCCCTTTTTCCATATCATTTAAAACAAATAAGACATATTCAACAATACATCAATAAAGTACAAAAATATGCATTCATTCACTAATCATAGATTGCATAAGATCAAAGCTTTATCAAATACAATGTAATCATCAATGCACATTCTTTATCATCAAAACTTAAGTAAAGCATAAGTACATAATGACAATATATAGATTATCAAAATCAACATAACTATTAAAAAAAGTCATCATTATAAGTAAAGAACAAGTGATCAAATTCATAAGAGCAATAAGTCATTTGTACGAATTTTATAAATGATATAACACAATTAATGGCATATGAATTCACACATACATAAGAGATGGACAATGATGATAGACAATTAAGAAAATGAAATCATAGACCATACAATCATCAAAATCAAACAAATCTATCATGATGAGTTGACAACCTATCATCATAAATATATAACCATGCATCATAATAAAGCACTCAATGTTAAACACAATGATAATTCCATCATACAGGCATACTTTCGCAAATTCATTTATCATGATTCATTCAACAAAATTAATATGGCAAGAATTGTTACCAAAACAATTAAATCATCTTGCCTCATCTTTTTCTCCTAGATCATACTCAAGTGATTATCCTCACAAGCTTTCATCAAGGAACTTCTCCACTATTCCTTGATTGTGGTACCTACAAAGAAAATATTCAAGTTGTGCATTTTGGTACCCAAATACTCTTGGGTCCTTGAGTGTTAGATTTGGTTCCTTTTGGAACCCAAATACACTTGACTCCATAATATACATTTCTCTTAATTGGACATCGAAAACTCATATGACCATTTCCATTACAATAATAACAAATAATCTTATGATCACTTGTGGAGGTAGCCTTTACAAAATAATTTTTATAATATTTTTGTGCCAAGTTAGGCTTATACCCCAGTCCTCCTTTCTCAAGCACACATTTTTTAGTGCTTAGTAATTTTTCTAAGTTCTTTTGACCACTTGTAAATTTTAACACAATTTCGTTGAGCTCATTACTCTTTTTCTTAAGCACTTCATTTTCTTTCATCAACTCATCAACATGTAATTTTTCATGCTCATATGAAATACTTTGTTTACCTTTAAATGATGCAATTCTATTATGCAACATTTTATTATCTAACTCTAGTCCTTTAATCTTTCCATTTAATGAATCATTGCATTTTTGTAAAGCATCATTTTCATTTTTCAAGTCATCTACATATGATTCTAGATGCTCATGTGAAGTGATAGGTTTCTCATTTGATAATGCAACTCTATCATGTAATGTTTTATTCTCTAATTCTAGGCATGTAATCTTTGCACTTAGAGATTCATTTTCATTTGTGAGCTTTACCATTTTCTTTTTAAGACATGCATTCTTTTTACCAATTTTTATCCAATTATCATGCAATTCTTTAAAAGCATCATATAATTCATCATAAGTAAAAAGATCATTTACCTCATCAAGTTCATCATCCGATTGATCTCCAATTGCCATGAGAGCTAGATTTGTCATTTCTTGATGCTCTTCATCATCATTTGTTTCCTCATCGCTATCATCCCATGTGGCTACCATTGCTTTCTTCTTGAGCTTGTTGAGAAGAGGGCATTCTATTCTTATATGGTCAGGCTTTTTGCACTCATAACATTTGATTACTTCCTTCTTCTCCTTTCGGTTCTTGAGGTCTCTAAATTTTCTTCACTCACCAAATTTCTTAAAAAGTTTTCTGAACCTCCTAGCCAGCATATCCATCTCCTCCTTATCCAACTCGCTTTCCTCATCACTCTCATGTTTCGAGGCTTTGAGAGCAATGCTTTTCTTCTTCTCCTCATTGCCTCTTTCGGCTGCCATGTCTTCCTCATAAGAAATAAGAGAACCAAGTAAATCATCAATAGGTAAGATATTCAAATCTTTAGCTTTCTCAATGGAAGTCCTTTTTTGTCTCCATTCCTTAGGTAACGACCTAATGATTTTCTTAATTTTCTCGCTATTTGAAAAGGTCTTTCCTAGGGCTCCTAGAGTGTTCACTATGTCCGTAAATCTAATATACATGGAATACACACTCTCATTTTGTTCTATTTGGAACAATTCATATTGCCGAGTGTACCTACTAATTTTATACTCTTTCACTTGATTCATGCCTTCATAAACAACTTCAAGTTTGTGTCAAATTTCATTAGCACTTTCACAACTAGAAACTCTATGAAACTCTTTCTTATCAAGTGCACAAAACAAGGCATTCATGGCTTTGGAGTTAGAGAAGCTTTTCTCTTTTCCAATTCATTCCATTCCCGTGAAGGTTTTGGAATATCTTTGTAACATATGCACTTTGATTTTTCTTAATTAAGTGTATGATTTAATTTTTCCTCTTCGAATCGAGATAAATTGAGCGCGATTAAAAGCTCGAGTGGTCGGATTTTATTTTCGTTACGGGTTCGGTATAAGCTTAATTTGTATTAAGCTTAAGTGAGAAAAAAAAAAGAAGCCGGGTTTTTATATTTGGACGGGTAGACTGTTTTTATTTTGGGAAAGAAGAGAGAGAAAGAGACACAAGAGAGAGAGAGAGAGAGAGAGAGAGTTTGACTCGGTTTGACCAGAAAACCCGACCCGGACCCGCAACTTTGACCCGGACGGATCTCATAATTTCGGCCACCTCACCGGCCGAGCTTGGTACCGATCTGAAGCTTGGAAGCCGGTCGTCATAACCCAGCCGTCCTCATTGCCGGAAAACGACTGGAACGCCGCCATTTGAAGCTCGAAAACCCGCGGCCAAAACCCATTTTCGTCACAGTCGATTTCACCGGATTTTTGGCACACCACCACTCGGATCTTGTTCCTCAGCTTGGCCTCGTCATTTTCCGACCAATCTCGTCACCTGAATCGGCCGGATTGCCGCCGATTAGCACTTGGAAAGCTCACGGTTTTGGGAAGCTCGATCCGCCGCCGGCACCGCGCGCGGGGACTCACACCCACCACCATTGGACTCACGACGGTCGGAACTATCAGACCTAAGCTTCCCGTCATCGTTGACTAAAGTTCGGTCACCGTTGACCGGCAGGGGCAATTCGGTAAATTCATAAAACTTTGGGGCGAATTTGTAATTTGTGAAAATCAGTGGATAATTTGGTAATTTTAGGTTAGGACAGTGAGGTAATTTGAGATTTCGACGGTAATTCGGTAATTTAAATTGTTAAGGACATTTCGATAATTTTACGCTCCGAGGGTAATTTCATAATTTCTAGTATTGTGATTATTCTCGTGATCTGAATTGAGAACAATTTGGTAATTGAAGATTCTGAGGATATTTTGGTAAAATAATGATGTTGAGGGCGTTTTGGTAATTTTGGCATGTAGGGGTATTTTAGTAATTTTGTACATGCGGGAATAGTTATTGTTGATAGATATTCGTTTCGAGAATTATTATGTAAGATTAGTTGTATTTCAAATTACGGAGAATGATTATGTCGTTTCCTTGATTAGGAGGATCCGCGAACGAGAATCAACCAGCGGACGTTGTTGATACCGAGTCTGGACATCGTCACTGTGAGTGGAATATACAAAACCTATTTCCATAGTATATGATGATTTTATGATACAGTGCAGTATGTTTTGCAGTATGTTTTGGTAAATAAGTATTTGATACCTCGATTTAATAATTTCTAGAAAATTGATTTTTATCTGTGTTGAAATTTATTATTATTAAGAATGAGTTTGAATAATCATTTTATTGTCGTTTTTGAGTAAATGCATGATATTAGAATTGAGTGGATTTGAGATATGTTGAAGAAAAAGAAAATGAGATTTCATATGTGATTATATGTTTATGTACATGTGTATAAAATGTTATTTGAGAAATCATTGGACAGTACCCTTTCCCTCAAGATACAGAGAAACAGATAATATGAGATGAATACAGAGATACAGATGAGATGAGATAGAGGCCTTTGGGGCCCGTCTGAACACACATAGAGGCTTTGGGCCGTGTGTTTGGGCGCTTTTGCCTTTTGGGGGCTTATGCATGCAGTATGATGATTACAGAGACACAGATGTTGAGATATATGAGATATGAGATGAGATTTTCCCTATCTATCCATTGTAGCTCCGGGGCATGATGGTTCCCTGATTGCCCGTCCGTCGAGGTTCGGATATGATGAGATCATTCCCTTGGGTACTTGTTTGATGATAGTTTTTGGTATTCAGTATTTGATATGATAAGTATTATGATTCCATCGATTTTCAGTGACTGATTCGAATTAAATATGTTTATATAAGTTCTTATGATATTTTGATGGAATTGATTTGAGAAAGAGTAAATCATTTTTAAATAAATTTATTTTTCGAAAACTAGCATCCACTAACTGAGTTTTATACTCACCCCATTTTTATTATATTATTCCAACAATAGTTAGATTTGAAATTGTGGCCACGTGATGGTGCTAAGAGTCGTAGATTTAATATTTTGATATTTGGAATTTTGTGAATTGTATTTATTTGTTATATTTTGTAATTAAGGAGAACGATTGTATTTTAATATTAGAATGATTTGGTTGATATTTGATATGTTGACTTGAGAAGTTGGTTATGAAGGTTGGATGGATATTATTGGGAGTATTGTTTTGTAAATTGTTGGTTTGGGAATGTTGTATTTATAGGGGAGATTCTGCCGAATTTCTGACAGAATTCTTAGATATTATTATTATTATCGATTCAATTATACGAGTTTAGATAGACTCGCCCTGGGGGTGCGGGGTGGGTCGTTTCAATTGGTATCAGAGCATGGTTATAGATTCTGTAGACTTTATTGTCGTAAATAGAAAAAGTTTGATTGTTATTAAAGTCGGAATGGATATTTGTTAGGCACCATCATGATTCGTCGTAGCAGTAGACGTGGCCGTGGTCGCAGCCGTACTAGATTAGTAGCTGGGTTGACTCTAGGAGATGTACCTGTGGGGGAAAATGATCCCGTAGATGAGGGAATAGTTGAGTCTTCAACGCACAAGGTTGTGCAACATGCACCAGGAAATGCTTCGAATATTGAGCAGTCAATTAATAGATTAGCTCAGATTGTGACTACACTGGTACAGAATCAGACTCATCTGCATGTCGGTCATGCAAATACTATTGAGCGTGTACGAAGTTTAGGGGCAAAGATTTTTAATGGTTCTGGTGATCCACCTGAGGCAGAGTCGTGGCTTATTAAATTAGAACGCATTTTTGATGTGATGAGATGCTCAGAGGAGGATAGACTTTCATTTGCCACTTTCCTACTTGAGGATAGAGCATTGGTGGCAAACAGTAGAGCGTAGATACCAAGGGCATGCTGCGCTTGCATGGGCTATTTTCCGTAAAGAATTCTACGATCATTATTTTTCGGCTGTCTATCAGGATATTAAGCGGAGTGAATTCCTTCGGTTGGTTCAAGGATCCATGACAGTAGAAGAGTATGAGAAGAAATTTTTGGATCTTTCTAGATTTGCCACTTCAGCAGTTGGTGATGAGATGGAGAGATGCAGGCGTTTTGATGAAGGCCTCTGATTTGAGATTCGTACAACTGTGACAGCATCACGGTATACTGAGTTTGCTGAGGTAGTTGAGGCAGCTACGAGAGTAGAGCACAATATCTCTGAGGGACGTAGAGTTCAGGCTCTGAAACAAAAACGTAGCCAGAGTTGGGCAGAGGGTGGCTCGAGCAGCAGACCGCCGAAGAGAGGCTCACATACAAATTACTCTATTGGTGTGCAAAAGAATCAGAGTAGTAGTAGAAGGGGAGATCAGAGACAGGCCGCCAGTTACAGTTCGGCAGAACCATCAGTGGGGAGTAATGTTAGGACTTAGGGACAGTATGACAGGAATAGCGGAGGACACCGTAGGAGTATACAGCAGACCTCTTGCCCTTTGTGTGGTAGGAACCATCAGGGCCAATGCCGTATGGGAGACAATGTGTGTTATTTATGTGGACAACCTGGACATATTAAGAGGTTCTGCCCCACTTTATCTCAGGGTGACAGTTCTGCTCGAGGGACAGCCCCACAGTATCAATCTCATGCTGGACCAGTTCAGAGTCAAAGGGGTATGCAGACAGGGGGTTCTATATCTAGAAGTCAGGCCACTATTCCAAGTCAGAGAAGTCAACCTGGTCGACCTCATACTCAGGCTCGAGTCTTTGCCTTGACTCAGCAGGAGGCTCATGCTACACCAGAAGTTATTATGGGTACATTATCTATCTTTGGCCATGATGCTCATATTCTTATTGATCATGGATCCACACATTCTTTTATTTCTCGTACATTTGTTATGCATATAGAGAGAGAGCTTGAATTGCTAGATTATGGTATAGTTGTTAGTACACCTACTGGAGGGTCACTACTTGCCGAGAGGGTGTATCGAGATTGCATGATTCAATTGGGTGAGCATGAATTTAAGGCGAATTTGATTATTTTAGGCATTCGAGATTTCGATGCCATTTTGGGCATGGATTGGCTTACATCTCACCATGCTACTGTGGATTGTTTCAAAAAAGAAGTTGTGTTTATTAAACCAGGAGAAATTGTGGTGAAATTTTGTGGTGAGCGTAGAGTTTTACCCTTATGTGTTATATCGGCCATTGAGGCAAGACGCTTACTAAGAAAGGATTGTTCGGCTTATCTTGCATACGTAATAGACATTGAGGTTCGGGAGTTGAGATTGGAGGATATTCCAGTAGTCTAGGAGTTTTCAGATGTATTTCCAAATAAACTTCCAGGGATGCCACCTAACAGGGAAATTGAGTTTACCATTGATTTAGTCCCTGGGACGGCTCCTATATCTATAGCACCATATAGGATGGCTCCGGCTAAACTAAAGGAACTTAAGATTCAACTGTAAGAATTGGTGGATAAAAGGTTTATTAGACCTAGTGTATTTCCATGGGGTGCTCCGGTTTTGTTTGTTAAGAAAAATGATGGTACTCTTATACTCTGCATTGACTATAGACAGCTGAATAAAGTTACCGTGCGTAATAAATATCCACTTCCGCGTATTGATGACTTGTTTGATCAACTTCAGGGAGCAAAGGTGTTTTCCAAGATTGATTTACGCTCGGGATATCATCAACTTAGAATTAAAGAGGCCGATGTTTCTAAAACAGCATTCAGAACTCGTTATGGACATTATGAGTTCTTGGTGATGCCATTTGGGTTGACTAATGCCCCAGCAGCTTTTATGGATCTTATGAATAGGGTATTTCGCCCTTATCTGGATCGATTTGTGATTGTGTTTATTGATGATATTTTAGTGTATTCTCGAAGTCAGGAGGAACATGAGGAGCACTTGCGGACTGTTTTGCAGACTTTAAGGCAGAAGCAATTGTATGCCAAGTTTAACAAGTGTGAGTTCTGGTTGGATAAAGTAGCATTTCTAGGCCATGTGATATCAGTTGAAGGAATTTATCTTGATCCTCAAAAGGTCGAAGCGGTTGTAAATTGGGAACGGCCTACAAATGTGACCGAAGTTTGAAGTTTCCTTGGATTAGCTGGCTATTATCGTAGATTTGTGGAGGGATTCTCCAAGATTGCTACTCCTCTGACACGGTTAACCAGGAAGAATGCTAAGTTCTAGTGGGATGATGATTGTGAAAAGAGCTTTCAAGAACTCAAGACACGACTGACTTCAGCACCAGTTCTTACACTTCCATCAGGTAATGAAGGGTTTGTAGTATACAATGATGCATCCAGGCAAGGATTGGGTTGTGTGCTAATGCAACATGGGAAAGTAGTGGCTTATGCTTCTAAACAACTTAAAAAGCATGAACAGAACTACCCGACTCATGATTTAGAGTTAGTGGCAGTGATATTTGCACTCAAGATATGGAGGCATTATTTATACGGAGCAACATGCCAGATTTTCACTGATCATAAGAGCTTGAAGTATTTGTTTACTCAAAAGGAGTTGAATTTGAGACAGAGGAGATGGATCGAACTGATTAAGGACTACGATTGCACTATCGATTATCATTCGGGCAAAGCAAATGTGGTAGCTGATGCACTAAGTAGAAAGTATTCCAGCTCTATCGCTCACTTGCGAGTGAAATATGTGCCTCTGTTGGTCGAGTTAAGATCTTTGGGACTCGAGTTGAATACTGATAATCGTGGAGCTTTGATAGCTAACTTCCGAGTTAGGCCGACTTTGATTGACAAAGTTCATCAGATGCAAGATCAGGATTTACAGTTACTAAAGTTGAAAGAGGATGTGCAAAAAGGCTTACGAACTGATTTTGAGGTGAGAGATGATGGAGTTTTAGTTATGGGTAATCGACTTTGCATACCCGACATTAAGGAGTTAAAAAGGGAGATCATGGAAGAAGCTCATTGTTCAGCTTATGCAATGCATCCTAGCAGTACGAAGATGTACCGTACCTTGAGAGATCATTATTGGTGGCAAGGTATGAAGAGAGAGATAGCTGAATTTGTATCTCGATGTTTAGTTTGTCAGCAGATTAAAGCTGAACATCAGAGACCTGCAGGGTTTTCTCAGCCGCTTCCTATCCCTGAGTGGAAATGGGAGCACATCACCATGGATTTTGTAGCGGGACTTCCACGTACTCAGAGTGGTCATGATAGTGTTTGGATAGTTGTTGATCGACTTACAAAATCTGCTCACTTTTTACCATTCAAGACCACTTATTCGATGGACAAGTTAGGAAATATTTTTGTGGCCGAGAAAGTTCAACTTCACGGAACACTTGTGTCTATTGTTTCATATAGAGATTCCCGATTTACTTCTAAGTTCTGGACAAGATTGCAAAAGGCTTTAGGCACCAAGTTGAATTTTAGTACAGCTTTTCATCCGCAGACTGATGGTCAGTCAGAACGTAATATTCAAACCCTGGAGGATATGTTACGAGCTTGTGTTTTGAAGTTTAAGGGTAGTTGGGACATTTATTTACCCTTGATGGAGTTTGCTTATAATAACAGTTATCAAGCTAGCATTGAGATGGCACCTTATGAAGCTTTATATGACAGGAAATGTAGAACTCCAGTATTTTAGGATGAGGTTGGAGAGCGAAAGCTTTTTGGTCCCGAATTGGTTCAGAATACTAATGAGAAGATACAACTTATTCGGGAAAGATTAAAGGCAGCCCAAAACAGACAAAAGAGCTATGCAGATAAGCGTAGGCGGGAACTTGAATTTGAAGTGGGTGATAAGGTTTTCATACGGATATCTCCTTGGAAAGGGGTACTTCGATTTGGGAAGCGCGGGAAGCTAAGTCCACGTTACATTGGACCATATGAGATCGTGGAACGTATTGGTCCGTTGGCATACCAATTAGCTCTACCACCTGAGTTATCCAGAATCCACGATGTGTTTCATGTCTCAATGCTCCAGAAGTATGTGTATGATCCTAGTCACGTGTTATCGAAACAACCAATTGAGCTGAAAGAAGACTTGACTTATGAAGAAGAGCCCATGGAAATACTAGAACAAAGGCATCAAGTTTTGCGTTAAAAAACTATTCCGCTAGTAAAAGTGCTATGGAGGAATCACAACAAGGAAGAAGCTACTTGGGAACGCGAGGACTTAATGCGAACTCAATATCCCTATATTTTCTTATCAGGTACGTAAATTTCGAGGATGAAATTTTTATAAGGGGGGAAGATTGTAACATATGCACTTTGATTTTTCTTAATTAAGTGTATGATTTAATTTTTCCTCTTCGAATCGAGATAAATTGAGCGCGATTAAAAACTCGAGTGGTCGGATTTTATTTTCGTTACGGGTTCGGTATAAGCTTAATTTTTATTAAGCTTAAGTGAGAAAAAAAAAAAGAAGCCGGGTTTTTATATTTGGACGGGGGGACTGTTTTTATTTTGGGAAAGAAGAGAGAGAAAGAGACACAAGAGAGAGAGAGAGAGTTTGACCCGGTTTGACCTAAAAACCCGACCCGGACCCACAACTTTGACTCGGACGGATCTCGCAATTTCGGCCACCTCACCGGCCGAGCTTGGTACCGATCTGAAGCTTGGAAGCCGGCCGTCATAACCCAGCCGTACTCGTTGCCGGAAAACGACTGGAACGCCGCCGTTTGAAGCTCGAAACCCGCGGCCAAAACTCGTTTTCGTCACCGTCGATTTCACCGGATTTTTGGCACACCACCACTCGGATCTTGTTCCTCAGCTTGGCCTCGTCATTTTCCGACCAATCTCGTCACCTGAATCGGCCGGATTGCCGCCGATTAGCACTTGGAAAGCTCACGGTTTTGGGAAGCTCGATCCGCCGCCGGCACCGCGCGTGGGGACTCACACCCACCACCATTGGACTCACGTCGGTCGGAACTATCAGACCTAAGCTTCCCGTCATCGTTGACTAAAGTCCGGTCACCGTTGACCGACAGGGGCAATTCGGTAAATTCATAAAACTTTGGGGCGAATTTATAATTTGTGAAAATCAGTGGATAATTTGATAATTTTAGGTTAGGACAGTGAGGTAATTTGAGATTTCGACGGTAATTCGGTAATTTAAATTGTTAAGGACATTTCGGTAATTTTACGCTCCGAGGGTAATTTCGTAATTTCTAGTATTGTGATTATTCTCGTGATCTGAATTGAGAACAATTTGGTAATTGAAGATTCTGAGGATATTTTAGTAAAATAATGATGTTGAGGGCGTTTTGATAATTTTGGCATGTAGGGGTATTTTAGTAATTTTTTACATGCGGGAATAGTTATTGTTGATAGATATTCGTTTCGAGAATTATTATGTAAGATTAGTTGTATTTCAAATTACGGAGTATGATGATGTCGTTTCCTTGATTAGGAGGATCCGCGAACGAGAATCAACCCGCGGACGTTGTTGATACCGAGTTTGGACATCGTCACTGTGAGTGGAATATACAAAACATATTTCCATAGTATATGATGATTTTATGATATAGTGCAGTATGTTTTGGTAAATAAGTATTTGATACCTCGATTTAATGATTTCTAGAAAATTGATTTTTATCTATGTGTTGAAATTTATTGTTATTAAGAATGAGTTTGAATAATGATTTTATTGTCATTTTTGAGTAAATGCATGATATTAGAATTGAGTGGATTTGAGATATGTTGAAGAAAAAGAAAATGAGATTTCATATGTGATTATATGTTTATGTACATGTGTATAAAATGTTATTTGAGAAATTATTGGACAGTACCCTTTCCCTCAAGATACAGAGAAACAAATAATATAATATGAATACAGAGATACAGATGAGATGAGATAGAGGCCTTTGGGGCCCGTCTGAACACACATAGAGGCTTTGGGCCGTGTGTTTGGGCACTTTTGCCTTTTGGGGGCTTATGCATGCAGTATGATGATTACAGAGACACAGATGTTGAGATATATGAGATATGAGATGAGATTTTCCCTATCTATCCGTTGTAGCTCCGGGGCATGATGGTTCCCTGATTGCCCATCCGTCGAGATCCGGATATGATGAGATCATTCCCCTGGGTACTTGTTTGATGATAATTTTTGGTATTCAGTATTTGATATGATAAGTATTATGATTCCATCGATTTTATGCAGATTTATGTTGTATTTATAAGGGAGATTCTACTGAATTTCTGACAGAATTCTTAGATATTATTATTATTATCGATTCGATTATACGAGTTTAGATAGACTCGCCCTGGGGGTGCGGGGCGGGTCGTTTCAATCTTCCCCGACTTCGTTTTTAGTCAAAGGCATCAATGGACCATCACAAACAATTTCTCAAATTTCATAATCTAAAGCTTGTAAATAAATTCTCATCCTAGTTTTCCAATATGGGTAGTCATTGCCGTCAAAGAACGGTGATCTAATTGTGGATTGTCATTCCCTAAAGGTTAAGTCATTATGAGTTGCCATGAATCTTTAACTCTAGACGGTTAAGTCTACACAAGAGCACCTCGCTCTGATACCAAATGAAATTCTAGTTATGCAACCCAAAAGGAGGGGTAAATTGGGATTCTGAAAATTATTCAATTCTAAAACAAAATATCATGTAAATCTAAAACAAATTTAAAGCAGTAACAATTAAATCAATCACAATATAAAAATATAAGGAAGAGAGATTCAAACACGAAGATTTTTACGTGGTTCGGGTAACCTCGCCTACGTCCATGCCTCCAAGCTTTCCGGGCTTGAGGATTTCACTAAGTAAGCCTCTAAGGCTTCAAATGCTTACACTTGACTTCCAAGGTGTCAATGAACCTTCACAACAAGAGATTATCCTCAATCTCTTAACCCAAGTGTATCCCAACACTTACAATCACTCAAAGTAAAAGATTACAAATTGTTTTTCTCTCACACAATATTTAAGATTACAAATCAATACCCAATGTGTGAATAGATGAAACAAAAATGTGTTTAAAGCTCTATGAAGATTGTATTCTCGAATATAAGCTCAATGGTTGTGTTGTGATCAATCTTCTTTGAATTTATGAGCTTATTTATATTTGGAGCTGAAAAAATAGCCGTTACAAACTGTCGGCTTGAAAACGGTTCGCCGTTAACTATTAACGGTTAACCGTTTAGGCTGGTCAAAAGTTACCGTTAGGCCAAATTTCAAATAAACGGTTTCCCGTTTAGGCTTACCCTTTCAGCGTTAAATTCCAGAGACCTGCAAAATAAATTTGGTTTAACCGTTCTTACTAAACGGTTCACGGTTAGCAATCTGAAAATAATCGGTTAGCCGTTTTCAGTAAATGATTCACCGTTATGTTCCAGAATCATCATTTTAACAATACTTTGCAGAACATGCTTTATGGAAATTATCGGTTAACCGTTTTAAATAAACGGTTAGCCGTTTGCTACAGTGAAATTATTTTCTACATTTATAATTTGACCCCAAAACTTTATAAAACTGTAATATGGCCCAAAACATTATGAAAGTTTACAAATAGGTCCAATTTTAAAATTTTCAAATAATGCTTTGTTAATCTCAAAACTTTTTGAAATTATGATATAGCCCAAAATGCTATGACACTTTTCAAATAAGTCCTTCTCCAAAATTTCAAGCAATACTTGTTGATTTCAAAGTTTTCAAAACTCTTTCAATTAAATCATAACTTGAAAAACAACCAATTTCATAAAATCATTTTTTATTAAATATAAAACCTTTAGAATGTAAAAGTAATGGTTTGTTTACAATGTATAAAAAATAATTTGAGCTTAAAAGATTAACCATTCTTAATCTTGTTTGTTATCATCAAAATCAACATTATGAAAACATATATGTTAACAGTTTGAGTTTATAATATACAGCCTACGTGTCGTCAGAATATTTTATGCGATGACATGTCATCCTTTTGTTACACAACTGTAGTTTGTTTCTGTACGACATGTCATCAGAGTGTGTAAATGTTAAACGACATGTCATATTTTCCTTCTCAACTTTGTGAATTTATGTCTTCAGAACATAAATTTGGGGTGTTTTTACTGTATTTGACTTTTGGTTATATAGTCCACATATAAATATCACTATGATAATGTCGTTAAAATTGGTATGCGTTTTTTTGATTTAGTTGTTGACGCATGCAATTTTGAATGAATAATTATGATGTTTAAAAATAAAATAAAAATGTCAAGTGATCTAATATAATTTTAATTAATTAGGGAGTGGCCACAACATCCTTAGTTATGCAAAATTATATAGAAAGTATTTTTAGATCACATATAATATAATGGCATTAATTGTGATTAAACATTTTTAATATAATGTATTTTTCCGTCAAGAATTTATATTATATTTGTATGCTTAATTAGGATAAAATATCAAACTATTTTCTTAATGTACCCACATGAATTAAGAATTGGAATATGATTTGATAGTTTTATCATAAAGATATATGTGAATCTACTTGAATTAGAACTTTAGCCCATAGGCAAGTTTTATGTCATTTGATTCATATTTTGTAACATGATTTACATTGGTAAAACATGATATCTCTATATTGGCCTAAATTAATAATATAAGCATGCGTTTTAATTTAATACAGTTGTACAACCTGTGAGTTTTTTCTGAAATCAAGTGTGATATTCCCGACTTAAATGATGATAATTATGAAGTTTGGAATGAGAGAATTCTTCTTCATTTAGGATGGATGGATATTGATTATGTTATTCAGAAAGACAAACCACTTATTGATGATAACAGCACTGAAGTCGCTATTGCTCTTTATGACAAATGGGAGCGATCTAATTGTCTCAGTGTGATAAAGACCACAATCTCTACTACTATTCGTGTTTCAGTCGATCAGCATAATGATATCCGGGCATTACTGAAGGTAATTGATGAGCAATTTATAATTTCAGATAAGGCACTTGCAAGCACCCTAATAATGAAGTTTTCATTTATGAAGCTCACAAGTATTAGAGGTGTGCATGAGCACATTATGCAAATGAGGGACATTGCGGCTTAGTTGAAACTTCTTGAGGTTGTTATGTCCGAAACCTATCTTGTGCATTACATATTGAATACACTTCTACAACAGTAGAGACCATTCAAAATTTCATATGACACGTATAAGGATAAATGGTCAATTAATGAACTAATGACCATGTGTGTTTAAGAGGAAGGGAGGCTGATAATGGAAGTTGGTGAAGGTGCATATACTGTAACACAAGGAAAGAACAAGCTTCAAGCCAAAAAGAAAGGGAAAGGTAAAAAACCTCTCTAGGAAGAAATTAAAAAACAATCTAAGTGTTTTTTCTGCAAAAAAAAAAAGGACACATGAAGAAGGATTGCCCCAAATTTCAGAAATGGCTTGAAAAGAAAGGTAAATCAATCTCTTTTGTTTGTTATGAATCTAATATGGTTGATGTTAATCATAACACATGGTGGATTGACTTTGATTCTAAAATCCATGTAACAAATACCTTACATGGTTTGGAAAACCTAAGGAAGCCAGTGAAAAGTGAGCAATGCATCTTTTTTTGAAACAATATGTGTTCACATGTGGAGGCAATTGGAACATGCAGTTTGATTTTGAGCAGTGGTTTTGTTTTAGTTTTGGAAAAAACATTTTATGTTCCAAGTTTTTCTAGAAACTTAGTTTCAGTTTCTAGACTTGTACCACTCGGTTTTTCCTTTAACATTTCAAATAAGTTCTGTAATGTATATTGTAAATCTGAACTTGTTGGAAATGGTACATTGTTTGATGGTCTTTTTCATTTTAATTTGCAAAACAATACTTCTTATACTTCAATGCATGTTCATGTTGGTATTAAAAGATGTGTTATAAATGAAAATTCCTTTATTTTGTGGCATCAGAGACTCGGTTATATTTTCATAGAAATAATTAAAGATTAGTAAATGATAAAGTACTTAATACTTTATATTTTATTGATTTTGATACTTGTATGGACTACATAAAAGGAAAACAGACCAACAAGAGAAATAAAAGTGCTCAGAAGAGTTCAGAAATATTAGAAATCATACATTCATATATTTGTAGCTCAGACATAGACTCGTATGGTCAAAATTACTTCATCTCTTTTATAGATGATTACTCGCGATATATGTATCTCTACTTACTCAATAATAAAAGTGAAACATTAGATGCTTTTAAGGTATTTAAAGCAGAAATAGAGAAACGTGGAAAGTAAATTAAGATCGTGAGAACAGATAGTGGTGGGGAATATTATGGTAGATACATTGAGGATGGCCAAGCACCTAGTCCATTTGTAAAGTTTCTTCAATAACATGGAATAATTGCCCAATACACTATGCCTGGTTCTCCAAACCAGAATGGTGTAGCAGAAAGAAGAAATCAAACTTTGCTGGACATGGTGCGCAGTATGCTTAATAGCTATGAGCTTCCTAAATCCTTGTGAATTGAAGCTCTAAAGACGGATGTGTGTAGATTAAACCGAGTTCCAACCAAGGCGGTCTCCAAAACGCCATTTGAATTATGGAAAGGTTGGAAACCGAGTTTGCGACATATAAGTGTTTGGGGATGCCCGTCTGAAGTAAGAATCTATAATCCACAAGAAAATAAGCTGGACCCAAGGACTATTAGTGGGTATTTCGTTAGATATGTTGAAAGGTCTAAAGGGTACAGATTTTACTGTCCATCTCATAGCACTAGGATTGTAGAATCGAGAAATGGAAAATTTCTTGAAAATGACTTGATCAGTGGGAGCAATCGAATTCAGAATATTATTTTTGAGAAAATTCATTTACATGTGCAACCTTCCACCTCAAGTGATAGACTGATTGTCGTTCACAACACTCCTCAAGTTCAAACAAGTGTCGTGCAACCAATTGTTGAAGTTCCACAATTTGTTGATAACAATCCAGTCAATCAAGCTATTCAAGAATTACCTGAAACCCTTGAACAACCAATTGAACAACATGCTCCTCAAGAGAATCTTGTTCCAACATTAAGAAGATCTACTAGAATAAAGAGATTAGCAATTTCTAGTGACTATATGGTGTATATGTAAGAATCTGATTATAATATTGGAGCCGAAAATGATCTTGAATCTTTTTCACATGCCATGAATTTCAAATAATCATATTTATAGTATAATACCATGAAAGAAGAGATGAATTCTATATCATCCAACGGAGTCTGGGATCTTGTTAAGTTGCTTAATGGTGTAAAAGTCATATGATGTAAATGGGTCTTTAAGACAAAGAAAGACTCATTGGGCAACATTGAAATATATAAAGACTCGTTGCTAAAGGATTCACTCAAATAGAAGGAATTGATTACAAGGAGACTTTTTCTCCTGTATCAAAGAAAGATTTTTTTCATATCATTATGGATTAACTGCTAATTTTGATTTGGAACTGCATCAAATGGATGTGAAAACAACATTCCTCAATGAAGATCTAAAGGAGTAGGTTTATATAAAACAACCAGAAGGATTCTCCTCTAATGATGGTGAGCATTTGGTATGCAGACTTAAGAAATCCATATATGAATTGAAACAAACTTCCCGTCAGTGGTATTTAAAATTCCATGATGTTATCCCTTCATTCGGATTTGTAGAGAACCTTATAGATCAATGTATATACCAGAAGGTTAGTGTGAGTAAAATTTGTTTTCTTATTCTATATATGGATGATATTCTACTTGCATCCAATAATAAAGGGTTGCTTTATGAAATAAAACAATTTCTCTCTGAGAATTTTGACATGAAAGATATAGGTGATGCATCTTATGTCATAGGCATTAAGATCCATAGAGACAGATTTCAAGGAGTTTTGGGTCTTACTAATTGGCACATTTTACTTAATGATGTGGGACTCTAATAAATGTTTTGGAGATATAAAACAATGAAAGGGTTGGCATGCAACAGACGTCTCTGCACATAACTTATGGATTTCCAAAAACGACTCACTATCAACATTGCCATGTAATTTAATTTTGTGTTGTGTGCGTATACAAAAATTAATCAAACTCTGTTCGACAAAATCATAAAAAAATGATGAAGTTAGCTTACATAGGGTTTGGGATCTTTTCAATTTATTGGATTCATTTTTTATTTAGATAGATTATGGTGGATTTGGTTGGATTTTAGTTCGCTAATGTCGTTGTTGTTCGTCATTGCTGCCACCGTTTTCCATTCGCTGTTCAAGAGACAATAGTCTGGGGTGTGGCTAGAGAGAGTTGGGCAGTTGAAATGAAGAGGATAATTTGAGGCAAAAATATTTTATTTGGCTAGTTATGATAAGAAAATATTTAAGGGCTTAAATTCAAAAAATTGAAAAGTTTTAGGGTTGATTGTGTAAATTTTTCCCAAATAATAATAATAGTTATTATTATAATAGCTTCCAATAATTCATTCAGATTTCAAGACAAAACAAGCACATTAATGGCAATGCCTGTTGATGCAAGTTGATTACGTGGAATGAGCAAGGTGTCTTCCATAGGTGTTCGTTTTGGGCATATAATATATCGTTTCGAAGCTTGCGACAATACAAAACCCAAAATGCTTGCATCGTTCTACCCTGTGGTCAAGTAAAAAATTCCACTTCTTTCTTGGTCTTGTTTTAGTTTTAAGTTATTTTGCTACTTTTCTTGCTTTTTTATGTTCTTTATCTTCTTTTTTTCTAGATATTGGATTTGGGCGCTATTTGTTTTGTTTTCCTTAATTAGATTGAGAGAATTTCATTATAAAATAATACTTTAGATTTGCCTATTTTGGTGAATTTGATATACTTAGGGTTATAATGAGAAATTTTAGTTTTTCAGAATTATTCTAATAAAATTTTCATTATTTAAAAACCTAGTTTCTACTATCAATCAACCTTTTAATGTTTCTACATCGTCACATGTCATTCTGATTTAGATTCCTACAGTTTTAATAAACATTTTAATTCTAATTATTGTTTCAACTCATTCTAATTTCAGCTCATTTCGATTCTATCACATTCTGATTACTAATTGGTAAATGCATTATTAATGACATATATATAGTTTCTTTTCTTCGATTTTTTTTTCACATGGTGAAAGTTTATGAGGATTGCTTGTTAAAGATAGGAGAGAGGAAAGGATGATGATGATGCTCTATCACTTGGATTTTAGACTTTCAATTTTCTTTTTAATTTAAAGGCTCAAAATCTGTCTAAATTTATATATAATATTTTTTTCTCTTCAAACTACCTCAATAATAATATAGGTTTATATATTAATCGTTTTGGGATACAAAATGTTATTGACTGATCTAAATCCTCTTGGAGGTCCCAAAAATTGTAATTAAGAAAATAAATGAGTAAATTTATTGTGAATTTTTTCTTTTAGTCAATAGAATTTGGAGTAGCAAATGGATGGGCTGAGTCGAGTTTTGTCAAGCACAGGTCCTAAACTATAATTAAAAAAAGGCCCAGATGCTCATAGGCCTATCCAAATTTGGACATGCTGTACCAAGCCTCCACTTCCTAACATTTTAGATTTTTTAATAGTTAATAAAATAAAGTAAAAGCCAAAAAGTACAAAACGAATAAGTTAAATTCTATTAATTTTACCTCCATGAAACTAATTAAACAAATAATATTTATCTAAAAAAATTGGCATGACCTCCTAAAAAAGGAATTTTACAAGAATTTAGCACTTGTAAAATATAAATTTAAATGTTCAACATAGCACCCAAATAAAACCAAACAACACAATTAAATTAACATCACGTTGTAAAAAATTCTCATAAGCTCTAATACACTAAACAGTAAATACTAACAAATAATAACATCGTAATAAGTTCACAATCGTATCTTCATGAAAAAACCACCGTCCACAAACACCAATGCCGTTTATCTCTATTCTTTTTTTTATTATTAATTTTGTTGTAGTTGACAAATAGTTAAACATTTGATGGAGAGGGAATTATGAATGAAAAGACCAACCACCAAAAAAAAAATTCCCTGAACTAAAAAAATAAATTAAATCATAATATTATTTTGCAAATTGAGCTTGAGATAATTATATCATGGATCAAAATATTTAGTTTTTAGTAAAATAATAAAAAAATACAAACATTTAATACTGTATTTTAACCTTTTTTTTCATCATCAAAATTTGTGTAAAAATTGAGAGGCTAAGATAGAGAGTAAAAATGAAAAAAAATTAGGTTGAGAGATATATAAACAAAAGATAAATAAAATAGAGATTGATTCTAATATTCATTAGTATTGATGGCAGGTTCCTACCTATTATATATTTCTTAATATATTTCTATTTGAATAGAGATATTTTGGTTAATGTTGGCATTCTCGTCCATTATTTTCAAGTTCTTAAACGTCAAACTCATTATTGTCATAATCCTTTTCTTTCGGTTGAATTAAAGTTAATACTGATGGACTCTCTAAAAATAATTATTTTAAAGATATAGTCCATGATACTAGTTTTAATAATTATATTATTCACTGCATAAATAAATATATTTGATTAGAAATATTTGAATAGATATATTTTTATACTTTATTAAAGTTTAAAAAATATTAAATTATATGATTGGATAACGTAACGAAATTATATTATTAAAATATATATAACTTAATTGCTTTTTTCGATCTTCAATAAAAATTTAAGATGCTGCACCCACATATGTGTGTTTTGTTTAAATATTTAAACAAAAAGCCCGCGGTACCACCATGCCCACTCCCACGCCCACGTTGAAGCTTACGGAAGCAAAAAGTACAAATCACGTCGCCACTAACACGTGAATTTTTGCATAAAATAACTTGTTAGCCCCATTTTCAGAGCACGTCAGTTTCACTCCTACGCAACCGCTCGTGAGTAGCCATCTTAACGCTAAGCCAGTTAGCCGCCCTTGCGTGGCCAGTTTGATTAGTAGTAGAATACGTCATAGCACGTGAGCCGCTAAAGAGGCGTCGCGCTCAAAAGACCAATCTCACTCTATACGCGCGTGGGCCTAGCCCCATCTCCCACCTTCATCGGAGCGTCCAAAACATTTTCTTCCGCCGCGCGTGCTGTCATCTTTTAAGAGGGGTAATATTAACACACACTAATATTAACACACACTACAGACAATAAGATCCCTAGATATTTTTATATCTACTTTAGTGGGCAGTCCTTTTTCCATTTTATCAAATAGATCCATACTTCTTGCCTATCAAAATGAATAACTTGCCATCTACTATTTAGTAAGTTTGAGTTCCAACTTAAGTTTCAAATATTATGAATCACTCATCTATTAAGTTTCTTATGTTAAATATCAATAATGCTACAAATTCTAAATATTTAAATTCCAACTTAATTTTTAAATGTTATATGCTACTCATTTATTAAATAATAAATTTTATAACTTTTAAATTTATCATTCTATTATTCAATAGATGGACACCACTTGGTGGAGATTTAATTGTTAGCATCTGTACCAATATAACGTATAATACATGATTATTTCAGTCATTTTGACAGTAATCATCTATTACTAGGATCTATTTTAAACAAATAAGCATATTATATATTTATTTGAAATAACATTAACGTTAGGGATCTTATTATCGGCTCGTGCAGTAGCGTCCGAACAACTCAACGAATCCCATAAAATGATAAAAGTAAAATGAGATGTTTCAGCAATCGATCCCGCCCATAAGCGATTAATTTTCCTCTGCCTCGATTCCGTCACCCATTTAAAACCCTAATTTTTTCACCTTAAATTTTATAAATTCTTTTAAACTATTTTAATTTCAATTCGCGCAAACTTTTGCATATCAACATTTTCCCGGTAACTGACTCTTATCTCAATTGCACCACTCATTTTAGTAGAATTTAAATTTTCCTGTAAATTATGTTTTCGATTTAGAATCTACTGCCAGTTGCTGAATTTTAATTAAAAAATATTTTTTTGTTTATTTGGAATAAAATATTGATTGTGGATCTGAAATGGATATCGGGGGATAGGTATAGATCCATGTGGGTAAAATTGAAGCTTCATGTTCTTCTAATATTTTTATATCAATGGTATTATCTGTCTTGTAGCGTGAATTTTTGCTTAAACACGTTGTTTTGATTCTCTTCGCTTTATCCTCTTTATATAAATATGTAAAGACTTGACTATGTTGCGAATGTTTCTATCAGATGCACTTTGGTTTCTTCACTTAATTCTCGTTCATCGATCTAGATTTTTTGCGCTTTACCAGGCAGGTAATATTTTTTTTTTTTAATGTTTCTGTATATACCCACATGCTTTTTTGATTGCTCTATGTAATGGGTCTGTTCGTTTCTTCAGAGTTCTATACCTATTGCTTTGTTGTTGTGTTTAAATTATTAACTGTCTTATTAATATTTGTTTAATAACAGTTTGTATATTTCAATGGCATTTTTTGTTTTTGGAAACTGTCTTAATAGTGTGGGTGCAATTCTGAATCAAAATTAGACAAATGCTTGTGCACTGAATGTGACTTGCCTGGAACAATTGAGCGGTGAGAATTCCTTAGTGATGGTAATGAGTTTCTCTATTGATTAGCCAATAGATTTTATCTGTTCTTTTGACTGAAATCTCATATCATATGTGTACGGGTGCAAAGCTGAATTGCTTAACTGAAACCATGGGAAATTGGGATATGAACATGTTTTTCGGTGATGATTTGGCTATGAGTAGTTTCAGCTTAAGACTATCAACAAGGATGCAGTTGGCACTAGAATTGATATATTAGGAAAAGATAAGTACCAAGCATTTATGTCGTCTTCTGTTAAGTTCAGTGATGCCTGACCACACATAAATAGCATTTGCCATTTGACATCTTTTTTATGTTCAGAAAACATTTTAGTGCTTATTTACTTTGGATTACAAAAAAAAATCAGCAAGTATGACGCAAAATAGCACTGGAATCTTTGAGGCTTCGTTGGTGTCTTTACAAAGTGCGTGATAAATCTATGTTTGAGGGCTTTGAAGTTCAAACTTACCGTTTTATTGTCTTTTGCTTTTCTTGTTCTTGCACCGATGCTTGTCAAGTATTCATCCTGTTCTTCCGAAGAAATGAATAATTGATGTTTCTCTCCCATACACTCAATATACTTGTTCAGCCGCTGTTTGCAACTTTTGGTTTTCAGTTTTCCCATATTGAAAGGGAGGACATTAAAAATGAAGAGGGAGGGAAAAGTTATTAACGATTCTGTTTCACTCATTCTTGAGAGAATTTATGTCAGAAGTTCTAAGATTAATGTAAAGTATGATGACTAAAGTCCATTTTCATGTTGATTTGAAGATCAGACAGTGTAGGAAATAGTGCAGTAATTGGTAGCTGGTTTTTGTTATTTCTACAAAATTTCTTTTCTTGGGTTTTCACGAGTGCTGTGAGTTGCATGCTTTAATGAGATGTGAGATGTGAGTATTTTTCAATTAACTGTGTATGGTAAAAAGGGATTCCTTTTTCTAATGGTAGGATGTATTCACTTGTGTTGATTTAGTTCATTTTTCTTGAAATCAATTTCTTTCTAGAGAATGGAGAAAAGTGCAGCTGTCTAACTATGATGCATTGGTTTTAGAAAAGCAGCCAATAGATAATGTAATGTATGAACGTGACTAGTTGTTTGCTAGCAGGTTGCTTTGAAATTTTCAGTTTTTTTGAGCTGTTATGATATGATATGGGTATCCTAGTAGCTTTTTACAAAGCAGTTCAATACTTTGTGCAGAAAGCTACCTTTTCTGGATATTATGGAATTGATGTTTGCTTATTTACATGTCTTTGGAGCCCTTTCTCTTCCCACTTCAAAGTTCGTGATAAATGATATCTTGTTCTTAGAAATATATGTTTTCATCAATGTAATAGTTTTGTACGGACTTTACACTTTGTTTCTTGACAAATGAGAAACAACAGAAAGATATGCATGGTTTCTTGCATATCTTTATTATTGGAACTTGGTAATTATAAGGTTGTAAAGTTGTGTTCTTCAGGAGTAGTTTGAAAATGGCAAAAGGCAGCAGAGGAAGGTGCAGGGTTGCTTCCCGACAACACAGGCCAACCCCGTACTCATTTCCATCTCTTAATCACAATACAACCGGCAGAGGATTGTACCCAAAAAAGTGCTCCAAAGCCTTGGATAAGAAAGACTGGGAGGATGCAACATGCTCTGTGTGCATGGAGTGCCCACACAATGCTGTCCTTCTCCTTTGTTCTTCTCATGACAAGGGTTGCCGACCCTATATGTGTGGAACAAGCTTCCGGTTTTCAAACTGCCTTGACCAGTACAAGAAAGCCTACACCAAAGTAATCTCGTCTAATCATGGACAGTCCTTGCCTGGTTCAGTTGATAGTCTCTTGATACCTGATTCCAGCTTGCCCACAGAGAAGTGTGAAGTTATGGAGCTTGCATGCCCCCTTTGCAGAGGCCAGGTGAAAGGTTGGACTGTGGTGGAACCTGCGCGAGAATTTCTGAATGCAAAACAGAGAAATTGTATGCAGGAAGACTGCTCTTTTGTCGGAACTTACAAGGAGCTGAGGAAACACATGAAGGCAGATCATCCATCTGCAAGGCCACGTGAAGTGGATCCACTTCTTGAACAGAAATGGAGAAGGTTTGAGCGCGAGCGCGAGCGAGACGATGTGATCAGCACAATAAGGTCAACAATGCCCGGAGCAATGGTTTTTGGAGACTATGTAATAGAAGGAAATAATTATGGCTACGACACTGATGCAGAGGATGGGAGATTTGTTGCTGATTCTGCAGAAAGAGATGGAGGGTTTGAGGCAGGCTTTGATGGTAATTTGGTGAATGTCTTTTTGCTGTTGCATGCATTTGGAGCAGGGAATGACCTCAGTAGGCGAGCAAGGCAGTCAGAGAGGACCTTACACCGTACATCAGATGAGAATGATGTTGGAATTCGGCATACAACTCCTGTTGGTTTGGATTTCTCTGATCATGATGAAGACAATGACGGTAATAATGACCATGAAGGTATGTCATTGGTTAGCCGCCTCCGCCGCCATGGCAGAGTGTTGTTGAACCGTTCAGGTAGGAGACGTAGGCGTAGAGAAGTCAATGAGGCTAGAGGTAGATAATTAAAGAAAAATCACACTGAGACAAAGAGGAGGGTGGGAAAAGGTCTGTTGATACATAGTCGTAGGAGGATGAAAGTTTAGAAAAATAAAAAATATAAAGCATTTTGACTTGATGTGTTGGTGTACTTCTCATTTCTTTCCTGTTATGTAATTTTAGATGTAATTTCCCAGTTACCTTTTTCCTTCTACCTCCTGTATGTCTAACCATAAATATTGTTAGTCGTGCAAATAACCTTTGTAAACCTTGTAATTTGTTTGGTCATCTGTGAAATTATGTTCATTGTAATTTTTTCAATAAGCATGTTTATCTGAACATGCCCAGGGAAACATTATTACCTGGAAATTTATTTGAGATGGGAAACATGTAAATGACCGACTGTTTCCAATATATGTGGTGACTATTAGATCTTTGATTGTGGATAAGTTTGATTGGTTTGCATCTTACTGCTTCTAAATCCAACTCTGGCAGCCAGACGGATTATAGCAGTTAGTAAATTGCAGAACCCCATGGGCCGTTGACATGACACAGTTCAACGTAATGCAGTTTCTATCTGTGAGTAAATACCCTATATCCGTGAGATTAAGATCGTTCAAAGAAAATCAGAGGCATTTTGCAATCTCGGCTTAGGAGCAGGAGAATTCGGACGGCTGTGACCCCCACCTAAGTGTGTGGTCATTCTATCGGATGTTGTGTCGTAGAAAAATACACCGTCATTGACTTCTTTTGTTTACCATCTTTTGAGCTATTAGTGTTTTGTTGCTCCCAGAAATATGAATTTCACTTTCACAATTGTCATCCCACTTGAACATCTTCAGAAAGAAACCAAACTCTCCGAGATGAAGGATGTCATCCCATTTCACTTGATTCTTAAGGATGCCAATCATCCTAGCTAAAAAATAGTATGTGTTGTAAACAAATCCCTGATTGAAATTTAAACACGTCATTGAAAATTCCCTGAGGCGATCAGTATTCAGTAGTAATTAGTAAAACATTTTTCCTTGCTATCACATGCTTGAGAGTTAAGGAGACAAATGTGGACAATTTCTTCACATTTCTAATTGGTAAATGCTCAAAAAATTTCTCTATTACCCGGACCAAAAGATTTCAAAATGAAGGAGAAATATGGAAAAGAGAAGCATTTTCTTTCTTTCTTTCTTCCTTTTTTTTCCCCACTCTATCTGACTAGGATTACATAAGGTACACGAAAATTTACATAATTTAGTTGAACAGAGTCCGTGTTTGATAGACCTATATTACGTATGGGGAATAGTGAAACTGAAACAGTGAATACTTGCCAAACCTTCATTGGCACAGCAACTATATTGTTGATTGCTATTTGCTAACGGGCAAGAGAAAATGACTTCTTTTCTAGTGCTATAAATTTGGTTTTCTTCTTATACCGGTTGGGACACCGTAACACACCGGTGCAGCCCCAATCAAGAAAGGGAGTTTACATGCTTCACGAGCTTGGCCCATGAATGATCCAAGCTTTGGTCTATGATCACAACCATTGTTACATAAACTAATATCCGAAGTTTCAGGTAATTTCTTCCGCGACATTCTTTTTTTGTTAACTTTGCCTCTTCCGTTCTTGGCCTCATCTTGAAGTGAAGAGCATTGGTCACAGCCCACGGGAACACTTGACCTTTCCCTTAACCAAGCATCAAGCATGGTCTTCCCAAAACGGTCTATGTCCTTGTCTGTAACGTCCCAAAGGTTGGCAACAATTACAGGGGACCCAGCTAGCAGATAGGACAGAGGAGTACCTTGCGGAATGTAACAACCGTTTAATGACAAAGAACCACTACTGCATCCCATCAAGAAAGTAGCAGCACACTTCTCCAGCTTCAGAAGATCATGCCTAGAAATGTATTGTGAACCTGTATGGCCAGAATGATAAAAAAATCAATAATCAGGGAACTTTCGTCAAACAAAACAACAGAGGAAACAAAAGGACGGATGGAACACCCTTCTATCATTTACAAATTAATTAATTCAGCATACCACTTCCATGGCCGAGATATATGAAGAGGTCATGGCTTTTCAAGGCTAGAGTCAGTTCTTCAGCTGTGGGTGCAGATCCAGCCTTCCCCTGTAATTCAAACAAAATTGCTTAAAGATTTTTTCTGTGAATCGACTTTGATGTATTATGATGAGAATTGAGATTCATGCAAGTACTTATTAGTGCATGTTTATGTCCACAAGAAAGTGCAGAGCAATGGGTCTACAATGTGATTTTAAGATCTGGCCTTTCTATCATGCTCTTTCTTACAAAAGGCCAGATCAGACATACCACCAAATTTTGATCTCTAAACCAGTCCTCAAACAGAAGTTGTGTTTCGCTGAGGTCGCCGCTGGGATTTAACAAATAAAATGCATCCAAGGGATCTATCAAAGGAAAAGTAGCAAGAAGCCCCTTAACAAGCTGTTCATGGTGGTGGATTCTCTCCAGAGTTGCAGCTATGCTACCAACAGAAGGCATGCGATAGACCTCATGGTTTCTCAGTATAGGTATATTCTCCCATGGTAGCATCTGCCAACAGTCACCAGTTTAACCAGTTAGGTATACATCTGTGTGTTTACTAAGAAGGGGCAAATCATCATCATTCCAAAATAATGCCAATAAAATCCACTGATCAGGTTTGAATTAGAAACATGTTAAATGCTAAAATCAGCTATATGTGTGAAGCCCAAATATGACCATTAAGAATATGAAGTGATTTTCATTCAGGTGATGCACTTACTAGAACACATCTACAAAGGAAGGTCCAGCTTAACGCTTCCAAAATGGAAAGGGACTAATCTGAACCCATTGCTTAAGACCATAAACACCCACACAACCCCATCTATATCCAAACCAGCAAATAATAGAAAGCAGTTGATAGCTGCCTATTATATCACGTTGAATAACAGAAGAAACTGAATCACTAAACATATTTTACAGCTATCCAAAAAAACAAAAACTGGCTACTTAATAAATAGACATTGAATACAAACTGCCAAAAACAATATCAGAGAAACACACAGGATGAAGGATTTAAAGCCTCACCTGCACTTCACAATCCAGCACTAGAATAGTAGGTTCTCTATGTCCAGAGTCCTCTTCTAGTTCATCCACTGCTTCGTGTATTAATTGAAGGGCCAACTCAGAAAGTCTTTCAACTCCATTTGATGCCTCAGATGAGGTCCCACAACTACTGTTATCAGAATATCCAACCGTACCCACGTAGCAACCTTTCTTGAAGCACAGTTGTGCTATATATTCCTCGCCTTTAAAAGCACCCTTCAAACCTCCAAGAACAATTCTAAGAAGGCTTTCGTTTATGTTAGCTTTGCATTTACATTTCAGATCACGGACCAGTTTTTTATGTACTGTGTCCAGCTTCTTGCAGTTTGACCATTCTCCTAGAAGCATGTATTTCCAAGGACCCAACCATGAATCCTCTAATTTCCTGATATATGAAAAGATAATTAGGAGCTACTAATATATCAGTTCTAGAAAATTTAATCTTCCAAGCCGAGGATAAAATATGAACCACGGCAGATTGCAGCCTATGATTGTATGGAATTTTCAGCTGCCATTACCAGAATAGCTCAATAAGTTTGTTAAAGACCACAATATTAAAAAAAATTAAGTTTATAGGTAAGGGACTAAGAATAGTATTATGCTCTAACAGGTGCAACACATGGATCAAACATCACCATAACTATAAATATAACAAACACAAATATCAACTCGTTATGGTTTAATAAATACAGTAGAGGTATCACAACAGAATACCAATAGATCATCTATCTGGCTCTAACACCAAGTAAATTACCACTTGACACAAAAAGCTTAAGCTCATATGAAATGGCCTAGATATAACATTAAGCTCCAATGAAGAAAAGTACTATAGGTCATATACACCAAAGTGCATCCAAGGGAAAACTAAGAACTCTAACCATGAAGTTAGATTGACATGTTTGGCAACTGTGCCATCATAAACATATGATACATAGATAGATCGAGAAAGCGACTACCTTAAAAATTCACAAAGACGCTGATCAAGCTTTGTCCTCCGGTTCCACCACAATGATCTTTGCCCCAGTGAATCTCCGTAGGAACTTCTTGACGATAAATAGTTGTCCTCCATTATTAGTTTAAATGCTGGAGCTACATCATCCGCTATGGTGGAACCCCAGGGGCAGTGCCAGTTTTTACCACAATCCTTAATCTCACGCAATTCCCTGAAGCTAGTAATTGCATCATCATCATCATAGTCTGCATCCTCTGATAAATACAGCAAAATAGTTATAATATAGAGAAGTACAATTGTGTGTATTTGAATGATCTAAGGATTCCCAATCTCTATATAAAGCAAAGTACCTTGTAGTACTGCATTTACTGGTAGAAGGACAACAATAGGCTGATTTATAGAATTGAAGCGTGACAACATCATCCATGCATGAACACATGAAGGGAGCGGTAGCAACTCTTGTAATAAACTAGTATAAGCACCTCCTAGCAAAGTCACACAGATTACGGTGGTGCAAGGAAGGCTCAAAAGAAAATCTTTTACAAATTGTTCAAGATCTTTGATGGATTCAGGAGAAATCCTACAGCAGAGAATAAAATAAAGACAGATTTAGTAAGATGTGATTTAATCCAAAAAAATGTGTCCTGAAAATGCAGCAGCTCAGACCTGATTAATTTGCCCATTTCTGTCTTGATGCAAGATGAGCCAGTTACATGTGAGGCCTGCAAATATAAATTACCAAATCCAAGCAAAATTATGTTTTCAATTCCACGTACTTATTAGGATATTGGGAAAGATAAAAAGAGAGATAAAGGTGGATGTCCTCTCTGACATACAACAACTGGATGCCAAGCGACCAAGATGTTTATGAAGAAAGCAGACATACCTCAGTATCCACAATGTCTTGTGCTTCAAATCGCCAACTCATATTTGATAAGAACTTGTAATTAAGATGAGTTCCAAGTGAAGCTTGATGAAAAAAAGAAGCCCAATGACTTTCAGAGAGTACTTTGGAGGAAGATGACAGAGAAAAGAGCTTGCTTGTGGAAGAGAGTACGTAAATAACTGCGAGCAGTTTAGAAACCTGTTTTATCAAAATCAACAAAAAAATAATTCAAACATCAAGAAGAGTCAGAAGGGGGGGTAGGGACAAAAGAAGTAGGAAAAAATACCAACAATTGTCAAAATAAATGGTAATAACTTGCAATTGGACCAATGAAAATTAAGTTAAATATAGAGCAAAACACAGAAAATTCCATAAGAATTCTACATCCTAAATTCAGAAGGTGTTACACACTGAGGACTGAGATCATATCTGATTTGGACATGTTTATTTAAATTCAAATAATTCCTGTTTGAACACAGTCAACACTTGACGTCATACTGCAAGTAGATTCAACATACGCGGTGCAGGATAGTAAGCAAAAGAGAAAGGAGAGAAAGAAAGAATTAGTAAAGAGAGAAAACCAGAGAAGTTAGGGAGAAATCCAATTTTCATTTCATCAATAATCAAATATGCTAAAAGAACATAAACGTAAGGTCCTATTGTCCTATTTAGAGTGGCCAAAGACCATTCAAAAAGGAAAACTCAGAAACTATGTAGATAAGATCCTCTGATATAACATCTGAAGGAAAAGAAAAAGCTTGAAACGGTTAAAAAAAAAAAAAAGGTTCCACTATCATATAAACTATCCTGAAATAAGATTTCTAAGACAGCAATCTGCATCAATACCACCAACTTTCTTATACTTTTGTACACAGGTGCCTGCAGAGATAGAAATGTGGAATTGATACTTCACATGCAATGATACAATCCCACAACAACATGGGCAGTCTTGAAAAACTATTGAGAGTTCAACAACTCCATATATCTCCATATGAATTATCTAGCACGTATAAGCCACAGTTTACACGTCATTACGCAAATACAAACTCAAAATGGAGCACATTTAAAAACTCATGAATAGAAAAACCATGACGGAATGGTAAATCAGCAATTTGTCTTCCTTTTCTGAAATCTTTAAACCATGTTAGATAATGTTATGTACAACAATAAGAGAGAATTTCAAAACCAGGAGGGAAAAAAAGAGTAACATTTTAACCTTCTGAAAAAGAATGGGAGCCTCACGGCAAAGCACAAAGGCCAGCATCAACCAAGAAACTAATTTCTGCAACTGTAAGTGAGACAGATCACAGCAACTGTTCCTGATGAACAATGGTAAATAAAGAAGAGAAAAGCAAAAGGAAGTTAATTGGGAGGGAAAAAACACTTGTAAAGAAGCTATCAGAGCTGAATCAATTAAAAATAGCATAAATAATATACACAAGTCAGAATAATAAAATGTAATCTAGGGCGACGACAAAAAAACCCATTATCATAACAAAGCTACCCTCCTAATGCTGCAATTACATGTCAAAACTACAAATTAGGCTATGTTATTATGTATCTCGAACCCAAAGGGGGGAGTTTTGAAAAAAAATATATATATATATATTCTTATCTTGCATAAATTTATGCTTATACAATATCACAAACACTTTAATGGAGGATTATGAGTGGCTTAGACGATTAAGACAGCCTTAGGGACCAGGGGGTTCAATTGCACCATGCATTCAAATTACAGCTGTCTATTAAACTTCAGTGATTATTTTTTAGTCATGAAAAGAATTAGACCCAGTGAAAAAAGGTTGAATAATGTCCAAAGCCATACAGCATCCATATCTGTTATAAGAAAAGTGTCAAGCTTCGCATATCATATTAAATATTTTATCAATATGAGTCTAATACCATTACCACAGACATGACATGAATAATAAGTTGACTAGCTAATTACTACTTACAAAAAGAGGTCATAACTCTCCACACTCATTCAGCCTCAAAATGTGTCTCTGACTTACAACATTCAGGACAGGAGAGCAAATACTTTCTCATCCACCTCTCTCCCTTACATCTGATATCTCTACATATCTCCCCAACTACTCCCTCTCTCTTATCTTGCCAACCTCAGAAGACATGAATGTGCTAAATAATAGCTTTTGTAATTTTTCTTATCAAAATAAATTACTGCAGTTCCTCATCCTAACCAATTAAGAAAACCGTAAAAGTCTCAAGATCCACCCTTATTCCATAAACACCCCACCCAAGATATTAACAAGGCTAAAGCTGGGCAATTAATTCCTCGATCACTTCCACCACCCTTTGCCAGTATTTGGCAACAGTAACATTTCATTGACAAATGCATATTCTTCTGATCTGAATTTGAGAAGGCAGAAATAACGGAATTAGTGATTCTCAGTGATGATTAAATGTTTGATGACTCTAAATTATCCAACTAAAGCACCACAAATGGTGGTATTCATTGATGGCGCTGAGGAAAAAATTGAGGAAGATATTGCAAAAACCCATGCCTGAACCCTTCTTAATTGTAAAGGAAAAAGAAGATTAATTCTGTTGGAAATTGAGACACCACTAACCTCTTAATAAACAAATACAGAGACATCAGTACCTAGAATAACAAGTACCTGGATTTCATAGAACGGTAACCCTTCAAAGAGAACCAACAAAGGTTGTAAAGTACTCCCGCACGTTCAACAGCAAAAACATCTTCTGAGTACTCCTTACCAATTAAATCAAGCAAGACAGTCAGCGGAAGAGAAGAGTCAGTATGAGAAAATGAGTTTCTGCATAGGAGGACAGATACACTTTGAACAACAATTTTGTGTGCCTCATGAGTCTGATCACGATTTCCAAAGCATTTTCCTGAAACAGAAAAAAGACAATTATATCTTATGAGCAAACAAAGAAAATGAGGCTCTTCAAAACATCATAGGTTGGTCTATGATTCGGGATAAGAAACTACTCATTGACATAAGTATTCACATGCAAGTGAGGTTATACAAGTATATATCAATTTCTACAAATAAGTATCTATGTCCATCTAAAGACACACTAGCACTTTCCCTCTCTATGTAGACATGAGATGGGAAACATGTCATGCTAAAAATAAGTATCTAATGCTAAAAAAAATTTTTTTTTGTGTGTGGGTGGTGGGGGGGAATGGCAAACAAAGAAACCTGCATTAAGAATAAAAACATGTACAAAAAAGAACTCCAATAAGATCTATAAAATAGAACACTGATCAGATTTTACATATGACGACTATAAGATCTCACAACAAAAACAAACTCAAAAACACAGATTTAAGCCAACATCCCTTCCTAGTTTATATGAATGAAGGAGAAAGAAGAATCTTTAAACTCCACAATCTTTCCCAGAAATCATAAGCAATGGTCAAAGTCACAACAAGAATTTAATACCTATAAAGTCTACGGAAGGTGAGAGCTCAGAAAACCCCAGGTTAGCTCATGATTTGAACCATACAAAAGATGCATCACAGTAGCTGCATCGTCATTACCCCACATTTGGTCTATCAATCTAGTAGGAGCTTTCTTTTTTCTAGCCCTTATGCCCATCAACATAGCCAAACATGAAAGGATAAATCAATTTCTCACAGACAGTTTCCAAATTAACAAAGAAAGATAATATTTTTAAGTTTGAAATTATTCTGTAGTAGAGGTCTTCAAGCGCCACCTGAAGCAAAGACTTCTTTCTTTTATGTTTCTAAGTAAACCCAACAATAAGCCGTCATGGTGTGTCTGTGCACACGACCCATCAGCCTTAACTCAGTCATCTCTGATTTTTACATTGTACAAGAGGAAAATACATTTTGGCTTGTGGTTCAAGCAGACCTGGTACAAACTCATGTTGAAAGGAAAACAATGGTAGATGAAGACAGTTCACTGTTTCAGGTTGCTGGCCACTTTCAGTCTCTTTTATGGACAATATGGAAATCCCGTGTTATTTATACCGATTTTGAAACTGGGGACTACTGCCAGACCCCAAACCTTGATATCAAGACACTAGTGTAAGACATTAAATCCCAGAAAGGTGGCCGCTGTAGGGAGATAAACTATTATCATCTCCAAAAACTTTCAATAGGGGGAATTGAAACCCCAATTACCTTCCCTGACTGTTTCTAAAACTAAAATCTTGGTAAGCAACTTTTCAGCCTGCTTTCAAGTGTTAGACCAACACATGAACACAAATACCAGACTGTCAGTAAATCTGCATAAAAGTATCAAACGAAGAATATTTAAAATTTAAAGAACTTGAGCTTTCAGAATTCATGCAAAAAATAACAAATATTCTAAGGAAACCTGGATACAATTCAACTCCTGTATTATTGGTGGTCTTGGCTGTAAATAAGTACCATTTCTCAAACTAGTTCACGATCTTACAATTAATTTAGCAGCATCCATCCCCCACTGCCCCCAGCCCAATTTCTAAAACTCCAAAATAATCACCCTTTACGTGAGTGTACTGGTGAATCTGGAGTTGCTTAATCAAGAGGATATTAACCAATGACAATCTACATACATATCTATATATGCCGTCATAATTAAGAGCCCCATTTTGTAACACATATTATGAAGCAAGTTAATGTGCATTGTTATAAAGCACCTTCACCAGTTGAGAAGACATGTGACATCAACATACTTTAGAATATTCAACAGGAAGTAATTATATCATGTCAAATGAAATAAGATTAAATAACTATTTGATGACACAATAAACACATATTAAACAGTTAAAACCTGACCTAATGTTTAGGAGGGGATCAAAAGATATGTTTCACATGGTAAGCATATCATCTTTAGTTAAAATTTTACATGTTTCACACAAACTAATGTGAGTGTGTACATGAGTGTTTGCATGCATAATAGCAGTAACGTTAAAACAAGCAGTTGCAATCATACCTATACCAGCGAGTACTCTCAGCGATAGACGCCTGCGAGTGAACTCCCATTTCACATGTAATAAATTGTCTAGCAACCCAGATTCAATAACTTCCCCAGGAAGGCATTGCCAGCACTTCATTTTGTTGCAGGTGCAAGCAGCTTGATACCCAGTATCAACAAAACTTTTTGCCTCCAAGACTGACTTCCCTTGACTAAGAATGTCAGGAAGATCAGATAAATTGTTATTTTTAGCATGCTTTGAAACACCTGATCGTTCCTCAAAGCAATTGGTAACAGATTGGTTTTGAGAAGACCGATACTTGGAACGAGTTATCCTGGAATTGGGATCAAGGTCCAAATTTTGATCATTTACCAACGATTTTAGTGCATTCTTAGTCTTTCTACACTTAGTTCCCCCCACCTTAGCACTCAACTGGTTCCTTGCTGTAAGTTCCACTGTATCTGGCTGATGCAAGGTAGAATGGACAAAAGTATTGCCAGCACCATGTTCAACATTTTGTATAGAAGGTTTTTTAGGCAGTATGCTCTCCGACCTAGCTTCTTCAGGAAGACTAATCGAGTTTTTCCACTCAGAAAGATTTAATTTGTCTAAGGCAGATTTGTAGAGTTTTTCAGCATTAGACAGCCTTTCGATCAAAGTATTCCCTCTATCATCACAACCAGAATAACTTCGTGATAGATCACCAAGTTGCTGATCAACAGTCACTTCCAGAATCAATCTACACTTCAAGCATGATAAATTTATACTTTTCTCTACCAAAATTTGTTTAGCATTCTTAAGCTCCTTTTCTGCCTGATCCCAAAGCTGTTTCTTACGGTACAATTTTCCTAGTGATATTTAAGAGTAACGAGAAAGCTTTAGCAACATCTCCTTTAAAACCAAGTAGGCAGAGAAAAAGGAGTCACAACCATGAACAGGACATATACAAGTTGATTTTCATACCTAAAATAGAAGAAAAGGCAACTATAAATTGTGGCAAACTTTGAGTGCAAGAGATGCTTTTTCCCCACAGTAAAAAGGCTTCAGCCTCAACTCCATTTCCAACTAATTCATGGATGATTCCAACCTGTGTGAAAAGTAAAAGCACTGCCCATAAGATAAAAGGGGTGTATGTTGATTCCAATATTTCAAAATGAATAAATAAGAAAGATAAGTCAAACCTGGAGGACACTTTCAAGATAACACTGTAGCACATTCCATGGACTGAGATAGCAGCCATCTACGTTCCATGAAGAAGCATCGAAAGACCAAACTTCACTTGCAACTGAACTAGATGGTTTGAAACCTTTAGGACTGGAATGTAGTTTCTGACTGATGTCCCCAGCATCATTGTACTCTTTGACACTGTTCTCAACAGAGTATGAAAATTTCTCTTGAAAGAGTTGAGTACGTAGTCGATGGGCCTCTTTAGCGTATGAAAGAGCCTGATTATTTAGCGTATGAAAGAGCCTGATTATTTAGCGTATGAAAGAGCCTGATTATTACAAAACATGCCAGAAACGGCATTTTCAATTGAACAGGAAAAAATAATATCGCAACCACTGAAAATATGCTGTAAAGATTTCTCCGTGTAAATTAAAAACGAAGGTTGAAATAGGTCAAAGAACTCAAAATCAGTCAAGTCCTATTTCAGGAACTTTGCATAATTGAAACAACTGGAATACACTTTAAAACAATCAGGGAAAATGAAAATGTTGTTACGTTAAATACCAAAAATATCCCCACCAATTTATTAATCTACTTTCATTCATAAGGGAGGAATAAAAATGCCTTATGCCTTCAAATTTGTGCAAGTTTGCACGTGTCTGTGCATTTGCGTATCGAGTGAGTCTATAGGAGATTATTAGGAGAAAGTTTTTGGAAAGACAAAAACTTAAATGGAGGAAAACCAAATTATTGAACCAATGGGCAAATTTTGATTTACCTAAAGAACTTGGCCCTTTTTTTTTTTGAATCATTTGATTTTGGGCCTGATCTACCCATTTAATATGAGTTTTCTAACACTGAAATATAAATTTGGAACTATTTTTTTATGTTAAGCCCAAGCCCAGCCTTGGCTGAAATAGAAAACATTTTACAAATAAAATTTTTATTAAATAAATAAGGACTGAACGGGGGCAGCTTCCCATGGCTCTGCCGCTGTTGTCAGTAAATATGAATTCCAAAAATAAATAAATAAAAATCAAAGCAAATTCGTCAGTGCAGAAACAATGAACATTCAAAAATGAAACATATCAAAAAATGTTAGCTCTTGAAAAAAGTTATATGGTTAGTGCAACGAAATGAACTCCTTCATCCAGTCAAGATAAACACACTATTTCCATAAAGTTCAAACAGAAATGGCAAAATAGTGGAGCCTGATAGAAGGAATATTAACCAATCAAAGTGGCAGCCAATCACTCCAATACATGTCACAATCTGAACGTCATCAACATGTTAAAAACAAGATAGACCACATTGAGAAATCAATCAGCACAAAGCAAACCCACCTAAATTAACATCCATACTGGCACATGACATTAGCCCCATAGAAAAGAAAGATGCGTCCTCATGTGATTACAAAAATGTTCAGTATTCAGCTCATTAGCTCACTTCAATTTCAAGCCAGCTAATGACATAAAAACTCAAAATGTTCCCACAGCTGCCCAAGAGAGGACTAAAGCTTCGAACTTGTCAAGAGCGTTTGAGCAACTACGAGGAATCCATAGATAGATAAAATCTATTATCCATACTTCATAATGAAATTAGTTCCTCAAAAATAAGAAAGGAAAAAGGACAGAGCAAGAGGAATCCAATAATAGAGTGAAGAAAAATGCATTCTTAACATCAAAGTGTAAATTAAATCTATAGTCTAGAACTCATACACATGTTCTCAGAACAAAAAGAACTGGTCACAACTCAAATTTGAAAGGAAATCTAATGTTGGTTACCTCCAACAATCGTCCATTTGCAATGAGTCTTTCGCATAAGTCATAGTAAAGATATCCAACAAGGAAAACAGAACGAGGGGTTACAGGAACCTAAAAGAGTAAGAAAAAGGGATAATTTAACATCAAATAACAAAAACAGAAAAAAAAAAAAGAAAGGATTGAGAGAAAATTTGTGCTAAATTGAAAATTCTTACACTTGAGATGAGCTCAGAAGCAGCCTCTTTAACATCATTGATTGTGATGCATGGCTGAACAGAACTTTTGCGAATGTAACAGCCATGAGAAGAATTAGCAAATAAAAATAAGAGACTCTGTTGGAATCCAACCAGTAATGGTTGGGATCCCTGTAAACAGCCCATCCAGAATTCAATAGACTTGGAAAGTTCACCACATTGCTCCGCTAAGTTCACAAGGAATGCGTCATTTACAGGTGAAATGCAAAGAGCATGACTGAGCCTTCTACTTTCCCACAGAATGGACAAATACTTTTCCAATGGAACATTCTTGCACTTAAATAATCTAAGCATCAGTTTATATATGTTATTGTGAAATTCGATGAAACCCTGGGATTCCCAAAAAAGAAAAAAAAAATCAGACTTCCAGCACATACGCTTGCTTGCAAACTTAACACCACCTAATCAGCAGACAAGCATACCTTTAGTGATAATAAATCGACTACATTATAGAGTAGTAGCATTGTATTGTCAGAGACCATATTGCACCGTTCGCTCTCAAAGCAAATTGATACGCTCAACCACAGATTTAGGGCAGCCCCAATATCTTCAATAACTTGCTGTTTGTAAGTACAACGAAGCAAACACTCAGTAAGGAGAAATACTAAGCAGAGATATTAGGTAACATTTGATATCATTAGACATTAATCACTCAATTCTGGAGACGACTAGCCTTTTACACATCAACACCTTAGAGTTTGGTTCAGCTTCCTGGGTACATAATGCTCGTAAGCAGTATGCCACTGCTAACTGATGACAATGCAAAGTTTCATGTTGAGACATGTCTCCAGATATGTCATTCTGTTTCAGAAACTACTTTAAGTTATCACAAGTCCCAACTTTAAAGGTGACGAAGAATACACAAATGCAGGTGTTATCAACTACAAAGAAATGGGAAGAACAATTCAAGAACTAAGGAAATCACCATAACACATATTGCCTCTGACAAACACTGAATACAGTCCTTCAGACCTTCAGTTCCCCGGGCCCTCAACGCCCTACCTTTTCTGAGTAGAATTCTTGATCTCTGAAAATAACCATTCCTTGAATTGTACACACTTTGCAGAAGGATGGTACTGATTTTCATTTGCATTCTGTGACACAATTCTGGGCTCAAAGGATACAATTCTTCATATGAATGAAGCTCCTGAAATGGTTCGGGGACCAAAAATATGGTTTACATATACAGGGGGAAAAGGAAAAACCCATATATTATATAGGGAGGAACATCATAAGCTAAATTCCATTCAAATTAAAATGTAAAATAAGCACTTCATAAAGAGGCCAAACCTGCTCTAAAATAATGCCGATCGTCCTCTCTGAGACTTTTCCAGAAGATGACAGCAAATAGTATAAAGTTGGAGCATCATCCTCTACATCTAAATTCTTACGACGTTTGCATTCTATCTGACAATCAATCAATGATTAGGAAGGAGAAACAAGAAAAATCGTAGCTAAGATATTTGCGGCTATCATATGTTACCTTAACCCACTGTTTCACCAAAGGCAAAGGACCTTGCAGTGTTTTAAACAAAATTGCAGCAATAGACCAATTCTCCAGACTATCTACAATTACTTTTTCCATCTTCTGACTGCCACAATGATGGAGAACATCCAGAAGAAAAGCACTTCTAGTACATGCCTCATTTACAAAATCTACAATAGCACCTTCTGTCATGCCACCATGGAACCCATCTGAGTTGCAGTTGCATGCAAACATTTGGGATAGACGGGCAACACAAGCCCATGCAGCCCTACAACATAATTTTAATGCCTTTGAAGCCTGCAAAGAAAGATCAATTACTCATACAAGCCACAAGCCTCTGAACACAAAGAATTCAACACAAATACTTGCTTTTCTTGACTTCACAAGATAAAAAAAAAGTAAGTGCATATGTGTGTGTGAATGTGTCGACAATGAACTCTACTCCCCAATCTCCTCTCTGCAGATAAAGATGTGAGTGCATATGTGCGTGTGAATGTGTCAACAATGAACTCTACTCCCCAATATCCTCTCTGCAGATACTGATGATTACAAGTCTCAATAGGCCGCTAACTCTCTTTTTCATGATGCAAATACGTTTTTTCCCAGATCATCAGTGTCCGTACCTATGTGTCTTCATATTATCTTTTGGTTATTATATGCACAGTGATTTTAAAACTAGAGAACTTCCCTTTTCCACTTTCTGGTGGTGGGATTCAGAATTCATTTAGAAAAACCTAGATACACCTGTAATAAACGCAAACCCCAGAAATAAGTATGTCAAATAATGAATATTGGAGAGTTTCAAGCCTCTGTGAAGCAGAAATATTTGCTTTTTGACAGTTTTCACCGCTCCTAAGTGGCATTCAATTTGAAGAAAATCATCAGAACAAAAGTATAGGTTCAGTGGAAAGAGGTCTGCACTGCCACAAAAATGCATAAACTGCCAACAATTTCTTTCCTAGATTAACTAATGCGTTCATATCGCTTAATTTCCAAACATCTGGAAACCTTACCAAAGGCAGAGCTTAAATCTAGTCAACTATGTTTTTGGAGATATGTTTATCAATTAATTATCTGGCTCTGGCTAACTGACTCAGTCCTACTGACAGCAGACAGCCAAAGTATGAGCAGCAGTAGCAGAAAAAAATAATAAAACCAAATTTCTGAAATCTAGTTATTTCTTATTGACTCCGAACAAAATCAATCTGATGTGATGCCTCTACAAACAATTTTTAAAAAAGAAAGAGAACTAAAGAAACTGTAAAAGCATAAAACAGCTGTCATGAAGACCATTTTTATTAAAGAAATACATCTTCAAGCTGCAATAATTCAAACTGCAGCCACAAATAACAATTTCATCAATAGACCAGTAGAAACTTAGTGAACCCAATCGTCAAATTGACATGATTCTATTTCTTATTTGTTAAAGTAGATCGAGGTTATGAGTAACATGAGCACTTAAATCCTTGTAAATTTATGCTTTTAGGTTGAAGAGTAGTTTAACATTAGTATCACTACAAGGTTGACCAAGTGATCTTGTTTATATACACTCCACTGTATTTAGTTAAACTACAGAGAGTTGTTAGTATTTGTTGCCGCATTTATCAGGTGCAGATTGTGTTCGATTGAAGTGCACAAGTCAAGGGGAATGATTAATCTTATTTAACAACTCTAGGCCCTTACCCATTAGAGGAAGCTTTTGGGATTGCTAGTCACTCAATTATTAAAAAGGTATAAAGCAAGAATCACTAATATCATATAGAATGCAAGTTAGAAACCACATCACTCCTTAAAGGTACCTCCTTCACTTGCTTATTTCTGTACAGAAGTACACCAATATTGTAAAGGGAGGCATATAGATATTTTAGTCCTTCAGGTTGAATCCATTCATTAGCAATGATGTGCTTAATCAAAAGCACAGTCTTCTGAAATAAGAAAAGAGAAGAAATTAGCTAAGCAATAGTGAAATACTTCAATATGAAATAATAAGTAAATGAAGATTGCAACATCAAGATAAAAAAAAAATAAAAATTCAGGCCATCTCTGCGTTACACATTAAGATAGCCACCTTCAATTTACGATCCATTGTAATGGAAAGAATGAAAGCAGCCACAGTCACACTAAGTATTCTCTTGTTATCATCAAGCCCATCTCTCTTTCTTTCAGATGCAAGGCTGCACATACAAATAAGCAAAATTTCAGAATTTAAAGAAGCACTAAAAAACGAAAAATGTTTCTAAGAAATGATTCCAAGTCCTATGTATCTACACCAGCTCGGCATAATCCATAACTCTAATCTCATACTCAAACGGGCTGTTACAATCTAATATCATTTTCATTTTTTTTTATAGGGGCATTAGACATTTATTCCTAGCACAATCAAAGACATTAATTTTGTAGCAGACAACATACCTTAAGACAAAAAAATTCAGCATATTGATAATTAGCCTTTACTCATGTCATTGCTATAGCAAAGATTTTAAAAATAAAACACAAAACAGAACATAACAACTTTTTTAGTGCACAAGCAGCTACTAGGACACAGCTTACAAACCATTATGAAAGTCATTTCAATAGCCAAAGTTCAAAAATTAAGTGCACAACAGAACATCAGAACTTTCCAATCAAAAAAGAACAGAACAGTAGAACTCTCTTAGCGCACAACCAACTCATTGGAGACAGTTAAAGCAAACAAGTGAACACTTGGGAATTTTGATTCACTTACCTCTGAGAGAAAAAAACATCAAAAAACTGATAAAATGCATCCTGTATGCTGCAGAGCTGTGGGCTAATATAAGCAGCTTCAATTTCAGAAACTAACTCTTTTTTCTCCAAATTTACTTGTTCAGCAAGTGGAAGGCACAAGAATTTCAAAGCATTTAAGTATGACAGCATATAGGCTTCTCTATTTTTCTGCATGGAAGTTATAGAGGACTCAGAATCTGGCTGCAAATGTAGTTGGCTGATAGAATCCTCACATTCCACACTAGATGACACAAAGTTCTTGGTGCAGCAAAAAGAAAAGTAACTTCCCAATGCACTAAGCAAAGAAGCTAAATTGTGCAGTTGATCCCCATCATCAGGCAAACAACTAAGCACAAACTCATCTTTTGCAGCTCTGGTGGATGTTAAATCACCACCTCTAAACTTAACCTCATAGTTGGTCAAGTACAAACCAGTAGCATAAAGCCTCAGAATCAAATCAACAGGTGTTATAACCTGCCACATTAGTTCAACTTGAATTAATCATACAAAAACAACCCAACTAAATAATGGTTAAAGATGCACATAATGCCGTAAATAGCAGAGTGTGTGTACAAGATACCTGGGGAAAGTGACCACCTATGTGATTCAGATGTCCTGCAACGGTACTGCAAAAAATTGTACCTGCAGTGCGACATTTGTTGGCACAATAGGAGACAAGTTCAACCAGCTCTATTCCAGTATTATCCGATTCCACCTGCTGAAGAAATAAGAAATTAACTTTGGGATGGCTCTGGTTAGAACTTAATAATAAAGTGTTGAATCCACCAAACATTAGATTTTAATTTAACAACCAGCATTTTCTTACAACTTAGAAACCACTACATAAATGGTCCAAACCAAGTATTTTCATGTTCGAAACAGAAAATAGAAGACCAAAACATATTAAGAGTGCAACTTAGCCCCATCATTCAAAGAAAATGGACAAGGAAAAGTACAAAAAATGCATGAAAGATAACCTTGGTTCTTCCTATTTATGGACTAGACTTTCTGGTATTTATCAATATTTGTACCACAAATGACAAATTTAATGGATAGCCAAAGAATAGGAAGAATTCACATCATAACTTGCTAATCATTAAATAGCAGTTATTTCATCACCTCTGTTAAAGTGTTATCTATCATTATGTCAGTTCAAAGTCACTAATTCTTTTTTTTTTCCTTTTTCCTGCAATAAGCAATACTCAAATTCTAGCATTTAAGCTATTTTAAAAAATAAAGAAAACATAAACAGTTCTTAGAAATTTTATAGGAATATAAATTTGCTAATTCAAAGCTGGAAATTTTTTTAAAACAAAACAACAATATGTTTCAAATTTAGATGACAAATAAGACATGAAAAAGATCATAATGTTCTGAAGTTCACATGATATTATCATTATACCCTGCAAGGAAGAACTAAATTCCTAAGAAAGCAGCTAACATGTGAGCGCTGATAACTTAATAATGAAGTTGATCACAAAAAAACAGCACAGTTAAAATTAATTAGAGAGAGAAAGATCCGACTTCCGAGGTGAAAAACTAGTTACAAACGTAGTAAAATGAGAAGGACAAAATCTTCACTTAGAGTTTAAAAGACTGTATTCCCCAGGTCAAAAAGCCCTACCAAACGAGTAACTACAGACCTGACATGTTCCATGCTAGTTTATTAACTACAAACAGATTTCTTGAATCAAATCCATATAAGTATTAAACAAGGATAACAGAAATGCTAGCAATAATCATTCGATACCATTAAACAATTAGCAATTTATCAGAAATTTTTTTAAAAGAAACTCAAAATTGTATTAAGAATAAAGAATCATGAGCAATTTATCAGATTTAATATATTGAACCTATATATAATAACATACAATTAAATAGAATTCACATATTGTAATCTGAAGATACATTGTCAAGAAAAATAACACCGAGAGTCACTATAGATAAAGTTAGATTCATTATCTACATTCCCTAACTGTTAAGAATCTTTCTTTTTCTATTATTCTCTTAATCTTACCTTGCATTGACAGGCAATGGAGTCCAACACACAAAGTATTATTTCAATGATAAGAGAGGGCTTATTCTCCTGCAGTGAGAACAGAGTGAAGCACAGCCGACGACAAAACTGCACTGCAGAAAGTTGGTCAAACAATTGCTTAAAGTTCATTGTGACATAAATTGGAGGAAAGTGAAAATACATTCACCTTGTAAAATTGATCTTTCATTGATGACTTTGCATACTCAGTCAATGTTGCCTCACAGAATTCACGTAACAAATCTCTATTAAAACACATGATCTCTTCAACCAAATTTTGAGTGCATTTCCCCAGATAGGACACAAGCACCCTGTGCAACTTCGCATACGCATTTGCATCTAATACCCTGAAACATTCAAACTCAGATAAATTAATCGATCAACTACACACCAATATGTGAAGTCTAAACAGCAAGCTTAAACCTTCTAGCAAAATTAAAATCCAAAGTCGTTACATACTTTTGCATATTAAGAAGCACATAGACACCACTCTGATAGCACCCCGAAACTAAAATCAATTCTCTTAAGACCTTAAGCCAGTGAATTTTTCAGTTCGCTCGTAAAAGTCACGGAAGGTTGCATCAAAATTTTCAATACAACAATACCCTAGAAAATAGCAAGGTTCAACTACTCTATTTTCTGCATGTTTGATGTACAAACAAACAAACAAAGAACTATCACATGTAAGCCAGAAAGCCATAATAATAATTAAAAGCATATATAACCACAATCTCAATTTTCTTAAAGCTACATTTTGGAATGAGGTGTCGGGGCTTTTGATCAGCATCTACTGTCGTGTTTATCAAATAGTTTAGTAACTGCACTTTCAAAGTTGAGCAAAAGCACAACAATCAACAGCCAACATTTCACGTCACGCAAAAACATAATTTCATTTAGAAATAGAGAAGAAAATCACCTGAACCAACACTTAGCCTCTTGGAACAAGCCAAGCACTCTCCTATAAACTTCACAATCCTTACTCCGTCCCACGGCCGCACACTGAACTATCGCGGCGACAGCCTCCACAAACACCTTACCAAACTCCGAATCACCGCACTTCCCTTCGAAATCCATCCTTCTAAGCGTCTCCAAAACCCTAAGCCCCTCCCTCACGGCATCCTCGCCCTTCCCCGACGCCACAAGGCAACACACGAACCTCACCCTCTGCAACTGAATCGTGTACGGCTTGCACGCCAACTGCGACGAGATTAACTCCAGGCAGTTCAAGCAAAGCCTGTAGGTGTCGTAGAGCTCGTCGACTAGGGTTTGGTGGTCGCCTTTGGATTGTAAATTGGAGAGGCGTTTGGGGAGAATGGTGATGGAGTTGTTGAGGAATGTGAGGAATTTCTTGGCGAGTGGACGGATTAGGTTTTGATTCGGTTTTGCTTTTGGTTTTGATTTTGGATTTGGTTTTGTATTGTCGTTTTGCAGATCTGAGAACGGGCGGAGATAGTCGGCGAAGAGAGAGTAGATTGGAGTTGAATCGGAGGTTTCGAGTTTGGAGAGGAGAGAGGATTCGGTAGAAGCAGACGCCATTGCTGGCTGAGGGAGAGAGAGAAAAGAGTGTAACAGAAGATTAGTTCAAAATGAAGGAATTTGTGGGCGCCAAGAGAGCCCCTTTGGGGGCGATTTCAAATTCTATTTTTATTGAAAAAAAAATATGCGTATTTTCTTTTATGAAATAATAATAATAATAATAATAAAATTCCAAGTGGTGAACCGACCGGCTCGGCTCAATCATAATGTTTAAAAAAAATAAATTGTTGGGGTGTTTGTGTCAATAATTTTATGATTTTTTTTAGACTGCACACTGCCCCAACTTTTCCTTTAATTCTGGAAGAAATGGAGTACTTATATTAAAAATATGGGACTTGCTCTGCTACTTTCGCATCAATCTATCTATCTATATATTTATATAAAGTTGGGACTATAAAAGATAATATGATATCATTATTTTTTATTTTTGTATTTTTTTCTTATATAATAAATAGAAAAAATTTCTTTCAGATTTAACTTTTCATCTTCTCATAATTAATTTGATTGTTATTACACAATCAATATGTAACGGTCCATCAAAAGACCCACTATCTTCTCTAATTAAAACCTTCTTGATCATAAATTAAGCAATAATTTATAAATATTTTTAATCACTCTTCTCATCTACCTCACCTTAATTTATAAATAGTAACAAAAAATATGATATCACACGTAAACATAAACACAAAATAAAATAACAGAAAATAGCAAAGGCTCTAAAACATGTGTTTTTCATTTTGGCCTTCACTTGCCTGATCATGGCAAATATTGCAAATGCAATCAGTAGGAATGATCGCCTCAACAATAATATAAAATCATGCTACGATCTTGCAACAAGACTTGAAACTAGCGGAGGTCTAACGGAGTGCTAGAACGCGTTAATGGAGCTGAAATCATACTCAAATGAGATTGTTATATTCTTCCTTAATAGCCAGGCTAATATTGGCCCTAATTGTTGTCACGCTATTGATATCATCACCCGTAGTTGCTGGCCTGCAATGCTCACCTCTCTCAAATTCACTGCCGAAGAAGGGAACATACTGAGAGGCTACTGTGATGCATCTTCTGCTCCTTCTCCAGGTGATCTCGCGGTGATATATCAGCCTCAGGTTTCCAAGGTTTTGACTTAGACAAGGTGCATCTATGGCAATTCTATTTCCGTGGTGTTAATTTAGCTAATGCAATTTTAAATAATTAAAAAAAATCTTTTTGGTTTTAGCTTTACTTTATTTGTTTCATGTTTTTTTTTGAAGTCTTATCTCTTAATCGAATAGAATAAATCGTTAAAAGTAAAATAAAAAAATAATAATACTAAATTCTTTTTTTAAAGCCGCGCGAAGCGTGGTTCTATTTCCTAGTTATTATAAATGAGTAGTTTAAAACTATAAATAAGGTGTTGAAACTTAAAATTTATTTTCATTCCCATAATTAATTATTTAATTAGTTACTAATTAAATCATTTTGGACTGCATGTTTATTGTTCTTTATAATTATAAATGGGTTGTGATTAATCATATTAATTAAGTAAATGGGTTGAATGGATTAACAAATTAAATAGGTCAAACGGTTTATATAATTTTATAAATAAACTTTCGAAAGCACGCGTGAGTTATTATTATGTTAAGTTTGACTTCTTTACATAAGCAATATAGCTATCTTTCTTTTCAATATTTTTTTAAGTCACTCTTTCTTTTCTTTTGGGATATTCATATTTTATAAAATACCAGTATTTTATAATTTATAATTTATTCATGCAAAATGGTATCCTTTCGATTCCAACATATTTTTCATGAATAAATTTTTACCTTTGCAATTTATATTCATGTGTGTGTTAGTTGCGGATAATGAAAGCTTGAGATAAAAAAGTATATGGATTCTTATTGTAAAGGAAAACTATAATTTGATTACAACAGTAATTTCACTTTCTTTGTCAAAAGAATTTCAAGTTTTTAAAACTAATAAAATATAAAAGATTGGAGGAAATTAAAAAATTATTTGAAAAACCAGATATGGAGTTTGTTTGCTTAGTGATTCTATATATGAAAGTGCTTAATTGATAATGGGACCTAGTTCCTCTAATGATCCTGAATTAAATTCTCAAATCTTTTAGAAATAGGTCAAATGGACTCGAGCATATGCCTCTAAAAGATACTACGACGTTCAGGTCAGTATTTAGAGATTTCAAAAGCTAATTTGAATATGGATTTTCTCTTGACCTAATTCTAGAAATTGCAAAAAGATAGTTTCTCAGGGTTCCATCTCTTATTTATAGACTGAGAGATGAAAGGTTATCAAGAAAATGTTTTTCAAATCGAAATCCTCGCCATTCATTCTCTTAATATGATTTGTACTGCTTTACTTAATAATTATTTTTGTTCCCATTCAAGTTCTCCACACATGGTTCTGTTAGTAACCACGTGTTATTACTTATCAATATTTCCGAGTAAATTACTATTCATTTTCTCTAGGTTTTTCGTGAGAATCATTTAATGATCGTTGATCTCAATTTTAAATTTAACTATAAATTTTGTCCGAAATTGATTTATAATCCCGAGTCAATGTGAACTAGGTTATCAATATGAAATACATCAGTTATTTGAATTAATAAATTTTATGGCTGTTCAAAAATAAATAAATTTTATGGAATATGCGGCATCTGTAAGTGGTTATATTTTCTGTTCGGTCACTTACAATATATAATTTTCAATTGTATCGATAAAATAGAATGGTTGTGCGGCTACACGGATATGAGCAAAATGTCGGGAATATTTTATGGCATCTGCTTTCTTGCCACAAGTTTCACCACGCCGTCTTTGCATCAAATATTTCCATTAAGAAGTGTCATTAAATGTGTTTATGTTATTACTAGTATTTTTCTTTGTTTGCAGTGCGTAAATTTTTTAATTTTTAATTTTTAATTTATTATTATTATTATTATTTGGCTGTAAAACTAGTGCATCTAAGAAAACCATAATGTGCCTGCAAATCATCCTTTATCTCGATGGAACAAATGCAGACAAATTTCTTCTTGTTTTAAGCCAATGAACATCCATTAATTGTGTTTGTCTTATTAATAATATTCATAATGAAATTGAAGTTCATAATTAGATACCTTAATTTCTTATAGGGAAATTTACACTCGTCCACCTGTTTGTTTTGCCTTTTTCAAAAATACACAAACACTTTTTTTTTTCAGCGCGCCACCTGAAGTTTGTTTTTTGTTGCACTCATCCACTTCCGTCTAATTTCCGTTAGTCAATTTAACGGAATGTTAACGAAATGACTTTTTTACCCCTCAAAATTATAAGTTAACCCAAAATAAATGGAAATTGAAGATAAATTGGATGGATTTAATTTTTTTTCAAAGGTGGATGCTAGAAATTTGAGGAAAATAGTGTTTGTTGATTGCTAAATTTAGAAAATTTATATTTATTTTTTTGAAAGACAAAAAATAAATATACAAAAAAATACAAATTTTCTAAATTTAGCAAGCAATAAACACTATTTTTCTCCAAAAAAATAAATAAATATTTTCTAAATTTAGCAAGCAACAAATATTATTTTCCTCCAATTTCTAGCATCCACCTTTGAAAAAAATTAAATCCATCCAATTTATCTCTAATTTCTATTTATTTTGGGTTAAATTGTAATTTTGAGGGGTAAAAAGGTCATTCTGTTAAATTGACTAACGGAAATTAGACGGAAGTGGACGAATGCAACAAAAACTAAACTTCAGGTGGCGCGCTGAAAAAAAAAAGTGTTTGTGTATTTTTGAAAAAGACAAAACAAACAGGTGGACGGTTGTAAATTTTCCTTTCTTATATTATGATTGATAATGGTGATTAATTTGCAAGGCACTACCAATTTGGTTGAACAGGGGCTTGGATGGTTTTGAATGGGATGTTGATGCAATTTAATTATATGTTAATTTTTATTTTATATACTTCTATATATATTTTCTGATTTTTTTAACTAATTTTAGTTCTTGCTTTGTTAAATTAATTATCTTTGCTCTCATGAATTTGTTTCTCCGTTATGCTAATGAAATAATGACAAAATATGATCCTACAACGCGACAAAATAAAATTACATCTGTTGATAGTTTTCTACTCTTCCACTGCTCAAGGTCAAAAAAACAGAAACAATAAGGAAAATTTTGAAATTTTATATTAGATTCTAATTGTCCACTCGTTTCAACAATTTTTATGTTAAAGTCTACTCAATTTATGGTTTCTTTATTATAAGCCCCTAACTTTGGCCCATTTCTATTTGACTAATTTTATGTTAGGGTAATTTTTACTTTCCTTCCTTGATTTTTGAGGTTTTTACACTTAGATGACGAAAATCCGTTTATTAGTGAAAATCCCCTACCGTCAATTAATTTATGGTTGACTGTTAGTGAAAGTTAAAACTCTAAAATGCCCCCGTTGAATTTGTACACATCTGAAACATTTGGCGCCAAGTCTATAACAACCATAATATTACTATTATACCCCTTAAATATGGGTTATTTACAATTGAATTCAATAAATAAAAAGACAATTGTAACCCTAACAATAAATCATATAAACCAAAATACTACTTCAACATCATAATACACCACACTGCAATACCATAAAACAACAAATAAATGATACATATATTAAAGAAAAAGCTAAAATGTAATAAATACTAAATGCAAAGAATGTGACTATAATATCAATGTTCAAATCATCCTAAAGCAAGTGAGAAGATAATCCATTCATTACATTACAACATTAAATAATATTCAAGGGTGTTTAGTATTGTTTCTCAAAGTTAGTTTTCTATTTTCTACAAACAATCGTGAAAAAAATGATTTCTGAAACAAACATTTTATAAATGAATAAGTGCATTTGGATAAGTTTTTTTTTTCTCGTCTTTCTAAATAAAAGTTGAAATTATCTTTTACAGTTTATGGACTTGTAATGTTTTTTGATAACATATGCTATGATAAGAGTATTACTACTTTAAAGTAAACAACTTTACTCTACAGTTCTACAAATCTCATCAAAATCATGTCAATTAACAAGAAATCAAGCACCCACACGGCATTTTCCACTTAGAGTAGTATCAAAACGCTCTAAATTAGGCCAAAAAAAATATATTGTAAGAGACTAACCTTTTACTGGCTTCAACAAAGCGATTTGGATTCCTGGAGCATCGGCGAAATTCAGAGCGATACATAATGCAGGTCTTGTGTTTCTTATTCACTTTACACAAGTAATGGATACTGCTCTACAACAAATAAGATTTTTTTGCCTTCTAAACAAAGCTCTTAACCATGCTTGTTGAAACAGAAAAGGCCACAACCGTGCTTCACGAAAGAGAAAATGCCACTTTGAATTGTTTTATAAAGTTTGCTTTATAAATTAAGACACAATTTTTCAAACTGATTTGACAACTCACTGGCTCATGTCAACCAAAAAGTGTAAAACTTTTGCTTGTCAAATGAGATTACCAAAGTGCCCACAACCAACTAACAAAGATCTAACGTTTGCAATTCGTAGGGCGGTTTCACTAATAAACGGATCTTCGTCATCTAAGTGCAAAAAGCCCAAAACTCAAGGGAGGAAAGTAAAAATTACCCTTTTATGTTATAGCTAAAAAAAATTATAATTTCTTTATAGTGGTCCAATCAAATTGTTGCCCCTATGCGAGGCAAACGACCATTGTTAAAACTACAAAAAAATGAAGTTAAATAGTTTAATGTCTATTCTCTTAATATCAAATTAGTTTTGAGATATGAATTACAAAGTATGACTAAATAACTTTTAAAAAATAATAAATACAATATAGTTTTACTAGATAAAAAACATAAACATAAAAAAAACCTTGATTTTTTTCCCCAACAAATTTTGTAAATCCACCTCATTCACCTCATTTCCAATAAATAATTACAATGAGTTATTATTTTTTAAGAAAGCAAATAAATGAAGCCTGGAGATTTAATCAACTAAAATTCAATAATTAAACTATTACATACAAGAGCTCATATTTCTTGGACCATTTAATCATTTCAATTATTAGGGCAGAATAGTCAAATACAACTTATCTTAGAGCAATCTTAATAGTTAAAGATATCTAAGACGAAAAAAAATTATAAGATTGATTTAATTGATTTATTGTCAAAAAGTTTTGTTGATTTGCATATTTTAAAAATAATGTGATCTTATTATAATTATTTTCTAAAAGTGTAGTGGATTTACAAAGATAGTGAGGTGAAAATATATCTACCCTAAAAGAAATTAAAGAAGAAAAATGGTGGCGATATTCCCCTCACCTTTTGTATAAAACCATCCACTTATTAGATTTTATATAACCACAATATTATCATTAGCTGAAATGACTAAAATAGGTACATAAATAATTATTAGTTAAATTATTGTCTATTATGATTTATAAGTTAAATTTAGTATACCATAAGCTTATGAATTTTTATATTCTTACACTCTTTCCTAATCATTCAAATAAAAAAAGAAGTAAATATTGCAATGATATAAGAAGAAGAAAGGGAATAATCTTTTTTTTTATTACATGAAACTATTATTCATAGTATAACTCATATTACATGAGACTATAACTGATATTTACAAATCAAACTATTACTGAGAATAGTTTGCATCAATTCTATCAATTTTTATTATGTACTGTTCAGATTATTTTTAACTTTCACTAATATTCGAGAGATATCTACTCTACTCACATTTGGTAATAGCTTGCATCAATTCTATCAGTTTTTATGATGTACTGCTCATATTATTTTTAACCTTCACTAATATTTAAAGGATGTCTATTTTACTCACATTTGGTAAGCGAGAAAACCGTTACTCAATTACACATTCTAATTAGGAAAGAAATTATCCACATAGTACGTTTGTGGGGATTCGAACTTCTGCCCTTACATTTGGAGGGTAGCAGCCCTTACCACAAGTGGTTAAAGAAAGAGAGGAATCTAGAAAAGAAAAACTATGTAATATTGAATTGATAGAGGAAGAAGATATGGCATGGGAAAAATTTGAAACAGAATTAGTAAGTTTCAAGTTTTGTTTTTTTAAAAGTAATTTTAAATTATAAAGTGGTATTAAGAAGTAGTTTATACTTAGAAGTATCAAGAGATTGCAAAGGAAAGAAATTGGAGGCAATCCTCTTAATTGTTGCGCTGTCATTTTCTCTGCAGATCATGGGTGAAGGAATCATGTTAGTTGCTCTCTCATTTTTTTTAATACTGATTACACATTAGATTATTGTATTGTACAGATATTTAGAACTGCTATTATATCAGACATTACATTAATATTTACAATCAAATATATATAACTGTGACTTACATTATTACATTAAATTTTATGAAGTACATGTCCAGACAAATAACCCTTACAAAGGAGGAATGTCCCCGCTCCACTTGTATTTTGTAAGGGAGAAAGACTTTAGAATATTTTAGCTCCCACAATACTTTTGTGAGAGGCCTTGAACTGATGCCCTCACACTTGTGAGGTTGCTGCTCTCCCATTAGTGCCGCTACCTTGGTCCTTAGACAAGATGCAATTTTGATGCCAAATTTCAAAAACAAACATAAGGTAGCGTTTATTTTTTGGATTGGAGTGAGAATCTTGAGGAGTGGGAATCCTAGGATTGAGAGTGTGGAGTAAGAGTGAGAGTAAGTTGCTTACTTGCACTGGAATGGAAGCATGGAATGGAGATTAGAATCCAATTTATGTGTTTACTTTGTCTTGGATTTGGAGTAAATAGTTTCAAATTACAATTTTATCTTTATGTAAAGAATTATAGTTTTTAATTACAAAGTTAATAAAAAAATATATTTAATGAATAAACATTTATTTTATTATATTTGTAAATTTATAATAATTATTAATATTCTTAATTATGAACATCACAATTTTTTTAATTTTAATTATATAAATTAAAAATTGTTGATAAGGGCAATATAAATGAAATATTTTTACTATTAACATAGTATGAAATTAATATTTTCTTATAATAAACTATTTACTAGTATTAATTATTAATATTAAATAAATATAATACTATTATTTTTAAATAAATATAATAATATTATATTTTCAAATAAAGATGGTATATAGTAATATTATTAATTCTCTATTAATATAATAATATTATTTTAAAGTAATTTTAACTTATAATTAGTGTAAATTATTATTTAGTTAAATATAATAATATTATTTAAATAAATATAATTATAAATTATTTTATTTTATTAAATTAAATTAAAAGCAAAGGATATAAAAGGGAGAGGTGGGAGTGGAAATTTAATAAAAGCAAAGGGTATAAAAGGGAGAGGTGGGAGTGGGATGGGAGTCCCACTCCCACTCCCCACTCCAAAAATGGGTGGGGCCCATAGAGTGGGATTCCCAATCATTCTCTATTTTATTGAAATAAACACTGGAGTGGGAGGAATTCGCACTCCTCACTCCCACTCCATAAAGTAAACATTGTCTAAATGTACTCTTCAACGATCATTAAGACATTTCAAAAAGGATATTTTTGGTATTTATGGGATGGATTTACAAAATGTATTTATTTTAAATATTTCTATAGGGTGGGTTAGTCAAGGGGATGGTTTTACGGAAAACATGAGAGTGAAATATCAAATCATTGTCCTAAGAAAAAATTATCAATATTCCACTCTAATATATAATGAAAGTTTGAAAATATCTGAAAATACTTTAAATTGCCCGTAATTCTCCTAAAATATCTGCGCCACCTGCTTGATCAAAAAGTGGGCCGTGCTACAATGCTCAAAATTCTAGATTCAGATTTTAAACCTGATATTATTGTCTTGCATAGATAAAAAATAATAAAAAAATGCTCAAAATTCTACAATGCTCAAAATTCTAGATTCAAATTTTAAAAATGGAATTAATAGGTAACTAAAATTTTAAAATTGCTTTTGAAGTTCAATGTTAGGGCTCAACCAAAAATAAAATTTAAATTATTTTTGAAGTACATTGTTAGGGCTAAACAAAAACATTTAATTTAAATTCCAAAAAGCCTAAAACCTTAATGCTTGATTCACCCGCTCAATTTTTTCTATATGATAAATTAAAATTAGTTTTATTTTTAGCATCGAATTTGCGGTAACACATTGGGGAATTTTTCTAGTTTTGAAATTCATGTTCAAATGCTGACAATACAATTATTATGTAGTAAATTTTTTAAGATATTTTTGAAGTCCAATGTTGGGCAAAATAGCAAATTACAAGGGTAAATTAAATATCAAAAAGTAAATTACTCAGGTAACACATTAGTGTTCGATCCAAAAGTTCAGATTTTTGTCTATAAAATGATTAAATTTGTCCATACTGTTTTCGGCAATTTTTTTTAATATCTAAATTATTATTTTTTTCAAAATATTAATAATGAATATGTTGCAACACATTGGCATATTCTATTCAATTTAAAGATGTAGGTAGGTTCATCTTGGCAGTAGAATCATTATATAATTACATTTTGAAAGTATTTTGCCAATACGAGGCCTCAAACCAAAAAGTCCATCCTCAAATCAGACCTTATCGTTTGATCCACAAATTAATTATTATTATTATTATTGTTGATGCCTAAAATCTGATCTAGTTTATTAGCGACTTAATATCAGACTTCTACACCAGCATTAGATTTATTTGGTAGAGAATCGATTGATCAATCGTCTAGATGTCCTGCAACCACCGGCAATTAACCTGCGAATACCTGAAATCATAAAAGACGGTCAGAGGCGCCAGAAGTTTTTCCGGCGTGAAGCCTCCGACGCTCAAGTCAGTTTCTAGGCCTTTCGGAAAAATTTATGTCACCACTTATGTGGCTTAATAAGCATTGCCTTAAAACCCAAAGCTTTTCGAGTAATTTACAGAAAGTAAAGTATAGTGTCAAAGCCAGAATTTTCCATGAGAGGAAGAGAGCCCAAAAAACCCCTGCAGGAGAGAGAAAAAATAAATAAATAATCCCCCATAGGTAACTCCCCACTCCCCTATTTCCCCCCTTGTTCTCTCCCACTTTCGGAAGTTAAGGATGAGATAAAAGTAATGCCCTCCCTCTCCCTTTTTTTCTCCTCTTTCCGTTACCAAACACCAGTCCCCCAGTTTCTAGTGTTGAGAGTTTTAACGAATCAAGACTGGAAACTATATAAATTTTAAAGTGACCTCGAGGTGGTTACCATAAATCGGCTCGGGATTGCCTAAATTAACCTTGCCATTAACAAAAAAGTTTCAAGTTTTAAACTTTTACATGCCTTTAAATATACCATTTTCCTACTCGCATAATCATGTAAAGCAGGTTTCATAAGTTTAGGTATTTATCTCACCTGAAGTAGGTTTTAAAACTTAGTCATTTATCTTCTTTAGAACATTTTTCGCTCATATAACTCTTGCTCGTGTAATCTTAATCGGGCAAGAGAGGCAAACTTTGACTTCGTCTCACTGCGAGGAGGTTTGGAGACTGTAAGCCTTTTACTTGTAGTACCTTTTTTTTGTACTTTCTGCTCGCCTTCACATGCTCGAGCAGATTCTAGTAAGCTTGACTTCTTGTCTCGCCATCAAGCAGGCTTTGAGACTTTGGAGCCTTTACCTGCCTTAGAAACATTTTTAAAATTCTCATTATCTGCTCGCTTTCACATGGTCGAGCAGATTCTAGCAAGCTTGGCTTCCTGTCTCGCCATCGAGGAGGCTTTGAGACTGGTGGAGCCTTTGCGTGCCTTGGAAGATTTTTGGAACTTTTGTGGTCTGCTTGCCTTCGCTTGGTCGAGCAGATCCTACCATGCTTGGCTTCTTGTCTCGTCATAAAACAGGCTTTGAGACTTTGGAGCCTTTGCGTGCTTTAGATGATTTTTGGAACTTTTGTGGTCTGCTCGCCTTCACTTGGTCGAGCAGATCCTGGCATGCTTGGCTTCCTGTCTCACCATAAAACAGGCTTTGAGACTTTAGAGCCTTTGCATGCCTTAAAAACGTTTTTGGAACTTTTGTGGTCTGCTCGCCTTCGCTTGATCGAGCAGATCCTGGCATGCTTGGCTTCCTGTCTCGCCATAAAACAGGCTTTGAGACTTTGGAGCCTTTGCATGCCTTAGAAACGTTTTTGGAACTTTTGTGGTCTGCTCGCCTTCGCTTGATCGAGCAGATCCTGGCATGCTTGGCTTCCTGTCTCGCCATAAAACAGGCTTTGAGACTTTAGAGCCTTTGCATGCCTTAGAAACGTTTTTGGAACTTTTGTGGTCTGCTCGCCTTCGCTTGATCGAGCAGATTCTGGCATGCTTGGCTTCCTGTCTCGCCATAAAACAGGCTTTGAGACTTTGGAGCCTTTGCGTGCCTTTAATGTGCCCTTATTTGAGGTTTTTGCTTTAAATCCTTAAATATGGATAACTATCAAAAATTTAATTTCTGACTTGTAACTTATAACTTGTCCAGAAAATAGCTCACATTTACAACTTGTGCTTTAGCTATTTATATATGTTTGGGCCTTTGATGGATAAACATCCTTGGTGTTTTTATTACCATCTATAATATTTGGTTAGCAATATTATTAAAGACCTTTGCTAAAGGTGCTTAGCATCATTTACTAACACTATAGATATTAAAATTTATATATAAAATAAGTCATATTATATAAATATATGTAATCAACAAATAAATGGTAACATAAAAGTCTAAGCAAAGTCATATCACTGTATGAAGGAAATACGATCTCATGCTAACCCAAGTTCCATCAATCCTTCGATCAAGCATGTTGTGTGCTAATATGTGACTATGCTATATATTCTATAATATGTAATCTTAACTATTTTCTATTAATGACTTAATAAGTCAAAACCCCATCCATCAGATTTTTGAAGTCAGGTAGTGAATTTAAAGGATAAATATAAAACTGAGGTTTTAGAACAAGTGCACCTGAGCTTGTGATCTGCATTATTTCATTGGTACTTCATCAAACAAATCCCGAGCTTGACTCTGCTTTTCTCCCTTCTTAGAATTATTCTTGCAAAATTGTAACACGGGCACAAAACGAATAAAATATGAAGGAAACAAAAATCCAACTTCATCAATTCTTTGAAGCTTGAAGACATGCCTATCAATTCTCATCATCAATAAAAAGTTGTTTTGTTTTAAAACCATTATTAAAATTAGCCAAAATACCAATACTCAGCCTCATCCAGATTATGCTAATTATACTTCTTCCAACACTCATTAACGATTATGAGAATTTGTGCAATGTGGATGCAACTACCATCAAAAGACATCGTATTTATGCATAATTTCTAATGTTCTCTTTGCGAAAATATAATAAAGCTATGGCTAAGAATAGCTCATGCTCTCAATCAGTTTGATACTTATATTGAATAAACTGAAACAGAACCTGGGTTTAGATCTTGGCTCCTGGGCAGCATTCTCTCAAGCATATATGTAGTATATGTAGTGTAATCAGCAACAAAGTCACTTTTGAACTTTCATATCCCTTGAGGCAATTTAACGAACAGCTCCTGATTTGAATTTTAACAATTCTGCCTGAACTTGTAATGAACCGAGTTTCATACCAGAATTGTGTAAATACTTTCCCTGCATATTCTTCACATGAAAACTAGTTGCATGATTGATTGATGGGGTGTAAAACCAGCAGGAAATATCTTGAAGAAACCAAAGATCCGTGGATTTTTTATGCTTACCACCAAATGAATTTAGCTATCTGTGTAATCTTTATTTTAAGAAATTGAACATTGATAATACCGCAAATCGATTGCTCTTTTGAACAGACTTTATATCTTGAGTTCGATGAAAAGAGAACAATCAATCAAGAAATATAAATACATCAGCAAAATAATGATGGTAGCAGCATTACATATCTAATTAGCCATAACGAAGCTGAATAATTAGCCATAATAAATCTGAACTGTTAACATTATGTCAAGCATGTTGTTGGAAAATATTAAATTAATTCATTTGCAAGTATAATAGCATGTAATCTTGAATTATGAATGAAGCCCATTCTAACAAGCTAATTTTGTAAAGGAACATTATCAACGAATTCCAAGGGATAATTTTCAATTTCAGCAAATATATCATGCACGGTATTGAAACATGCATGTTATTAAAGAATTTCCAAGCATCTCTTATTTGATAAATCAATCATCATAGCAATTGGAAATTGAATTTTAATGACAATATACTTAAAGCGATAAATAAGCCAAAACCTTTACAGGTAAGCATTCCATCCCTCCTTGATTGGCTTCCGTGTTTGAGCCAGCTTATCAATTTGTGCATGATAATATTCTGCCTTTGGCTTGGCCAAATGAAAAATTGGTAGAGACAAGAAGTTGGCTTTTTGTACCGATTCCCCACAGACGGCGCCAAATGTTGATGCCTAAAATCTGATCTAGTTTATTAGCGACTTAATATTAGACTTCTACACCAGCATTAGATTTATTTGGTAGAGAATCGATTGATCAATCGTCTAGATGTCCTGCAACCACTTAACCTGCGAATACCTGAAATCATAGAAGACGGTCAGAGGCGCCGGAAGTTTTTCCGGCGTGAAGCTTCCGACGCTCAAGTCAATTTCTAGGCCTTTCGGAAAAATTTATGTCACCACTTATGTGGCTTAATAAGCATTGCCTTAAAACCCAAAGCTTTTCGAGTAATTTACAGAAAGTAAAGTATAGTGTCAAAGCCAGAATTTTCCATGAGAGGAAGAGAGCCCAAAAAACCCCTGCAGAAGAGAGAAAAAATAAATAAATAATCCCCCCTAAGTAACTCCCCACTCCCCTATTTCCCCCCTTGTTCTCTCCCACTTTCGGAAGTTAAGGATGAGATAAAAGTAATGCCCTCACTCTCCCTTTTTTTCTCCTCTTTCTGTTACCAAACAATTATTATTATTATTATTTTGTCAATAAGTTAAAAAGTGATACTACTGGCACGTCCTACAAACTCACTTGAAATCCCATTTTCATGTTAATAGTTTTAGAGTTCGACTATTGACACCCCTCCAAAATTCTTTTAAAACCTCTCTTCTGTTACAATTATATTTAAGGACAAATATTTTAATATATCTCACATCTATTTTATCTCAATTCAAACTTTTGTATTTTCTCTCTTAAAAAAAAACTCTTGTATTTTCTCTACTATCAAACTCACATATGTAATTTTTTTCTCAAATTCTCTATAATTTTTTTTTCAATTACTAAGACAATCTATTCAAAATAAACAAAACACATTATGACAAAATTATCTGTCTTTTTTTAAGGCTCATAATAAATCTTTTTACATCATAATCTTACATCTATTTTATTTAATTAATTAATTTTCATTAAGAAGTTAATCGCCCATAAAAGTTTGTTTGTGAGGAGCGAGAAAATAATAGAAAATTAAAAGATTCACAAATTAAATGTGTTTATTTAGAAATAAGGGTATTTTTGGCATTAAGCCTAGCATTATTAAAAAAGGGGTTTCAAAAGAATATTGGAGGGGTGCCAATAGTCCAACTCATAGTTTTATTCTCGGTTAAAATTACATAAAAGAAGACAAAATAAATTTAATTTCTTTTTGTTACTAATTCTTCAAACTCAATCAATTACTTTATTGGGATTTTTGTTTTTTTGCCTTAATTTCTTATAATAATTTTTTTGTAAATAAAATAATTGCTCACTTGGCAAAGAAAATTCAATAAATTTGATAAAGTTTTTGTTTTTTGTTTATTTTTAATTTTTTTATAAAGATTTGATAAACTACTTACACGTTTTCTCTTAATTACTTCAAAATCATTTCGGAACTAAAAAAAAAAGTGAATCCAAAATATATTAGATCCTGAAAACAAGGAGTTTATGATGCGTGGGTGACGTGTACTGGGAAGCAATTATCTGAAAAAGAAATATATGGATTGGGGTTTAATTAATTTGTATTTGTAGTTTTATGTAATTTTATCTTGTAAAAATGCTGTTAATGTAAAAAAAAAAGAGGGTTTGGTAAGCATACTGAGGGGGTGCCCACAGTATCGCTATAAGTTAAATTGTGGTCGGATTGTCCGCTCATTTTTACACTTTCAGCCTGCACAAATTTATGGTTCCTTCATTATAAGCCTCACCGTAGTCCTCTCTATGTGAGAGATTTTAGGTTATTGTCTGATACTTTTTTTTTTTAAATGGTGTATTAGTTTTCTCTTCACTTGTTAAATTAATGTCAGTACAATCTTTTTTTTTAATATCATATCCGAGAGTGCGATATAAACAGAGTCTAATATGTCTGTTCAAACTTGAAGTTCATTTAAAAAAAACAAATAGAGTCTAATATCTTTTTTTTTAATCAATGTAGTCCTCTCTCAAACTCTCTCTATGTGAGAGATTTTAGGTTTTTGCCTAATGCTTTTTTTTTTTTGAAATGGTTTCCTTATTATAAGCCTCAACATAGTGCTCTCTATTTAACTGATTTTATTTTATATCCTACAAAAATATAAAATATCTCATTGACGGCTCCCCATTGAACCAGAATATTACCCGTGCCACGAACTATGACATATGTTACGTAGATAATGCCACACTGATGATGTCATGTTATTTTTTTTTTGTTTTATAAAATCAGTTATGGAAGAAATTTTGAGTTGTAAATAATTTTTAAAGAATAACAAATGTAACATAATTTTATGATTGTTACCTAGGTATGAATTTTGTACTTATTAAAGAAAGTTAAGAATAAATTTAATCCTTGTAAAGATTAAGGGCTAGTTTGGTAATACTGTAATGTTTAGAATAATCGATGTTAGTTGTTCTGTAAAAATAATCAGTTGTAAAGAGAATTCGTTAGATGTTTAATAAAATTTATTTGTAAAAGTATTGTGAATTTTAAAAGCAATCGTATAAGTTATAGTGTTAAAGTGTTGTAAGAACATAAATGACTGAATTGAACATAATGTTAAATAAAATTTATTTACACATTTATAAGCATATGTCAAAATATTTTTCATTGTGTATATTTAATAATTGATAACTAAAATAACTATTTTATATTATTAATTTTATTTTTTTATTTTGTTATCTCAATTTAATTGGTAACAATGATAATCTCTTTAAAATTAGTTATCTTATTTCCTAATTAATAAGAATACTTTAAGACTTTTATAATATATATGAGCATATTAATGGAATTGTATTAAGTATAAAAGTTATTATATAATATAAACACGCTAATTTCAAAATTTGAGAATAACAATTCTTTAATGGTTTGACAAACTTTACATTATTTACAGCTAGTAAAATGCCATCCACATATAAAGATAATATAGCAAAATTGTCTTCGGATCTTATAACATTCACATAATGGTCCTCTTCAGTCATCTTGAAAACAATAAGAGACCGTGACTTGATGAAATTTAAGACATTATTGTCTAAAGAATTCTTTAAGATGGTAAATTGATCTTTTACACTTACAAACTTGGCGCTCTTAACCTTTGGCAAAAAAAATCCATATAGATCTCTTCCTCTAGTTATCCATTTAAAAAATGCAGTTTTAACATTCATTTAATATAATTCAAGATCAAAATGTGCAACAATGGATAGGATTAATCATATATATGCAAACTTTACCACCAGTGAAAAGGTTTCTTTATAGTCTATACCTTTCTTTTGGGTATATCCTTTAGCAATTAATCATGTGTTATACCTCTAAATAGTGCTATTCGCCTTATGTTTTATATATAGAACCACTTGTTTTCAATGGCTCGATGATTAGGCAAAAAATCATCCAAGTCCTAGACATGATTGACATTTATAGATTCCACTTTTTCTTCCATCCACAATTCCTTAGCAAATGATCCAATAGCCTCATTGTAAGTGTTAGGCTCCCCACTATCATGAGAAACAATCATAAGAGCTTCACACTCTATCTCAAAATGATGACATAAGATAGGCTTATGATTTTGAATTGGTTCATTTGGTGAAACCAAATCGTTGGTCCTTCGCTCCGGCTAGGAGTGGATATTTCAATAAGAGTGCTGCTATTTAGACTCAGGGAAGACAAAAGGAAGACAAAAACGGCAACACATGCTGCCATTTCTTGTCCTCTCTCTCTTCAGTTTCCCTGCATGCGTGAATTCAGTCATAGGCCCACAATCAGTTTTAAAAAATAAATTTAACATGGCGCGTGAGCTAATATTTGCATTTAACAATCAGTTCTTGTCCTCTCTCTCTCTCTGCATCTCTCGCCTCTCTTTTAGCTATGCATTTAACGTGAGCCGATATTTGCATTTAACAATCAGTTTCTTGTCCTCTCTATCTCTCTGCATCTCGCATATCTTTTAGTTGTTTATCACACAACTAATATCTCCATTTCCAACCCTGCATTTGCTCGATTTCAATAACAAAAAAAAAAAAAGCGGTCATAAGGAAGAAGTTAGATCTGGATCTGCAAACAGAGGCAACTTGATAAAATTGGTACTGATTAATTGGTAAATTGGTCACTCTTATTACATTCAAATAAAGTTTTGTTGTGTTCTATATATTTAAATGGTTAGAATTTTTAATTTAAATTGTAAAAATTCGTAGATTTGTGCTTTTTATATATTTAAATTGTTATGAATTGTTATGATTTTTTTAAAATTTAAATGGCTGGAAATAATGGAATAAATTATAACAATTTCTGAATGTGTTTTATATATGTTAGGATATTTCTTAATTTAAATTGCTGGAAATAATGAAATAAATTATAACAATTTATAGATGTGTTTTATATATTTAAATTGTCAAGAATTTTTAATTTAAATTGTTAGAAAGTAATGGATTAAATTTATAGCAGTTTCTGGAAATGTTTTATACATGTTAGGATTTTTTAATTTAAATTGCTGGAAATAATGGAATAAATTATAACAATTTTCGGATGTGTTTTATATATTTAAATTGTTAGGATTTTTTAATTTAAATTGCTGGAGATAATGGAATAAATTATAAAAATTTGTGGATGTGTTTTATATATTTAAATTGTTAGGATTTGTTTTTACTGGACAAAAATGTTATATAAGTTTCTTAATATAAATGTTAATTATTTTGTAGAAATGGAGAATTTGGAAAATGAGCATGCATTTCAAGAGTTGCAAGAAACAAGAGCTAACAATGTAGATGAAATTGGGCAACCGAAAAATTTGAGCCAACTCTTGGAATGTTATTTGATAGTCATGAAGAAATGTGTGTATTTTACAAAGCTGATGGTAAACAAGAGTGGTTTCATGTGAAGGTTCAAAGTACTAAGAAGGGGACTGATGGAATTAAAAAATATGCGACATTTGCATGTGGGCATAGCGGCAAGTCAGAAAGTAAATCTACTAATGCATTGAAGCCGAAACCTAATGTGAAAAATGGTTGTGATGCAAAAATTGGAGGTTGTCTAAATGAAGATGGAAAATGGGTTCTTCGAACTTTAAATCTTCAACACAACCATGGATTGAGTCTAGACAAAGCTAGGTATTTCCCATGCAATCACAGAATTAGTGCAAGTTCTAAAAAGCAAATTGAAATGAATGATTGTGCGGGAATAAGAATTGCCTAAAATTTCAATTCAATGATTGTGCAGGAATCAGAATTGCCTAAAATTTCAATTCTATTGTTGTTGGAGCTGGTGGATAGGAAAATGTGTCATTCTCAGAAAAAGATTGTAGAAATTTTGTTGACAAAACAAGACGATTACAGCTTGAGGAAGGAGATGTTATGGCGCTTTTAAAGTACTTCCAGAAAAAGCAAGCATAATGTAATGGTTTTTTTTTTTTAGCAGTGATTTGAATGAAGAGGATCGATTAAAGAATGTGTTTTGGGCAGATCTGAGGAGTAGGGCAGCTTACAAATATTTTGGAGATGTCATCACATTTGGCACTATATATTTGACCAAGAAGTATAATATGCCATTTACGCCATTTGTCGGAGTTAATCACCATGTGTTAGCCTATATGGCTATAAGTATTGATTTTGATGATAACAAACCACATGTGTTGGTTAAACAAAGTTTTATGTATTGTGCTTTTATAATAAGAAAATGATTTTATGGAGTTAAGTTGTTTTTCAAGTTATGGATTAAAATGAAAGAATTTTACAATCTTTGATTTTAATAAATATTGTTTTGAATTTCAGATTTGGACCTATTTGAAAATATTTAAATATTTTGGGCCATTCTATAATTTCACATATTTTGGGTCATCTAATAATTTCAAAAAGTTTTGGGATTAATAAAGTAATATTTAGAAATTCCAAAATTAGACTTATTTGAAAAGATTCATAACTTTTTGGGCCATAATATAATTATATAAAGTTTTAGAGTCAAACTGTAATTTTAGAAATAGTTCACTGTAGCTGTTACTGTAGCAAGTGACGTACCAGATGTTCAAGAATTCAAATTTTGGCTGTAAAGATAACATTAAGCGGCTAACCGGATGTCCATAAACGGTAAGCTGGTTACCACCAAAATGTGCATAACGGCTAGTTTCTGAGCTCAAACTATAAACTCAAATCCAATTCATTTTTGGTAATCTTGGCAAATATAAACAAGTGCACACAACATATATTGAGCTTCAATTTCGTAAATAATCATTTATTGAATCATCTTTGTTCTTTAATTTGTATATCTACTCTTTAAGAGAGTTTTTGTTGTAATTTTCAATTTCTCATCAAATTTGTGAGTGTTTAAATGTGTGAGACACTTGAGTGAAGAGATTAAGAGATAATCTATTTGTTGTAAAGGTTCATTGACACCTTGAAAGTCAGTTGTAAGCTTCTGAAGCCTTGGAAGGCTTGGATAGTGAAATCTTCAAGCTTGGGTTGCTTGGAGACGTAGATGTAGGCAGGGATAGCCGAACCATGTAAAAATCCTTGAGTTTGCTTTCTCTTCCCCTACTTATTTATTTTTGTGCTTTTATTGAATTTATTGTTTTAAAATTTATTAAGGCATTAGATTGAATTGTTGTGTGGTTTGCTTAGCTTAAGTTTTAAAAACCCAATTCACCCCCCTCTTGGGTTACATAACTTGTATTTCACCATGGACAATCTATTTTGTTAGGATGCAGATTGATTTCACGTGAGGATACAAAGACATTTGCGTGGTTATTTGAGGCGTGACTATCATGCATGTCTAATTCTCCTCCCCTTGATATCATTACAGATCAAGACAAGGCAATGCAAAAGGCAATTGAAATGTTTTTCCTACTACTAGGCATCAATGATGTTTATGGCACATAATGAAGAAGGTGCCTAAGAAGTTAGGGGCTTTTAAAGAACGTGAATGTATTATATCTTCCTTGCTTTCTGCTGTTTATGATTCACTGAGTTCTGATGCATTTGAGGAAACTTGGCATGGCATGATTATAAAATATGATTTATGGGATAATGATTGGTTAAATGGTTTATACGATGAGAGGCATCGTTGGGTCCCATGCTATTTAAAAGACTGTTTTTGGGCAGGAATGCCAACAACTCAGCGAAGTGAAAGTATGAATGCATTTTTTGATGGGTTTATTAACTCAAAAACAAATTTAAAACAGTTTGTGAAGCAATATGAAAATGCATTGAGGAGGAAAGCTGAATTAGAATCGCAAGCAGATGCCAAGTGTTTCAATAAAAGGACACTATGTGTATCAAGATATGAGATGGAAAAGTAAGTTGAAGAGATGTACACAATTTCCAAGTTTAAAGAAATCCAATAAGAATTGACTGCACTGATATATTGTGATATATTGGATTATATGGGATCAATATATAAAATAATTGAATCATATTGGCAAGGTCGGAGAGGCATCTTTGAGGTTGTTTTCGAAGAAGCTGAGTGTGAAATTAATTGTATATGTTCAAAATTCCAGTTTAGGGGGATTCTTTGCAGGCATGCCCTTGCAGTGCTAATGCATAACCCAGTTGAATTACTTCTAGAAAGATACATTTTATCAAGGTGGAGGAAAGATGTGAGGAGATGCTATAGTAAGGTGAAAGTTAGTTATGGTGTGCAGAATTTGTCCATCCAACAAGAAAGATATGAAAAAATGTGTAACACTTTTAGTGAGGTTGCAGACATAGCCTCTGATGATAAAAATAGCTGTAAAACAGTGTTGGATTGCATTGAGAAAGCAATGAAGGACCTACCTAAGCAAATTTGCTGTGAAAGTGTGGAAAAAACTAATATTGGTGGAGCAAGTTGTAGCAGCAACAAACAAATTCATAGTGAGAGTGTGGCAAGAACTGTTATTGGCAAAGTAAGTTGTAGCAGCAATAATGTTCAACTTGCACTGAATGATCCAGTAATGACACATCGTAAAGGCCGTCCACCTTGCCTAAGGAAAGAATCTTCGATTCGTAAGAAATCTGTCCAAAGGAACAAGACCACAAAAAAAAGTAAAGTATGATTAAAAACAAAGATCTATTTTCTAATTAATTTGGTCTTAGTTTAATTGTCTTTAATAATCTTGTAGGATTTATAAGAAAATGTCCCATCATCTTATCATTGAAATATAAGTGTGCAACTCAAGAGGGGGGTGAATTGGTATTTTATTATCCTAGCAAATCCACACAACAAACAATCTAACTTCTTAATAAAATTGAAAGCAATAAGTTCAATAAAAGTACAATAACAAATGAGTAAGAGAGAAGAGAAACAAACACACGAATTTTTACGTGGTTCGACAATCCCCGCCTACGTCCACGCCTCCAAGCGATCCAAGCTTGAGGATTTCACTATCCGATCCTTTCCAAGGCTTCAACCATTTACATTTGACTTCAAGGTGTCAATGAACCTTTACAACAAAGAGATTATCTCCCAATCTCTTCACTCAAGTGTCTCACATACTCAAACACTTATAATTAAGATGAAGAAATGAAAGTTACAACAAAACTCACTCAAAGAGTAGATATTCAAAAATGAAGAATAAGAGATGATTCACTGTGTTTTGTGATTTGTAAATTGAAAGCTCAAGATATCTCGCGTGCTTTTTGTTTTTACTTGCTAGAGAGCTTGAAAATGAATTGGATTTGAGTTTATATAGTTTGAGCTCAAAAACTAGCCGTTATGCATATTTTGGTCATAACCGGCTTACCGTTTATGGAATCCGGTTAGCCATTTTTATGCTACCGTTAAGGAAAAAATTTGAATTTCAGAATATCCGGCACGCCGCTTTTCATTCCGGTTAGCCGCTTTTGAAATCCAAATTGTCGCTTGCCAAAATTCGGATAGCCGTTTATGCTCCAAACGCTTACTGTCTAGAATCCGGATTGCCGTTTACCATATCCGGTTAGCCGCTTGCTACAGTAACTGCTACAATGAAATATTTTCTAAATTTATAGTTTGACCCCAAAACATTATAAAACTATATTATGGCCCAAAACGTTATGAAAGCTTTCAAATATGTCTAATTTCAGAATTTCTAAATAATGCTTTGCCAATCCCAAAACTTTATGAAATTATGATTTCACCCAAACTAGGTGAAATTATAGAATGACCCAAAATATTTAAATAGTTGCAAATATGTCCAAATATGAAATTTTAAAACAATATCAAAAGTTTTAAAATACTTTCATTTTTGTCCAAAACACTTTAATTCCATAACATCATTTTCTTAAAAAGCACAATTAATAAATCTTTGTTTAATCAATACATGTGGTTTGTTATCATCAAAATCAGTATCTATAGTCATATAGGCTTACAATCTCCCCATTTTTTATGATGACAAAACACATTATAAAAATTTAATCTAATTATGAAAAGCTCCCCCTTAATCAATGCAAGATTAAAAAAATTGATTTGAAAATTATTTAAAAAGACTTCCCTTGCATAAACACATACTCCCCTTGGATACATGCATATTTTTATAACACTTTTTATAACACTATTAAATTATTCTCCCCCTTCATCATCAAAAAGAATAAAAGCTCCCCCTTTCAATTATCAAAGTCGCAATATAAGCACATTAGTTCAAAAATATCAATAAGCATAAGGAAATCCATATAATCCATAACAAACAATCAAAACAAATTCATATAATCCAAAACAAATACATAATCCAAAAGCATAATAACATAAAGCAGTAAATGATATGTAGGTGTGTCCAAATACAAACATAAGAGACTACTGAGGTGGTGAGGATGGTGGTGATGGAGGAGGATACAGATATGGAATGCCAAAGTGCTAAAAAAGAAGGCGTTGTCCATGAATGAGCTGTTGTTGTTACTGCTACTGAAACTCAGTCTGCCGCATCGAGAGTGTCTGCACCTCATCCATAAGCTGCTGAAGAGTAACCTCTTCAGAGGTAGGAGGCTGTAGAGGTGATGAAGCGGATGTAGAGGCACCAGGAGCTTAAGCAATCACCGGAGGATCTTGACGTCTACGCTTCCCTCGAAATGAGAGTGAGAAAACAAGTAGTTGATCGGTTGGAACCACAACATTAAGTGGCCGATCATCACTTGGAGCAAGAAAAGTAAACTTGCTTTCAGTGAATTTGACCCAAGTACCATTTTTAAACCCTAAGCCGAAAATAACATCATCCCCGATACCCTTAGACGGTCTACACGACGGTTCTTGAATCGGTACTGTTGAGTGTTAGAAAATGCATATTTATAAAGGAGAAAATTGTCATTTTACATATCAAGTCTTACTAACAACCCTTACTTTTATGTGTTTAAGTTTCTTGTAATTTAATTATGTGTGTTTTATTTTAATTAAGTATTTTATGTATTTTAGGGGCATCATAGTCATTTCACAATAAACGAGAGATCAAATGGCAAAACGGACATCATTTTTAAACTCAGGACGGCCGAAAACCTTAGGAGGAGTATAAAAGGAAAAATGGAATTGTTCACATGTACGGTACTGTCTACGTTACTGTTCACAACACTGTTCATATAGACGGATCGATGACGTGGCATTGACTGATGACGTGTCAAGATCCTGTTGGACTAAAATTCTTATGTACTGTTGATGGTGACGTGGCAGCATATTAGTGGATCAAAAACTGCCCGTACGGTACATGCAACACATGAGATTATTACTGTGCAAACCGCGTTACTGTTCAAACCGTGTGTAAACCGTGTCACTGTTCAAACCGTGGTCAAACCGTGTTACTGTTCACGCGTGTGTTGACTGTACTGTTGACTGATGACGTGGCGCAATCCTGAGCGTCCAAACTGTTTTTAATCCGATGGCCATGATTTACTCGATGTATCTATAAAAAGGGGGCCTCCGCCCCCTAATTTGGCACCTCTGAATCCATTTTTGGGATCCATTTTCTGTAATTCTCTCTCTATCTTGTATTTTCTACGTATTTTAATAAATTCCCGTTTTACCCCCAGTTTAACTATGAGTGGCTAATTTTCTTTCAAGCTTGGGTTGAAGGTGAAGTCTCAACATGTGTCATGGGCTTTATTTGGTAAATTTATTTTCTCTTCCCCTCTAGTTTTTGTGGATGTTTTGACTTTTCGTTGACAGATAATAATAATCTTGTCTAGTACTGCCATGGTTTCACCGGTTCCCTAGTATAAGATTATTATTATTTGGCACGATAAGCCCTTAGCACCATATTTATTAGAGCGTGGTTCATGAGGTGTGGATTCCCCTCTCATGATTTAATTGGTATTAATAAGGAATATTTAGCCCATGATGCATGTTGATACGGATCCAGATACCCAAGTACGTCTTTTCAATAGAATTCTCTTCAATTCATTCTTGCCATTTCCATTCTAATTTCAGAATTTATTCTCGCAATTTTAATTTAAGTTTTAGCATATTTCCAAATCATTTCACCACAAATTCAACCACCCATTTACAAAATTAATTCTATATATAATTAAAATCCACCTCCTCGTGGGATCGACACTCGTCACCATTAATCTATACTACAACAGATTCGTGCGCTTGCGAGTTCAATAAAATTTGCACAACAAGTTTTTGGCGCCGTTGCCGGAGACGTAAGTAATTTTAAGTCATAGAATTAATTTTTGTGAATATTTTCATTTAATTATTTTCTTGTATTTTTCAAAAAAAAAAAAGAAAAAAAAGGTGAATTTACATTTAAAGGTTATTATTTCTTTTCTTTTCTCTTCTCTTCTTTAAAATTCTGTAATTTAATTTCAAGTTATTATTATTTTTTTCTTCTTTGTAATTTTTATTTATCTCATTAATTTATTTTTAGTTAATTTATTTTATATATTTTTTTGTGTGTATTTTTATAGTAAGGTTGTAATAGCGCCATAAAGTTAGTATCGTAATTTCTCCCTCTTCTTTATTTTTATTTGTTTTGTTTCCATCTTTATTTTTATTTTATTTGTTTTGTTCCCATTTATTTTTGTATTTCTTGCATGCATGGTCGTAGGTCATTATTACCTAATCTTGAACCTATAGACTTTGAATTAGAGAAAACACTTCGCACACACAAAAACATTAACGATAAAATGGATTTACAAGCACCACAGGAGAGGTCATTTAAGGACTACTTCAGTCCTTTAGCTAATTTGAGCACATCATGCATACGATACCCAAATGTAGCTGCTATGAGTTTTGAATTAAAACCTAGTGTGCTAAATTGTCTTACCACATTCTATGGCTTAGAAAATGAGGACCCATACAATCATCTGAATGATTTTCATGCTATTTGCCAAACTTTTAAATATGAAAATTTTTCAGACGATGATGCTATACTTAGACTATTCCCATTTTCTTTAAAAGATAGAGCTCGTTCATGGCTTAATACATTGCCTGCTAATAGCATTTCATCATGGGAACAAATGGTTACAAAATTTTTAAATTTCCCAGTGCATAAAACCAATGCTATTCGCAGGGAAATCTCAGAGTTTACCCAGAGAGATGACAAGTAGTTTTTCGAAACATGGGAGCGATTCAATGGGCTACTCTTGAAGTGTCCACATCATGGGTACGAGAAATGGCACCAATGGCAATACTTTTTGGAGGGATTATTGCCGAATGTACAAGAATGACTAATGGCAACAAGTGGAGGAGAACTAATGTCAAAAAGTGCATTAGAAATTTGGGAATTCTTCCAGCGACAAGCGGATAATTCTCAACAACGGAGTCGATCACTCAGGAATACTAGAAGAATTAAGGGAGTAAATGAGGTTCACATTGGCGAGTCAAGTTCAGAAATCAAAGAAGTCAAGGAGATAATTGAAGGTCTCTCTCGACAAATAGCATCGTTATCGACTGCTAAATCAACAAAGCCACATGACCATGACTCATACTCAGATCAAGCCAATGCCGTAGGTATAATGAGAAAACTATCGAATTACAACCCATACTCCAACACATATAACCCTGGATGAAGAGACCACCCCAATTTTTCATGGTCTCAAGGATTCCAACATAATGGACCAGCAACTCCAGCTCCACCAATGCAACCAATTGCTCAAAATCCTCAAGCCTCTCAGCCACCATTCAGACCATTCAATCAGAACCAGAACTACTCTCAACCCAGACCATGAGAGGATGCATTCCAGAATTTCAGGAATGTTACTCACTCCACGATTGAGCAACATAACCGCACTATTGATGGACTATTAAATGAGTTGAGAGCATGCTTCAACTCACAGGCCCAATCAGTTTCAAGCCCAGAGAAGATGGTAGGACAACTTGCTTCTTCAGTTCAGACCTTGGCAATGACTGTTGAGAAAGGTAAATTTCCAAGTCAACCAGTACCTAACCCTAAAGGAGTACATGAAGCAAGTACCAATTTACCACAGCAGCATGGAGAGGTCAAAGCTGTCATGACCTTGAGAAAAGGAAAAGAAGTCGACAACAAAGTGGAGATGCCGGTGACAAAAGAAAATCAAATTGTACTTGTGAATGTTGAGGAATCATCACCGGAGGAGAAAGAAGAAGCCAACCCACGAGAATATGTTCCTAAAGCTCCATTTCCTCAGAGGTCAGCTAAAGGAAAGAAGGGAAAATCCACAGGTGAGATTCTCGAAATCTTCAAACAGGTAAGTGTTAACATCCCATTGCTTGATGTTATTAAACAAGTTCCATCTTATGCCAAGTTTCTTAAAGACTTGTGTACTAAAAAGAGAAATATGCATGTTCAAAAAAAGGCATTTTTAACAGAAAATGTTAGTTCTATACTCCAACATAAAATTCCTCTAAAATGCAAAGATCCAGGTTCCCCCACTATCTCATGTAGCATAGGGAACCACACAATTGAGAATGCTTTGTTGGATTTAGGAGCTATTGTAAATCTGTTGCCTTATTCAGTTTTCGTGAAACTTGGACTTGGAGAATTACACCCAACTCCAGTGGTGTTACAGCTTGCAGATCGGTCCACGAAAATACCTCGTGGTATTGTGGAGGATGTGCTTATCCAGGTAGACAAGTTTTATTTTCCTGTTGACTTCATTGTAATTGACACTTAACCAATACAGGATTCAAGGAAGCACATCCCCATTATTCTAGGCCGACCTTTCTTGGCAACTGCGGATGCTCACATTCAATGCAGGACTGGAAATATGCAGTTGTCCTTCGGCAACATGACTATGGAGCTGAACATCTTCAACATTGCCAAGCAACCTCACAATACAGATGATGGAATTGTTGATGTGGATTTAATTGAAGCATTAGTTGATGACACTTTTGTTTCAAACCTTAGTGATGATCCTTTACAAATATGTTTAACTCACTTTGGTTTGAATTTTGATATTGACAGATCGGTTGATGAGGTTAATGCCCTACTTGACTCAGCACCATCCATGGACACTAATAAATGGAAGCCAAGAGTTGAACAACTAGCACCATCAGAGAAGAAACTCATTCCATCATCAGAATCACCACCGAAACTCGAACTCAAACCATTGCCCAACACTTTGGAATATGCATTTTTGGGGGAAGAAAATACTTTACTGGTAATCATCTCATCATCCCTCAATGACGAACAAAAAGGTAAGTTGTTGGATGTTTTAAAAGAGCACAAAGGAGCATTAGGATGGACCATAGCGGACATAAAAGGTATAAATCCAGTAGACTGCATGCATTACATTCACCTTGATGAAAATGCTAAATCTACTAGGGAAATGCAACGTAGGTTAAATCCTAATATGAAAGAAGTGGTTAGAACTGAAGTCCTTAAGCTATTAGACGCAGGTATCATTTACCCAATTTCTGATAGTTCATGGGTCAGTCCTGCACAAGTTGTCCCCAAAAAGTCAGAAGTCACTGTAGTTACCAATTCTGATAATGAATTAATACCAACTAGAGTAACTACAGGATGACGTGTATGCATTGATTATAGAAAGTTGAATTCTGTCACACGTAAAGACCATTTTCCTTTACCATTTATCGATCAAATGCTTGATAGATTAGCAGGCCATGAATTTTATTGCTTTCTAGATGGCTACTCAGGATATAATCAGATTCCCATAACAGCAAAAGATCAAGAGAAGACCACTTTCACTTGCCCTTTTGGCACTTTTGCATATAGGAGGATGCCATTTGGATTATGTAATGCACCTGCTACATTTCAACAATACATGTTGAGCATTTTTTCTGATATGGTTGAACGATTCCTTGAGGTCTTTATGGATGATTTTTCTGTCTTTGGTGACTCGTTTGATCAATGTTTACATCATTTAACACTAGTTCTGCAGAGATGTATCGAAAAGAACTTAGTCTTAAATTGAGAGAAGTGCCATTTTATGGTAAAACAAGGTATTGTTCTCGGTCACATCATTTCAAGCAAAGGTATCGAGGTTGACAAAGCCAATGTGGATCTCATTTTTAATCTTCCTCCACCCAAAACAGTCAGGGAAGTAAGATCTTTCCTTGGGCATGCTGGTTTTTATAGACGTTTCATTAAATATTTTAGCAAAGTTTCTAGACCCTTATGCAATTTACTTGCTAAGGATGTACTTTTTATCTTTAATGATTCATGTATCGTGGCTTTTGAAAAATTAAAGCAATTGTTGACATCATCACCCATCATTCAGCCCCCAAACTGGAACTTACCATTTGAGCTAATGTGTGATGCATCTGATTATGCAGTAGGAGCAATATTAGGACAAAGAGTTGATCGGATTCCCCATGTTATTTACTATGCTAGTATGACATTGAATGATGCACAGTTGAACTATTCAACTATTGAAAAAGAAATGCTAGCAGTAGTGTTTGCATTGGAAAAATTTCGATCTTATCTCATTGGTTGTAAAATAATTGTGTTCACAAATCATGCTGCTATTAAATATCTTCTCACAAAGAAAGATGCAAAAGCTAGACTAATTCATTGGGTGTTACTTTTGCAGGAGTTTGACTTGGAATTCAAAGATAAGAAAGGCTTAGAAAATGTTTTGGCAGACCATCTCTCTCGTCTCCATTTTGACACAATTACAGAGCCATTAACATTGAATGAGTCATTTCCAGATGAACAATTAATGAGTGTGGAAGTATTACCTTGGTATGCTGATATCGTTAATTATCTTATTACAGATCAACTTCCAGAGCATTGGACCAAGCAAGACAAGGCTAAATTCTTTGCAGAAACAAAGAATTTCTTTTGGGATGACCCGTATTTGTTCAAGTATTGTGCAGATCAAATTATCAGACGATGTGTCCCAGAAAGTGAAATTCACAATATCCTTTCATTCTGCCATGAACAAGCTTGTGGAGGCCATTTCAGTGCTAAGAAAATAGCTACAAAAGTTTTACAATGTGGTTTTTATTGGCCAACTATATTTAGAGATGCTTACACTTTCTGTTCTTCATGTGATAGGTGTCAACGAATGGGGAGCATTACACGAAGGAACATGATGCCACTAAATCCAATTTTAGTGGTTGAGATTTTTGACGTATGGGGTATCGACTTCATGGGACCCTTTCTCTCTTCTTTTGGCCATCAATTCATATTGGTTGCTGTTGACTATGTATCGAAATGGGTAGAAGCAATTCCATGCAGAACCAATGATCACAAGGTGGTGATAGGGTTTTTGAAAAGTAATATTGTTTCGCGCTTTGGATTCCCTCGAGCAATAATCAGTGATGGTGGTGCCCACTTTTGTAATAAAGCATTCAAATCTCTTTTGACAAAGTATTCAATCACTCACCAAGTGGCAACCCCATATCATCCACAAACCAGTGGTCAAGTGGAGATCTCCAATCGAGAAATAAAGCACATATTAGAAAAGACGGTGAGGCCGAACAGAAAAGATTGGTCATTAATACTTGATGATGCATTATGGACATATAGAACGGCTTTCAAGACCCCGATTGGGATGTCACCCTACAGGCTAGTGTATGGAAAAGCTTGCCACCTACCTGTGGAACTCGAGCATCGTGCATATTAGACCATCAAGAAATTCAACTTTGACATGCAGCAAGCCAGCTCAGAAAGAAGATTACAACTGGCAGAACTTGAAGAAATTCGTAATGACGCATACGAAAATGCCAAGATTTACAAGCAATGAGTGAAAGTCTTCCATGACAAGCATATTATGAGAAAATCTTTCACTCCAGGTCAGAAAGTGCTTTTATTCAACTCTCGCTTGCACCTATTCCCAGGTAAGTTACGCTCTCGTTGGTCTGGTCCATTTATTGTTAATACTGTTTTTCCACATAGGGCAATTGAAATTAAAGACCCAAAGAACGGTGTCACGTTTAAAGTTAATTGTCAAAGATTAAAGTCATATCTAGAGTACCAACCACATGGAGAAGACACCGAAATAAATTTGAGTGACCCACAAGATTTGAATTGATTTTTTTTTCTTTTCAGTGGTTTGATTTTTCTTTTTTTCTTTTGCTAATTGAAAATTATTTGTGCATAAGTGTGTTTGTTTTACCATTAAGTTTTCTCTTATCATTGTTAATCATGAGTCTCGTACGTAGACCGTTCCTCCTGAACATTCTTAAACCACTCCAACGTATCAAAACTCATCTCAGAAGGCAGATTCAATCTTGTAAAACACATCGCATTTGGGCTCTACAACCACCAGAGTTAGTAGCCTATGTTGAGGACTTAGAAAGCCAACTCAGAAATATTGAGAGAAGTGTTTACGACATCCAGTTGGAGCTTGAGGTAAATTCAATAAGAGGACGATTTTAATTTTCTTTGTGTGTTTTAATTTGTTTTTTCTGTTTGTGTGCTTTAGTTTGTTACCCCGGTGAAGTGGCGGATAACGGTACTCCGTGACAATCAAGTCGGTTACTTTAGTTTCCCATAATAACTAATATTCTGAGGCGAAGGTATGGACAGAACCGAGATTCTAGCGAAGCTTCACAAGCGATTCCCTTCACTTCCTCAGAATGCCCTTCTTACGATCTATAAAGCTCGGTCCGAACGCATGCGATTGCTCATGAGGAATAACATACCTGCTGACATCCGTTGGTTAATCGAGGCAAAAGTACGATTGGCAGGTGAGTTACCTCCAAAATTTATTGCATACATGCCTGGTTGTGGTAAAGGAAATTATGCAAGAAAACGACGAGCTCGAAGAATTTCTGTTGCTTGTCATAAGTGTGCCAGAATGAGTTGCAATAAAAACCGATGTTCTTTAGGAATGGTGTCTGATAACAGAGAAGATAAGATTCAATTCATTATGGATGGCTTGAATAAGGAGTCATTAGATGATATCCTTCTGTCTCTTGAAACGCATCCCAGTGGATATGTGCAAGGAGCGATTCTCTAGTTATGGCCATTATTCCAGAAAGAGCATGAACGATATAGTCTCGGGAATCTGACTATAAACGACCCTGTTTGCCAGTTTATAAGAAAACTGGATGGGAAGCCAATCCTCGACTCATAGAGGGCGTTCAAGCTGTTTCTGGACGTAAAATCAGAGAAAGATGTGAGCCACAGTTGCAACTACCTGTAAATATCCTTTTACTTTATTGTTATTTTATTTCATTTAACTGTTGTTTTATCATTTGCATTATTGTCTTTAATAATTTTATTACTGTTTGTTTTTACTGTTTGCTTTTTGACTATCGAGCCATGTGCTTTACTCGTTATTTGACACTGACATGCCATCTCATACACAGTTGTGATCCATTGTCACCAAGATTCTTAAATATGACTTTTATGTTAAGCACTCACAAATTGTTTTTGAGAAATATTCCAATGGCAGCTACTCCCAGTAGACAATTCAAGAACATTTGTGTGCTTTCTGGATTTACCTATGGCAAACATAAAGAGTTCGTTGATGCAGCCATAGATCTTGGTCGAAGCATAGCAGAGAGAAAATTACACTTAGTGTATGGAGGAGGTAACCGAGGGTTATCAAAATTGGTCTCAGAAGCTGCTTTTGTCAGAGGAAGCCAAGTGTTAGGCATCATCCCTAGAGTCCTAAAACCTTTGGGCAGTGTGTCTGACTCAACGACTGGAGAAGAGTTAGTCGTCTCAGGTATGCAAGAACGAATAACTGAAATGCTTAATCATGCTGATGCTTTTATTTTCCTTCTAAGAGATCTTGCAACACTAGAGGCACTTATCACACTAGCATCTTAGGCCCATCTGCACATTCACCAGAAACTCATCGGTTTGTTAAATGTCAATAACTTTTATGATGGCTTTTTCGCATTTCTTAACCATGCAATAAAAAACTACTTTATTCCTTCCAGTGCGAAAAAACTTTTTATTTGTGCTCACACTGCTAATGAGCTACTTGATATGTTACAAGCCTATAAGCCGGAGCCCGACCCCTGGAGTTTTGTGTTGGAGCGTTCAAATGATGATGGTAACAGTAGCCGTAGTAAGAAGTACAAATTAGATTTAACTCTCCGCCTGTAAAAATTTTCTTTTGTGTTACACCACCCAGGTGATGTCTTCTAAACTCTACTTCTTTCCTTTAAAACATTGAGGACAATGTTTCGTTCTGGTTGGGGGGAGGGAATAGTCGACAATTGTGGAATCTTGGTTAAGTTTTTACTAATTTTTTGTTGTAGAAACTAACTGTTGCTAACTTGTTATGTTGAAGATGGCTGAATATGGAGTGTAGTGACTCTAGAAACGCATCTTCTTAAGTTAAAAAAAAAATTTAAAAATTAAAAAAATTTTAAAAAAATTCAGATATTTTCTTTATCTTTATTATGTTTTAATGTTCATTTTTCTTCTTCTTTTTAATTTCTCCTTTATAAATATACATTTTCAAAAATTTTTGAGTCGAAGATGGCTGAATATGGAGTGTAGTGCCTCTAGAAACGCATCTTCTTAAGTTAAAAAAAAACAATTTTCGTTTTCTATCATTTTCTAATTAGTTTTTCTGCATCATTTTCACATATATATTTTCCTTTCATGTTTAGAATAGGTTGGGGGGTAGGCTGTTGTTTAAAAAAAAAAAGTGTTTTGTTTTAACATTGGATGACATGATGAATTTCAAATTTTAGTATTTGTATTATCTTTAGCCTGAAGTGATGTTACACTATGTTTGCTACTCTACATGTTGATGTCGGAGACAAATATGAGTTGCTTGAAGGAATGAACATGTCATAATAAATACCAAGTGAGTTTTTTTGAGCCTATCATTTTTCTTGGAGAGTAACCCTTTTGCCCATTCTTTATATAGCTTAGCAGTTTATTATTGTACACGATCTCTAGATTTCTTTTGAGTTAACCCTAAAAAAAATGAAAAAATGAAAATTAAAAAAAAAATATGTGTGTTTCTACATTTGAAGGTCCATCTAATTAGTAGATATGGAAGATTATTTAGAGCCCTAAAAAATGATGGAAAGGCCATCTTTGATCCGTTTGAGCCTTTCTAGCCATCCCTTTTATCAAATATCTATAGTTAACCCTTTTGAGCCTTTAAAAAAAAAAATTCTTTTCTTTGTCAACTTATCATCTTGACCCACTCCGATTTGGAGTATTACCCAATATCTTACAAGATCCATCACCTATTTATGTTTGAGAAAAATGTGAATAAATATTTTGTATGGTGAAGTTATGCCTAGTTAAAAAAAAAGAGAAAAAAAAACAAATTGTTGTTTCAAAGAAAAAAAAATAATAGGTGAAATCCACCTTGCAACTTCCAAAAAAAAAAAAAAGTTCCTCTGCATTTTTTTCAAACATACACTTTATTTTTCCTACTTCCCTTCTTTGTTAGCCATGTCCCTAGCCTACGTTACGTCCTACTAGCATTTTTATTTGACTGGAGATTGTATTATTTCTAAGCTAAGGGCATATTTCTTTCATTTTGGTGAGAGCATGTGAGATCACTTCTTTATTATTTTCTCTCAATTACCATTCATTGGAGTGACTATTTTATTGGGTTTAATTTTTTTGTGAGAGTGTCACTACTTCCAGTGAGATTTTGGGGTTTGACATGTCATTCTTGAAGGTAGCTACAACAAAGTCTACTGGGCTGATTCATGTGGATGGTTGATGTGGGTGTGATGTTTCTTTAGACTTGAGATAATGCTTATACTTTTATTTTATTGTTATCATTCGTTTGATTGAATAAACAAGAGTGTTAAAAAAAAACATTTTTGAATTTTGTTTTTGCTTTATTTGCTAGGGAATAGCAATAAGCTAGTTGGGGGGTGTGTTGAGTGTTAGAAAATGCATATTTATAAAGGAGAAAACCGTCATTTTACATACCAAGTCTTACTAACAACCCTTACTTTTATGTGTTTAAGTTTCTTGTAATTTAATTATGTGTGTTTTATTTTAATTAAGTATTTTATGTATTTTAGGGGCATAATAGTCATTTCACAATAAACGAGAGATCAAATGGCAAAACGGACATCATTTTTGAACTCAGGACGGCCGAAAACCTTAGGAGGAGTATAAAAGGAAAAATGGAACTGTTCACATGTACGGTACTATTCATATGTACGGTATTGTCTACGTTACTGTTCACAGCACTGTTCATATAGACGGATCGATGACGTGGCATTGACTGATGACGTGTCAAGATCCTGTTGGACTAAAATTCTTATGTACTGTTGATGGTGACGTGGCAGCATATTAGTGGATCAAAAACTGCACGTACGGTACATGCAACACATGAGATTATTACTGTGCAAACCGCGTTACTGTTCAAACTGTGTGTGAACCGTGTCACTGTTCAAATCGTGTTACTGTTCACGCATGTGTTGACTGATGACGTGGCGCAATCCTGAGCGTCCAAACTGTTTTTAATCCGATGGCCATGATTTACTCGATGTATCTATAAAAAGGGGGCCTCCCCCCCTAATTTGGCACCTCTGAATCCATTTTTGGGATCTATTTTCTGTAATTCTCTCTCTATCTTGTATTTTCTACGTATTTTAATAAATTCCCATTTTACCCCTAGTTCAACTATGAGTGGCTAATTTTCTTTCAAGCTTGGGTTGAAGGTGAAGTCTCAACATGTGTCATGGGCTTTATTTGGTAAATTTATTTTCTCTTCCCCTCTAGTTTTTGTGGATGTTTTGACTTCTCGTTGACAGATAATAATAATCTTGTCTAGTACTGCCCTGGTTTCACCGGCTCCCTAGTATAAGATTATCATTGTTTGGCACAATAAGCCCTTAGTACAATATTTATTAGAGCGTGGTTCATGAGATGTGGATTCCCCTCTCATGATTTAATTGGTATTAATAAGGAATATTTAGCCCATGATGCATGTTGATACGGATCCAGGTACCCAAGTACGTCATTTCAATAGAATTCTCTTCAATTCATTCTTGCCATTTCCATTCCAATTTCAGAATTTATTCTCGCAATTTTAATTTAAGTTTTAGCATATTTCCAAATCATTTCACCACAAATTCAACCACCCATTTACAAAATTAATTATATATATAATTAAAATTCACCTCCTCGTGAGATCGACACTCGTCACCATTAATCTATACTACAACAGATTCGTGCGCTTGCGAGTTCAATAAAATTTGCACAACAGATACATCAAAATATTTAAGGATTCGGGTAATGAAGTGACCATATGGAAGGGAGCGGTAATCAAGACAAGTATGGTCAACATGGTTCGGATGATGGTATAGCCCAAGTTAGCCGGACGACGTCTAAGAATACAGTCAATCAAAGCAACGTCTATGTGAGAAACCTCATCTAATTGCCCTGATCTAGGAAGTACAATGGACTGAATAATGCAAAGCAAAATGCGAGTTTGAAGACAAAGACACTGAGTGCGGAAATGAATGGTACAATCTTCAACAGAAAGATCATTACGTCGACAAATATTACGAATGGTGTCAACATGAACATAATTTTCAAGTTTAGGAGATTTCCTAGGCGAATAAATTTCTAGGCCAAAATCGGATGATCCTAGGATAGAGTTTAACAGGAAAACATCAAAATCAATCATACCTCCTCTAACATTGGTGATTACTCGAGTCTTATTCTTCTAAAAAACGTCCATATTCGAGTAAAACACTTTCACCAAGTCGAGATACAAATTCTCCTCAATCATAAGTGCATCAATCCAACCAACATCTCCCAACAATTGAAATAAATTTCTATGACTAATATTGAGAGTATGAATCCAATCTGGTAAAACATAAAACGTATTGAGTACCTCACGAGTCCTGAAGCTTTGTTGAAACTGTTTGACTAAATGTTTCTTGTTCTGAAAGTGTGTGGACTCAAAATTGGATTGGTTGGAGGTGCCCCCTACTTGCCGTGACCGGTTGGTTGGTTGAACTAGTTCTTTGGCTTTTCTTCAAACTAGCCGTGAGCTTGACATTTTGATTTGGAGTGGTTTGAAGTTGAACGAAGCAAAGAGAATGAAGATTATGAAGATTGAAAGTGATTTTGAGAAGCAATTTGGATAAAAAACGACTTGAGGGGAAGAATTTTACAAAGAGAAAAATCCGGGTAAACCCTAGGTTGAATTTGGGATCTAGAGATTTAGATGTTGAAAATGGATTTAAAGTATGATTTTAGGCATAAGAATAGGGATTAGGATTTATGGATTGATTTGCATCAAAACCAAGTAGAAATGGTGGATTTTGGAGTGAAAACAAGAGAGAGGAATCGATTTTTAGAGAGAGAACGAGATCCGGGTTGCCGAATGAGAGGGATAAGATGAACAATTAATATAGTCTCGAATCCGACTTGCCGGATGTCACTAACTGGCTAGCCGGTTAGTGTCCAAAAGCATGAAAGCCGAAAACGGGTTACTGGTTGTGTGATCCGGTTGTCCGAATAGCTTTCAAAATGTGTCAAGTGTTGATTCGGCTTGCCGGTTTGCATAACCGGCTAGCCGATTTTGAGACAGACATTGCTTCATGAATTTGGTTTTCCGAATTTGAAGAATTGGCTATCCGGTTTTGAGGCTTAGCAAATTCGGTTTTCCGAATTGAATAACCGGATGATCGGTTTGCGTCCAGTGAGCTCTAGAATACATCCGGATTTCCGATTTGATAAATTTGGTTATCCAAATGTTGACCCGAGAGCAACCAAAGCTAATATGGCTTACCGGTTTGCTAAATCCAGTTATCCAGAATTTGTCCCGAGAGGAATCAATAAGAAAGCAGTTTTTCGAATGAGAGGAAGTGGTATACAGGTTTAGACTTGGAAATCTTTTTGTCTCTAATTGAATTTTGGCAAGCTCTTATACTTGTATTAGACACACCATTTTATTTTTTGCTTTTAAAATTGATTAATTTTAAATCATTTTAAGATTTAAAACTTTTCAATAAGCCATTTAATGTATGAAACATAAAATCATAAAATTACAAGCATATCAAGCTATCTAATTCATGAAGCATAAATCCATATAATAACAAACATATCAAGCAGTGTAGTAAAACATAAGTCAAGATGCAACATTCATCATTCCAAGCTCATGTCTTATCTTTATAAAATGCTCTTCGCTAAGAGGTTTTGTAAAGATATCCGCAAGCTAATTTTTAGTATAAACAAATTTAATTGCAACATCTCTTTTTTGAACTTGATCTCTAAGGAAATGATGTCTAATTTCTATATGCTTAGTCGTAGAATGTTGAATGAGATTCTTGGAAAGATTTATAGCACTAGTATTGTCACACAAGATAGGTATTTGATCATGTTTAATACCATAGTCTCTAAGGGTTTGTTTTATCTAAAGAATTTGTGTACAACAACTACATGCGGCAATATATTCTGCCTCAGTGGTTGAAAGCGCAACCGAGTTTTTTTTTTACTAAACCAAGAGACAAGAGAATGGCCTAGAAAGTGACATGTTCCACTAGTACTTTTTCTATCAACCTTATATCCAACAAAATCGGCATCCGATTAACAAGTTAAGTCAATATGAGTTCCCCTAGGATACCAAAGGCCAAGATTAATGGTGCCAATCAAATATCGAAAAATGCGTTTAACAGCAAGCATGTGTGACTCTTTAGGACAAGATTGAAATCTAGCACACAAGCATACACTAAATATAATATCAAGCCTACTAGCAGTCAAGTAGAGTAAGGATCCGATCATACCTCGATATGTCTTGATATCAACTTCCTTACATTTGTTATCTTTGTCCAGCTTGATGGTAGTACTCATTGGAGTGCTTTTTGCCGTTCCATTATCATAGTCAAATCTTTTGAGTAGATCTTTCACGTACTTGGCTTGATTTATGAAAATTCCTTCCTCGTTTTGTTTGATTTGGAGTCCAAGAAAGTACTTCAACTCTCTCATCATACTCATCTCAAATTCTTTGCTCATACATGATAAAAAATATTTACACAACAACTCATTAGTAGAACCAAAAATAATATCATCAACATAAATTTGAACAATAAGTATATCTTGGTTCTTATGCTTAACAAATAAAGTTGTGTTCGCTTTTCTTATTGAAAAATTGTTATCCAACAAGAAGTTTTTGAGCCTATTATACCAAGCTCTAGGTGCTTGTTTTAGTCCATACAAAACATTAGATAACTTATACACATGATCTGAAAATTTTTCATTTTCAAAACCAGGAGGTTGTTTCACATAAACTTCCTCCATAATATAACCATTTGAGAAAGCACTCTTGACATCCATTTGATATAAAATAAAATCTTTATGACATGCATATGCTAACAACATCCTAATGGATTCTAACCTTGCTACAGGTGCAAATGTTTCATCAAAATCAATTCCTTCTTCTTGGTTGTAACCTTGAGCCACTAATCTAGCTTTATTTCTTACAACCATACAAGATTCATCCATTTTATTTCTAAATATACATTTAGTGCCTATAATGGATTGATGTTCTGGATTAAGAACTAATTCCCACAGATTGCTTCTTTCAAATTGATTCAACTCCTCTTGCATACTCATAATCCAAGATTCATCATTTTCAGCATCTGCAAAGGATTTTGGTTTAATTTGAGAGATAAATGTAGCATGCTCACATGTGTTCCTAAGAGATGATCTAGTTGTAACATCTCGTGAGGGATCTCCTAAAATTACATCCTTAGGGTGAGAAGAAACATACCTCCACTCCTTGGGGAGTGTTTGAGAAGTACCTTCATTTTGCTCTGCATTTGTTTCTTCATGGTACTCCTCTTGAATTCCATGTGGTGCATTTTTTTGGTTGTCAATTGATCATTCTTCTCGTTGTTATTCTTCTGCATTATCATCAACAACTATTTTCTCCGTAGAGGAGGGATTAGACTCATCAAATGTAACATGCATAGATTCTTTCACAACTAAAGTTCTTTTATTATAAACTCTATAAGCTTTGCTTGAGTTTGAATAACCAAGAAAAATGGCAACATCAAATTTTGGATCAAATTTACCAAGATTATCTTTTGTGTTTAAAACAAAACATTTGCATCCAAAGACTTTAAAATAACCAATGTTGGGTTTTCTATCTTTCCAAAGCTCATATGGAGTTTTATTAAGATTAGGTCTAATCAACACACGATTCAAAATATAACAAGCGGTGTTGACGACTTTGGCCCAAAATTACTTAGGCAAAGAATTTTCATTAAACATGGTCTTAGTCATTTCTTGAATAGACCTATTCATTCTTTTTACAACTCCATTTTGTTGTGGAGTCCTAGGTGATGAAAATTGATGGTCAATGCCAAAGTCATTATAAAAATTTTCAAATGCATGATTTTCAAATTCTCCACCATGATCACTTCTAATACAAGTAATAGAATAATCTTTTTTCATTTTGAACCTTTTTATAGAAAATTCGAAATGCATCAATGGCATCATCCTTAGTAGCTAAGAACAATACCTATGTGTATATAGAATAATCATCAACAATCACAAATGCATAAAATTTACCACTTAAACTAGCATATCTAGAATGTCTAAACAAATCTATGTGAAGTAATTGAAGTGGTTTTGAAGTAGAGACATGATTCTTGCTTTCGAAAGAAGTTTTGATTTGTTTTCCAAATTGGCAAGCTTCACAAATTTTATCTTTTTGAAAACTGATTTTTGGAAGACCTTTAACCAAATCATTTTTCACGATTTTTGAAATCAAATCCATGCTTGCATGACCTAATCTTCTATGCCACAACCAACCATCATCATGCAATGTGGAGAAACATTTATCATTTATTGATGCACAATCTATATTAATGGTATAGACATTGACACATCTATTTCCTACAAACAAAACTTTCCCATCACATGCATTCTCAATAACACATTTTGATTCATCAAAGATAACTCTATATCCTTTATCACATAATTGACTAATACTAAGCAAGTTGTGTTTTAAGTTTTTAACCAAACACACATTTTCAGTGAGAGTAGAGGATACATTACCGACATTTCCAATGCCAATGATTTTTCCTTTTGAATTATCTTCAAACGATACATCTCCACCATTTTCGATCTTAGTAAAACTTGAAAACCAAGAATAATTCCCTGTCATGTGTCTTGAACAACCACTGTCCAAGTACCACTTATTCTTCTTCTTTTTCAAGCCCTGTAGAGAAAATCTCAAGTTTTAGGAACCCAAACCTTTTTGGGTCCTTGAGAGTTAGCAATGGTTCCTTTCGGAACCCAAACACATTTTACACTATAATATGCATTTCTCTTCACTGTACATCTATTTTTCATATGACTATCTTGATTATAATAATGACATACAACTTGATTGTTAATAGATGTATTCTTAATAAAATAACTCTTGTAATATTTTTGTTTCAAATTTGGTTTATAACCAATGCCTCCTTTGTCAAATACACATTTTTGTGAGTTTAGTAAGTTGTCCAACATGTTTTGCCCATTTGTGAATTTTAGCACAATTTCATTTAGTTCATTGCTCTTCTTTCTAAGTATTTCATTTTTCATTTTCAAGTCATTCACGTGCGACTCTAAGTGCTCATGTGGAGTGCTAGAATTCTCAAATAATGCAATTCTATAATGCAATGTTTTATTTTTTAATTCTAAGTATGTAATCTTTGTACTAAATGATTCATTTTCATTTTTAAGCTCTATCATCTACTTTTTAAGACATATATTCTTTTTACCAATCTTCATCAGCTCATCATGCAAATCCTTAAAGGCACATGTAATTTATCATATGTAGGAAAAACACTTGCCTCATCAAGTTCATCACATGATTCTTCCCCAAAGGCCATGAGAGCTAAATTTGTCATTTCTTGTTGCTCATCAGCATCACTTGTTTCCTCATCGCTATCATCCCACATGGCCACCATAGGTTTCTTCTTGAGTTTTTTGAGAATAAGACATTCCGGTCATATGTGTCCGGCCTTTTTGCATTCATAACAAGTGATTGGCACTTTCTTCTCCTTTTTATTCTTGTAGCCTCTAAAATTTCTCTGCTCATTATTCTTCTTGTAAAATTTTCAGAATCTTCTAGCCAACATTGCCAACTCCTCATCATCCATCTCGATTTCCTCATCACTCTCACGTTTTGAATCCTTGAGAGCAATGTTTTTCTTCTTTTTCTCATGCCCTTTTTTCTGCTGCCAAATCTTCTTCATATGAAATGAGAGAACCAATTAAATCATCAATAGGTAATACATTTAAATCTTTGGCTTCCTCAATGGCAGTCATGTTTTGTCTCCATTCCTTAGGTAGCAACCTAATGATTTTCTTAACTTTCTCGCTATTTGAAAAAGTCTTTCCTAGAGCTCCTAGAGTGTTCACTACGTCCATAAATCTAGTATACATAGATAAGCGTTTACTTACTCGAATACTAAGAAGTTCTTATACATTCTCATTTTGTTCCATTTGGAGCAATTCATATTTTCGAGTGTACCTACTTATTTTAAATTCTTTCACTTGGTTCGTGCCTTCATAAACAACTTCAAGTTTGTGCCAAATTTCATTAGCACTTTCGCAACTAGACATTCTATGAAACTCTTTCTTATCTAGTGCACAAAACAATGCATTCATAGCCTTGGAATTTAGAGAAGCTTTTCTCTTTTAGAATTCATTCCATTCCCATGAAGGTTTTGGAATATCTACCCTGACTTCATTTTTAGTCAAAGGCATGAAAGGACTATCATTGACTATTTCCCAAATTTTATAATCTAAGGCTTGCAAGTAAATTCTCATCCTAGTTTTCCAATATGAGGAATCGTGTCCATCAAAGTAAGGTGGTCTAGTGGTGGACTGTCTTTCCCTAAATGTTGAATCATTTTGAATTGTCATTGATCTTTAGCTCTAGACGGTTAAGTCTAAATAGGAGCACCTCGCTCTGATACCAAATGAAATATAAGTGTGCAATCCTAGCAAATCCACACTACAAACAATCTAACTTCTTAATAAAATTGAAAGCAATAAGTTCAATAAAAGTACAATAACAAACGAGTAAGAGAGAAGAGAAACAAACACAACAATTTTTATGTGGTTCGGCAATTTCCGCCTACGTCCACGCCTCCAAGCGATCCAAGCTTGAGGATTTCACTATCCGATCCTTTCCAAGGTTTCAATCGTTTACAATTGACTTCAAGGTGTCAATGAACCTTTACAAAAAGAGATTGTCTCCCAATCTCTTCACTCAAGTGTCTCACACAGTCAAACACTTATAATTAAGATGAAGAAATGAAAGTTACAATAAAACTCACTCAAAGAGTAGATATTCAAAAATGAAGAACAAGAGATGATTCAATGTGTTTTGTGATTTACAAATTGAAAGCTCAAGATATCTCGCGTGCTTTTTGTTTTTACTTGCTAGAGAGCCTGAAAATGAATTGGATTTGAGTTTATATATTTTGAGCTAAAAAACTAGCCGTTATGCACATTTTGGTCATAACTGGCTTACCGTTTATGGAATCCAGTTAGCCGCTTCTATGTTACGGTTAAGGCAAAAATTTGAATTACAGAATATCTGACATGCCGCTTTTCATATCCGGTTAGCCGCTTTTGAAATCCGGATTGCCGCTTGCGAAATCCGGATAGCCGTTTATGCTCCAAAAGCTTACTGTCCAGAATCCAGATTGTCGTTTACCATATCCGGTTAGCCGCTTGCCACATTAACTGCTACAGTGAAATATTTTCCAAATTTACAGTTTGGCCTCAAAACTTTATAAAACTGTATTATGGCCCAAAATGTTATGAAAGCTTTCAAATTGGTCCAATTTCAGAATTTCTAAATAATGCTTTGTCAATCCCAAAACTTTATAAAATTATGATTTCACCCAAACTAGGTGAAATTATAGAATGACCCAAAATATTTAAACAGTTTCAAATAGGTCCAAATCCGAAATTTTAAAACAATATCAAAGATTTTAAAATACTTTCATTTTAGTCCAAAACACTTTAATTCCATATCATTTTCTTAAAAAGCACAATTCATAAATCTTTGTTTAATCAATACATGTGGTTTGTTATCATCAAAATCAATATCTATAGCCATATAGGCTAACAATCGTGTGCCTAATGAAATCTCCACACAAGGGAGAAACATAGCCACGTTAAATTTTGTGAATTTGTCTTTTATTTCGAGGATATGTAACTAAGTATAAGATTGAGCATATGTAGACGCTACAAGAAGAAAGTACTATTTACAAAAATCTCAGCCAATGCGGCACTATGAGCTATTATAATGTAAGAATTAAATTATTTAAATTTTAGTTTTAAGATTTTTATATGAATTTTACATATATTTTATTATTTGATTAGGTACCTATGTACCCATCCCAATTCGATGGAAGCAACATTTATCAGTCATTTCCTTATAATTAACACACAGTAAGTTGTTGTTTACAAGTAATTAATATATACTTATATTTTAATATTTTTGTAATGTAATATGATGTTTATTTTTATGTATTATAACAACCAGTCCCACCGTATACTTTACAGTTGCATTATTCTTTTACTTCGATGACCTATCAAGGATCTCAAAGTGAGAATTTCCAATAGTTACTACAGCAACAACAGTGTAATGAAGATAACAATCATGATGTTTGACTTGTATTTTGGCTTTAAATTGTAGTGATGGAATAATGTTTTGTGTTAAATTGAACTTTGAATTTTGGAAATGATTGTGATGGATTAATGATATATGTTAGATCCGACTTTAAATGTTTGAAATTATGTTAGATTTAACTTTAAATGTTTGAAATTGTAGTGATGGAATAATATTTTGTGTTAAATTGAACTTTAAATTTTTGAAATTATTGTGATGGATTAATGATATATGTTAGATCCGACTTTAAATGTTTGAAATTATGTTAGATTGACTTTAAATGTTTGAAATTGTAGTGATGGATCAATGATATATGTTAGATTTGACGACTTGTATATCATTGCATTATTGTCGTTTCTTTTGATACGCATAATATCTCTAGACATGCATAGGGTCTAGAGGAAAAAATTATTCCTTCTTACAGTTAAACGTTACAATTCATACATAACAATCATTTTGTTTAAATTATTTAAATTTATACATAACACGGGGTACAATTTCATTTATGCAAAATACATATAACAATGATTATTCCTAAAATACAACATACAATGGATAATATAGGCAGAATAATACAATCATTTATGCTTTTATCAGTTTGCACAGCTTTGTCACATGTAGGCACTTCAGTTTGCACCCCCTTTTTGAGTGTTTCCACAATAAATTTTGTAGTTTCTAACATATTATATGTCTTTGGCACTTTTTCATGCCTTTTTTTGTAATTACTGTAGGCTATTTCAGCATCCAACAAAGATTTATAAGATTGATAAGAATTCCCTTTGAATCCATTTACTTGCATCTGGCATTCAAGCCAAGAATTATATATGCCCAGCTTTCGTCCTTTGAAAACAACATAACAACTTTGAGTAGGCATTTGAATTATATATTGGAAAAATTCAGATCAAATGTTATATGCAAAATGCAAAAACATTAGTAAGAACTGTGTTACTTAAAATTAGTAATAAATTTAAATTTCTAACCATGCATCTCAAGATATAGAACTGCTAAAGGGAAAAGTTAAAAAATTCAGTAACTATCCTCTTAATATGTATAAACAAAACAAATCATCACTAATTATTTCTTAAATTAAACATTATGCAAAATGCAAAGCTATTCAAATCAAATATTATGCAAAAATTTGGTGCATTTCAAAGCCAAAAATTATCACAAATAAATATTATAGACAGTGATGCTTCAAAAATTTATGCAAAGAAACTTGCTAACTTTGTCGAGAAGCGATTGAAGTTTGAAAGAGCTGCATCTGTAAGTTTCATTCATAAATATTCTAGACAAAAATTTGAATGTACATTTTTATTTAATATCCTTTTGAATGCGTGGAGTTATTGTAACTTGACTTTTCTTAAAAGAGTTAAAAGACATGTCTAGAATCTTATGTTCATTTACTGGTAAATGAAACTGTAGGTATTCTACATATGTCCCATTTTAATGGACTCTTCAGCAGTGGGCAGTTCAAATCCAAAAGTTATCACAAATACAATATTTCCCAAATCAACTTATCACACAATAAATTATCACAAATCACTTAATTAATTTTTTCTTTTTACATAATTATCATTATTCCTTTAATACAACTATCATACACAAATAAATATATATCACAGAATTCAAAATAAAATATTATTTTTAATTATTTGACAAAAATTGATACAAAATATTGATTATGTACGAATGAGAAATAAAGAGAGTTAAACATGAACTTAATGATGACTGAAACGGAGTGGAAGTTTGTTCGTTTTTGGTTGTTCTGCTGGTGGTAGATCGATCGTGTAGATTGTAGATCGATCGTGTCCATTGTAGATTGATCGTCAGCAGGCGTTGGGGATGAGTTCTGATACTACCTGCAGCGTTGGATGGTAATGGGGATGAAGTTAACGAAGGGGACGAAGGGAGGGGACGAAGTTAACGAAGTGCTACCATTTCCAAACGAGTGGAGGAGATTAAACAAATCTGGAGAACGAGTGGCTGGGGAGGGAGGAGAACAAGTGGATAACGTATAAGGAAAAAGATAAAGGAAGATATTTGATTTGCCTTTTTTTCATTTTCCATTTTTTATTCTTTATTTTATTATTTATTGTGGTCCCATGCATTCCAAATTGGCCTAAGGGGACGCGTGAAACGGCAAGCCCATGCTGCCGTTTATGTCGTCCTTTAGTCTTCCTTTCGTTTGTTTATCATTTTCCTTTTGATAAATTTTGTATTTCCATCAGCACCCATATTGAAAGTGACATAATCAAGAGGACTATCCAATTTACATAATTAGATGTTTTTGCCAACTTCTCTGATGCTAAGGAATTCATTCTCCATAAATGTGACATCTCGTGATTCCAATTCACTCACACTTTCATCTGTATGTTCACCAATGAACACGTGTCTTTTGAAACATTAAAAATATCTAATAAAAATCTATGTTTTACCTCTTGCTCCCAAGTTTTCATATTTATGAGATGGTTCGTGAACGTAGGCTGCAGACCCCTATAGTCGCATATGAGTTAGATAGGACTTTCTTCCTATCCATAACTCATAAGTTGTAGAATCGACTGATTTAGAGGAAAATTGGTTAGGTATGTAGGCAACAATCAATAAAACATCTCCTCAATAAGAAATCAGAAGACTTACTTTAGACCTAACCATTTCCAACAATATTTTATTCCTTCTTTCTGCCCCGTTGATATGTCTTAAAAGTAATTTATAACTCCCAAGTATAAGAGTGTCTTATTATATTATAACTCGGTGAGTCCGAGGTCGATTCAAAGAGTTTGAGGTCGATTCAATGAGAAATGATTTAATTTTTTATTTAAGTTTATAAAAAAATTAAAATTAAAATTAAAAATATGCAATTTAATTTAAGAAAAACTATGAAATTGAATTAGTTAGGGTTATGGATCCACTCCTAGTAATAAATACAATTTAACAAATTTTTTATTTTATTTCCCAAAAGATTAATTGTATAAATTAAAATAATTTTCCATTAATTTTATTATGGATTAAGATTAATTGTTAGGGTAATTTTCCCAAAATATTAATTGTGTAGAAAACATCTTAAAGGAGAAGGATTCGACCACCACATAAAGTCAATTTGCAAGTGTATATTCCTTTTACTTCAACTCTAGAGCTGTTCCTTACGTATATTCATCTCATCCCTTGACTCATCTGATGATACTCCACAAAAGTTCCATGATCTCGAGCTATGTAATATGTCGCTCCTAAGTCTATAGTCCACGTAGGACAATCATAAGAACAGAACTAATAACATAAGTGCAATTTATTAGAGTGGAGTGGGGTCATATCTTTTTTGGCTCAGTACACTCTCGAGCAAATAATAATAATAATAATAATAACAACAACAACAACAACAATAATGATAATATTGTTAATAATGATAAATTAATTATTTTTATTAATTATTATTTTTATCGTTAATAATGATCATATTAATAAAAATAATTAATAATAACTAAAATAATAAAGTTAATAAAATTTAATAATAATTATTATTATTATTATTGACATTTAAAATAATAAAATTAATTGTGATTTGAATGAGGGTAATTGGGGAAATATGAAAAACGTAGAGGAATACAAAAGTAAACATATATTTCATTCTCATTCCTTCATTTTCATTCACAACCATCCTATGGGAATGAGGTTCTCATTCTTTATTCTCAAATTGTGTGGGATCTGCACATTTTATTCCCATTCCCCAATTATAAGAGATGTCCACTCCACTTTTATTTCGAGAGAGAAGACTGCCTTCACACAATTATTTACATAATTGTGAAGGAAATTTTAGACCCCACAAAAACAATTAATGTACTTGCACACAAGATGAAAGTTAAATTATGATCGTTTATAGAGTTAAATTATTGTTTTTAGGATCAGAAGGCAATCGCAGGAATGTTGAAAGAGTGGTGCTAGGTAACGAGAGGAACGAGAGAAGGACGAGAGAAACGACACTCTCTCCTGCCGTTTTACTTCTCGTTCCTCTCGCTAAAGAATGAATAAAAAATAATAAAGACTTCGTGCAAAGAGAAATTTTAACATTTTGTCTCTGGCCCTCACTCTTCCTCTCTCCCTCACTTTCCTCTCTCCCTCACCTCACCAGCTTCTCTCTTCTCCCTCACACTTCCAGAAGCTCCGTCACGGATTCCGGCGTGTCTCACGCTTCCAGATCCCTCACCAGCTTCTCTCTCCCTCACACTTCCAAAAGCTCCGTCACGGATTCCGGCGTGCCTCACGCTTCCAGATCCCTCACGGCTTCTGGCGTGCCTCACGCTTCTAGATCCCTCACGGCTAAAGTTCTCGGCTAAAGTTCTTGATTACCTCTGCTTCGTACAAAAAGGGAATGCTTTGCTGACTAGTTGTTCGTCCTCCCCAAGGTATCGCATCTGTTTTTTTTTTTGGAAGTTGAAGGATTGGCTAACTGTATCTTGTTATGGATTCAAGCTTCATGTGCGAAGATATATATGTTCTGAATACCATATTTTCCTATTGCTTATAATAATTATTTTGTCAATAAAGAAATCCAAAAGTTCTGAGATTAATAGCATGAGATCTCATCGATGTTAAGTTTTTTTTTACCCTAGATCGTGAAGATGAAAGTTTTTTTTATTAATTATGTTTAGCATTTTATGACTTACATATTTTGAAAGCGATCATGTTGAGACGAAGTTGTTGGGAATTGTTGTATTGATATTATTGGAAGCGTTTGGATGATTTTTTGATTTGCTTGATCGATGGATTGAATATTGTTTGATTACATATGATGATTTTTTCCCCCCAAGAAAGACGCATTGACAAGGAATTTCTTGCAAATTGTTTCCATGCAGAGTTCTCAATCTTCCACAGTGCTAGGACTTGTTGACCAGTTTGAATAAGCAGCAGCAGACCACCAATTCTGCAAATGCCAAAGAAGATTCTGGCAAAAAAGGACCAAAACAGAGGTAACTGATCTTTCTTTAAAACTTAGGTTATGTGAACTGATTTGGGGTTTGCTATCAACTGAATTGATTGTCGTTGTCATATTCGGAAAAAGAGATGAATATGGAATAAATGCTTGATTTTATGAGAAAGGATGGATAAACAATGAGATGTAAGACCAATAAAATATAATGATCGATGGTATGCACTACCATGAAATAAATGCTTGATTTTGTTTTGCTGCAGTCCTGCAACTTTGAAATTAGTTGAGGATTTTGACTAAAACATTCACCTTGGTTTACTTGGTTGAAGTCTTTAGGTGCTGTCTAGGAGAATTGATATTTCCTTGCTGTTGTTTTGTTATGGAAATTAACTCCATTTGGTACTATCATCAAATGTTATGGACTTTGGCTCTTGGCTTTAAATCAACTAGCTCTTTCTTACAGAACGTCAGAACGGTAATAGAATTTGGCAAATGCATAAAGCCGTGTCTCTGTTGCATATTGAGTCGACATGTATAAAAGTTTGTTGTAATTTTTGCAATGTTGCTGTAATTTTTGCTTTGCTCTGTTTTTAACTTCCAGGATTGTATGCCTGCTATTTTTTTTTTTTTGGCAGTTTAAGTGGTTTATGAATGACGATGTCATCTAGTACAAATGAAACTCGGAATTCATTGCAAATATGTAACGAATGCGGTGAACAAAATGGAGTTGTTCACGCCACGTACTACAAAGAATCCAAATCGCAAATTTTGGAAATGTAGAGGATGTCAGAAATTTGAATGGGCAGAAGACCGTAAATGCAGTGCAGAGAAAATTGATTTATTTTACTATGTTTTATATTCAAGAATTTTTTTTAAGTTCTTTTAATTTATACTATGAACTGAATTTACTATTGTAATATGACAACTCTATACTTATATATATATATATATATATATATATATATATATATATATATATATATATATATATATATATATATATATGCAGCAAAATTGGAAGCATATCCAAATTTAATATCCCAAGTGGATGCATAAATTTTGTTGGTTTTGGCTCAATTTTGTTCAAAGAAGTCATTCCTTAAATCCATCGATTATATTATTCATATTACCGTAATAAAGCCAAGTCAAAGTTTCCTTAAACCTTGAACAAAATCAAAATCGTGTGCGTTACCATTGAAATGACAATTCTAGTTATGTGCTTATCTCAATAACTTTCAGTTTATATCACACATACATGAACCTCTGTGCAGAGTGTAATGGAATATGAGGAGCATGAAAAATGTGCATGGAGTGTTGATTTCTCACGCACATAACCGTCAATGCTTGTATCGGGTAGTGATGATTGTAAGGTACTCTATTAATTTTCATATCTTTAACTAAGAATTTCTTCATGCTTTGAGACCCATAATGCACTCTTACATTTAAAAGATAAAGCAAAAGGATATACAAGAAGGGATAGTTATTACAAATAAGAACTTGATGCATCTCGGTTCAGACAGTTCAAAAATAAACAAAGACAAACACAAGAAATCGCCAACCAACACAATAACACAAGAAGTCGTCAACCAAACAGAAACTGAAAAATACAGCAAAAACCCACAAGGTCAAACATAAATTTGTCGTGTCAAGCCAAATCTAACTGAAATAATAATGAAAATAATCGAAACAAATTTAAATCAAACATCAATTGCAGCGATTGTTGTCTTCATTATTTTGTTGATGTAACCATTGTTGAAAATTCCCACTTGCAGATCCTTCATACGTCATCGAAGGAGAAGAATAATGTGACTGCAAAGCATACGGTGGGACTGGTTGCTGTAATATACAATAAATTAAAATATCATTATACATTGTAAAAATTTGACAACGTAAAATATAAGTATGCATTAAGAAATTTATAAATATTATACTTACCATGTGCCAGCTATAAGGAATTGGCTGGTAAATATTATTTCCACCAACTTGATATGGGTATACAGGTACCTAAAAAAAAATTGTTAAATTCATATTAAAATTGTAAAATTAAAATTTACTTGTGAATTTGTTTCTTACATTATAATAGCCTAAACTCCCGTGCTGATTAAGATTTGCATTTACATTGTTTCCTTTGTGAAACGTCTACATATACTCAATAACATACTTAGTTACATATGTTAAAAATAGTTGAACTAACATTAATAATAAATACTCAAAATAATATACCATTGCCATGTTGCTCTGTTGTGTGGAGACTTCATTAGCCATTTCAAAAGATGCTGAAGCATTTTCTTGCAAATCCTGTAAAATTATAATATACAATATAATTAAGGAAAAAATAAGATAAAAGATAAAATGAAATTATAAAACATATATATGCATTCCAACAAACCTTATTTTTTTCGGCTGTCTTGTTCTTTTGGGCAAGTTTTTTCCGGAGCGAAGATTGTTTCCTCAAACAAGGAGGACGCCCTTTACGACGTGCCGCTACTGGATCATTAATTACATGCTCGATGGTGTTGCTGCTACAACTTACTTTACCAATAGCAGTAGTTTCCACACTTGCACACTGAATTTGCTTGGGCAGATCCTTCATTGTTTTATTAATCCAATCCAACACAAATTTATAACTACTCTCATCATCAGCAGCTATGTTTGCAACCTCAGTGAAATCAGTACACATTTTGTCATATCTCTCTTGCTGAATGGATAAATTCTGCATACCATAACTAACTTTCACCTTACTATAACATCTCTTTACACCTTTCCTCTACCTTGATAAAATGTACATCTCTGGAAGTATTTCAATACCATGCCGTATCAGCACTGAAAGGGCATGTCTACAAAGAATTCCCCTAAACTGAAACTTTGAGTAGATACAACTAACTTCACATTCAATTTCATCAAACACAACCTCAAAGTTTTTTTTCTTTCCTTGTCCAAGTGATTCACTGATTTCATATATTGACCCAACAGAATCCACTGTATCACAATACATTAGTGCAGTTAATTCTTGCTGGAATTCTTTGAACTTAGCAATTGTGTACATCTTCTCAACTTGTTTCTCCATCTCATATCTTGTTACACACGGAGTGTTTTTACTGAAACACTTGGCATCTGCTTGTCATTCCAATTCAGCTTTCCTTCGCAATGCATTTTCATATTGCTTCACAAACTGTTTTAAATTTGTTTTTGAGTTAACAAACCCATCAAAAAATACATTCATACTTTCACTTCGCTGCGTTGTTGACATTCCCGCCCAAAAACTATTTTTTAAATAGCATGGAACCCAACGATACCTCTCATTATATAAACCATTTAACCAAGCATTATCCCATAAATCATATGTTGTAATCATGTCATTCCAATCTTCCTCAAATGTAGCAGGGCTCAACGAATCATAAACAACAGAAAGTAACGAAGAAATAATACCTTCATGTTCTTTAAAAGCCCCTCACTTCTCAGGCACCTTCTTCATTATATGCCACAAACACCATCGATGCCTAGTCGTAGGAAAAACATGCTCAATTGCCTTTTGCATTGCTTTATCTTGGTCAGTAATAATACCAATGGGAGGAGAATCGGACATGCATGATAGCCATGCCTCAAATAGCCACGTAAAAGTCTCTGTATCCTTGTGAAAAATCAATCTGCATCCTAACAAAATAGACTGCCCATGATGATTAACTCAAACAAAAGGGGCAAACAGCATATCATACATATTCGTAAGATACGTGGTGTCAAATGTTACAACGTCTCCAAAATATTTATAAACTGCCCTACTCCTCCGATCTGCCCAAAATACATTCTTCAATCGATCCTGCTCATCCAAATCAATGTTAAAACAAAAACCATCGCATTCAGCTTTCGAAGTACTTTAAAATTGACATAGCATCTTCTTCTCCAAGTTGTAATCGTCTTGCTTTATCAACAAAATTTCTACAATCTTTTTCTAAAAATGACACATTTTCATGCCCACCAGCTTCGACAACAATAGAATTAAAATTTTGGGCAATATTAATTCCCGCAAAATCATTCATTTCAATCCGCTTTTTTACACTTGCACTAATTCTACGGTTACAAGGGAAATATCTTGCTTTGTCCGGACTCAATCCATGATTATGCTGAAGGTTTAAAGTTCGAAGAATCCATTTTCCCTCTTCATTTACACAACCTCCGATTTTAGCTTCACAACCAGTTTTCACAACAGGCTTCAACTTCAGCATATTACTAGATCTAATATCTGCTTTGCCGCTACGACCACATGCAAATGTCGCATATTTTACAGTCTCGTCGCTCCCTTTCTTACTTGTTAGTTTCTTCACGGGAAACCCTTCTTGTCTACCGTATGCCTTGTAAAACTCAAACATTTCCTCATAACCATCGAATAACATGCCAAGAGTTGGCTCAACTTTTTCCAGTGGCACATCTTCAACTACACGCTCAGTTTCAAAATTTTCCATTCCTACAAAATAATTAACATTTATTTTCAGTTTCATAAAAATTAAATTTACAAAATTTCTAAAACAAATAGTATTGAAATAAAATAAAATTCATAATATAACCCACAACATATGACGGCAATTCACAACATAAACACCAAATAAAATAAAATTCGTAGCATAACCCGCAACAAAATCAGAGGTTCCAACGAGACCCACCAAAATTTCTAAAACAAATAATATTGAAATAAATTCTGCATACCATAACATAACCTGCAATAAAATTCACAACATAAACACCAAAGTTGAAATAAAACAAAATTCATAACATAACCCGCAATAAAATTTACATTGTTTAAATTACAAAAGCTTAAATTACAATGAGATCCAGCAACAACACAAAAAAAAAAAAACAAACTTAAAGTTAAGTTGAAAGTTAAACTTACAATGAGAGCTGAGAGAAGGGAAGAGAGGGAGGAGGTTGTGAGAAGTGTAGCTGCCGTGAGAACTGATGAAAATGGAGGAAAATAAAAGTGAAAGAGAGAGTTCACGTGGGAGAAGAAAAAATAAAGGAGAATAAAAGTGAAAGAGAGAGTTCACGTGGGGGAAGAAAAATAAAGGAGAGAGGAAAGTGAAATGTTGGGGGAAGTGAAAAAGTGAGAGAAAGTGAAAGAGCTTTCCTCTCTCCTTTATTTTTTCTTCTCCAACGTGATTACATAAATAAACTTTTCTCATTTGTTTATTCATTTCCTCATTTGTTTATTCATGTAATCATTTTTTTCGGCATTTTTTATGTTTATTCAGTGAGAGAAATGAGAGGAGGAAACGGCAGGAGAGAGTGCCGTGTCTCTCGTCCTTCTCTCGTCTCTCTCGCTAGTTAGCATTTCTCATGTCGAAAAGCCTAGAGTAAGAACCAAAATCAATGCAATCGGCTGGAAATATTCTCAATATAATCTGCTATTGTCATGTCTCTGTTGCCCATGTTTTTGGGTAAGGGGAGAAGAACGAGGGTACTGCTAACTAAAAGAATTTTACGATAATGAAGTTATTTAACCTTTCATCAACTTCTTATTCAAATTTACAACCATCCCTATGTGTTCAAACTCTGCAAATTCCACTTGGGTGGATAGTTAATAGATTGATTTGGGTCATTCGATCAACCCACTCATGTCTTATAAAAGTGATTAGATTTTTAAAATTATTTTTTTTATTACTTTTCAAAATTTATTGTAAGATAAGTTAATTTTGTCAAAAATAATTTTAAAAAAAATTTATTAAATATTAAAATTAATTTTTAATTTTTTAAAATTACGTTTATATTTTTTAAAAATAATTCGAAAGGGCTCTAAAAGATTAACCAATTAAAAAGTAAAAACTCAATAATTTAAAATTTTTGCCACATTTTATCACCGCGACCCCTGTGCAGTTCATTTTTTACTGTTGTGAAAAAGCAAAACGACACGCACGCTCTCGTTGCCCACAAGAGTGCTAGCTGAGGCCTGAGGGCACTCGATTTTCTTAAGTCGAGTCACTATCGCTCATTCTCCATTAATAACCACTAAAACTAACATTTAAAATAAATAAATATTAAAATATATAAAATTAAAAAAATATGTTATATCATGCAATGATTCATTGTCATCTATGGCTATCACTTGTTCTTCTTTATCTCTAAATTGTTTTTCATCTGATTTCGCTTCTTCTTCGCTTAATTTATTCTATTCAAAACCAAATATTATAATTAGAACCCATTTGTTATTTTGCCCCCGAAACCAAAAGCCATTGAATTCTTCGGTTTCCGACAAACGGAGAAATAGAGTTTCTTTCTTTTCAGGATTTTCGACCAAAAGAGTTGAGAGCTTCAAGGAGGAGCTTTTCCAGGCAATAAAGCCTCTTGATCGTGGCGCCGAAGCTTCTCCTGAGGACCAAGCACGTGTTGATCAGGTGATTTTATTCATACTGTTTCTTTGAGCTTTATAAATTGATATACCTAGCTTGTTTGGAAGCAAAGAAAGTAGTATGAGAAAGTGAGGTAAAAATGAATGATGAGAAACCTTTTTATGAACTAAATTTGGATGATAAGCAGAGAATTTTGAATGAAAAGCAATAATATTTAATATCATAATAATATTAAGAAATGATGCTGCAGCTTTTACCTTTTTTTTTTTTTGGGGGTACTTATATGAGGGGACCCCTTTTATTGGCTTGCGATTAATATGTGCGTAATTTGGATTATTATGAATCGATGCGGCAGTTTATAAGTAATTTGGCCTGGTAAATTAGTTATTAATGTGTATTATAGAGGTTGAAAATTTTAATTCATTAATAATTAATCTGAGGTAATTAATCAGATGGTGAGGGAGCCATGGCTCACAACTGAGACTGAAAATTTCTAGGCATTAGTTGTACTATACTGAAAACTAAATTTAGGAGCAATATCTAGAGTTGTAGATCAGCTATGGTTCATTGCATGCACAGCAAGCAAGGGAGAGATTGGCTCATCGTTTTACCCTTTACAACATGCAAGGGAGAGGTTGGCTTAGCGTTTTACTCCTCACAGCATGCAAGGAAGAGATTGGCTCATCATTTTACTCTACAATTTCTATTAGCCGCTGATTTATTGAAGATGTATATATAAGTTATTCCATTTTCAAAATTCTTAGTTGTGTCACTTAAGAAAGAATTCATCTAGAAAGAAATTTTAGGATGAATTCTTTCTTTAAATTTTATCTATGTACTTAAATTTGTTTGAAATTTTCTGTTGATAGTGGGATTGTAAAACTTCTTTTTTCGATCAGATTGCTCGCAAACTTGAGGCAGTGAATGATATAAAGGAACCTCTAAAGTCTAACTTACTGAATGGGAAATGGGAGCTTTTATATACTACATCTCAATCACTTCTGCAGACAAAGGTTGGATCTTCACCCCCCTCCCCCGGCTGCTTCAGTTCTTAGCTTTAGTTACACTTTTTTTCCTTTAGATTTAACATTTATATGCAAGTCTCCTAGCATTAAAGTAAAATGTTTTTCATCACTTTGATGTGACAGAGACCAAAATTCTTGCGACCAAATGGAAAAATCTACCAGGCAATAAATATCGACACATTGAGAGCTCAAAATATAGAAACTTGGCCATTTTTTAATCAGGTGATCATTTTTCTTGTTCAATAATATCAGTTGACATTCATTGTCTGCCTATTATATAATATACTCAAAATTTTTATTTTTTGATAGCTACACAGACAGAGTAGTGCTAAAAAGATGAAACAGACTGGTATATGTTTAAATCTTTCTTTTTCTCCATCTAGTCCCTTTGATTCTGCCAACAAGCAATTCCATTGCTATCCAACGTGAGGTTTGATTTGCTAGTTTCTTTGACATTCATTGTTTACATATTATATAATTTGTAATACTTGGAATTTTTATTTTTTGATAGCTACAAATTAAAGACAGAGTAGTGTTAAAAAAATGAAACGAACTGGTATATGTTTAAATCCTTCTTTTTCTCCATCTAGTCCATTTTGATTCTGCCAGAAAGCAATTCCACGGTTATCCAATTTGAGTTTTAATTTGCTAGTTTCTTTGACTAGCAAAATCTACTCAGTACATGTGTCCAATTTAATTTACTATGATGCTATATATTATTTAATATCGTGTTTGAGATCAATGTATCAATATTTCTGCAGGCCACAGCAAACTTGGTACCTCTAAATTCTAAAAGAGTGGCTGTTAAATTTGACTATTTCAGAATTGCAGGTCTGGTATGTGATATGTAGTATCCAATTTCAAATATATATATATATATAGGGGTAGGATCAAGAGACACAATATTCAACATAATTTTAAGCACTCATTTTTAACCATTAGATTACAACTCATTAAGGGGTTGAAATTAAAGCTGACATGGAATATATTAATTGTAAAACTAGTAAATTAATGTGGGTCCACTATGATAATAAATTATTTACCTAATCTTCTCTTTTTTTTATTGAGGTGTTCCTCCACTTTTTTCCCTTTCCTCTGTAATGTAAGAGAACAGAAAGACTTCTATCTCAAATTAATTTACAATTGATAAGTGCTCAAAATTCATTTTCAAATTAATTTAGGATAAATCTAACCTTTTTTTTTTAATTATCTTGAACAAATCTTTCTAAAATTTCAGGAATATAAACCGTGCTGTACATTGCCACAGAATGAATATCCATGATGCTAATATTTAACCAACTTGCACAATGAATTAATAATGCATGTAAGATTATAAACAGATCTTGCTAGAGAATATAAAAATGGTCAGCCCATCCAATTTTGTGAGTTTGGATCCTAAATCATCCTTCTGTTCAAGAGGCTAAAGAAGCGGTGGGAGATGTGGCTTTATTCCTCCTTCTGTAATGATTCATCCTATAATCTATATTTTGAATAAACCCAATTCAATTAATCAGCACAATGTCCTTTCTGAATCTTGCAAGCGTAATAAAAGTAGAAATTGCATCTTCATGAACTAGAAGTCTTTTGTTTCTTCTACGGCAGTGAGGAAGAGAGAGAAACATAATAGAGAAATGTAAGAGAGAAGAATAAGTAAATAATTTATTATCATAGTGGACCGACATTAATTAATTAGTTTTTAAAATTAATATATTCCATGTCAGCCTTAATCTGAAGCCTTGAATGAGTTGTAATCTGATGGTTAAAAATGTGTGTTTAAGATTGTTTTTAATATTGTGTCTCTTGAACCTACTCCATTTGGGTGTAAATATTGTATGTGCAATGGCAGAAGCATTGAGCAAGTGCAAATTCTAATATAATAATAAAGTAGCACTATTTTCTTAATATGTACTTATGTAATAACTAACCTTAATCTATTGTGACATAGATACCAATTAAGTCACCTGGTAGCGGGCGTGGACAATTGGAAATTACATACTTGGACGAGGAGTTAAGGTATGAAGTGCAAATTTCCAGCTAATACGGTAAATTGTCACATATACAAATTAAATAGGGGGGAAAAACTATTTATTTGCTAGATTTTGAGTTAACACGTACTAAAATTGGGATAACAACTATCAATATAATTCGACGTTTCTATACCAAATGATAGTATGCTCAGTTCAATTATTTTACAGGCTTGATTGAAAATTTTTCTAATGCCCATTTAAAGCTCCTTAGTAATGCTTTCAAAATTGAAGTGAATGCCCCCCCCCCCCCCCCTCCCCCAAACCAAAAAATATCAGCCTTCGCGGAACTACCAAATGCACTAATTGATAATCAAGTTTTCGGTCTTTTAACTATAGTTTAAGTTCTGTCATTTTTTTCTAGCATGCTGAATTTACAATCACTTAATCATAAGTCTTGCAAAAACTGCTCTCTATTGTTATTTTTATTTTCTTTGATGATGATATATTTGCAAAACATTAGTTATTTACATTGAATCATGTTTTCTCTTTAATTAAGAATCTCAAGAGGGAATAGAGGGAATCTGTTCATTTTGAAAATGGTGGATCCGTCCTATAGAGTTCCTGTCTGACGCCGCCTTAGCGAAAAAAGGGATCATTGAAGCGCACACAAGTAAATTTTCAGATTGCCAGAGTTGGTATCAAATCTGCTCAATCAATTAGCTGCTAATTGGCCGGGGAAACTGAAAATATACTTACTCTGCTTTGTAGCTAGCACACAGTTTGTGTGAGTACTTTGTTTAACTTCTAATTTATAACTTTTGTAATCCATGCCATCAATGATATGATTTGTATAGTACAGTACGTATCAAGGGTATTCCAAAATACTAAATACACAGTTACACATGAAAGGAAATACAATTACAATTACTATGTAGTAAATTTTCAAAGTTTTTGAAGTACTATTTTAGGTCTCAATAGAATAAAAGGTAAATAAATATCAAAACCGGCATCGGAATGCCTTCTTCACCATCTTGTTTAAGGACAATAAGCTTCTTCAGAGGTTTGGTGATATTCATTGAGACTCGAATGCGCATAAATTCCCCAAAACACTCACCTTGAGCATCCATTCTTGTATCTTCAACCTTCCCCACTCTTGACTCCATTTCCCTGATTATACTAAAATCTATACACATCAGTGGCACACATTATGAATCTGGATCCAAAAGGAAGCATGAGAGAGATTGCTTTTTGATACTACCAATGCCACTTAGTTCTTGGAGCACCATGAGAACTCTATCGAAGTGCCACGATCCACCATTTAGAGCTCTCTTTTTATCAGCTTCTAAAGAGAACTTAAACAATAAGATGTTACTTCCTAAGCTGTCAATCTTAAAATCTCGTATTGTACGCCAAGCTTGATGCATAGCTATTTTCGGCCCTTCGCGATTAACCCCTCGCAAGAAGAATTTTCCCAACTAGACAGCCAACTACAGCTCGAGATCCCTTTTCTTTCATTTGGCCTTGAAAAATAAATTGTTCAGCTTCCTCTCCTTTAAGTGTTATGGCTCTACACTTCCGTACTAATTCTTCTGTTTCCATTGCTTAATCAGAACGCCAGCTATTCATTTCAGTATTTGACAAAACCCTGCTTTAAAGTCACTCACCAACCTTTCACTCTCCCTTGTGTTTATTGTTGAAAAAGTAGCATATCAACATGATATTTTAAGGGCACTTTTTGAGTAGGTCCCACTTAGTGCAAGTGAGAAATCTTGTGAAGTTCGGGTTCTACTCCGTAAATACTTCGAAAGTGTATATTTATTTACTCAAAAGGGTGCTTGGGTGAATGTGAAATTGTCTCTCAAAGTGCACCCTTAAAGTTGAAAATTTGAAAGGAAATGAGGTTTATCCCACAAGGGAAAAATAAGCCAAGGGGTTTGTGTTTATATATAGACACTTATCCATACATTAGCAAGAATTATAAAGATAAAAGATTTCTCCACACGCGTGTGCGTCAAGGGCGGGAGGGGGGTGCAAATCCAAGACCAATTTGGTTGAACTCGTGTGCTCCTGCGTACGGGAAGTCGCAAATGTTAGCCTAAAATCATCCAAACTTGCATGACACCTTTTTGAATTCAAAGGATTTGTAACAACTTCATAATCATTTTTGAGTTGTTATACAATTTAATTTTGAAATCAATTGGCTGAATTGATTAAACAATTCAATTGGCTGTTATAACAATTAAATGACATATATTGAATTTAGAAATTCAATACTATGCTGCTGTTACATCCTCACATGTGTATAAAAAGACAGCTTCTTCTGTTTTTACACACAACAACAACCAGCACACAAGAGCACTCCAAAATTTCTTTCCTTCTTTCATCGTTCTGTTCTTGATCGAGCTTGTACACTGTTGTGGTTCGCCGGAATTATCAGTATGTGCTTGATGGATAATTCATACCCGTTGTATCCTAAGAAACAGTTACCAGCAAACCTAAAGTACTACAGTAAGTGGTAAATCTGTTTTAAGAAAACTATCTTGTGCAGGCCTCGAGACTATTTTTCTATTTCAGTTTTCTTTTCCCTGCTATTTTACAGTTGTTCATTCATGATTTTCAGTTGTTGTTTTACGTTGTTGTTTAAATTAGCTACTGCATTAAATTGTTATCTTACTGTTATTTTTCTTACATTTATGACCCCTGTGTGTCTGAGTAATCTCTTACTTTGTATTTAGAATGGAAAATGATGTTTACCTTGGGTCAAACCCCAAAAAATACAAAACAACGTCGTTTTGTTTTTTATTTTTTATTTTTGGCTTTTGCTTCTCTAAAACGCTGTCGTTTTTGGTATCTTTGTTTTTGTTTCTATAAAAGAAACCAGTCTCTTCCTCTTCGAAAATTCAAGCTAAGACAGATACAAGAATTCGTTAGTTTCCTTACTGAATAATTCGTTTTGCCTGGGATTCCTTACCAAAAAATCGTTAACGCTAGCAGCTGACTCACAGCTACGGTCATCGTCGTTACCTTCCTTCCCTGACCGAGGTCCAGCCATTCGGGATCCACCACGACCGACTCACAACCACGGTCACCGTCAACGCTGGTAGCCGAAACTTGTTCGAGGAATTGAACTCACGAAGCGTCAAAGCTCACAACCTGAGGTAATGCTTCGTTTTTGCCTCTTTAGGTTATGGCAAAATGGGGACGATTTGGTTGATCTAGGTTAATATCATCGGGTGAATTTGGATAGTTATTGTCATTCCCGTTTATTTAAGTGTGTTAAATTGCAATTTATTTCCTTTTGGCACCTGATTTGGGTACAATTTTGAATTTGGTAATGTTGAGGTTGAGGATGAATGATGATGAGAGATTTCTTATTTGTGAGATTGAAGAAATGAGAAATTTCTTAGCTATTCTCTATTCTCTGTGATTTTGGCACTTGATTTGCAGCTGTTCTCTATTCTTTTTTGAATTAATGTAAGGTGTATTTCTTAGCTATTGATGTTGTTCTCTGTTCTCTGTTATTTCTGGGCTTATGCAACCATATTGTCTGTAGGTTACAATATCTCAGTATTGTAGAAATGTGGAAAATCAAATGAAATAAGTTGATTCATTGGAATAATTTTTTCGTCACATGCATAATTTATTGTGCATTTTCAAACCTTTGTGATTACAGCTTCTTCTTCGTGATTGTTTCAAGATGATTTGAATGCTATCAATTGAGCAGGCAGTATTTTTGTGCAACCATATTGTCTGTATCTGCTAGTAACCAGCCCCAATGTTTTTGTATGTAATTTCATATATTGGAATCTAATTGATTTATCTAAAGTCCGTCGTTACCTTTTCCATGATGGAATATTTCATGCATTGGCATTATTTCTGGTTCATTGATTACTTTAGGAAAGTCTTTGTAACAAAATTAGACACACACACACACAGACAACTGTTGTTGGTCACAAACAGAACCACACACACAGAGACACGCACATAGACACACACACACACACACAGAGACGCGCGTGCGCACACACACACAGAACCACACAGACAGAGACATGCACACACACACACACAGAGACGCGCGCGCGTACACACACACAGAATTTGACACACGTTGTTTTGATTTTCTTTTCATTATTAATTGTAATTGTATCCCTTTTTCGGCAGTTTGTTTTCAACGGTCTATGGCTTCACAAACAATGTCATCCAATACAAGCGAGAATCAAATGTGTAATGGATGCAGTGATCATATGGAGCTGTTAATGTCACACACAACAAAAAATCCAAATCGCAAATTTTGGATTTGTAGAGGATGTAACAACTTTCAATGGGCAGAAGATCGTAAATCTAGCGAAAAGAAGATAAACTTGTTAGTGGATGAGGTTAGAAAGTTGGCCTTGGAGATTGAGTGTTTGTCCGTAAAATTCTAATTATTGCATAAAGAACTTTAGCATACGCAAGATCGTGAAGTGCAGAGGCGATTGTTGGACGACGAACTTCGAAAGAGAGAGGCACCACGATATGATTTTATTAAATTAATCATGATTGTTGTATTATGTTTTCTATTTAAGTATTATTTTTAAGTTGTTTCTATTTGCACTGTTATTGGAAAAGACTTCTATTGTAGAATTTGACCACGATATGTAATAACATTTTCATGTTAAATATAAGTTTCCGGTTGTTTGAATTAATTCAAGTATTCTGAATTTAGAATTTGACCCCAATAATACTTCTCAAAATTATACTATGGCCCAACTCATTCCAATATGTTCCAAATAGATTCATTTTCAGAATTTTGAGAAAGACTTACAAAGTCTAAAATTTAAAAAATGTCGAAATACATACACCAAAGTAAATACATAAAACATAAGCCAACTTCAATTAACTTCGATCATGTGCTTGGTTCATCAGTTGAAAACTCCCCTCGATTGGCCTCCTTGAAATTTTGTTGCGGAAAATATTGCAAGTTTCCGTAATGGACTCCGCCATAATTTGTCCAAGATTGATAGTAAGGGGGGAAAAATGCATGTTGTAAGGGTGCTTGCTGTGCTAACTGTTATACAACTAAAAAAAATTATATACAAATTATCAAATTAAAAATAATTATATACAAATTAAAAAACAATATTACCATGGCCATATGGCTCTCTTGTGTTGGGATTGTAGTAGCCACTTGCGAAGAAAAATCATGCATCTCCGAGTCTTACAAATGCGGTTAACACACATTTAAAGTATATATTTTAAATTAATGTAAAATGAATGTATTAAAGTAATTACCTCTACAGTTGTGCTGGATCCTGCATTATTCGACTTCTGTTTTGGCCTTTTAAATTGCTTTTGCTTTCTTTGACTAGGTGGACGACCTTTACACCGAGTTACTACTGGATCTTGTATGTTTTCGCTACAGCTTCCTGATCCACCATAAATGGTTGTATCGCCACCGTCACTTCGAACATTCAGAGATATATCCTTCATTGCTTTATCGATCCAACCCATTATATTTTTATGGCTTTCTTCATTTTTTAAAGCTACCGCAGCAACATCATAAAAGCAATGCATTCCTCTTTATATCGCTGATGTTCAATGCTTAAACTTCGTGCATCTTAACTGACTTTGACTTTACTGTAGAATCTCCGCATATCTTTCCTCCATCTTCATAGGATATACTTTTCAGGCAGTAATTGTATACGGTTATGTGACAACACTGCGATAGCGTGTTTGCAAAGAATGCCCTTATATTCAAACATTGAACACACACAACAAATTTCACCTTTATCTTTTTCAAAAATGACTTTAAAAGTCTTTTCTCTACTCTTTTCATCATTTTCAATAACTTCAAATTCTGACCCTCCACAACTGAAAACCTCACAATATATCTTATTCATCAGCTCTTGCTGAAATTCCTGAAACTTGAAAATAGTGTACACTTTTTCAACTTGCTTTTCCATTGCAAAACTGGTACGACATGACAATCGTTGGCTAAAACTCCGTGCATCTGCTTGCCATTCTTTCTTAATTTTACTTTCCATTGCTTTCTCATATTTCTCCACAAATTGCTTCAAAGTTATTTTCGAGTTAACACACCCATCAAAAAATGCATTTATACTCTCACTACGCTGAGTGGTTGACATTCCAGCCCAAAAAGTAGTTTTCACGAAACATGGAACCCAACAATTTCTTTCCTCATATAATCCACTTAGCCACTGATTATTACTAAGATCATATTTATATAACATGTCATGCCAAGCTTCCTCGAATTCAACAGGAGTATGTAAATCATAAACAACAGAAAGCATTGAAACTCTAATGGCATGATATTCTACATACCTTCCCAACTTCTCATGCACCTTTTTCAATATATGCCACAAACACCATTGATGCCTAGTGTTTGAAAAAATAATCTGAATTGTGTTTTTCATCGCTTTATCTTGATCTATAATGATTCCAAGGGAAGGACATCCAGACATACATGACAGTCATGTGTCAAATAACCACGTAAATGTTTCCGTGTCCTCATGCGAAATCAACCCAAATCCTAAAAAAATTGATTGACCATGATGATTAACTCCTACAAAAGGAGCAAATGGCATGTCATACTTGTTTGTTAGGTATGTTGTATCAAATGTGACAACATCCTCAAAGTTCTTATAGGCTACCCTGCTCCTTGGATCTGCCCAAAATACATTTTTTAACTGACCCTCCTTATCTAGGTCAATACTGAAGTAAACCCCATTATTTTCTGTTTGCCTTTTTTTGAAATACCTATGAATTGCAATAGCATCCCCTTCTCCGAGTCTTAATCGCCTCACCTTGTCAACGTGATTTCTAGTATCTCTTTCTAAAAATGACACATTTTCAAAGCCATCAGCCTCGACAACAATCGACTTAAAACTTTGTGCCATTTTAATTCCAGATTCTTATTTATTTCAAGCTGCTTTTTAACAAAAGGACTAATGGAACAGTTGCATTGATAATACCTACTCTTGCTCGGACTCACGGCATGGTTGTGTTCAAAGATCAAATTTTCAATTACCCATTTTCCACTAACAGTATCCAAACGTCCTCCAATTTTAGCATTACATCCAATTTTTTGGTTTGGTTGAAGCCGCAAAACATTAGTGGTTTTGGCTTTTGACTTGTTGTTTCTCCCACAAGTAAATGTCACATATCTCAAACTCTTATCTTCTCCTTTTCTACAAGATCTCCGTATCACTGGAAACCCCTCTTGTAGGCCATAAGTTTTATAATATTCAAACATTTCATCAGGACTATCAAAAGACATCACAGCCGTAGGCTCAACAACATTTTCCACCACCAATTCCTCATTGTTTTCTTCTAAATCAGCCCCCTGTAAATCCTGCAATTCCTCAACTTCATCAACCTCCGCCACTCGTTCGAAATTATTCATTAACTGCTGCAAATTCATTAAATTATCCATTATCTTATTAGTTATTTATCGCAAATTCATTAAATTTAGAAACAAAATTTAAAAAGCAAAATGAAACAACTCAGATGGTAATTAAATGAAACAAATCCAAAGTCAAACTATTAATAAAGAATTTCATTCAGTATGAAACAGAATTCACAAGGCAAATTCGTTTACTGAGCTTTGAAGACTTCAAAGTTAATACATTTATATGCCTATAATTGGGAATATAACCAACCTTATTAACTCATAGGCATGCACAAGTCCTTTTTAGTGCTAGATAAAAATGCATTAAGAAGAAGAGAACATCGATCTTAGACCCAATTGTTAGTCCACTTAAATAATGTGTATAGTTCTTTTGACCCTTAAATCTTAGACTGGACTTCAATTTTAATACATATTATAAAGCATTAACGAGCACCATCAATTTAACACACCCAAATGTGAATGAGGCAGTTTGAATCGTAAATCAAACTCAATCCCTTACAGTCTTTAAACACATAAAATAAAGAGGAAAACCAAATTCTCAGCTTAATACCCATTATATTAACGTAATTGTCAAATAACGGCAATATCACCCAAAACAAAGTTTCATACAAACATGAGAACGAAAATGAGACAAATCAAGAATATCATAACTGAAGAAATAAATTCAATGTTATAATGTTACAATGTTGTAAAAACAGAGGGAAAAATTTTAAATAAAATTAAAAAACAAAATGCTACAAAGAAGACAGTACCGAAAAAAAAAATTCAAGCTTCGAAAATTCAAGCTTTCAGGCACAATGTTAATATTGCTCTGCCGAAACTTCGCAGCTGCTATTGGTCTTGTTCCGTCGAAACTCAGCTTTCAAGGACAAATTTCGCAGCCGAAACTTAGCTGATGTTGGTCTTGTTCTTCACTAAATGGGTGCGTTCTTTGTTAATCACTTTCTTCAGTTCAGCTTAAGACGAAGAGGATGGAGTTTTAATTAGTAGATCCTGTTCTGCTGTCGACTCAAGGGCTGTGGATCTCGGTCGAGGATGGAAGAAACAAAAAAGAAACGAAGAAACGAAAAAGAAAAAAATAAAGAAAACGACGCAAATAAGAAAATCGAGAAAAAAATTAAAATCAAAACAACACCATTTTGTATTTTTCGAGATTTGACCCGGGGCAAACATCAGCACTCATTTAGAATTCTGACCAACCACCAAAGATAAAGGACAGACAACAAGAAAAGGAAACAAAACACTAGTACTCGTTAAGAGTGAGGCTCAGGGCCCTAGAGTCCTAGGAAAGCTACTGGTCGGCATTTTCTCATATAGAGAAGGCTATGAAAGAGAATAAGTTCCCATTTAGTAGTTTTTTCACTTATAAAGAAGATATGGATGTGTATAGGATCGTATAATACTTTAGGGTTATTATTTATAAAGTATGATATATGAAAAATTAAGACGTCATTACCTTTTTGATAAAATAAAAAGGATATAATTAGAATTTAAAAAATGTGTGGGTGACTTATTCTATAATTTACTTTTGAAAAGCAACTCCTACTAACTTTTGAAAATTGCAATCAAGATAGAGAAGCTTTTTTTTCCTTTGAAGGGTATCATAATAAAGAAAACTTATAAATAAACAAATTTTAAAAAATTTATCAAATATTTTTTTAATCAAAACTGTACATATTTTGTGTGACTTATTTAATACCTCAGCCTTTTTTCACTTTCCTAATGGCCGAAGCACGTCATGTGGCTCTACACTGGTCCACAGCCTCCTACCGTAGGCTGGGCTAGGCCAGCCTTGGTGGCCACGACACGACTATTCTGCGTGGGCCTTCTTCAGAGGGGTCGGCCCGATAGACGTCTTTACTCAACCTTACAAGGGTGCTTCAGTCATTTCGTGCTGGGACGTCATGGATACAAAACCATAACATAAGTCCGTACTTAAGAAATCATAAGTAAATGAGGGGATCATTTGTGATTATCCCAATAAACCTTTCCCCCTTTGACACTCAGTCCTAATTCTCCATAAAACCCTAAAAACGAAGAAGAGTAATTTGCAGAAGCAGAAAAGACCAAACGAGCCGCCGTTTTAACCGTACCAACATGCCGAAATCCAAACGTGACCGGCCAGGTGAGCCGCCTCCTTCTCCTCACCCTCCGTCTCACACTTAGCTCGGTCTTTTTTTCTTTTCTAAAAAAATAGAATTATTGATTTATTGCGTTAAAATGAATGAATTACAGTTACTTTATCAAAGACCAAAAAGAAAGGAAAGGAACACAAAGAAGTAATAGTAAATTCCATAAGGAATGCAGTTGAAAATTACAAATCAATTTACGTTTTCTCTTTTGAGAACATGAGAAATCTCAAGTTCAAAGAGTTCAGAGAGCAGATCAAACCAAGCAGGTGATTTTTTTTAATTATTGTTATTATTTGTTTTATTGCAAGTTTTAATTACTTCTACTTAATGGGTATTTAAAAGAAATTAATTTTGCATTTTACTGCATTTTTTTTGTTCAGATTTTTTCTGGGGTCAAATAAAGTCATGCAGGTTGCTTTGGGTCGGTCGGTATCCGATGAGATACAGCCAGGCCTTCACAAAGTTTCTAAGGTGAGGTTGCTTCTTGGCTGCTTTTTGGAGAAGCACTTATCATGTGCTCTTATATGAGGTCCTTTTCAAATAAGATACCCTTTAGAGTGTTATCAGTAGTGTTGATTTATCATTTTTTTCTTCCAGTTTCTCTGTGGAAATACTGGACTTTTTCTTACAAATATGCCCAAGGAAGAGGTTGAAAGGTAAGTTTTATAGTCATGAAATTGTTTGGAATTGAATTGAATATTCTGCTCTGATGATTTATATGACATTCTTCTAGGCAGATTTTTCATTTTAATGGTTTACATTCTCTACTTTCAACTAATTATTTTTCTTTAATCGCCATTTGCAGCTTGTTTAATAAATATGAAGACTATGACTTTGCAAGGACAGGAAGCACGGCAACAGAAAAGGTTTGTGAGCTTATGTGCCAATTTCTTGAACAGCTTGCTCGCTTGCCTAGCTAAAATTTGAATTAAATACATAGATTTTAGTATTGGGGTTCATAATCATCCCTTTTTAGAATACTATGTTTAAGATAATAACTCTTCACTGTTGATAATGTTGTATAAAAACTTTTCATGGTTGATAATGCTTTCGTTTCTTCATAAATTTTTGTTGACCTGAAACATCTGTGATTTGAGGTTAGTTTTATAAGATGCATGATATATTCATAGCATTATAATTTGTATATACTTCCAAAATATCTCAGGTGGAACTTCCAGAAGGTCCTCTGGAACAGTTCACACATGAAATGGAGCCATTTTTGCGCAAACAAGGGATGCCTGTTCGGTTGAACAAAGGTGCATTATTGCTTTCTTCTACTGATTCTGCTGTTACATGAAAATATGCAAAGATTGGATGTAATATTAAATTATCTTGGTGTGCAGGTGTGGTGGAACTTGTTTCAGATTTTGTTGTTTGCGAAGAAGGAAAGCCTCTGTCACCTGAGTCAGCTCGAATACTGGTTTGTTTTGGCCTCTTAGTTATATTGTTCATAAGAATATTGTAGGACAGGGAAAGCCTTCTTGTAAGAGTATTGTAGAACAGAAGAAGACCACTTTTGTATTGTAAGAAAGTGATAGGGCTTAGGGCTAAATTGGGGCTGAATTTTATTACTTGAATTAAAAGAAAGAACAAATCATGATCTATAATTCGAGACGTAGGTCAATCTCTCCCAGAAACTCTTAATCCCTCCTAATACTTTAGAAAAACTCAGCATTAACCCTAAATGACTCCTTAATCTCTTATTTATATTTGAGCCCTAATTAATGAATAAATAAAATTACTAAACTGCCCCTGTCTCTAAAATTACTAAACTGCCGCTGCCCCTTTATATTTGCGCCTAACATAAGTTTTCATTGGTCTAACAAAAATGTTCTAGTTCGTATTTCATTTTTTGTAGCTATGCCATTTTTGTATCAGCAGAAAATAGAATGCTGTCGATGTTTGGCATCGTCTGTTTTCTAACTTAAATTTCTACCTTAGAGTTTATACAGCATCTTCATATTGGCATCATCCATGATGTCAATCTTGCTTGTAAGTTGTATCAGTATTTATAGATCTTTTCTTGTGTTCAATTAGGTCTCCTTCATTGTATTCATATAAAAAAAAAAGTTAGGTCCCCCTCGTTTTATTTGTTTGTGATCTTAATAAAATAAATATCTGCAACTATTTTATTTTATCCAATGCTCCAAGCATTTATTTCGATCATTACATTTTATATGATGTAATTGGTTTCTTCATTTATTTCTTGCTTCTTTCTCACTCTCACCTTTGCTTAGAAGTTGACGTGTGACTGAACTTCTCTGTGGCAGCGATTGCTGGGCATCAAGATGGCTACCTTCAAACTTCACTTACTCTGCAGATGGAGTGCTGAGGATTTTGAACTTTACAGAGAAGGACTTGATGAGTCGGACGTTGAATCTGCATGAGGCAATTATGCTGATTCATCTAAATTTTGTAGTTTAATGCCGGAGTGTGCTTGAAATATTGATACCCAATTCATGAACATCCAGGGGACTAGGAAGCTCCTGCCCAAGCTAATTAAGAATAGATTGGAATTGGCTGTAATTCTAAGTTTTAGGTTTTGTTTGATTGGTTGGTGATACTTCCTGTGCGCGGAGTTTTTGTTTGTTGTAATGTCATATATATATATATATATTAGTGATGTTACTTCCTAAACAAAAAATTTGAGCATCTGAAATCTAATTGTCAGTTTTGAAATGTGTAGAATTGGTTGAAAAAGTAACAAACAATCCAGTTCCTCAAGAAGAAATGGATAGAAAGAAACAAAATGATATATACCGTATGACATCATCTGATTTGGGATTTGCTTATATGGGATTTTTCGTGTTATTGATTATTGAATCTTAAGATCATTTTCGAGAATTTTGTATTAGTCTTTGAGTTTCCAAAGATCTTGTGTTTTTTTAATCTTTACGAATCAATGAACAAAGTAACATAAGATCTTCAAATATTTAAGAAGACTCAGAACAAAGAGAAAATTTAAATTCTCAATGAATAAAATCAAAAAATTATAAAATCACGGTACTGTAGAAATTTGTTACGAAAATAAGTGGTTTTTTTGAGAATTGGGAACAAGTGGTATTATTTTTAAATGATAATTTTCTAATCATTATTTTTTTCACACATCCATAAAAGTAGAATGCATGTGATAGAAGTAAAAGAACATTTCGATTGAGAAATTAATGAAATTTATTTCTTAAATGATGCAATTAACTACATTCTGTTGACTGGTGTGATGTTCTTCGTTTATTTCATAAATTTCTTCTCTACACAAAATTGAACACTGATATGGGCACAGAAACGGTAGCCCTCAACTGCCGTGTTATTGTTGCTGTTTTATTTTTTATTTTATTATTATTATTATTATTATTATTATTATTTTGGCCACAAAGCATAGACCAAAAAAGGCAGCAGCACAGCAGGAGGCTGCCATTTCTGTGCCCATGCTGGGCTCTTTAAGGGCAATTATCATTTTTCAAGATGAATGTTTTGAGTCAGCAAAAATAACGAGGATTGTATTCGATAACAATGTTCTAAAATAATTACTTTTTTTTTTTAAATAAAAAAATTAACATGAAAAACTCAAAGTCATTAATTTTTTTAATTGATAAATTTAAGACTTATTTGTTTTTATTGGACTGTTCAATTCACAAAAACAGTTTGAAGCTCTTGAAAAACCAAAAAAAAAATAATAATAATGACATTTGTAAAATGTAACTTGATTAATATTTCATAGATAGAATACAATGGACTAAAACAAGCTTACGAGTATTTCTAGTTTCAATGAGAACAAGAAGACTGGAAGCCTGGAACGTTTTTTTGTAGCAAAACTGACTTATTAACAACTGTCAATTAGGTCAGATTTTAATAGTAAATTTAATATTTGAACCCTATTCAGATGAGTGAAAAAAAAAAGTTAATTGCTGTTAAATTAATTTTTTTTTTAATTTTATTAAAAAGGAAGCCCGTTTTCGAATGTTTGATTGCAACCTCAATCCTTCAGATAAGAGAAATGGTAACACATTCTAATAACCTTAATGCGCCAATTTTAAAGCGGCTTTTAGTTTAATATAACAATAGAATACAATGGCAATACAATACAATCCGACCTATAAGTACTACACTATGATTCAACATGCCAAACGTGTTGCCAAATCTATACATTTCCCGGACAAATAACCAAACACAAATACATTACTGCAAACCAACACCACAAAAATGTTTGCATCACAATTGGTTAGAATGCTTTAGTGATTTCAAACTCCGACGCCGTTCATTCAAAAGACTGTAATTTGGAAACTAGTAAGCTAAATGTTTTACGATGAAGGAAGAGTGACATTCAATTAAACCCATATAGCATAATTTGGGCAAAATCTCGATAGATGAACTTCGATTCAGTACTCAGATCTTGACCAAGCAAACTATAAAAGAGAACTACACGGGGTTTTTCATACTCACACAAACCAAAAACATGATGTTTCCAGTTCAGCCATTTTTTCTTCCAAAAGCTTTAGTTCCTTGCGCCAAACTTCCAGAATCATGATGCTTCCAGTTCAGCCTTTTTTTCTTCCAAAAGCTTTAGCTCATTGCGCCAACCTTCCAGTTTTGACAGTTTCTCCAATTGCTCTGGTTTCAATTCTTGTTGCCCAGCTTTTTGCTGTTGAGCTTCTGAGAGTCGAATCTGCAGCCATGGGGAAAAAGAAATACATGAACAAGTAAATTTGAAATGTATTGAAGTTACACTTAAGATGTTTTTCGTAGACCTTACTTTTGCAAGCTGCCAAACAGTGATCTCTAGTCATTTTTCGAATAAAACAACTAACAGTGACATACTTGTTAACCACTTTGGATCAAAGTTAAGGTAAAAGAACACCACCACCAAACACAATTTAGGCTAAGCTACAGAGCTGAACGCATTCTTTGAAAGAAAAATAAGCTGACACTTGAACTCCCTTCATCACTTTTTTTATCAAAATGAGTGCAGCATTTTCCAATTTAACAAAATTTCTGGAGTCCTAATTATGTTACATAGGTTCAGAAAATCCTTCCAATAACATGGATCCAAAAGCAAATAGCTAACATGCAATGTACTTCTGATATATGTGATTTATCAACATATAAGTCCATGCTTGATTCTATGCTCCAGATTGTCATTAAGAATTAGATCAGAAAAGACACCCAAAATGACGTATTTGAAAGAGAAGTTTAAATGCATAATGCATATAGCTTACAAGCAGCTCCTCCGCTCACTAAAAGTTATTCTTGCACCTTTTTTTTTTTTTTGGGTTTTTTGAATCATGAGAAATGATCAAACTTTTAATGATAAAGGAAATGAGTCATCAAATATTGGGCTAGCAGTTTACCAACAGAAACTATTATGAAATAAGAAAAAACATTCATCATGAATTACCAAAGTCATCCAACAGCAGCATCCATATTTCCGTAAATTATAAAGAGGGCAATATCCTTGAATTGAACTGAAACCCAAAATCAAGGAAGAGGAGAGCTTTAACCTAAAAACCTGAAATCCTCATCCCAAGAATCTTAAAAGTATTTTTCTAATCTTTTCCAAACAAAAAAACCCAAAACACTCTCCACAAGTGTTACAAACAAAGGAAAAAAGGAAAGGACCAGAGGAAATGGTAGCAGCTGTTTCACTCTAGAACAACATTACCATCTTTCCAAATGTTGGCAGAGAATTTTCACGTTGTTTAGCATTTCTTCCCAGCATTATACCGCCAGTTCTCTTCTGAGAAAGAACTTCAATTCAATTCTGCCTAGTTCTACAAACATAATTCATTTGGGGCCTAAATTACTTGATTACAAGAGTCCTTTAGGTGTATAAGGAAATAAGTCTATGTCAGCCTCATATAGCTAGATTGCAGAAAATGAGCCTTGGACTCATCAGACATTTGCTCTTGCTCTCTCTCTCCCCCTCACGCATACTCAATAAACCCCTTTCTTTAATCATTTACTCTAGTCTGAGAGAAGGAAAATAAATATGTAAGTAGAGCAAAAAAGAGAAACAAGAAGCAGAGAGAGAAGCTGTTATGACTAGGAAGACTAGTAAACATATAAATGCAAAAAGAAAAGAAAAGAAAAATAAGCATTCCATAATAGTTTGGACGAATTTGATTGTGTTGAATTACGGGGCAAGCTTTTCCTAGTAAATGTTTATGTCAACTACTCATTTAGAGTTTACAACTAATAGAAGTGCAGAAGATTCTAACATGCTGACAAATTAAGTGTAAAGCTTTCCCAGTAAATATTTGTGTCAACCACATCTACATAATTAAATTCGGATACATTGATGCATGCATGAGTTAATGGAAACAAAAGTCAACATTTAATACATAAAGCAAAAGTTTTTGGGTGTGCAAACTACAAAGAAAACATCATCAATGACATTTAGACTCCGTTTGGGATTGAGGTGTTGTAACTTCTGCTGTGGAAAAAAAGCTATAAGCATGAAATGAAAGTTAATATTATGTAGTAAATATAATTTCTAAATAATAATTTTGACAAAATTAGTAAAGATATAATAGGTTTTCCATCATACAAGTGTAAAATCAAATCAACTTATCTTCAAACTACAACAGCTACTGTTTACCAAACACTTTAGTGCTGTAACTTTTAAGTTACAATTGTCCAACATCAATTGCAAACACACCTTTAATGATGTACTAGGAAGTTAAAAGTTGTATTATCTTAAAGTCTAAAGACACTCAACGCTCTCCCACAATCACTTTTATTAAAAAAATTTATTAAAAGCCCATTGAATAATTTAAGATAAAATACGACTCCAGTATTTCCCTGAAAAAGAATCCAACAACTATGATTAGTCAAAATGTTACATGCATATTTAAAAGGTAGAATTTATTACATAGTGGCCAAATCCAACTAGTTTGAATGCACAATATTAATTTTTTTTTTAATTCCTTTCACGACAATCGCATTTCAAACTTGCAAATGTTAGATGCTTAGTAGCATCCTCTTGCAATGTGTATTCCACCAATAAAACTTGGAGATGTCAAATATTTGCTTCCGTTTTTTAACACAAGCAAAAAGTATAATGTTATAAATTCCTTAGAGAAATTGTTAGACCCAAGATTAAAACCATGAATGAAACTTACCTTCTTTTTAATAGCCCGGATTCTTTTATCAATATCTTGTCCCGGAGCTCCTGCATCTCCAGGATCCTTGGCATCTGACAGAGGGTTCTCGACAACTGGATTTGCAGAAACAGACAGTTCATTCATCTGAGATGTCAATGAGTCGGTGGATGCTGACCCATGACTTAGATTTTCAGCAGATACAACTTCTTCCGTCTTAATCTCCCCATCTACCACTTTTTCCACAATTTTACCCTTTTCAAGAGCAGCCTGCTGCAGGTAACTTGATAAATTAACATGCATTACATATAAAAGAGGAAGAAGCTGATTGTATGAAACTGGCAACTTAAGGAACATTAGCCTTTTCCTACCATTACCATGACAGCAAAAACCAGAAATTTGCACCAAAGTAACAGCAATAATAAATAATTTCAAGTTCATTACAGAAAAGTAGCATGTTCCTTAAATTAACCAGTTTACATTAACAAAATATTTGTATAGCTTTTCAGTTTCCAAGATCATAGATGCTAAATAATCCTTGAATGAACAAGTTCTAAAAAAAAAAAAATTGAAAGTTTGCATATTGAGACTGGAGGAACTTCATCCCATTCATTTTTTTAGACGCTCTAATAACTTAAATGACAGACTATTCAACAGGCATGTGATGGTGAAATAGGAAGTTGGGGATGATTGGTGCATAAAGATATATTATTCTCCCACAACTCCTCCATGAGAATTTTCTCCTCAATCACTCTTAAAACATTCTGCATTCTGAGGTTCATGAGCAGAGCAACAGAAATCATTGTCATGTTCACATTCAAATTATTTCATGAACTACTAATGGAGAATGAGCCAATGGGTTATATGGCTTATTGGAATTATTCAGAGTATTAATTATTTCAGGGATTATGGATACCAGGGCTTTTGGAATCTTATTTTCTCAGAAAATTTGATATATTACTTATTGCTGTTGGTTTGAGTTTTCTGTTAGTTATTCAGAGTAGGTTACTCTAGCTATTTAGAAGCATACTCTAGTTTCTTATTAGATTAAGACTAAGCTACTATAGAGAGGCCCCATGCTTATCTTTGAGGAGCTCTGTGATTAGAAATAATATGAAGATTGAATTGCTTTTCCTACAATCTCCTTCTAAATTATCTCTTCTTTATCTCCAAGTTAAATTCTTTATCTCCTCTTCCCTCTCTTTCCTTCCTCTCTCCTCCTTGATATTAATCATCCTACACCATTTACGTTGCAGAAATGTCTTAACAATTTCGTAGTTTGTAGAAAGAAAGATTTTATATCTGGTGCTCACCCTTGGAATTTATAACCACAGAGTATATGGCTAATTTTGTCAAAACAATTTAGTTGGCAAACAGATAAAAGAACCAATTAACCATGATAAATAAGGTTATCATCCAGATCCATAAAACTCCTGAATTGACATTATTTCTGGCTTGACAAGAGATCAATGTAGGGATAAGGCTCCTCTCCTAGCCTCCCCCACCCCCTCTTCTTTTCTTTTCTTTTCTTTTCTTTTTTCCCTGTAGCCTCTCCTAGCTTAATGAGCGGCCAAGATTGAGTTTTGGATTTTAATGTTGACAATCAAGCCAGCGCTTTTCACTTTATTTACATTTTTTTTTTATAAGAAGCTCAAAAATGTATTAATGAAGAAGATTTAAAAACAGATTGTGGACCAGCTGTCCACTCGGAAACAAATACTAGCACTATTTGTGCTCTATAAAAGTATACCCAATCACCCCTACAAAGCTAGAACCAGCTATAACTCCCTATCTCAAAACCCTAACCCAGTTTAGATATATGAAGAAAAAGGTTTTGAAGCCCAAAGTGAAGCAAGAAGACAAACTCTATCCTGTAGATCACCAGCATTATCAGCACTTTTCCTCTCAAAAGTACAAACATTTCCTTCCTCCCATATTACCCAAAACAGTGCTGCCACTGCACATTTCCAAAGAGTTTTAGCCTTTGTTCCTCTACCAAAAGCAAAGGAATACTCCATAAGAAAGAGAATCACAAGAACCCGGAATGACCTTCAAAAAATTATCTTCTTTGCACAACTTATACCACAACTTTGAAGCGACCAAACAGCGAAGAAAAAGATGGTTAGAAGTTTCTGCACTTCTCTTAGGCATCAGACACCAAGAAGGAGAAAGACAAAAATTAGCAAACTTTCTTTGCATCACTTCTCCAGAATTTGATTTCCTTATGCCAAGGCCCACATAAAAACTTGAATTTTGTGGAAAGGTTATGAAAATGGAAATGGATCTCATGTTATGAAGAAGGTTGCAATGCCTAAAACTAGAGGTGGTTTAGGAATCAGCAATGTGGAAAGAAAAATAGAGCTCTCTTAGAAAAATGGCTTTGGAGGTTTCCCTTGGAGAGAACCTCTCTTTGGCACTCGGTTATTCGCAGCAACTATGGAATTCATCCAAATGGATGGGATGCAAACATGGTTAGGAATGGGTCCAATAGAAGCCCCTAGAAGGCCATATCTAAAGAGTACCCCGCTTTTCTTAGTTTTGTTGCCTTGGAAGTAGGTAATGGGAAGGCTATTCGTTTCTGGGACGATAAATGGAGGAGTGATGCTTTGTTATGTGGGAAATTCCCCCACTTGTACAGGTTATTCCTTTCTAAGAATATCTCGATTTTCTCTAGCATGGCTTTCTCTCCACCTAGTATGAATTAGAATTGGAACTTCAATTTTAAAAGAAATTTTGATGATAGAGAGGTTGAAGAACTTGCAACGCTAATGTCGAGTATTGAAATTATCAATATTGATGAATTAGAGGAAGACAAGAGGAAACGGAAGCTAGAAGCCTCAGGACAATATACTTGCAAGTCATTGAGAAGCTGTGGATTGATGATTCTGCTGGAGAGTTTTTACTCATCAAAATGATTTGGAAGGCTTGCATTCACCTTATTTACAATTAAGCCAACTTTTTTCACTAGATTTGGAAAACTAGGAGAGAGACAAAGAGAGAGAAAATCTAGGAGATGATCCTAATCCTCAAAGGAGACCATGTTATTTCAACATATTCTTAACAACTGATCATAGTAAAAACTAGCATTGAAGGTGTCAGAAAATTTTATATCCATTTTGAAAATGTTCCTAATCTTTTGATGTGTAACATTTCATGAAGGATTACACATGCATGACATTGCATGAAATGCCAACCATTTATAATGTTTATGAAGCACACTTGAGAAGTGGCATTCAGACAAAAACTAACTTGCCTAAGAAATTGTTATTCGTTGGTAAGCACCATAAGAAATCACGCTATAGTAAAAAAGACATATACGGCACAACTTCTTCCTAGCAAACCAAGCTCAAAACTCAATAAGGCTAAAAGATTAGAACCATTGAAGAGAACACCAAATATACCTGTTGCCGTTTCTCCTTCTTTCTTTCATTTCTCTTTACAGACTTCGTCTTTGGTTTTGCATCAAGTTCTGGATCATAACCTGGCGGCGCCTCCTGCAATGCCGTCAGTTCTTTTCTCAACTGCATCAAAACCAACAACAACAAGACCCAAGTTTACTTTAAAATCCCATATCTACTCATAAATCATCCGTCAACTATGATGACTCTCACTATTCCTTCCATGAGCTGATAAATTGCACTAAATTAACAACAATGCAAAGCATTTCAGCTTCAGAGTCTCAATTGATATAACAGTTTATACGTAACTGCCACGTCATGTTTAAATTTTTTAACTTTAATAACTAACCCCATGTGGTTATTAACTAATAAGTTGCCACAACAAATTGGGTCTCAAGTTGTGACTGGAATGCTAGCATTACTCTCAAATTAGTTTCAAATTCCGTAATCTTCATTTTCCACCACAATCCAAAATAACAAAGGCTGAACTCAATAAAGACTAATACAGCTAATAGACTATATATATATTATATATAAAGAAAAAGTACAAGTGATTTGAAACGATGTTATTTAGTTAAATTACTACATTTTCTGAAAACAGAAGAAATGAAATTAAAACGTACATACCAGTGCACCTTTTGATTGATAGATGGCGACTTCATCTTGAGGGACGTAACCGGCCCGAATCCGAATTGGTTTTCGGAGGGTACCGTCGGGTCTACGCGTGGGGGCCAAAATTCGCTCTCCTTCTTTTAGGGTTTTGCTAAGTTCTGCCATTCTCTTCAGCTCCTCGTCTCCTCCTCCGTTACTGCTGCCCATCGATTTATTTATTTTTATATTAATTAATTAATTATTTTTTTAATCAACTGGCCCCTTTCTTGTGACTGATTGGTTATCACTTCCACATCACTTGCATTGCTTGCTTCTTCAGCTCGTAACATCAAACGATGACCGTTCTGTTTGCTCTTCTAAAATTTGGGAGATTTGCAATTTAGCCCTTAAAAATTTTATCTTTATCACTTATACCCATAAAACGTTTCTATTTAATCTTTATTCCCAGTATCTTAGAGCTCTTTTCATTTAAGTTCCTGACCTCGTAACCT